>JAQAHW010000029.1:3550000-5047500 GCA_027580185.1 Tuta absoluta | reverse complement strand
CTGAATGCTGTCAAAGAGAGAACAGCTGCCATGGCGCCTTTGCAAAAAAGACGAGCTGTCTGTGAGGTGAAGTGGAGAAGGAGGAAGATCCTTCCCCACTTCACCTCACAGACACCTCCGCCGTGAATTCACTCAGTTTCGGCAGTCATAGCAGAGCAGACCCAGCAGGATCTTTCACACCCCAGAAACTGACCAACTGCAAAAAAACACCCCTGATAGTAGCGGACTACCTGCCGGTTTAAGTTTCGATTCGATAACCTAATCTAACAGGACACAACACCTGAGAGAGCTCAAGCAGGCCTTCGGATATTCGTGGACCGTTACGCCGTATAGACCGGTGGGTTCCAAATGCCTTGCAAAACGAGGATAAATTCTGAATATACTAGAGTCATTTTACGGCACTGAAAGGCATCGGCACCGGAAACAGGCATCCAAAAGCGGCCCTTAAAGACTGCCAACACATTGCCGAAGGAAATAATAATGGAATTGCTAACCACCCTGAGCTACGAAGTGATACTTACTTCATAAATATATAAATCAAGGCGCGTGGAGGACACCTAGTCGCTCTGCATGCCCGGCGTGTAGATTGAGATATGGCGTGGATGGGAGTACCAGAACAGCCAAGTGCCTCCGCTGCCAGCAGTTCTGGTACATCTAGAGGAACTGTCACCGCAAGCTCGCCTGCGTAAAGTGTAGGAAACAGCATACCTGCTCCTTGCTAACTCATGTAAGCAGCTGACCACCTTCCACAACGTGGCGACGCGTCTCTCGCCAACTACACCGAATCATGCCGCTAAGGACTAAACCGATAAGAGAGCACAACTCCGCTCACGAATCCCATCGATGTGGAAAGAAAGGAGGCTGCACTGCTCGAAAATATAAATACGGCTGGTTCTGTCTTGGCAGCTGCCCCTTACCCATTGCAACCGATGAAAACGAAGCGAAAGCGGACGAGACTCGCTCCAGCAGGACAAGAAAACTCCGAGACAGCCACGACAAGAGCCAACTAACGGCCTGCAGTAGGCGTCCCTTTGCGGTATTCCTTACGGGACAGATGCCGAAGTGACAGCGGGATCCATGACAAATGACTCAAAAACATCCGCTCTAGAAGAGGCCAGAAAGGTTCTTATCAATAATTACTTTAACTGAGGTACGGACGCTTCAAGCATCGTCAACAGGAGCCATTGCGATCTGATCTCATCCTACGGCTAGGCCCTTGCTGTTGAAAGCAAGCTGGAGGTTCTTTGACTCAGATAAGGCTTCATAAGGTACTGTTGACTTGGCCCACAGCTCTGCTGTCCATATCCACTACTGCTCGTTGCAAAGTTAGGATCGTGGGCCCCTTCACTTTTATATCTGGCACCCGCGCTACATTTATAGGACAAAGTAACATGTGCCTCTCCACTTCAATTCAAGGAGGATAATGAAGGCAATCACTGGAACAACAACAGGATATCTTAGTTAGATGTCGTTGGCTGATGGACACTAGGGAATCAATCACCCGACTGCACTGGTTCGACCTCACCACAGCGCAAAAGTGGACCTACTCACCCAAGAAGTACAGACTTAGCAGCCTATGCGACACCCCCGAGGACCCTCGTGCCTTTGAAGGAAGTGAGTTGAATTAACGGCCAGGTGGCCAGCCTAGGTTAGATAGCGCAACGCAACATATTGATTGATCACCTTTATGATACTCACTAGTACAAACAAGGTGACGCTTCCAAGCCCGCACCACACGGCGCTCTAGTAACCTTATCTCCTAAGTGTTATAATGGAATTATACAATAACGAAAACCTCGCCAAAGTTTATATTACAATGCTTTTTAATGTTCGGTAGTAACAATGAAAAACTTGTAACCGCACATGCGAGATTATTATACTCTTTCTTTAATAAAATATACTTGTAAAACTAATTACGTGTTTTTCGCAACATCCTAGAACACAACGTAAAACACGGCTAAGCAAATGCGAGGTTTTAATCGACAAAAAGTGCATATCGATCGATACCGAGGTTCTCATTTTCATCGATAGAAGGTGTTCCCAGTATCGCAGCCCTGCCTACGTTCGTCGTAAATGTGCGTTACGAGCTTTTCTTCCCAAAAATAAAATTAAAAAAAATCATGAATTTGTGCTTTACGAGGTTTTCACTGCCGGCCGACGATATATACTTTGTTATTTTACGTAATTATAATTAATCAATTTGAATAAAAACATTTTTTTTTTTTACGACACTCTTTATATGACTTAATTGTTAACTAAGCAAAGCGTTGTATAAACATGATGAAATTGTGCAGTTTCAACTGTAAATCGAAACTGTTAGACGAAGCGTAGAACATATACGTGACTTATGTAATGATTGTCATGTGATAGGCCTTCAAGAAACCTGGTTAAAACCGGAAGCGCTTTCTTATCTTGATACTATTCACAAGGATTTTTCGTCCTGTGGTACATCAGCAATTGATGTAGAAAAGCGAGTGCTTATTGGTAGGCCGTATGGAGGCGTAGCGTTGCTATGGAGAACTGATGTGCTTGAAAATGTGCAAGTAATTGATTGTAACAATTCTAGTCTATGCGCAATTAAATCCGTATTGCATGGTAATAATTTTTTATTTGTGTCCGTTTATATGCCCCAATGCAAAGAAGCTAATCTGCCCGATTTCACTTCAATATTGAGCTTGGTTCAGTCTTTAATTCAAGAATATGACATAAATTACGCTTATATATTAGGGGACTATAATGCAAATATTGGTAAAGGCACTCTTTTTGGTAAGGAGTTGGTAAGTTTCTGCACGGAAAATGACCTTTCGTGCGCTGACTATGACATTTTGCGTACTAAAGGCATGGACATATTTACATTGCTAAAACCTGGCTGGATCATTGCGTGACCACGCCGCTAGCGCTGGCAAGCATCTCTGAGGTCTATGCATTTGAGGACGTGATGTGGTCTGATCACAAACCTCTGTTTGTCACATGTAGCTTCAACTTTGATCTGGGTGGGAGTTCGAGGCCGGCTTCGTCTGATCCTACGGATGCGCATCTTCCAGAGTTTTCATCTAGGTGGGGTAAAAGAAATGGTAGGCAATGTGAATACTACTCAGCCCAGTGTTCAAAGTGCCTGAGTATGCTGGACTGGCCGATGTTACGTAAACTGTGCGATTGTGATTGTGGCGGTTTATGTCAGTGCTCTGATCATCGAGCGCTAATTGATAGCGTTTACTGTAAATTCATTGGAACATTGTTGCGTGCATCTAGGAGTCGGTCGCGCGGTCAGGATAGTGCGGAACCGGTTCCGGGTTGGAATGAGTACGTGCGAGAGGCGCATTTCACTGCGCGGCGCGCGCGCTCAGACTGGATGGCGGCGAATGCGCCTACTGAGGGAGCGCTGTTTGATGAAATGCAAACAACTAGAAAGATATTTAAGAGTAGGCTTAAGGTTTGTCAAACGAACGAAGACAAAATCTTATTAGATAAAATGTCGCAGGCCTATAAGGACAGAAACTTTCGCCAGTTTTGGAAACATTCTGGCACCGTTTTGAAAAGCAAGGGAAGAATTGCAAGCTCAATGGACGGACTAACCGCAACAGCGGACATAGCAAATTTGTTTAGGAATAATTTTTTAGCGCATGGAAATTCTCCAGTGTCTGGAAATTCTCTTGAGCCGGATTGTCTGCCGGCTATGAAACAGGATGTTCACATTTCTGAGCAAATGGTTTTTGATGCGCTGCGCAAGATGAAGCTAGGTAAATCGGTTGGCCATGATAATGTTAGCGTTGAGCATTTAAGGTTTGGAGGGCCTTGGGTGGTAGTTTTTCTCTCTGTCCTTTTTAATGCATGTATTCGTCATGCCTATTTGCCAAAGGAAATGTTAAAAACGGTGATCATACCCATCGTCAAGAGCAAAACTAGTAGCCTGACTGATAGCTCAAACTATCGCCATATATCCCTGGCTACATGTTGTGCGAAGTTATATGACTCGATATTGCTGGGAATACTTTCACAGCATATCCACGTTCATGACGCACAGTTTGGTTTTCAGAAGGGTGGCTCAACAGACGGTGCAATCTTCACTATGAAGCAGACAATTCAGCACTACCTGAGCCGCAATACAACCGTATTTGCGTGCTTTTTGGATCTTAGTCGTGCTTTCGACCGTGTAAATTATAGCCTACTTTGGAAAAAGTTAGGTGAGTCTGGTGTGCCTTCATCGTGTATTAAGTTGCTTGCGGCCTGGTACAGCAATCAGACTAATCTGGTTAGGTGGTGCGGTTCAGATTCCTCTGAATTCAAGCTGGCGTGCGGGGTGAGGCAGGGGGGGCTAACCTCTCCCCTGCTGTTCAACCTGTATGTGAACAAATTGATTGTGGATCTCAGCAGCACTCGTGTTGGTTGTCATATTGGTTCAGAAAGTATCAATAATCTTAGTTTCGCCGACAACATGGTACTGCTGAGTCCTTCTATTGCCGGCTTGCGAGTGCTTTTACGTATTTGCGAAGGATATGCGGCCTCACATAATCTACTGTATAATACAAAGAAATCGGTTTGCATAGCCTTTACTGATGACGGAAAGAAGCGGGCTTCGGCGCTTCCTGTGTGTTTGGCAGGTACGCCACTGGAATGGGTGTACTCATTCAGATACTTGGGGCATTTGGTTTGTCACAATCTGCGAGATAGCCAAGATCTGGAGCGGGAGCGGCGAGCACTTTGTGTGCGAGCCAATATGATAGCGCGGCGTTTCAGTAAATGCTCAAACAAATCGAAATTGGCTCTCTTTGCTGCGTACTGTCAGCCACTGTACACTCCACAACTCTGGAAAAACTACACAAAAGAGGAATACAGAAGGCTTAAGGTGCAATATAACGATGCCTTTCGAGTGTTATTTCGTCTCCCGAGATTTTGCAGTGCATCTGAGATGTTCGCACAAGCGCGTGTAGCTGGTCTTGACGCTTTGATCCGCAACCGAGTGGCTCGTTTTAGGAAAGCGATGTTTGGCTCACAGAATAAATTGTTGGCTGCAGTAACTGAGCACTGTACGGGTTTGGTTGCGCATTGGACTAAACTCATTAAAACTTTTATTTAAGATTTATTAAGAATTACCTAATAATCATTTGCCTGGAAATTGTTATAGATTTAATGTACCTACTTTTTGATATGGAACTTTGTTTTCTGTAATAAAGACTTTATTATTATTAATATTTATCTCGCTATTTAGTTTACACAGAAATACCTCAGTTAGCTAAGCGCGTTGCGTATTGTGCTTGCCTCAGGGAGAAACCAGATATTACTATACGGGGTATAAGCGAGAGCCTTTCGAATACTGAGAGGGTGCATGCAGACCACGAAACTGAACCAGGCCTAGCAAGATTGTTAATTTAGAATAGGAGCACTTCTGGGCAGGTTTTTTGGGGGGTTTTTCCTGTTCAGGGGGTCCGGTTAATTATACGCATGTAAATGACACGCTTTGGATATCTTGACTAAAATTTGAAACAAATGTCGTTTACAAATGGTGGTGGCGTAAAGTTACGTGCTGTGTAATTAACCTGGCCAGCCCCGAGGCAGTGCCTTTATTTTTATTTTTATTTTTTTATCCCGCACGAGCCGATTTTCTATTAGGAAAATACAAAATTGTTATAAAAAGAAGAAAATTGCGTTATGCAAATTTCTTTTTTTTACAATGACCGATCATGACGTCAATAAGTGATAATGCTATCCTACATTGAATAAAGTTATTTCATTTTCATTTTCATTTTTCATTTGAACAATTTTTCCCTAGAAACATATTACTCGTATGTCAATTACTATAGGAACATTTTTTTTACGATTCCTGAAATATTTATTTATGGGAAGTAGTGCAATTTCATTTCAATATTCGGAGGGCTGTCCCTTACACCCTATATAATTTGTCTGTTAGTTTAGCCTACTCCCGTTCTAAGAAACGGAAGACTAGTTAAGTAAGGGTTTCGTTAGGTTTTCAAAAGTAAAACGATACGAATATATTACGCTTCTTCTTTCTTTATTTTCGTGTGGGACACCGAGTCGTCCAACGACCCGATGAACCCTGGTGTCAGAGTTTTTCACGCTGAAACTAACTTATCGTCCGTCGCTGCGTATTTATATTGGACCGTATTTATGTCAGACGAAAGGAAATTGCGATCTTATTCTCATACAAATACGGCTACAGTTGTATAATGACCTACCTTTATGTATTCTGCCAATAGAAATTACAGTTTGATAGAAATTTCAGAAGCATCTTGTTTTAATGAGAAGGCTCTTTCTTCGATAAAGTTGCGAAATGAAACGAAGTTTTTTTTTGCCAATACTCAAATCGCCGTCTTCTGCCGTACCTGGCAGTTGTTGTTGTTGTACGGTCATTGTTTGGTGGTTGTTTAGTTGTTTTATTAGGTTGTTCAGTTGTTGTTCAAATGTTGTTCTGTTGATGTTCTGATGTTGTTCAGTTGTTGTTCCGATGTTGTTCATATGTTGTTCTGTTATTGAGTTTAGTAGTTGTTCAGTTGCTGACTCGACAACTCAACAACTACTGAATTATAGAGGTAGAGTTTTCGAATAATTCATATTACGTTCTCGTATTACGTAGCCGTATTACGTTCTCGTATTGAATTTGACCTTGTATTGGACTTTACAATCGCCGGTGCGGACGTTTAGATAATTACTGAGTTTTTTTTGTACAGTGAAGATAAAATAGTGTATGCAACTGCATATAATTAGGCATTAGAATGCTTGTGTCAAACTTTTATCATAATAATATATTAGAAACAGACACTCGCATTCTACTGACCCCCATTATATGACAGTTGCATAAACTGCTATTATTGGTTTATTATGATTATCATCATCATCACTTACTATTACTACAACTGTCAACTGTGTAAGTCCACTGCCGGACACATGTCTTCCCTTATTGGGAGGTCTTCGCCATACTCACCACGCCTGGCAGAAGGATGGGCGAGCGCAGTGCAAGGTGTTATAAAAATTAACGGAGATCGCTACTGCCCATTTCCCGGATTCATCCCTTAGTCGCCTTTTACGACACCCACATGACATATTCCATGCAATATAAAATTAACTACAAAGGTACAACTTTTGGCCATCCAAAGGGGGAACGCTGCCAGTGTACTGGGTACCATGTCTCATGGAGGCGCTCTAGGCGAATTTTTTTTTGCCTAAATTTAGGTTAGTCACCAGGATCTTTATTTAATTTTTGTCAAGTTTTGCTTAGTATTAATTGTTATTTGTCCTTTTATATTACCATTAATAATGTCAGATGAGTGTTTAGTAAGATGGCAAAACGAGGTTTAAATCAAAACTTTTGACATAGAACGTAAGTTGAAAAATGAAAATGAAATAACTTTATTCAATGTAGGATAGCATTATCACTTATTGACATCATGATCGGTCATTATAAAAAAAAGAAATTGGCATAACGCAATTTTCTTCTTTTTATATCAGTTTTGTATTGTCCTAATAGAAAACCGGCTCGGGCGGGATAAAAAAATAAAAATAAAAATAAAGGCACTGCCTCGAGGCCGGCCAGGTTAATTACACAGCACGTAACTTTACGCCACCACCATTTGTAAACGACATTTGTTTCAAATTTTAGTCAAGATATCCAAAGCGTGTTATTTACATGCATATTATTAACCGGACCCCCTGAACAGGAAAAACCCCCCAAAAAACCTGCCCAGAAGTGCTCCTACTCTAAATTAACAATCTTTCTAGGCCCTAAGCTGCCCTAGCTAATTTTGGAAATAACTAATAATATATATGTAAAGCCCAAAATGGCTACATAAAAAATAGTAATATTATAATAATAACAAAAAATTGCAGTAGATAAATCTACTTGTTTCGTCTAATAAAATATATACTTTATACATTTGAATTAAACCCATGGAGAATATATAGGAAATATTACAAAAACAAGCCGATCTACAATTTTGTATGCAAGGCCCAATTTTACTTATTTCAAACTATGTTTGGGAAAGTTGTTCCTTATCACCAGACTGACTTAAGTTTTTGTTACCTATCGGTCACTAGTAAAAAATTACCCTATATAACTGCATCTAATGCATCTTTCTAATACAAGCCCTGTCCTCTAGTTAGTTAATCTGTCACTACACAGACCTTGAAAGTTCGCATGTACCTACAGCTTATGCGCTTAGATAGCGTCACGACCAGCTTACTTGACCTCCATTGACTATACACGCACGTACGGGCGCGTACTTGCGGCGCTGGTCGCGACACCAGCTAAGCGAATGAACTTTTCATACCTCGAAGCGAAGTTGTAAGTGGTAAGTTACTGGCATACTTTCCTCTTCCTACCACTTTGTAGTGCCAACATAAAGTATTCTTAAGTCGCGGACCTTTTAAGAGCTGTTTCATAAGTGTGTGTGAAAGCTTTTAATGTTTATCTTCTGTTGGATATTTTAATTATGCGAGATAATATTTTTAAATTTAGTTGCATTTCCTTTGTGAGATTGCAGCTTATTTTTTGTTTCAGACTTGTTTATTACGTCCAGTAGTAGAGACGTACGTTTGGTGTTTATTTTTTTTGTAAAACTTGTTTTGTTGAAATTATAAAGCTCAGCAGTAGGTACGAGAAGTATTGAATTTTGATACTTTGAGATATAAATGAATATTCTGAACAATTCACACAGCACCATCTAGCCCCTAACTAAGTATAGCTTGAGCTATGAGTGAAAATAAGAAATTGAAAAAATGTCAGCGCCCGCCGGGACTTGAACCCGGGACCATGGAGCTGAGCTATGAGAATTAAAAAGCTGATGTTAATATTATATACTTTAATTTTGTAAATAAATACATATTATTATACATAGAAAATACCCAGATTAAACACCCTTAACAGAAAATTTACTTCACAAATATTTTTGCCTTGTGGGGATCGAACCTAAGACCTCGAAGGCGTAGCAGGCAAGAGTACTATTACGCAATCGGGCCATTCAAATGACAACATACACGCATTCATTTTTATAAAGTTTTTAGGGTTCCGTACCTAAAGGGTACTAACGGAAACCCTATTACTGAGGCTCGGCTGTCCGTCCATCCTACAGTTACGAGGCTGTATCTCCTGAACCGTAATACCTAGACAGTTGAAATTTTCACAGATAATGTCATTCTGTTGCCGCTATATCGTAACAACAAATACTAAAAATTAGAATAAAGTGAACTTGTTTTTTTTGTATGGAGGCTGTATCTTATGAACTGCGAAAAATATAAAGTTGAAGTTTTTACAGATGTTGTTTTTCTGTTGCTGCTAATAACAAAAAAAAAATGAGGCTGCTATTACAAAACACGTATTTTTTTTATAGACAATGGTAAGGAACCCTTCGTGCGCGAGTCCGACTCGCACTTGGCCGGTTTTTTATTTTATTTTAACGGAACTGCGTCACTACGCTAATAAATACAACTTGCAGGAGTATGCTTATTTAAAAGAGTCTAATCGCGAAAGTTTTTACAACTTCCGGATCCAGATAATCGCATAATTTTCTTTCAAAACTATCGCGGTTAGACTAGTTTAAATAATCATTATGTTTGAAAGTAATCACGAATACAAAAAAAAATACATACATACACATATCACGCCTATAGTCCCTTGCGGGGTAGGCAGAGCGCAAACGGCCGCAAAAACGAACATCCACGCCACGTCAGACAAATATTTGAGGGTCATTCGAAAAATTGTGACAGGTTGTCAGCCCATCGCCTAAAATTGCAATACATACCCTCGAGTTCCTTAGTCGCCTCTTACGACTCCCATGGGAAAGAAATGGGGTGATGCTATTTCAAGCCGGCATCACACGGGTATAAAAAATAATAAGGACATTAAAGTCAGTGCTATTATTTTTAGGATGTGTTACTTTTAAAATTTAATATCTTTAACGAATATCTAGGAACGAAGGCCGAAATTAGAGATCGAAAAATGTGTCTCTTTGTATGGGAGGTCCAATTTATATTTTTTGTTCTATTTTTTGGGGAAAGTTGGTCAATTTTACGAGTAGATCTCGCCCTTAAATATTTGCGCTGAATTTAATAGATAACTTGCAAAATTTCTGAGTCGGCCTTTTCACTTTTACATTTAGTTATGTTTCACCGAAAAGAAACATAAAATCATTTGATAGCGTTCACTCCAATTTCAATACACGTAAGAGCATCCAACTTATTTGCCAGCCGAAACGTTACAAAGGCGTTTTATACCCCGCCCTTTCTTATCGAGGCGAAAAAGATAAACAAAATAAAATTTACGCGAGCAAATAAGCCGACTGACTCCACAAAAAGTTCTCAGCTAACCTTTTGTTTTGCACATGCCTTACCTGGAGCCTGTAAATAAATGCAAATTGCTTGGAGCACTCTCTTTGGGCCCCCCTCTCCCCCTCAATAGGGGAGGAGAGGGGGAGGTCAGCCTACCTTTGGTAGCCGACGACGCTCCGTTCAGCAGGACATTGTTTTCTTGTTAAGGTATTTCATTTGATACTGTATAGTAGTACCATTAAATGTCTGTAAGTAGCGCTGAAAAGTAGTTTGTTTTTTCTTTCACATTATGTTGCGTATTGAAGCAATAGGAACTTTTTCAACTGACGGTTCTCGACCTTTGTATAATTTCTACAAGATGGCGCGAATAGCAGCTGTGATATGAGTCTCAAATACATTACATCTTTTTACTAACATAACTATATATGAAAAACTTTTTTCAGTTTAGCTCAGCGCCATGTGCTCAGACTTGAAGATTAACATTTTTTTTTTTCATTTTTAGAATAAAAAATCATAGCACAACTCCAGTCACTTTTGTGTTCATGTTTTCATCTGATGTTTTTCTCTTAATGGTAATTTTTTGTTTACCTAAGATATAGAATTTTAATTATTTTTAGTTTGATAACCCAGGCCTAATAATTCTTTTGTATCGTGTAACATATTTGTAATTATGTTTGTTATCAATTATCCAATCGATTACGGTTCCGTACATAAAGGATCAAACGGGATCCTTTTCTGAGACTCAGCTGTTTGTCAGTCACCAGGTTGTATCTCATAAACCGTGACAGGTAGAATGAAATTAAAATCAAGGTGGAGGGGACGTCTCTCATACAAAAAGTTTTATTTTTGTTTATAGTGGTTCGGAGGCTGTATTTTATGAACGGTACTAGTTAGACAGTTGAAATTTTCACAGAACATGTATTACTTACTATTGGCACTTTAACAACAAATAGAAATAAAAATAATAATGAAATTAATATTTGAGCGGGACACTACAACAAAACTGATTTTTATGCCATTTGATACAAAATGGTACGGAATCCTTCGTGTACGAGTCCGAATCGCACTTGACCGATTTTTTATTCCAGTAATATCAAATCCAACTACCATACCCAGAACACAAGCTAAGGGCGTCGGCATAGCATCGTAAATTCTGGCATTCTGACCGCCTGCACGGCGGCGGCGTGTATTGTGCGGCTACTGCCTGGCCCAGTGCGCACTGACCTTAATAAAAAACGTGTAAAATTTTACAGGCATACATTAACATTAGCAAAATTGTGTCAATCCTTCTAATATTATAAATGCGAAAATTCGTATGTTTGTTTGTTTGATACTTCTTCACGCAAAAACTACTGAACCGATTGTAATGAAAGGCACACATATAGAAGGTAACATGGATTAACACATAGGATAGTTTTGATTAGTACGCGGGCAAAGCCGCGGGTAACAGCTAGTATATATATATATTTTTTTAATTAACAGTTAAACGTCTGACAAACATTTCAGGGTCATTTAGAAAATCGTGTATCACCAATCACCATGGTGACAGGTTGTCAGCCCATCGCCTAAAATTGAAATACACATGCAACCCTCGAGTAAATTACTCGCCTTTTACACCTACGTGAAAGAAATGAGGTGATGCTATTCTAAGCCGGCATCACACGGAAATTGCACATTGACATTGCGTACCTGCTCTATATGATGATATTGAACGTGCAAAATCCAAGTTATTATGTTTGCCGTGTGATGCCGGCTCAGAATAGCATCACCCTATTTCTTACCCATGGGTGTCGTAAGAGGCGACTAAGGGATTTGAGGGTTATGTGTATTGCAATTTTAGGCGATGGGCTGACAACCTGTCACTATAGTGAAATACAGTTATCTGATTGACCCTCAAACTTTTGTCAGACGTGGTGTTAATATCCGTTTTACGGCCTTTAACGCTCTGCCTACCCTGTAAGGGATAAAAGCGTGATTTATGTATGTATGTATGTATGTTAAAAATGTAATCTTTAGGTATGTATGAATGAAAGGCAAGAAATAAAATCATTTATTCAGAATGCGGTACTTTATTACAAGTAAAAATATTACAGAATACGGTTTATAGAATCAAACAACCAAATTAAGGGTGAAATACTGGTGATAGCGAACAACTTTTCTATGTATGTATGTATGTAAAATCCAAGTTAAATTGGTCTATCTGAACGATCGAGTTGGAGTATGCAAACTACGCTAACTTGGCTGTAACGCCTTATGACAACCTAGCATATTCGTTCTAAAAGGGATTTAGACAGGAACCTCATTAAAGCTAAAACTTATTAGTCCGGTACGATTTACTTGAGGGCATAACTTACAAATACTCTAAAGTTGCTTATTTTTGTACGAATGCGTCATATTACGTTTTGCATAATTTTTTACTCTTGCGTAAATTTCCGGTTAAAAGTATGTTGCCAATTGATTAATTTACATTTTTAATTGTCCATAATTGTCCATAATTTGCCGTGTGATGCCGGCTTAGAATAGCATCACCCCATTTCTTACCCATGGGTGTCGTAAGACCCGACTAAGGGACTCGAGGGATGTGTATTGCAATTTTAGGCGACGGGCTGACAACCTATCACTATAGTGATACACAGTTATCTGATTGACCCTCAAGCTTTTGTCAGACGTGGTGTTAATATCCGTTTTACGGCCGTTAACGCTCTGCCTACCCCGTAAGGGATATAGGCGTGATTTATGTATGTATGTATGTATGTATAATTTAAAATAATAAAATATACCAGTATTGTCTATGTGACAGTTCACACAGTGTAAAAACTCCGCTGCAAACGAAAGTATGTAAGCTTAGACCTAAAATGACACAAAATAATGAATTTGCCTAATTTTCCAGACACTATCAACCAAAATTAAACGACTTTAACATTTTTGTAACATGAAAAGCTAGCCAAATATATACTTGTAAGTTAAGCTCTTGATTCTGTTCTGGCACATTTGCTAGTACCGTTTTTATATCATCATATCTAGAAAGATTAAAACTCACCAAATGTGCCGTGTGAAGCCGGCCTAGAATAGCATCACCCCATTTCTTACTCATGGGTGTCGTAAGAGGCGACTAAGGGACTCGAGGGCGTGTATTGCAATTTTAGGCGATGGGCTGACAACCTGTCACTATAGTGATACACAGCTATCTGATTGACCCTCAAACTTTTGTCAGACGTGGTGTTAATATCCGTTTTACGGCCGTTAACGCTCTGCCTACCCCGTAAGGGATAAAGGTGTGATTTATGTATGTATGTAAAACTCACCAGCTTATTTTAAGGCACAAAACTTTTAAAACTCACCAAATGTGCCGTGTGAAGCCGGCCTAGAATAGCATCACCCCATTTCTTACTCATGGGTGTCGTAAGAGGCGACTAAGGGACTCGAGGGCGTGTATTGCAATTTTAGGCGATGGGCTGACAACCTGTCACTATAGTGATACACAGCTATCTGATTGACCCTCAAACTTTTGTCAGACGTGGTGTTAATATCCGTTTTACGGCCGTTAACGCTCTGCCTACCCCGTAAGGGATAAAGGTGTGATTTATGTATGTATGTAAAACTCACCAGCTTATTTTAAGGCACAAAACTTTAGATGGTATGAGATATGACGGAAAACTGATGCAAAAATTCTGTGAAGTCATATTCAAACAATAAATCCACTTGGAAAATTTATATATTTTCACATATTTTTTTTTTACTAGGTATACAACAAATGATGAGAGAGGGTGCAGCTGTCAAGCAATGTGCCAGTATTTGCTGAGGGTATGGCATTCAGCCAGAGGCCAGACTCTCTCTCAAAAACAGTTAGAAGTCGGGCGCGTTGAACCGGATATATATTTTTTTATCTTTATTTAAGGAGTTTTGTCAAAATATGACAATGCCACTCCATTGTGCAACACATAGTATAAATCACGATCACGAACTTATGAGGTCCTGTTGGATTTTCTCGCAAAACGGTTCATCCCACCGTCTCTGTAAGTTGACATCAAAATGTGCATTTTCTTGATAGTGGGATCGGGCCAAATTCAAGACATAATAATAATAATCCGATATTTTTCTTTCTGAACTTTGTTCCACTACTGGACACAAAGGGGTCTCTCCCTTGTAATTACCGTTTCGCCAAATAAATATTGCAAATGTTATCTCAGATTTACATTAACAAACTCTTTGAGTAGTTTGTCGTCTGTGCACTTAATTATCAAAGCGCAAATCCATCCTCCTTTTTCCGTTACGTGTAGGTAAATAACTGGCAACTAAGAGAATGAAACACAGAAATAATTCCTTTTATAAAATGAAAAGGATAAACTACGGAACGTTTTTAAACTTGCAGTCTGTTCTTTGTAGCGTCGCCTCAGCCTTTTTATTACTGTCAGTCGCAGTTTCATTGTAGTCTGTCAGAAATAAACTAGGACGGCTAGGAAATAGACCAAAGTTTTAGGTGGCGAAGAGAAATTTTTAAAAATCGTGTCCATTTTATAGGCATGATATTTCTACAATTTTAACATTATGAAATTTCCTCGTGGCGTCAAACCTCAGCGTCAAACTAACTTTATAGGTTCTGTCGCAGAACTTTACATAGAATTGGATCTGACCGGCCGAAATCCCGTTCTGCGCATCGTTTTGCGGTATTTTTCCGGATCAGGTTTTTAGATGAAAGGTGTTAAACTAATCCCATAGAAAAAGCATATTATCCTGGCACATGTTGGCGTATCGAATTGCAGCTGGCACAGAAAGTTTATTGGTTTGATGGCTATCAAGATCCGCAATACTGCGTGTTGCGTGTGTGACCCATTACTCGCGCCTTTTTATGAAATGTGATATTCAATCAACCTAAAAGCCGGAAACTAAACTAGACCAACTCAAAATACTAGGGTTCTTACCGCGATATCGATTTTATTGAATCGTCCGATATTTCGGCCTAGTTGCATAGACCATGATCATGCAACAACTGATGTTTTACGAGTGGGATTCTCTTTATCATAGGTATTCATTTCTGCATACCCTCATTCGAAAGTTACGACAGTAGTAACTCAAAGTCTCCTCGCTTTTAATCCACACTAATATTATAAATGCGAAAGTAACTCTGTCTGTCTGTCTGTCTGCTACGCTTTCACGGCCAAACCGCTTTACCGATCTTCATGAAACTTGGCACAGAGATTGCTAGCATACCGAGAACGGACATAGGCTACTTTTTATCACCATTCGAGGGTCTGGAGTATAGATGTAGACCACCAGGTGTACCACCAGGAGCCCAGCTAAACTATTAGAGGTACAGGCATGGTTCCAAAATAAAAGTTGTTCAGTATGATGGGCCGCTTCTATTTACAAGGACATTGGGGTTCTGGAGTACCTTATGTAGACCACCAGGTGTACCATCAGGAGCCCAGCTAAACTATTAGAGATTCAGGCATGGTTCCAAAACAAAAGTTGTTCAGTATAATAGGCCGCTTCTTTTCACAAGGACATTGGAGATCTGGAGTACCTTATATAGACCACCAGGTGTACCACCAGGAGCCCAGCTAAACTATTAGAGATATAGGCATAGTTCCTAAACAAAAGTTGTTCAGTATGATGGGCCGCTTCTTTTCACAAGGACATTGGGGCTCTGGAGTACCTATTGTAGACCACCAGGTGTACCACCAAGAGCCCAGCTAAACTATTAGAGATACAGGCATGGTTCCAAAACAAAAGTTGTTCAGTATGATGGGAATTAGTAGACAAAGGACTTCTTTACCGATGACAGTAAAACAAAGAATGTGGTATAGGGGTATAAAAATGTATTACAGTAACTTAAATTACCTTTTTATCTGTCTTATCTACTTATGCTGACCATTTTAGTGTGCTCAAATCGGCACCTTTGGGGCCTCTCTCTACTCTGTTATCTACTGACTTTTGTATATCAATGGTTCTATATTGATCTCTCAGGCCGGATAGCAAATTTTGAATTGTCCTTTTAACAACAGAAGCAAGCAAGTCATCTTTAAACAGTAGAGATAAGAACTGTTCTAATATCACTGTCACACTTACTATGAATACACATACCTACTTTAGAACTTCTGCCTAAAAAAACTATCTAACGCGGACGAAGTCGCGGGTAAAAGCTAGTGTCACTATAATCGAAATCATTTTTCCGTATATAAAGATGGTTCCGTGCTTCGGAGGGCACGTTAAGCCTTCGGTCCCGGTTCCTGTCTAATCGCATAGACGGTGGTCGTTACACAACCATGCTAGATGCCTACTACTAGTAGTAGGCGGTTGAAAAACTCTGACACCAAGGTTCATCGGGTCGTTGGACAACTCGGTGTCACACACGAAAAGAAGAAGAAGAAGCGCAATCATTCTTTTTGCTATTTTTATTAGTTTCGCGGTTAGAACCCTGTTTTAGTATTTTGATCTTTATGTGTGACCGCGATTTAAAACAGTTTCTTCCTACTGTAGGTGTGTTCCAACCCTTAATTCAGCATTTGCAATAATCTAATTTCTTCATACATACAACCTACCACAGTACGATACGTAGAACTGCTACCTAAATAAACCTTTGTACGTCTCTGCCTGTTTCATTGCTGTCAGAGGGTTTTGTCAGCCTTATTTTAGTCTGGTGTTCGCCTCGGACACCGACAGCGGTGAAATAAAGTGGAGTCGTGAGCCGAGCCTTTGTTGGTTTTAAGGATAAATTCTCGGTATGACTAGTGTCTAAAACTGGAAATTCGGGATAGATTTGTGCGACCACTTTTTCAAATAGATAATCCTTACATTTTACTGGGTGTGGCGAAAATATTGGCCATTTCAAGGCGAGAATAAATAGGCATTATCTAGGTGAGCATGTTCCAACATCGTTTGCATCATCACTTAACATCAGGTGAGATGGCAGACAAAAACTTATCTAATTTTTATTAAAAAAATAATATTTATAAGCCTTTTGATGATTACCCCATAAGGAGTATGTGTATGTATGTATGAAGTCGTAGTTACCGACGCAGAATTTGGTCATAATTGAATGCTCATATTTGAGACGTAGCACTCTGCTACAACTTGTGCTACGAACACCGTAGCAACTGTGTCGTTTCATTATGCTTTTGAAGTTTTTTGACATGTATACCGTACGTACAAGATATACTTTCCAAGATGGCAGTCTTTATTAGAGTGCCTCTAGAATTACATATTCGAATATACTGTACATATTCTAAGTATGTGTATTCTTAAAAGAGGTAAAGTTTAATTTAAAGAAACATCAAATTTCCACTTTTAATACGAGATATCCCAAAATAGGAACAGTTTCGCAATGATTGTGAGAATATTAAACCATTCACCAGAAGAAATGAAAAGCCCTACGATGAGTAAATTCAAATTGACATTGCGAAGACGGCATAAAGAAAAAGGTTTTTATTCTTTAAATGACCATTTAAATTATAGTTCAATCAAATTAATCTGTTCTGTAAGATTTGTGTGATTGACCATGATTTAAATATGTAGTTTTATTTATAAATGAACACCATAATATTTTACTACATTTAATGCAAATGAATATCTTTAATTACTTGTTTTTATAATTTTGTCTTTTTAGCGTAATTACCAGTACCGTTCCTATTACCATTAGTAACTACAAAGTAAGTCCAATATTTAACTTAAAGTAGGTAGGTACCCGTATGAGTATAAAAACTGCCCGGAACATACAAATCTCCGTTGCCTCGCGAGTGCACATTCCGGGGGTTGGACTA
The DNA here is from genome assembly GCA_027580185.1 of Tuta absoluta. Taxonomy (NCBI): domain Eukaryota; kingdom Metazoa; phylum Arthropoda; class Insecta; order Lepidoptera; family Gelechiidae; genus Tuta; species Tuta absoluta. Next base: position 5,029,462 of record JAQAHW010000029.1, on the reverse strand, counting down.
ACGCGGGGCTTACCCGGTTTAATGCTAGTGTAGGGATGGGAAACGTATCTACCAGAAATAATCCTTTCGTACTATATGTGAAAAAGGTACCTAATATCACATTTTTACTTAAGATACTGCTACCCCTAGACCACTCAGGAGGTTTTGTTAAACGAGTTTCTTGCCGTAGTTAAATACTTTTCTCAATTCCATGTTACATATACATACAAACGAACATCAGCCTATTACATTTCACTGCTGGACATAAGCCTCCCCCAGGGTACGCCATAGGGCACGATCTCCCGTTTTTGCCATCCAGTCGCTACCAGCCGCCTTTTTTAAGTCATCGGTCCATCTGGCCGGAGGTCATCCAACACTACGCTTGCCAAGGCCTGGCCTCCATTCAATTCCATGTTGCCGATAACATACTTATTTAACAGTAAGTGACAGTGCTATTTTTGATTAGCTGAATTAGTAACGTGGAATCGAGACATTTATTTATAACCGTTTGGTGTAAGTCTTCTTCATCATCTTTTCATGTGGGACACCCAGTCGTCCCAACGGGTATATAGGTGAATCCGTCAAATCAGACAGGTTTGACGTCATGTAAGCAACTCGGTTACAAGAGCGAGGTTGAGGCGGAGAGGAGCCCAGCGGTGCATGAATGGACCAATCACTGACGCGGCGCAGATTTATCGAGGTTGCTCAATTCATGAACCGCTCCGCACGGCTCTGCACAGTTTCGCAAGGTAAGTACTTACTTAGGCGTAAGTACTTACCTTCCTTACTTACCCAGTAACTTAGGTAGTTTTCCTACTTGTCGTCCATCGCGGCCATTCGCGGCGTATACGCACCGTAGTATTTGTATGGAAATAAGATCGGAAATTGCAATTTCCTTTCACCTGTGCAGACGCATTCGTTACGGTGCGTTAAACGCAGCGACGGACGACAAGTAGGAGGACCGCCTTGATGCAGATTTCCAACGTTGTGACCGAAACTCATTGTTCTCTTGAAAGTGTAGGAAATAACAGATCAAAATATACTAGGTTATATGTGAGTATAGCTTTCACATCACTAAATTTAACAAAAACGATAATCCGGTCTTAGTGGCAGGCCACGTAGAGACCGTGATATTTCTGTGGGCGCGGGCATTAGACAAAGAACGTCTGTGCTTCACGGGATATGGAGATCCCACTTTTTTACCCCACCTCCTTTATTTTTAAGTCGGTAGTTTTAAAAAGTTGATGAAACTGGCTGGCTGGGAAAATGTTATTTTATAATCTCTTCAGCTACGGAGATAAAATGCTTGATGATACTCGTAGAAATATATTGTCAATTTTAAACGAAGTACCTACTCAGTTACCAGATATGAGAGATTCATTTAGAAGTACTATAACTTGTGATGCCGGCTTAGAATAGCATCACCCCATTTCTTTCCCGTGGGAGTGGTAAGAGGCAAATGAGGGACTTGAAGGTATGTATTGCAATTTTAGGCGATGGGCTGACAACCTGTCACTATGGTGATACACAATTTTCCGAATAACCCCCAATCATTTGTCAGACGTGGCTTCCGCATCTCAAAAGAAAAAAACGGAACCCTTAAAGAATCACTTTGTTTGATAATGTGCAAAGCTATTAAGTTGGAATTAAAATCATGTACTCAGAGGTTTGCGGCCGCTTGTAGGTCCACAAATTCTAGCTCGTAAACGTTAAATTTATTCCGTTTATTCTGTAAAAAATGCAATGCTTTTTTGATTCTCGTAACAGGAATCATAATTCCCAGTTCCCATGGACCTAGAACTATAAAATTTGGCTAGTAGCTTGAAGTACAAGTTTAGGTAAATATCCAGAAATAGAAATTTAAAAACGTATATTGTTTAATTTAGGGAGCAAATAAGAACAACATTTAAAAATTGAGGCCTATAGTTGAAGTGGGATTACGGAACCCTTGGTGGGCGAGAATTGCACTTAGCCGTTTCTTTTTAAAAGATCGAATAATTGCTGGTTTGAGGTCTCGGTAGTTCTGGTACCGTCGGTCGCAGGTTCGAACCCTGCTGGCAGGGTGCAAAACAGCCAGTTATTTTTTTTAAATCAAATAGGCAGGTTTATAATATGCTTTTTAACGCGGAAAAAAGCTTTCCTTTTACAGAAAAACTGGTGAAACAAATGGCTGGGTCACAAGTCAAATAATATAATGAATAATATTTTAGGTAGGTTTGTTAAACCGAAATAGGTTTATATAATTTTAACATGGCGTAAAATTACTATTTATTTTAATAAATGCGACCCTGGTTCTTGATAAAAAGAAGACCTAGAAAAAAATTTACTTGCAATTTCTTTATAGAGCTAGTTATATATTTGGCTCAAAGTAAAAGTACACGCCTATTCATGACGTTAAAGGCGAGTGGTACCGCGGAACTAGCGCCCCTTTGCGAAAAAATCATATCTCAATCAGAAAGCCCTTCTAGTTAAATTTAAATATGAAAATCATATGCACTGTGATGCAGGCTTAGAATAGCATCACCCCATTTCTTTCCCGTAGGTATTTTATGAGGCGACTAACGGACTCAAGAGTAACATGTGTTTTGCCGTTTTAGGCGATGGGCAGACAACCTGTCATCAAATGCTTGTAAGACGTGGCAAAAGTGATCTTTTTTCATTAAGATATATGATTAATGTTTTTGTTTGCATTAAGATAGATATATGATTAATTTCCTGAACAGGCGCTAGTTTTGTGGTAGTACTCACCTTAATGATAAAAGCTTCTATAAATAAAGCGAAGCGTCTGGACAAATTAGTAATTAATAAAAATATTAGTTCGCTAAGGTCGTTAATTATACTACAAAAACTTTTCTTACATTTTTTTTTCAAATATGAAAGAAATATTTGGTCCTTTCATACAAATTTAGTTTCTGCTCAAGTGTTTTTTTTTTGGTAGGAACAATTCACGGTTTACCGAAGAATATAGAAAAAAAAATTTAAGTAAAATTTTGAACGAAATTTTAGTGTCGTTCCACTTTAGTGTTGATCAATGCTCAACATTAAAGATTCAATTACTTCAAAACTTCAGTCCTAATTAAATAAGCAACTGTTATTTAAAGTTGAACAATAATTAGACTCTTTGATTGTTTAACTATGGCTTTGATGCTAGACTGTAAGTAGAGCTGCAAGTTGATGCAAAATAGAATAAGCATCATGATACTGTAGTTTTACACGACTTACTTACAGCCTACGTTTCTACTGGTTAAAATAGCTTTCTTCACAAAGATCGACAAATCACATACGCCCACTTGTCAGTTGTGACTGCTGAACACCCAAGACCTCTAACCAGCATAAAAGAAGATGGCTAAACTCTGTACCACGTCATAGGCTGTAAGTCGCGTAAACCTACATCATGAGTGATACTTGTTCGTTTGATAATAAAAAGTACGAGCATCCATAGTTTTAACGGCATTTATCTTTGAAAGTTCTCTGCTAGCATGTTGAAGTATTTTAAATTATTTGCTATTCAAGTTACTGGCATTTCCATACAATGACAATGTTAAGAGGTGGAATAGTTTTATTTTAAATTTTCAACAATATTGTAAACTTTTACAACCTTAGGTCTGCTGTAAGAGACTTCTTTTTAGAAATAAGCTAACCTTTTGTGTATTGTTCTATAGAGGTATGATATGTGCTTAATATAGATAACTTAAATAAAATAAACTATCAATAAAAGCAGATAATATAAACTAGAGGTGGAGCCCTGTCTGTACCGTGCCCGGTCCGAAGGTGCCCATGGCGCTCACTGCGTTGCCCCGCTGTATTGCGAGGGATATTTGTTGGACTAGGTACGATCCAGAACGGGGGTCACAGCCGCCGCGTATGTTGTTGTATGTTATTTTGTATGTCGCGTATGAACGCCTTGGCTGCAGTGCACCACACGCCCGTGGTCTCGACAGCGAAAGGGACGAACTCGTAGTTCAGCTGGAGATCAGAGTACTTCTCCAGCTTAAGAGTGGCAAGGTGCTCAGCTGCCGAGCCGGCCGTGCGTGTGGTTTTGGGCAGGTGGGAGGCAGCGAACGTGCAAGCGCAAGAGGCGTCCCATAGGAGGCAGCGGCCTCTCGCCCATGGGATTAAAGTGAGGCCATCTGGTCTCTTACCGTCGGCGCGTGACAGGTCTGGAGGCTCGAGGACGCACGGGACGTTTGCCGTAGATAAGGCGCGGCGGATCAAGTCGTTGATGGCGTGGTGCCTCGAGTGTCTGCCAGCGCTGAGCCTGCAGCTGAGACCATGCCGGCCAGTCGCGTCCACTTGCACGCCGCAGCGGCAAATGTGTGGTTCGCAGATTTTGCAGCCCAGGCGCAGGGCCACGGCGGTCCTCACAGAATTATTATCTAGTAGCGTCCCGATATGTGGTGATGGCAGTGCATGGAGCCATGCCCCAGTTTCGCGGCAGGAGACGGCTTTGAGCCGGGCCAAGTCTGCTCCGGTGGCAGTCTCCGTGAGGGCGTTGATCACCGACTTTGCCCAAAGGTCATCCCATGCTCGTTGGATATGAGGTTTGGCTGGGGGGAACAAATTAGGGCAGGCTGCAGTCCACGCCGCCAGCGCCTCCTTCGCGAAAGGAATCTCGAGACAGCCGCCTTGTAAAGACAGGATAAGAGCGGCTAATTTCAAGACTCCGTTTGCGGAAGCTAGGAACGCTGACGGGCCCGTGTCCTGTACGCGTCGCACCCCAAGGCCACCGTGGCGGATGGGTAGGCTGGCCTGCTGCCATTCCCGCTCGCCAAGGTTGATGTTTAGGATGTCCTCGAGGGTGTTCTTCAGGACATCGTCAAGCTCTGTCACCTGTTGAGGAAACAACCATGTGGGGCATGTTCTGATTGCATAGGTTAGTTTTGGTAAAGACAGGCAGTTCCTGAGTAGGGTGAGGGCTACGTGGTTTGAGAGGCCCTTTAGGCGATCGTGGACTTTGCAGAGGGTGGTTTTCTTTGATTGGAGGAACGTGGGGATTCCATCCGGGTGGATAGGGGAGCCCAGCAGGGAGAAGGTGTCTCTATTCAGAATCTTTATCCCCGGGATAAGAGTTTCGAACCTCTTGCATTTTGCAGGGGCAGCTGCACTACAAGGGAAGACCTCGCACTTTTCAAAATTTACTGTGAGGCCCATATCTTTGAGTTTAGGGAAAAGGTTCTGAATGTCGTCCTCTACTTCATCGGCGGTTCCTCCTATTGTTCCATCGTCTAAATACCAAATGTTCAGGGGTGACAAAATGTGCTTAATGTTATATTGTGTTCAATAAACCGTTAAACAAATAAACATTTTGAATATATGAGTCATTTTCAACAACTGCATATTTTTGTCAATTTCGGTGGATTTTTTAATTTTTTGCTTTTTTGATGTTTTTTGTAGCTGTATAGCAAAAGATACTCATTTTGAATATAATATATTAACAGGGAAATATGTAACAATAGTATTTAGTGAGTTATTTGGGTCACCGAAATTGCCTTGTCACCGAAATTGAATTCATGCCACCGAAATTGGGTTTGTGCCACCGAAGTTGCAATTGTGCCTCAGATCCTCCAATGCTGAAACCTGATGGATCGCTGGCTCACTCTGCAAGTGAGAAAGCCCTGTTTGCAAGCAACTCACGTCTGGACGCTGGCATCAAGCAACCACCTACTGTACCTCGTTGCGATTCTTCGATGTCGAAGATCGCAGTACACACTAAATAGGTTCGAAAAGTATTGTGCAGTCTAGCCGTGAACCCTGATGGCATACCAGCGAGAGTGTTAAGACTTTGTGCGCCTGAACTGTCTCCTGTGCTCACACGCTTGTTCCGCCTCTCTCTTAAAGAAAGAACGGTTCCGGGGGCCTAGAAGCTTGCTAATGTGCAACCAGTTCCCAAAAAGGGCGACCGTGCTGACTCTGCCCATTACCGTCCAATTGCCATTACCTCCATCCTATGCAAGGTCATGGAGAGGGTACTTAACTGACGGTCTACTGGTGATCTTCTTGTGTATGTCACGCACTGCTGGGGCGAAGCCGTCGAGAAGAACGGCAAAGCACTTGCAAAGTAAGCTTCCTGCTTATGGCTTCCCAGCTGATTTTTGTACTTGGATTACAGACTTCCATAATGAACGGTCCATCAGAGTAGTCGTTGATGGCTGCGCTCCGACCTTATTTCCTCAGGGGTCTGTTCTCTCTGCAACTTTCTTCCTGCTGCACATCAATGACCTCCTTCAGCACGGTATTGTTGGATACGCAGATGATAGTACCGTTTCAGAGAGATACTTGACAGGTGCAAGAATCAGTGGGGATGAAATACGTTCGTTAAGAAAGGCCATGTTAGAGCGAACAGATCTGACCTTAAGTCTAGTCTCCCAATAGGGCGATGACAATCTGGTCTCATTCAACGCCACCAAAACACAGGCGTGTCTTTTCACTGCAAAAAGGAGTCCTTTCGACTGGACACCTACTTTTCGGGGTACATCTTACTCTGTCACTGACAAGCTTGAGCTTCTAGGTATGGAGTTGACATCAAATCTAAACTTCGGCGCGACCATCGAGTACAAAGCTCAAACGACGGCTAAGAAGCTGGGCATTCTGAATAGACTGAAGCGATACTTTACGCCTGGACAGCTTTTAACTCTTTACAAAGCACAAGTCCGATCCAGCATGGAGTATTGCAGTCTCTTTAGTATGGTTCAGCCAAATACCAACTTGCCGCTCTTGACTCGGTGGAACGCAGGGCCAAGAGGCTCATAGGCGACAAAAAACTGGTGGACTACAAGGTACATAGCCTGGCACATCGTCGCAAGGTTGCCTGTTTGTCGGTTTTTTACAGATTGTACTTCGGAGAGTGTGCTCAAGAGCTTCACGACCTTGTTTCACCAGCTCCCTTCTACCATCGGACATCCCACCAATTCGGACCAAGCGCTTCCAGTCATCATTAATAATGCGCTAAAGAGTGGAACTCACTACCTGCGTCTGTGTTTCCAAACGCATACAATCCTAATCTCTTCAAAGTAAGAGTGAATCATCTTCTGGGTGAGCTCGCTCCATCTTAGACTCTGTCTCTGTACTATGACCTAGACAAGAGTCAAGAGCAAACCCATCCTTAATAAAAAAAATGCCTTGTTTGGCTGCTTACAAATGGATGGCATTGTGTTGAAGATAGCCGTAGACCCCGCTGTTATCGGCATCCGTCCACACCTGTTAGCACCTGCTGGTCGACAAATCAATATATGCAATAGATACCTGCGACTACAAATAGTAGCCACGTCTTCGGCTATCGCTGACGGGTGTCAATGACTGAGCAGGAGGACTTTACGGGAGCGCCGGGCTGGAGGGCCACGAGGGATCGCCGTGCAGTAGGACCTTGCGGGAGCGCCGGGTTGGAGGGCCACGAGGGATGGCCGGGCTGGAGGGCCATGAGGGATCGCCGTGCGGTAGGACCTCGCGGGAGCGCCGGGCTGGAGGGCCACGAGGGATTATGGCCGGGCTGGAGGGCCACGAGGGATCGCCGTGCGGTAGGACCTCGTGGGTGCACCGGGCTGGAGGGCCACGAGGGATCGCCGGGCTAGTTCAAAAATTAATTGCTGGACATGGGCCTCCCCTTATCAGGAGTATTGCCATCCTCTACACGCTCGACTGGCGGATAGGCGAGCGAAGTACAAAATTTTGCATTCAGAGGGAACGTTGTTGTCCATTCCCCTAAATGAATTTATCCCTTAGTCTTCTTTTACGACGCAGATTTTAGTTTTTCTGAAATAACCGCAATTTTTTGTCCAACAAACGACCTAAAGCGACCGCATTTTACAGGCTTTTTCGATCTTTATACCCCGCAAGGAGTGAAAGCGTGATATTTCTAAATATATTTGTAATTTGTATTAATTGAGCAAATTCGGTGGAGCTTTGCAATTTCGGTGGGCTTCTAGCAGCCATAAAAGCCACCGAAATGTGCCCACCGAAATTGCAAACTAGTCATTTATTTAAAAAATATACAAAAGTATCAAGGCTATTCCAGTTTGCAACTTAAATCTCAAAAGTGTACCTAAAGGCTATTTAGAATGCATTACTGTAATATTTTTAAACTTTGAGGAAACATTTTAATCCCGAGCACCAAAATTGCAAAATTTTGATTCCGAGTAAACGGAAATAGTTTACTAACATTTTTGTCGGGAAGACGCAATGAGGTAGTGCACAACCGTTCACACTGCGCGTGAGTGCTCGGCTGATCCTAGCGGGGAAGAGGTTTTAGGTCTGGATATAATCAACAGTGTGAGCAGGGAGCATCGAAACAAAATTGCCACCGATATTGCTATTTTTGCTGGGACAAATCTAGTTTTGACATAGTTCATAAACTTTTCGTCTAAAAATTCAATTTTTTATAATTTCTCGTAGGGTCATTTATCCTTAACATAATCAAAATTAATTTTCCTTAATATGTTGGACATAATTTTCCTGAGAGATGAATATGTTGTGAAAAACGGATTGGGGACAAGCCACCGAACATTGAAATTCGACACTTACTATTTTTTTTCTAAAAACATAATAACTTTCGAAACATTATATACATGGCTTCATATCAGAACAAGTGTCTTATATTTTGAAAAAAAATATCATAGTCATATCTGCAAAGCGTCACCTCGTTTTCAGCGAGGACATGAAAAATTTTCGCTTGAGAAATCCACTCATATACAGGTGTAAGGGACCCCATCATTATTTGGAGGGCTATCCCTTACACCCCGTATAAACCTTTTCATTTTTCTGTTATTTGTATCAATCAATTCTTATTTTAAGACATTTTGTCTTATGCACATAGCTGAAGGCAAACCTATAGGTTAATTAATTAGTCTATACATTTTCTATAATTCTGACTAGAATAAACGTATTTTCTTTCTTTCTATTAAGATCATAAACCTACCTAAGTTCTATTCATTTACTTACTTTATTGTATTTCAAAATATACCTATTTTTAAAATATTTCTCTGACTATACTATGGTTTACGGTGATATATTATATTCATAAATGAAAATAATAAATTGCAAAATTAATCAACTATAATTGTGAACTAACCATAGTATTCGTTACAATAACTTATACTAGATGTCGCTTCTACGTCGCTTCAAACAAGTACCAAGAGATTGAAAAATTGGCAAGGGTCAGTCGGGTCAATTGGCAGAGCAGTGGGACAGTATCCCACAGTCCCAGGTTCACGGCGGGCGCTCAAATTTTTAATTTTTTTGTTTTCATTTACCTTTATCATCATCATGGTTTTATTCGTATGTAATTGCGTAGTTCAGGTAATTATTTTTATCTTCTTTTTTTTGTAATTTTTGGGGAGGTTGATCGTGATTCGTGGTATACTGTACCAAGCCTTTCAATGCAACTAAACTATTCACAGATTAGATCCCGCTCGATTAAAAAATTCTTACACCAGGGGGTCATTCAATAAAGCTGACAATTATAATTTACAATGCCAATTCAATATACATTGCATGGTCAGTGAGGCAATTTTATACCAAAGAAATTATCGTTACAACAAGTTCCAAGCTGCGCAATGTAAATCAAATTGACATTGTAAAATACCATTGTCAGCTTTATTGAATGACCCCCAGGGTGAATCGGGTCGTACGTTTACTCGGTGTCCTTTAAAACAATATAAGGGAATGAAATAAAAAACTATGAAATGACATTTACGATTTGCCTTAGGACATATATTATATAAGTGGTATGTGGCTCTGTCCGAACCGCGAGGGATATATATATATATAATACAATATATATATATATATATAAGTGTCATATATTGTATGTAAATAAAAAACTTTACTGCGAATATTTCCATTTATTTTCGTTTTCCATAGTTTACTGAAAACGCTTCGACAGATAGAAAGACTTCATTTAAACTATTTACACAGTAACAAACAAACTTAAGCATAAAAATTACAATAAAATCATTAACTAGCAACATAATTGGATATTATATATCCTAAATAACAAAAAATGCGAATCAAAAATTTTATATCTATAAATTTTCGTAAATCGTAACCAAATATACAAGACTTCGATGGTTTTATACATTTTCGAAACTGTTGTTGAGTTTCTAACTTCAATGCTGTGTACAAGAATTCTGAATAATTTTATAAAATTGAATTTTATTTCTCTTACTGGATATTTTCCGAATATTATTGTGAAGAGTATATTTATATTTGGCAGTACTTACAAGGACGTTTAAGATGATTAGTGGCAGTGATAAAAGTTTGTTCAAAAGTTTATAATTTAAATTTAAATAATAATTTATATTGTGATAAAGTGTTTCAAACAATCTCTTCTAATATAAAACCATGTGCACAGCATTAAAGTCTCATCACTAAAAGTAAGATGTTCGATGAACTCGTGTTTAAACTTCATACAGAACAAACGGTAAACACGTGCTCAACGCGCGTCTAACTTACTTGTGGTAACGCCCTTAAAGTTTCCAGCGAGATTACAATGTCATGATTAAGACACAAATAGGGTATAACCGTAATATACAAAAACATTATATACAAATTCATTTAAGTTATTTATATACAGTCACCCATAGTGAACATTCGAATTATTTCAACTATTTTAGCTTTATTTACTTACTTATTTTAAGTCTCACCAAGTAAAATAATTGAGATATTCACAAATTATTTGAAACATAGTTCTTTGAGATACAATCAATAACGTAGAAATGATATATGAACTTTAGTTGTGTCATTTTAAGGTTCTATTTTCCAATAAGATGTACTTTTTTTATAAGTATCTACTGTCAAATCAGTTTCTCAATTTATGTTTATCTGTAATTTACTTAATTAAGTTAACAAGCGTCTCTGCTAGCGGTTTCACCCGCTGCTAACCGTTTTCCCGCAGGAATAAGGTGTTTTCCCGGAATTTTTATACATACACTTTTCTCTGAACTCCTCCACCTATTACAGAAAACCGCATTAAGATCCGTTGCATAGTTTTAAAGATTTAAGCATTCAACTGGACATCGGGACACGGGAAGTCACTTTATTTCATTATTATTTTATTTCTGCACCGATAATATAATTTGTTTTAATGAACCATTACGAAAACATGTCAGATAATAACAACAACAAAAAGAAAGGTAGTTTTATGGGACATATTTTCTTAAGACAATGTATATTTAACATACTTTTTTATACTTCACAACCATTTAAGACTGACGAAATAAACTTTGGTACCATACTCAAACTTAAACAAAACATAATTTACTGTGATATTTCAACATTTTACTATTTACGTATTTTTATTTGAATGTTGATTTTTAAACTTTGACTAGTCTCTATAAATATTATAGGCAATATTTACAATCAATTTTACAAACAAACTTCAACGCAATTTTCTTATTACATTTTATCCTAACTACTTATAGTATTTAACTTGTAAAACCACTTTTAACATTTCCTTTTATTTAATGGAGTGAACAATAATAATAAATGCATTTTTTATAGTTCAAAACAATAACCAAAAGCATTTTTTTATATTATGATCAAGCGACCTAACTTAAAGTTCAACATAAAATGTATAAAATACAAAAAAATAAATTTGTCTAATGCATCGACCAAGTATGTACTCCTACGTCGTACAGGAGTACTTCTAAAATATTTGACGTAATACAAATAAAATGTATATAATATGTATACATAATAATTTGCGTGATATCAAACACGATGACATTTACATACGTTATTGGATTCTATGGAAATGTATGTATAGGATGAGAACCTTTTAAATACCTGCATAAAGTTTAAATTAAATAAAAAATTTAGTACATATCCATTTGAAACGCATTCAATCCAAAACACTTCAAAAACCTTAAAATAAACCCGATAAAAACTTGAGCACTCACTATTAATAAATATTGCACAGATTCAAAAAGTTATCTATTTACAGTCCTATTCCTATAGCTGCGTTGTCTGTCAGAGGGGGGTGTCGCGCGGGGTGGTGCGGGGAGCGGGCGCGGGCGCAGGCGCGGGGAGTGGGCGGGGCAGGGTCCGCAGGTGTTGCAGGGGGATCCCGCAGCGCGAGTCAGGGGGGGGCGCTGTGATGGTGGAGCCTCGTGGGAGGGTGCACGAGCCGGCTGCGAAGCGCGCTGGTGGTGGGATGCCTGATGACGCGTTCTGTGAAAGATTTGAGACTCTTAATGCTGGGTCTAATTTTAACTATCTCGTAGCTATTGAACTAGTTAGAAAATTGTCTAAATGGATATGTGTAAGTACATAATAGCTAGCTGGCGCTTCATAAAATTAAGGTGGAGTTGTGCTTAAAAGGGCAGTGCCCTGGCAGTCCACCAGCCACGCCAGCCATGCTTCTTCGAGGATCTTTACTACCACTAACACAGGATATTATTACAGGACTCTGCCTTATAAATACCTAGAAACTAGCTAGAGCTTCATGTAAAGGTGGAGCTGTTCTTAAGGGGTAGTACCCTGGAAGTCCACCCCTGACTCCAGCCACGCTACCTCGAGGACCTCTGCTACCACTAAAAGAAGATGTTATCATAGGACGTTGTCTTTTTTGTACCTGGTAACTAGCTGGAGCTTCATGTAAAGGTGGAGCTGTCCTTAAGGGGCAGTACCCTGGAAGTCCACCCCTGACTCCAGCCACGCTACCTCGAGGACCTCTGCTACCACTAAAAGAAGATGTTATCATAGGACGTTGTCTTTTTTGTACCTGGTAACTAGCTGGAGCTTCATGTAAAGGTGGAGCTGTCCTTAAGGGGCAGTACCCTGGAAGTCCACCCCTGACTCCGGCCACGCTGCCTCGAGGACCTCTGCTGCCCGGTGGCGGGGATATTGTTGATACTTGCTGCTGACGGTAGTAGTCCATCTGTTGAGGAACATGATTGGTCAAAATTAAGACTAAGTCTCTTCGTTTATCTTCGATGTTTAGTTGTTAATAGTGATTGACTGAGTAAGACACAGAAGTAAAGTTATACCTATATGGTTTGAAAGAAAATTTCTGTTGAAATAATTGTGATCTGAGCTGTATCATTCGTCTTGCAGGATCTGCGAGAAATCGGGATTCATTGGTGGTGGAGGAGCAATGTTCAAAGATGGAGTTTCTCATCAAAAGCTACCAAATATTATCGCACCTGCATATGGTCAGTATCAGACGGAATGATATCCGGATTCCTGTCATCACTCTCGCTGTCATCTTTCTCCCTTAGTTTATCAGGAGACGCTGGCTGCGACGAGGGTTGCGGAGCGGACCTGGGCTTCCGTTTCGTGCACTTCTGTCTTATGGCGATCATAAAGAGGACGAGGATCACCATGAGCACCCCACCACCTCCAACAGCTGCCGACATTGCGCCTGACATTTGGAAGGCGGTTCTTGGTAGGTCTGTTGATCGAAATAAAATAATTCAATATAAAGAATACAGAATATAGGATTACAATTTTTTTTTCCAAAATTTGTGATGAAAATTTTACTCTAAGGATCGAGGCATCATGAAAGTTATATGAAGACTTTAAAAATTGTACCTTTAAATATATTATAAATAAAATTATGTAAAAAAAACTTTTAAAACAAGCTTTTATTTAAGTGCTCTGAAAAGATGAAAGTTCTTCTTCAATAACTATCGTAACATAAACTAAAAAATATAAAATAATGTAAAAAAAACTTTTAAAACAAGCTTTTATTTAAGTGCTCTGAAAAGATGAAAATAAAATTTTGAATGACATTAACCACATTCATTTATGACTTTACAGAAATGAAAATATAATAAAAGCTTGTCGCGATGCCTAGAAGAAACTACCTAATTACAGTTAGGTGCGTACCTTATTACAAAATTTCAATCACAAATTGAAAGTTTCGCGACAAGCTTTTATTATATTTTCATTTCTGTAAAGTCATAAATGAATGTGGTTAATGTCATTCAAAATTTTATTTTCATCTTTTCAGAGCACATAAATAAAAGCTTGTTTTAAAAGTTTTTTTTTACATTATTTTATATTTATTAGTTTATGTTACGATAGTTATTGATCAATACGAAAGTCTTTCTTTAAAACGGAGAGACCTTCAATAGAAAAACTTATGGCACGGGGAAAACTAACATTAGGATAAAGTATAATTATCTCTTTTATATTCTATAGAAGTAGGTTGGTACCTACTCCTCCGGCATCCCTAATTGAAGAATTAGCTTGTAATATGTCTTAGTCTTTTCATTTCATTGATGGCGTCAGTATTACATGGCCGAGTCCCAGTTAATTTCGAACTGTCTAATTCTTATCAGGAGGCCTTCTATTGACGTGACCCTAATTCATGGTGGGCCTACCAACTGCCTATCATGAACGAATTCGTATACAAAATTGCAAGTCCCAGCAGTTGAATATTGAGGAGTTCCATAGTTCGAAGACAACCCTGGATGTAGCGTCTAATTCATGGTAGGCCTACCAACTGCCTATAATAAACGAATTCGTATACAAAATTGCAAGTGCCAGCAGTTGAATATTGAGGAGTTCCATAGTTCGAAGACAACCCTGGATGTAGCGTCTAATTCATGGTGGGCCTACCAACTGCCTATAATAAACGAATTCGTATACAAAATTTTGTGTCCCAGCTATAAACCGCTGAGGAGATCTCTCGTACGGAGCCAATCCTGGCAGCAGCATCAGGTAAAATTTAAGATTAACATGCATTGTCATCGATTCTGGACCAACATGCAAAATTTCAACTCAATCGGATACCGAGAAGTGGTTCAAATTAAACTTGCAAGATTTGCACCGAACAAACATACATACTTACATACACTGCAAGTTAAATAAAAGCTTTTAAAATGTTGCGTCCTATCTAGCTATCAACTATTTCGTTAGTTTTCTTCAGAAGTCATTATACTTTATTCTTAAGCAGGTGTCCCTAAGTTTTGTCTTTCGCAATAATTTCTTTGCCCTTAATGTTCATGACGAAAACTTATGGCTGGATGTTTCATATCAACCTACTGAATACATTAAACAAAATTTCATACTAAAAATGTGTGTGAAAAGCATACATTTCTATACCAAAAGATTAAAAACACATTAAGCTAGACTGTAGAAGTTTGTAGGTGTTTTCGAGCTCAGATGGTCTGCAAGGCTTAACTCCCTGGAGTCCATATTTTTACAGATACTACTTTGGAAACTGCAATTATGTTTAGAAAGTCAGGTAACTGTCTGGTTTTAGCGAATGTTTGAGTTGCACTTTGCTAAATAGAGTAAGTTTAGCAATTACATGGAAATTACACACATTGTGCCTGTAACCTTTGCTACTTTAAAGAACAGACTGGTATGAAAATTGGCAAGTATTTGTTTAAATGTGACTTTATTGTCATTTTTATTCTGGTAATCTACATTTTCAAAATGTTGCTGTTCAAAAATTATAACAGTATGTTATTAAACGAACTATTCCTTGAAAAGTTTGTTGATAAGATGGTTGGTATTCCAGTTTTTTTTCATACAGTGTAAACCTTTACGAGAGACTTTTCAAAGGGTAAGAAAAAACTTTTGAGGAAGTAATTTACAACTTACTTTGACTGTCCCTTGTAAATTGAATTACACGTCCTTTTTATAGAACAACCCCGCTCAATCATACCCAATCATAAGAAACTTTCTTTTACTCTAACGCTTGTATTCGACCAGTGTGTCATACTATTAACTATATTTTCCTAATGACTTACCTGCAATATGTAGCCTTCAGTTGTGTAATATTTAAGATAGTTCTTTGTGTGATGCCGGCTTAGAATAGCATCACCGAGAGACAACTCATGGGTGTCGTAAAAAGCGACTGAAAGATAAATTCGACCAGGGAATGGGCAATGAAAGCAATATCTTTCACTGCGCTCGTCAATCCCTTGGCCAAGTGTGGTGACTATGGCAGTACCCCCCAATAGGGGGATGCTTGTCCAGCAGTGGACTTTTGTGGCTGTTTATATACTCCGTTAAACGCACCGCGGTATCAGTGGCTTTATAAAGGACTTGAGACTTACCTATTATACTTTTATCATGGACGTGATGTTTCTCCGGCGGCCTTAGGGTGCTGGCTCTCAAAGGATAAGGGTCGCCTCTACCCTTCGCGTTGTATGCTAGTACAGCGGCAGCATAGGTCCTGCCTGGGGCCAGCCCTACTGCCATGAAGCGAGGTATTGGGCTGGACACGTTGGCTACGATTTCCTAGAAAAATGCACAATATTACTGAAATGGCAAAAACAAAAAAACTAGTGAGTTATAAAAAAACTAGGCAGGCAGGAAACATTCATATTAGTCAGTTAACGGTCGTAAAATCATTAATTTGAGAAAAATATTATTCGATGATACGCAAACCAATTAATATAAATATACAGTTGTACGTCTTATACGTTTGATACCCAAAAGATGGTGCCATGCCATATAAGCACAAGTGCCATATAACGGCAAATACATTAAAAGAGGTCAAACTTATTTAATTATGAGGCCTACCATGAGCTTTTATAGCAGGGCTTATACAGGCCTGCTTAGATTTATCGTACTACCACCCCTCTATAGCAGGACTTATTCAAGGCTGCTTAGTTTGACATTTGATAACCGTTCACCTTTTTCTTTGTATGAAAATATTTGAAAATTCGTACTATGACACCAAAACGGATATTGCACGGTTTATTTGACGTTTCAGAAACGTCAAAAATGCTAAAAGCCAGTGACAGTAGTTTTAAAAACAATATTTTGCGAAAATATTTTAATATAAGTATCATGATTTTTTAGACTTTTCTCATATTGAGTTGTGCAATTTTTAATGAAGCGGCTCAGTATCTTTCGTTGGACGTTAAAGGTTTGTAAAAAAACATGGGGGTAATATATTTAGGTGGACTTTTGTGTTATGGCTTGGTTGTAGCTATATTATTTTGTGATTTTTTGCTGAATTGCTCATAAAGGGGAAAGCCTTAAACTTTTAGGTAAATATTGTCGTTAGGTATTGTAAAATATACTGCAATATAGTCTACTTTTTTACTTAATAGTTTTGTTTAACCTCTTGCAGATGTATGAGGAGTATGAAATACTAGATTTTCTGGAATGCCATTTTCGTACCAAGAAAAAACAATCCAATAATTCATGTGATTTTAACCAATAAATGTCAAACCCTACCTAAATGAGCTGAGACTGTAAGTACCGAAGCATTCGTTTTTTATACTCTTCCTTGCATAGTTACGTTTACTCTGTAATTATTATTTCAGATTATAACTGCTATCTACCATGTATCTAAGGAGTATAACATGCCAGAAGTCCTCTGAAAAAGCACGACATTTCATTCACAATTTTTTTTAAATAGCAAACACACATTGTTATACGTATAGAATGCGTGGTTCAAAGGAACGCAGTATCTTTTCCCAACAACCTGTATAAATAAGATTCAGATAGTTAAGTAGGTACCTGTTTTATATATATGTCGTAACGGCCGAAAATCAGATAGTAGGCTAGCAGCTATAATTAACATTAAGGTCAGGACTTGATGCACGCGAAGTACCAAAACCAAGGAACGATGAAAGGTCATTTGAGCCTTGCGCTACGCCCGATCGCTCAAACAACACTGACTCGGAATCTCTCTGTTCCCAAAAATGCCTTTAGCCAAACCACTTGACACAATATGTCTACTACATGCTTCGACCGACGCCAACGCATAGGTACTCAATTAATGCTCTTTCCATAAAATACATCAAAAAGTGCACTTTACTTCATTCCTCAGGTTTAATACCTCACGCTCCGACACGGCCTTCCTGACTTTACACACGTCCTCGTGTGGTCACAAGTAGCTATTTCATAATATCGTTCGGTTATCCTGACAGACATACTCTAGCTTATAGCCCATAAAACATAATAATCTGGCTAGACTCCTGAACTGAACAAAGATCTAGTTGTTCACAATAGTTCACTTCGTTCCTTTGAACATGTGAACAGGTCATTATCGGTGAACTGCAAGAACCGAAAGCAGCTCAGCATTCATTGCGGTTTTAAGTATCTTTGATCCAAAGTACTTGCTATGTTAGCTATCCTGTTTGGTACTTACTTACTTACTTCCTAATACTTGTTTGTTAAATTTGACTTAGTATTCATAACAACAAATCTATTATCTCCAAATCGTTCAAGTATTTTTCACGTTTGTGTTATTATTTGCTAAATAAATAAACAGGCCCATATTCGTTTGCACTTCAAAAACTTCTCATAAGCCATCCAATACGTTTTTACCCTTACATGATTAGTAACTATGCACTCTTTTACTGTGCTGTCGAACTTAACAGCTAAAGAAATAACATTTATCAGAAACTCATTATTATTTCAACTTTGACATTAAGGTTACGGGTTTATTATGTGACAGACTACAAGTTGAGTGTGAACCATAAATTTTTAACCCACTTGAACCAGCCGTTTTCGTCGCTTTCTGATTACTTAAATCACTTTACTACTTATTGAAAGACAAGTGCCCATAAAACAATATTCTAACTTGAATACAATACAATAATTGATACGAGTACCGCAATAAAGTCTTTTGTTGCATCTGGCCACCGTCGCAACGGTCACAGAGCTTCCCCACCATGGGTCACTCAACACTGTCAATCACAGTCACAGATCCCCGCCACGGATCTCAGGCCGACACCACCACCTTGTGGCACGCCTACTGGTAACACCGGTTACCTGGAGCGACATCATACATAACAGTAATGACCACAGTAATCACCTACTTGGTCAAGTATGATGCCCTCAACGAAACCATGCGTCCATCAAAGACACCATCTGATCACACAGATCAGCAAAGCGGATGGTGAATGAGCCACTGCAGCTGGCCACTCACCCGATCAGATCATAGTTCCCCGGGCTATATCTGACCCAACACAACATGAGACCACACTGTCTCCACAATTTGAGACCACACTGTCTCCACCATGGCACGCGCTCCTCCCGCAGAGGTCTTAAGTCAGAGTCAATAGGTAGGTACGGTGATCACAGTCATAGTATATAGTCGTGAGGGGTCGGGAGGACAAACGCGTCCATCACTGCCAGCAACAAAAACTTTAACTGCTACTATCATCTGATTCATTATACAATTTTATGGGTACTTTACTTTCAGTCATTTTAGCTTTCTATCGCAGTAAAGCACATAACAGCTATGTATGAAGATAGCCAGATTACGTTTTCCTGCTCATGAAAGCAAATCAATATTACTTAAGCAAATCACTATAGCCATACGATTCAGTACTTCTAAAATGAAAACATAAGTCCATTTCAAAATGCAACTTTTAACAATCGTTTCTATTATCACATTAGATCCATTCAATGCTTATCAAATTAAAAATAATTCTTATTTGATTCCACCTTTACAAAGCATGTATTGATTTGAACTAAGCACTGCTTTGAGAGCTTAATTTTCATAAATTGCTTCACCGAGTAGGTGATTTAATATTTCTCAATTAATCTTCCAAGTTGACAAAATAACTTAATGAAATCAATTTTTTTTTTTTGAAATGATAGGTACCTAATTAATATCACATACCAATACTCAAATATCAATTGCATTCAATATGCAATTTACTATCTACTTCTTTCGTCGAAGTCAGTGCTATAAAATTCTATATTACTTACACAACATAGCCACGTAATCTATGCTTTAACTACATCAACCCATTGTATCCAACAACAAACAGTTTTTTTGTTTTGTTTTGTTTTTACCGAAACAAGATATTAATGTGGTTCACGCAGAAATATACACAACGTCCTTATCCAGCTGGTCTATTTATCACCAGCACGGCAAAGCACTTCGTTACCTTATATAAAAATTATTACTTCATAATTGAAAAACGCTATACGCATTTAAGTTAATCTTCATAAGTTACAGTCATGATCATGCTTAACCATATCATTGTGATGTTTGTTTCTAAATCCCTAATGATATAAGTTAATTAACAAAAGAGTTTTTGCCAGACTTGCATTATGAAAACAATACAAAGATCTCGCTGATTTCTCCGAATACTACCTATGGTAACATGTGTTGAACAACGGGTATCAGTAATACGCGTGGCTACAACCCTCAGTCATTTGGGACATCAATGTCCCTTTTAGAACAATGCTTTTTTTTATACCTCTAAGATAACATAATAGAGCTACAGCAATGCTTTAAAATGTTTTCTGCACTATAAGGAAATACTATAACCATTATGATTATTTATTAGCCATTCATTAGTTTTACAACTCAAGTGTGTTTCTCACAAACGAAATAAAAAATCCAACGCGAGAGTGATTCTCAAACTGAAAGTTGTAGAGAACAATGTCTTCTGGCAATAGGTACAGTACTTAGCATTCCCGGGACTCTGAACCAGCAACAAATTGTTCAGTTTTAAAAAAACATGTCTCATGGAAATCAAATAGGTACGTACATTCCTTTCGTACAATATCTATGTTAAAATTCAAATCACGTTTATTGCAAACAACAAACACAAAATCTTTTCTTCTTCCGAAAATCGCTCTATCTTTATAGGTACCAACTCCTCAAAATCTTTTTTTTTTCAAAAGTTTTGTATAAATGCATTTCTGCACCAGGTAATATTAAATATCAATTGCAGTAAAGATTGAGAACCAGTCGCTATTCCCAAACCAAAACACAACGCCTTGGTTCTCATAGGTACTTGAAAAGACCCTTTTTTACGCCGTTACCAAATAGCCGTCCCATAGTTTGACTTAAGGTTTGTTAAACTTAGTTCTAAAAATAGACTGATTTATCCATTTCCAAAAGTTTAAAAACACGCTAAATAATATTTTACTGTAACGATACATGCGTCACTTTATTAACAAGTAGTAAGTAAGCAATAATGCAATGCAATAATTGCAAAAGATCAGAAATCCTTCTTTACACAATAAAATACGAAATCAAAACTTCTAGACTAGGCCAGGAATTGAACCTGAACCTTCATGTTCCTTGTAACGGTCTACCAACTGTGCCAACGAAAACAAAATGCGTGTGCAACTAACTGTGCACAACAAAACTAAAACATGTTTCTTTTTATTTGATAATTTTCGATTACAGAGACATCTTCCAATCATCACAACGTCATCCATTAACAAAGAAATTAATTAATCTTTATGTTTTTGTGAATCTTTTTTTTTGATGGGTTTGCTCTTGACTCTAGTCTAGGTCATAGGACAGAGACAGAGTCTAAGATGGAGCGAGCTCACCCAGAAGAAGCCTGTTAAGGCACTCGCACTCCCACGCACTGACGGAACGCAGCAAGCTACTTGGCATCTAATTCATTATCCAAAATAATTATTTAATCGAGTGATTTTTCATCAATCAATAATGCCAATTAAAATCCGATAAAATTGTCTCCAGTCCAACTTAGGTCCACGTTTATAAACAAATTCAGTAGATTAACGTGTGGCAATCATTACCGTACTAAAATAATAATTATGACACAAACTGAAAATTGCCAACATTACTAATGCGCGGCAAATAAAAATCATCAGCAACCAATAACATCAAATCGCTAGAAAATAATAGTATGGAAAGAACTGGCCTGAATTATTTGTGGTCCAAGAGCATTCTCTGCAATCTGCATTTCCGCTTACAACTGGTATCTTCGCCACGAAAGTCATTTTAGTCACGATCACTAGGTCCACAAGTCTATCACTATGGCACTACATTACAGTTTGTAGGTCTCAATCCCACTTCTGATGTCGTAACGGCCGAAAATCAGATAGTAGGCTAGCAGCTATAATTAACATTAAGGTCAGGACTTGATGCACGCGAAGTACCAAAACCAAGAAACGATGAAAGGTCATTTGAGCCTTGCGCTACGCCCGATCGCTCAAACAACACTGACTCGGAATCTCTCTGTTCCCAAAAATGCCTTTAGCCAAACCACTTGACACAATATGTCTACTACATGCTTCGACCGACGCCAACGCATAGGTACTCAATTAATGCTCTTTCCATAAAATACATCAAAAAGTGCACTTTACTTCATTCCTCAGGTTTAATACCTCACGCTCCGACATATATTTCAAACTTTTTTAAATAAAAATACTCAAAATGATGTAATATTTCTTTATTTTTCATCAATATATCTATCTATCTAATTAGCCTATTTTAGCCCATTTTTTATTGTCCTCTGGTGAAAAAATAAAATGCTGCCATCTGCTCCGCTCCCTGGTATCGGTAACCGTCAGACGCCGCGCCGCCCTGAGCTACCCCAGTAGTCCCCAACAACGTTCTGAGGCCCACAGATACATTTTTGACAAATGCTGGAGTAGAGTATGCCCTAGAGATAGCTTTTTATACAAAAGTATCAGCAGCTTGATTGCCCTGTTGAAGAAAAATACATGCGATAGTTATTCAATACTTAAATTTTAATAGGCATTTGCGGGCAACCATGTGTGGCAGCGGATATGAATAGGTACTGCCCCCCCTCACTCAAAATATGTAGTAAAAGGCGACGTGGATTGGACTGGAGACCAGCCGCATGGTGCGGTGATTACACCTACGATAGTATTCCCAAAGAGAGTTAGCGTCAAGCAGGCAGCTGGTAGTAAAACTATGCCAAACAACAACATGATTTGTGTAGTTAAAAATATGTTGCATCGACCACAAACTAATTCAGATAGAGCAAGGAGGTAAAATTAACAAAATATTAACTTACTTGAGTACTTTACCACTCGTTATACTGTCTACTGGCCATTACAAAAACGATTTCTACCGAGGTGGCCGTTGCGAGATGGCAGACGGAATCACGGTATAGAACAGTAGCAACAATCCCTTGGACAATAGCACAATACTTATTTATCTACACAGAAGCCTCGAAAACTAATTCAATTTCTTGTTGTATGCTCGAAAACTAAGTTCAATGGAATTTGCAAAATAAGCTGATATGCTTTGTTTGTTTACATACATAGTTGTCACTCAAATTGGGGTCTATCATCAGCGGTTATAGATAAGTATATAATTACTAGAGCGGCTACCAAAATAAATTTATGAGAATCTATGCGAAAATTTGAAGTTTGAAATGCCACACGTATTTGGGAATGTAAAAGAATATTTAATGGCAGATGCAATAATCACTTCTTATGAGCTTTGTCTAAATGGTAAATAATTATTCAAAAGATAAAAAAGGAGAAAGGAATTAATACTCCTTACTGAATAAACCTGAACATGAATCTGAACTTTTATGTCTCATCGAAATATAATACTATTATAATAATATGCCGAGTAATGCCGGCTTAGAATAGCATTACCCCCATTTCTTTCTCGTGGGTATCGTTAGAAGCGATTAAGGGACTCGAGGGTTACATGTGTATTGCAATTTGAGGCAATGGGCTGACAACCTGTCACTATGGTGATACACAATTGACCCTCAAATGTTTGTCAGACGCGGCGTAAATGTCCGTATTGTACGGCCGTTTATGCTATGCCTACCCCGCAAGCAAACCCGTATGTAGAATAATAGTTTTTTGCAAAAATAATAGCCAATAATGTCATAGAGTAAAATAAAATACAGATTTTCAAATTTCATCGAAATGAAGGTCAATTTCTGTATTTGTCATGTCAGCCAAAAAGGTCTCAACAGCCCCAGAGCAGGTACTTACCTACTCGTCATTCCCCATTGCACAATAAATGTAGTAAGATAAGATAAGATAGATAAGATAAAATAAGATGTTTCATGGGGAAAATTGTTTCGCTCATGAAACTGAACCATTACATCATTCATCTGATACTCCCTGTATGTTTAGGTATCTACTCCATTTTTAAATATCGGGAAGAAAACTGTGGCAGCCCTTGCCGAAAGCGGAAATAACCAAAAAAAGGCCCGAGTGATCCTTCTGTACATTCTCTATTTTGTGTCACCGGTATCTCGATGCCTATCATACAATAAAAATAAAAAACTCGACACTGGCACAAAGTCAAAACTAGAGCCAAAAAAAAAAAGTTTAGAAAATCCTTCCCTATTCCGTGCCTTTTCCATTCAGTTTCTATGCAGCACGCTATTGAATCGCCATACTAGAATCGGGGGACATTATCTACCACACTCAATTTTAATCATTAATAGTTTGGTCATAGAGTTCATAATCACTTTAACCAGGTCGTAGTACATGGATCTCAAGAAGGCAGCGCTAGTGTTCAATGCAATGACGTTTGACGAACTGTCAGACGACGCCTACTAGTTATCTGTGGTCTGAAATTTTATCGCGGTGAAAGTTACTTGCAGTTTCTTATTGTGTGCTATTTCTATTGTTAATCAGATAAATTACATCAAAATTTGTTTAAAATTGGTGTAATGAAATGTTGCGTACCTAATTGTTTAACCAAAAGCAATAGTGGCGTGAAAATGCATAATTTTCCGCGACCGCAAAGCCGGCGGACTTTGTGGCTGAATAAAATCAACAGTAAATATTTCAATTCACTTCATTTTAATCAATAATTTTTTTATCAATAATCAAGAAAAAAGTTTGTAACAACCGTTTCGAGCATCAATTTTACGAAAACGATCGCCTGAATTCCTTGACTGCCCAGCCAACTTTATTTACGGCGGCAGAAATTAGCAGTGGTTTTCCAAATGGAAAAAGTAAGTAGATTTCTGTCTATATTCTTCTGTCTACTTTGGTCAGGGTATTAAATTCGTGTTTCATTCAAATCATCATCTTTGTTTCAAATAATAATGGGTTGTTCTCATCGACCACGTTTTTCGTACGTTCCGCTTAAAAAGTGCTGCTTCCTCTGGGACGAGCGTTATAAAATTTTACTTCAAAATACTTCAGCACTTCTCACATATGGTCAAACATTTAATTCATCAAATATGTGGTCAGTTTTTTGTAAATTTCCTGTCAAACATGCATTCTCTCACATCCATGGCATGGTTCTTTGCTACCTTGCGCTAAATAGACTGTTATAGATCCTAAAATTACAAGTGTATGTCGTGTTAAGCTTTCTTATCTTTTAAACAATTATATTTTCTATCTTTTAGCATGTTTTTAGTTTCCACAACGGCAGAAACTTTTTTATAAACACGGATTTTAGCGTTGAAGCCCTGAATCAGCCCACAATTACCTCGCGCTACTCTCTCACTCATATATTCATGACGGTAAAAGCTATCTGTCGATTTTACTCACGAATTCGTAGCGGCTAGTACCGCCGACAACGTCGTGGGGGACACAGGCTCCACTCGCCGCTATATCTTCGATGGCGAGGGCAAGTTTCTCACATTTACGACTTTGTCCAGTACCAACCTCATTTCCATGCTAGTCGATTACCAATTATTCAGTTATTAGGTATTATCGATATTTTTTCTGAGGAATACTTTTGATATGCTTAAAATAAGAGGCGGTACTGTATTAAATTTTAACGAATAGGTTTTAATTAAACTGCAAAATAAGCTTTCGTTCTCATTTCCATGTCTTTCCATGGTTCGAGATGGCATGGAAATGAGAAAGTGACATGGAAATGAGAGAATGATTAAAATTTTGCAGTCCACAGTTGGACAAAGTTTTAAAACTATGAATATTTATTAAATTAAATTAATCCAATGCCTGTTTTAATCGTATATATGTGGAAGTACGGGTATTTATCATTATTACCTATTTTTATGAAATGAAAGCTTTTGTAGTTAATTTTATATGTCTTATTACCGAATGTCTCAGAAGGAGGGTTAAAGTTTTTCGGGGGTCTGTCTGTATGTATGTATGTATGTGTTTATGTATTATGTATGTATGTATGTGGACATGCAATTTCTTTTTCGTGGGTTACAGCCCAAACAGCTAGATGGATATTGACAAGTGGGGTGTCATGTGATTCGCAGCGCATCAGCGCGAGTGACATTTTGCTACATTTTAAACAAGATACCGGTAAGACGCGGCACTCCCACCCGCTCTCTGATATTTCACCGCCCTGCGCTCGCCTGACTTAGAAGCAGTTTGAAGTGGTCATCAACTGGTTACGCGCGCTTTATACTAGTTTAGAGTGCGTTGCGGTTTCGGTAGCCCTAGTTTTGGCACGCACATATACATGTAGGAGTTTTGCTTCTAAGCGGTAGCCATTATTATGTATTCTTTTCTATAAGAGACATTCTATAGAAAAAAGTGGTTCTATTCCAGGTACTGCAAACCCGCGATATCTGTACGCCAATAAAAGTAGTCCATCATGCTAACCACTTTTTTCTATAGAATGTCTCTTATAGAAAAGAATACATAATAATGGCTACCGCTTCGAAGCAAAACTCCTACATGTATATATGTGCGTGCCAAGACTAGGGCTACCAAAACCGCAACGCACTCTAAACTAGTATAAAGCGCGCGTAACCAGTTGATGACCACTTCAAACTGCTTCCCAGTCGGCCGAGCCTATATTAATATTATGTTGGTACTCTTTTCTATCTTGGCCACAAGTTACTTTAATACAAAGTGTTATAAAACTGTTTGTTGCATTCTGCAGTCGGTCACTATGTAAAAGTTATCAGTATCCACACCCTCATGTTCGTGGGATGCTAAATAAATATTTAACTAAGTAAATAAAGCTTATTTTCATTGAATTAGATAGAAAGGTATTTAGCTTCTTCCGCACTTATGATGGCTAGTAATGCAGCTAGTTGAATGCACCACGCGTACGACCGCAAGTTAATGCAAATGCACAAGCGATGCACTTTACTCGCACTACCTCCACCGTTTTACACTCTACACGTGTTTCGCCCCTCCACGGAGCATCATCAGGAGATCTTCGACAGTCGAGTTCCGAGCACTGACTGACTCGGAACTCGACTGTCGAAGATCTCCTGATGATGCTCCGTGGAGGGGCGAAACACGTGTAGAGTGTAAAACGGTGGAGGTAGTGCGAGTAAAGTGCATCGCTTGTGCATTTGCATTAACTTGCGGTCGTACGCGTGGTGCATTCAACTAGCTGCATTACTAGCCATCATAAGTGCGGAAGAAGCTAAATACCTTTCTATCTAATTCAATCAAGATGGACTTCCGCAAAGTAACGCCTGATACAATTACTTACAAAGCTTATTTTCTTTATATTTCCTACAAATCAAGTAGTGGACATCTCATTTCCATGACAAAAAATAGTGGCCCTCCTTTTTTTATATTTATAATTGTAATATATTAATTATTTTAACTAAAATACGTTCTTTAAGCTCTAGCAAACATTACTGACTACTTATATATTAAAAAACATTTTTAATTATTTTAATATCAAATAAAAGAAAAATTGCCATGGAATTCTCTCATTTCCATGTCCGCAAATAGTGGACATCAAATAACTCTGAAACTAGTGGTCCAAGAACCGGGCAATTTCAATCTAGTGTTTGTAATGAGAAAAACTTTGATAACGTATATTCAGTTATCCAAAAAAACTAAATTTGAAAAATGACATGGAAGTGAGAAAATTCCGTGTCATTATGAGAATGACCCTAATATTTATTTTAAACAAAAGTATGAAAAATAGGGATGTCCAAAAAATTATCGACTATCGATGTTTTTACAATGCCATAATACGCTACTTTAAAATACAGAATATAATGTGGTCAATTAGAAATTAACACTGCTTTACTTATTTTAGTCTATTCCAGCCACTTTACAAATTAATGGTACCTACTAATTATTTATTTTTCTTTTAAGCTGCGAAAAATTACGAATATTCGACGATGAGTAACACCGCTGCTCTGCTACTATTCTATGATAAACTTTTCGACAGTGTACATTCCTCAAAAAGGAGCTTTGATGCAAGGGAAAAATGCGTACTCCTGTTGCAGTCAACAACGGCCACGTTGAGTTTTGGAGATGAAGATGCTATAAAGTTGTTAAAAATATGAAATACGTGCGTGACACATGATAGGCAAGGTAACCAAAAAATTATCACTGTTCCTTCCTTACGTAACTGGATCACAACCCTGGAGTCTTTGAGTAAAATATGGGACTGTGTAAGGACAGTGGGCAAAAGTGGTCCAAGAACCTCCACCATTGAGACTTATTGGAAATGGAAGAACACACCTATCAGATTATCCGAGACAAGTATTACCGAAATCTGCACCGGGATTTCTTTTTTATAGTCACTTGAAGTTACTATAAAAATATTGTTCAAAAATGATTTTAACTGGAGCGAGCTATTTATTTTGACAGATACCATTGATATTGCATGTCTCTCCAATGTGCCACAATGTAAACTCCATGTAACGACACTCCACATAACGTCAAACTCCCCAAAACATTCAAATAACATGACTTTGGTTTGAAAAAAGTGGTCCAAGAACCTCCACTGTTGACACTTATTGGAAATGGAAGTACATACTTGTCTGTGACACATTTATTTTGATATTACGTGTCAGTCGAATGTAATACAGTGTAAACTCCATGAAACGATACTCCACATAATACAAAACTCACAAAAACATTCAAATAACATAACTTTGGTTTGAAAAAGTGGTCCAAGAACCTCCACTGTTGAGACTTATTGGAAATGGAAGAAAACACTTATCAGATTATCCGAGACAAGTATTACCGAAATCTGCACCGGGTTTTTTTTTCATAGTCACTTGAAGTTACTATAAAAATATTATTAAAAAATTATTTTAACTGGAGCGTGCGAGCGAGCGTGGAAGGTCTTGGACCACTTTTTTCAAACCAAATCAAATCAAATCAAATCAAATAATTTATTTGCAGTCAATGTGGTATACAGATGTTACATGTTTTAAATATAGTTTCACACATTTAACCAAATAAGTTGGCATGCAAAAATAGAGCAGTAAGATCATATTATCTAGTAAAATAATCAATTAAAGCAAAATAAAAATAAAATTGTCAAGTTCAAATCAATCATAAAATAAAAATGTCAATTATTAATACAGATAAATACAAGAAATAAATATAAAAACTTAGATTAATTCATTGAAGTCAAATATTCATCCGTGCTATAAAAACATTTCTTACACAGGTATTGGTACAAGGCGGTTTTGAACTTTTTATCAGGCAGATCCTTCATCGCATCAGGCAGCTTGTTGTACAGTTTGACTGCCATGTTATAACTGTTCCGAGAAAAACATGTTGTAGTAGATGGTAGAGTCACTAACCGGTTAGAATATCTGGTATTGAATTTACAAGTGTCAGATTTTTTTGAGAATAAACTCATGTTATTTTTAACAAACAAGCATATCTCGAATATGTACAAGGCCGGTAATGTAAGTAGATTCAATTTCTTAAATAGTGGTTGGCATGACTGTAATGGTCCTGCGCCGCACATAGATCTAATACATTTCTTTTGTATGAGGAAAGCTCGATTAAGATCTACAGAGTTTCCCCATAATACGAGACCATAGCGTAAGGCAGAGCACACATAGCCATGGTAAGCCATGAGAGCAGTTTTTTGGTCACATAGAGCTGTCAACCGGTATAGGGCATAAGTAAATCTATTGGTCTTCTTACATACCGTATCTACATGGCCCTTCCACGTTAAGTTAGAATCTATATCGATACCCAAAAATTTTGCTGTCTCTACTTCTTCTAATAAGTCATTTTTATAAGTCACTGAAAGACTTAGAGGTTTACCATTATGATTGAAAAATTGTATATATTTAGTTTTATTTATATTAGTGCAATATGAAAGTCATGTTATTTGAATGTTTTGGGGAGGTTGACGTTATGTGGAGTGTCGTTACATGGAATTTAAACTGTTTAACATTCGACTGACACGCAATATCAATATTAATGTGTCACAGACAAGTATGTACTTCCATTTCAAATATGTCTCAACAGTGGAAGGTCTTGGACCACTTTTTTCAAACCAAAGTCATGTTATTTGAATATTTTGGGGAGTTTGACGTTATGTGGAGATTCGTAACATGGAGTTTACATTGTGGCACATTCGAGAGACACGCAATATCAATAAAATCTGTCAAAATAAATATCACGCTCCTGTTAAAATCATTTTTTAAGAATATTTTTATGGTAACTTCAAGTGACCATAAAAAAGAAATCCCGGTGCAGATTTCGGTAATACTTGTCTCGGATAATCTGATAAGTGTGTTCTTCCATTTCCAATAAGTCTCAATAGTGGAGGTTCTTGGACCAAGTTCCATACAATTTTGCCCACTGTCATTTAAATGTAAGTCTACGAAGTATTTCTTCAGAGATCTTTGGTTGTCAATTTCATTTTATATCATGTAAAAAAATCGTACGCAAAGTATACTATTTTCCCACCAAAACATAAATGTGAACGTTGAAAGCTAAGTTCATCGTACAACCTACAAAAGTAGTGATATGTTAAATGCTTGCTATGTTGAGTAGACACTTCTGAAATTAATTTATTCAGGTATAGGATCGTTTAGCATTCACTAGTAAAATATAGCCAACTTCGATTCTACAATACTATAAAATTTGCCTTGGATAGTTTTAACATGCAAACAAATCTTTATGTAAGTTGTAATATTTAAAAGAAAATAAGACTGTGTTTCTTTTCAATAAAATAAAATAAATAAATCATTGTTATATTACACGCTTACCGCGTGTCTAGATATATGTAACAGTTAATAAACGAATTAACAAATCTTACATAGTTTTATTTCAAGTTCACTATGCATATCGATAGTAGTGGCACATCACTAGCAACACTAGCAGGTGGTAAGAGATAGCATTATATATACCTGTCTCTTTCTATGAGCACACTAGCGACATGCACTTGATTTAATGGAACTATAATTAGCGTCTCCGCCTGTGATTGGTCCGATTCCTATCTGTACCCTAGTACATTATCTTATTCATCTGTGCTATGCAGGCTTGAAACAGGATTGTTTAAAATCGTACCATGACGTATTTTTGGATGAACGATAATTGCATGGATTCCAAAAAAGGTGAACGCTTGGGCTTCTCTATGGTCTTTTCAATTGTCATTGACAAACGTTCTGAAAATTGCTTAAAATAAAACTTTTACTTTATACTGGAGTTTTTTATAAATAAATTTGGATGTTTACAGAATATTTACTGGAAAATTGTACAAAAATTAAAAAAGAACGTAACAAAGTTATAAATATCAAACTAAAACTTCAAAAACAAAAGCTTAAAAAATTCTCGTTTCAAAATATTTTCTTATGAACACAAGAAAAACTTAGTTAAATAGCTTTTGAACGCACTCCGGTGACTTGGTGGTAAATTTGTAAATTGTTAATTATATTATTTAATTTTGCATAAATAGAAGTCATAAACGACGATGTCGTAAGTAATAGTTACCTACTTATGTGGTGTTACGCCACCTCCTTTTTACCTTGTTCAAATTATGCTGGCTAACGCCAATGTTTTCTTAGTTGTGTTTACGTTGTTGTTCATCCTTCAAAAACTTACCATCGCGACTGCAACACGATTTCACAAAATATATATGTTAATATTTTGATATGAAGTAAGACTAAAGTGATTGTGAATCCACTTGGCCTAAAAACCAGGGAAAATATGACCTCTCGGGACCCTAAAGGCAAAAGGTGATTTTGGGGCCAGAACGATTTTCTTTCCACCCATCGAAATTGAGTAAGAAAGTTAGTGAGCCAAGTCCTTTTCTGCTACAGCCTAGAAGAAACTCTGGATATGTTGTAAATAATAAGTGCTCTCATACCCAACAATTTTCAAACAGGCAAGCCTACCAGTAGCAGAAACCCAGCAGCCGAACGGTAGTGCAAGTGCTACCGAGGAGGTATTCACTCCACCCCTGCAGCGAGAAAGATCTCCACTGGAAAATTTTCGTCTTTCATTTTGGTCAAAAACCGCGGTCAATATGACCCCCCGACGGCCCGAATAGGAGGCAAAACGGTGATTTTGGGGCCACAACAAAAAGAGTTAAGGTTTTGATTTCTGCTATTACATACATGTATCACCCCTATATCCCTTGCGGTGTAAGCAGAGCGTAAACTGTCGTAAAAATAAACATTTACGCCACATAATTCAGAGTCACATTTAATTAGATAGGTACTAAACTAAAATACATATATCTGAAATGTTGGTACTTATACGACTAAAAAAGGTCTCCACTCTGCATATGTTACAAGCAGAGTGAGCTGCCTGTAACGCTAGTCTTCCGTGAAGCCAGATACACAACAAAACCGTGATCTATATATATATATATATATATATATAAGTTTATCACCGCGTGTGTATGTGTGTGTTGTGTTAATACCGGGTTAAGAGACAGCCCGCCAAAAACTGGTAGGATGCATGCAGACCATGAAACTGAACAACTTTCCCCTAGAAACATATGTCAGGAGAAGAAAAAAAAACGACCTCCCATAATCACGATTAGCTGACTGCATTTACTACAGGATGTCAAAATAATAGACATTCAAGACATTCAAGACATTTATTCATGAACAATATACATTGTGTTTGAATTACATTAATACTAGAGGTATAACAACAACATGTCAAACTATAACTAAATTAAACTTATAAGACATAAATAATTAAATTAAAATAATTGAACAATAAAATAAAATAACATCAATAAAAGTAAAATCAAATAAATTCGTGCATAATGAAGAGCCAAGTAGTCAAAGCAGTCAAAATGTCAAGATTTGGTTACAGTATTTTATAATTTACATTTATAAGTCGTCTAAGGAGTAGCAGCACCTTTCCAGAAGCATCGCTTTGAGTTTTGACTTAAATATGTTATGATTATTTATAGATTTCATCTCGATTGGAAGACGATTAAACATATTCACTGCCTGATAGCGAGAACAATGTTTAACCACCAATAGGGATGGCTGTATGATATTTTTAAGATCTTTTCGCCGTGTGGTCAATCTAATTTGCCTTTCTTCATCGGTCTCGAATAATATAATATTTTTAACTGTATCTGTAAGTAAAACCAAGATACAGTGTGTCCCGCGATAAAGTGCAACCCCGAAAAGGGGTGAATCTAGACCTAAAATTATCGATAAAAAAAATACTTAAAAAATTTAGAAAAAATTATTTAATTTTTTATTGGTGATTAAAGATTTTTATTTTTTATTAGGACCCTGTGTACTAAAATGTCAATTTCTTCCAAACTACTGGCTCTTTTTCATTGAAATAAAAATAATTATTTAGCCTAACACTTAGCAGTAATAATGACATGATAAATAGCTCGCTAAAAAGTAATTACAATGTCTTAAACTTAATTTTTGAAAAAAATGCTGCTTTTTTGAGTGCCTTTTTTTTCCATTTCACTTAATTTGTAAAAAAATACCCCCGAAAACCATAGCATTTTATGACATATTATTATTCTTCACTACTTTAGCTTTCAAATAAAAAAAATATGAACATTCTAACTCAAGAAACAACCTCGCTATGAAAAGTTAAAGTGGACTCCTAATTTACCCATAATAATATTAGCATTTCGGTAGCAACCCTTTTTTTTGTTATTGATGCAATAAATCATCAGTACTGATCAGTTATCGGAATTCTTATGTTTCCAAAAAACAAGCTTGCTTTGAACTGTCAAAGTGGACCGACCCCCAATAAAACCCTAATGATGTAACCATTCAAGTAGCGAACCTTTATTCTCTAATAAGTGCAATAAATCATCAGTACTGATCGGCTACCGGAATTCTTTTGTTTTGTGGGCCCTCCCCTTTTCTTTACAGGGGAGGAACAGGCATCACAACATCGCAGCACCAGTCGCTCCGATAATCTCGCCGCTGCTACTACCGTACTCATACTGTGCATTAAGTTTTGTTACGTTGTTTTGTTATTGACTGTTACGTTTTCTCCTGTTTCTGTTACGTTTTCTACTGTTTGTTACGTTTTTGACTGTTACTCTGTTGTGTGCTGCAGAAATGCCACGATTGGCAGAGTTTTCTCCTCGGGAGATAGCCGACATCCATTTTTATTATGGCATGTCACATGGCCGCACCACTGTCGCTCGGACTGCTTACGTAAACGCTTTCCCGAACCGACTACCACCGTCAGCCAGAAACTTTCAAGAAGTTCATCGAAGATTATCGATCATTGGACTTACGGCACAAGATCGCCGTGAGCAACCGGCTGTCATTATTGACAATGCGTTGGAGGAAGCAGTCTTAAATGATTTATTTGCTGACCCTACAACCAGCATAAGACGATTAGCTTTACGTCATGGCATATCCAAAACATCTGTCTGGCGAATTTTGAAAAAGGAGGGATTGCATCCTTACCATTACCAGCGTGTACAACATTTACACGAAAATGTCGATTATCGTCCAAGATGCGTAATGTCTACGTGGATTCAAAGGAAAATCAGACATGACCCCAATTTTCCCAAACGCATTTTATGGATGGACGAAGCTACATTCACCCGAGACGGCATCACAAACTGCAGAAATTTGCACCAGTGGGCTCACGAAAATCCACATTTGCATCGATCATCCAATTTTCAAGTAAAATTTTCCATAAATGTATGGGCAGGTTTAATTGACGACATCCTGATTGGGCCAGTCATATTACCAAGAACGCTAAATGCAGAACGTTTTTTGACATTATTGGAAGAAGACCTACCAATCTTGTTGGAAGAGTTGCCGCTGGCTACAAGACGGCGTGGGCGAATGTTCCTTCAAATGGATGGATGTCCTGCACACTACGGGTTAGAAGTGCGACGATACCTGAATGAAAATTACCCAAACAGGTGGATTGGCCGGGGGGGACCAGTAGGCTGGCCCGCACGTTCACCTGATTTGACACCCCTAGATTACTTTTTGTGGGGTGTCATGAAACAAAGAGTGTACAGTACACCCATAAATACTGAGGTAGAGTTGCAGGATAGAATTATTCAGACCGCCAATGAAATAAGAAACGACCCAGGAATGATTCGTAGAGCCACTAATCAAATTGGTCACCGTGCAGGAATGTGCCTGCAGTGCAGAGGCAGACATTTTGAACACTTAATGCACTAAATAAAAATGAAAATTGTGTATGTTTTATCTGATTAAAGTGTTTTTACAGATTAAAAGTGTCATTGTCATTAAAAACTGTTTTTTATTTATTGCATGAAAAAAAGGGGTCAGCTTTAAAATTTCATCGCGAGGTTGTTTCTTGAGTTAGAATGTTAATTTTTTTTTTATTTGAAAGCTAAAGTAGTAAAGAATAATAATATGTCATAAAATGCCATGGTTTTCGGGGGTATTTTTTTTACAAATTTAGTGAAATGGAAAAAAAAGCACTAAAAATAGCAGCATTTTTTTTCAAAAATTAAGTTTAAGACATTGTAATTACTTTTTAGCGAGCTATTTATCATGTCATTATTACTGACAAGTGTTAGGCTAAATAATTATTTTTATTTTAATGAAAAAGAGCCAGTAGTTTGGAAGAAATTGACTTTTTAGTACACAGGGTCCTAATAAAAAATAAAAATCTTTAATCACCAATAAAAAATTAAATAATTTTTTCTAAATTTTTTAAGTATTTTTTTTATCGATAATTTTAGGTCTAGTTTCACCCCTTTTCGGGGTTGCACTTTATCGCGGGACACACTGTATAGAGACTGGGAACAGTGAGTATTCCCAATCTTAACACGTAATATCGCACTCTTAATAAAATAACGACCTAATCCAAAAATACAAATTTTTGGGTATCGATGAAAAACGTTTGTTGAATAAACAGAATAATTTTTAAATGGCTGTAGAATTAAAAGTAAAAGGCGAAGGATGAAACTTGAACCACCTAACTAATCCTAAGAATATGTTCTTTTAAATGCATTAAAATTTACACAAATATTCACATCCATTAATTTAAAAAAGTTAATTATTTGTAACCCTTCAGAATTGCGTCATTATTTCATGAAAAATCTGAAAGAAATATTGACCTAAGTTAAAATCGGTCTTTGTTTTACCAAATCAAACATAAAGATCTCCGACTCATTTAAAATTAAGTCACTGTTTTACTAAAAAGCTAAAAGAAAATACAATTTATTTAAAAATAAGTCTATAACTTAAACATGTAACTCAAATTCAAATCGCGATATAGCGACTAGCAAATGGTCAACAGAACACAGTCCTAATACAATGAAACTATTAAAATAATTTTTTCTTCTGTCATGCATATGGGACACCGAGTCGACAAATGACGCAATGAACCCTTGATTAATCGTATTTAAATGTAACTTAAATGCACCGTGGTCGCTATAAATGGTGCGGTGGCTGTTCTCATTGCAACGGAGACGGCTTCTACAAGAAAAATTAAGTGATAATGAGAAAATTAAACTAAAAGATATTTGTACGCTAGTGTGGTTTGGTCGGCAGCACTTCTACCCGATGTTACTTATTAGTTGCTAGCGTTCAGATGCTCTCTTTTATTCTGATGTCCACTTTCCTCACGCTGCTGTCTGCTTCGTGATACGTAGCAATGGCTCGTCCTCGTGGCCAGGTGTCAGGTGTTTTATGGTAGAGTGTTGTCCAGGATCTGCACGATGTTGTTGACTTTCATTGCGGCTTGATGTGATCCATCAATCCATATTAATATTGAGTATTTGGGTGAAATATACATCGGCAAGGCACTGCGTCGTTCTTTATGTGTTTTTCTCGATGAGGTCATGATTATCAAAGGGACGACAAGCGAGTCGTGTACGAGGACACTCAGTAGTACCGAAGTGATTGTGCGTAATGAATTTGGCTTGTTTAGGTTGATGGAGTTGTGCGTTAGAGGTTTGCTGTTGACCATAAACTTATTTTCAGTGATCAGAGTGTGGAGTACTTCCTTTTAAAAGTGATCGCCCGGTAGTGAGCTGCACAAGACTGTCTTAACACTCACTAGGCTTTTCTAGTCTCTGACATTAAGAGGCTGTGAAACAAAAGCTGTTATTTTGATCGTAGCTGTCTTCTGTATTATACTGTCTATAGCTCGGTAGAGTTCTCTGGCGGTTCCTTGTAGTTCGGTGGATATTAGACCAACTTTTTTCCATATGATGGAGCGCCAGGCCTAGTGAGCGATGCGGCGATCCCAAAAAATACACGGCGTGCGTGCTGAGCCAGATGAATAGCGTGACGATAAGGGACGCAAATAGACTTATATGAAAGTACGCAATGACGTTGCTCCAGACGAGGGGGTGGGTAGTATACTGTGGCAAACTGCGGTGGAGATATCTTACTTATTTTGCAAGAAAAGTAGCGGTGAAGCGTGAAACGCGTCGTCAGTCACAGGCACAGCCACAGTTTACAATAATAATTAACAAGCTCAGCGTTTGCTTATATCATTGATGTTAGTGTCGAGGTACGCGTGATAAAGCTGACGGTGTAACACCCGCTTGAAAAGGAGTGCCACACGATTGCCGTCGATGACCTTTTCTTCTAGAGCTAGTTCTATGGTAGATGAATCATTCAGTTTCGTTTTTAATTTGATGACCCCGTCGATCCTAAATGGCAAGTAGGCGGAGTCGGTCTTCTATAAGCGGACACGAATACTACTTCTTGTGTCTTATTAGTTCGCTGATGGGCCGGGCCTACCATTATAGACAAATGACAATGCTGGTTTTGAAAAAGTTTTCGATTGACTGTAGAACGTGGTAAACTCTGGCCTTGGAAAATCGATCAGGATCGAATTGAGGAGCGCTTTGCTGAGTGAGAAATAGGTTACGTCCTTTCTCGCCCGTGTTTGGCTCAGGATGTTTCAGGTGCGGGCTTCTCGGTGGGCTTTGTTGGAATAGCGGATAATGACACTAGCACTACCGATATCGTAAGTCAAATTTGTCGCAAACGTTTCGGGCGTCACCGGTGACTTTGAATTTAGTTGGTATCTGTCGTTTTGTGATATTACCGTGCGAAACGTATTGATCTCAACACCCTGCACCGTCTTTTAACAAGGTGAGCACAGTGTGACTATCTGTCTTACGGAGAACGGCTTGCGGCATCCTCTTTGATGACGGTGGCAGCCATGTTACTTCGCACGATAATGGCGTCATGACAAGCGACGTGCTGATTTGGCCGTCTAGTCGACGAAAACGTGTTCCTAGTAGGAGATTTATTGTGTAACTGTAGTGAAGGTGGCACCTTGGTAGCGTGTCGTGTGCTAATTTTTTCAAGTTTCCCTACCCATTCAGTCTACAATGTGACAAGATTTTAATCCATCTGCTGCTCCTGTTAGTACTCACTTATTTGTCTTATGATGTGATGGCCGAGGTAAATTTGAGTGGTTTAAGAGATAAATGGCAGTATTCAGTGCTTTTCTTTGTAGAACGTTCTGTAGTAAACACTTCAAACGATAGACGTAGTGATTCAAGGCGAGCTCTACGGTATGCGGCTGGAGATGATTTCGAGTTGGTACACATTTAGCCTTGGTTTCATCGTTGAGTTTGACAGCAGCAATCGAGGTGCCGATGATTCCAACTATGGTTCAATATGATTACTTTTCAGTCGGAGGATTGAATTAATGTACTAAAAATATAGAAAATTCATTGTATTTCAAGAGTAGTAAAACGTTAAACCTATTTGTAAATAGCTTTCGGTACAAAACCTCAAGATTAAGATAAAGTAGTAAAACGTTAAACCTATTTGTAAATAGCTTTCGGTACAAAACTTCAAGATTAAGATAAAATGCGAAGTGAGACACCAAGTTATTACGTTAAATTATGTTATGATATTAGTCGAATATAGGTCAAATTTGAAATAATACCGAAGTCATTTGATTATTTTTGCTAAAACAAAGACTCAACTAAAAATGTTACCAGAAATTTTCATCATTAGAAATACAACAAAGACCTAATTTCAGTTAAGTCATATAAATAACAAAATTTTCAAAACGATACAGTCTTATCTCCAAATGGGTCAGTGAGCTTTTCCAAAATTTTCGTAAAATACAGACCTAAGTTAAAATGAGTCAAGCAAACATCGCAGGTATTTTGTAAAACAAAGACCTAACACTAAATCGGTCATTCTTTTATAAAAACTTTTCAATGACACTCGCCTCAACTTTTGATGAAACAACGGCTCATTTCTAAATCAGTCGTCTTTTCACAAAAACGTTGCATGCAGCCGCAGACGCAAGACTAAATCGGTCATTATTTGACTGAAGAGATAGAAGTTCGGGGCGGGAAAGATATAGACTCATCTTATTTTGAACCTTATTGTGTAAGAGATAAGGTTGTATTTTAAAGTCTATGTTGTGGGCCCTGCTCTAATAAGTCAGTTTTTCACAAAAACTCATTTTGGCCAAATTTTGATTTAAGTCGTTATTTTATTAAGAGTGCGATATACACGTTCCCTAAAATATTTTTTTTACGGAAAGTTGTTCAGTTTCATAATCTCAATGCACCCTATTTGGATGTCTGTCCCTTACACCCTGTACAAGTATTGTATATAATTTATGTATTATTTTCGACAGGCCGGTCCAGTAGCCGCTGAAACACTGGAAACAAGTAGTGAAAGTGTTTCCGAAGAGCAGAAAAATAATCCGCCGCCGCGGTCACCACTGGCTGTTCTACGTCGCGGAAGACGACGACGACGACGCCTGACAGCTGCTGATGCGAGGGAGCAACTGGTGGCAGCATCTCGGGATCGTGTGCGTGCCGAGCTAAACAATAGTCGGTCTATTCGACGAGCTGTTGCATTTCTCGGCAATATAGTGTCTATTCTAGAGAGAATAGAGGTAGAATCAAGGTGAGAAAATATATTATTAGTAAAAGACACCGGCGACTAAGGGACTAGAAGGCTACATGGGTTTTGCAATTTATGGCGACGGGATGGGATCACAGAAATGTATCTTCACCTTATTACGAAACCATCTGTCGGCAAATCTGACTCATACTTGGCCAATTTTTATTTGAAATTATAGTCAAACTATGTTTAAATATTTTTATTTAACTTATTTACATTAATTATTTCTTCTTCAATGAATCCATTTTGAATAGCTTATGAGTCCAAACTGAAGTAAATTCAGTAATTTTACTTTAAATTCTAACATAACAATTATTTTATGATTTCAGGGTCGCTGGCACAGAACCCACAAAAGGAGTTAAGGAGTTCTCGCCTAGCTACAAAACCGGACTGCAATGGCTAATTTTGTCGTCCTTCTTCGTTGTAGGCTCGTTGTTATTGGCTGCATAAGAGCTTCAGTTCGAGCCTCTTCTTCTGTGGGCTCAGGAACTGGCAAACTAGCTGCATTGCAAATGTTGTGTAGAATGACACAAACATTAACAATGGAACCAGTGACGTCAGGCTCGTAGTGAAGAACCCTATGCACCAACAAACACCTAAAGCATGCTTTTAGCACACTGATAGTCCGCTCGATAATGTTCCTGGAGTGGACGTGCGTTTTCGTGTAATGCGATTCTGGACTCTCCGCTTCAGCATCCAAAATCGGTGTTATCAGGTATTTTCTTTGAGGATAACCAGAATCACCTGTAACAGTTAATTTATTTTACTTAAGTACCTTTAATAATAATTATATGCTTGGTGTCGTCAAGTTTATTTGTTATATCTCTAACATAAATTTAATAAAAATAAATTTTATTTTAGTAAAAATGTTTGTTTTTTTTTCATTGTTGTTTGTTTAATGATTTGTAATACATATCTTTAAGGAACAGCGAGGCAATTTCGACTGCAGGATAATTTAAAGAAGTCGCTATAAAATGCATTAGGTACTTTCAGAGCCATCAACTCCGAGTATACGCAATTTAAACTAAGAAGAAATAGAATAAAACGACACGAGTATCCAAACAGATTTTTTCATTTTTTGATATGTTACAAAACAGGAAGTAAAAATTGCGCGAATTCCGTGTTTGAAGGGCACGTTAAACCATCGGTCCCTATTGCCGTCTATAATTATATAGACGCCGATTATAATAGAGCCATGTCTTCGTTCTCTGTAAACATATATAACACCTTGCACTGCGTTTGCCAAGCGTGGTGAGTATGGCAAATTTCCCCCCATTGGGGCCTCCCCCAAGTTCATCAGTGGACTGTTGTGGCTGTTGTAGTTGTAATCTGTTGTATCCTAACTTATATATACAGGATGTAAGGGACAGCTCGCCGAATACTAACAGGGTGCATTCAGACCGTTAAACTGAACAACTTTCCCCTAAAAACATATGTCAGGAAAGGACAAAAAATACCTCGGGAAGTATATTTTAACATATTATGCTATGTACTAAATACAATAATTCATTTGCAAATTGCTTGTTTCTATTAGCAAATCCTTGGCTCTTTTTGGATTTGTTGGCATGAATGGCTCCAGCTCATCACAGAGGCTAAATCTGATGATAGCCTAATAAAATAAGCATTAGGATAATAGGTAACTTGTAGATACCTTGTTTGTTTTAGTTAATATAAGTAAATCAATTAATATTACCTGTATTCCTATTTAAATTCGTCATCCTTTAATTCAAAAGATTCCTTAAACGTTTTTGTTTCCTGGCCAAACGATATTCGCTTTGCAGAAATTCATACATTTCATAGTCATCACACACCTGTAATGAATGAAATTATAATAACAATAATATTATACTTAACAACTGCAGCCACAACACAAATGCAATCTTTCATCTTTTTGAAATATTTAGGTATCAACTTAAAATTCCACAAACCTTTAACGATCGACTTACACTTTTCAACAAAAAATTACACTTTTCAACGAAAAAATACACGAAAATCATCAGAAACTTTTGACATAAACTCAAAACAATCTTGTTTTATCTACTCTCGACTAGCTTTTTAGCAATCGGTTTATTTGACGTCCCAGACGTGCAATATCCGTTTTTGCGTTGTCAAACTTGGTCTCATGGTACGAATTTTATACATAAGAAATAGGTGAACGACAAGTGAACGATTCAAATGTCAAATCAAAGCAGCCTTGAAGAAGGCTCGTTAAAAAGAGGTGGTAGTACGAAAAATCTGAGCGGCCTTCTTTTAGCCCTGCTATAAGAGCTTATGCCGCGTTCACACACTCGAGCAATGAACAGGGAAATAGTAAGGTAAGTAGGAAGCGCAAGCATGTAAACAGGTTTCTCGCGCAGCAACTCATGCCGCTGCCACTTCCCGTGAGCCCTCGATTGTTGGTATTTCGTGAATTCAAAGGAACGGCAGCAGGAGCGCTTGTGTAATGTATTGCTATCTCGCTCATTCGTATTACTGCAAGAAAAGTACGACGGCAGTGTGTGAATACTTACTGGCGTTGATACCTACTTCGTCGGAAATATTTCGAGCAATATTCGCGGTAGCGGCAGGAGCAGGAGCAGGTGCGTAATGTGAACGTAGCATTATAGTAGAGGTGAGTTGTCACTTTTCCGAAGTGCGTTCCTAAGCTAAGTTCCGGTTTTCTTGCGTCAATAAAATCCTATTTTCAGAGACTATATTTCAACCGCTATTATGTTTTTTCGATTCATGTTTAATATTTGTGAATTTTATTTCGAGTCTTTTACGTTTTTGAGGTATTTTTTATAGTAAACATTATGTAAATATGCATTTCAAAACTGCTGCATTTTCTAATAAGCAAGTTTCAGAACGTCGCTCAATCACATTTTAGTAAGTCAGAGACAAGCCTAATCGTTCACCTTTTTTGGAATCAGGGCAGTTGCAGGGCAGTTATCGTTCAAAAAAGGGGTCGTCATGGTACGATTTTAAACAATCCTGTTTCAAGCCTGCATAGCAACTGAATGGAATAGGGAAGGATTTTAAAAAGGTCATGGTAGGCCTCTATATAGGATGACATTTAATTTGATAGCAAAAACTGAATACGGGTGATAATAAACCATTTTACCCAAGTCACATAGAACGAAATAGGTAAAAATATTTGACCTCCCATACACATTTGCCGATCAACTGATTTGAGTTACTATGGATAAACAAAATCTTTTAGTCATATTTAAACATATTGTGTTCCTTGAGGAAAGTTTTTATCACCAGTTCGTTCTAAGCTTTGCTATCGGTCACTTGAAAAATTTTACCCTTTTTAGAAAGAAAGAAAGAAGCACATTTTTGCATTGAATATTCTGTGGCCTCATTTCGGAATATAAATTCTTAACTTACTTTAAATTAGTGCTTTCACTTTCCGTCAAATAGGTTTAGAAAAGGATAGGAGATATTTTAGTCATGTCATATATTTTAATTTGACGCAAAATACGTGTTATCCGTCTCAATAAGGAAAGGATAAAAATAAAGGCGACTAAATTGACCAGAAATTTCGAAGAACCCATTGACTTTTTCAAAATATAATAGGTCTTAGATATCTCCTTTCCTTTTCTAAACCTATTTGACGGAAAGTAACGGCACTAATGTAAGGTAAATAAAGAGAATTTATATCCCGAATTGAGGGCCCTGTCGCATTATTCTGTTCTTCGTAGCGTTATAAACACCAAAGCTTAAGGGAATCGTAGAGCAAATTCACGTTAACAATATACGGGAAAAACATTTCTATGATGGCTTTAGTATGGGGGAGAAAAGTTGTTTTCTATTGTCGGCCGTACAGGTGATTTATCTTGCCTTGACAATCTGTTGGAAACAGCAAAAAAGCAGTGTAAAAAAGTAATTAATTTCTTCGTGTTTTTGCGGCCATGTTGTTGTGAATGGCAGAACGGAGGCAGAGATTTGATTAAAAAAAGAAAAAACCATAATATTACGATGCCATTTTGTCAAAGCTTTTATCGAAGAATAAACAGGGTATAAAAACACGGTTCCTGATATTTTCGTTATTAAAGTTATCAGACATCTGAATTCATTTAAGATAAGAACTAACGTATAACTGAACAACTATCCAAAAGTTAAATTATGAAATATGAACAAATAAAATTGGTCCCATTCCTTTTTCGCAGGTGTCGTAAGAGGCGACAAAGGGATTCAAGGGTTTTATTGTATTACAATTTCAGGAGACAGGCTCACAACTTGTCACTATAGGATACACCATTTTTCTTAAATATTTGTCAGACGTGGCGATAGCGACCGTATTTTACGGCCGTAACGTTCTGCCAACCAGGATAAAGGCGTGATAAGTGTTTGTTAAATTTGGACCCCCATTGATTTGGTCAGCTAACACGGTTTGAGTATTATTGTAAAAGAGCGTCTTATTCTAATTTGTTTTCGATAAGCGTTATTAGAAGAATCAAATGAAAGTAGATTGGGAACCATCTATTAGAATCGTCTAAAGAACGTTCTATTAGATCTATAAACGAATTTCATACACATATGACGCAAGAATAGCTTTAGTATTCGTAATATTTTCCTTCGGTATACGAATGATAAATATGTATGAACCACCTCATTGTTCTCATGCGCAAGTGAAGATTTTGTGAAGAACTTTTATTATACACCAGAATAAGGGTGTTCGGAATGATCGTATTCATATTCGTGTTAGTGAGCAGTTTGTTATTTTGGAAATATTTTTATGGGGCAACCGTGTGTCGCTTCTTTTCTTTTTCGTGTGGGACACCGAGTCGTCCAACGACACGATTAACACTAGTGTCAGAGTTTTTCAACCACCTACTACTAGTAGTAGGCCTCTGACATGGTTGTGTAACGACCGCTGTCTAAGT
Source organism: Tuta absoluta (assembly GCA_027580185.1). Taxonomy (NCBI): domain Eukaryota; kingdom Metazoa; phylum Arthropoda; class Insecta; order Lepidoptera; family Gelechiidae; genus Tuta; species Tuta absoluta. The sequence continues at coordinate 4,985,025 of JAQAHW010000029.1, read as the reverse complement.
AATCATGGACAGCAACCGGGACCGACTGCTTAACGTGCCCTACGAAGCACGGAACCATTTCTTTTAGGACAATCAGGTGGTTAACCCTGCAGTGTCCTAACCAGACCGGGAACAAATTCACAAAGCGATAAATATCAACTTTTGTGAGTATCCTACCGAGAAGTGCGCCGTTTTGCGCCGCAGGCAGTCGTACTACCACTGCGCCACATCGGCCGCGTGTTGCTTGAAAGTATGATTCGGCTTTGAAAACGTTATACCCAGCTATGCAGGTATAATATTTGTAACAAATTCAAAAGTTAAACATTAAGCTCTGATTTTTTTTATTAAAGCGAACTAATATTTTAGTCTTGGGCAACAACAAGAAGGGTTTTTATATTTTGAGTGTGCCCTAAAAGGGGATTTCCACATACAATTACTGAAATGCGGTATCGAAGTTATTCTCTCGATCGCTACCCAGGGTTTAAGAGACCGCCCTCCGAATACTGATAGGGTGCATGCAGACCATGAAACTGAACAACTACCCTTAAAAAAAATTTCATGAAACGTCAAAAATTGTTTGACTTGCCATAGTAAATGCAGGCAGCTGATTGTGATTTTGTATGTGAAGTCGTTTTTTTTTGTCGTTTCCTGAAACACGTTTCTAGGGGAAAGTTGTTCAGTTTCATGGTCTGCATGCACACTATCAGTATTTTGAGGGCTGTACCTTACAGCCCGTACTTCCAAACATGCCCGAATGGAACAGTCGTTCCCCTGGTCACATTACCTGACCAGGCGGGTAGCTACCCTTTTTCTCACAGCTGTCACTCGGCCTACTGGCCGCATCATAACTCCTCCTAAGCCCTCATCACTCAAATATTCATAACTCAATGAAAATGTGATTTATTGAAAATCCACTTCTTTTATAGCACGTTCACACCATGCACCTGCTCCTACACCTGTCGCTATCGCCAATATTGCTCGAAATACTTCCGCGGCAGAATCATCGCGAGTGAGTGTTCACACACTGCCGATATACTCTTCTCGCATCAATATGAGGGAGAGGGATAGCAATACATATATAATACACACGCGTATGAAAAGCCGACAATCGAGGGAGTACGGGAAGTGGCAGCGGCATGACGAGTAGCAGCGCGAGTAACCTGTTCACACATTCGCGCTGCCCACTTCCCTTACTATTTCCCTGCCCACTTCTATTATTTAATTTACTTTGTAAAAGGTTTAAATTAGTTTGGCATCTAAACACACTCGCTGCTGACAGCGTATCGCCGTGGTGGCCCAGAGGTCCATAGTTATAGTACTTTAAGCAAAAGTAACAGGTTCGTATCCTGTCACACGCATATAAACAATTAATTTTCTTAAATTTTTAGGTAAAATACAATATAGTACCTGCGTGTTAATCTCCCGTACTTCTAATAGGAAAGACTGAGGCATGCCTCCGTTGAAGCCCTCCGAGCATCGAACCCCGAACGACGTCAGCGAGGCGTTCACCACTGTGCAGTTGTGGACTTGGTCTGGACGGCCTGTGGAAAAGAAATAAGTTAGAACCTAATCTTGATACTTTATTAACAGCGAACTACACAGGATACTTTTTTAGTCAATACGCAAACATTGAACGGGAGATCCTATTTATGATTATGAACTACTTTAACTATGTAGCCACCTGAAAAATACATACACACATATATCACGCCTTTATCCCTTGCGGGGTAGGCAGAGCGTAAACGGCCGCAGAAAACGGACATTTACGCCACGTCTGACAAAAATTTGAGGGTCATTCGGAAAATTGTGAATTGCCATAGTGACAGGTTGTCAGCCCATCGCCTAAAATTGCAATACACATCCTCGAGTCCCTTAGTCGCCTTTTACGACACCCACGGGCAAGAAATGGGGTGATGCTATTCTAAGCCGGCATCACACGGCATCACTCCTGAAAAATAGCTATAAAAATCAGCCGTTCTCTAGAAAAACATTTGATCGACTGGTTCATGGAGGGGCTGGGGGGATACCTATGTCCAGAGACCTAAAAATGACCAGAAACGGACGTCTGACGGCTTATGAAGAAGGTGATGAAGTAGATGAAGAGTTAACATTATTAAAAAAATGCGTTTTAGAAAGGTATGCTGGGTATAGACCTCACTCGCAATCTTCCACTCTTGAAAGCGACCATGGAGAATCGACATATTATTTACATAGTTCAGGTAGTTGTTGTCTGTTTTGATTGTAGAATAAATAATAAGAACACTCAAGTCAGTATAACTCCAGCCGAAATAATTGCAAAGTTACACTCTTCATTGTTCATGATGCTAGTTGCACCCAACTTCCATGGGTGTGCGAAAACTTATCTCATTCCTTCTAACCCGGGTTCACAACTAAAGGAGACTGCACTAACTCGATTTCCAAGTAATTTATACTTCTCTAAATCGGTTCCTATACTTCAATTCAGTTTAGGCGAAATTCACACTGGCACCGGAGAACGCTCCGATGCGCGGTTCGACGGAATCCTGATGCGGTTGCAGACGCACGAAAACGGACGACCAAACGGTTTCTTCGTACGGAGCTTGAATTCCTAAGTATTAGACATTTGACCAACAGTCACATTGGTAATTCAGTCTCTCACGAAATCTTATTAGCTTAGTTCAGTTATTTTTTATTTTGAAAAGTTACGGCGTTAAATTGGAGTCTTTGGTCAAATGCTTACCTTGTCATTTGGTTTAGACAATCAGCTGTTTTAGAGAGTAGTAAAAATGTTTCACGGTCGGATAGTGATGAGTGGTAAGGCCACTCGTTGTGAATTCACGGGAAAATTCCCGGTTAGAAAATAGCAATAGGATTGTTCATGCGAAAAGGGCAATTACGTGCGAGATTTCAATTGCGAATTGCGAGCTCCTGAGTCTTGCACGAGACGGCACGAATTTGCTCCTTCTTGCTTTGTCGAGATCAAATTGCGCACGCGTCCTTTGTATTTAAAAATCCGGACGGTAGTGCGGCGCTTAGTGTGTTGTACCTTGCGGACCGCACCGTGGCTCTGTGAGCACCTTCGCACCTTGCGGTGTCAATGTGTGATACCCTGCAGTTTTTCTTTACAAAATTAATAACCGGATCACCGCAAACCGGAGCGGTGTCCGGTGCAATGTAAGACTCGCTTGAGTTCCTTCGATCGCCTACTATTTAAATTAGGTCGAACGGTTGGAACTTCTGTTAATTTTGTTCATCTAAATAATTAAAGTTCGACTGCAATGCGTATTTTGTTCAGTTTGCCGGCGAAACACTTAATTAAAGCTGAAATGTATGCGAAAGTTTTGGAGTATTGCAAAATGCAACCTGGCGAGATGTCGAATTTGGAGAACAGTGTAAAACTTTATAGACCTTGAAGTCGTGTGGCATTTTGAGTGAAAGTTGTAGCACTTTTGCGGTTATATTAATTCTATTTAATTCATTACGTACGTAGACGATCTTATTATCAGCATTAAAAATGTAAATAAATATGGCAGGCGATCATATGAAAGTCTGTAAGATTGAAACCCACACGACATTATGAAGAATTACAGGTTCGCAGGTTCGAAACCTGTCTGCGGTGAATACCTATCATACAAGTTACATGCATTCATTTATCACGCTTTTATCCCTAGCGGGGTAGGCAGAGCGTAGTGGCTGTAAAAAGCAAACATTTACGCCACGAGTGACAAAAAATTGAGGGATATTCAGAAAAATGCCGTCAACACGAACATTCACGCCAAGACTGACAAAAAATTGAGACATATTAAAAAAGCTGTTTTGAATTTAAGCTCGCATTAAGAAAAATAAGTTTTAACCTACCAACTGCGCACTAAGCATCGGTTTTTATGCTCGTACATATAGATGGGAAGCCGGTTAATAACGATTTTAACCAGGTGGTTATTAACGGCTTTTTTGGTTATTAACGGTTAATAACCAGTCAGACTGGGTTACTACGGTTATTTTCATATATTTTTTTATTGTATGAAGTTTTGAATAAATGTTTTTAAAAGCAGTTGGTTAGATGTATAATTAATTATATTTGTTTTCAGTTAAATATTTTTAGTCTACAAGTAAAAGGTACATTTAGTCCGTTCACACGTTGTTTAGGTACCCCGTAAGGGATGTAGGCGTGACTGTAGGTGTACCTAGTGCCTGATCGACCGAGACCTAGCTCAGTAGACTACCATGAGAAGTAAAAGAAGCGATGGTAGGTAGGTAGATAGTTCAATATAATGTAATGCAACGTTGCCACGTCGTCGTCGTCTCGTCACCCGCCCCGCTTGCTTATTTACTAAAGGAAAGAGCAAAAGAGTCGACGTAAGTAGTTTTCCGCCTACCCGCTGCTTCGTGCTTAGTAGTGGAGGTTTCCTAGGTACCCTACGCTACGTGGCCGTCGTCTTCGAGATCGAGACGATCACTGGGGGGGCGGTGCGTGTGCGTCAAATAACCAAAAGACGCCGCCGCCACCGCAACATCAATGACTGTCGCTATTGGTTCGATATCGAAAATACCTTCCTATCTATTGCAGTAAAAAAAATATCAAAATGTTTTTTATATGTACCTAGTGTTACTATATACCTATAGTTACTAAATACGTATGAGCACCTACATCTTTAGAATAAAATTTGTATTATTTCAAGCAAAAATGAAAAACTCGAACATTTATCTCTGTTACTTTCTCTTAATGCTTCTAAGGGAGTATCCGAGCAACATTTCAGTATTATAATGTGACCGATAACAATCATCTACGCATAACAAACTTAAAAAATCAATATTTTGCTTCTCCGTTTCAATACCGCACTCGGTTAAATAACCATAGTTAACGGGTTAAGTATTGGTAGCTAACGGCGAATTTAGTTAAATAACGGTAGTTAACCGTTAATTTACATCTATACTCGTACATAAACATTCGTAGTAACCATATTATCAAAGTAGTGGTAGTAGTAGGTACTTGATAGCCACTTGGCCTTTAATACCTGTATCGATATTATCAAACTACAGGCTACAATTTTACAGGTGAAATTCGATGTTCATTGCGTAGTCGATTAGCCATTATACCAGGAATATGAACCGGCTACGCAATGTACTAAGAATTTCACCTGTAGACTTGTAGCTTGTAGTTTCATAGAAGCATTGCCTAGAAGTCCAGAAACGGTCTTAATATCAATTTACACAGCTTTAGTTTGAATGTCAGGTAACGCTTTATCGTAAACTGGAACTATAGTAATCAAATGGGTAGAGAATGGTACTGCTTTGCTGGTAATTTATTAATAATTTGATTTATATTTTATAGGGACTTAAGTAAAGTGCTGTATTAAGCATAGTAGACGACAGACGGGGTCAAAATGTTTTAGACTAGCATCGAAAACAAGGATTTTTCAGTTAATGTACAGGGTTAAGCTACCGGTAGTATCTTAGTACTGGTATACAAAGAGATTATTATGGGTTGAGAGTAGTATGGGTTATGGTACCGGTAGAAAAAAGGTAGAATAGAGTGGTACTGTATCCAAAATATACATTACGTTTTATCGAGCGAAATTGCGAAGTCGTAGGTTTTGATAGCGGGTTACGAAGCAGTAACTGAACATTCGGTACCGGTACGTTAAAGTATCGCAATATTTCGGTATGACGTCATTTGTAATACAATGCCTACTCAGAAAGCGCATTGTGGAACGACTACCTTTCAGGTGGACCGTCAACCTGGTAAGAGTTGCGGGCAGCCGTTGAACGTAGTTTGTTAATGATGATGATCTTACCTGCAGCAATGATATGGTACACGCAAGGCACGCGCTGCTTGCCTATCCGATTGTGAGCCCAGCAAAGTAGAGTTCCATAGTCCATCTCTGTATGAGGCGTGTATGTGACGGTTGAGCTTGTGCCAGCCTTGGACACGTAATTCTCGCTGACTTCGTTGCTGTTCGCCGTGTTGTTGAACGTCCATCGGAACTGTGTGAAAAGAAGTGGATTAGTTATGACAAAAAAAGTATTGCCGGTTCGTGACAGCCGCCACACAAATGGCAACTTTTGACAGACGCAATTTAATATAGCGAAGTGTACCAGTGTTCCAGCGGTGCGCAGCCGCCAATACTTACTTTGTGGTTCCAGGCAAGGAACACAAAGTAAGTATTGGCGGCTGCGCGCCCTATTTTGTGCAAGGATCGTCACAGAGTGAACACCTCAAGATGGAAACGTTGAAGAGGTAGACCCCGTAAAAGATGGAATGACGATCTTAGCTCATGCCGTAAAGACTACTAGGAGCCAAGAAAGGACAGAGATAAATGGAAAAAGGAAGTGGAGGTCTTTCACAGCAGTGGGACACTATGGGCTAATAATAAATATGAATAAATAAATTATAACCACACCACAATATTATTCCAAAACCTCCTTACCCTACATTTCGGCTAAGTCTCTTAAGATGTATTGATATAAGTCTATTGTTACAATAAGAGCTTATTATTTATGTACCCAGGTAAAATTTTGATGGAAACCAGCCTTGACCTTCTTAAAAAAATCTCCGAAAAGAAAAGTGCCAAAAGTAGAATGTTGGGTTTCGTCGATTTCTAGTGTTTTAAACGATTTAAGGTTTAAATACACGAATAGGAAAGGGTAAAGATTAGCATGGCTACGAATAGCAACAGCCTTCATCTGTTTGAAAGAAAATAGGCTTATTGATGATGTACAGTCAGTTGTAGCACATAAGGTACCAGGGCTACTTCAAAAGAACTGAATAATTTTTATCCGCAGTCAATACATAATCAAAATTTAAACTTATTCTCATAAAATAAGTCATTTTCTACTAATACATATTCATGTCAAGAAAAAGATATTGCTAGGGACAAAAATAATTTAGTTCTTTTGGAGTACCCCTGGTACCTTATGTGCTACAACCGACTGTACATACAAACTGTAAAAAAATACCAGCACATGCAATAGAAGGCCGTAATGTTTCTGAAAAAATCGTCCCTTTTATTTGCGCAAGGGCCAAAAAGAAACAGCCAATAAGTAAGCGTTAATTTTTTTGCGAGATTTTACGGTTCATTCAATACTCGTATATGAACAAGGGAAATACCGTTACTCTAAATTCAGTTATTTTTACTAGAAAAGTTATGTATCTAAATTATATCATATAAATGTTGTAATAACTTTGAAACTGCAGACATCACATTGTAAAAAAGTTTCAAATAGTGTCGACTTAGGGTTTTTTCTATCAAGCAAAGTTTGTCAGTGTTACTGTTGGTATATGTTATTTGTTAGATCATCGATAAAAACATACATTTTACAGAGTTTTAGTAAAAAATTATATCACTTCCTATGTATGTTTAGATCTTCAAAAGTACGCTTAGGATTTTGATGCGATTTTGATCAATGATGAAGTTTTTATGTATAATCTATGCCGGGAAAAGATCTTTTTCCGCGGGCAAACGGTTAGCAGCGGGTGCAACGGCTGGGGGGACCATTAGTTTTATTTATTGTATGTTGTCATACCGTGACTTCAGATGGGTTGGCGTCGACGTGGCAAGTGATGTGGGCCCTCTCTTGTTTCGCCACTCCATGGACTCTCTGCTGGGAGCTTCGGCAGGTTGGAGCATCTGTGAAAGAAGCGAAGGTATGATTACAGGTCCCCAATTTTCTTTCCCTAGCTATGAATTGGAGACACAGGATGGCGAACAGTGGAAGAAGGGGAGGGAGGCCTTTGCCCAGCAGTGGGATCCTGACGGCTAGATAAGATAAGCTATGAATTATAAGAAAGAATCCTGTACAATTTACACAGCTCTATCTCAAGTTCAGTCTCAGGATCTGGAGAACTCTAATTCAACTCTGGGTGTGTGTGTCCGAACACACAAAGTTGATATCCTTTGTCAATTTATAATTTTGATCACATTTTGCAAGGACATTGCAGGATGAGCTGAACCACATTTTGTACGAAAGTTCCGTGCTTCGAAACAATTGTTCACCGGTCGATACCAATTGCTGAAATGGCGGTAGTTAAACCATTACATCTGACACCAGGGTTCGTAGAGACATTCTTTGAAACAATGAATAAATTACCATTACTCCTTATGTTATTTATTTGTGTTTTGAATGTGCAATAAAGTGTTTTTACTTTAACTTACTTACTTACTCCTTCTTTTTGAGGCATGAATTAGAATGTTGCGGCTGTACACCGTGAATATTTTAGTTTAGTTTTTTTTTTGGTTGTTGGAGCCGTGCCACGCTTTACTGACATTAAGAAACACTTGCAAAAGTCGCCAGCAAGGGACGAGCAGCGGTTGCCCAGATAGAAGAGTCGTCGCCACTAGTGATGGAATTTTGCAAGTTTTCACAAATAGTATTCCTAACACAAGAAGTGTTTTAAAATTTTGTATTCAATTTTAAGTACAAAGTATACTTACACAACACATCAAGCGAGAAAGGTTTACTCTCTCCGTCTCCCTCAGCGTTGAAGCCCACGCAGGTGTAGTTGCCCGCTGTTCGTCTGCCTACCCCCTGTAGGACTAGAGACTGGTTGCTGATGATGACTCCTTGCCCGATGTTGTGGAGGAGGGTTTTGCCCTGAGAAAGGAGAATTGTGTGTAGAGTTTGTTAAGAGACAGGAATAGTGCAAAAAGAAATAACATTTGTGATAGAAGTTTGAATCTTTTATCATATTTACACGATATTGTTTGTATCGATAATTGATGAAGTCGAAGAATTATCTAATAAAACTGTTGTTGACGAAGTAATATAAGGAATGTATAAGTATTTGCAGCTAATATTTCAAAGTTGTTCAGTTTCATGGGCTAATTCACCCCTCGCAATATTTGAAGTATTTTTTTACACATCATTTAGTTTAAAATGTTAACCGTGTTTTTTATTAAAAACAACGCGCCTTTAAACACTGTTTAACTTTTTCATAATGACACCGTTAGTCACTTTAGTTAGTAATGGTTTCGTAAATATATCTGCCATTTAAGTCGCACTTAAGTGACATAAAAGCCATCATTTCATTCAATCCAAGTTCTTTTCAATTGTATGACATTTTACTATATCAAATTTAATGAATACATCAAACAGCACTTTGAAAACACGAGTCAAAATGGAAACAAATTAATTCAAATTTGAATATTTCAGATCGTTTCAACTAAAGTGTCAGGTTGACAAGACAAACTGATATAAAATTCACTTCGAGTTAGGTTTCAAAATTAAGACTAAAGTTTCATCCCACTAAGTTTTTGACATCGAATACTACAGCAAATTCAATGTTTTGTTTAAACTATGCTCCTGCTGATACTCATCTTCTTAAGGTACTATTCCGAACCGAGCGGCCGACAGCATATGCCGCGGCGGCCGACCTTGGCCGCCGCGGCACTACTGGTTCGTATGGATTTGTATGGGATACTATCCGAACCGCCGCCGCGGCATGTGCAGTTGGCCGCTCGGTTCGGAATAGCACCTTTAGTGTGTCGATGGCAGACACTACGCCGTCGTAGCCCAGAACTTGGCCATGTTGACAGCGCTGACAGACGCTGTCATAAATAGTCCTGCGTGCAGGTGCTAGGGCACGCAGGACACGATGTTAGGTATTTCATTGTTTGAACTGCACCACACTAACAGTTTACCGAATAAATCACCATGGTCAGTTTAGAAATCTAAAAATTGACTTCGGACTCAGACCGGCCGGAGCAAAGAAAATATGACCAAGTGGAGATTCTTGGAGGGTTCCGATGTCAACTGTTTGTGTGGTGCAGTTCAAATAATGAACCACCGAACATCGTGTCCTGCGTGCCCTTACACCTGCACGCCGGACGATCTTATGACAGCGTCTGTCAGCGCTGTCTACGTGGCCAAGTTCTAGGCCGCGACGGTGTAGTGTCTGCCATCGACACGCTAAGAGAATTCAATTAATACAAACATACATACATACACACATCACGCCTATATCCCATGCGGGATAGACAGAGCGCAAACGGCCGCAAAACGGACATTTACGCCACATCTGACAAATATTTGAGGGTCATTCGGTAAAATTCAAAAATTCAATTTATTGGCAACCAGTTTTGTCTCTATTCACCCAGCCATTTCAACATCCCATTTTACCGGTACTAGGTACTTTATTTAGAATTTCTAAGTGAAAACTGGAGAAGCTAAATCGGTATATAGCTCATTATTCACATTGTTCGTTACAACGCTATTCAAAGCGTGCACCTCATAAATTTTGATGAGATTTAGCGCTTTAATTAAAGACTGGTCTCCATTTGATGAAACTGCGCTTTAAATTTACATAAGACTGACAAGCGCTGCTGTCGATTCTGCCAGCACGTTTTCTAAGCTAATTCTTTGATATTCCAACCATTAGCTTTAATAAGCAATATAAAGATTACGTCTCTAATTAGCACTTTAAACAATAAGACTACTCTCAATTCTGTCTGGCAACACGTTTCTTTAGAGTTATTGTAGACATTTTATTAATAAACAAACAATGTCCTTATGTTTCTAATTTAAAAAGTAACTGAATACTAAAAAGGTCTTCAGCAAAAATTTATAAAATATAGAATCAAACATAATGTGAAGAACGAGTGTGAAACCTGGAAATTCTTTAAAATATAAGAAAGTAACAAGAATAGATAAATTTAAGCTTGAGAAAAGTATAATGTCAGAATTGATTCCCACTATTAGTTTTCTGAACGAAATTTAAAGATTCAAACACCCATTAGCTTAATTAAGTTAATCTTGTAAGTTCGTCTTTAACCGGTGATTCAAGTTCGGCTTAATTTTAAGCGATGCAGCTGAATTTATTTCTGTATTGTGAAACTTTTTAACAATACAATTACATTTTGTTTAGCACAAAGATATTTGAATTTCTAGTTTCTAATTTATTAAGTATTGCATTTTATCTGCAGTTTCAAATTATGGCTGACAAGTATTATAAAATAAAAGCTTTGTTAAAAGTTAGTTTAAATTTTAAGCTTGTCGTTTGCGTAAAAGTTAAGTTATAATAACTCTGAAGACGGTAAAATCTTGAACAGACATGACTAAGATAGAATACAAACATATAGACAGAGCGTAAAGGACCGTCAAAATTAAGATTTATGCCACGTCTGACAAACTTTTAAGAGTAATTCAGAAAAATGTGTATCGCCGCCATTTTGTCAGGATGTCAGGTCATCGCCTTAAATTTCAATACACATTTTATTCACGACGCCTTTAGTCACCTCTTACGACACCCACGACAAAGAAACGGGGTGATGCAATTCTAAGCCAACACCACACGGCAAAGAAGTGACAAAGATACGACACGACCAAGATAGTGTATCCAATAGTATATTATACAGCCACAACAGTCCGTTGCTGGATATAGGCCTTCCCCTATAGGGGGGAATTGCCATAGGTACTCACCACGCTTTGCAAGCGGATTGGCGCAGTGCAAGATTACTGCTCTTACAGGGCATCCCACTTGTGAATTAGTTAATCCTTTAGTCGCTTTTTACGACACCACACACACACACACACACATATTACGCCTAATAATCCCTTGCAGGGTAGGCGGAGCGTAGACGGCCGTAAAAAACGGACATTTACGCCACGTCTGACAACTATTTGAGGGTCATTCGGAAAATTGTGTACCGCCAAAGTGACAGGTTGTCAGCCCATCGCCTAAAATTGCAATACACACCCTCGAGTCCCTTAGTCGCCTCTTACGACTCTCACGGGAAAGAAATGGGGTGATGCTTTTCTAAGCCGGCATCACACGGCAATTTTACGACACCCACGCGTAGTATTAGGGTGATGTTACTCTAAACCGGCTTCACACGGCAAGCCGACAATACCTTGATCAAAATCTTCCCCGATAAACTGACTTACATTATGCCGCCACTCCACCTTGTAGACATAAGGATGAGCTCTGATAATACAGTCGAAGTATACGTCGGAGCCTTCCCTGATGTTGGTGGGGTCCAAATTCGTGCCTAACCGCACTACAGTCTCGGGAACATCTGTGGACAAACGGATTAATATTTTATAAGCTCTTGCTAAGACAATGAAAGCAACAGACGATGCTCTAATAAAAAGTTAATCTATTTGGAACAAATATTTATAAGATTTAGTAATGTCTTTTGTGTATCCTGTGCTCTTCAATTTAACAGGATTCCTATTCTAAACAGTTGATTTTCAAAAACTAAAATATTGTTTTGAGCAATGTTTAAAATAAAGTTCAGTAGGCATGATGTGCCCACTGGCTCTGTAAAGAGTCCAAAACGAATTCAGAATTCGTAAAATATCTTATTAAAACAGGTACTTGCACAATTTTTTTTAATTTAAAAAGTTTTATTGAGATTCATTGTGAGTAAAATAATATTTCTTTGTTTTCAATATTTTTTTTATTTTATTTTATTTTTATCGAGATTTATAGTTGGTTTTATTTTTATTTAAACCGTTTTAATAATAATAATAATAATTATAAATTTCATTAATTTTTTCACAAATAAGTACAAAAGTTATTTATGACACAATAAAATAATAATCATACACTATAATGAATTCTTAACTTGCTAATACGATTTGAAAAAGCTTGTGAAACTAGCTAACTTTTACTTCTTTATTTTCAACAAAATAGTATGAGTATCTCTTGGATTAAGGATCTTTGAATTTGCTGTATCGTTTTGTACGGCAGAAAATCGTTGAATACCATCTTTGTTGTATCAGTGAAATTATATGAGTTTAGTTTAGCGTTGTTTGAATTTTATATTTTTGTTTTCCAATTTTGTTTGGACTTTAGCCAATTCACTTCAATTTTACAAAAGCGACGTTGCCTTTAAATTGGTTCTTTTATCTCCAAAAAATATGGTTTACCTTTTATATTCTGACAGTTTTATATTTCGAGATAACATTTAAATACGAAATGGAACTTTAAAGGAGCTTATCTAAACAAACTTTCGTTTTTAAACTAACTTAGTACCTACTTTGGTAAAAAGTTTTGAAGTACTTTAGACATCATCATTGTTTTTTAACATAATACAAAATATATTTTTATTCTCCATGTGTGTACTATATTTTTTCTATATAACATGCGTACTTTGTTGAATTAATGTAGAGCCAATGGCAAGATGCTTTTTTTGAGAGTCAGCCGGAGAATATACGAAGACAGAAGTTTTGTCACTTCAATATTTTCTCAAACCGTTATTTATTAGCTCAAAATAAAGAGATTTACACGGAAGGTTTACTATTTTCTTTACAAAAAATCCAAAGTTAAGTCACAACAACCATAGAAAATTCAATCAACATCGTAGATAGTATGATATTTTTCCTTGACATCCTTTGAGATCACTTGAGACGTAGTATTTTGTGATCCATTTGAATAGGGCGCAGCCACGCGTAATTTGTATTATTTATTACTGGCCACTTACACTGAATGTCCAAAGTCCAGTCGTCTTCTAAGGCAGGTGCTGATGGCATCTGAGGGTTGGCAGCTCTGCAGGCCAGCTTGGCTCCAGCATCAGACTTGGTCAGCTGCAGGGACACGGTTGACGTCGTCGTGTTTCCGTCCGTTGATAACTGTTGGCAAAAATATTTAAAAATCATGCCTATATCCCTTACGTAGGCAGAGCGTTAACGGCCGTATAACGGATATTAACACCACGTCTGACAAAAGTTTGAAGGTCAATCAGATAACTGTGTATCACTATAGTGACAGGTTGTCAACCCATCGCCTAAAATTGCAATACACATCTAACCCTCGAGTCCCGTAGTCGCCTCTTACGACATCCAAGGGTAAGAAACGGGGTGATGCTATTCTAGGCTGGAGTCACACGGCATTAAAAATACTATTTCAAAATAATGCGAATTGATTGTTTTAAACTTTCGCGGTTTCATATTATGACTCAAAACACTAAAACAAGGTTCTTACCGCGATACTGGATAATCGAGTATCGCGATAAGAACCACGTATTGGTTTTTTGTCTTTAAAATAAAATAGTTTCTTAAAATTACATACCTATATATTTTCTGAACAAACTTTAAATATCTGAATTGGCCAATCACCATCTAAAAATAATTGGAATTTCTGCGAAATATTACTACATTATTCGGGAACCTGTTGTTTAGGATTTTCAAAATGGATAATCATAAACGCATTTCTCGTTTATTATCATGCCCGAGAGTGCTATTGTAGAACACAGAAAATTCGCCAAAAGCATATTTTACATGTAATTATCTAACTGGGAATAATAATTGATGAATTTGTAGATAGATCTATAGGCACGTTTTAACATATTGCATCTGAATTTAACAAAATTTAATAGGTACTTAAAACTTATGCTTTTGGCGTTTTTCCCACTTGTCGTCCGTCGCTGCGTATTTTTAATCGTAACGCAAGCGTCTGTCAGACGAAAAGGAATTGCGAATTCCAATCAAAATACGGCTACGATACGATGTTACACACCGTAACGTGCTTAAACGCACCGTAGCCGTATTTGTAGGGGAGTAAGATCGGAATTCGCAATTTCCTTCCATCTGACAGACTTGCGTTACGGTGCGTAAAATATACGCAGTTGCGGATAACAAGTGCGAGACCCACCTAATGGTCATTGTGGAACTTCACAAAAAAATATTTATGTTTTGATCGCGAAATAAAAAGTTTTAGATCTGTATATGTTGGACATTCGAAGGTGAGTTGTTGCTTCCACGAGCCTATTAATATTTATTACGTTTATAGCCTACCTACATGATAATAGCAAGAAAAGTTCTTTCCCAGTTCCCACTACAATCAAGATGACCGAGACAATAAAACAAAATGGAATACGACCACACAATAATAGTTTTATGTGAAAGGAATCTATTAGGATTCATTGCAGGACGTTCGTCTGTGGTCGGCTTGGCGTCCCCATATCTGTGTTCCGTATCTCATTGCGATGTGCATTTTGATTAGCTCGCTTCATCCCGCTGAATGCCATATGGGACTGTTTATTTCGTGTGCAAATGGAGTGTTTCATTTCATTGAGCGAAGACCGGTTTGTTAAGTCTCTGAAAGCTAAATGAAAAACTTCATCTAAGTATACAAAAAGGCACACAATAAAGTACGTCACACATTGACGCAAATAGAATCCAATAATTTCACCGAACATGTAAACCATACGATACCTTAGTGGTTAGAACGTCGTGGTTTTGAATCGCCCGTGTGACTCTTCAAGTTTCAAATGCGACACAATATAGCTATGAATAGTTACATTGATTTCTTTGTTCCTTGTCGTGTAGGACACTAAGTCAACGAACGACTCGATGGAATGGAAATTAGGTTTATGAAAGTATATCAATTTGAAATAGTAGACAATTTGATACTGTTGTCACACTGCAACTAAAGGTTTAGTTTTATATCAAAAATTGCATATTGTGAAATATACTGTATCTTCTGAAATCCATTGGCCTCACCAATCCTCGAAGGGTTTCAATTCCATGTTTTATCTCCAAGAAAACCTAATTTAGCCGATCTGAAATATATCTCTCGCTTCGCAATCTTTATTGCCATAAGAAACAACATCTGAGAGTCAGCTTAAAATAGGGGCACGTAAAAGCAATAAATGGAGATTGAATGGGACAGCAAGTGCTCTGGGTGTTCTCAAATCGGTCGTAAGGGACTTCCTGAGTTCCTCTTTTAAGTGTTTGACGTAAGTGACAGCTGCTGTACGATTTTGGCGCAGATTTTTATATTTCAAGGGCCATTCAGCTGGGATTTAAAAGGGAGCTGGAGAAACGTTTTAAGACAATACGGTTTCAAGTGCGTTTTCTCTCGAATTTTCAATAGAACTGTTTTCAGGCAACATTAAAGTCAATGATTGCATTATCCATTTTTGTGGCAGTAATATTCCGTTTTTGCTGCAGGTGTTTATTTTGATTTGGAGAGACCCGTGTCCAGCAGTGGACTTTTGTGGCTGATGAAGTTGAAGTTGAAGTTTGTTGTTTTTGGTCATGAGATAGAACATTGTAATCATTTTTTTAAATTAACTGACTAGATTTGAGCCCTACTTTTTCCAAACTAATATTAAAATAATAACATTAAATTTTTTATTAAAATCATGTCTATTAAATTAAATTGACAAAGTATGTAACATAATAAATGAATATAGATAATATATTTTATCACAATTCGCAAATGTGCTGAAGAGACATAAAAGTTTTAATTTTGTTTGTCTTCTTTAGTAATGGCTACTTACACAAAAATGTATTAAACCAACGAAAAGGAGCTAATTAACACTTCCTGCAATAGTTTTTTAAACTTATCTTCTAGTTTTACCCAAAGGTTGGTAAACACGGTTATTTTTTATTCACCCCGGAAATTTTACAGGGTGATTCTACTCATGATTCTGACCTGCGAAATCGCGAAAAAAAACTGACTGACTGATACTGAAAACTGATGATAGGTAAGTGATGAGGAACAAAGTAACTCAAGGAATAGATGTCAAAATATAAAATTATAACAACAGTCCAGTGCTGGACATAGCCTCTCTCTTCTAAGATGACTTTACGACATCAACGGTAAAAAAAATATAGAAGCCACACCTTAAAAAATATCATCATAGGTATAAACTCACCGTCTCCTTGGCATTGTTTATCCTTTGGCCGTTTTTCCACCATGTGATTGAAGCTGGTGGCCTCGATCCTGAACTTTGACAGAGTAGGTCATATCTCCTGCTTGCTGATAGCGGCTGATTCGAGCCCAGTATGTGGACGTTTAGAGGAGGAACTGGCGACAAAAGAGGTAATTTTTAGATATATTCAAAAGAGCTTTCTCATTTGGAGTCCGTGCCGCGTAACAGGTCCCGTAGACACAGAGCAAATATTTGTCCGAAGATAATATCTTTCATCACGTGGAATCATTAACTTGAGTTTAGGTAATGGTCTTGCTAGATATATGAACACTTTATTATTAACAACATACACAAGAAAAACAAAACAAAACAGAAAACTTATAACTAAAAGTAACCAAAAGCAGCCTTGTTGCTTGCAACAATCTCTTCCAAGCAACTTTTGCGCTTTGACAATACTTTCTTATTCTTCAGAGTTGCCCCAAAAATCAATTTCGTATCATAAACTTGATTCAAAATACTTACAGTTCATATCCAAAGTAAGAGTAGTTTCAATTGGATGCGCCCGCACATGATTGGACGAGCGGCAAGTGAATGTGGACCTTACGTCGGTCCTGGTGAGGGGGCCCACCCGAATGACCCCCCGCACCCCGTTACCGGCGAGGGGGGTCGCTGGCGTGTCTTGCTCCACTTCGTCCCTGTACCATTTGATCCAGGGTCGTGGACGACCTGTGTGTAGTAAAAAAACGTAAATTAAATAACTTACCACCATGTTTGTACCTTATAGTTGTCTTATTTGTAATTGTTTTTGAGGCGAGCTGATTATTTTAAAATTGCTGTCAGCAACTTGTCACTTCAATAAATCAGGCAATAAACTTACAATAGTTTTTCAAACAGTAACTAGGAGAAATCAATACTGATCGATCACTCAATTGGTTCAGTCGTAGTTCTGCTGAGTGTACAGACGTACCACAAATCGTTAGAAAATACTTTTACCAAACTTCTGACCGACATACATTAAAATCAAAAGACCCAGACAACTTTTTAAATTAAACTTTTTATCACATTCCCATTATACCGCACATTGACACAAAATTCCGGTGAAAACTCTTTGACCCTTCTCAGGCTGTTATAAAGTCATGACGGCTACGGCTAGTCCGAAATTCTGAGCAAATTAATTAATTTCACTTCTCTGACCAAGAATAACATCGATCGAGTGCTGCAAGCAAATACACTTTTGCATATAGCATTAAATGTTCAGTACTTAAAAACAAGCATCATAAATTAAAAAATAAATGAAAACACGACTGCTTTTTAAGATAAAGCCTAGCCTATGACATTTGGGATAATAAAAGGATTCTTCGGATAGAATTCCCATTCGAATTTGTTCAGTGGTTAACGAATTGCAGCACTTTAAAGAATCGCACATATATACATGAACTCTAAAATCATACATACATACATACACATATCAGGCCTAAAATCCCTTGCGGGTTAGGCAGAGCGTAAACGTCAGCAAAAAACGGACATTTACGCCACGTCTGACAAATATGAGGGTCATTCGGAAATTGTGTATCGCCATAGTGACAGGTTGTCAGCCCATCGCCTAAAATTGCAATACACACCCTCGAGTCCCTTTGTCGCCTTTTACGATTCCCACGGGAAGGAAATGGGATGATGCTATTCTAAGCCGGCATCACACGGCTCTAAAATCATTACATTATTTCTCTAAATGGCTCTAAAATCATTATTAAATTAAATTATAAATGTAATAGAAAATTAATACTAACAACACCTTAGGTTATAGTATTCTACTAACCATAATGTGTCACAGTTACATGATAAATAAATAAATAATAATAATTATTATTATTTTTTAGGAGTATTCTTTTTTTTTTTTTAGTTGCAAAAAGATGGAAGGATCATATTTTAGAATTTGTAGGATATTCGGAGAGAGTAGCAGTTTTAAAATTTAAAGTAAATAATACAAAAATTCTGACCATTGTACAAGCATACGCGCCAACATCATCTCACAGCGACGACATTGTAGAAAATTTTTACGACACTCTCAACAAAGCTTGTGAAGAAAACCGAGGCGCCTGGACTCTCGTTCTCGGCGATTTCAACGCAAAAATTGGCAAGCGCCAGGAACAAGACAATGAAACAGTCACTGGCCCTCATGGACTCGGAACACGAAATGAACGTGGTGCCCGTTTGCTACAGTTCGCTTTTGGACAGAATCTTAAAATTAGCAATACCTTTTTCAGTAAAAAACCTCAACGTCGTTGGACATGGGTATCACCAGATAATAAGACTAAAAATGAAATAGACTTGATTCTTACATCCCATAAAGACATAGTTAAGGATGTCGGAATTATCAGTACGATAAAATTTAGCTCTGACCATCGGCCTTTAAGAGCAAAAATAACGCTGAATACTAAAATACACAGAAAACAACAATTTCGCAGTAAAATTAGAAAATTAGGCAAGCACACGTTATTTAATCATGAACAACAATTCAATATAGAGTTAAAAAACAGTTTTGATAGACTAAAGACAGAAGAAGATCTAAACGTAAATACAGCATATAAAAATATTATTAACTGCATTAAAATAGGTAGTAGGAAGATTAAGCCAGAGAAAAATAAAACCGACAAACTAAGAAAAGAAACTAAACTACTAATAGAAAAGAGAGAACACCTAAGACACAATAACTCTGATTATAGAATCGTAGATAAACAAGTAAAAAGAAGCATTCGTAAAGATATAAGAGATTTCAAAACCCATTCTGTCAAAGTCGCCCTCGAGCAAAACACCTCTCTCCGAAATTCTAGACAAGGTATAACAAAAGGAAAGACTTGGATTACGACTATGAAAGATGAAAATAATATAAAACAACGAAATAGGGATATAATTCTTCATATTTGTACCAGATTTTATGAAAATTTATACTCAAACCCATCTGATTTTAATTATAACAACAATACAGAATATTCGTGTGGCGATTCGATTCCTCCTATTATGGAACGCGAAGTTCATCTTGCCTTAACAGGCATGAAATATAACAAATCTCCTGGTGAGGATGGAATAACCGCTGAAGTTCTTAAAGTTGGAGAACCAGTTCTTCTTCCACATATAACAAAATTTTTCAACAGTATTCTCCAAACCGGTAACATACCGGAAGATTTTTGCCACTCCAACATCGTCCTTCTTCACAAAAAGGGGGACAGGCATGAAATTGGAAATTACCGTCCTATTAGTTTAATTTCACATCTGTATAAAGTATTCATTAAAATCATAGAAAGACGAATCTCTGGCAAACTGGATCTCCATCAGCCTCCCGAACAAGCCGGTTTTCGGCCCTCCTTTTCTACAACAGACCACCTTCATACACTTAATCAGATAATAGAAAAATTCAACGAGTTCAATAAACCACTATACTTAGCTTTTATAGATTATGCCAAAGCCTTCGACAGCATTAACCATCACTCAATATTTACAGCATTAGAAGCCCAGGACATCGATCCCACTTACATAAATCTTCTTAAATTAATTTATAAACATAGTACGGCTAACATACAATTACAGACATTTGGACCCTCATTTCAAATCCGCCGAGGAGTCAAGCAGGGTGATCCGCTTTCACCAAAACTTTTCACAGCAGCTCTGGAAGAAATTTTCAAAAAACTTTCACAATCGTGGTCTTCTAAAGGCATATATATTGGCGATAAGCACCTGACAAACCTTCGTTTTGCTGACGACATCGTCCTGTTCTCTACTTCAGCCGCGGAACTTGAGACTATGCTACTGGAAATAAGCGTGGCGAGCCTTGATGTTGGACTTAAAATGAACATGACTAAGACCCAACTTATGTGCAACAGCGTCAAACATAAAGTAGAAATAGACGGGCAAATGATACATTATGTCGACGAATACACTTACTTGGGCCAGATAGCATCCTTCGAAAACAGGCAGGATAAAGAGATCGAAAGACGAATCCAGAACGCCTGGAAGAGCTACTGGTCCATGAAAGAGCTTATGAAGGGAGACCTTCCACTGTCACTAAAGCGAAAACTTGTCGACATGTGTATTCTGCCCGTCTTAACCTATGGCGCGCAAGTATGGTCGTTAACAGAAGCACAAAAGTCCAAACTCAAGATTTGCCAACGCGCCATGGAGCGCAGCATATTAGGTGTGAAACGGATCGACCGAGTAAGAAACACAACCCTGCGCTCCAAAACTGGCATCATGGATGTAGGGAAAAAGTCCGCGAAACTGAAGTGGGACTGGGCGGGACATGTCTGTCGCATGCATCCTGACAGGTGGGCTATAATAGCTACACAGTGGGTGCCAGAGAGTGGTCGCCGACGACGAGGCCGGCCTCGAAGAAGATGGCGAGGCGATTTAGTCGCATTTAGTAGTGACTGGCAATCAGAAACCGGAGACCGAGCAGAGTGGCGTAAAAGAGGGGAGGCCTTTGCCCAGCAGTGGGACACAGAACAGGCTACATAAAAAAAAAAAAAAAAAGGAGTATTCTTCTATTAGGCGGCGTTCAGCTAGGCAGGTGCCTTGCAATAGGTATAATTCAGCAGTGGACGGTTGTGGGTGTTATAGAAATAGTAGGTAAAGTTCATTTGCAGAATTTTGAATCTTTATGACGATTCTATAGTACCATGAGAGTCTCAACTGATTCAAATCTTACCTCATGATGCCAAAGATTTTTCGATTTAACTTGTACCGTATCTTAAATTAAATTTCGCGACCGAGCTAAATGATTTTCAACCAATTTCCAACTTATAAGTTTACGATAGTAAGGCATATATTATGATAAATCAAAGTCTTTGGTGTCATAATCTTGCACCTGTTGAGGCTCTCAAGGTGCTAATTCGGATAATTCAAAATTCTGCAAATTAACTTTACCTACTACTACTATAATAGAAACATCAGTTCACCTCAACAGTGGCGCCACTTCATAAATGAAAAGTTTTCCAATGTCCGTTGGTCAAGTTTTTAGTATTATCCTTTAGTAAAATTAAAATATTCGCTGTAATTAAAGTTATGAAAATGAATACCAAAGTGGCCGTTTTTAGGCATTTTTTACCGTAATTTAAATTACAGCGAATATTTAATTGAGCTTGTATGCCAAGAACATGAGCGACGGACATTCAGATTGATTATTTTTATAAAGAGAAAACTTGAGACTGCTCACGGTCGAGCACAATGACAGAAACTTGGTTGTCATAGCTCGACCGCTTTTCGACACCATAGACAAAATAATGGTAGAAAGGGACAAAAACCCGATGACATGAAGAACTTTGTATGTAAATTACTTGTCATTCTGTTTGACACCTAGATGGAACTCGACCGAATTCCGACGCCGTGATGCCCGCATGTGTCATTCCATACAAAACCTCGACGCCGTTATACAGAGAAATCGGCCTCCTTATTTTTGTGAAGTGACCCCACGGTCGAGGTCGTTCTCGAGTATATTTGCCTTAACTTTACTTACTGCTGAGCACCTGCCAAGGAATATAGGTAACATTTTTATAGGTATTTTTGAAGAATAATTTGATACTTCTAGGATTATATTATATTGTAAGAAACCGTGATGAATGCGATAGGTTTTAACCCCAAAAATAAATGTTTTACGGCGTTTGTATGGTCTAATTGAACATTAAGATTATTCCAAAAACTACTGCAAAGGACAGAGGTATTGTTTGCATGAAGAGCTAAGTTTTATCGTGAAGTGGCGCTATTTTTACGCACAACTGGCCTTAAGGCGAAAATCGTATTAGATCAATTCTAGAGGTGAAGATTTGGGGTTAGAATTATTACAATGGGCTTGAAATAATACTATTGTGGTCTGAAAACCAACAGCCATGAAATTCCTAGGGGTTTGATAATGTAAGGCTATTTAAATTAACGAATGAACAATTTCATTAACAATTCAAACACTAATCAAAATTGAACAAAGAACACCGCAATTCATTCATACACGCGTCACGCTTTTGTCGCTTGCGGGGTAGGCAGAGCGTCAACCGCTGAAATAGGTAGATACATACATTGACAGTCACAACAGTACTCTGCTGGTCATAGGACTCCCCCCATTGTGGGGTATTGACGTTCTCAGCACGCTTGGCAAGCGAATTGGCGAGCGAAAGATGAATTTATCACTCAGTCGCTTTTTACGACACCGGGCTGTGTTGGGGTGACGCTATTCTAAACCAGCATCACACGGCAATACTGTAATAGGTGGGTAATACGGTGGTTATTGCCACATCGGTTATTGACAAACATTCAGGGACCGTTAAAAATTGTGTCAGCGTCCGCCGGGACTTGGACCCGGGACCATGGGGTACCGTTCCACTGCTCTGCCAACTGAGCTACCGGAGCCCCGACTGACCTTTGCAAATTTTTCAATCTCTTGATACTCGTCTCGAAGCGACGTACAAGCGACATCTAGTATGTAACGAATACAATAACTCATACAATTCAACTTCTTATTTTTATTTATGAATATAATATAGCACTGTGAGTGCTATATTATAATGTACTAATGGGATATATCTATTGTTGAAATTTTAGCTTCAAGCCCTGCCATTTTGATACCCTATACGATAGGTTTCAGAAGAAAACGGTCCGCCGTCTTTGACTATTCCCCCCCAAAATACAACTAAGCAACATGACGTCATCTGTGACATTAAAGACAGAGGTTACAAAAACACATAAATGTCAGAATTCGATCCGCAAATTTTTAAAGTACTATGCATTTTCCGCCTGCACTTGTAGGTCACTTCTTTTCAAAAAAATACTAAACTGTAACCTGTTACCTAGACTATGTCTAGAAATAGCACAGATCGCAAAACCTACAAGTGCGATGCGATAGTAGGTGTATGTTGTAAATTGTTTTGCAAATTGACTGGTGGTCAGCCGCAAGCCCCGCTCCATGTATCTTGGTAATAGATTACTCTGTTACTGCAGTATTCATGGCACAAGATTCCTTTAAGAGGTAACTCAATATCTTACCTAGGGGATCGTATCTCTTTCAATGTATATCAGATCAGAGTAAATGTACGTACTCCTTTAAACATAGTATTTTATACGTCATCTATATTATCAGCCGTGTGATGCCGGCTTAGAATACAATCACCCCATATCTTTCCCGTGGGAGTCGTAAGAGGCAACTAAGGGACTCGAGGGTGTGTATTGCAATTTTAGGCGATTGGCTGACAACCTGTCACTATAGCAATACACAATTTTCCGAATGACCCTCAAATATTTGTCAGCTGTGGCGTAAACATCCGTTTTTTGCGGCCGTTTACGCTCTGCCTACCCCGCAAGGGATTATAGGCGTGATATGTGTGTGTGTGTGTGTGTGTGTGTGTGTATCTATATTATCATCATAAAAATTTGGAGATTAGAATAAAAAGGACCCCCTGTAGTAGAATCATCAGTTGGCAATTTTGTATGGGAGGTTTATTTTATTATATATTTCTTGGGGTAAGTTCCTTGTAACTACTAAGAAAACATACCATGGCATACGCTGAATGCATTTTTGAAGATACACCGTATTTAACTAGTTAGTCTGATGAGTGAAAGTACCTTGCAGTACCTATTTTAGCCGTGTGATGCCGGCTTAAAATAGCATCACCCAAATTCTACCCGTTGGTGTCGTAAAAAGCTACTAAGGTATGGATTCAACCAGGGAATCGGCAGCAGCGTTTCCTGTGAATGCACCCTCTTGCACTGCTCTCACTTATTCATCTTCCAAACGTGGTGTGTATAGCAACATCTCCCAATAGGGGGAGGCTCATGTCCAGCTGTGGACTGTTGTGGCTGTTGATGTTATCGTACGTATTAACCTGTTAAAACCTCTATTCTGCAGCCTTATATTAACAAATCAAATGTCTTTATTATGGTACACAGGTGAGTGATAGATAATGGTGTTACAATTTACGAGACTTCTGTGACTGTTCAATACAACAAAAATATAAAACACTATGTCAAATGATTATAACAATTAATAAAACAATAAAAGTGTCAGCGCGAAAAAATAAAACAATAATTAATTAAAAATATGTTAAACAATTGTAAAATATTGAAATAAAATATAAAAATAACAAATTGAGTGATTAAAAATTAAATAGTCTAGCTAAATTATGCACTAGTCCAGCTAAATTGTTAGCTTCTTTACAACAGGTGCAAAATATAGTTACATATCCTAGTATCCATGTAGATAAAATAATGTAATAATTACCTCCAGTGACGTCACATTTCAAACTGAACGAGTCGCCCTCGACGTAGGGCCCGACTGCAGCTTGTTTCACGTCCCCTTTATCGTCCGTTATAGTCATCTTGCTTGGAGGCACTGTGGACAAAACATTTATATTAAAACATACATACACCTTCATACACAAACACATATTACGTTGTAGGCAGGGAATGATCAGCTGGCAAGAGCCAGAATAGGCAGAGCGTAAACAGCCGCAAAAAACAACTCTTTACACCACGTCTGACAAATGTTTGAGGGTCATTCAGACAATTGTGTATCGCCATAGTGACAGGTTGGAGTCACTTAGTCGCTTCTTAAGACTCCCACGGGAAAGAAATGGGGTGATGCTATTCTAAGCCGGCATCGCATGGTATTAAAACATGGTGAATAAATACTTCAGTATCACTGCATAGTATAAAGTATAGTCGCTTTCCGCATCTGTCTCTATATCTGTTTGTATGTATGCTTAAGTCTTCAAAACCACCCAACGGACCTATTATTTTTTTTGAGATAGAATGATTCAAAAGAAAGGTTTTAATGTATGATTTATGTCGGGGAAGGTCTGTTTCTCGTGGGAAATCGGTTAGTAGTGGGTGAAGCCGCTGGGCGGGCTAGCGGTCTTAGATACAACAAAAACAGTTAAAAGATTACCTGAAATTATGTCAATTAATTGTTCAGTTTCAATGGGATTTTTTTTTAACTGTTAGGAGCATATAGGTTGAAATGAGAAAATAAAAGATTAATGCCTCCTGTATAGAGTAAAATTTATATAATATATAATAATTTTTGGTATTTCGTACTATGTTCCTTGGGGAAAGTTGTTCCTTATCACCGGCCCGTCTTGAAATTTCGCTATCAATCAATTCCACTTTATATATGCCCTTACATACGTATGACTCAGTACGCTAAAAGTTTTGTAATGTAGCTTAAATGTCATTTAGCGACATGTTTTTCTGCAAAAATATAAAATATCTAGATTCTTTTGCAGAATTTTAGTTTTCATCTGTGATGAGTCGCTTTTAGGAATAAAGTCAACACCGCAATTTTGCATGGGTGGGTTGATTACGCCAAGGGCATATTTAAAAAGATGAACTAGGTTGGAGTGTTGGCATATTTCGACATTTAAATGTTTTCTACGGAATTATTTCAGAAGTAAATCATGTAAACTAACCGGGTAAGTTGAAAACTTTCTAGGTACCTAACGAAGGGATGACACTTAACATAAGACTCGTCAGTACACAGATAATCCCTCAGATGTAAACTAAACTAAAATTAAGAACCGTGTGATTAAGTTAAATTTAAATTTAAAAATATGTCGTGTAGTACGCCCCCATAAGACATGGTACCCAATAAGAAAAATAAAATAAGTAAATTTTCTGATAAAAAAAAAAACAATATAACAGGTAGCTTATATGATCATATAACAATATCTAACACTTTAACCATAATCAAATTCCACCCAAGTATCTGAGGAAACATTAAAAAAGAACAAGCCCATCAAATTATATGGAACTCGTTACCAATATCCCGAATAGGCAGGGATTTCGCATTATCATTTCGATCAGAGTAATGGGGAAAAGTGAAGCAAATTGGGCGCAAAAAAGACCCTTTATTTTCGCAGGAAAGAGGTCCGTTTTAATTAGGGGAAAATTTTGCGTAGGTGTTACGAGATGGGTAACCATTGCTACGGCGTAGCGGGTGTAGCAGTTTCGTAGCATTGTTCCTGTTGATTAGGGAGTTCTCCGAGTTACCTATTAAGATAAAATTTGATTCAATTAACACTGGTTACTCTTAGTAACTGTATGAAATACCAGTATTTTATGTCATTTTTTTAAACAGGTGTCTCGATGTGCGGCTGATTATATCATATATGACTCAGCTTAAGCAAAGAATTGCTCTTTTCTGCAGATTTCTTTAAAATATTTGATATATTCTTGCAATATTCATGACAACTTAAATTTTATTATTTTCACGATATTTTGAATCGAAAACCCTTGTATTTTTGGACTTAATAAACTTACCTGGTAAATACATTAGGTAGAAATTACATGTATATTACAGTAAAAAAAAACAAATAAATCAAAGGTTTAGAGCGGTATTTGTTGTACGTTGCTGCATATTACTAACCGACTTCATAAAGAGTACACTGTAAGGCACCGTAGCCTTATTTATAGGAAATGGCAATTTCCTTTCGTCAGACAAACGCAGGTTACGGTGCGTCGAAAATACGCAGCGACAGACGACAAGTGGGAACCCGCTCTAGACCTTTGATTTAGTTGCTTTTAGTTAAAACTAGTTACGCTCAGTGGTTTCATCCACTGCCACTTATTTTTCCGTGGTCATAGTTGTTTTCCCGCGGTAAAAAGTAACCTGTGTGTTATTCCAGATTATACTCTTCCTGTGTTCCAAATTTCATCAAATCGGTCAAGCTGTTTGAGCATGAAGAGGTAACAAACATACATACACACACAAACTATCATATTTATAATACGAATATAGTACGGATTAATGCAAAAAGAGAAACTGGGATGCGAATCTCAGCACCATTTTACAATAAAAAAGTAACACAACAAAATATAGAGCTTCGAAACAGCTGAAATATACCCCGACTTTAGACATAAATATCTAGTCCGGTGCCAAGTTGGTGCTGGTCTCTACCTTTACACTTGCTTGCTTTGCACTTGCAAGTTTGAGAATCTGTACCACGTAATTTTATACATACATAAATCACGCCGATTTACCTTACGGGGTAGGCAGAGCGTCGACGGCCGTTAAACGTATATTAACACCACGTGTGACAAAAGTTTGAGGGTCAATCAGATTACTGTGTATCAGTATAGTGACAGATTGTCAGCCCATCGCCTGAAATTGCAATACACATCTAATCCTCGAGTCCCTTAATCATCACTTATAACACCCATAGGTTAGAAATGGGGTGATGCTGCTCTAAGCCGGCATCACACGGCCATAGTTTTATATAGAGTGAAATTATACTTGTGACTGTTAGCAAACGCTCGCGCTCGGATTCTCTTTTTTTTACCCTTGCAATGCCAGCGACACTCAACTGTCATTTTCTTGTCACCGTGATATTCTACACTATAATAATAATAATAAAATATCATTTATTTAACTCTCCAAAGCAAATTACATTACATAGCACCACTTGTAAAGACATTTTTTTTTTGGACAATGGTTTGCACGAGTGGAGACTGGCGCCTGAAATAGACGAGAGTCTGTGCTTCAGGTTCACCAGGGCCCCAGATGTACTCCCCGGATGTCTTCCAATTTAATTATAATTAGTTAAAAATCAACTAGAGTATTAAAAATCCAAAATTGTATTGTTTTAAAAAGTTTAAAAGAATGAGTGTGATTGTGAGTGTGTGTATGGTAAGTGTGTATTATGTTTTGTTAATTATGCTGTATTATTGTGTTATAAACTAAGTTAGTGGATGTAGTAGCTCTTCAGTATCATAGTAAGTAAGATTTTGGAGCCAAGATGTTATCTTTTGTTTGCAGCAGTGAGAATTCAAAGAATATATGTTATTAATTTCATTTGCTTTATTAAAAAGATACGGGCCAAGGAATGTGATGAATTTGTGGCTGAAGGCCGTTTTGAACTTCGAGACAGGGATAACTTGTCGGTTTCTTTTTTGCAAAATTGAAGGTGAGTAAGGCGTATTTTTATGCTGGAAAATAATAACTAATAGTAAAAATAATTGACGGACCTTTAGTACCTGACAGAATTGGAAAAGGAGATTTGTGGGGTATAAGTAGGGTTTAAATGTTGCAACTTTTAAAACTGCCCTTTGAGCTCTTTCCAGTGTTATGAGGTGGGTTTTGGCTGCGCCACCCCATGACGTTATACAGTAAGTTATCAGCGACTGGCAAAGGGCATAGTATACCATTTTAAGAATGCCAGGATCGGCAACGTGTCGTAGATTTTTGAAAACAAATATTAGCTTACGTATTTTAGCTGCCAAATATAGGATATGTTCCTTGAAACAAAGCCTATTATCAATTTGAACTCCTAGATACTTAATTGTGTTGGTTCTCTGTAGTTCAGGGCATAAACATAATGCATCTTTGGCATGTGGACCATGTGCTACAACAGTAAGCGTATCAAATACCGTATCAGGGAGCTCACGAATTGAAAATGTTAAATATTTCGTTTTGTCTACGTTTAAAGTTAGGTAATTTGAAGAAAGCCAGTCGGTTACTAAATCTAGACCATTTTGGGCAGACTGGAACGCTTCATTCCAGTTGTTACCCTACAAACTGTTAGCAGAATACGAAACGTTGCTCTACATGCAACTGAAATTATTTTCATTATCAAATGATAAATTGTGGATTAAATGATTTAGTTATTTAAGTATTGATTTAATGTTTTTATATTGATTTAATGTTATGTTACCAATGTAATATGTAATTTTAAATTAAAATTTATGAAATATTTGTATGCCAAATGGCTGGTCATGTTGAAACTTACATGTTTATTCCTAAGAACTATTGTACACATGCTAACACAAATAAATAAAATAAAATTGAATTGAAGACTTCTGGCCCAGGACGGACTGGTAATAAGAAACAACTTTTCCCAAGGAACATAAGTCAAAATATGAATGTCTTCGCCTTGCATTACTTAATTACAATGTCATAATATGAAGGTCCTCATTGATCGATTGGTATGATTCAATTATTTTCATAAATAAAAGGATGGAGTTGATAACATATAGCATCGGTCGGGGATAGAATCCGGGATTAAATTATTCAGGGAGTAACAAAAGTGGTATGAAAAGCCACAACTTTCCCCAAAGAACATGAGTCAAAAAATTTATTTTCCTTATACAAAATTTCCGATCACCTGATTAATTTAATGTGGGAGGTTACAATTTTTTAAAATTTTATCCTATGTTCCTTAGGGAAAGTTGTTCAGTTTCATGAGTATCTTAACCTCCCTTCGGCTTATTACTACACCCTTTTTGTTACTCCCTGCATTCATACATACATACATACATATATCACGCCTTTATCCCTTGCGGGGTAGGCAGAGCGTAAACGACCGAAAAAACGGCCACTTACGCCACGTCTGACAAACGTTTGAGGGTCATTCGGAAAATTGTATACCGCCATAGTGACAGATTGTCAGCCCATCGCCTAAAATTGGTATACACACCCTCGAGTCCCTTCGTCGCCTCTTACGACTCCCACGGGTAAGAAATGGAGTGATGCTATTCTAAGCCGGCATCACACGGCAAATATCATTCATTACTTTGATGAAATCACTATTAACTACGTACGAAAAATATTTTGGGAATGATTTTGCAGAAAAAAATATTTAAAATGCTTAGTGGGTTGTGTTTTTTTACCAACTTGATGCAATTTTTAATTTGTGTTCACCTGCAGGGGAATTTCAATGGCATTTTTCTTTTCATAATAAAATTCTGTCTCAAGAAAAACTACAAAAATATTTTAGTTCGGCATCGCTAGCAAAAAAGGTATTTTCATAATCCCAGATGAAGTTTATTTGTCTTTTCTGAGCTATGCAATTTAAGATAAAAATATTTGCAATACCAAGCTAAAAAGGATGCATTTTTCTCTGTCTCAAAGCAAAGGAATATTACAAAAGAAATTTGAAAGCTTGAACTCTGATCTATAGTAATCTCCCTGTATTCGCAATATACCCTGTGCACTTTACAGTGTACTTTATTGCACGACAATAATGTTTCTTTGTGTTCGTTGCATCACAAGTCACACACTTTGCGCTACAGGCTTTGAGTAATCTTGTTTCATGCGGTAGTGCTTTCGGATTTGGAATTTGGTGAACTGCACACGCACCGTATGATACTACGATTCGTGACAGCTACCAAACAAATTAAGGTCCTGTGTTACCTGAAAAGTTGGTCACTTTCATTCACGCTGCGCCAGAAAGAAACAGCCAATGATTTTGCGCTCAAATTGGGCGAGTTTTTTTTTCGACAAATGCACTGAAGCAATACCGTTACTGAGTCTAATTCAGTCACTTTTACTAAAAAAAGTGTGTATCTAAATTATACAATAAAATTTGGTACGTTTAATTATAACTTTAAAACTGTAGAGATAATATTGAAAACATTTTCTATCAAGCAAAGTTTGTCAAACTGAGTAACTGATAGTATCTATTAGATAATCGACAGTTAAATCTTTTTATAAAATCTCCGCGCACTATCCCGGCCTTAATGACAATTTGTTACTTGTAGAGAAAGCACGAAAGGAGTATAAAAGTTTAAAGAATGTAGTAAAGAAGACAGTGGAACGAAAGAAAGAGGAAAATAAAGATGAGTTTGACAGGAAGCTATCAGAAAACTTTCGCAAGAACTTAAAGGTTTTCTGGAAATCTATAAGAACAACTCGAGGAAAAACAGCACAATCAGAGTTGAGTAGGATTCGGAGCCAGGATGGTAGTATAATAAAAGGTGAGGAATGTGTGTTGAAGAGATGGAAGGAATATTTTGAAAGCTTGTTTGAAAAAGAAGAAGTACAAGAGGTGAACATACATGAAGAAGATGACAGTGAAAACGAAAGCGAGATTGAAATGGATGAGATTATGAAAGCTCTGAAAAGTATGAAATCTGGTAAGGCTGCAGGGTATGATAGAGTATCGGTTGAGATGCTGAAGGCTGGCGAAGGCGTAGCAGCTAGTCAGCTGTACCTCCTTTTTAACCTTTGTTGGCGAAGCGGTCGAGTGCCAAGTGATTGGTGCAAGGCTGTAATAGTGCCATTATACAAAGGAAAAGGGTCACAGCTAGACTGTAAAAATTACCGCGGTATAAGCCTTCTCAGTGTCGTCGGTAAACTGTATGCAAGGGTACTGATTGAAAGAGTTGTGAAAGAAACTGATGAGAAAGTCTGGGATGCTCAAGCAGGATTTCGAAAGGGGATGGGATGTACGGATCAGGTCTTTTCCTTGCGGTGCATAGCGGAAAAGTATTTGGCTAAGAACCAAAAAGTCTTTTGCACATTCGTGGATCTGGAAAAGGCCTATGATAGAGTTCTGAGGAATGAATTATGGTCGGCACTATCCGTGCATGGGGTGAGCAGCATCTTGGTACGAGCGCTGAAATCCTTATATAAGGATTCCAGTGCTTGTGTCAGGATTAACGGGGCCTTCACTGAACTGTTTAACATCGAGAAAGGTGTTAGACAGGGATGTGTTGCGTCACCATGGCTGTTCAACCTATTCATGGATAGTTGTTTGACAGATTTGAAAGAGTGTGAAAATGGACTGAGAATGAATGGGTTACTCGTCAAATGTCTTCTCTATGCTGATGACCAAGTTATCCTTGCGTCGTCGGCTGAAGAGTTGCAGAAGATGGTAAACATTATGAATGAGGCTTTGAAAAAGAAAGGAATGAAAGTGAATGTAAGTAAGACGAAATCAATGGTTTTTGAAAAAGAAGAAGGTATGACGGAGTGTAATATTATGATAGAAGAAGAGAGGGTGGAGCAAGTGAAAGAGTTTGTATATTTGGGATCGAAGTTTACATCAGATGGTAAGTGTGAAAGTGACATTGAAAGGAGGGTAAATGCCGGCAACATGGTGAATGGAGCGTTGCATACCTTTATGAACAGCCAGACAGTGTCTAATAAGGCACGTCTGGCTGTGCATAGAGGAGTGTTAGTCCCAACACTTATGTATGGGAGTGAAAGTTGGGTATGGCAGAAAAAGCATGAAAGTAGAATAAATGCGGTAGAAATGAGAGCGCTAAGAAGTATGATAGGAGTGAAATTGAGTGACAGGATAAGGAATAGTGTGATTAGAGAACGTTGCGGTATAAAAGATGACATAGTGACTGGTATAGAAAAAGGAATGCTGAGATGGTTTGGTCACATTGAGAGAATGAATGAAAGAAGATTAACGAAACAGGTGTATATGGCGAGTGTGGATGGGAACGTTGGAAGGGGAAGACCAAGACGCACGTACTTGGATCAGATCGGGGACGTTCTAGAGAAAGGTCAGGTCAAGAGTACCCTAAACCGACGAGCATGTATGAAAAGATTGATGCATGTTGAAGAAGCGAAAGAGGTGTGTCAGGATCGTAGCAAGTGGAAAGATGTAGTCTCTGCCTACCCCTACGGGAAAGAGGCGTGATTATATGTATGTATATGTATGTATGTTACAGCAGAAATTAGATAGATTAATGATATCCGGTTTTGTATGGGATTTCGTAAACTCCCTTTACCGAATAACCGTGTCCAGTTATACACCGTAAGATCATGCGGTGCGTGTATGAACCGCTTTTGAGTCGAAGCACCATCGTGGTTTTTTCACCCGAATATAAAGTCATGCCGTCAGAACGCATAATGCTATACAAATTTGAAATGTGTTGTTCGTGAAAAAATGCTACACATTGCATGGGGTGTCAAAAAAAAATTTGTTTTGATTCTGCATTAGCTCGGACTCAACTCAAACCCAACTCTTTCTACATTTTTTATCGTTGAATCCTAAGCTACTTTGGTCAACCTGAAAAAGTGAGCAGTATACTCTCATATTTATATATTTCTCAATTGTTTATGTACATGTGTGACAGTCTTGTTAGTTTGTTCAATGGCGGTCGTTGAAAAACATGACGGAGACTTACTTACTGGACTGGCAAATATAGAGGTTGAAAATCCAAAACGATTGTTGTTCATTGATGTAGCGTCCAACACAAAAAGAAAGAACAAAGACAAAGCAAAAATTAACAAAACTCTGTCTCTGTATTTGTAAACACTTTCACAATACCAATAGCTCGCTGCTAATTCGACCGTGGACTGCTAAGCGGATTTCCCCTAGGATTTATTTCATGTTAATTTTTTCGCCGACGGCTTTGCTTTATCTACCAACAGCAAAATACCTCCCTCCAAATGTTTGACACCAATTTTCAACCCTAATACTATGAATTTAAGATCCGCAGACTACCTTCTGTTTCAACAAAATTAAGTTGGTATAAAAAGTCGACATGGTTACCTCTACACATGTAATTTTATTCCAATTTGTTTTATCGATTTTTTTTTCCAAATTGGGTGTGGAAGGCTTTCAAAAATGTCCGCTTTATATCTGAGGGCGGATGCTGAAAAATTCAGTTCATTTCGAGGAAAATTGCGATTTCATTTTTGCCCAGCGTATTTTTGAGCCGCAGCTGAATATCGTTGATGGTCTAGCGCATTTAGAACCTTTTGACGTAGGTAGATATAGTAGATAACGCGAGTTAAATAACAAAGTCAACCACGATTTGATTTTCTATGAAATGAAATATTTAAGAACACCCATTTTTTACAAGGGGTAAGCTTAAAACCAGCAGCGTGCTGTGTCTCCACCCATTTCAGCTCATGTTGTATATTTGTACTGAATGTATTGATTGTTGTGCCTAAGGTGTGATGCGAAATTAATATATTTGTATTTAAGGCGATATTGAACTTCAAAATATCTATTATGATTGAAAAGAAACGTCCCGTTTCCGTCACGACTTATCGTTCAGTTTACTAACTTACTAACTTTCCGGAGTTACCCGCAAGTGTACCACTTATTGCTATGATTTTCATAGGTTTGGACTTAAAAGTGAGGGTTCAAAATCACTGATAAATACGGGCAAATGAGGGGCTTACTCACCAATGACAGTAAGGTTGACTTTGGAGTTCCTCGTCTGGGCCTGCTTGAAGTCCACCCGACACCGGTAGAGGCCCTGATCGGTGGCCCTTACTCGGTCCACTCCGAGTTCAGCTGGTCTTCTCTCGGGCAGGAAGTAGGCTCTGGACGCGAATACACTCTCGTCTGACCACCGCTCTGCGACGCCGAAGTCGCGCTCGCGAGCATCGACGCTGTTGAAGAAAAACAATTATTATGAACCACTAGCTGTTACGCTTAGCCCGAAAATAAAATCTATTCTATGTGTTAATCCATGATACCTTCTATACGTGTGCGAAATTTCGTTACAATTGGTTTTGTAGTTTTGCGTGAAGAAGTAACAAACAAACAAACATACAAACTTTCGCATTTATAATACATATTTGTAGGATTTATTACACACATGAGACATATACAAAGAATAACGATGGAACAGGACTATTTACTACTAAAAAACTTCTTCTAGCTGACCTACAGAAAGTGAGACTACAAGACAGGCAGATTGGACAGACAATGTTGTAATTCAATCAAACCTATATCAAGTGTAAGATTACTTATCAGTAGTTTGATCCTTAAAATAGGTGAATTGATGTGCTGTTAATAGTATTTAAAATAAATAATTTTATAAGTTTTAAAGTGGAGGTTGCCTTGTATCAAATTCAAGTTACATTTTCATCGCTCTCATATCCCAATTCATTTGGAGTTGGCGCAACTTGTTGTGTTAAGTATATACGCAATTATCTGTGGAAATGCTTCTGCAGGTAGGTTAACCGCCTGAATGCAGTTGACCATTCTTATTTTTGTGTGCGTCATCGAGTCGACAAACATTATTCAACCAAGGTCAGAAACGTAAACTTTTACTAAAATAATTTGAACAAAAAGATGTGTACGTTGCCTTGTATCTTACACATACACAAATCCCGCTTTTATGTCTCGTGGGGTAGGTAGAACATTAACTGCCGTAAAATAGGACCGCTATCGCCACGTCTGACAAATATTTGAGGGTCCTAGAGACCAAGCCGGCATCACACTCATTCATTTTCCACAACAACCTATAGTGATACAATTAAAGAGACAGGTACTAGCCTATCGACTAAAATTACAATACACATGAAACCCTTAAGTCATCGAGCCTCTTAAGACACAAGCAGAAAAAAAGGTGAGGCTGTTCCAAAGCCTGCGGCATTGTATCTGATTATTGGTATTAAATATCTTCATCTTTCGTTAAGAGTGCATGAATCATAATAACTTGAACTAAGCAGGAACCTACAACACTCTATGTATGTATTACTTAACGGAAAACCGTCAAGCTTAGTGTCGACCTAGTTAAAGCTAGACAATTTTCAAGTAGCTTCCAAAACATAAAGTAATTGCTTCCTACCCACGTACGTATAGAAGTTCTGAAGCGTATTTGGATAGAGAGCCCCAATAGTCTGATTTTAACTAAAGCTCTTGCCAAGTTTGAAGTTGTCTCAAATTGTTCTGATGGCTCATTCAGGCAAAGTGTTTGCCCAAGGAGAAACAGTTGTACGAACTCTATTTTGAGTTCCAAGGAAAATATCGTATAGTTTTGTCAAGAATGTTTGAGTGTTCTCATGTAGAGAACTGCTGTTTTATCTTGTGTAAAGTGGTCCGGTGTGAATTGTCCTTTCTTCTTCTAAAGTATAAAGTAAAGAACCAGTGCATGGCTAGTCCTAGTTCGCTTCACTTCAACAGCCACAATAGTCCACTGCTATACATGGGCCTCCCCCGGGGGGTATTTGCCATACTCACCACGCTTGGCAGGTGCATTGGCGAGCGCAGTGCAAGGTGTTGTATTCACTGGGAACTCTGCTGCTCATTCCCTGGATTCATCCCTTAGTCGCCTTTTACAATACCCACGGGTGGAAATGAGGTGATGCCATTCTAGGCCAGCACCACACGGCAAAAGAGCCTTAGATATCTGATAAATTCGGTATTATTTCTTACTCCATTTTTAATGGCAGGCTTCCATGCTGTTATCAATTGAAGTACCGAAGCAGACAGTATTTAGGTTGATTCAATTATGTCGTGTGAGTTAATGGAAATAAGAAACTAACCTATAATAGATGTCGCTTGTACGTCGCTTCGAGACAAGTACCAAGAGATTGAAAATTTGGAAATGTCAGTCGAGGCGCAGGTAGCTCAATTGGTAGAGCAGTGGAACGGTACCTCACGGTCCCGGGTTCAAGCCCCAGCGGGCGCTAACATTCGGCCAATTTCTTATTTTAATTTATGAATATAATATAGCACTGTGAGTGCATAATAAACCATAGTACTTGTGAGTCAACTCAGTCCGATTGATCCGATTTGTCCGGTTAATCAAGTCGATCCAGTCAGTTCAGTCAGTCCACTAATTAGTTTCATTGCTAAATAGACCAAAGTATAACATGTAAATGGGCGTGCCGATGTCCTCCCAGTACCAGAGCACCAGAAACATGACGAAGTTGTCTGCGTGAAGATGTCGCACGGCAGGTAAAGTTCATTCGCTCAGTTTGTGTCGCGTGGATAGTGTCACCACCAGTTACGCTGGTCGCGACACTATCTAAGCGAAGCTATACACTAAGTCTAAGGTGTGCAGTAAGTACCCCAGCGGTGTATTCACCTGAAAATGGGCGTGCCTAAGTCCTCTCGGTACTAGAGCACCAGAAGTATTGCGAAGTTGTCTGCGTTGAGACGTCGCGCGGTAGGACACTGGGTCACTGGCGACTGCTGCGAGATCACCTGCGTCGTTAGCTCTTGTACGAGGTGTGTATTACCCCAGGGGGTAATTTACTCCAATGTCTTTTGCAGGTATCCATTACTATTCTATGGTGTAATTAATAAGTACCCCAACGGTGTATTTACCTGTAAATGGGCGTGCCCAAGTCCTCCCGGTACCAGAGCACCAGAAGCACGGCGTCGTCATCGTCCTGCGTTGAGATGTCGCACGGCAGGTACACTGGGTCGCCGGCGACTGCTATCACTTGTGTCGTCGGCACTGGAACAAGAGAGAGAGGGAATATTAAGTGATGGTGGAATCGCTGACCTATGTCACAATCGAATAACTGTTTTAGTGGTTCACATAAGGTTCTAAGTAATGTTTGGGTCTAAACAGTTTTGTATGAAAATATCGAACTTGATTAACGACTCGTTATAGTAGTTAATGTAACTGTCATAATAATGCCTAATTATATGCAGTCGCATACACAATTTTATCTTCACTCTCCATTTATCTCCATTATCGAAAGGCGTACTTTCTCATTAGACGTACCTAATGCTTCAGCATTTGAGAAAATCTTTAATTTCTGTAGGCAGAATGTATAAAGCAGATCTTTATACAACTGTTTTTGAATTTGTAATCCGAACATTATGAGACGAGTGTAGATAAAAATATAACAAATGTCAGATAGCGTTTAATGAGTGATTTCCATTAAAACGAAACTACACGCATATTTAGTTTTTATTTTGTTTTGCTTATTATAATTAGGTTGACAGTTTGCTGGATTAACTGGCACTAATGTTATCAAACTTACTAAATATTTAGTATACCTTCAGATTCTGGCTTATGACTAAAAGTATAAAGAAACACAAAGCTTGTAAAACAATAAAATACTTGCTGTAAGCAATCCTTCTTTTTCGCAATTTCACTAAAAGCACGAGCTAATTACCTTAACTTTTACAGCAAATTCTCTTTCAGATAATTGAGAAAATTCTCCCTCGCAACAAACAGGCAAAAAAGGTTGAAGCACCTTCTACGTTTTCGCTTTTTCCTTTAAGTGGAAATAACCAAAGTTCCATACAACCTTTTCCCTAAAGTACAGGGTGTATAAACTGTGCAGTTACAGCTGCTCCAAACGAGAAATGTGTACATTCCGTCAATTACTTTGGCTAACATTTTTCATGGGTGTCCCAAATTTATAATATCATCTAATTTTGACAAATACCTTTAGGTTTCTACAGGGAGTAACAAAAATATAACAAGCCGAAAGGAGGTCAAGGTAAACATTTAACTGAACAACTTTCCTTGTAGATCGAGGGCAGAAATACATAAAAAAATTGGACCGCCCGTACAAAATTACGGCTTAGAGGCTCATAGGCGACATAAAACTGGTAGACACCAAGCTTCATAGCCTGGCACATCGCCGCAAGGTTGCCTGCTTGTCGGTTTTTTACAGATTGTACTTCGGAGAGTGTGCTCAAGAGCTTCACGACCTTGTTCCACCAGCTACCTTCTACCATCGGACATCCAGACGCACCGCCGGATACCATCCATATCTGGTTGCTATTCCACCTTCGGACTAAGCGCTTCTAGTCATCATTTATAATGCGCACTGCTAAAGAGTGGAACTCACTACCTGAGTCTGTGTTTCCAAACGCATACAACCCTAATCTCTTCAAAGTAAGAGTGAACAGGCTTCTTCTGGGTGAACTCGCTCCATCTTAGACTCTGTCTCTGTCCTATGACCCAGACTAGAGTCAAGAGCAAACCCATCATTAATAAATAAAATAAAAAAATTGCCGATCAGCTAGTTAATTTAATATGGGAGGTCCAATATTTTTCATATTTCGTCCTCTGGGGAAAACTGTTCAGTTCAATGAGTAACTTGACCTCCTTTTAGCTTGTTATACCCTCTTTGTTACTACATACATACACATATCACGCCTATAATCCCTTGCGGGGTAGGCAGAGCGCAAACGGTCGCATAGAACGGACATTTACGCAACGTGTGACAAACATTTGAGGGTCGTGTGACAGGTTGTCAGCCCATCGCCTAAAATTGCAATATACACCCTCGAGTCCCTTAGACGCTTCTTACGACTCCCATGGGCAAGAAATGGGGTGATGCTATTCTAAGCCGGCATCACACGGCATCTAAGCCGGCATCACACGGCATCTTTGTTACTCCTTGTATAAAGCAACGCAAGTCACTGCAAAAATTTTACACGTACTAGTTTGGTCCTCTACGAAAGGTCCCCAAGAAGGAACGTTGCTGGTGTGAAAAAATTTTCCTCCATGAAACAATTATTTCTGTCTTTTTTACTTTTCTCACTTTTCCATAATATTAGCGTAAAAGCTGACTACGTAATCAAAGTTCTATTATGATTATGAGGTCCAAAAACAGTGCACAAGTTTTATCAAACTAAGTAATATTTTTTCGACTGGGCCACCCGTGTGTTGCTTACTACTTTCAACACTAGAATTCATTCTGCTAATAGAAACATAGTTAGTATATAGGCGATTCTCCCATTTATCGTCCGTTGCCGCGTATTTAAATGCACCCAATTGACGAAAGGAATTTGTCAATTCCGATCTTATTCAATTACAAATACGGCTACTACGGTGCGTAGCGGATATGTATGTCAAGTCGTACGCGCCTACGCACCGTAGTCTTATTTGTATGGGAAAAAAATCCGAACTCGCAATTTATTTTTATCTGACAGACGCGTAACGGTGCGTTAAAAATAAGCAGCGACGGACGACAAGTGGGAGAACCGCTTCAACCATGAATTACTTCTTCTTTCTTTTGGCTTGTTTTTTGTAGTGTGCCTTTCAGTGCGAACGCAATTTATAAATTCCTTGTTTATTTTGAGAAATTTTTAGTAGCGAGGCAGAGTTATAAAATAATGAGTTATGAATTTTAAAAGGGCGGGGCACACCGGCTCCGTATCCGTTCCGTATCCAGCTCTCGTCCGTAGTCACGCACGAACTTATGACGTTGTAATGTAAGGGACTGTATGAGATACGGCACACCGCTTGCGTGCAGCACGGAACGGATACGCAACGCAAGCGATGTACCGTATCTCATCATGCATATCCCATACATTACAACGTCATAAGTTCGTGCGTGACTACGGACGAGAGCTGGATACGGAACGGATACGGAGCCGGTGTGCCCCGCCCTTTAAGGTAAAATGGCCATCTGTCACATTTTAAGTAGTTATGTATGTAAGTTATTTAATTTCGAATTGTTTGAATATCACATCAAATATTTTCTCCGCATACAAATATTACATACCGTACTGAATTTATACACGGATAAAACTTGCTGTCAAATTATTCGTGAAAACTTACAGGAGACGATTTTAGGATAATTCTAGTAACAAGGACTTATTGCTCTTAAAGTAGACGCTCGCTATTATACTTAAACAGCATTATTACTACATTAGGTGATTTTCCCACTTATTTATATTATAACGCACCGTAACGGATGCGTCTGTCAGACGAAAGGAAATGCGAATTTCGATCTTATTCCCATCCATAAACGACTAAGCTGCGTTTACGGATGAGTCTGTCAAGTCGTTTGAATGGAATATATTGGAATGGATGAAAATAAGATCGGACTTCGCAATTTCTTTTCGTCTGACAGACGCATGCGTTACGGTACTTTTAAAATACGCAATGACAGTAGGGGACCCACCTTGCTACAAATTCATTAGAAACATGATTTAAATTTCTTCCATTCCTCTTTAATCCATAATTCTCTCTGAGACAGGCGCCCGCGCGCCGTCTCGCTAATTTGAGACCCAGCGCTTTATCAAGCTAAGCTCAAGCCAATAACAAGTTGTTAAGTCGAATGCGATGACAGCCATCGAAACACGCCATAGGAAATGCTATTAATTTCCGAACGTCCCCTCTCGGGGGACGGAAATAATCTGAGCTGCTGCAACAGTAGATTTATCGACATAGTTGAACTGGTAGCGTTGGCTGGTCAAAGTTTACGTAAACAGCCAAGGTGCAGCTATTACTGCGTGGGGCCATTCCGTCAAATTGTAATAGTTCCCATACTATAAGCTTTAAAAAGTTGTGACAACTTTATCTGTGGTAGATGCCATAACTGTTAAAAGTTTATATTTAAAACAGGAGGAAAAGGAGTTATGAGCACTTGGCAGAAATGCTGTACACCGGATTAAACCCACTGCACCTTATATCAGGATAATCAAAAACCTCCCATTTAAGAGACCAACCTTTACTAGTTTTTGAGCAATATTCGCGGCAGCAGCAGCATTAGAAGCACGACGAGCATGTAATCGTAGCATGATGGATATAGATAATCGTACTGTCCGATAGTCTCTGATTTAAGCTTTTGTAGGTTGATCTTTATAATTGTATGGAAAGCAACCTTTTGTTGATCTCGTAAATAAGTAGGTTTTAAGGAAAAAGTTTCCCCAGGATAAGTCGATATAGGAAAAAAGAATTGTACCTCCCAAACAAGATTGCCGATCAGCTGTAACATACATACATACATACATATATCACGCCTATAATCCCTTGCGGGGTAGGCAGAGCATAAACAGCCGCATAAAACGGACATTTACGCCACGTCTGACAAATATTTGAGGGTTATTTAGAAAATTGTGTATCGCTATAGTGACAGGTTGTCAGCCCATCGCCTAAAATTGCAATACACACCCTCAAGTCCCTAAGTCGCCTCTTACGACTCCCACGGGCAAGAAATGGGGTGATGCTATTCTCAGCCGGCAACACACGGCATCAGCTGTAAACTAGTAACATTTCACCCAATATTTTTTATGCATGTTTAACTCTTGTTTCCAAACAGTCTGACGTTGTCAATTTACTAAAACAATGCTCAAAACTTTTTTTTTCTAATAACACGGTAAATGTTTCTGCACCACGCAAGCTTTTATAAAAATCGATTAAGAGCATCAATAAAAGGCTAAAATACTTGACAATAAATCGTGGTGCACACAAGGCGGGTAAGTGCGTCCGGGGCCGAGCCGGACGTCCGGCGAGCGTCCGGTTCAGCCGGACTGGGCGCCGGACGGCGCGGGCTTGCATTCTTTTCTACAATCTTGGGAGTTGAAGTGCAATGTGTTGTTTAAAATTTTGTTCTTATGTATTTTTTCTGGAGTAAGATTCAGCGTGCAAAAGCAGCGAGCATATTGGTGCAGTGGCATAGTTACTGAATTTCCTATTGCCAAAGTGCTATATGCCTAAAGCGAAATACAAAAATTGATTATTAATACTCTCGTATGGCATCTTTTGTTAATTTTTTTGGCAGCAAATTGACGTTGCGGCAACATGACTCGGTGAGGTTTTGTGGGTAAGTATGCATCTGTGGTCAGATCCATTGATAAATAGTTTTCCCGGGTGGTACGGCCTGAGCAACCTGATCGCTTTTGCTTTGGTCATAACTCAGCAAGTCCCTCAGATACCGTAGGACCACTTTTATTGTTGATATAGTGAGAGGTTAGTGTGCTACCGGTAAAATTCTGGCCTCTCTATCTTATCACTTTGTACCATTATCGCACAATTTTTAAAATAGGCACAATGATAGCTATTCATAAGTTATTACAAACATCTCAAAACTATTTACAATAAACACAATAAAAGAATTCACATCATTTAGTATTGAGGTACTATTTCCATATGGTCTATAGTACAGTGAGATCAGTCCACTTTCAAATTGTTACTTATATACTGCGGCATAAGGTATGTTGTTTATTCATAAAGGTTACACAAAAGGAAAAAAAGACTTTTGAACTAAGCTAAACTAGACTCAAATAATAAAATATTATCTAAAATATATTGTAGATGAAAAAATAACTTTACAGCATTGGGGCTATAGGTTGAACCAAGATAATCTGAAAGGTATAAATTTAAATCTTTTCCACATGCCTGCATCTAATTATACGTAATTAAATACACAAAAAATATTGTTTTGACAAACAGTCAAAGTATTTATCGTCCTATATGGTTTAAGAAATTGAAAAAATGTTAGCAATATTTGGGGCTTCAACCCGGGTTCATGGTATCGTCCGACCGCTCTACTAAGTGAGATTTATTATTTTAATTTATAAGAATAAAGCACTCTGACTGCTTAATAAACAAAAGCCGTATTTGTTTTAGATAATCTGACAATATGGTATTTCATATTGCTTCTAATTTTACGCCCAATGGTTGTTATTATTTTGACGAAATTCAAAGTCAAATTTCTTTATCTACTTAAATTTTGAGCAGTCAATAGCCTTCTTATACTAAGCGTACATAAATAATCTATAAATGGTTTATAATTCTCAAGCAAGTAGATTTAAGGGGCTAGCAGTGAACTTTTTTGCTTCCTTAAATTGAACTACATTTCAAAGCTTTTTTACGTTTCTGGAATAAAAAGACGTCATATAAAATTCTGCTCCTTATTTTCGAAGTAAATTAGTTCAGTTTCATATTTAGAACACATCCTTAAAGTTTTTACAGTCGTTGAAAACACTGTTATAACTTTCTGTTCATTAAAGAGACTGAAACATGACTTTATGAAAGCTTCACGAATTTCGGATTAAATCAGTGTCTTTTCTTAGAAACAAGAAAGGACAGGTTATAAACACCAAACTTCCTCAACGCCCCAACTTATCATAACAAATGTGCAAATGACTATTGAAAACCCATCAAGACGATACAGTAAAAAAACATTTGTACTATGTTGTATGTTGAGTTTTCAGCTAGGTATTGGAACACTCGGTGCAGAAATCCTTTTTTTTCGTACAGTATAACAATGGCATTAATTTGAGAAATAAATTTACTTGACTTAACAATATAAAATTTCATTTAATAGGTTTAGAATGAGATAGAAAGTGTCGAAGTCATGTAACAGAATTTACTTCCCTGATTATCACATGTCCATATGAAACATCGATTACTGAATAGGGAGTGCCCTATGTCTTTGAGTTGTGTCTGTTACCATAACATTTAAAGTGTTCATTAAGATCTAATTCTACAACTACCTACGTATTTTTTTGGTTACTTTTTTAAGAATGTAAACAATCTTACTATGACTGAGCGACATCTACTATTTTGTGTCCTTATCTATCGCAGGGTTTAATGTTGTCCCTCTTTATCTCGTTGGTTTAGATTCTTTTTCATACTTACTTGGCCTATACATACATCTGGGAGCACGGCTTTAAACTACCATTGATACCA
The DNA here is from genome assembly GCA_027580185.1 of Tuta absoluta. NCBI lineage: Eukaryota > Metazoa > Arthropoda > Insecta > Lepidoptera > Gelechiidae > Tuta > Tuta absoluta. The sequence goes on along the minus strand of JAQAHW010000029.1, from coordinate 4,940,623 downwards.
TAGAACGAAATATTTTTAAGCCATCGTAAAAATTTTCAATGTCGTCAAAATTTATTTACTCCTGGCAACATCACTTTGCATCATACTAATCACATTACTGGCCGACGTTGCATGTTCGCCCAATTTTTTCCCATCGTAAACCCAGACCTCCTCCATAATGTATGACGCCTTACATCAGCATTTTTTATATCTGGGTGAAGATGGTTACAAGATTCGATGGATTGAGAAAACATTTTGCAAGTAATGGATGATACACCGTAAACCGTTGAATTTTACCATATAATGTGGAGAAAGACCTAAATATTACAGAATTATGTGTAACAAAAGTTTCATTTTGTTTAAAATGTAATGCTCTAGTTTTGCTTTTTTATGCGTTTTATGTAATGTTTTGTTTGTAAACATTTTGGTAAAGGTCGTGTAGACTGTTGCGTCACAGTTTCTTCCGTGTGACTCGTAAAAGCTACCATACAGTTGGTAGTCGGTACCCTTACGGTTCTTTTTTTAACAGTAACAAAACACATTGCTATTTCCTTAAATTACGAACAAAACGAGACTCTAAAATTTTAAATTGTTAAAGAAAAGAAGATAAACAATAACAAATTTGTACATCTATTGGAAAAGTAAAACACTTTTTTTTTTTACAACAAGTAAAAAATAATTTAAAACTGTAAAAATAAAACAACATAACATTATCGTATAAGGTAACTGAATAAAAGAGGATTCCAAGTGCATTTAATCACAATAACATTAACTCTGACGATGCCTCCATTTTGTAGAACCGTATATCCCAAATTTTATGAGCGCACTCTCCAGATAGGGGTCGGCACGCCACACTTGGTTTGGCATTATTTCCCGTAATATCTCAGAGCAAAGTCTTAAAGAAGAACTATAAACGAACAAACTGAAGCAATGGAAAACTCAAAAAAGCTTTTTAGGTAAGCGGTAATTTTTCCATGTCTGCGTATTGCCACAAATACTGCGCCTGGCGGGTGGATTGGCGAGCGTAGTGCAAAATGTAGCATTCACAGGGAAATGTTACTGCCCCCTGCATGCTGCTTTTTATCTCATTTTACGACACCCATGGGAAGAACTAGGTTCATAGTATCATTATGATATCATTACCCGGCACTATTACTACTTAATACATACTCAAAAGAGTGGACAAATTTTGCACTGGATCGCAATAAATGGAAGACCGCGGGGCCTTTGCCCAGCAGTGGGATCTCTCAGGCTAATAATAATAAAACTACTACGGATTGCGATCTGGAGTGACTATTATATCCGGCCGGACTGCAAATGACCAAAATTATTTTTATTGTGAAAAATCTTTAGCTGGTTATTTGTTAACTGAAGTCATTTAAGACAAATCACAACATAATAGAAACAAGAATGGGGCATTTCGCTTAGTGCGAGGAGTAAAGGGTTTATTATTAACTAAACACTCACTCATCAAGCCAGATTGTATATTTACATACGTCTTGTTTACTTTATATATAGTTATATATTATTATAATATAATATGTTGTTTATATATATTACAAACCGACGAAAATATCACATCCAAATTATTTTCCCTATTGTAGGTATTTACGTTTTCCGGATCCGGTACCAAGTAATATCTCTCGATTACTATATTGGTTCCGGTACCGGACAGAGGGCAAGCCAAATACTAAACACCGGATCCAGCGGACGCCTTGATTCGTTGGACCGGATTGCAAGCTAACACCGATTAAAAAAGTCCTATTATACTAAGATAACTAATAATATATTATTTTGTGTTTTTAAGAGTTTTTTTTTAGCTCGCGCAAAGTCTGATTAAGGCGAGTTTTTGTAGCTTCATCTTGCTTATCCAATATTCCCTTTGAATTATTTCTTCATTCACATACTATGAACGAAAATAAAGCCGAAACAAGCAAAGGTTCGGCTGGAAATGGCTGCGGTTTCATCGTCGTGTTTTAGCCGAAGCATCTAAGGATTTTCGCTTCTGAGCTGCGAAAATTAATTTACAACAAAAACGTTTATTTATTCTGCTTTGCTTTCAGAGTGAAGAATAATGGAATCATAAAAATGTTGGGTCTTTGTTGAAATTTGCGACCGTTTTCTTTTAAAATCGACTGTACTATTAGCAGAGCATCAACTTACCTATTTAAGGGATAAATATATTCTGGTTCTCAATACAAATACTTAAATGATCCAGTAAAAGTAGATCCCTATATGTAAGTTGATATATTATGCTGCTTATAGCAGAAATCCTTCCTCAACAAGATGAGCAAGGGCAACCCGACGATGTCATATCTTAGGAACACGGCAGCTCGACAAGTGTTGATTTCCCATGGGAAAATAGTTTCCTCTTCTAAATATAATCTATCACAGAACGTATTACGTGCGAGATAAGAATTACAAGCTGAACGCGGGAAATATACGGTAAAATTTTACTATTGACCGATGACAAAACTCAGGACTGGCTGGTGATAAGGAACAACTTTCCCCAAAGAAAAAAATAAGATGTCTGATTTGAGTACTATGGAAAATGTAAATAATTTTGTCATATTTCAACCTTTGCTCCTTGAGATGTTCCTGAGTGACAGTTGTTCCTTATCACCAGCTCGTCTTGACACTGCGCTTTCAATCACTAGTAAAATTTCACCCTATCTTGTAGCGATATAATAAAAAATATCAAGTTTCCACGAAAAAACGGATAGCAACCTTAAATAATCGAAACCACTCCGTCAGACCACTCCAAAACATATCAGATAACCGTGACCCCAATGCGACATGTAAAAATAAGAAAAATAACTCCGAATAAAATATGTCGTGCCGTGTGAAATGAAGCCGGGCACACAAATTGTTTGCATTACGTGAACAAACAGGACAAACAAGTATGTTTGTGTAGAGATGTTTGCCAGTAGGGACGTGAGAACGTTTGTATTCACCGCGGCCTCTGATAGATAGACGAGATACTTAGGACGGCAAACACGGGCCAAGATGAGAATGGGACAAGTTATTTCGTGTTTATATTATGCAGAATTAGGTGTGCTTGCCGTTACTTAAGTATGTCAGGCAAACAGGAAACTTCTCGGGAAGTTATTGATGAAATCAAAATTATTCTTCCGGAAAAATTGGATGACTTTTCTGCCGTCACTACACAGCAAAATATCGGATTTTGGTGGACTTGGTCGGGCCCACACGATAAAAATGGTTGCCTTACCGATGTATTTTTCAGTGTCAAGCGGGAACAAGTTTTCTTGTATCTTGCAAGTATTATTATTAGTAAACGTCAAGGTTAAGGTTGTCTGGTAGAAATAGCTACCTAGCTATAAGGCCGCCTATATTGTACTGTTTCTTTTCTATCTGTATGTCCATTTCTTGTTTTTGTGCAATAAAGTATATTTATGTTATGTTATGTAAACGTCTTCCTTTCCTTATCTCTCCTTGTGGAGGTATTCTTCCATACTACGGAATTGCCGTATCATGGCGGCTTAGAATAGCATCACCCCAATACTACCCGTGGGTGTCGTAAGGGATTAATTCATCCAGAGGGCCCCGATTCTCTTATTGTCATTGTAATGCCAAGTAGCCTTGGGTGGTTCTCACACACGCGTGATTTTACGAGTTTTTCCGAAATCCCATGCAAAATGTCATAGTATTCATCGATAGTATGACATTTATCGCCGTGTCAAATTGCGGCTGTCACAGATTCTTATTTATATTAGCTGATTCACCAGACAGTGAAATATTATAATTTATGCTGTCCGGAAAATGACGAGTGTGGTGTTAAACCTGTTGGATTTTAGTCTCGTAAAATAGGGCATTGAATCATACAAACTGAGGCAAATCATGTCGTGAAATATCACTTTCGTATAAGAGGTCAGTACCCTTTTTTATGAGATTAAATTTAACAAGGACTTGTGTGAAATTAACACTGTAAAGGCATCTTATATTTATTTTCTACAAAACAGATAATGCTCCGTAATCCAGCAAACAAAATATTTTGCAACAAACATAAAAAAATTCAATGGCAAAAATTAAGAGAAAATCGCTGACCTCTAACCAAACACAATACCTAATTCGAAAGCTAATTTGCAAACAAAAAACAGCCAAGAGCACTTTCAACCCAGCAATAAGGGTTCCGTAACTATTAAATTATACAAAAGATTTGAACTGGAGAAAGATAAGAAGAAAATTGCACAAGTTGGCAGTTAACTTCCTATAATAGAGAAGTATATTTTATCTTCGATTGTGAAAATTTAGATTTTATGATATTAAGGTGGTCCTTCCACTTGTCGTCCGTCGCTGCGTATTTATAACGCATTGCAACGCATGCGTCTGTCACAAGAAATGAAACTGCGAATACCGATCTTATTCCCATACAAATACGGCTATAGTAATAGTGGCGAAAAACTGCTGCAAATTTTAGTATTGGCACAGATTAAAATAAGAATTGGCACAGAACAATTCGTTTCATTTCTCCATTTTATCGAAAGGCATTATTAACATGCAATGTTGACAAACACTATAGCTCACTGCTGGTCATGAGCATACCTCTTTTTGGGGGGTTTTGCAATATTAACCACTCTTGTCAGGTAAGTTGTCGAGCGCAGTGCAAGGTATTGCTTTCAAAGGAACGCGGCTGCCCATTTCCTCGATGTTAACCTATAGTCGCTTCTTACAACACCTACGGGTGTCGTTAAAAGCTACTAAGGATTTATTCTTCCTGGCAATGGGCAGCAGCGTTTTCTGTGACAGCAATATCTGCCACTGCGCTCGCCAATTTTGTATATACTTTTTGTTTCATTTTCTTCTACTCAGAGTACCCTAAAAGCGCTCTTCACAAATATATGGAAATTGGGCTATAGCATTACTAATAAGTACAATCTTTTGGTCGTCGACTCGAATTGCTTAAAAACGTTATTACTCCCAAAATGCAAGCTGAAACTCGCAAAAAGCTTAATAAAGTACCAATATCGCAAAAGCAAATGGAGGTTCGTCTATTTAAATCCTGTTTTCAAACGAAAACTACTCTTACGTTTCGGTTGGAAAGTTTGAATTTGAACGTCTGAATTTCAAGGTAACAGGGCCGGTAGTGGGACCATCATTTGAATAATTAAAAAGCGGCTTTATCTATTTATTCAGTCGGCACCGACGGCTCAGTTGGTAGGACCACACAGCCTACTAGACGCCACATTAAAGGCAAATACTTTCTGGCCAGACATCAAGCACCGTGTGATGCCGGCTTGGAATAGCACCACCCCATTTCTTATCCGCAGATGTTGTAACAGATGACTAAAGAACCCGAGGGTATGAATTATGTGTTCTCTATAGATACACGGTTCTTCTAAAATGGCCCTAAAATATATGTCAGGCGTGACGACAGCCACCGTATTTGTATATTTGCGACCATTAACGCTCTTCCTACTCCGCAAGTGATAAAGGCGTGATATGTGTAAGACATCAGATACATAAACCTAGTGTTCGATCGCGCTTGTTGGTTAGTAGTGGGTACTTTATGAGATTACCCTCAGGCAGTCAGACATACATACATACATACATAAATCACGCCCATATCACTTACGGGGTAGGCAGAGCGTTATCGGCCGTAAAACGGACATTAACACCACGTCTAACAAAAGCTTGAGGGTCAATCAGATAACTGTGTATTACTATAGTGACAGGTTGTCAGCCCATCGCCTAAAACCGCAATACACATCTAACCCTCGAGTCCCGTAGTCGCCTCTTACGACACCCATAGGTAAGAAATGGGGTGATGCTATTCTAGGCCGGCATCACACGGCAGATTCTAGGCCGGCATCACAGGCAGTCAGCATGCACTCATTACCGTGCCCGTGAACCTCGGCTTGTTGCCTAAATTGTTTACTTGGAAAAAATTCCGTCTAAACTATTATATGGTGTGACGTTATGAAAAAAACTCAAGAAGTGTCTGTAGAAGTCCCCATTCCATTACATCGTGTGTCTCAGTTTGAATTCCGTATTTTATATGTTGAGTCAGTAGGCGTCTAGTAGGCCGCGTGATCGTTGGACGGCACAGTTGGTACTGCATTGTGCCAATCTCCGTCGCAGCGAGGACACTTGACAGTTTTTGGCCGGCACTCGGATTTCCCTAGTGCTGGGTGCCGAGTGGTGATGAATGGTACTTGGTGTTTCTTTTTTGTTTACAAATTTCGACTTCTGATATAGTATATCCTGCCCGCGCTTGAAAAAACTTTGCAAGTTTTCAAAAATTGTGTACCTAACACGGAAAGTGTTTTAAAATTTGGTATTTAGTATAGCTTAGCTTATAAATAAGCATAATTAATATAGCTTATAATTTATGAATTCGTTATTGAACACATTAGTACAAGAGATGAAAATTAGTTACAAAGGCGAGTTAATTTCAATAAGAAATCTCTTCCAGCCAACCCAATGGATATGAAAGAGCCTCGCCCTTTTCCACATGCCCTAAGGTATACATACATACATACACATATCACGCCTATAATCCCTTGCGGGGTAGGCAGAGCGTAAACAGCCGAAAAATGGCCATATACGCCACTTAGACTTAGGGTCATTTAGACAATTGTGTATCACTACAGCGACAGGTTGTCAGCCCATCGCCTAAGTTTGCAATACACACCCTCAAGTCCCTTAGTCGCTTCTTACGACTCCCACGGGCAAGAACTGGGGTAATGCTATTCTATGCCGGCATCATACATCGACTTCTGATATAGTATATCCTGCCCGCGCTTGAATTTTTTTTGCAAGTTATCAGAAGTTTTTTTTTTTATTAATGATGGGTTTGCTCTTGACTCTAGTCTAGGTCATAGGACAGACACAGAGTCTAAGATGGAGCGAGCTCACCTAGAAGAAGCCTGTTCACTCTTACTTTGAAGAGATTAGGGTTGTATGCGTTTGAAAACACAGACGCAGGTAGTGAGTTCCACTCTTTAGCAGTGCGCATTATAAATGATGACTGGAAGCGCTTCGTCCGAATTGGTGGAATGGCAACCAGGTACGGATGGTATCCGGCGGTGCGTCTGGATGTCCGAGTTATACAGGGTGTTTGGAAGGTGGGTGCAAAGCCTTAAAGGGGAGTTAATACAGACCATCTAGAACATTTTGAGCCATATTTGTCCTAACCAAAGTCGGATATTAATTTTTTTAGAGACGTTTTACGATTTTGGTACCAAAATCTCAAAATTTTCCTATTAAGGCATTAGGCCTTAATAGCAAACTGCAAAACGCAAAGATTAAGTGAAAATTTCTGTTTCTTTAAATTTATTGGCTGAATGTGTGTTTAATGGTATGAAATCATTTCAAAGCACCGTATTTACCAAAAAAATAACTTTCAGACTATTTATAATAAAAAGAAAATACCTAACACGGGAAGTGTTTTAAAATTTGGTTTTTAGTATAGCTTAGCTTATAATATATGAATTCTTTATTGAACACATTAGTACAAGAGATGAAAATTTGTTGCAAGGGCGAGTTAATTTCAATAAGAAATCTCTTCCAGCCAACCCAATGGAGATGATGAGGAGACAAAGCAGGAACTTGATAATAAATACTATTATGTAATAAACTGTTTTAAACTTTCGCAGTCACACATGATAACTCAAAATGCATGGGCCATGATCACGGAACAACAGCGTCGAAATATCGGACAATACAACAAAAATAAGTATCGCGGTAAGAACCCCGTTTCAGTATTTTGAGTTATAAAATGTTGTACTTACAGTTATTGGACTTAATAGTAGAATTGTTACAAACTAAAACTTTTTTTAACTGAGTTTGATTACTCTCTCTTTTCGTGTGGGACACTGAGTCATCCAACGACCCGATGAACCCTGGTGTCAGAGATTTTTTAACGTTTTTGAACACTTAAACTACTTCTTACCGCGATGAAACACTAGGACCTATAAGGAAACTAAATCAGTGAAACCAATCAACAGCCCACCAATCTACCCCTATAAATGACCAACTCATACTGTATACTTACCCTTGATTAATATATAAAGTACAAGTACTTGGTCCCTTAAATGGGCTGCTAATGCATGCAATGCTAGTTTATATGAACATTTTACCTTAGCAATTCTTTTTTTCAAAACGGTACGTATCTTAAATAAGAGAATGAATAACGAACGGTCCGGTACGTATCTTAAATACTTTTAATCACGATTGGGTAGACCGAAACATGTCCTTTTACTTTAAGACCTTTAGCTCTACCAATCAGACAATTGCCAAAATCCTAAAGTGATTTCCATAAAACCCGATATTCTAGAACTAGTCCCTTAGTCACGTGTAATGTTGCCAGCTGCCTTATTTTAGCCAGACTTGTTTAATTTTTGTTATGCTTTTTGACTCAACTCAAACTCAGCATCGGCTGTGTGATGATGGCTTGAAATAGCATTACCCCATTCCTTTTCCGAGGTTGTCGTAAGAGAAGACTAAAGGTTTCAAATTTATTTCAATTAAAGGCTAAAAACTTGCCACTATAGTGATACTCGAGTTTACTGAAACGGCCCTCAAATATTTGCCAGACGTGGTGATAGTGACCGTATTTTACGGCCGCTAACGCATTGCCTACCCCGCAATGATAAAAGCATGATATGTGTATGTATGTGTGATTAGAGTTAACACTTAGTAACTCGTTTAATCATTTACCTAAAACTGTAAGTCCTGCAACTATTCAAGTAAAATCCAGGTACGTAGAATCATGATTGAAAAATAAGCATTTTAGTCCAAGAGGACTATATTTGCTGTGTAATAGCCATTTAGACCCTTGGGTGTCGTAAAAGGCGATCAAGGGATGAATCCAGGGAATGGGCAGCAGCGGACTGTTGTGGCTGATGTACTTGTAGTTGGACAATATTTTAGAGCCCCAGAGACAGATTTTCAAAATAAATTTTAATTATTTGACTTCCTGCCTGGCAACTCTCCCACAGTCCAAAGTATATTTTGTGGCGAGCCACGATGCAAAATGGGATTTTCCCGAACATGGCAGTCCCCAACAAGATTACGGGATCTGTTACAAAGACGGACTGTGGAGTCCGTAAAGGAATTTGAATCTTAATGTACTCATATACGGATTCAGTGACCGTGTACCTCGTCGTGTGATGCCAGTTTAGAAAAGCATCTCCACAAATTCTACTCATGGGCATCGATAATCCAACAGAGGAATTAATTCATCCGGGGAATGGGCAGCAGCGTTGCGTGTCAATAAAATATCTTGCACTGCGCTTGCCAATTCGCCTGCCAATCGTGGTGAGTATACCCATCCAGCAGCGGACTAATGTAAGTATCTAATGTATATACTACGGTCACGGTGTAGATTTACATAGTCCGTTGACAAAATTGACAGTACAGCTTGCGAAAAAATCACTTGACATACGCTAGCTGTAAGATTGTCACAAAAAACAGTGTCTAAATTTAAGAAGATGTGAACGCAACCATAGGATAGGAAGAATGTTAAAAAATTCTCATGATCGATCCAAGAAACAGGAAAAGGAGAAAAGCTTTATTTTAAGTCGCATTGAAAGGGTATTCTGTTACATCTTAACAGTTATTCTTTGGATCGAACTCTCCTAGTTTTCAATTCAGAATTGATTAAATTCTTCGAACGCCATTTTTCTAGTGCCTGCGGATTACAATTTAGAAATGAAAAATTCGATGGATTGAGTAGAGTAACCATTTGTTAGGATATAGGTGCTTCTAGACTACGTACCATCAGGTAGCATAAACCTATCAATTGAAGGGACTAAACTTTGCTGGCTTTTTCTTAATAACTTTATGGAGAACCAATATATATACTGAATCCGGGACAACATTATACAATATTATAGTATAGTATAGTTTCGCTCGTCTACGTGAAAAACTAGGTTTTTCCTTGTATCCTACATAGGGTAAAATTTTATAAGTGACTGATAGTAAAATCTTAAGACGAGCTTGTGTTTTTGCTATCGGTCACTAGTAAAATTTCACCCTGTATCTATTTAGATTGCCTGTAAGAAATTGAACGGAATTTAAGCGGCAAATAAAATCTTTCCAATTTTTTCTTCGCCGATGGGCCCTATCGGGAACAACATTCGAGACAACAATTCGGAAGTCGATTTAACTTGGGCCTTTTTCGAACAATCTTCTTCCGAGTCGTGGCCACCGGCGGAATTTATTTCCCATATCTGAAAACAAAGCGTTCCCAACCAATTGCGAATTTCGCAAGCAACTGCGCCACACAAGTTTCCAATGTTCCGATTATTTCGCGTTTCCTGACTTTATATTCGCCGGGTAAAGGACAGTGGCCATTCTCTGTACAAATGTGTGCCATTTTTAACAATGTCGCTGGTAACATCTGCTGCCATTAAATTGGGTGTTAAGCCTACGTGTCTGGGCGGTTTCGAAGCTGGAAACGTATTGCGGAGTGAAAATAGCGCGAGCTTTAAAATAGTGGTCAGATGAAGGCACGACGGAGGATTTCGGAGAATAGATACAAGAAAAGAGTTGTTACACTGTAAAAACTAAAGAAAAGTAAAGGTTAGATAGTTTTTAATATAGTGATGTAATCGATGAAACTCCTTACCATTATTTCCGAAAGAAAGCGATTAGCAGTAATTGGCCCGATAGCGTAGCGGACCTACTACGGCGGTATAAATACTTGCTAAGGCACAAATATTTGCTAATTCAATTTATCAGAAATATTATGTGTTTCGTTTGGATGTTTTCTATGTGTAATGAATATTATTTACAAAAAAAAGTATATAAAGTAATGAGATCGGCTATTTAGTTCCCATAGTACAACCTACACTTAGTTTGGGCTAGGTGGCGCTGTGTGAAATGTCCAGGATATTTTTTTTTATTACCTATGGGCGGACGTCTCTCTAACGGTTTTATACTGTAATGAGTGCTGCATGATATATTCGTAGTATGCTCCTAAGCTACCTTCACAACTAGACTAAACTGATTTGAAATGTCGTGTTGTAATACAAAAATTACCTCGTACCTTAATTCTCAAGCATATCATCATCTGCCTGCCCTTATTCCAATTTATTTGGGGTCGGCGCAACATTTTTATTTCTTCCATTCATCTTTATTAGCTGTCTTATCTTCGTTTACACCCTTTTGCTTTATATCATCTTTTATACAATCCATTTAAACAATTTTAGGCCTTTGTCTCCTTCTGCATCCATCCTTATTCATATTCAATACTTTTTTGTCACATGACTCTTAATCCTTCTCATAAGATGCCCATACACGACAAACGACTACTGCTCATATTTACTGTAACTTGCGCTACTTTGAAAATTCCTCTAATATACTCATTTCTTATTTTATTTATTCTTGTCACACCGCACATCTATCTTTAATTCTTAAGCGAAATTTTACAAAATCGAGCAATAAAATAGTCACATCACTAGCAACGCTTAGATGGATTTCACTTCAATTTACTACTCGATAAACTAACATGAATGCGCAACTCAATTTCAACTACTGTTATCCTAAATTTTATTGACTCTCAGTGGTTTATTGCTTACCCTAGGTTTCTAGCTCAGATCTAAGAGGTTTATACGACGTAAGCGTTTTAAAACTAGGATTTTGGTCATTTCTATCAATATTTGGGTAACAATCATATACAAAACTTCAAACTTTATATTATTTTCAAGACGTTGACTACGGTGATTCATTTAGAAAAGATTTGCAATTTTTCTTTTATTGAAAAATTATCTATGAGAATTTATTAAGTAACATATTTTTAATATGAGTGGTTCTCACACGCACCACGTGTATGCCGAATTCAGTTTAAGGCTAAAAGAGTTTACGCAATCTCGTACAAAAACTGGCACAATTTGCCGCATCAAATTGCGGCTGTTATAGTAGTCACTACTATTATCTATTCTGTGGTTATAGGTTATTCTTTGTATGTTGGCCGTTACAAAACACAATTGGCCTCCAGTACCAATGGGATCATCAAATACTTAACAGTTGGTTAGGCCTAATTGTACTTGTTCTTTTGTTTTAATGTTGTTTTGCAACACTATGTGCTATACTGCTACTAGGTATGTGCATTTTTTATTATTTTATAAATAGGTATTTTTTGTATAGATTGATTGCGTAACTGGGAAAAATAAGGTGCACTATAGTACAACGTCTTTTGTCTTTTTACTTTGATTCTAGGATTCGCGTACAATACGTCACGGGCTGTTGGATATTTTATGACCAACACACCTGAGACAGTTCCCTATTATTTTAAGTGCTTCTTGAAATATAGAACCGTGTAATATACAGAGTTTTGAATGAGACTTTCGACTGCTAATGGCTGCTACTTGAAAATTAGACGAATATTCAAAATATATAGGTATATATAGAGACATACATATAATGTATCATGCTTATAGCCCTTGCGGGGTATAAAACGAACATTCACGTAACATATGATAATCATTTAGAAAATTTTAGTTTAGTCTCTGTCAAATGATGAAGATTGTGTTCACGTCATGTTCATATGTAATTTATGTATTTGACACCCACGAAACAGGCTTTGCCTAGTGTGGTTGTTAAAGTTATTTAATAATGCACATAACTGTAACTGTTAAATAAAAAATTATTATTATTATTATTATTATTATTATTTACTTTCGCTATAGTAACAGGACATACCTATATTTTATTCATCATCAATTTTGAAAACTCCGGATATTTTGAGATGGTGATTTTGATACTGATCACTACATAAAGGGAGCATAGTACTCATACTTTTAACAACCAAATTAACTTTGACAACAAAATTCTCACACAATATGAATGAATTGGTGAAAAACGCTTTATAATGTAATGACGGCCGATGTGGCGCAGTGGTAGTGCGACTGCCTGCAACGCCGGGTTCGATTCTCGGTAGGACTCTCACAAACTTGATATTTATTACTATGTGAATTTGTTTCCGGTCTTGTTGGGACATTGCAGGGTAAACAATCTGAGTGTCTGAAGGTTCCCCGGTTGCTGTCTATGATTACTTAGACGGCGGTCGTTACACAACCATGTCAAAGGCCTACTACTAGTAGTAGGCGGTTGAAAAACTCCGACACCAGAGTTCGTCGGGTCGTTGAATGACTCGGTGTCCCACACAAAAAGAGAAAGAGATAATGTAGCGTACTAACCGAAACATGCTTAGATTTCATAACAATAACAGCCACAAAAGTCCACCGTTGGACATGCGCATTGCTTTATTATATATCTTGCTATTATCTTTGTTCTTAGAAATATTGTAGCTGAGTTCCTTCATGAAATGAATCCACATTTTATTTATTCTTACAGACTCCATCGTGAAAGTAGCTGTTTTTTCTACGTGCCTACCAATGACCACACAAGCCTACTAGCCACCTATTGTGCCAATTACTCCATACCAAGCGAATTTTTCTGCCAAGAAGTGGAGGTGCGTAGAGTGCGGAGGATTTATTACATGTAAATTCATCGCCAAAAAAATTGATATAGCTGCCATTGTTTTTCCTTGTCAACAACAGCCTAAAGTTTAGAGGCCACTGTCCGGCTAAACTTTAACACGACTTGTAACTCTCACTTAAAGTTACAGTCGGTTGTAGCATATGAGGTACCAGGGGTACTCCAAAAGAACTGAATTATTTTTATCCCCAGTTGATACATAATGAAAATTTTAACTTATTCTCATAAAATAAGTCATTTTCTACAAATAAATATTCATATAAAGAATAATATATTGCTAGGGACAATTAAAATTTATTTCTTTTGGAGTACCTCTGGTACCTTATGAGCTACAACCGACTGTACATACACCTACTAGTATTCGCCGTCTAGTAGGCAGTGTGGTTGTTGGTGCTACTGCCTAGGCTTTACTCATTTTTATGAGTACTCGCATTTCTTACACATGACTGAATAGCTACGTGTATATTTTACGTAAGTGAGAGTACGTCTCTGTGGATATGTTTTATTACTCAAGGTAAGTACTCTTGGCAGCACTTTGAGTTATTATTTAAGACAGTTATTATGTTCATGCCGTGTGATTTCGGCTTAGAATAGCAGCACCCCTTTTCTTTTCCGTGGGTGTTGTAAGAGGCAACTAAGGGACTCGAGGGTTGCTTATGTTGTAATTTTTGGCTGACAACATGTTCTTATGACGATACACAATTATATGAATGACCCACAAAAGTTTGTCAGACATTGCGTAGGTGTTCGTTTATGCGGCCATTTACGCTCTGCCTAACCTGCAAGAGATATAAGCGTCATCTATGTATGTATGATATTAGCAAATTATATAAATGATGAGATTATGGAATTGGGGTGAAGCTATTCTAAGCCGACATCACACTACAGTATTCACTTTGATGTAATAAGACATTAGCTATTCATTTGGAGTTGAGCCAACCAATCATGCGGTCAGCTAATCCAATAAATGTTCCAATCAAAATTTGATCTAAATTATACTACTATCAATAATTATATCTGATTAGATGCAGTGACAAGATCATAGAACCGTGTTAATTGTATAATAAGGTATTTTATTATGATATAATTTTGGGTAATTAAAATTACCTAATGTGCTTTTCTGCATTCAAACATTGCATGCTAAAAAATATATGGGGATTTATCTATCGATAAAAGTATTTAAGTATTATATTTAGACATTTATACAGCACGAAAGATATGACGACCAGGCGGAAAATCTTGTCATATTCTTCTTCTTTTCATGTGAGCACCGAGTCAACGAATGAACCCGATGAACCCTGGTTTCAGAGTTTTTTAATATGAGCGCCGTCTAAGTAGTCATAGACAGCAACCGGGACCGATGGCTAAACGTAGCACGGAACTATCTTTCTTACAGACTATCAATTGGTTCAGCCCGTAATATCTTAACCAGACTGGAAACAAATTTACAAGTTATAATATCACTTTGTGAGTGCCCCACCGGAAATTGAACCCGGAACCTTTGCGCCGCAGGCAGTCGCACTACCGCTGCGCCACATCGGCCGTCAAATTCGAAAAAGGTATCATTTATCTTTAAATTAAAGTGAGATCGTTTAAAAAAGTAGATGATATTTTGGGGTGGTATGGGATCTACATCCTAGCGGTCCACCCCGGGCAACTGCAACACAGGCTTGCCTGTGGATATGTCAGGCTGAACGATCCCACGTGCGCGGTGGAAGGCTCCGTAAGGGGCCTCCTGGCTTGCGACCACCATCCCACCGAAGTCTGGCGCCAATTAGTTTGCTGCGTTCCGTCAGTGTGTGGGACTGCCAGTGCCTTAACAGTGCCTTAACAGGCTTCTTTTGGGTGAGCTCGCTCCATCTTAGACTCTGTCTCTGTCCTATGACCTAGACTAGAGTCAAGAGCAAACCCACCATTAATAAAAAAATGAATCTATCAACGAAGCTAAAAGTAACAAAAAGAGGACTGGATCTTTTAGTCCATACTGTAACCAAGCTTGGAGCTACGCCCGCGCCATAGATTTTGAGGAAACCGCGTTGCCAGCTTGATGTTCCAACTATAAAACTAATGGCGAGTGAACGCGGTTCGTTCTACGCACAATTTATAGAGTCCCACTTAGGGTTGCCAGGGTTTTGAAAATGAGATTATACACCGTCTATGGTCAGCCGTGTGATGCCGGCTTAGAATAGCATCACCCTAATACTACTCGTGGATGTCGTAAAATGACACTGAGGGATCAATTCATCCAGGGAATGGGTAGCAGCGTTTTCTGTAAAAGCAATATCTTCCACCAATCCGCTTGTTCAATTGTTCACCGCGCTTGGCAAGCGGATTGATGAGCGCAGTGCAAGGCTATACGGCAATACCCTAGTCCCCTATAGGGTGAGGCCCATGTCCAGCTGTGGACTGTTGTGGCTAGTAATATAATGTATTGTATGGTCAGTTATGTAGAAGATAGTGCATTCTAGACGACCGTTTGGTCAGATCAAGGAGAAGGGGTCATGTGGTATAGTAAAATCAGAGACACAGCAAAAATAGAATAATACTTTTTAACATAATCAGCTAGAAAAACTTTTTATGCTTTGAATGAGTTTGCTTATAGTCTCTCTCTACTGTAGATTGATTAATTTAAATTTTCTCATTGGTTTTACAAATTAAAAACAACATAATATCTATAACTAATTAACATTTTCATTTTCATTGTAACTTCTAATAATGAAAAAATAAATCAATTTTCAAATACAGCCGGTGTTGAACCCGGGACCGTAGAATGCCATTTCATCGCTCTACCAACTGAGCTACCAGATCTTTTCCGTAGTCAAAATTATCAATTATTCTAATGTTCTTGTTCTTGTATATGTGTTAATTTTATATGCTGCAAGGCAGAGCATATTTGATAATTTTTTATTGATATCTATTATATTTAAAAATGTGTCTCACATTAATAAATGATTATTTGTTTATTATCAGTTCGATTTATATATTACGGTTTGTATTGTTTGATCTAATTTTATTACTTTTCCTATGCCCGTTTCAACTCGTACAACCCTAGGCTTACTATCTACAGTTTATAATTTCAATATTTTCCAATTTTTAAGATGCATGTGTGTGCAATGATTTATTCAATTCGATGAATATAAATAAAACACTATTTGATTTTATTTGTAAAAATACGTGTTTACACTTTTTTGGTAAGGTTCAGTCAGATAAGTAATTAATATGGTACACATAGGCAACCAAATATTTACCTAAGCAGTGTAGTTGTAACATGAACTAGCTGATAATATGCATTTATAAAAAACAATCTTCTTCCTTCTTTGATCTCACTTAACATAACCCCAAGCAGAACCATAAGACTGAACCGTCCTACAAAAAAGCGAATAAAATAATAGAAAAATATTCTGTAATCAAAGACGATTCCACATAGCTTTTTAATACCATGTCAGAGGCCTTACTACTAGTAGTATGCGGTTGAAAAACTCTGACACCGGTTTATCATTTCAGGTAAAATATTTTGCTAAATAAATAAATTTGACTTCAAATACAAGTCACAGTTGAGATCAGACCTTAGAACCGGTACGGCTGGCAAAGGGCATAAGTTATCACAATAAAACAACTTTGAACGGATTTAAGTTGTGTTTATTTTTGATCTAATATTTCTATTTTTCGGTCACGTTTTTTTGTGGTCACGGATGGCTAAGGTGTCAAACGTCATTATTTAAATAATTTTTTTTTGTTCTACCGCCATCTATTTCTTAATTTCCTAGCGTAACGTCTAGTCAATAACAATTACAGGGAATAACTTACAAAAAAATTAAAGTCGCTTGTTTTTTGGACGATTGCGTTATGTATGTCTATAAAGCACACTTTATTATATTCTGTGTCATTTTAAGCTTGCGTAAAATTTTCGTAACTCATATATCAAATGAGATTTTAAAGTGTCTTAAATACAATGAAGAAAATAACAATTTAATAAAATATATAATCTCAGTTCGAGTCGTTTTAATTTACTTTTTTTTTTCGTGCGGAACACCGAGTCGTCCATCGACCCGATGAACCCAATGTTTATTTACTGAAAACGAAAGTATGTTAGCATATACATAAAGCGACACAAAATATTAAATCCAAAATTATCTTTCAAACATGAAAACCTAGCCATACTGGGCTATAGTTTAGTTCTGAAGATAGATAATATGGATCATTACTGAGACGGCGCGACCATCAAAATGTTTTCAGATTATTTCCTTCAATTGAATACAATATAATACAAACCAATATTCTGAACAAAGCCCACGGAATATACAACACAATGGTGTAACGGAACAATAACGGGAACACATAAAATTTACATAAGAACATCCATCACGTGACCGCCTCTGCAGGTCCGGTGATATATCCCGCTAGGGATGGCGGGATCCCGGTACCGCTAATCTCTGAATAAAATTTATTTGATACCATTTTTGTGGGTACTATGATATCATCCACGTAGAATTATAGAATGGGTTTGGCTGGATGGTAGTGATTTGATCCAAAGCATCTACTAAATTGCACACAGCACAAGTATTTTTAAATTACTTTGCAAATATTTGTGTTGAGTCAGGGTGTTTTCTATGTATTGTAGGTATGTATTTTTAAAAATATCATGTATTATAATCATCAGCCATATAGTTCCCATAGTACAAGCTTTGCTTCGTTTAGGACAAGATGGCGCCATGTGAAACTTCCAAGTTTTTTATTATTTTTTTATAACATAAGAGCCAAAAACATTGTTTTCAGTCTTACTAGGAAATCAATGCACTGCAAAAGTCATAATTATATAAATTAATTGTGTTTTGATTACTGAAATGGATTCACATGAGTGTGACTAAACAGAGCCCCGCTTCAATTACTTTTTAGTCATTGCAATGCCATCGAAAGTACTTCCATTTCATCAAATGTCATACTAATGCCATTGTGATTTTCCATACCTCAAACTGTTAGCGGAACACGAAACGGCCAAAATCGTCCAACTGATACTCAATTGAATCACAACTGAGAAGCATTGCAAATAACAAAATACTGCCCAAAATATCAGCAAACAATTTTAGTAGTAGGCTGTAGTATGTTCACCGTACAAATAGTCGCGTTTCTTGTTTTAATTTTTTTTTAGGTTCCCGATATGAATCCAATATTCTACAATGCACTGCCCATCCTTTATGTAACCTCAGGCTATCCAAATTGTCCCCAACTGCCAATGTGAGATGTATGCCGCTAACATTTTTCATTTTGATTGTCGAACTCTCGGTATGGTGCGTTTCCATTAAAGAGGAGATGAATGAAGTAAAAGAATACCAAATATTGAAAGTACTTCACGTGTTAGGTACTTGTACAATTTCAGGAAACTTGCAAAATTTTCTACAGGATAATTTATTACTTGCAAATTTTGCCAGTGTATCTTGATGCCAATAACGCGTGGCACGGCTCCATCTAACTTCGTTTTGCAACTAATACCTAGCGTCCAAATAATTATTTCTAGTCATGGCGAAAATCGCAGGTTAAAATCCTAACCCGCAATGGAAAATTGTGCAAGTTTACTAAAAAGGAGTAAAAGAGTTGTGCTGTGATGTAACGTAGGTTTCAGAATAATACAAAATCAACCTGAGGGGTTTATATTTCGAATAATAGCTTCAAACATATTGAAAACAAGGCAAAATAGAAGAGAAATTATAATTATCAAATGGCTGTATTTTATATGAAATTTATTACAAAAAACTAACTCTTGAAAAAAAAACATTTGAGGCATAGGCATGGAACACTACAGGCGCTAGATAACAGGTATAAATCGAAAAAAAATCTATTGCTTTATTTGTTATAAAACATTTATTTTAGCTGGCGTAAACGTCTAATAAATTGACGCAAGCTAAAGCCACTGATTTTACTGGTTAATCTAACTCTTCTTCGTTTCAGTGGAAACGCACCTTAAGGGGACATCGGGAACTCAGCAGTACATTCCCGTTATAGATGACTGTCATGGCCGTTAATTTTGTGGGTCACGACACAGTTAACAATTATCTGGGATATCAGTTTGAATGTTCGCAATTTAGAGGTTATTCAGTCGATCAGTGTGGCGTCAACTTTGTTATTTTGCGGTTTTGAGAATTGAATGTCAGTAAAAATCATGTGATTATTGAGGTGAATCTCATATAAGGTGAAATTTCACTAGTGACCGATACCGAAAACTCAGGACGGGCTGGTGATAAGGAAGGAACAATATTCTCCAAATATATAAGTCGAAATATGAAATCAATTCAGGAAATATTAAATAAATAATTAATATCCTGGACAATTCACACAGTGCCATTTAGCCCCAAACTAAGCAAAGCTTGTACTATGGGAACTAGATAGCTGATAATAATACTTATATACTTTTTTGTAAATATATACTTATTATACGTCATAGAAAACACCCAGACTAAACACAAATATCTGAAAATAACTTAACAAATATTTCTGTCTTGTAGGGATCAAACCCACGACCCTCGGCGTGGCAGGCAGGGCTGCTATCAGCTACGCCATTGGGCCAGTCAAAATAACGTACAATATGTTGTTACAATTATGTGATCTTTTTTTTCAATTATCGTATGTTCCTTAGGGAAAGTTGTTCCTTATCACCAACCCGTTTTTGATTTCGGTCACTAGTCAAATCTCACATTAGATTTGTTCTAACGAAAGGTCCTTTCTTGATCTCATGACGTCAATAAGTGATACTACTATCCTACATTGAATAAAGTTAATTTCATTTAATTTTGTTTCAGTTATAGAAGACCATGCATACAAAAGGACATACAATATGTAGTTGCGCAAAGTAACTCAATACTAAGATGCTATTTTTAACTTCTCAAAACATAATATTTTTTATATAATTGATGCACTGAAAGACAGGTAAATAGATATTATTGTATACCTAATTAGTTTAACAGCATCTGTCTCGCAATCGAAGTGCACGAAAGTGCGCCAGCCAAGTTTTATATTTATTATACGGGGTGTAAGCGACAGCCCTCTAAATACTAATAGGGTGCATGCAGACCATGAAACTGAACAACCTTCCTCTAGCATACATTATAACATATGTCAGGTAACGACCAAAAAAATCAACCTCCCGTACAAAATCACGATCAGCTGACGTAAAAAACAAATTATCGTATCCTGAAATATATTTATGGGAAGTTGGCCAGTTTCATTGTGTGAATGCATCAGTATCTGGAGGGCTGTCCCTTACACCCTTCATACAAACACGGACATAAGCCTTCGTAAATCGTTACAGACTCCAGTACGAGTTGACCCTAAATTTGACAGCTTCTGTTCAGGCGTGTGACGTCTGTGTATGGCTCTGATACTGTGCTCTTGACAGCGCCTCGACATCCACTTTTGTCCGATTTGACGAAGGTTTTATTGTACTGGCTTATCACGCTTCCTGGTGCAGGTTTTGTTATATTATCAATTTTATTCTTGTCATTTATTTTTATTTACCGAATCGGAGAAATGAAACACAAAAAGATGGAATTGTTGATGTTTTTGTCGAAAGAGAACTCAATTTACTGACAAAATGTTTTTTTTTGGGATAACTTTTTAAATAAATTATTTGCTTATCCAGAAATGACAACTTTTAACAGGAACTATTTCGTTTTAAAGCACTCACTATTTTAAAGTACCTTTCTTGTATTTTTTTAAACTGTGCATACCTGTAACAAACAACAATACAATAAGTTATTTAACAGTTCATTATATCTACGTAAAGTAAAAGTAATCAAAAATTTTGAGTCTTTTTAAAATACAACCTATTGCGTATACAATTTTAGATAACTTGCAATATTGCATTTTTCTTTTATGCAAGTCAGTGCAATATTGCTAACAACTTGTCATTATGGTGTCACACGATTTGAAGAGAACCAATGAAACCCTAATATGATAAGAGGTTCTTTTGTACAAACAGAAGAAATACTTGTCAATAGAATGAAAAGAAGATTCTTTGAATTCATTTACGTTAGTAAGTAACGATGAAACGGCGGTATTCGATTTATCGTGAAAGGTTTTTTAGGTATATATCCTAAAATACCTTTCTGCCGAGTTTTTGGCTTTCATATTATTATTTAATAATAAATAAATGATAAATGATGTATTTTTTTGCTAAGACTGGAGTATGTGAATTGAACTTATTTAAGTATTTACATTGACTTTTTTCTTACTATAGACTGACCGCGGGTCCTATTTTGGCACCCAGGTAACATGGCATTCTAGAATCAGCAGAATTTGAAATATCCATATTATACTTTGTAAAATGACCTGTTGAAGCAGAAAGCGATTGAAAAAATAAATAAATATAAAACAAAGAATATTTTCCTGTGGTTTCTTTTTTCATTTATATTTATATAGTTTACTTTTTGTAATAGTATAACCACAAAGTAAGTATTGGCGACGGCGCGCCTCTATTTTGTGGTATGACCGTATAATTTTCAGTGTATTTTTGTTATTGCGTGCCAATATCACCACCCCTTACAACCCGCGGGTATCGTAAAAGGCGACTGAGGGATACATCCACGGAATGTGTAGCAGCGTTCCCTGTGAACACTTACAATACCTTACACTGCGCACGCCAATCCGCCTGCCAAGCGTTGTGAGTACGGCACATACCCTACAATAGGCTCATTTACAGCAGTGGACTTTTGAAGCTGTTGAAGTCAATATGTGTAAAACTAGTATTATGTATTCCCTTCAAGCGCGCTTGGCATAAAAATATCATCATCATCTCAACACGAGCGATTTTGTAATGTATTTGCGAGTAAACTAAGCAGTTAAAGTAAACTTTAGCGTAGATTAACACAACGACTGCCAGCTACGAATTAGTTGCGACAGGTCCTCGGTTTCTGTTTGCAACTTCTGTAAGCCAGAACACCGACGGTTATGCTAGCGAGTATTTCACCATTCTAGCTATAGCCATTTTTCTTTGTAGCGATGAGGCCGCCTATGCTATGAATTTTCCTGATATTTTGTTTGTTATTCTGTGCAATAAAGTGTTTTTACTTACTTATTTACTTACGTACTAGCTGTATTTTGGTTCTTCTTGTTTATTAGGTAGGTACAGTCAAGCTCACGTTCGGTTAGACACACAAACTGCCAATGTAATTCTTATGCGTACGCGGCCTAAGAACGGCTAAAACTCCAAACTGTCTTACCCAGCCTGTTCTTGACTGAATACCATACGATTGATGGTTTAGTGATGAGGAAAAAAGTTTTCCAAGTAGTATAGATTGCGTTACCAACAAAGATTATTAGAGGTGTTGCACAAAATGGCGGTTTATATATGTAAACGACACACTTCGGTTATAGATGATGAAAATAATTGTTTCAATTTGAGAATGTGAAAAATAAGTGTTAGTAGGTGTAAATTACTGTCATCAGCAAACATTAGGTTAACATAAACTGTTATTTAGTAAAATAACTATAAAATAATCACATTTTGGGTTCAATTCCCGGTGGAGTACTCACAAAGTTGAAACTATCACTTTGTGAGTTCGTTCCCAATCTGGTAAGGACATTGCAGGCTGAATCACCTGATTGTCCGTAAGAAAGATGGTTTCGTGCTTCGAAGGGCACGTTAAAAAACAATGGTTTAAATTACCGGGCTTAAAACGCATTCTATAAAAAGCACAATACTATTTGCAACACATCAACTTACCCCTTTAACTCCTTGTGTACACACTATTGTTGTTTTTTTAGGTTATGAACTTTAACTTAAGGTAGTAAGGTTAGAAATCACTGATACACATGATGTACCGAGATGGATGTGGCCTTAAGAGATCAACTTAAACAGTTAGTGATTAAAACCAGTGTAAAGTGATCCCTGAAAGGGGTAGGTTGATGTGCTGCTGATAGTACCAAGCTACCTGCACGTTTTGGAAGTTTTCAATTTGAAACCTTTTTCACTGAAAACCGTCTGGATTAATTTTCCGAACCATTGAATATTTTGGAAGGCTATAATAATTCTATTGAAATGTTCTAAGATTTCTTTGATATATAATTTATAAAAAGTGTCATTGACCGTATTTAAGAATTCTTAGCCGAAGAGTCTAAGGTGTTATTGAAAAAATACGTTTGTAAGTATGTTCTTAAAATACTTATAAAATTATAACAAGAATTACTTAGCGTCGAAAGACAACAGCATATTGTTCAGTCAAAAATGTCAGAGTGATTGCATAACGACATTCACATCTATATTTGGCCTCTGACACCAACCTTAGACGGTTCTCACACTTATCGTCCGTCACTGCGTAATTATAACGCATCGTAATTCATGCGTCTGTCAGACAATAGGAATTGCAAATTCTGATCTTATTCTTAAATTATATATCTGTCAAACGACCTGACATAATATACATTACGCACCGTAGCGCTCCGTAAACGCATCTACAAGCGCTTAGTAATCATACATTTCTAATAGCTCCAAAAACACCAGCATTGCTGTTATGGGGCGGTCATAATAACACCCTCGGTTAAGCCAAAAACTACGACTGATGTGGCGCAGAAGTAGTGATGATAGTTATATGAATTAATTCCAATTTTCTAATTAATGTTAACAGGCATTCAATGGTTATAATAATAATAATAATAATAATTCTTTCGCTATCCCTATACTGACCTACTCATTCGGTATAATAAACTGGACTCAAACTGATCTTAAAACACTACAGCGTACTATTAACACAAGTCTATTGGAGGTAGAGGCCTGATTGACGCGTCGAACGATTGGCTCAAACGTGGTGAACTGTTTCCCGAAACAGAAGGGTTCATGCTTGCTATTCAAGACCAAGTTATTGCTACTAGAAACTACAGAAAGTATATCACAAAAGACTTAGACCGACCCAATGACCTCTGCAGACTATGCAATAGCGCACCAGAAACTATACAGCATATTACAGGAGCATGTAAAAACCTAGTACAAAACGACTACAAACACCGCCACGATCAAGTAGCTTCTATAATCCATCAACACCTTGCACACTCTACTAATTTCATCCACAAAAAATCTCCTTACTATAAATACAACCCAGACACTGTACTCGAAAATGACAAATATAAACTTTACTGGGATAGAACTATACTAACAGACAAAACGTTACACTATAACAGACCTGACATCACACTTCACGACAAAGACAACAAGATAGCCTACTTAATTGACATAGCCGTCCCTAATTCGCACAACGTAAAATCAACTATAACTGAAAAGCTCAGAAAATACCATGACCTAGCAATAGAAATAAAAACCCAATGGAGAGTTCATACAGTTCACATCGTGCCAGTAGTCCTTTCTACCACAGGTATAATCCCTAAAACTCTTCAAAATAGTTTAAAAACTCTTAAAATTCATCCCCATGTCTCTCATACTTTACAAAAAGCCGCAATTCTAAACACATGCCGAATAGTTAGGAAGTTCCTTACTACCTCAGTAACAACAGACTTCTACAGCGACCCCTCCTCACTTGGTTAAGGCCCGTGGGGAGGGAGATATACCTCTGAAAGGAGAGAATCGAAAGATAAAAACAAAATAATAATAATAATATATTTTTATTTCAGGCAACCACCCATAATTTAAAATCTAGATTAATACAATATAAGTACATTTACAATAAAAATAAAATAATAAATAAGTGTAAAAATAACAAACTACACCTATTTCTTGTTCTGGTCACGGTGCACGGATAACCAATGCTTAAACATCGGGTTGTCATAACACTCAGAAAGAGTACGGAGAATCTCGTTGTCCGAGCTGCGTATTCGGGACCACAAGCTAGCTATGCGTGACCTGATGATTGCAAAGAAGTCTTGTGTTCTGGCCTCCGCAAACATGCTCGACGCGCTACAATATCTGGATTTCTTCATCAGAATGCGATATGTATCATTATATTGCACCCTAATGGTGCTCAGTATCTTTCTCGAGTAAATAGTCCAAAGCTGACATGTGTAAAAGCACTGACAATAGGCTCTGAACAATGTCAGCTTTGCACCATCACTACAACGAGCAAACCGGCGCGCGAGCATGTTGCACCTTACGGCCATGGCCCTTCGTTCACGCTCAATATCGTCGTTGTCCCGGAGATTCTCCGTAAGGATGTGCCCGAGATATCGAAACTTCTTCACCTGACTGACCTCAATCCCTTCTAAAAAGACCGGAGGGACAGTATCCGGACCCTTCCCGCATCTAAAGACCATCGTTTCGGTTTTTTTAACGTTGTACTTAAGGCCATGGTTGAGTGCATAGCGCTCACACACGGCCAGTAGCTTTCTTAAACCGTTGATTGAGGGACTGAGAAGCACCATGTCGTCGGCGTAGCTGAAGTTGTTTAGACATGTGTTGCCAATATGACATCCAACCTTGGTGCTTCTCAGTTCCTCAATTAGATCATTGACATAGATGCTGAAAAGGTCCGGAGACGTCAATCCACCCTGGCGCACCCCGCATTCTAGCATATATTCGCTAGATGTCGTGTCACCCCAGCGTACATGGTTAGTTTGATTTTCGTACCAGAATCTCAACAGATTTGCAGATCTTCTATTGACCTTAGACGCAGCGAGTTTCTCCCATAGCAAACTATAGTTTACCAGGTCGAAAGCACGACTAAGGTCAAGAAAACACGCATACACAGACGTATCTCTATTTTGGTAGTAATGGACCGTCGATTTGAGACTAAAAATTGCCAAATCCGTTGAGAGTCCGGCACGAAAGCCAAACTGCGCATCATTTATTGTCAAATCCTTTTTAAGGTCAGGGTGAAGGAGATTCTCTAAAATTTTCCCAAGTATCGTACCCAATGAGATGGGTCTGTAGTTTTTTACACTGGAAAGGTCACCCGTTTTATTTTTAGGGATTGGAACCACCACTGTCTTCATCAAATTTTGAGGCAGATATCCGAGGTCCAAGCATATGTTGTACAGATCTGCAAGTGCGCGGTGCAGTTCATACCCGCCATACAACACATGCTCTATACTTAACCCATCAAAACCCGGTGATTTGCCCCTCTTCATCGATCGCACGACCCTGAGAACATTCTCAGCTGTAAAGCAAGACGGGCTGCATTCCTCAGGAATTAAATCCGACTTTGTAATTATGAGTTATGACACTATCACAAATAAACATAAACCTGCAATAAATAAAAAAACTGATGAAACTGATTCACGACCATCACTTGCAAATGGCGAAAATTGAACCTGCCCCTGAGTCGTCAATATTATTAAAAACATGCAAAAAACTTGAACTCTCATTTTTATGAACCGTCCAACGAAAAAATTCAGGACAGGAGTTTTAAAATACATTTCATTTACTGCAAAATAAAATATCTTCCAGTGCAACTGAAATTAATTTTCCAAATCATTGAATTCTTTTACAAGAGAAGCAGACTCTTTGAGAATACCCGGGTTGTTTTTGTTTTCTTTATTTTGTTCATTGGAACGCAAATACAACTTGTATAGTCGTCTATTTTTTTTAATTCAGGAAATGTGTATTTTACAGACACTAGTATTTTTCGGTTGTTTTTAAAAGTGCTGCGTTGTGTCGGTTTGGAAACGGCAAGGCTTGTGTAGCCGCCGCAACCGTTTGTTCTTACCAGCAAATATGGACTTCAGTTAGTTACAATATACATCAAGGGGCAGTAGGACTCGAGCAATTTTCCGCCTTAAAGATACTTACATTAGCAGGGATATCAACAAATCAAATTTGCGAACCCGAATTCAAGTGACGTCACACTTCTTGGTACCATACATGATAATTTAAAGTAAGAAAACACTAACTGTCATTATTATTAATGAGCAATTTGGTTTCTAGGTATATATTTTCCAGATTTCTCGATACTCAATCAAAAACGCGCATAATAATAAATTTGACAACGACTTATATTTTTTGTACCAAATCACAAAAATAAACCTTTGATTCATTATTATTGATGCGTGATATCGGCTTAAAATAGCATCATCCCATTGGTTTCCGTGGGTGTGGGCCCAAGAAGCGACTAAGGGACTAGAGGGTTTTATGTGTATTATTAGGCTGCCTCTGTCACTATCGTGATACACAATTGTCTAAATGACCCTCTTAGGTTTGCCGGACGTGGCGTAAATTATCGTTTTTACAGCATTTTACGTTCAGCATACCCCACAAAGGATACAAGCGTGTATGTATATAATGCACCTATTATTCAAACATAAGCCATCTTAACATAGTACATCGGATTGAGATTAGATGTTTTATCAATAAATCAAGAACAGAACAGATCTACATACATACAATATTGATGACGCAAACACGAGAAGAATTAGGCAAAGGCGAGACCAGAGTTGCCCGGTATCGATCACACTCAACCGCTGTTTATAAATATGTATGGGCTATTCCCATACATAAATATGTATGGAATCGTTAAACGCAGGGCTCGCGCATAATACCACGCGTTTCAGCCAAATTAATACAGTGGTTAGCTAGCGTGGGGAGATGGAGTTTTTAAAAGCGAATCAGAACGACCTGTTTCGTAATGTTACAGGGCTTTACATGAATGAAAAATGAGAAATTGAAAAAATGTTAACGTCGGCCGGCGATTGAACCCGGGACCTGTGGAGTACCGTCCCACCACTCTGCCAATGAGCTACCAGCGCCCCGACTAACCCTTCCAAAGTTGAGCGACGTACAAGTGACATCTATTGTATATCTTATTTTTCATTTATATGAAAATAATATAGCACTGTGAGTATGTATGTATTAACTTTATTGTACCACAAAACAAATTTACATTTTTAGTAAATGATGGAATAAAACAAGAGGCACAAAGGCGAACTTATCACACAAAGCGATCTCTTCCAGTCAACCTTTGAGAGACTCAGAGGATATGTAATTTGCAGGTAAACTACGGTACTTTAACTAATATACATAAATAATATTAAATAATAAATAAATACACCCTAGTTGATAATAGATAATAACAAATATACATATGAATTTATATACATAAATAAATATCATGTGTCCAACAAATTGTCCAATGAGTGCAAATAAACCATAGTACAACAGAGTTTTTATTCTATGACTTAGATGACCATTAACGATTTCACTCCTTTTCTACCCATGGGTGTCGTAAAAAGTGACTGAGCGATAAATTCAATCAGGGAATGGGCAGCAGCGTTCCCTGTAAGAGCAATATCTTGCACTGCGCTTGCCAATCCGCTTGCCAAGCTTGGTCTCTTTCTTTTCGTGTGGTACACCGAGTGGGCTGTTGTGGCAATGATGCACAGATACCTACAGACTGTTACTCATCACCCGTGTGATGCCGGCTTAGAATAGCGTCACCCCATTTCTTTCCCTTGGGAGTCGTAAGAGGCGACTAAGGGACTCGAGGGTGTGTATTGCAATTTTAGGCGATGGGCTGACAACCTGTCACTATGGCGATGCACAATTTTCCGCATGACCCGCCATTATTTGTCAGACGTGGCGTGAGTGACCGTTTTTTGCGGCTGTTTGCGCTCTGCCTACCCCGCAAGGGATTATAGGCGTAATATGTGTATGTATGTATGTTACTCATCACGCAATTATCTACAGAGCAGAAAAAAACCTTTATCGAAGCAATTCCACGAGTTATTTTAAACTGGCCCCATTACAAATCAGTCTGAAAGTGTTTCCGATCCCCTAACACTCTGTGGTTGATCCCGGCAAAACTCATCGATAGCTTACCCTGTTGTCACATTAAAAAAAAATTGTATACACACTAACACGTGAGTTAAAAAGAACCTTTTTAATATATATTTTTAATAACATTTGTATGTATGTATGTATGATTTTAAGTGTACTTACTACATTATTATTATAATTATAATTAGCCTATCAGATCCCACTGCTGGGCCTTTGCCCTTACTTACTACATAAATACTTGCAAATATTTTCTATTGGTCTCTTTTTATTGTAAAAGTTGCCTGGAAGAGATCGCTGCAAGCCATTGCTTTCTTTTAGTTTTAAGTTTCTGTTTTGTTTTGTTTCTGTTGAAGGAATAAATTATAAATCTATCTATCTCATTTTGACTAATATTTCTTTGTTTTGCAACGTATCGCAGCCCAACTATTTTATATAAT
The DNA here is from genome assembly GCA_027580185.1 of Tuta absoluta. Classification (NCBI taxonomy): domain Eukaryota; kingdom Metazoa; phylum Arthropoda; class Insecta; order Lepidoptera; family Gelechiidae; genus Tuta; species Tuta absoluta. Next base: position 4,911,040 of record JAQAHW010000029.1, on the reverse strand, counting down.
AGTAGTGTATAATATATGTAGTCATGTACACAAAATGTATGTTTTTATTGTTATCAGCTATGTAGTTCTTATAGCACAAGCTTTGCTTAATTTGGGGCTAGATGGCGCTGTGTGAATTGTCCAGAATATTTATTTATTTTTAATGAGCATTTTTATTTTGTTTTGCATGACTTATCTTCTGTACGGTTGCACCGTAATACAAAATCTCTTTTCCATAATATTTGATGTACTTTACACACATTCACATTTATCTGTATAATTTATGTACGTGGAGTTATAATACCTTAATGGGTTGATGATCGTTTTGTTTACACATTAATAGGTATATACATTTATAAATATCGGGTGAAATTTTTCTAGCGACAGATAGCGAAATCTCAAGACGGGCTAGTGATAAGGAACAACTTTTCCCAAGAAACATAGGTTGAAATATGAAAAAAAAAACTGAGATTCCAAAGTAACTCAAATTATTGGTCACTAAAGTACCACCGTTTCAATAAGTCGTTTATGACAGCTGTCAGATTCATAATAATACTATGGCAGAGGGTCCATTTTCCTTTGTAGACATCCCTTTTAGTATGGAGATGCCAGCTGTCAAATACGACTTATTGGAACGGCGGTACTTTAGTTAAATTTCACCCAATATACTTATTAAATATGTAGATTGACCCGATGGCGTGGCGGATAGTTTCCCTGCCTTCTATGCCGAGGGTCGTGGGTTCGGTCCCCACAAGACACAAATATTTGTTAGTAAAATTTTCAGATATTTGTGTTTAGTGTGGGTGTTTTCTATGTATAATATGTATTAATTTACAAAAATAAGAGTATATAGGTAATCATATCAGCTATATAGTTCCCATATTACAAGCCATGAAATGAAATGTTCAGGATATTTTATTTTACAGGAGACATTCTTTAAATAAACGTAAAAGTATTAAACCAATATAACCGTTTTTATTGTTGAAACCTGCCCAACGATTTTTATACAGGTACACGAAAAAAGAAAGGTTATTCATTTGGATAAAATCGTAGGTCGGAATGTTTTCACAGAACTGATAACGGGAAAACAAAAGTAGAATTATTTTTAGCATTACACGTTTCGCGGATTTTACGCTCTTTGTACCCAATAGTACTGGCATTTTAAGGGTAATTGGTTTGAAGAGGTTTCTTTGGGTCGTTCAAATGTCTTTAGCCTTTACACCTCACATGCAAACGTCACATGGTTTGTCGAAAATTTGTACAGACATATTTTCATTTAGGATTACTTGAAATGAACACCCATTTTTGACTAGGGGTAAGCTTAAAACCAGCAGTGTGCTGTGCCTACACCCATTTCAGCTCATAGTGTATATTTGTACTGAATTTATTGATTGTTGTGCCTAAGATGTGATGCGAAATAAATATATTTGTATTTGTATTTGTAAATGAAAATTATTACAGATTTCCCATTTCATACAACGAAACGCGACTTAAAAATAGCCATTATTTAAGCTATTTAGATCTCGTGACAAAAATAATTAGTTACAAAACCTTTTTTTTTTGCAAACCCTTTCAAGGTGCAAGTCAAAGTGTGTTTTAAGAATGGCATTCAAATATTGTTCGTTCAAATAAAAATATTCAATGATAAAGACGCCTTGCGCGCCATCTCTCTGTTATGTAACGAAACTCTATTGTATTATTGCGTTTCCAACACGCCGGTTTTAATGGAGATTTTACAAATCATATCAGATTAGATTCTTCATTGGAGACTAAATTCCAACCTTCTATAATGCCTTTAGTGGCTACTATCAGTTGTCGATTATAGTAAACCTTTGGTCAGACCGACATTTAGGCTTGCGCTACGATTTATGTAGTTTTAGTGCGGGTCGAAGCTTAGTGGCACCGCAGTGTGCCACTGACAAAATTATTGCCAGCTTACTAGGGCCTACAAGTCAGACGCTATATCGTTGGGGTAAAAACTCTGGCATCAGGGTTGGGCAGGTTAAAATACGCTATAAATGATCTTTTATCTACAGGTATGTCGGAAATATTAGTAAGGGCGAATGAGTTTATAAAAAGAAACCAACCATACTTGAAATTACTCTGTACGCTAACATATTTATTGCAGAAAGTCCGAAAGCTCTTTCGCGGAAAAGTTTTTCAGCTGGATGGGCTTGTTTACCTTTCGAAGTATTTATTTTGATGTAGTTAATAAAAAAGTAAAACAAGATATTAAAAACATTTACAATCCAAATATTTGTTCTATGATTTCAATTTCACATACCAGCGAGAAAAAACTTCTTCTTTCACTTTTCATAAATAAAAATACATTTTCGTAAACTAATATCAAAGAAACATTATTCTAAAATCAACCTGCTTCCATATCAAAGCTTTTAAGAAAAGATGGAAGTATGCTGAGTATTTTGCCAGAGCAAGGTAAATTCCTTGGAGAGACGGAAAAATTCTTTCAGAATCCCCAGTTTCTTTGTTCCTTGAAAGCATATGCTATTGGCAGGTTACGTTGAGTCAGTGGTATTTGGTATCTCTGGATAATGGTAAATTTTGTTTCCCATTGAGAGGGGAGAATGATGACATGTGTTCGTCTACAAAATCTGTCTTTAAAATTATTGATTTTAGTGAAAAGTGGTTCTCCCACATGTCCACTGCTGCGTAGAAAGAAGAAGAAGACGCATGTGTCAGTGAGAAGGAAATGCGTAAGCTTATTGTAGCCGTATTGGTTTGGGAATTAGATTGGCATTCGCATTTGTCTTTCGTCTGACAGGCGCATGCGTTAAAAGGACGCGGCGGTGGAAGACAATCACCAAAGACGTTGGTGTTCCTTCTTGCAGTAAAATGAAACAAAATTAAATAATAACAGTACAAAACATTGACATGCTTTTTTCTATTAAATATTTTTGTCAATCACATTATACTCTGAAATTTTTAAATTGTTATATATTGTACTAGCGGCCCGTCCCGGCTTCGCACGGGTGGACAATTATTTTTTACATAAATGCACTTTAAATTTTACACCCTTTTTTCACATTGGAGGTGTTTTATTATATATTTTTTATCCTTACCTACAGCTACTATTATATACACTTAGGTATTTATTATTTCAAAATATTTTTTAGAGTTCAGTACCCAAAGGGTAATAACGAAAACCCTATTACTGAGGCTCGGCTGTCCGTCTGTTTCTGGGCAGGTTTTTTGGGGGGTTTTTCCTGTTCAGGGGGTCCGGTTAATTATACGCATGTTAATAACACGCTTTGGAAATCTTGACTAAAATTTGAAACAAATGTCGTTTACAAATGGTGGTGGCGTAAAGTTACGTGCTGTGTGATTAACCTGGCCAGCCCCGAGGCAGTGCCTTTATTTTTATTTTTATTTTTTTATCCCGCCCGAGTCGGTTTTCTATTAGGACAATACAAAATTGTTATAAAAAGAAGAAGATTGCGCTAAGCAAATTTCTTTTTTTACAATGACCGATCATGACGTCAATAAGTGATAATGCTATCCTACATTGAATAAAGTTATTTCATTTTCATTTTTTCATTTTCATTTGTCCGTCCGTCCGTCCTACAGTTACGAAGCTGTACCTCCTGAACCGTTATACCTAGACAGTTGAAATTTTTACAGATGTTGTATTTCTGTTGCTGCTATAACAACAAATACAAACATCACGATAGTGCGTTGAAAACTAACAGCGACATCTATGTTTGTATTATGGAACTAAAATATTACTTTTCTCAGTTTTCGTGATAGTATAAATGTTTAACTACTGAAGCTAGAGAGATAAAACTTGGACTTGAAGTTTTTTATGTAATGAAGCAACTAATAAAGATAAAATTCCGTTTTTTAAAATCCCCCAGGGGATGAACAGGGGGTTAAAAGTTTGTATGAAAGTTCGTTGTCCAAAGTGTGATCCGTTTCAAAATTAGTGATTAGACTTAGGACTTAAAATAATTAAACACGTGTTTCAGCATATTTGAAATTTTAACCCTTAATAGGGTCAAAAGGGGGTTAAAAGTTTGTATGAAAGTTCGTTTTTTGAAATGAATGTGATCTGTTTCAAAATTTGTGGTAAGACTAATAACTTAAAATAATTAAATACGTGTTTCAGCATTTTTGAAATTTTAGCCCTTAAATGGGTGAAAAGGGGGTTAAAAGTTTGTATGAAAGTTTTTTATCTTAAATGTGATCTGTTTTAAAATTTCTGATAACACTCATAACTTAAAATAATTAAATACGTATTTCAGCATTTTTGAAATTTTACTCCTTAAAGGTGTCAAAAGGGTGTCATAAGTTTCCTACCAGTTGGGCTACCCGTTTTCCCATGGGAATGCGACGATTTCCCGAAATAATTTATACTTATAAACCTTCCTCTCAAGTTACTCTATCTAATAAAAAAAACCGCATCAAAATCCGTTGGGTAATTCTAAAGATATAAGGAGACACCAAACGGGAAGCGACTTTATTTTATACTATGTAGTGATGATGTACGGTCGGATTCATAAGTGGAGTCATAGTTAGACTACGAGACAGATTGCAATACGGGTTATTATCCTCTGTACTTACTTTACTAACTTACGCACACACGTAAGATTATCGACTGTAAGTAGAAAAGTCCACCTTAAGGCGTAGCATTAAAACTTAAACAGATTACCACCAATAAGCGACATCTATGTAATCTTTGAAATAATTACTCGGTGATAGCCTATTCGCCACCACGTCACCACAAAGTATACATCACACTGGTTTGTCTAAAACTGTATTATAGTTATCCTTATTCGTTCATTTGTAGTAAAGCAATAGATTACATATCTTTATTTCGTCGTTTTGATCACAAGCAACCGTAGCTTAGCGGTAATAGTTCTTACCTTCTAATCAGAACGGAACCGGGTTCCCATCCGATCTCTGTATGTTGATTAATGTTTTTTTAAATGTTTTTATCATATTTTCTCCAGTAATCATTATTTTATATGATATTTTTCTATATATTCATCTATGTATTATATCTATAAATGTTTATTGTAAATTATGTATCAAAATATTATATCTAAAAACATAAACCTATAATATTGTAATAAAACAAAAAGTAAGGTAAGAAATTATTTTATTGGTAGGTATGGTATAACTTTATGTAAATAACATAATGACATGAATGAGAACTTTTGGTAACCATAAGATACGAGTATGTAAAACTACATAAAATACTTGCTGTCGTAATACTTAGTTAATAGTTTTGTTTGAATGATAAAACACAATATTATGTAAAATGATATTAAGTGTTCATTAGCTGAAACATCGATAGGTAATTATTTATAAGATCATAGGAATGATCCAAATCTTGGATTGAATCTTTCAATAAAGTTATTTAAGTAATAATTTCGTTAGTAATTATTTTATTGTTCTATGTTTAACGATGATGCACTTTCCTCGGAAGTAAAAGTAATTGTAATAATAATAAATCAGTTATTTGCCTACATCTCAAGGTTTAAGCTTAAGTACTCGTTTTCGTAATGAAAAGATATTGAAGCAAGGCCTTAAGATAACTGACTAATAATGATCAATCTTATATAAATATATATCGATGTTTTAGCATAATTCAATTGCTAATGTAATGCTCCACAAATACCTACTACTGCAATAGTAGGCGGGTAAGCCGGTAAACAGAGGTTGAGTGAGCAACGATTTATCGGGCCCGCTTCGCCATACATTGCTGATTATTTTGTGTATATTCATATATTGTAATGAAATACACAAGATAATCAGCAATGTATGCTAGATCGGGTCAGATTGAAATCTTAAGTAAAAATCGCCGCTTACATAATTAGTATTTGGTGTTACCTCCGCTGTTTTCAACAACACTTAATAAACACTTATTAGACTCGACCAAATAAGTGCATATATCTGTTCCTCTGGTACTCTCCCACACTCCCAGGCAGTGAGCCTCTAAAGCTTCTGTAGTTCTTTCATTGCGCATGTCCCACCTTTGCACCATTAAACCCCATAAATTCTCTATGGGATTTAAGTCCGGAGATTTTGCTGGCCAACGAATAACTTGGATATCTGGGTGCTGGCTAAGCCAATTATTCACCACGGCAGCTCGATGCACTGGACAATTTATCCTGGACAAATGCAAAACGAGGAACTTCACTAGCAGGATAAACAGTTAAACATTTCACACCGTCGTCGGTAGCATGCTTTCCTGTAGCATATGTGACTGTGTATTTCCTGTTTCTTGTGCTACTAATTCGTCTGGACCAGCGGCAGAACCATTTTCTTCATATTGTTACACCATCATCCTCCGCTGTGAATCATTAATAAGACGAGTCGAGTTTTTACGCTACCTTCCTCTTCAAAACGTGTAACCCAACGTTTAACAGTCTTCCACTAAAACAAAGTAGCATTATTAATAAAAAAGTTTATACTAATCGGTTCACAGCTACCAACATACTATGAGTCAAAGTTTTTAATATTTAAAATACAATTGTAATGAAATAAAACTATACTTACGGCCAGACCAGTCTGATTAGCAATTTGAGTTAAATTAAATCCAATATCATGCAGCGCCACAGATAATTGCAGCGCAACAATACGCTGCCTATCCTGCAAACTGTTATTAGTATGCATTTCGAAGAAATAAACACTGAAGTTTAATAAATAAACTTAGGTTAAAAAAACCACTTAGCACACGCACTATCTCGCAAACGATCTAGCAACAACTAAAATGTAATTCAAAATTTACAAAATTTTGCTTCATTTGATAAAATAAAAACTACAACGAAGATATCGGGATTCGAACCATTGTCTCCACAATAACGGTCAAGAATTTGCTTGACTGCGCTACTGACCAAGCTACCGAAGCTAATGATTCATGTAGTGAAATAGTCAATACTACTCAGCCTATTATACAATGGTAGTTCGTCAAATAATAGTATGTTATACGTCATTTGTGTCATTGTGTGAGTGTCGCCGCGGGTGCGAGCGACTTGTTTTCTGAGGTTTGTGTTAACTATGACTCCACTTTTGAATGCGACCGTACCTCTTGTCATTATGAATTGATACATACATACATACATAAATCACGCCTATATCCCTCACGGGGTAGGCAGAGCGTTAGCGGCCGTAAACGGATATTAACACCACGTCTGACAAAAACTTGAGGGTCAATCAGATAACTGTGTATCACTATAGTGACAGGTTGAATGAATGAATTGATACTGTGAAATAAATTAATCTAAATCTAAATCTCTAACTTTATGGCGATTCAAGAGATCCTAATAATGTAGTGATCCAAGTGTAGTTTTTTTTCCGTATTTTTTCATGTTTTGATCGAATGATTTTAGGATACACAAGAGTCTATCTAACCTACCGAGAGCGACAAGTATGAAATGCCTCGAGAGACTCAAGGGATCTTCCTTGTGTCACTATACCCTTATCATCACTCGCCCTCGGGCTTCATCGCAAATAGGAATATAGAGTTAGGAGACAAGAAGTGTCAGTGAGTTAATTCACTGAGCCGACTCATGGGAATAACTATAGTTTACTGAATCAACTCATATTTATTTTTACATTTATAATCATCTTCTGCCCTCGGAGTTTATTGCAAATAAGAATACTAACAGAGTTAGCAAACAATGGTGTCAGTGAATTAATGCACTGAGCTGACTCGAGTATAATAATTCACTGAATCAACTCAAGGTCCTTGTGTCTCCATACCCTTCTCATCACCCGCCCTCAGGCTTCATCGCAAATAGGAATAAAGAGGTGAATAAGAGGTGTCAGTGAGTTGATTCACTGAGCTGACTCACGGGCAGTAAATTCATAACGTTAAACGAGCTACATCATTTCAAGTGCAGCTTTTCAAAATCAAATGATGATTAATTTTATATTTCAGAAATATACGATTATGAATATATTTTTTGATGAAACGATTTTGTAAATAAAAGTGGTAGTACGACACCAAAAACCGCCTTTATACGCCAATATGACAATATTGGCGTATAAAGACGGTTCTTCCACTTATCGTCCATCGCTGCTTTGTTTTATCACACAGTAGTCCATGCTTTTGTCTGACGAAATAAAACTAAGAATTTCGATCTAATTCACATACAAGTACGGCTATGGTGCGTTTAAGGTACTAAACGGATGCGTCTGTTATGTAATTTGATAAACGCATCCGTAAACGGACTGTTGCTGTATTTGTATGGCAATAAGTCAGTAATTCGCATTTTCCTTTCGTCTGACAGATGCGTGAGTTACGGTGCGTTAGAAATACGCAGTGACGGACGACTTGAGGGAGAACCGCACAAATGGTAAGAGGCCTCTTTACTGTTGTTCGACGACCGATGTGGCGCAGTGGTAGTGCGACTGCCTGCGACGCAAAGGTTCCGGGTTCGATTCTCGGTGGGACACTCACAAAGTTGATATTTATCACTTTGTGAATTTGTTCCCGGTCTGGTTAGGACATTGCAGGGTGAACCACCTGATTGTCTGAAAATAAATGGTTCCGTGCTTCGGAGGGCACGTTCAGCCGTCGGTCCCGGTTGCTGTCTATGATTGCTTAGACGGCGGTCGTTACACAGCCATATCAGAGGCCTACTACTAGTAGAAGGCGGTTGAAAAACTCTGACAATTGGGTTCTTCGGGTCGTTGGACGACTCGGTGTCCCACACGAAAAGAGAGGGACTGTTGTAAAATGATTTCATGAACGACTGGATTTCCAGTCATATGGAAATCCAGTGTAATGAGTCACAAACACGACTCAAATTACGAATAGAGACTCATAATTTGAGTTACATAGATACAACCCTACGAAGTGAGTAGCAGGCAGTGGAAACCGGTAATTTTGAGGTTGACAAGTCGACAAACAACACGCAAAGCTGATTTCAAAGTCCAGTGTTTAACCGACTTACACAGTGACATGCGATGATAAGTTTAAATAAGTAGTTTGATTACGGCCCTGACACGACAGGAAATTGGACAATTTTGTAAGAAATCGCGATAAAATCATGTCGTGAATCGCTTAATTGTATAAAATGAAGTCGCTTTCCGTGTCCATATGTATGCTTAGATCTTTATAGAACGTAACGAATTTTGATGCTGTTTTTTATTAGATAGAGTAATTCAAGAGAAAGGTTTCGTGTTTGATTTATTCCGAGGAATTGTTCTTTTTTCAGAACAGTAACAAATATTTAGCAGTAGTGGCGATAGCGACCGTATTTTTACGGCCGTTATCGCTCTGCCTACCACGCAAGGAATAAAAGCGTGATATATATGTGTGTGTGTGTAATTATAATTACGTTCTAGAGGTACTTACGTTCAGTTATCAGCACATTGTTTAAAATTACTTACACCTACACCAAAACCCTCAAGGCTCGACGTGGGCATTTACGACACCCGCAGGATGCTATTAAAGCCCATCTTGATGCGGGTAATTTATTCTTCATCATTAGTATAATACAAGACTACAAGCGACTTCTTATGATCTTAGGTTGATACCTAAACTTTACTTTACTTGACGGCCGATGTGGCGCAGTGGTAGTGCGACTACGTGCGACGCAAAGGTTCCTGGTTCGATTCTCGGTGGGACACTCACAAAATTGATATTTATCGCTTTGAGAATTTGTTCCCGGTCTGGTTAGGACATTACAGGGTAAACCACCTGATTGTCCGGAAAGAAATGGGTCCGTGCTTTAGAGGGCACGTTAAGCTGTCGGTCCCGGTTGCTGTCTATGATTACTTAGACGGTGGTCGTTACACAACCATGTCAGAGGCCTACTACTAGTAGCAGGCGGTTGAAAAACTCCGACACCAGGGTTCATCGAGTCATTGGATTACATGGTGTCCCACTCGAATAAAAAAATGTCCTAAACTTTAGCAAAACTACCGAATGTTTTAAAGTAACGACGGCAAAACGACACTTGCGTTATTCTCAATGTTTATTTATAAAAGATTCTTTAAACACGTTTCCTATTTACAATAAATATAATATTACTCGACAAGAAAAAAAACTAAAGTTACTGCTGATGCTCAGGTCAGAAACGATTAACAGCGTCAGTACTTCAGACGTAAGTACTGTTGTCCCTCGGTTTTCAAGACCCTGGACAATAGTCCCAATAGGGGGGGAACCTAAAGCAACAAAATTCATCAAGGACCTTCCAGGGCTAGCAGTTTTATGGCCCAGCGCATAGAATAGGTAGAAAGAGTTATAATATGAAAAAGAATTAATGTTAAATATCCAGACGTTGTGATAAGGTAGATTTTGTTATGTTGTATAGAGTCGGTATGTAAGAAGGAATGTCTGAGGACAGACATGATTGCTGGATGGCCGAGGATGTAGGAGTGGATTCTCCGTGGTAGATGACGTGTGGAAGAAATAGGTAGATACGTATGGAAGTGATAAAGATAGAGAGAAGATGTCAGACAAGTGCCAAGACGTTGTTGCAATGAAAGACTTGTATAAGGAGAATCTGTTTATTTTACTTCGCCGTTCGCGTCCACATATGTGTAAAAACTAAACTTAGCTATAGATGGATTGTAAATTTACGTAAAATATAATAATACATACATTAGTTGTTTTTTTTATTACTTTTCTCCTTCATTAGGTTAGAAAGTTTTTACATCGCCTTCTTCTTCTTCATCGTGTCAATGGATCATAGTTATATTTTGGACTGCCAGTAGATGGTAGCGCCTTTAAGCGCATATACATTATTGTAGCACTTTGCTACGCTGCGTACGTAGGAAAGTGCTACGTACACTGAACCGTAGTCATGAAATTTCTGAGCTGTAGAAATTACTCGTTCGTCATTCCATTGTGAAAACTACAAAATTAGTACACATTGGTTAATTAGTACACGAAGTTTAAGTTGTAGGCATTAAGCGGCTTTGCATGAAACCAGATATTATTTAGAAACAAATTTATTTACAATTTAAAATAATGAGCCCAAAGTTAGTCTTTGCCATAAAAAACTGACAAGGCTTGAGATGTGGTCTAGACTTAGTAAAAATGGTTAATAATTATAGAATTTTATGCATAATATTTCATTCTGCACATTGTTTTGATATGAATTATATATTATACTAAATCACATTTGTATTACTGTCTGGGATGATAAGGCAAGTGTAGCCGTCAACGACCTCGACAGTGGAGCCACTTCAGAAAAACAAGTTTTCTCTTTATACAAAAAATATAGCAGAATGTCGGATGCCCAAGTTTTTAGTATTATCCTTATGTATAATTAGAACCTGCAAACTCAATAAAATATTCGCTGCAATAAAAGTAATGGAAATGCCTAAAAACAGCCACTCTTGGTATTAATTACAACTAATATTTTATTGAGTTTGCAGGTTCTAATAATACATAAGGATAATACTAAAAACTTGGGCATTGGACATTCTGATAGATTGTTTGTATACAAAGAAAACATTTTTTGTGAAGTGGCGCCACTGTCGTGTTGGGCATCGGGAATTCTGATAGATTGTTTGTATACAGAGAAAACATGTTTTTTTCTGAAGTGGCGCCACTGTCGAGGTGGTTGACGGCTACACTCGCCTTAAACGTTTATGATTCTCACGACATAGTGTGGGGTCATAGTAAGCTCAACTATGTACCTCTATTCTACTTCATGCGCTTCTTCTTCTACTTGTCAAAAATTATAAAATGTCATCTATAAATAAATATTTTTCATTTTTTTGTGGAGCCTATGTTGGGCTGATCGGGAATTTAATATGGGAGGTCGTCATTTTGTCTTTTGTTTTCCAGAATAGTCTCAATGGAAAACGTTGAACGGTTTCATGGGCTAATCATACCTGCAAAGTTTACGGTACACCATTCCTTACATCCTGTATAAACTTTAAATTTGTGTTATTCATATTTCATTGTTACTTAAGATAAATCATTAACAAGTTTTAGCAGCAAAGCTTCGTCTAAAAGTTCGAATAAAAGTAATGATTAAAGTCAAACTTTGCCTTTAGATTTTAAAAGTAAATATAATAAATAATTGAAGTCTTCATTGTTAATCAGATCTTTCTCATTATTAATCATAGTTAAATATTTTATATGAGTTAACTAAAAAACTTTAAGACTTTGAAAGAGAGATTACTTACATTAGAAAACATTAAACTTAAAACAAAATCGTTAAGTAATTATTTGGTCAAACTTTCCTTGAATGGCCCGATAGCACAGCGGATAGGACCCCTACCAGCTACGCCGAGGGTGGTGGATTTGATCCCGACATCAGATATTTGTATTAAGTCAGGGTGTTTTCTATGTGTAATATGGATTAATTTACAAAAATAGTATACAAGTATTAATATCAGGGCGTGGAGTCTGCTAAATGAAAATCACTTAAGTTGTATGTTGATAGCGTGTCAGTGGCATGTATTGTGCACTGTTAGTAGTATAGAATTTGGTGACTATAAAATGACAGTTGAGTGTCTTTTATACTCAAAATTCACTTTCAAATTATTTTGAATAATCTGTTAATGCAAGCAAAATGTCCTGATGTACTGGTGATAAGTAATATAGGGTGAAAGGGGTTCCTAATCACCAGCCCGATTTCGCTATCAGACACTAGTAAAATTTCACCCTACCTATCTATACTATGTGTTATACACAACATATCTAATTATAACCGTGTTTATCTCGCGTCGTTTGTCACGGGTAAGCCGGTGTTGGCCGCACCTGTGCCCGGAACAATTTCATACTACCGGGTGACGTCACAACATTATATCCGTATGAGACGTCACTGGAAGTCCGGGTGAGTGAACTTTTTGTACGAGAGTTACAGTACTGTAAAAACTGATAAATCGAAAGAAACCGGGAATGAGAACTTTTATACTGACAGTTCTATAGCTTTTCTAAAATGTCTTTACAGATGGCTTTGTGCTTATTTGATATTTTGACATAAGAGTCATTTAAACGATCAAATATCGGACACCTACATTTTCTCGCCTATTGGCTTTGAGACCCTGGGTACTTGGGGCCCTGAAGCTAAAAAGGTAATTGCTGAGCTCTCCATGCGCCTCCACAAGGCATCCGGAGACCGCAGAGCTGGCAGCTTCCTTGCCCAGCGTATTAGCTTGGCTATACAAAGGGGGAATGCTGCCAGCATGCTGGGAACTATGTCTGGTGGGGAAGCATTGGGAGGCTTATTTTTATTTTTAGATTCTTGTTTTGTAAATATTATAAATATTCAGATGTTTGTAGCAAGAATTATATCAATAAAGTCATATATAGAGTCATCTATTTATATACGTTTCTATGGAAATAAACTTTTTCAGTTTAGCTCAGCGCTATCAGATTTACCTGTGTAATGTATAATTATAAGTTAAGGTTATCTTTGAAATTGGTTTGTCTTATTATTTTATATTTATTTTGTATAACTGAGGAATGTGCAGTGCCGACACAAACTTTTCTAAGGTTTAACGGTACGAAGTAAAGTTGATGCTTAATATGTCTTTTAATCAATAATAAAAATAATAATAGATACAGATCAGAACACTAAAAGATTGGCTAGAAAATTTCCTATTCCGGATTGTTTGGATGTGATATCCAATTAGCTAGGGCAGTTTAGGGCCTAGAAAGATTGTTAATTTAGAGTAGGAGCACTTCTGGGCAGGTTTTTTGGGGGGTTTTTCCTGTTCAGGGGGTCCGGTTAATTATACGCATGTTAATAACACGCTTTGGAAATCTTGACTAAAATTTGAAACAAATGTCGTTTACAAATGGTGGTGGCGTAAAGTTACGTGCTGTGTGATTAACCTGGCCAGCCCCGAGGCAGTGCCTTTATTTTTATTTTTTTTATCCCGCCCGAGCCGGTTTTCTATTAGGACAATACAAAATTGTTATAAAAAGAAGAAGATTGCGTTATGCAAATTTCTTTTTTTTACAATGACCGATCATGACGTCAATAAGTGATAATGCTATCCTACATTGAATAAAGTTATTTCATTTTCATTTTCATTTTCATTTTCCAAGATTTTCCGCGCAAGTTTTTTAAATTACACAATCACGATCGTTTGATATCATATTCAATCACTTAGGTGGTTGTGGTGGTAAAGCTTCTGGGCAGGTTTTTTGGGGGGTTTTTCCTGTTCAGGGGTCCGGTTAGTTATACGCATGTAAACAACATGCTTTGAAAATCTTGACTTAAATTTGAAACATTGCCGTTTAAAAATGGTGGTGGCGTAAAGTAATATGCCGTGTAATTAACCTGGCAAGCCCCTACTTAATTTTTATTATTTATCCCACCCGAGCCGGTTTTCTATTATGATAATACAAAATTGTTATAAAAAAAATTGAGTTATACCAATAATTTTTTTTACAATGATGGATCATGACGTCAATAAAGTGATAACACTATCCTACATTGAAGAAAGTAATTTCATTTTCATTTTCAATTTTTTCTCCCACAATGACGGACTGACGGACGTATTTTTGACGCTTCCATCTGTCAGACGAAAGGAAGTACTAATCTAAGCACAAACACTTGACAAACGCATTTGTTAGTCCACCATATACCTAGATTCATGTGACTATAGATTAAACTGGCATAGAATTTAATACAGTCAAACCCAAAAATCACTTTCAGTTCAAAGTCACTGGGAAACAATCCAATCGAGGTAAAGCCTGCGTTTTCCCTAGAGAGGCGTTGCCTAGCAACCGCGAGGGGTAAGCCGGCGGGGGGCACGGTTGGGCTCTGAAAGGGGTCACAAAATCCAAACTTAACTCATAAATTTGCACGACAGGTCGATCGCATTTCGACAATGCTACGGTTGCGCCAAATCTCATTTCGAGGCGCCCCGTGTACGTTTAATTTGTGTTGAAAACTATACACGGTATCGGTGGAACAAAATATTGTATGACGCTTTGTCCAAAATAATATAAAAGTGCGTAAAAATTATATTAGTGTTACTTTATTTTGAAGTAGGTACTACTCTTACCTTCGTTATTATCTTTTATTCATGGAGCGACGAGACGCCGACAATTTGAATAACCTTTTTTGATACCCAATTCCAACTTCAATTTCAACAAGCACGCACGTTATTAAAACGCTTGAAACTTACACATTTTTTATTTTTACATTTATTTTTTACGATTAGTTTTATCGTAATAAGAAATATAAAGCTTTTTGGGGATTTTGAGATGCTTTCGCACTAGTAGGTAGGCTACATAAAATGTGTACGGCGCGCATCACTCTGTTTGGTAGAATGGTAAATTTTACATATTTGTTGACTACTTGGCAGACCAAATAGGTAGAGAATTTAGCGTGGAGCACGGTAGTATAGTCCATACGAAAGCATGGAACTTGGCATGCCTTGATTTGAATAACGAATAGAGAAGGCGGAACATGTTTATAAGTAAATACCTTTCCTCCCCTTTGTCCCCTTGTGTGTTCTTGATTACAGTTTTTTTTTCAGTTTCGATATTCGAAAATTTTCCCACAGTTTTCTCGACGCATTGATAGAATTTTTATACCCAAACCACAAGCTTTTACGACCTACGCTTCAAATGTAATCTTTATAAAAACAAGGTTTAATATTTGATATTATGGCTCTAGTTTTTAATTTTTTAAGGCTTGTGATAAAGGCGGGCTCATATTCTGGATGACACTTAAGCTGGCTACAGAGTTTTATTAAAAAACCTTCTGGGGCACCTGCAAGGCTCTCTTCATACTATGATAATATTATAAGCCTTGGCTCCATCTGGCGTATAATGTTTGAGGTTGAAATAAAGCATCAGGTTAACTTATTCCAGTTGAATTTGGAAATCAAATTCTTTGGGAAAGGTTTGGTCATGACAATAACCTTTAACGAAATGTAAGAAAAGGAAGGTATTGAAACTATATTTTATCCTTGCCCACTTGCAGAATGACATGACAAAAATGACGTTGTAATTCGTCTTAGTGACGGTACTGTGTGGAAATATTATTTGTTATATTGTTTGGTGCAGGTATCTGTCAATGTGAAAATCCTACCTTGGTATTGTCAGACAGACAGACAGAAACACTTTATTGCTCACACTAATAATTATGCCTTAAACAAGAACAAAAATAAACAACACAATATAAGCAAAGGCGGCCTTATTACTTTAAGCGATCTATTCCAGGCAACCCTGCACACTAAAAGAAAATATATAATAATGTATTGTCCTCGTTATACCAAGACATAAAAATGTTTGGTCGTTCCGTAGTCAATTGAGTAGCTTATTGGCTAAAACTTATATTTCAGGTTCATAACATAAAGGAAGAAATTTTTGTCGTGACCAATAGCGAAAACTGTGGACGGGCTGGTGATAAGGAATATAGTGCAAAGTATGTTGATAATTCGAAAAAAATATTAACTGGACCTACCATATATCGGTCACTAGTAAAATTTCAACCCATAGTTCAATTAAATTTGATAAACCGCGACAATAAAAAATGGGTCGTTCCGTTGGCAATGGAATAGCTAATCGGCAATGTCAAGTTCATTATATTTTGTTTAGGCTATAAGTATCGGATAAAACCTTCCTTCAATCGGCTTATTTGAAAACATTAAGTGGAGATGTGATGCTATTTAAAATGTATCGATTTTTCTATTAACATTGCCATGACTATAATAGAAAAGGTATTTCTACGCATTGCTTCTGAATACAATATCAGTACAATAAAATTTTATTAGACTCTGTAATAGAAAATAAACTTTTACTACCATCGAGGCTCCATTTTCAGTGTTTGAAAAACTTAAATATATTATAATTTTAAACAAGCAAATATGTATTTAGTGCGTACTAATTAAGTTTTAGATCCAAGTTCTTTTGCAAACAGTCACGTTATTTATGACTGTAGAAGGTATGACAGGTATTTTGCGGAAAATCTTTGACATCATACCCAAACAATGCGAATTATGAATTCAAATCTCCGCTTTCCTGAAACTTTTTGAATATGTCTTATAGCAATAATTTCTGTGTGATGCCGGCTTAGAATATCATCACCCCATTTAATGCCTGTGGATGTCGTAAAAAGTGACTAGAGGATTCAATGTTTACATGTGTATTGCAATTTTAGGCGATGGGCTAACAAATTGTCACTATTGTGACCTACTATTTTTTAATGACCCTTAATTTTTTACAGATATGGTGTGATGCCTGTTTTAGCGGTTTTTACGCGCTGCCTACCCCGCAAGGGATATAGGCATGATATATGCATTTATGTATAGCCATAGATACTTGATATCAAGAAAATAGGTAACTAATGCTGAATTATAACAGATGATAGGTTTATTACATTACAGGAAATGTAGGTTCCTAGTATCTCATAATATGTTAATCTAGCACAGGAAACAAAGGTCTCGATTCTGATAACATTACTTCTTCTATTCTTGTCACTTTCTTAATAAATCAAAAGAAAAGAGACAATATTAATCAACCGATATCATTTTGCTACACGTTTATTTTCCTTTTGGGTGCGTAGAATATTATACGAAAATAGTCAAAACGAAAATTTGCAAGACAAAATATGCAAATATTTTGCATCATGACGAGGAATGTGCCAGAAAATCTATCTATCCTTGTCACACATATGCGAATTTTTATTTAACTTTTATTGTATTTTTACTATTTCATATAATTATTTTGTACTTTATTGCACATCGCACATTATTTCTGTCTTGCTCTCATGACACTCGGCAATTGACGCGTAATATTTACTGCTCATTTTGTGTTGAACATTTTCGTCTGAACAATTTTGAAGCATATTATTAGATTATGCTTTCTAATTTCGCCTTGTTTTACGAATCAAACGTCAGTTTTTCAGGCCAATAACCAAAATTACGAACGACTGTCATGAATGAGATTCCCCGTTTCTTTTAAAATGTTTAAGAAAGTGACAAAGATGTCTAAAAGCACGTTCTCACAATGCCATATAAGTGGGCAGAGCGAGCATGTAAACGGGTTAATCGCGCTGCTACTCGTCATGCCGCTGCCACTTTCCGTGCTCCCTCGATTGTCGGCTTATAGTGCGCGAGTCAAAGGAACGGCAGTACGAACGCGTGTGGAATGTATTGCTATCTTGCTCAATCATATTGGTGCGAGAAGAGTATGACGGCAGTGTGTGAACACTCACTCGCGATGATACTTCCGTGGAAGTACTTCGAGCAATATTTACGACAGCGGCAGGAGCAGGACCTGGTGCATAGTTAAAACGCAGCATTATATCTAAAATAGATAAACCAACCCAAATAATGCGACTGGCATGGTGTGAACGTGCTTTAAGAATTAGCTCAGAAAATGTGCAGCCAGAATCAACAGCATGATAACTATTGTAGCTTGAGTAGTCAAATAAGTACGTTTCCGGCTACATAATGTACTGTCTGTGTTCCGTCTTTGTAAACACCTACGTTTCTATCATATCATTAGCTGTTTGCAAACATGTTGTGTAAGCAGAAGTTTTGTTAAATTGACGTCGGACGATTGTTTGAATACATGCATAAGTATATCACGTCTATATCTCTTGCGGGGTAGGCAGAGCGTGGAAGGCCGTTAAATACAAACATTTACACAACGTCTGGCATTTGAGGGTCATTAAGAAAAGTGTGTATCGCTATAGTGACAGGTTTTACGCCTTCAATTGCATACACATGTAACCCTCGAGTCTCTTAGTCGCCGCTTACTACACCCATGAGAAATAAATAGGGTGATGCTCTTTTAAGCCGGCATCACGCGGATATTGTTTGAATATGATATTAAAAATTTCACTGAACTACAGCTATAATACGATTCTACATACATACATACATATATCACGCCTTTATCCCTTGCGGGGTAGGCAGAGCGTTAACGGTCGCAAAAAACGGACATTTACGCCACGTCTGACAAACATTTGAGGGTCATTTGGAAAATTGTGTATCGCCATAGTGACAGGTTGTCAGCCTATCGCCTAAAAATGCAATACACACCCTCGAGTCCCATCGTCGCCTCTTACGACTCCCACGGGAAAGAAATGGGGTGATGCTATTCTAAGCCGGCATCACACGGTTACATCATACGATTCTGGTTGCTATTAATAAAAACTTATATGGTGGTTGTTACAAAACCATGTCAGAGGCCTGCTTTACCGGTAATAGCAGTAGGCGGTTTACAAACTCTGACTCCAGGGTTCATCAAATCGTTCGTTGATTACGTATACCACAACCCAGAATAAGAAGCTATACCATGTATTCTTTGACGCCAGTAAGTCCTTCCGTCTCTTTACGTCGTATACGTTTTCAACCGTTAGAGGTCGTTGGACGACTCGGTGTCCCTCACAAAAAGAGGAAGAACCATCAGAGGGCCACATTCGTACTGTTTAGTGCAAACAGCAGCAAACAGCACTGCATACTACCTATGCCTTATCAATACCTCTATATGTATATAAATTTTCCAGTATTATCCCACTCGCAAAAGCAATTTTATATCCAATATCAGTTCGGTACTTTTTGATATCAAGATAATTTACAATACACAATACAAAAGGTACACACACATTGACATGATAACGATACAAACCCGGGCAATATAAAAGAGTCTTTATTCGTCCGGAAATTTTAAAAATTACGGTAACAAGATATAAATTGGAGGAGACCCGGGTTTGTTGATAAAATCGAGTCCGATTTATCGGGGCCAGAAATGTATAAACGTACGTACAATAAGCACCAATTGGAGTTACCCGTTCAATAGTTCAACCATCAATAGTCAAGCTGTATGAAAAAATCAATCATTATCTGAAAGTGAAAAAAGTTGAATTGGCATTTAGCTTGTCAGAAATCTGTAGAATCAGGGGACGGTGAGTTTTCAAGTGAATGCCACAAATCGGCAAACGCAGCGTTGAAAACCGTTCGGCCAGATGGACCGATGACTTAAAGAGGGCGATTGGAAGTGACCCAATGGACAAAACAGAAGATTGTGCCAAATGGCGTAACCTGGAAAGGTCTTCGCCGAACAGTGGGCTGCTATAGGCTGCTGTGATGTCATTTAATGACAACCTGTGTTATGGTCCATTTAATTTGTAACTGAAGCTGCTGCCGACTGTACTTACTACGTTTATTTGCCACCAAATTTATTCATCATACGTGATTTTGCTCGGGGTTAATTTGGAGTATTCGGTGAATTTATTCTGCTATTTTAGAATATAAACAAAGATAACGTTCAACGTATAAAATGTAATGATTTAGTTGTTCAAAATTCGTTTATGTTGTTTTTTCTAATATTAGTAATATCTAAGTAATCAAATAATTCTGACTGGCAACTAAGAAAGGTGTAATGGCGAAGAAACATAAATCTTTCTGAAAAATCTCGCACTCTAAAACCTTACATTTACAGGTTAAATATAATATTATTTATTTGTTTTGTCTATGACATTGCTCGCAAACCTGAAAATGTATCTTGAAGACGAAATAAGCTCGAGTAACCGTTCTTCAACAAAAACATAAATAACATTCTTACCTTGCGAAGAAAATATCTAGCCTCTTCCGCACAAAAATGCACTCTACCTAACCTGAATCCAATATAAACATCCCGACAATAAATTCCGTCAAAAAGAATTCCATCTTACGTCTATTTCCCCGGGAAAGGGAACGTCTCAACTAGAGGCGTCTAAATGGAAAGAAAATATTATTGTTAGTTTTTCCCCCACTCTCCGTCTGAAATTTGATTCTCAACGACACTGGAATATGGAATTTTCCTTTGACTCGGCACCCTTTTGAAAAGAAAAACGGTTTCGAAATTAATGGATGGTATTTTATTGTAACTACTTTGAATTGTGTTTTTTTGAATTTTGTAACAGGAGGGAAAAGTACGGGAGAAATATGAAAGGAGAAATGTAAGGGACGAAGTACCGAAAACTTTGCAGGCATGATTATGAGACGACATTAAACAAACTATCCTCAAGGATTATAAACTCGAATATTTTTTGATCGATTTCCCATATAAATCTTAATAACCTGATATATTTTTATTACATTACGGAAATAGTTTTAAGGTAAATATGTATGCGATTTAAGTGTAGGTATCCCTACGTTGCAACTGAGTTACATCAGCTGTGATTGTGGGTAGACTGAAGTACCAGCGAGTTGTTGTCACCTGGCCGTTGGGCGACTAGATCTTCTGCTACCCACTCATTGTCTTAATAATTTTATTTAGTTGTAAACATCATACACTAAACCGGCACACTATACTCACGATATCCGCCGATTGGTCTAAGGATAAAGCGTTTTATTATTTAGTAATTTATTGGACTCCATGTTGTAGACAATTTAAATCCGTCTTACCAATTGAAACTATTGGCGTCCGAAAAATAATTCCCCTTTTTTAAGTACCTATTTGTTCATTTAGCTTTCAGTATACATGTATGTAGTTTTTTGTAGGTTTATACAGTTAAATAACATTGAGGGGTATTTTATGTGGTTACTATTAAAGTAAATTCAGAATTATTATTTAAATTTATTAGTGATCGTGCACTGCCTCATTTTATTAGATTTCTCTACACAAGGTCTGCAGGTAGATATTTTTTTTTAAATAAGTAGACCTGTTATGAATTGTTCCATACATGTATGTGTCCTTTGTGTTTTTTATAGTGTACAATGAACAGTTTATTAATTTTATCAGTACCGCAAATTTTTCGGTAAACCGTAGATATATTACACCCTGTATAGTCCGATAGATAATTAAGACTATTCCCAACAATGTATTGTAATATTTCAAGACTAGGTAATTAGCCAATGTTTGTGTCTAATTAGACCTTACATTAACTAAGAAGCTTGTTCTGTCTTTGCAGATGTAATATTAAATAACAACATGGCGACGACCAACCTGGGCCTTCTGATTTTGAATGCGAGACATTTTTGTGTAAATCTTTGTTAGTAGTTCCCTTGTATTTACTTTAATTTTCAAGCTCTATGAAAGGCAAAATATAAAGACTACACGTTGGTAAAAGTAAAAAAATGTACTTAAGCTGAACAAATATTTTTTGCAGTTATTTGTTATGAAAGACGTTATTTACATGAACCTTTGCAGAACTCCTTCAAGCTAGAGCCCAATACCAACTTCAAAATAGCAGCCATTTTAAAGTCGATGTGTGTTTTACACACACACACTCCTTAAACTTGTAGGTCTATTCTCTTCTCTTTTCGTGTGGGACATGAAGTCGTCCAACGACCCGATGAACCCTAGTGTCAGAGTTTTTCAACCGCCTACTACTAGTAGTAGGCCTCTGACATGGTTGTGTTACGACCGCCGACTAAGTAATCATAGAAAGCAACCGGGACCGACGGCTTAACGTGCCCTCCGAAGCACGGAACCATTTCTTTTCGGACAATCAGTTGGTTCACCCTGCAATGTCCTAACCAGACCGGGAACAAATTCACAAAGTGATAAATATCAACTTTGCGAGTGTCCCACCGAGAATCGAACCCGGAACCTTTGCGTCGCAGGCAATCGCACTACCACTGCGCCACATCGGCCGTCTGATTCAACAACTCGTAAGTCTATTAAAAAGATAAATCTTATATGCCGTCATGCTAACCAGGCTGGCCTCGAGGCAGTGCCTTTATTTTTCCTAATTTTCATCTGACGCAAGCTGCATTTACATTATATTAGGATATTATGTTGCAATAGATTTTCTTACAGACGGCGTAGAAAACTCATACATAATTTAAATTTCGAATTTGCGATTTTGTTATACCTGCTTACGATGAGCCTTATTGAATTATTTTCACCAGCTCCCTTCTACCATCGGACATCCAGACGCACCGCTGGATACCATCCATAATACATGTTTGCCATTCCACCAATTCGGACTAAGCGATTCCAGTCATCATTTATAATGCGCACTGCTAAAGAGTGGAACTCACTACCTGCGTCTGTGTTTCCAAACGCATAAAACCCTAATCTCTTCAAAGTAAGAGTGAACAGGCTTCTTCTGGGTGAGCTCGCTCCATCTTAGACCCTGTCTCTGTCCTATGACCTAGACTAGAATCAAGAGCAAACCCATCATTAATAAAAAAATGCGAAACTCATTTCAGCCGTAAAAAAGTTTTCTGCACCGACTGAGTACATACTTAGATACACACATCAGCCTATTGCAGTCCAACAAAAGGCGGCTGGTAGCGACTGGATCGAAACGAGAGATCGTACCCATACGTCCAGACCGTCAAATAATTGTTTTTATTGACGAATTTTTCAATTGATTGTATTTATAGAATGAATACCTACTTTACCTATACCTACTCGTGTAACACTGAGCTACATTGTGTTTGTATTGACCTGTAACTAGATAAGTTATGAATACATTTTTAATTATTTTCATTTTCAGCTGTGGACTACATACTTACCAACTACTAGTGGTAAGTATGTACAGACAACTGTTTCACCCAATTTCCCACGGAAAACAGACCTTCTCCCGACATAAATCATACGTTAAAACGTAACTCTTGATTTACTCTATCTTTTCAAAAAAACAAGATCTAAATCCATCGGGTCGTTTTAATGATTTAAGCATACATACAAACACACAGACATAGAGACAGACTGGAAGTTGGCTGGAAGCGACTTTACTGTATATCATGTAGTGATGAAAAGTATGTGTCACTATTTGCATCCCTCTTTACATAAAAATATTATTTCTATTTCTAGTTACTACCAACTAGTTGCTAAGCATTACATTAGAAAATATTTTCTTGCTTTATAAGTTTTCTTCTTTTATTTCGATAACCTACTTGAAATATTGATTCCAATTACGGCCAGTACCATAAACCTATCGATGGCACTTGTTTTCGCAGTCCCTATCTGTGGGCCGTAACTTCGAACAATAACATGCACAAATTAGCTTAGGGATCGGTACGTTAGGGTTGAACACCATTGCATTAAATTTAGTATCAAAAACAAAAAAAACGGAAGATACAAAATGAAAAAGACTTTAATATTTATAAATCGGGATGAGAATGGTAGTTCCCGTGTTAAGTATAGGTACAATTATTGTACAAACTAATTACGATGAAAGAGTCACTAGTGATGGCGAAAATCGCAGGTTCAAGTCCTACCCAAGGTAAAAAAATACATGTTTTCTAAGTGCCGTGTGATGCCGGCTTAGAATAGCATAACCCCATTTCGTCCCCGTGGGAGTCGTAAGAGGCGTCTAAGGGACTTGAGGGTGTGTATTGCAATTTTAGGCGATGGGCTGACAACCTGTCACTATGGCGATACACAATTTTCCGCATGACCCTCAAATATTTGTCAGACGTGGCGTAAATGACAGTTTTTTGTGGCTGTTTGCGCCCTGTCTACGCCGCAAGGGATAATAGGCGTGATATGTGTGTGTGTTTTCTAAAAAACATTGCATTATTTATGCTATGCTCGGATCATCTCGGTACTGTGTGATGCCGGCTTAGTATAGCATTACCGCATTTCTTTACCGAGGGTGTCACACCTTCTGTACTGTCTTAAGATGCAACTAAGGTACACAAGGGCTCCATGTGTAATAAAATTGTACCACATGTATTACAATTTTTGGCGACAGGCTGACATCTTGTCTTTATAGTGATATACTATTGTTTTGAAACGGATTTCAAATATATGTCAGACGTGGCAATAACGACCGTATTTATTGCCTACCCCGAAAGGGATAAAGGCATGATATGTGTGTGTATGTATGCTCGGACCATGATGACACATGTAGGTGCAAAAGAAGGTCGACAAAGATGAGACAAACAAGACCACCAATATGCCCTTCGCTATAGTAATTTTATAGTGGCTATGGGCCGGTCACACAACTTTCGTTTTTAGATGGTAGTGGCGTAAAGTTACATGCCGTGTGATTAACCTGACCAGCCCCGAGGCAGTGCCTTCATTTTTATTTTTTTCCCGCTCAAGCCAGTCTTCTATTAGGACAATACAAAATTGTTTAAAAAAAAGAAAATTGTGTCATATAGTAATTTCTTCTTTTTACAATGACAGGTCCTGTTGTCAATGTCAATGTCAAAGCGCAAACAAATTGAGGTTTGACAACTATTTGAGGATAATTCAAATATGTGTGTATCATCATAGTGACAGGTTGTCAGCCCATCGCCTAAAATTGCAAGACACACCCTCGAGTCCCTTAGTCGCTACTTACGACTCCCACGGGAAACAAATGGCGTGATGCTATTCTAAGCCGGCATCACACGGCATTACCTGTTCCTGTCAAGAAAAATCAACTAAGATACTTTTTGAGATAACCGTTACAAGCTACCTAATGCATCTCGACCCTAACTAAGTGGGTCGACCCCGTAATTTTGTGGGTCGTTTTCAATAATAACAATGATCGTTATTAGATGCCGGCTGCTGAAAACTGCTGAATCGCGGGTTACAGCACAATGTGTTGCTTAGCCCGGCTCCTAATAAGACAAGCGTTACTTGTAAAAACTATATTTTTAATAGGCTTTATGTTTAAATAAAAAAATCTATATACTTACTCAGTTCTCTTCGAGTCGATCTTCCGAGTGCACATATCTATCACTCGTTTAAACAAAAAATATTTTAGTAGTAAATTTTGATCTAATTTGATATTAAATTAGCGTCGTTTTGTGGGTCTTAAATTCTCTACCTAATAGTACAAAAAGTATAAAATTCCGACTAATATTTCTAAAGATATTTGTGAAAGTAGTTCAAAAGTGAATAATAAACGGCTAGAAGTGGACCATGACCTACATCAATAATCGTCTCTAAGCAGCGTGTCAAGTGTAAGTCAGCTCATACGGGGTCGCTGACCGACAAACTAGTTGACCTTGTGTACGCAACGCACTCTAAGTCGTAATACCAAGGGAGCACTAGCAGTATTTCGACCACATCGTCATAGCGCTGATAGCCGAGCGGGAGAGCCGTTGACTTCAACCTAAACTGGCGTGAGTTCGAAACCGGGAAGGGCAATTGACTTTTTTATTTAATTTTTTTGGCTGATTTAATCTAAAAACATTGAATATTGTTTGGAAATCGATTATGTCTTCAAATAAAAAATCTGCAGCAGTGGAAGCCAGCCCAACTTGTGTGAAGTGCAAAGTTAAAATAACAAGAAAGAGAGGTTTGCTATGTATTAAATGTAACAAATATTATTGTCAGGAGTGCTCAAATACTGAGAAACTGTTCTATTTATTAAAAAATAAACAGTCTTGGAGATGTAAAATCTGCAATAAAGAAACTCCAAACAAAGACCGGAAGCAACCGACCAAAACATTCCTTTTAAATGAGAATAAAAAGGAGATTTGTACTCAAACACAAACAAACAAACATTCCAGTGCTCAGCAGGAATCAGACAAAGGTGGTGAACCAAATATTACCCTGCCCAAAAACACGTCAACCCCAGAACCTCCTCTGGCTGTGTCTGTGTTCTTAAAATCAAAGGAAGATACTATGTTGGAGCCGGTTATTTCGTCTACTTCTTCTTCGAGTGATTGTAATAGTAACAAATACTGTACTCAAACTGACGTCTTGGCCTCGTTATCTAAAAGTTCAGGTCATGTCGCAATGAGGACGCTTTTTCCAGCAAACATAACAAGTAACTCGTTTGACTTACTGCCAATTGATGACGACATTTCACACCATGATACACACAAAGTGGTATTCCATAATATAAATAGAAGCTGTCCGGAGATGGGCAAAACTAATCCTGAGGAAGAATTAAAAGAGAAAAAACTTATAATTATTGATTTGGAGTATAAGTTAGAAAACTACGACAAATTATTCAATAAATATTTGTTCGAAAATACAGAATTGAAAAAGATGATATGTTTTTATGAACAGAAAATAAACAGTATGACTAATATTTGTGCGTCTTCTTCAAGAAAAAGCTCAACCAATATTAATATGATTAGTACACCACAAAGATTGGATTTGGATATTTTGAAACGTAATCTAGATGAACAACAATTTTCGTCATCAGTGAAGAAGTCTTTGCAGCGTAAATCAGCGAAATCCCAGAATCCTGACTTTAACTCACAACTTTCGTTTTTAAGTAATAAAATTACTGAACTTCAAAACCAACTCACACGTACAATTCAAGAACTCAAGAATTTACAAACAAATGAAAAAAGAGTTTTAAACAATATAGAAAAGTCTTTTGAAGAGCATGATTCTGCTTATGAACATAATATGACATCGTATAAAGTTAAGGAGACAAGTCACAGCTTTATAAATGAATTGAAAGACGAATCAACCAGTGATATTGTAAGGGGCGAATCTGTTAGAGAAAATGATACTATTAATAAGAAAAATGTGGACTCTAGACATAAAATTTTAATTCTCGCGGATGAGCATGGAAAAGGTGTTAACAAAGAACTGCAAAAGCTATTAGGTGATAATTTTGTGGTGGTCACTATCGTTAAATATAATGCTACCTTGGACCAAGTACTGTCTGACAGTGCTGCTCTTTGTAAGGACTTCACCAAGAAAGACTTTCTGATAGTGTTTGCAGGAAGCAATGATAAGGATCCAATGAAATTACAAATGGATCTTTATAAACATTTATATTTATTACAACATACAAATATCTTGATTGGAGAAGTTTACAGCAATATTTATGTGACTGAGATGAAACTGAATCAGGCTTATAAACTTATATGTTCATACTTTGAAAATGTAAGGCTTCTACATGTTACGGGAAATGAAACTAATTTGTATCAAATTGATCGATACTCTTTGTGCAGGGAAATGTTAAGAGATATTTTAAATATACAATATAAAAACAAATTTATAGATTATAAGAAAAAATCTGAATTAAAATTGAAGCAGAATTGTAGGACTGTTAGTAACACATCAACTCAAACTGACGAAACGCATTGCTTTTTTCGTGACTAACAATAGTAATGTAGAAACTTTTTGTGGTGATATAACTAGCGATCGTCATACTAAGACTAATATTAAGAAAGCTTTTAATCAAATTCTGGTACCTTTGTTTGTTTTTCATCAAAATGTATGTGGTGTGCTAAGCAAAAAGCCTGAACTAGATTTGTATTTTTTTGAATTGCCCAACAAACCCAATTATATTCTTATCAGTGAGCATTTTCTGACTAGTGAGTCTTTTCCTTCATTTAACTTACATAATTATGACATTGTTTCTCGCAACATCAGAATAAACATGAAACGAGGTGGGTCTTTAATCCTTGGGTTGATTGATGCTTGCGAGGATTTGCCGATTTGTAAAACATTATATAGGCAGGAGTCTTTCGAGGTTTGTGGTGTGAGAGATACACGTGTAAATATGAATGTCTGCTGCGTTTATCGCAATCCAAAGAAGAATAACTTTGGCGAGTTTGTGCTACAGTTGGAAAAACTTTTATCTTACTTCTTCAAAAGAAACTGTTTGATCGGGGGGGATTTCAATGTAGACATATTGGTAGACTCTGATGAAGCAAGTGAATTCTGTTCACTTTTAAAATGCTATGGATTTAGGTTGCTACATAATGAAGTTACATTTAAAAGAGGCAGAGTGCAATCGTGTTTGGACAATTTCATCACTAATTTACCTGATGAATATATTCAGGAGGTTAAACTTGATGATAATGGCTTATCGGATGGGCATTTGGCGGTATTCTGTCATTTAGAAACTGAATGCATTGAATTAAGTCAAGGCAAAGATGCTGTAATATGGACTTAAAAAAAGGGTTTTTAACAAGAAAAGTAAATCTTCTTTTAGGGAAAGCATCGTTAACAGTAATTTAAATAATACAAATATAAACACGTTCCTAAGTAACTTATATAATAATTATAAAAAAAGCTTTAGAAAAAAAAGTAAGAAGATCAATTTAAAAAAAGAGCACAAACTACCCTTTGTTTCGAAAGGAATTCGCGTGTCTAGTAAGATGAAGCGGTTTCTTAACACGGCGGATAGGCATGTAAATGACAAAACTATAATTGTATATAAGCTTAAAAATATACAAACTTATCGCAGAATTCTTAGATCTGCTAGGAAGTTGTCAGTTCAATCAGCGTTGAATCATGCAAAGAACTGTAATAAGGCTATTTGGACAGTAGTTAATAAATATACGAATAAAAAAGCTATAAATAAGAAAGACAACATTAAATTATAAATAGATGGCATATTAACAGAAGATCCAAAAACAGTAGTTAATGCTTTCGCAAAGAAATTTGATCAAGAGAAACAAGTGGAACAGGGAAATTATCAAAATGCAATGGATATTTTGAACGGATATTCAGTAAGAGTATCAGAAAGTATGTTTTGGGAGAGTGTCACTCCTACTGAAATTAGAAAAATTGTGCAAAACATGAAGCTGAAACCTTCTTGTGGATTTGATGGCATACCTATAGCTGTTATTATGGAAAACATTGACCTGTTAGCTGCACCTTTAGCATCTTTTTTTAATAATTGCTATGAGCATGGTCTGTTTCCGGAGCAATTAAAAGTGGCTAAAATAATACCAATCCATAAGAAGGGCTCAAAAACTGATTTTAATAATTATAGGCCTATTTCCATTTTACCTGTACTATCCAAAATTTTCGAAAAACTAATGAAGGTACGACTGATGAGACATCTTGATAAATATTATATATTAAGTGATAGACAGTTTGGATATAGACTAGGTTTAGGGACTTCTGAAGCATTTGACTCGTTATTGGATGATATAGTAGTTAAAATTAATGTAAAGCTTAAGGTAGCTGGACTGTTTTTAGATTTGAGTAGTGCCTTTGATGTGGTCGATCATGCCATACTGGTAGCAAAACTGGAGCACTACGGGGTACGAGACAAAGCTTTGGATCTTTTTAATTCTTACCTACAGAACCGTTATCAATAAGTATTCAAGTATTCAAGTATTTATTCATCGTTAACAAAACAATTTGTGTTCAACATTTAAAAACAAAAATTTTCTAATAACAATATGTCAATATTAATTTACATACAATAATTCAAATTACATTATTAATTATGAAATAACTCACAAACAAAAAAAACATTTATCTAATTTTATATTTTAGTCCATTAATTTACATAGTAAAAACTCATCTGTACTATAAAAACATTTTTGTGTCAATATTTTTCTTAGTTCTCGCTTAAAAATATGGACCCTGTTTTCAATCTTCAACTTAACAGGCAGTTTATTATAAAAAATTGTGCTTTGATATAAAACTCCGTGTTTTACTACATTTAAATGAGGTGTGATAAGCGACGGAAAATCCTTTCGTCTGGTGCCTTCTCTAGTATATTTATCAGTGTCTGTTTCGTATTGGTGACGGTTTTTTACGAAGTCTGTTAGTAATACTAATATGTAAAGGCAAGGCACTGTTAAAATACCAAGCCTTACAAAATGTTCTTTACATGACTCCAGTGGTGGTAGCCGTAGTATGGCCCGTATGGCCTTCTTTTGTACAACGAATGCCGTATCCATATTATAACTGTAGCTCCTTCCCCAGAGTTTTACACTATACCTAAAACGTGACTCTACAAGAGCATAGTAAACACCCTTTATCTGATCTGTCGTAAGGACATCTCTCAATTTTCGAAGAGCATAACATGCCGATCCTACTGTTTTTTCTACTGCCTGTAATTCATCCTTCCAATTAAGATATTCATCTATGTGTATTCCTAATGACTTTGTAGATACAACTGTCTTTATTTCTTCTCCTCTGAGATTTAAGGAAAGGCTGTCTTTGATTCTTGGCGTATTTTTAAACAAAATCACGTTTGTTTTACTATTATTGATCTTTAGATTGTTACCGTTAAACCAATTATAAAAAAGTAATAGAGCGGCGTTAACTTTATTATTCAGATTAGTAATGTTATCACTAGAAATTATGGCTGTGGTATCGTCTGCAAACAATATTAGTTGAGTATCATGAATACTACGACTACATTGAACGAATTTTGGCAAATCATTTAAGAAAATAAGGAACAATATAGGCCCCAATACAGATCCTTGGGGCACCCCTTTCGTAACTGATACTAGCTTTGATTTTATGCTTTCTGTTCTGCCTTTGCTATCTATGTCAGATATTTCTACGTATTGTGTGCGATTGCTTAAATATGATTTAATTAGTTGAAGACTACATCCCCTGACGCCATAATGCTCAAGTTTTGAAAGGAGTATTGAATGATCTACAAGATCGAAAGCCGAGCTTAAATCGAGAAAGACTCCTGCCACTCTTTGTTTTACATTTATTTTTACTAGGACATCCATGATCAAAGTACTAATTGCATCCGAAGTTCCCAAACCCTTCCTATAACCAAATTGCCTACTATCAAGTATATCAAAAGAGTTTAAATAAGACAACAGTCTATTTTTGATTAGTTTTTCTAAAACTTTTGATAGAGTTGGCAACAAGGAGATCGGCCTGTAGTTTTTTGGGTCAAATCTGTCATTTTTTTTGTATAATGGCAGAATGCGAGCTTTTTTAAATTGGTCGGGAAATACTCCATTCTCGAAGCATAAATTAAATAGGTGACAAAGTGGTCGTTTCAGCAAGTCTATATTCTGTTTTATTATCTTGATAGGCACTTCATCGCAGCCATATGACCTTTTATTATCCATTTTACCTACAACTTTTTCTATTTCAGTACATGTTACCGGTTTCAAACAGAAAGTCTCATCAACTCTATTTGTGCTTTGATGTAACATGGCAAGGGCTAGAGACGAATTGTTGTTGGACTGGTTATCATATTTAAATTGTTCAGAGAAAATCTCTACTACTTCTCTTGATTTAGTTATAAGGTTGCTATTCTGTTTTAATATTATTTTATCATTCATCCCTTTCTTACCTTTACTATTTTTATTGCATTTATTGACTGCTGTCCAAATCCCTTTTATTGAGTTTTTAGCATTTCTTATCTCGTTTTGTGTATCTTGTCTTTTTGCCTCATTTAGTACTTTCCTAAATATTCTAATATATCGTTCTTTATAGTTTATTATACTTGCGTGATTACAGGAAGGATTTGATCCAGTCAGTATGCGTTTCATTTGACTAGATACTTTAATGCCTCTACTGATCCAACTACATTTTGATACTTTAGTGACATTAATTTTTTTCTTAACCTTTCTAAAGACTGTTCTAAAAATGAAACCAAACTTTTTAAGAAAATCGTTTAATCCTAAAGATTCCCACTCTACTTTTACAATCTGATGTCTAAACTCAATACAGTTTTTTGCTGAAAAAGATCTTTGTTCCTTTATGACAATTTTGTCTGAGTTCTTATTTTCACCTACCAAGGCACGGCAGCGTATACCAGCATGCCCATCCGAAAGGCCGTTTTCATCAACCTCAACATGAGCAATATCAGATTCTGGTATGTTTGTCAAAATATTGTCGATACAAGATTCCGAATTATTTCGCTTAAATGTAATCTTCTCTACTAGATGCCTGAAGTTGTAG
The DNA here is from genome assembly GCA_027580185.1 of Tuta absoluta. Classification (NCBI taxonomy): domain Eukaryota; kingdom Metazoa; phylum Arthropoda; class Insecta; order Lepidoptera; family Gelechiidae; genus Tuta; species Tuta absoluta. Next base: position 4,878,687 of record JAQAHW010000029.1, on the reverse strand, counting down.
CTTGATAACAGAGTCAGAAATTCTCTTTTTTTAGGACTCTCCGTCATGATATCCACATTGAAGTCACCACATACTAAACATTTTTTGTCCATAAAACGTTGGAAGAATAGTTCAAGCTTCACCATAAAATTATCAAAATATTTTCCATTCTGATAACAACAAAAAATATGAATTCCTGAGAGCTCATCTCTTACTCCACATATTTCAAACGATTCTATTTTACTTAACGATTTACAAATGATTATCTCTTCACATTTTCTATTTTTGTCACACAAAATTAACGTACCACCTCTTATCATTTTAGTTCTGCTATAATACGTTTTTAATTCATAATTAGTAAAACTTAGCAATGATGCCAGTGAAGAATTTAAAAAATGTTCACTTATACATAAATAATTTTGCATACTCTCCAAACATTCTAAAAAAACTTCATATTGATCTCTTTTTTTAGTTATCCCGCAAACATTCTGACTGAATATAATCAATTCTTTCTTTTTTGATACACACTTATCTGAACTATTTAATTTTCTGTCCCTAGATAAACAGGTGTCATTTGTTTGGACTTTCTCCGCAGGCGACTCGAAAAATACTGCTTTTCGTTACCATTTCTTTTGATTTTATATAGGTGTCAATGTCCTCCATTTGTTTTTTAACTCTACCAAAAACTTTTATGAGACCCTTTCTATTTATTATCCCATTTACTGGAGAAAACATGGATCGCGCATATTCCAAATTTAAATTTGAATCAACTATATAGGCATAAGCATACTTCTCATTGGAGTAATAGAGCTTCTGATTAAATGTTTCAACTCGTTGATTAAATAAAAAGGATCCCTTACAACATCTATAGGTCGGTACGCATAAAATAATATTAGTGAAGTTAATTTTTTCCAGAGTGTTTTTCACATAATTAACAATATTTTCATAGTTTTTCGTTTGTTCAAAGTCTTTTTGTCCTAATAATATCACACAAAAGTCGCTATGAGTATAGCCTTGAAGTTTATATTCAATATTATCTAATAGTTGTAATATCCCTCCGAAAGTATACTTATAGTGTATGAGGGCAGCACTTTTCAATTGTTGTTCTGCTATAGGTATTATGTTCTTTTCTATGCTACTAATGATACAAATTTTTGAGGAAGTAGCAGAATGCTGGTCTTCATGAATACTTAGTGATTCGGATCCTTTAATTGTAGATGCATTTAAGTCTTCGAGGCTGCAGCCGACACTTTGTGATTTTACGTTTTTATTTGTAAGATCCTCAATGGCTTCAAGAGTGACACGTAGCTGACTTTGTAGATCTAAAATTTTTTCAGTGATTGCTGACAATTGATTGATACTCTGCGGTGGTATTTTTTTTTCGTGTATTGGTGTAGGATTAGGTGACGACGAAAACATAGTATCGAGGTTTTTTTGTGCGTGTTTCATAATACAGGAACTTTTTTTCTTTCCAGTCCATGTCTTAGGAGTGCCACTAGCATTTTTTCTTTCGGAGCTTGTGGTACATATACGGGTCAAGGTGCTTATTTTGGCTTCGTACTGTAATACTTTTGCTTTAAGTTGATCGTTTTCAAGTAAATACTTATCTATTATCTTACTTGAAATTGCTAATTTGTTCTTCATTTCTAATAATTCTTTTGTTTTCACTTTAATCTCTTCGTGGGCGTTAATGTATCCATCAAGTCGGGGACAACTTCTATGTAACTGAAGCATTGAAGATAATTCCGAAGAATTACCCGAGTTTGATTGTTCGAAATCACTACAATCTTGTAAATCAATTGGCACTTTATTTTTTCGCTGCGTTACGAAACAATTCTGTGAAGAAGACGAATCTGATCCCGTTTTGATATAGTCAAGTTTTTCTTCTTGTAAAATTTCGAAGGAGTTGCTTATCGGCACATTTACCATTGTTCTAGATGTTTGTAGAGTAGAGTCTTAAGTTTCACTTTCCTCATTCACCGTAGAACCCGAAATTTCAGTACGCGTGGAACCTTCAGCATTTGCGACAATGAGCTCGAGTCGTTCATGAGGCCCTCCATGACATGATGGTGAAACCCCTGCCGTCTCTCCTTTCTCTTCGATTATAAGTTTCGGTATAGGTTTTGGTGTAGGTAATTTAGGCCTCTCTTTCGATGACGAAGGGTTCGATGCTTTATACACTGAAACTTGTTTACGTGCACAAATAGGACATAGCCACGCATCTATAATTGAAATACGTTGAAATAAAGACTGTTGATGGTAATGAAGAAAAAGAAATCTATTCTAAATTAGTAAGTATCAAAAGAGGTGTTCCGCAGGGCTCTGTACTAGGCCCTGTTCTTTTTATTATATTCACCAATGATCTGGTCAATTACATCACTAATATTGTTCCTGGAACCTCTTAAGTCATGTTTGCTGATGACACTAACGCAGTTATTTCGGCAACTTCTATTGAGGAGCTTAATGATAAGGCTAATCTTGTAATGGATGGTTTTCAACATTGGTTTTCTTCGAATGCGTTAAAACTCAATACTAATAAAACTAACACATTATTGTTTAGAACCACATCTCGGTGCAGGGATAAGCTATTACTTAAATATGATGGTGAATTGGTCACAAGTGTCGATTCAGTAAAATTTTTGGGTGTACATATTGATGCGTTTTTAAATTGGAAACAGGAACTTGCTGCTTTAAAAAAAGCTCTCAGCTCGTCTTGTTATGCTCTAAGAAGTTTAAGAGAAGAGGTATCAATTAGACAATTGAAAATAGTGTATCACTCACTAATAGAATCTAAACTAAGATACAGCATAATGTGTTGGGGTAATAGTTTCGATTATAACGTCAACGGTGCCTTTGTTTTACAAAAGAGAGCCATCAGGACTATGGTTAGGATTCCACAAATTGCATCATGTAAAGAGCATTTTAGGGAACTACAAATTTTGACAGTGCCATGTTTATATATTCTTGTGTTACTATGTAATTTAAGCAAACACCATTGGAATGTTGAAACTTCTGAGGAAGGTCAAGCAAGGGTAGCGACTAGGAGGAGAGACCTTCCGAATATTATTCAACCCAAACTTCGAGTAGTAAAGCACAGCCCACGGTATCAAGCCATAAAGATTTTTAATAAGTTACCTTCCGACTTAAAGGCCTTACTTGATAGACCTTTGATTTTTAAAAGGAAATTGAAAGCTTTCTTAATACATAAATGTTATTACTCTATAAATGAATTCCTTATTGATATAATGTAGAATATAATATTTAGATTAATTTTAAATGACATTAATGTAATCGGTTTTTATTATAATAGTTTTATTAATCTGACATTATAATTTTATTTAATTGTTTTTTTTTAAATGTATTTTATCATAGTTTGACATTTTGAATGCTAATTAATTGATAATTTTAACTCTTTTATTATTTATAGTATTGTATTTTTTGTTGCAATTTCGATTCAATGTTTATTGTTATGAAATAAATGAATTGAATTGAATTGAGAACTTTACTATTATTTTATTTCATAATTTTATTGAATTTATTTTTGTATTTTGACATTTATTATATTGAAATTATGTTTGTTTATTTGACTCTGAATAATTTGGTAATGTTAAGTGATAATATGATAAACACAATAATTGCATTGTTCCTGAATAAATGAATTGAAATTGAACAGGGAGTTAAAACTAGTGTTGCAGCTAAATAATATGTAAGGCTTTCATACTTTCTTTATGATAAATTAAATAAGCTATTAAAAATTAACCTCATGACACATTACGAATGTACCTCTAGAAAAGCCCTATTTAAATGGTTAAATCCTTGACTGTGACAAACAAAAGAATAATTTGGAAATAATTGCCTGATTTACACTAGCATGCGATATTACTCACTCTCGCACATATTAAGTATTCGCACGCATATACACTTACATAATACTCGCACACACACACACATACACACACAGCATATCTTTTTATATTTTATTTTTTAAATAGAGTTTAGATTCTCATTTAGCTTAAGTTTTGATTAAATAAGTTCATTTAATTTGCACTATTTAAGTCTGAGGAAGAGCTTCTAATACAAGTATTGCATAGTTGATAGAAGTGCAACAAAATATGTGTACCGTAATCTTATATAATTGTGAAAGCGCTTTTTATTTTGTTGTAGAAAAAAAAGAATTATAAATCCGCCTCCTTTGCGTATCAACAGTACTATAACAGTTACTTATTTTAAGATCAACTAATACAGGTTATTTTTATTATTCGTATTGACAACCAGTATCAGTTAAATGGTAACTCATAATGGTGCCTACTATCATAAACCTTTAAGGAAATTCATGTTTTATCTCCCTCCTTCCATGAAACAAATAAACTGCGAACGTACTCTAAAAAGGACATCATACGGATACTTTCAAGCACGAAAGGCCAGTAAAAGCTTTGAGAAAAGAAGTATTTCAGAGGGATTCCCATGAATTACAAAAATGAAGCCAGGAGAATACAGAAGTACATACATATATCACGCCTATGTCCCTTGCGGGGTAGAAAGAGAGTAAACGGTCAAAAAATATATATTCACGCCAAGTACGACAAACATTTGAAGGTCATTCAGAAAATTGTATATAACCATACTGACAGGTTGTCAGTACATCACCTAAAATTTCAATACACATGTAGCCGTGGAATCCCTCAGTCGTATCTTACGACACCCATGGGAAAAATAATAATAATGCTATTCTACGCTAGCACCACACAGCTAACAGGACATCTAGGCGCTATTGAACTTGGCGTTCGATAAATCATATCAGAGTGCATTAAAATATACAGGGGCACAAATGCTATTTGGATGAAGAATGTGGGCTTTTCGAATATGCTTTTATTTTTGCAATTGGCTGTGTTTTACCAGGCGTCAGGTCTGATTGACGGGAAATTTTCATGTCATCTTGTTATTGACGGCCGATTCTCGGTGGGACACTCACAAAGTTGATATTTATCACTTTGTGCATTTGTTCCCGGTCTGGTTTGGACATTGCAGGGTAAACTACCTGATTGTCCGAAAAGAAATGGTTCCGTGCTTCGGAGGGCACGTTAAGCCGTTGGTCCCGGTTGCTGTCTATGATTACTTACACGGCGGTCGTAACACAACCATGTCAGAGGCCTACTAGTGGTAGTAGGTGGTTGAAAAACTCTGACACCAGGGTTTATTGGGTCGTTGGACGACTCGTTATCCCACACAAAAAGAGAGAGATTGATCTTATTATTTTTAGAGTCCATTTCAAGCATTGCCTTTCACTGAGCAGTAAAGGCATCAACATACTCTTTTTTCATTGATGTTTATTAATTTGAATTTTGGTACTCGCTAAGTCTTATTGCAATTATTCGTGTCTTCTTTTTTCATCACATAAAATATATAAATATATTTATGTCGTGTGATGTCAGCTTAGAATAGCATCAACATCAATCCATTCCTTTACCGTGGGTGTCGTAACAAGCGACTAACGGACTCGAGAAGTACCTCTACATGTGTCACAAAGTAAGTCATGTGTATTGCAATTTTAGGCGACTAGCTGAAAACCTATCATTATGGCGATATGCAATTTTCTCAATGAAACTCATAGTTATGTTCGTCAGACGTGGCCGTTTACGCTTTCCTACCCCGCAAGGGATATAAGCGTGATATATGTAAGTATGTATTTATATCTACAAATGTAAACTTCTCTCTGAAGGGTATATGTTTGCTCTAAGCAGTAAAACCATCAGCGAGGTCGGTTGGGCTGCATAAAACACCAATAAAATTATACAAGCAGTTTGGAGAGCAGCCTAATAGTCGGCCGGCCATACGGGCGGGCGATTAATACTTTTTTCTCGTCATATTATTATATTAAAAAGCGCTTTTTTGTTTGTTAGAGACGGGTGGAGGAGTACGCTGTGAATATTTTATTTAAGCTGTAGAATAGATACAGTATTCTTGTTTTTTAATCATCGTTATCATCATAACGGCTGTGAGATTCCGGCTTAGAAAACTAAATGACTCGAGGGTGTGTAATGCACTTTTAGGCGATGGCCTGACAACTTGTCACTATGGCGATACACAATTTTTTGACCTTCCGAGACCCTAAAATTTTTGTAGGGCGTGGCGTAAAAATCCGATTTTTGCGGCAGTTTACGCTCTGTCTATCCCGCAAGGAATTATAGGCGTAATTTGTGCGTGCGTGCTTTATCATCACATTTTGTTGGATTTCAGTAGCTGAATGAAATTTTGAAACGCCTATATTTGGTATACTAGTAGGTTTCTGACGTGGTTTTGTAACAAGCGCCATCTAAGTAATGATAGCCATAAACCGGGGCCGCTGAACTCTTAAATACAAGACCATCTTTGTCAGTGTCCATTATTATCAAACTACATGCTAAAATTTTACAGGTGAAATTCGATGTTCATTGCGTAGTCGGTTAGCTATTATGTTACGAGGAACATTAACCGGCTGAGCAATGTATTAAGATTTTCCCCTGTAGACTTGAAGCCTGCAGTTTCAAAACATAGGTTACTGGTGGTTCAGCACTACGTTCTGCCTGTAATTTAAAAAATTGTTGGTCTCAATGCGGGAAAAAAGTCTCAAAATATAATAATTTTTGACACTTTTCGTCAAATAGCTTGAGAAAAGTATATGAGATATGGAAGTTATGTCATGTTCAAAATAAGTGCGTTTTTCGCCACTTCTAGTCAATTTCGTCACCATTATTTTAATCTTCGCCTTATTTTGCCAGATATTTTACTGAATTGAGACCAATTGATACATCAAGTTATTAAATAACTTGTAATTAAACATATATATTTTTTAATTTTGCTGATCAAAATTGAAACTGGTAGCTCAACTTCGCATTTTTAAACATAAATCCAAATCAATTTCGCCTTATTAAATGTATATTTAGTAGCTGTCATATTTCATATTATTTTATCTACACTCGTTTCATAATGTTCGAATTACGAATTCGAGAACAGATGCATAATGACCTACTTTATGCATTCTGCCTATAAAAACTAGGGTTTACTATAAATTACAGAAGCGTAATGACTTAATGTGAAAACTCTTAATACGATAAAGTTGAGAAATGAAACGAAGTTTTTTTATCCAATACTTAAATCGCTATCTTCTGCCGCACCTGGCAGTTGTTGTTGTACGGTAATTTTTAATAGGTTTTTGTTCTGTTGTTGTTGAGATGTTGTTCAGATGTTGTTCAGATGTTGTTCAGTTGTTGTTCAGATGTTGATTAGTTGTTGTTCAGATGTTATTCCGAAGTTGTTCAGTTGTTGTTCAGTGTTGTTCAGTTGTTGTTCAATTGTTTAGTTATTTGCTGTTGAGACTCCACATCTAAACAACTGTTAGTAAAGAATCTTCTAAAATTCATATCAAGCCATATTACGTTCTCGTATTGAATTTGACCATGTATCTCGGCTACGCCTGGTGTGATAAACAGACATTCGCATTCTAATGACCCCCTTATATGACAGTTGCATAAACTACTATTATATATACAATGATTTCGATTACGTGCGACGGACCGCAGGATTGTTTCGACCGTAAATTATTATCGAACCAAAACGATAGACCTCTCCACATACGTGATAATACTAATGGTCGTATAACAGAAACCCTTTTAGTTGATTGAAACCTCCACCCGCTGGTGATAAGACGCTTCCTTGTGTCACATTGATAACGTAATGGCTGTGTGGAATAATACGAGTACCTAATACATGCTAATACACTGTATTGTGTTATGTTCATAAGGAATAATTGAGGAAATTTTATTTCTCAAAAATAATACATTACATTCACTTCATCGGGTCATTGGATGACTCGGTGTACCACACGAAAAGAAAGACTTATATGAGCAACTTTACAAATTAAAAAGTTGTTCTAAAATAGGTCGTAGCGACACAAAGCTGAAAATTAGGTAAACTCAAAACAAATCATGTTATTTCAACTTGCGGGTAGTGAGATATTTATTAATTATTGTGGAAACTTAAAATATTTTCGATATGTTTCAATCTATGTTCTTTGGGGAAAGTTGTTCCTTATCACCAGCCTGACTTGAAAGTTTTACGATTTGACGGTCAATAGTCAATTGCACCTTACTTAAATACAATTTTATACGTATAATTTATTTCGAAAAAGCTGCTCTTTAAAATCTAACTAGCTTTCCCCCCTATGCTCAAAATAATCTCTGATACCAGTTCCATAATACTAGGTTGCCTCCCGCTGTGCTGGATCAACTGATTGGCCAGATAACGGTTTGATTGCGTTTGCTCACGAAATTTTACTAACTCGAACAAATGGGTCAGTCCTTATTGAAACATTTTAATGTTCATTGCTGCGCGTCTGCTTGCTAGATAAACGAGAAAACAAAGAACCCTGGTGTCAGAGTTCTAAGCTGCCTATTCGCTTAGTAGGCTTGTTAATTACAAAAACTGGAGCCAATGGTTCAACATGCACTTTTAATCACGAAACTATATTTCTTACGGTGAATAATTTAGTTCATTGCAATGTACTTAGTTTGATTAAAACAGTCCATTAGATATTGTTGTAATCAAACAAAGTACAAATTTCCAGTTTAGTGCCGACTAGTATCTGAAAGCAAGGTGGTCTCGTGCTTCGGAGGATACCTTTGAATCAACTGTACTAATCCAAGTAGGATTATAACGTACCAATATTATTAATGCGAAAGTTTGTATGTATGTTTGATACTTTTTCACGCAAAAACTACTGAACTGATTGAAATAAAATTTGGCACACATATAGAAGGTAACATAGAATAGTTTTTGTCACCAGTTATGCGGGCAACGCCGCGGGTAACAGCTAGATGTTGTATAAATGTTTATTTAAATGGTGGCCATTTCACAAAACCAGCAATGAATGCTAAAAACGCGGTTGAAATCGGCGGTAGGAGGAGCTAGTAGTAAGATTGGGGTCAACGGACCTTATCAAGTAATGAAACTTTATTATCACCGGTGACTTGGCTCGTTTTAAGCAGATTTTATTTAAAATGTTTTCAGCTTTTGAAAGGGTTAATAAAACTGATATTTATTTGACCAAAAAAAACATGTTGTAAAATATTTTTCATTTTATTTTGTTAGGCGTGGAATAAAAAATCAGTATCAGGCAAAGGATAATAATCTGTTGAGTAGTGCTTATTTTGGTGGCTCTTTTTTGTTTTGTTTATAAGCTAAATTAAAAAATCCTGAATTATAATCATAGCAATAATTATAAATTTCCTTATTTTTAATTTACAAATTTATTAACATCTCCAGTGCTATTACAAGAACGGTAGACGTGCGTTTAGACAGCGTTTAAATAACTTTTCCATACAATTTGACACTGTCAAACACTTTAACTCATGTCGCACAGCCGCCAATACTTACTTTGTGCTCATGTCATGCCGTTTTGTAATAGCACGTCTCATGTTTAAAAATAAAATCACGCTTCGCAAAAATATTTCATTACGTTATGTCACTCTATGCACCTGCTCCTGCTCCAGCCGCTGTCGCAAATATTGCTCAAAATACTTCCGCGGAAGTATCAATCCGATTGATTGTTCTCACACTGCCGTCATACTCTTCTCGCAGCAAAACGAGTAAGCGAGATAGCAGTACATTCCAGTCGCGCTCGTGCTGTCGTTCCTTTGACTCGCGCATGAAAAGCCGACACTCGCGGGAGCACGGGATGTGACAGCGGCATGACGAGTAGCAGCGCGAGTAACCTGGGCGCGGATTCTCTTATTTTTTTAACGACGCCTACGACATTTCACTGTCATTATAATGCTATTGTGATTTTCTATACTTCAAACTGTTAGCAGAATACAAAATGACCAAAATTGTCACATTGACAGGCCATTGACACACAAGTGAAACGATTTTTATTTAGCAGACTTCAGGCCCTGTTTACATGCCCGCGCTGCCTTCTTCTCTTACTATTGCCCTGCCCATATAGGAAATTGTGTACGTGTTATTAAAATTAAAAAGGAAGAGAAGACAAAATTAACGCTACCGAGGAAAACATTATAAAATTAAATTCCATGCGGTCTGAGAGAGGAGGCATCAGTTCGCTGCCAAAGTATAATTTTATTGTCATTTTATGGTAACGCAGTGAACCTATGCGGTTCGGGAATGCGAGGTTTTATGTGTCATATTTGTTTGTGGTATGATTTATTTCGCGCTGGCCCTCACGGCGTAGAGGAGCGTCCCCTGGGTGGCGGATAGGGGAATGGTCGGTAGTACTAGTTACGCTATCCGGCTAAGTCCGATGGACTCGCTGACCAACGACGGGTGTGGTCCTCCAACAATTTGGGGGTTATGCGGCGGGTTAACAGCCCTCCCATGTAAAAAAACATTGTTACGAAACCGACAAGAGAAAAAACACGACCTGATCCCAAGACTAACGACCGATGGCAAGGATTAATGGACCTTCGATTAGCTTCCTGGAATGTGCGTTCTTTGTACAGACCCGGCGCTCTTTACCAAGTGAACAAAGATCTTCGAAGATACGATGTGGGAATAGCAGCCCTCCAAGAAGTAAGATGGCCGGGTAAAGGAGAATGCAACGTTGATAACAATGCGGTACTGTTTTATAGCGGTAGTGACGCTGGACACCACACTTATGGCACTGGATTTATGGTCACTAACGAACTACTGGGAAACGTGTTGCGGTTCGAAGCAGTCTCAGACAGGATATGTGTCCTCCGTGTTAAGAGCAAATTCACCAATATATCTATTGTGAATGTTTACGCCCCAACTGAAGGAGCAGATGAGAATACTAAAGATGAATTCTACGACCACATGGAAACAGTTTACGACCTGCTACCAAGCTATGACATCAAAATAGTAGTGGGAGATTTTAACGCGAAAGTAGGACAGGAGGAAATATTCTTGCCGACTATCGGAAAGCACAGCAAACACAACGTATCAAACGATAACGGTTTGAGACTAATAAGCTTTGCTTCATCAAAGGCAATGGTTATCAAGAGCACAATGTATCCGCATAAAGACATACACAAAGGCACTTGGAAATCCCCAGATGGTGTAACCATTAACCAGATCGATCATGTCCTCATTGACGACAGACATAAGAACTCCATCCAAAATGTAAGAACATATCGCGGAGCAGACTGTGACAGCGATCATTACCTGCTAGGTATTAAAATAAAACATAAAATTAAAGTTTGTAAACAAAGGGGCAAAAAGTGTGAGGAACTCATTTACGTAGAAAATCTTAAAGATGATTTAATTAAACGTAAATTTGAAATAGAAATAGTAAATAGGTTTCAAGGTCTGAGTGTAGACGACAACATAGAGAGAACTTGGGTAGAATCCAGAAATATTATAAAAAGTGTAGCTCTGAAAGTACTTGGCCGAAAGAAGAAGAGGAAAAGGAGAAAATGGTGGAACACCGAATGTGAACACGTGTTTGAAGAGCGACGTAAATATAAAATTTTGGCAGAACAGGATAAACGTTGGGAAGATAAACATAAGGAACTCAAATTGGAAATGAGACGAGTTATTAAAAGGGCAAAAAGACAGCATCTCGATAACATCGTGAGAGAAATGGAGACGCTTATTAGAGCCAGCGAATCCAGGAAATTTTATCAGGAAGTAAAAACTTGTAAGAAGGGCTATCAACCGGTGTCCCAAGTCCTTGAAGACGATGACGGTAACCTGATCACAGACATTGCTGAAATTAAGAATTCATGGCAAAACTACTTCCAGCAATTACTCAATTGTCCCCGAATCACCGAACCTTTATCCCGTAATACTGATGACAATGAAGACGACGTGGAACCTTTGTCGTTCGAAGAGGTTCGATCTGCCATCATGAGGCTTAAAAATAACAAGGCCCCCGGTGTCGACGGATTGCCGTCAGAAGTTTGGAAATATGGTGGGGGCACAATCCAATCTAAACTTTACGAGTTGCTGCTGAACATCTGGCAAAAGGAACGACAACCAGCAGAGTGGAATATAGGGATTATAAGTCCGGTCCACAAAAAAGGAAGCAAAAAGAAGTGCTCAAATTATCGCGGGATTGCTCTTCTTCCTACTGCATACAAAGTTTTGTCATACGTGTTGCTGAAGAGATTGGAACCATATGCGGAACAAGTCCTGAGTGACTATCAGTGTGGGTTCCGGAAAAACCGCAGCACCGTCGACCAAATTTTTCTTCTGAAGCAGTTAATGGAAAAAAGGTGGGAATACGCCCAAACAATCCACGTGCTATTTGTCGACTTTAAAAAAGCTTATGACAGTATTGATCGGACAGCCCTGTACACTATACTTAGAAATTTCAAAATCCCGAAAAAACTAGTGGATATGATCGAGGTTGCCACTAAAGATAGCAAGATGAAGGTCAGGGTAGAAGGCGAGTTTACAGATGAATTCGCGGTACATACTGGACTGAAGCAGGGCGATGCCCTATCACCTGTACTTTTCAATTTAGTCTTGGAGTACGTCCTTAGAAGAGTGCTAGAGCTAGATTTTGGACTGCAACTGAATGGGAAACACAAGGTGATAGGATATGCCGACGATCTGGCCCTGCTTGGCGAAAATAAGGGAGAGGTCGCTAAATGCGCTGCGACTCTGGAAGCTGAAGCCAAAGCGGTAGGACTGGGTATTAACCACGAAAAAACGGAATACCTTCACATGAAACGTTTTAGGTGCACACGTACAAAACGCGCAGACCTACATGTTGGAGGAACCGTCTACAAGGGAGTGGCCAAATTTAAGTACCTGGGCTGCACCGTCACCGACACGAACACAAGGGAGGAGGAAATAGACATCCGCATCCAGAACGCCTTGAGATGCAGCGCGGCGCTTCATAAAGTGTTAGTGTCCAAGATTCTAAGCAGAAGAACAAAAATTCGGATCTACAAAACGGTCATTAGACCTATACTTATGTATGGCTGCGAGACCTGGACGCTGACACTTAAGGAAGAGAACAAACTCCTGGTAGCCGAACGCAAAATCCTCAGAAAAATCTTGGGCCCGGTCAAAAACTTGGATGGGAGTTATAGGGTCCGAAAGAACGCCGAGATCGAAGACCTCGTGGCCGAGCCTAACATAATCGGAGAAACCAAAGCGCACCGCCTCCGCTGGCTCGGGCACATAGAAAGAATGGAGCTAGATCGTGGCGCTAAGAAAGCGTACCTAGGAAAACCCAGCGGTCGACGACCAGTTGGTCGTCCTAGGTATCGCTGGAGCGATGTCGTTCAGTCCGACTTGCGCGACCTTCAAGCGACAGACTGGCGTGAAGCGGCCCAGGATCGGGACAAGTGGCGGAAACTCGTGTCGGAGGCCAAGACCCACTTTGGGTCCCTGAGCCACAGGAGTAAGAGTAAGTATGATTTATTTGCTTGTTTGTTATATTGATATTGTGCAGTGTTTGTGAGACTTCTATTACTTACGTGTATTTTAAATTATTGTCGTTGGAATAATTGCCGTGTGATGCTGGCTTAGGATAGCATTACCCCATTTTTTCCCGCGTGTGTTGTAATAGGCGACTAAGGGACTGGACGGCTAAGTGTGTATTGCAATTTTAGGCGATGGGCTGACCACCTGTCACTATACTGATACACAATTTACGAATGACTCGTAAATATTTGTCAGACGAGTCGTAAATTTCCGTTATTTACGGCAATTTACGCTCTGCCTATCCCGCAAGGGACATAATAACTTGTGTATTGAAACTGAAATTCTTTATTCAATGTAGGATAGAATTTTCACTTACTGACGTCATGATCCGTCATTTAAAAAAAAGAAATTTATATAACACAATTTGCTTTTTTCAATAACAATTTTGTAATGTCCTATTAGAAAACCGGCTTGGGCACGATGAAAAAATAAAAATAAAGGCACTGCCTCGTTGCTCACCAGGTTAATCACACGGCATGTAACTTTACGCCACCACAACTGAAAATGAAATTTGTATCAAATTGAAGTCAAGAATTCCAAAGCGTGTTATTTACATTCGTATAACTAATCGGGTTCGGTTGAACAGGAAAAACCCCTCAAAAACCTGCCCAGAAGTGCTCTTACTCTAAATTAACAATCTGACTAGCCGCTTAGCTACCCTGGCTAATTTATCATTCGGTACACGGCTCTTAAACTAGATACGAATAGCACAAGTGTTGTTGAATCAGACGGCCGATATGGCGCAGTGGTAGTACGACTGCCTGCTACGCAAAGGCTCCGGGTTCGATTCTCGGTGGGACACTCACAAAGTTGATATTTATCACTATGTGAATTTGTTCCCGGTCTGGTCAATAAAACTGATATTTATGTGGCCAAAAAATAACATGTTGTAAAATATTTTTCATTTTTCATTGCAGGGTGGACCAACTGATTGTCCGAAAAGAAATGGGTCCGTGCTTTGGAGAACACGTTAAGCCGTCGGTCCCGGTTGCTGTCTATGATAACTTAGACGGCGGTCGTAACACAACCATGTCAGAGGACTACTAGTGGCAGTAGGCGGTTGAAAAACTCTGACACCAGGGTTCATCGGGTCGTTGGACGACTCGGTGTCCCACACGAAAAGAGAGAGAGCTGAATCAGAGCAATAAAACAAAACAAACCGGGTCAAACGGATAAAAAAACTTTCACCCAATTTCACCTGTACAACCAATCGCTATTAAACTTTTAAGAGTCGAACAGAGATACAATCTAACTCAGCGGAAAAACATTGAAACTGTAGGCGGGTGGTGCAATAAAAAGTTATCGATGTGAAAAGAAAAGTTTTATTAAGGTTCCGTACCCAAAGGGTATAAACGGGACCCTATTACCGAGACTTCGCTGTCTTTCTATGCCTGTCATCAGGCTGCATTCAATGAACCGTTATAGTTAGGAAAGTAATTTTTTTACGGATTATGTACGAGTAGTTTCTGTTCCTTACATTTAGTACTATAAATTAGGGGCTCTAAAACAACAAACGTATTTTTGCCATTTTTATTGATTTTTTATTTCATTTTATTTTGGTAGCTTACAGCATTAAAAAACATACATAACTTAATATATATAAACAAATGCCAATTACAAGCTTCCACATATAGATCATGTACAATGGTTTATTTTGCACTTACAAAGCTATATTATTTTCATAAACTTTACCACTACTACACGAGGGTACTCTAAAGGTCCCGGGTTCAATCCCCGGCCGACGACGCAAACATTTTTTCAATTTCTTGTTTTCATTAATAGATCTAGATAGTTTAGTTGATATTTATCACTTTGTGAATTTGTTCCCAGTCTGGTTAGGACATTGCAGGCTGAACTACCTGATTGACCGAAAAGACAGTTGGTTCCGTGCTTCGGAGGGCACGTTAAGCCGTCGGTCCCGGTTGCTGTCTATGATTATTTAGACGGCGGTCGTTACACAACCATGTCAGAGGCCTACTACTGGTAGTAGGCGGTCGAAAAACTCTGACACTAGGGTTCATCGGGCCGCTGGACGACTCGGTGTCCCACTCGAAAAAAAGAAGATTAATAGATCATGGTAAAGAATGATTTGTGCAAGAATCCGACTCGCACTTGGCAGGTATTTTATATTTATTTTAGTGCTGTTACAGTCCTATCCTTCCGGTCCATTTAAGGGCATCCTCATAAAACTATAGCCCGTAAGCTGTTTTCCAATGACAATATCCCCTGAATATTTTTAAAAGGGGATTTTGACTGTTTTAGTCGTAAAATTTCACCCAGTGCCTCATTTCTCTTATTTTTTGCCATTGTAATGTCATCGACACTGCTATCATTCTATTGCCGCTGTGATTTTCTATACTTCAAACTGTTAGTGGATTATGAAACGGCCAAAACCATCCAACTGACACTCTAATAAAACACAATTGGGACGCTTTTCAAATACTATTAGTAATTAGTAGTAGTAGTAGTTAGTATTGATATAAAAATCAAAATAGATATATAGTTAATGGAATAGATATATAGGGAAAATTTTACTATTGACCGATAACGAAAACTCGAGACGAGCGGATGATAAGGCACAAATTTCCTTAAGGATATTTGAACCGCCCATACAAAATAGCCGATCAGCTGATTTGAGTTACTATGAGTTACTATACTCAAAATATTTTTGTCTTATTACGACCTTTATTCATAAGGGAAAGTTATTCCTTATCACCAGCCCGTTTTGAGATTTTGCATCGGTCACTAGTAAAATTTCACCCTACACGGGAGAGCTGTCCATCTCCGAAAACTGATAGGTGCATGCAGACCATAAAACTGAACAACTTTCCCCTAGGAACATATGTCAGGAAAAGAGAAAATAAATTGACCAATCATACAAAATCAAGATTCTGACTGCAATTACGAGAGGCAATTATTTTTGACGAGAAGTCAAAAAAAATTGTAATTTTCTTAAATATTATTAATGGGATGTTGTTCACTTTCATGGTCTGAATGCAGCCTATAAGTATTCGGAGGGCTGTCCCTTACTCCCTGTATACCATTCTCCTGACTAAAATATCTTTCCTTGAAAGAATAATTCAACTTGTTGACCATTATTAAAGGCTTTACCGTTCATGCATGAGATCCTCTTGGTTTGAAACGTACCTGAAAAAATATAAACCAAAATCAGTAACATTTAACTGGCTTGATGGCGTAGCGGATAGTACCCCTGCCTGCTACGCCGAGGGTCATGGGTTCGATCCCCACAAGACACAAATATTTGTTAAGTCATTTTCAGATATTTGTGTTTAGTCTGGATGTTTCTATGTATGATATGTCATTTACAAAAAAGTATTTTAGTATTATGCTGTGTGATGCCGGCTTAGAATATGAAATGAATGAATATGAATGAAATAGAACAACCCAAAGAAAAGGTGTGTAGTGTTTTTTTTTCTCTAACGAACAAAATTAATTACATTCAACTAGCACGCAAAGTAGATAACTAGGTATGTAGAATTGTACAAAAGTGAAAAAACAGTGTAAGGTGCCAATATTTAGCTGTGCGATTTCAAACTTTACTGTAATTATGATAAGAGTCAAACTATTTCAAACTTTTCGTATTAAGGATTGTACGTACAGTCAAGCTCAGGCGGGGTTAGGCAATTTGGACTTTGAACCGTTCTTATGTCGCGTACATAAGACTTTAAGTGGCTTATCGAAAGTGTAAACGCAGTGTGCTTGCCTGCACTAACATCCTAAATAATTATGTATTCAAAGTTACGATTGCAACAATAAAAGTTGTAATTAAATCAAAACACCCCTAATTGTCGGTTATCGTGCGAAGATAAAATCAGAACGAGGATTTTTTTCATTAAATTTAAGTGGCAAGGGTGATACCCCTTAACATTTATATCGGGATAATTTCGGCTACTGGTTGTTTTACGTTTTCATTGCACGCTATGACACCGAATAATAACTAGTAACTAGGCTATGAAGAGATTTTATTTTAAAACATTTATTATTTAAGTATCAAAACGCACTTGCATAAAGGTAATTCAGTAGCGAGAATTTATAGCATTCCATGGACGAATTTATCCCTTAGTTGCGACACCCACGGGTAGAATTAGGGTGATGCTATTCTAAGCCGGCATCACATAACTTCTCTAACCGCAACAATAAAAATATTTATTTTCGCAACATTCACAATCATAGTTCCTTTAGCTAACGGTAACGTAGTGTATGTCAAAATCCGTTGCCCTGTCGTTTTTGAGGTAAGCTCATTCTTTAGTTAGCAATCTGGTTGTTTATTATAGTTACACACGCAAGCCTTTTTTATAACCTAAAGGTGCCAATCAATAGTGCTATTATCAGTAAAGTGATAATAGGCAATCAATGGACATAAAATAATAATAGTGTAGAATTAAACTGAAAAAATAATTTAATAATAATAGTGTAGAACAGACTGAAAAAAATATTTATTTCATAAAAATTTGAATGTATGATAATTGAGGCTATGGTCCATTTTTTTAAGTTAGCAAACTGTGGATGCCCTCAGGTAAGATTGACCCATGTTTTAAGGCCCCTGATTCACTTCAAAAATTTCTCCCTTTCTTTCGCGTTGCGCCAGAGAGAAACAGACAATCATTTTGCTCCCAAGTTTGCGAGATTTTTCAGTTTTTTCGACATATAAACTATTGAAATACCGTTAGAATGTCTTATTTAGGTATTTGTACAAGAAATAGTATTTATGTAAATTGAAGCATATCTTTGTAATAACTTTAAAATTGTAGAGGTTACATTGTTTTTTTTTTCTATCAAGTAAAGTTTGTCAAACTGTGTAACTGATACATATGTTATAACATAACATTCTTTATTACACTTTAAGAAATAATACATCAATAGAACACAGATTAAAAAAAAACAGTACAACAAGGCGGCCTTAATGCTATGTAGAACCGACTTTTACTCTTTCTCCTTCACTGCCCACGCCGTCAGATTATGGAACTCCCGCCCACACACTGTACGCGTTAGCACATCCATCGCTATCTTCAAATAACGAGTTAAAAAACATTATCGCTCTAAATAATTTACTTTGTCGGGTTTTGATTTCCGTGAACGTTCCGTGCACACTGGAGCCTCCAGGCCTATGCCGGTCTGACGGAAAGAGGCCGGATGCCTGACCATGGTTCCATGGAAGAGAGGGCGGTGTCTAATTATTTATTTTTATTACAATCTGTGTTAGCGCGCGTTGTGATGTGGTCGCGGACTTTTTTAGGTTCTGGCAGAATAACTGCGCTGTGGAAATCCACAGCACATGCTGAGTCAGCACCTATTCTCAGCCACAAAACAATGCCTACACATATTATTTGCTCTTAAATATTGTTTCTGTTTTCTGTTTACTCTTTGTTAGACTTTGCTGATCCTTACCCACTGTGTTACTATAGTATCTTTTCTATCAAGTCTTACACGTGGTTTTATATTGAATATATTTTTACTATTGTATTTGTGGTTGTGAATAAAGTTTTTCTATGTCTAAGTCTTTGTCTAATCTAGGACGCTACTTGCTTGAGTACACTTGAGCATTCTCATTTAAGCAGGGCTGTTGGCAAAACAAAAGTACTCCAAGTACTCAGCTCTGGAGGCCTCGTACCTGTTCGTACCTTTTGCCGTGGAGACGGTCGGACCCTGGTGCGGAGAGGCTAGAACCTTTGTGGCTGAGATCGGACAGCGAATGCGGGAGAAGGGCGGGGATCCACGCTCCGGATCTTTCCTGGTCCAACGTTTATCTGTGGCCATCCAGCGCGGCAATGCAGGCAGTCTGATGGGGACATTTGGGCCGGAAATGATCCGGGGTGGTATTTTTGATATTTAGGTGACGAAAACCTGGTTAAATATTGTTATTTGACATATACTTTATTAAATTACTCAAATTTTTGGTTATACAATAGAGAACCGGGCACATATACCTAGTTCCTTGTTATAAGTTCCATAATATTTATATTTCTTTTGAAAATTTTGCGTTGGTAATTAAATGAAAAGTAGGTGAGTCGTAGGAAGACATAAGACTGAGACTTGGAAAAGATAATTCCTCATGCCACTTTGTAATTAAAATCACGTTTCACATTTTAATTAAAAATATAATATTTCTACATTATACTCAGTAGGGTTTCTTCTGTTGGGCATTTCAGCTTGTAAAAATATTAAATTTCTGCTTCATTAAGGCGAGTGTAGCCGTCAACGACCTCGACAGTGGCGCCACCTCACAAAAAGATTTTTCTATTATTATACAAACAATCTATCGGAATATCCGTTGCCCAAGTTTTAAATATATCCTGAAGTAAAATTAGAACATGCAAACTCAATGAAATATTCGCTGCAATTAAAGAAAAAAGTACCTAAAAACGACCACTTTTGGCATTAATTACCATTGATCTTTAATAACATCGATAATATCATTAAGTTTTCAGATTTCTTATTTTACGTATGGATAATACTAAAAACTTGGGTAACGGATATTCTGATAGATTAAAGAAATAAAAATAAAGAAATAAATAAATATCCCGGACAATTCACACAGCGCCATCTAGCCCCAAACTAAGCTAAGCTTGTATTATGGGAACTAGATAGCTGATATTAATACGTATATACTTTTTTTTTTTGTATAAATTGTTTGTATAAAGACAATTTTTTTTTTAAGTGGCGCCATTGTCGAGATCGTTCACGGGTACACGTATACTCGTCTTAATAACGAATGGGAAACCAATTCGTTTGCTAACACAATGAATCACAGTTTTAGAACTCATAAACCACCTAATACATAGATAGTTAGAAGACATCTGACGTGGTTGTGTAACGACCGTCTAAGTATTCGTACACAGCAACTGAGGCCAACCGCTTTAAAAGCCCTTCTGCTTCTTTCATGTGGGACGCCGAGTCGACGAGTGTACCGATCAACCCTAGTGTCAGAATTTAGCAACCGCCTCCTAGTAGTAGGCCTCTGACATGCTTGTGTAACGACTGCCGTCGAAGTAATCATGGACTGAAACCGAGACCGACGGCTTTACGTGCCCTCCGAAGCACGGAACCATTTTTCTTACGGACAAACACGCCCTTCAAAATATGGAACTAACTATCTTTGGACTCCTAATGGTTTTGCCTGAAAAGTCCTTTACATACATACCTACATACACATATCACGCCTATAATCCCTTGCGGGGTAGGCAGAGCGTAAACGGCCGCAAAAAACGGATATTAACGCCACGTTTGACAAACATTTGAGGGTCAATCAGAAAACTGTGTATCGCCATAGCGACCGGTTGTCAGCCCATTGCCAAAAATTGCAATACACACCCTCGAGTCCCTTAGTCGCCTCTTACGACTCCCACAGGAAAAAATAGGGTGATGCTATTCCAAGCCGGCATCACACGGTAAAGCCGGCATCACACGACATAAAAGTCCTACAGGATTTAAATTTACCTGAAAACTATCTGCACATAATAATTATCAACTATGTGGTAGCTTTTTATTAATACCGTATAAAGGATTTTTCTTCATCCACTATTTTATTTTAGAAAATTACCTAAGGCACAAAATGAACCTGTGTGCATTAAACAAGCCAGTTTTTCTCATTAAGGCCCCTATACCTCAGTGAGCTTAAAAAGGGGGTCTCAGTAGACAGGGTGTCAAACACCCCGCTCATTGGGGAAATAGAAAAACAAGGGTTTGGTGTTTTATGACTTGCAAAGCGACGTTGGTAAATATATACAATTGTCTCGATAGGTACCATAGAGTAAAAAATTATAATGTCGATCCTGATTTATTTTTCAATAGCTAGAAGGTTCGAAATACATTATTTAGTTCAGACGACCGATGTGGCGCAGTGGTAGTGCGACTGCCTGCGACGCAAAGGTTTCGGGTTCGATTCTCGGTGGGACACTCACAAAGTTGATATTCATCACTTTGTGAATTTGTTCCCGGTATGGTTAGGATATTGCAGGGTAAACCACCTGATTGTCTGAAAAATAATCGGTTCCGTGCTTTGGAGGGCACGTTAATCCGTCGGTCCCGGTTGCTGTCTATGATTACTTAGACGGCGGTCGTTACACAACCATGTCAGAGGACTACTACTTGTAGTAGGCGGTTGAAATACTCTGACACCAGGGTTTTTCGGTCCCACACGAAAAAGAGAAAAGTTCATTCGCAGATTTTTTACGGCATGAAAAATTACAGCTTGGGCGGCTATAAGCGTTGATTGACATTTATTTGCAGTTAACAATTTGAACTAATGATCCCTTGACGAAGAAGAAAAAGTTTTGATGTAATTTTTAACTAAATGCATGACTGTCAGATCCCTTTTTCTTCTTGTTATGAGAAATAATAGTCAATGAACAAATTCCCTAGGCGAAAAGTTTCAGCAGACTTCGAAAGGCTTCGAAAAGTCACACAAAAAACACATTTTTTATTTTTATTTTTATTAATGATGGGTTTGCTCTTGACTCTAGTCTATCATTATTCATTAAGCGGTAGACAGAATATCAACGGCCCTTGATATAATGCTTGCTTGGCCCCATTTACACATTGCCACATACCATTTACAACTTTAGGCCTTCGCGTGACTATAGTTGTTACCTAATTATTTGTTAATAACGGATGAAACTGTTTTCGTATCAATCAATACTACAATTTAGTACGACAAAATGTATTAGTCATTTACACGTAAATTGATATATGATTGATGGATATGTGTCAAAACCCCATAATTTTCTTTTCCATTCCTGAAGATAGACAATGTATTAGTTATTTAATTGATATATTTGTCTATCAACATCATTCATATTTGATAGATTTGATGTGCCGTGTGATACATACATACATACATACATAAATCACGCCTTTATCCCTTACGGGGTAGGCAGAGCGTTAACGTCCGTAAAACGGATATTAACACCACGTCTGACAAAAGCTTGAGGGAATCAGATAACTGTGTATCACAATAGTGACAGGTTGTCAGCCCATCGCCTAAAATTGCAATACACACCCTCGAGTCCCTTAGTCGGTTCTTACGACACCCATGGGTAAGAAATGGGGTGATGCTATTCTAAGCCGGCATCACACGGCACGGCGATGGGCTGACAACCTGTCACTATTGCGATACACAAAATTCCACATGACCCTCATATGTTTGTCAGATGTGGCGTAAATGTCCGTTTACGCTCTGCCTACCCCGCAAGGGATGGAGGCGTGATATATGTATGTATGTATGTATCATTCATATTTTAATATTTCAGAGCATACATATCTTAAACTAATGATACACAATTTTCTGAATTAACCCCAAAAGTTAGTCAGACGTGGAATAAACCACGTTTCTACGGCCGTTTACGCTCTGCCTACCCCGCAAGGGATGTAGGCGTGATTTATGTATGAATGCATGTAATTTTAATCTAATAATGAGTGGCATTTTAAGTCGAACAAGTCGTTCATCCGTACTTAATATTATAAATCTGAGAGTTTGTGTGTGCGTGTGTATATATGTATGTTTGTTACCTCTTCACTCTCAAACGGCTAGACCGATTTGGATAAAATTTAAGACAAAGGTAGAGTATAACCTGGAATAACATATAGGCCACTTTTTACTGCAGTAAAACAACTATTACCACGGGAAAATGAGTGGCAGCAGGAGAAACCACTGGAAATCTAGTATAAAATAAGATATTTGTGATCGGTAGTCTAGATAAGAATTTAACCATCCTTAAAGAGATCTACTAGCCAACTAAATTTTTATGCCAAATAAATTTAACTTATTTATTTCTTCTTGATTAAAGGTGATCAAAATCTGTAAAAATTGCATGTATTTCTTTACCACTGACGAACGCATAGGAAATATCCAATACGTATGACACTAAGTTAGTTTTGACTCTTTATTCAAATAACCATGTGGGTGCTTAGTAATACTACTGTGGATGTTTTTAGATAGGGATGAGGAAGGTATAGATTGAAAAAGCTTGCAAAAATTAAGGTATTGTAATTAGAATACTGTTTGCGACTTGGTCAACTTTTGGAATTATTTTTGCCTATCACAGAAAGACTTCAAACTACTATTTAAGGATATAACGAATTCATACTAATAATATCATACAGCTATTAGAAATTTAGTGAAAATAAGAAAATGATAAAATGTTAGCGGTGGCCAAGGTTTGAAAGCGGGAATGTGGGGTACCATCCCACTGCTCTAATACCTGAGCTACTGGTGCCTCGGATACCACTGCCGAATTTTCAAACGCTTGATGCTTGTTCATAAGTGACGGGAGCAATTTCTAGTAAATGTGGTTTACGCCATAATACATTAGTAAGTTCTCATTACAGGTAGAAATTCAAACCATTATGATGAAGCTTTTGCTAATACCTACATTTTTCAATTTCATTTCACAATTGAAAATCAGACCGTGGAAAAAAAAATCTAGTGACTAATAGCGAAATCCTAAGACGAGCTAGTCTCTCTCTTTTTGAGTGGGACACCGAGCCGTCCAACGACCCGATGAACCCTGGTGTCAGAGGTTTTTAACCGCCTACTAGTAGTAGGCCTCTGAGATGGCTGTGTAACGACCGCCGTCTAAGTATTAAGTAATCATAGAACCATTTCTTTTTTTGACGACTAGATGTCAAAGAGAAGGGACCAGCCTGTCTTGAGTTTTCGTTATCCACTTTCACCTAATCCTCAGAGTTTAACCGTTACAATATTTTATCCAACAGGCAATTTATAATTACCCAAAGTTCCCTTTTAGGGTAAATGAAGTAAGTTTGGATGCTGATAAATCTCGTTGGGACACTTGATCTAAACTTCCAAGGTCGGCCATGTTTGTTTACGTCCCGCGTTGGTTTCGCGCAGAGGTTCCGCGTCAGATGAGACTAAGCAATGAATTCAGAGAGTAACAAAAGGGATCTGTTGGACTTATTGCATCTAGGTAAAATGGTAAAATAACCTAGAAGAAGCAGGTATTCAGTACCACATTTTGTAAGTTTTATAATTATAGGAATCTTGCTTGCTTATGCTTGCCTGCTATTGCCGTGTGATATGGGCTTAGAATAGCATTACCCTATCTCATTCCCGACTAAGGGACTCAGGCTCGAGAGAACTTTTGGCTCAAAATCCAATCGTAAATAAGCGTGATTTACCGATTTTGTTTAATTGTCCGATATTTCGTCCCAGTTGCATGGGCCATGACATGACCACTGAACAACAGTAGTTCATGGCGGTGAAAACCCCGTTTTAGTATTTTGAATCATCATTTGTGATCACGAGAATTTAAAACAGTTTATAAGATGTGAGATTTTAAATTTTAAAATCCAAGTTTCCATTTTACATAAATTCTGCATAGCGCTGAAACACACTGTAACTACGTGTGGATTTTATTTTAATTAAAAAATAATGGGACGTTTGCCTTGGTTAATTAAAAGGTGTGAGCGCTGCGCGATCCTCTGTTGGAGATTAGAAGGAAGGATGGCGGTGCGGAATTCACAAATTAGTGTGTGTTTTGTAGGAAAAATGTTGCAATAGAGAGGTGTGATATAAGAAATGAGTACAGGAAAATTTTATGCAATATTCCGGTTTTCAGCTAGTGTACTAAATAGCTTGGCATGAGGTTTCGAATGGCATCACCCCAGTTATACCCGTGGGTGACTTAAAGGCGACTATAGGATGAATGGTGGAAATGGGCAGCAACATAAATAAAATATTGAAGTTCCTGTGAATAAAATACCTTCCTCCGCGCTTGCCAATTCATCTGCCAAGCGTGGTGAGAATGGCAAACCCTCCAATTAGGGAAGGCTCATGTCTAGCAGTGAACTGCTGTGGCTGTTTTAGTTAAAAAGGTTAAAACAAGTAGCGTGATAATATTATTTAGGCATGCTTAGGTAGGTCTCTCTGTACGGTTGGTAGGGGCCACATCCGAAAAAAACCTTGTACTTATATGATCTAATGCGGTTCTTCCACTTGTCATTCGTTGTTGCGTATTTTAACGCATCGTAACCCGTGCGTCTGTCAAACGACTTGACAGACGCATGTATTCCCAAAACAACTCCTAAGCCCAGCCGCGTGAGCCCTCGAATCAGTCAGATGTAAGTTAAAATGGGGGGCTAAAATGATAGTGACCAGTCTTGACAATCGTACAGATAAGCTATCTTCTTACAAAACCAAAACACGGAATTCTTACAAAACGGTGCCAGTACTCTTTAATCCTCAACACTAACACAAGCGAGTTTGAACTTCAGCAATAATCTGTATCGGCAAACACAATCAAACTGAGGCGTATTTACAGAACCAGCTTACAACCAGCGACAAAGAATCAAAAGATGGGCACTTAGAGGCAGAAAGTAACAGTTACAGGTATCAGTATGAATAGATACTAAAATGTAACGATAACGCGCTGACCTACATACGTAATTTATGATAATAACAGTTAAAATTAGGTAACAAGTAACAGTGATTTAAACATAATCAAACTGCGGTGTATTTGTAAAACAAGTTTACAACCGGCAATAAACAAAGCTGGTAGCAGGAAAAAATAGAATTGAAAAAAGATGCAGATGATAATGAATGCACAAATCACTGCATGTGCACCATTACTTTGTCTTGACAGTATTCCCAAAGCCAATTTTGCTATCTGTAAAATCCAAACTAGAAGACATGTCAACAAAGAAAATTTCACGTTATGTCAAAGCATTAGCATGATTCTGAGAGCTGCAATTGGCTTTCAAATGTAACCCGAGAATAATAAACTGGTGCAGTACCTGTTACCCAACGATAAACCCATAACTGTTACTATCAAATGCCCAACACTAGTTAACAAAGAGTGAAAAAAAAAACGTTGAAAAAATGTAGAAAGCATAGCCGCGAGGTTTTTCATCTGGGCCTTTGTTTGTCGCCCTCTTCATTAACCGCTGCACAAATAGACGCCCGACAATATGTAAGAGTGGTTGTACTTTGTCATGATTGTCCTTTAATTAGGACTTCGGGCCGTTTGAAGAAAAAAGACGGAATTTATGGTTGATAGCACTTGTGGTTTTTAGGCGTGCGTGTCTTAAGTGCTTTATTTTGGTTTTGTGTAAAAATTAAGCGTTTTTATTCGATGTAGATATTTTATATGTAACTAAAGTAAAAAATCTTCTGTTTTATCACATAAATAGTAAATTTAGTTCAGGTTTCAGGTAACACAATGATATATTTTAGTCTTTAGTTTGCTGAAAGTTGTGATGGAAAGGAACAGTTAAACCGGTATTGCAATAAATCATGATGGGCACAATTCGCATTGCGCTCGCCAACCCGCCTGCCAAACCTGTCAAATATAGCATAACACCTCCAAAAGATAAGATATTTTTTTAGCACTGCTGACGGTAATGACAAAACTATGTTTTCCAATCAAGATTTTGCGAACCCACGCCTTGCTACGAAAAATGCTACGCCGTAGCCGTAGCAAAATGTACTGCTAGAACCTTACTACAAACAATTTTATTAACATTGAATTTCTCTGCAAAATGTGTCAAGGAAGATAACTTCGTTTTTAATTTATCCGCTACTTAATTTAAAATTTATCTTCATTTTACGCTTTTCGTGTTTTCTGAGCAGACAATTTTAACTCGAGTGGCATCTTCGTAAGCTCCTCACACTGGTCTTGATTCTGACGAGAAATTCTTTTAGCTAAGTCTTATTTATTACTTCTTTAGATAAGCGAAAGATAAGACAGGAAATTTGCTCACACCTATTATTTATTTTATATTCTTCGGAAAACTTATAGTCTAAAATATAAAGTGAATGACATATTTGATATAAGGCCATTCTCACAGTTTTCGCCTATAAGTCGATAAAGCTTATTAATAACACGGTTACTATAACCATGTAGGTAGTCTGATAAGATTACATTTTTTATTACAATTTTGAAATACGTAAAGAAGGATGCAGAAAGACACGCTAATGAGATCAAACTAAATAAAAAAGCAAGACAACTTTTCTGTGTGACTGCAATGTTAAATAATGAATAGAAACTTGTATGACAACATACATACATACGTATCTCACGAATGTATTCCTTGCGGAGTAGGCAGAGCTTGATAGGGCGTAAAAACGGGCATTTACGCCACTTTTGACAAATATTTGAGGGTCATTCAGATTATTGTGTATGACCATGGTGACAGATTGTCAGCCCATCACCTAAATAAGAATACACATGTTAGCCTCGAGTCCTTATATTGCCTGTCACACGGCACATTTTTGTATGACAAATAGAAAAAAATACTCTTCAAACCCCTAACAAAGTTTCCATACACATACTGCCCGATATTTCAGACGCTAGTAAATTCAGTAGGAAAACAAAGGAAAATACGTCAAAAGATTGTAAAATAATTTTATTAAATCTATTAAAAACACGTGGGAGGAGTGTTGCTTTCATCTTATGCGAGAAAAAGGTGTTCCTTTACATAAATTATGTTTTTTTATCCATGTTTACAGACCACCATGGACTATGCTCAATTTTTTTATTTGTTTTGGGAATACACGACAATTTAGCATGCGATTAGGTGAATTGATACATAAATGAGATTTCTAGTGCTTTTTGTTAACGTGTTTAAAAATACGGGATAGATGGGATAAACTAAGAATTAGCTGAGGAAATATGCTGCCAGAATTGACAACCATGTTAATGTGTATTAATCGAACCGCCTCCAAGTTTTTAATGGTCGTAGGGCTGTACACCGGAATTTCCTAGATACGATTTACACGCAAGAAGCATACATGATTAAGTTGTTATTAAACGCACTTTTTTTATTGCTTCCAATTAAGTAGGAATACCAGATTTATATCCAAATTTATCTGTAGAAAGATCAGACTTGTGATTTTTTATTGTTCTTATTTAAACACCTATTTTATTTACAAATTTTACATTCCTTGACTCAACGTTTTGCAAGTGTAATTTAATAATATTTTACGTAACAGAACTTGTTGTTTTCTGCGTCAGTGAGCGCCTTAAAGCACGTTCTTCCGTCCTATGCGTACTATCTCTCGCCATGAAAACACTAGTATACAAAATATGACAACAATGGTAAGCACGATGCTACGAATAGCTTACTAAGATTCGCAGGCAAGAGATGTGCCGCGGTAGCCTAGATGATTGCCACAAGTAATGGGGAAAGTCGCAGGTTCAAATCCTGCCAGGGGTAGATTTTTTTTTAAGTTTTCTAAAATGTATACATAACAGGAAGAGTCTTAAAAAGTTGGTATTCGAGTATCTTTCTTTTGGTGGTGTCTCTTGCAAAGTCCTAACCAAAATTTGAATTTACTAGCCAATTTTCATGTGTACCTACTTAGATGGCGATGAGCTAAACTGAAAAAGTTTCTTTCCATATTAACGTATACAAATAGATGAAATGAATTTATGACTCAAACGTCTGAATTTCAACTAAGCACAACGCCATCTGGTATGACATTATAGAATAAGCTTGAGAACTGCCAGTAGAAATTCAATTCGATATGAATTCAATTAATTTTTTTAATTTTATGGCGTTTTCGTTATGATTTCGCCAATGTCAAGTTTCGTTGAATGTCAGTAGAAAAGTCCCCATTGAAACAATCCCCATCAAAAATCGAACTAGCAACTTCCGCATCTTGACATCAAATGTATTTTCTTGACACCATGTATAAGAAGATACATTTAATGTTTATTAATTCGAAATGCCGACTTGAATCTCTAGTCTCGGCTCTAAGATGCTCGAGATCGTTTAATTTCCGGGTACGGGCTCGTCGGTTTGCTTTTACCTCTACACGACGGCCATCTTGGATTTTGTTTGTTCATTTATTTTAGCCTAATCCTAATTGTACGATTATTTTTCTACAACCTGCATATAGTTCAGTCGTGGATATTTTAATGCAGGATTTTAAAATATTACATACATACATACATAAATCACGCCTTTATACCTTACGGGGTAGGCAGAACGTTAACGGCCGTAAAACGGATATTAACACCACGTCTGACAAAAGTTTGAGGGTTGCAACTAATATCACATGGCATGTGATATTAGTTGATATTAGTTCATGAAACTAAACATTTTTTCCCAAGGAACATCAGTCGAAAAA
The DNA here is from genome assembly GCA_027580185.1 of Tuta absoluta. Classification (NCBI taxonomy): domain Eukaryota; kingdom Metazoa; phylum Arthropoda; class Insecta; order Lepidoptera; family Gelechiidae; genus Tuta; species Tuta absoluta. The sequence goes on along the minus strand of JAQAHW010000029.1, from coordinate 4,849,154 downwards.
TTAAAAAACAGGGACCTATCATACAATTGTGGACTGGAGCATTCTGGACTGAAGCAGCAATGGTTTTTCATATTATTCGACCAATAATGTTCCTAGATAAAAGTTGATCAGTTTGATGGGATGGTTCATCCTCTGAATAATTTATATGGTATTGGGATACGACAATCTCAATTTAATTTCAATTCAAACATTTTGAGGTTCTGCAGTACTACGTTATTACAAAATATGAGTGTTTTGGTGCTTACATACTAATTACACTATACTTGGCTCGATTTTGTCATTTTCTTACACGTGTCACCTTCCTTGTCTCTTTTGAATCCGCTTCAATAGTTCGACAAAATATAATTGTTGACTTTTTATGGTAAACCCACAATTACTCACGTGTTATGTAGGAGCAGAACAGTTTTAGGTAGATTTATTTTTTATTCTTCAATACGTACATACATACACATATCACGCCTATTATCCCATGCGGGGTAGGCAGAGCGTAAACGGCCGCAAAAACGGACATCTACGCCACGTCTGACATATATTTGTGGGACATTCGGAAAAATGTGTATCGCCATAGTGACAGGTTGTCAGCCCATCGCCTACAATTGCAATACACACCCTCAAGTCTCTTAGTCGCCTCTTACGACTCCCACGGGCAAGAAATGGAGTGATGCTATTCTAACCCGGCATCACACGGCATTTATTCTACAATGTTGATAGATATTTGTGACTGGGGATTGAGTAAGCTTGCAGCTTCCGCGCACATAATTTAAGCATTAAGAAGAAAATAAGCTACTTTTAGGCACTTTTTTGCCACAACTTTAATTACAGAGAATTTTTCATTGAGTTTGCAGGTTCTTATTTTACTTACCAATAATACAAAAAATATTAACAACAGAGATTCTGATTAATTGTGTGTATAAAGAGATATTTTTTTTGGTAAAGCGCCACTGTAGATGTCGTCCACAGCTACACTCGCTTAAGGCGGGGGATAGCACGCGGGCAAGATTTTTAAACCGGTAGTATTTAGACTATAACAAGCCAAATAGTAGGTAACTTGGTGTTTGACTAAAAATCGATTAGGCCTGCAGCTAGACAGACATTTTTGAAGAATAAAATCCGTTCCAATAACTGTTTAGCCTATTCAATTTCTGCGAGGCCCGTCCACTTCAGCCTACGACTTTAGTTCCCGCCATTCCGTTCCACTCAAAGCGCATTGTCCCTTTGTTCGTACAGCTTTGTCTGCTATCTGCTTCACGCACAATGGATAGAAAAATTGGCTCTACATAAGCACTTATTAATTCCATAATTGACCGAGCATTCCTTTCTAAATGTTTATTTGCTGTAAACTTATGGTTTTGTCTTTGTAATTGTTGTAGATTTATAAAAAACTGAGGGCAGAGAGAGAGAGAGTAAGAACGAAAAAGGCAGTATTAAGACTTTTTCTTATCAACCCGTTTTTTTTTCATCTATATGGCGGTTCTCCCCTTTCTTCTTTTTTATGTGGAACACCGAGTCGGCCAATGACCTCATGAACCCTGTTGTCAGATATTTTCTACCGCCTACAGACAGACGACGCACCCGTCACGCGTAAACGCATCTTAGCCGTTTTTGTATGAGATTTATCTTATTTATCTTCTGATAGATGCATGGGATACGGTGCGTTAAAAAAACGCAGCGACAGATGACAAGAGGGAGAACCGCCTTAGATGTGTTTGTCCATACTATCAATAATAACTTCGTACAGATCCTATGCAGGTGGTAGGACACGACAATAGGTGTGTCTTAGATTAAAGAGAGGTACCACACAGGCATTGGCTGTCTTAGCGAGAGCCTTACTTGCATGTATAGAGTGAAATTTTATTAGTGGCCGATTGCGAAATCTTAAGATAGGCTGGTAATAAGGAACAACTTTCCCCAAAGAACAATGGTTGAAATATGACAAAAATATTCTGAGTTTCCATAGTAACTCAAATCGGCTGATCAGCAATTTAGTATGGACAACTATAATTCGACCTATGTTCCTTGGCAATTGTTAATCCTTATCTCCAGCCCGTCTTTAGTTTTCACTACCAGTCACTAGTAAATTTGACCCTACATTTTCTGTAGGTACTTTGGTTGACGCTAGGCAGATTCGTAGACACGAATAACGTCTTAAATCCCGTAGGCATACTATCGTTCTATGAAATTTCTCAAACCACTTTCCTATGTAGTTCAAAATCCAAACAGAAGCTCACAACAGTTTTATAGAAGCTTGTAAGTGTTGTTTTACAAAGCTCTTTGCTTACAGTATTGTGGGAGTTTGAAAGCTATTTCACTTTTAGAACAGCCAGCGGTCTTATAAGTTGGCAAAAGTTTCCAAAGTCCAAGTATAACATGTTCATATTTTTCATCATATTGCTAGAGGGTTGCATAGATGAAAAGTTTTGGTAAATAGTTGCATTATTGTGGGAAGCTGGCAGGCAGATCGTAACAAATATTCCGCTAGATCACGCTAGATACAGGCAATGAGGTGTTTTGGGAATACGTTAGAATGGTTGTTCTGTGGTTAATTTGTACGCATATACATACATTCATTTATCACGCCTATATACCTTGCGGGGTAGGCAGAGCATGAACGGCTGAAAAAACGGAAATTCACGCCACGTCTGACTAACATTTGGGGGTCATTCAGTAGATTGGTTGTCAGCCCATCGCCTAAAAATGCAATACACATGTAACCCTCGAGTCCCGTAGTGGCCTCTTACGACACCCACGGGAAAGAAATGGGATGATGCTATTCTAAGCTGGCATCACACGGTATCAGCACGCATAGTGCTGTATTTTTTTAAGTTAAAATGGTAACTTCTGATAAAAATTACCTGCTCTGATGACAAAGTACCTGATTTTTTGCATGAGACTTTTATATTATACCTTACTTTAATGATCAATCTTTATGCAACAAATTAGGTCAGTATTTTAGTTTTAAAACACATTACTATAATTTATTCTGCACTCACTACTCACTATATTAATTTAATAAAAACATTGCTTCAAGACAAATATCAAGTGGTTGAAAATTTAGGCGGGGTTCGATCGGGGCGCCAATATCTCAGTGGCATAGCGGTGGGACGGTACTCGGTACGAATTAAAGGTATTCTAGAACGTTTGAATATTGGCTGATTTCTATTCAACTCGTCATGTCTCAAATATCTACAAATTACCAGAGCTTACATACTAAAAAGCAGGGTAGGGCCAAACCACAGGTTCATTCACTATATTTAGTGGCTAAAATTATTATCGCGATACAACATCAGATTACAAATACTATGAAACTAGTAAGGTTCTACACAAGGCGTTGAACCTTTACTGTATTCGGAAGCTTGTGCCATAATATAAATGAAGGGATATTGACCCCATTCAATGTTACGGCCATTGTTGGCCGGTAAACAAACGAGTATTTATTTTTATGACCGACTATTTGCTTAATAAAATACCCAATATTAGGAATTTTAGGTCTTATGTAATCCGAGTGAAAACATACGAGTAAACACAGAGAGCAAACATTTGGATATTATAAAGAGCTTTATAATAATAAAATACAAACATGATGTTTGTAATTATTTATTCCTAAAAGTCCAACAGGGACGTAAAATATAAAAATAACGATTTCTAAAACAAAGTTTAGTTGAAACACAAAATTGGCAATAGTATTTGAACAACCGTTACCATTGATAAAGACTTTTGATTAACGCGATTGTGTTTTATATTTCAGGCTCCTAAACAAAGATTCAACACCAAATATATACTGGTACATCAAACTCACATCCGGTAAGACAATCGCTTCTTCTTTTTCTTTTCGTGTTGTGACACCGAGTCATTCAACGACCCAATGAACCCTTCAACCGTTTTTCAACCGCCTACTGCTAGTAGTAGGCCTCTGACATGGTTGTGTAACGACCGCCATCTAAGTAATCATAGACAGCAACCGGGACCGACGTCTTAACGTGCCCTCCGAAGCACGGGACCATCTTTGTTTTCGAACAATCAGGTGGTACAGCCTGCAATGTCCTAACCAGACTGGAAACAAATTCACAAAGTGATTAATATCAACTTTTTGAGTGATCCACCGAGAATCGAGCCCGGAATCTTTGCGTCGCAGGCAGCCGCACTACCACTGCGCCACAATTGGCCGTCAAACAATCGCTAATGTAACTCTTATGCGCGCGGCATAAGAGCGGTTCAAAGTCCAAATTGTCTAACCCAGCTCGACGGTAAACAAAAAAAAAACACAATAAGCGCGGCAACACGCGGTGAATATTTCAGGTTTGAGCGCAGTGTACACTGGCCGGCAATAATAATGGGCTAATGAATATGCGGCCGAGTTTCGTGCCGCTGCGTTGATTTACTTCTCACACGCTGCGAAAAATCGCCGCGGTCCAAACGCGTTTTAGACACTTCAAATGACGCAGAAAATGTGATCGTGTCTATGGTCATTGGTCAACTTTTTCACTCTCATGTAGTGTAGGACTTCCTACGTATTTAAAATTATTTACGATACTGGGTGTCGTAAGAGGCGACTAAAGAACTCGAGGGTTAGATGTGTATTGCAATTGTAGGCGATGGGCTAACAACCTGTCACTATAGTGATACACAGTTATCTGATTGACCCTCAAACTTTTGTCAGACGTGGTGTTAATATTCGTTCTAAAAGATAATGTAAACCATTGTGATAAATATTTTAAATTTTCTCACGTTAGTAACATTGAAATAATAAAAGTATTTAAAAGTTTACAAATGAAAAATACTTCAGATCTCCACGGCCTCTCTGTTAAAATTATTAGTTCCATAATCGATTGCATTTCTCCATACCTAGCATGTATTTTTAATGACTGTGTAGACAGTGGCGTGTTTCCTGACTTGATGAAGCATAGTAAAGTTATTCCCTTGTTTAAAGCTGGTAGTACTACTGACCCTACTAATTTCAGACCTATATCAATACTACCAACACTAAGTAAAATTTTTGAAAAAGTTATTTTAAATCAATTGCAAGGACATTTTTATCGTAATAACTTAATGCACCTGCAGCAATTTGGTTTCACACGTGGTCGCTCTACTACTGATGCAGGTGTGGATCTCATCAATCATATAATCGAAGCCTGGGAGGAATCTCATGATGCAGTAGGTGTGTTTTGTGATTTGTCCAAGGCGTTTGATTGTGTTCATCATGATACTCTGGTCAGGAAGCTACATCACTACGGCGTAAAAGACCACGCTCTTAGTCTTTTGGAATCATATCTTAACAATAGAATCCAAAAGGTCGATGTCAACGGTGAAAGATCATCTGGATCAAAGATAAGAATGGGCGTTCCGCAGGGTTCGATTCTTGGTCCTTTTTTGTTTCTTGTATATATTAATGATCTACCATATCTAGTTAAAGAAAAACATGATATAGTTTTGTTCGCGGACGATACCTCTCTACTTTTCAGAGTAAAGAGGCAACAACTCAACTATGATGACGTGAACAAAGCTATTACCGATGTAGTGCAATGGTTTACAGTAAATAACCTACTATTGAATGAAAAGAAAACTAAATGTATCAAATTTGTATTACCAAATGTTAAACCAAGCTCTACAATTATTAAGGTAAAGGATGAAAAGTTGGACCTTGCGGACTCAACTGTATTTTTAGGCATAACTTTGGACGCCTCGCTCCAATGGGGGCCACATATTGAGAAATTGTCGAAGAGACTGAGTTCAGCAGCATACGCAGTTAAAAAAATAAGACATCTCACTGATGTAGACACTGCAAGACTAGTTTACTTTAGCTACTTCCATAGCTTAATGTCTTATGGCTTACTATTATGGGGCCATGCTGCGGATGTGAACAATATATTTGTTTTGCAGAAACGGGCTGTTCGTTCAATTTATAAATTGGGACCTCGAGTCTCCTTGAGACAGAAATTTAAAGAAATCAACATATTGACATTTGTGTCACAGTACATAATATACGAAAATCTAGTGTACGTAAAAATAAATATAGATTCATTTAAGAAAAATTGTGACAGGCATAATTTTAACACTAGAAATAAGGAGCAACTTGCTGTGCACATGAGCAGGCTTAGTAAAGTAAGCAAAACTTTTAAGGGCAATTGTATACGCTTTTATAACAAACTTCCTAAAGATATTCAAGACTTACCCTTAAATAAATTTAAACCAGTAATTAAACAAAAATTGTACAAGAAAGGCTATTATGAAATATCAGACTATATGCAAGATAAATCTCCATGGGTTTAATTCAAATGTATAAAGTAAATATTTTATTAGACGAAACAAGTAGATTTATCTACTGCAATTTTTTGTTATTATTATAATTTTTTTTTTTTATGTAGCCATTTTTGGGCTATACATATATATTATTCGTTATTTCCAAAATTAGCTAGGGCAGTTTAGGGCCTACAAAGATTGTTAATTTAGAGTAGGAGCACTTCTGGGCAGGTTTTTTGGGGGGTTTTTCCTGTTCAGGGGGTCCGGTTAATTATACGCATGTTAATAACACGCTTTGGAAATCTTGACTAAAATTTGAAACAAATGTCGTTTACAAATGGTGGTGGCGTAAAGTTACGTGCTGTGTGATTAACCTGGCCAGCCCCGAGGCAGTGCCTTTATTTTTATTTTTATTTTTTTATCCCGCCCGAATCGGTTTTCTATTAGGACAATACAAAATTGTTATAAAAAGAAGAAGATTGCGCTAAGCAAATTTCTTTTTTTTACAATGACCGATCATGACGTCAATAAGTGATAATGCTATCCTACATTGAATAAAGTTATTTCATTTTCATTTTCATTTTTTCATTTTCATTTTCATTTTATGGCCGTTAACGCTCTGTCTACCGTAAGGGATATAGGCGTGATTTATGTATGTATGTATGTACGATTATCGTACGCAGAACGGTGAAGTAATAGACACATGAAATACTCACAGCTTTTTTTGAAGGAATCTCCTTTCGGTAAACCATTTCTTTTTGCAAATAGACTTTCCAACATTAAGCCAACAACGACCAAACAACGCGACGTTTTTTTATCCTGTGTTATCTCAAAAGTGGATTCACTCATTTTACTTTCATAAGGCATAAAATGTCTCGCGGTTTAAGAACTTTTAACAGAGCTACATAAATTGCTCGGACCCACGACGGACAGTAATTAAATACCATACATTTGCATTGTATTGTATTTCCCTGGCATCATTATGAGGTTGCAAATTCTGTAATTTTGAAGCCATTTATTTATTAATAAATTTAATTCTAAAGCACTGGCTGTAATAACCACATTTTGCCATTTAGAATGAAATAATTAAAGGTATTGTGCTGCGTATTATGAACATACATAATGCATCCATAGTTTAGCCAAAAAAATACAAATAAGTCTTATTTGTAATTTTTTCGCATACGCTGTCGCCGCGGGTCTATGTTAGTAAGACAGTGCATGCACTTTAGACCTCTATGAGGTGGCAAGCTGTCAAAGTCACGGCGGTGTACTGGTTATAAATCTGTAAAAATCGGCGGCATATCATGAGACGGCGGCGTGCCTGAAAGTATGCGTTTAAAGAAAAAATACCGTAAAAATCACATCAATGACTTAAACTCCACGATAGAATAACTAAGACATATATTGAACCAAATTTGACATGTGTCAAATAGTAACGATGTCGTTTTCTTGACCTCTCCTTCCCACTTTGGCAACACCACGTCATCAATCGCCCTTCACATTTAAATTTGAACTCCTTACATTCCAGAACACGTAATATTTCCCAGTTTTCCAGGTGATCATCAGTAATGTACTCCGTGTTTAGTTACACGCACAAATTAACTATTATGTAAGTAGCATATATGCATTTACAAACATACGCACATATCACACATTTATCTCTTGCGGTGTAGGCAGAGCGTTAACGATTGTAAAAATAGGGTCGCTACCGCCACATCTAGCGAATATTTGTGGGCCGTTTCAGACAGATCGTGTATTACTATACAGGTAGTTAGACTGTCGCCTAAAATATTAAAATGCATGAAACCCTCGAGTCTTTTTGTGATGCTATTCTAAGTCAGAATAACCTGACACATCCCTACCATGCTAATTAAACTGCGTAATTCTCTTCACAAGACAACCACAAAATACGTCACAAATTATCAAAATGATCTCAACACAAACATGGTTTCCAACAAAACAATGGTAGAAAACCATTGCAAACACAATGAGCAAACAAGTATTTAGGCAAATCAAACTCGCGCACATCACGTAAGCGAATGTCCCGAAGCATCCCGAAGTTAGTCGTAATTTATGCACATTAAATATGCTAGATGCTTCGGGCCGTGTTCCGGCTGCGGTGCAAAGTTAGCAGATGAAGCGAGTAATCTGCTTCTTCCCAGTGTGTCAAGGCACACCAGGGGCATTCTCCGCAACGCAAACTCACACTACCTCTCAAACATAATTTCGAGCGGGTGTGTCATACGTCAAAAATAGAACACCAAATTTCAAAACACTTCTCGTGATGGGTACAATTTTAGAAAACCTTCTAAAGTTTCTACCGCAGGCAGGATTTAGACCTGCGACTTTTGCTATCAGTACTAGCAATGCCTCCTCCATCCGGGCTACCACGGCTCAATCGTTGCGTGCAAAATTATGCAACTGTATCTTAATGCCAATAATACTTATCATTATATCTTAAATATACATATACACAAGCATACCTCGGCTTCTTAACGCAGTTTTATGTATTGGTAGGATTAGTTGTGTATGTGTTCTTTTACACATTCACAGTATTTAGATTACGTACCTATTATTTTTGTGTATTTTCTTTACGCCTTATTTTCCAATAAACTGAGTAAAGAAAGTTTTTTAATTTAAAATCATTTTTATACGTACATACTTTCCACTGTCTATAAAATATGAAGAAGAAGTTACCTTGGCGACCAAGAAACCACACGAAAAAGAAATACTGTTCTTTATACTCATAAAATTGACGAACTAATTGCGTCGATTTCAAAACCCCCTATTCATTGCGTGCGGTTGATAATCAGAACTTAATAATACGCACTTACTCAAAAAATATATATCACTACTTATCTTTTAGTGTGAAATTACAAAGAGATATTCTCAGACACAATAACGAATAGATATAATAAAAACAGAGTTCTTAGATAAATCCTCTCCTTTTTGTATCTCTAATAAAGTCTCGACAACAAAGAGCGTCTCGAAAATACTTCTTCAAGTTTAAAGAGATAAGTATCTTAAGCTAAACAAGATTTTAGATTACGCAGATTGCAGCCAAGTTGCAAAATTCTGAACTATCCGATCAAATTCGCAAGTTTGTCTATCTGAGGATCAATATCCTCTCATATCTTCTGAATTGCAGGTCTAACACAACAACCATATTGAGGGAACTTGGTCTTACGTGACTAACTTATGCATAAGGCACCAAACTAAGCCACTTTGCGAAACTTATCCGGTCGAGATCAAACGCAAGAACCATCTTTTGTATTTACTATATCAGTTTCAGTTTCTTTGCGCAACTTCAAAAAGATTCCTCAGTTCGTGATAAAAGTAAATTATGTGAATCTTGAATTTCGCTTTCGCCTTGAATACGGTTTTTTGCCTATGTAATGGAATATTTCGCTGTACCAATTTGAGAGTACAAAAGAAATTCCACGTGACAGATATTCTGAATTTCTTTTCGTTAAGAGATTTCAACTTTTTCGGAGTATCACTAACCTCGCTTTATCATTGAGAGGAAATTGGTTTGAACCCAAAAACAATGCTCTAATAATCTGATACAATTTGGTTTAGTAGTACAATGAACAAAGATCCAATCAAGATACAACTCGAAAACAAACTCGAAATAATCGAGAATTGTAGATTGCGCTATTACAGTAAAATTTCCTTCCGACCTAATTCCGTCAGTTCATTCGAGTACTCTGTACAAACTGTTTGCGTGACTACAATCGACCAATCGCATCACGATCGAATCACCCTCAGTTCATAACGTAACAATTATTTTAAAAATGCTACTGCGATATATAGCCATTGATAAATTGCTGGTACTTTGCACCTTTTTAGGATTCCGTCCATCAAGAAAAAATTTAACCCTTATGGACATAATTTGTCCGTCCGTCCGTCTGTCACGTCTCAGTAACGCATAAAAATATAGACTTGAAGTTAAAACCATAAACTCAAGTGTACAGCTGCTTTTGACGCTTTTAAGTATATCAAGAATCATAGGGAAATTTTTGTGAACCTAGAACTATTTGGCTCGTAGGTAGCATTGTTTATATGTATAGAAAAAAAATCAAGGCTACTACTATTGATGGGCGAGTCCGACTCGCATTTGGCCAGTTTTTTAACTCCAAATTCAGTAAGAGGAAAAGTAAAGAAGTATTGCTATGTATAGTTTATTAATGCAATGTTATGTATATTGCCGTGTATAATGCCGTGTGATACCGGCTTAGAATAGCATCACCCCATTTCTTTCCCGTGGGCGTCGTAAGAGGCGACTCGAGTCCCCCGAGGGTGTGTGTTGCAATTTTAAGCGATGGGCTAACAACCTGTCACTATTGCGTTACACAGTTTTCCAAATGACCCTCAAATATTTGTCGGACGTGGCGTAAATGTCCCTTTTTTGCGGACGTTTGCGCTCTGCCTACCCCGCAAAGGATAAAGGCGTGATATATGTATGTATGTTATGTATATTAATAAATACTTACTCATGAGCTTGACAAAGTTCCCATTTTAGATTTTTTACGTTTAATGTAAAATTCACACTCCTAAAATACCCACATTTTTAAAAACAAAGCACGGTCTGTTTATAAATAAAACCCAAATTAGCTCTTTTGTACGGCGATCTCATTATGTAGACAAAGCATCAGAATAACCTAAGCTACAGACCTGACCATGCTGAATGAATATTTAACATGGCACATCCCAAACAAAACTCAATTTTCATGCAAAAATAAAATTACACGCCCCATACCTTTGAGTGAAGAGGGCAAGATCGCTTTTAAATTATAATTTAACACAAATTAAGCGCACACATTTATAATTCATGAATGAATTCCAGGTGGTATGCGAGCACGGAATTTCCTCAATTTCATGTATAAATTAAAAAGGAGTGGTCCTTAGTGCGAGCCCTGTAGCACCCCTGTTCATTTATCAAAGTAGGGCTCACTCACATACACAGGAGATTACAATCTTTTGAAATTAATTTTGCTATTTGAGACATTTGGAGTAGCTATATAGGAACTTGTAACAAAAATATTGACTCACAGAAAAGGAACATAATATACGAGCAATCTCAAAAGCTTTAATACCTTTTTTTAAATCTAAAAAGAACGAAGACACCGTTTCAAAGTTAACTGCAGTCATAACTCGGTGACTTAAAATGAATTCATATATTTTTGAGTTAAAAAAGGGGTTAAATTCATATTATGAGCGTGTAAAACTCACCCTTAAGTACCATAATTTTCTGTAAGCTTTCGTGACCCGGGATATGTTAATTGTTGTATAAAAACTTTAACTTTTTAAACAAGGTCGCTTGGGGCAGGCAGAGCTATTTTAAGCTCTTTGTGTTATTTATTTGAATTACACTACATATTCAAATGCATATTTAAAACAAACTGTGTATAAAAAATCTACGTAAATATTATAGTATTATAGGTGTTCTCTCTACTGATGAATCTAATACAGTTGTTCATAGTCATTAATTTATTCTTATTTTACCCAGCTATTCCCTACATAAAGACATGAATCTATATTGTTAAAGCGTTACAACACCACAAAAATGTTATACCATACAAAGAAAACCCTAAAAAGCTTACCCATTTGAAATGCTAAAAACCAGTGCTTATTACCCAGAAAAATAAATGCTACGAAAATCGTTTTTTATCTGATGTACGAGATGTCCACAGGCTACGAAAATGTAGAGAAGAATGAATAAAACATTCTATGAGAAACCATTCCTGTGTTTGGGATTCTATTAGCATCTTTGGCTATGGATTTACATCTGGAGGAGTTGTAGGGTGAATAACCTTTTGCGTCTATAGTCTTCTGTAGGTATAAACAATTTTGAAGTAAAACAGGTGGAACAGAAAAAAAACATTAAATTTGATGGAATATGCTAAAACTACAACTAGCTTAATGTGAATCAATCATTTATTTGCTTTGCGCTACAACACGAATGTACAACGAAATTAACCTAGGCAGATAAATAAGGCTTACGTACACTAATTCTTACTTGTGTTTAATAAATACTGATAATATTTGATCAGAACTCTTTCAAGTATGGAAATGGAATCTCTAAACATTACTTTGGCTTACATTCCCCAACAAATTGTTTGACATTGGTCCACTTGTTCCTAACTTTCTAGTATTCAGTGGGACCCGCCTTTTCCTTGTATCTGTGCGGAATAAGGGCGGCGGACTGGTCGCGTGATATTACGTGTTCTTTCGCGCGGAGGTCTTAAAGGAAAAGACAATTTTCGTCAAGAAAACTTATTTTATGTCCTTAAAGCTCTTTATGATCCATTCTCATTGAATATTTGTCTTATTGGCCCAAAAATTATTAGTCGCAACTCATAATTACGAAATGAACTTTTTATTCTGACAGATATTTGAGGACCATTCGGAAAATTGTGTATCGCATCGTGACAGGTTGTCAACTCATCGCCTAAAATTGCAATACACAACCTCTTTATTAGTCGCCTCTTACGACTCCCACGGGAAGTCGAAGTTAAATCTATAACAACGTTTTAAATATATCATTCTGTTGACTGGATGTCAATAAACATTAAATTTACTTTGGACTTAGAATTTAAATACACGACTGCTTTATGAAATTCCTCTGAAAGAACGTTTTAATTCTCAGAAATTTAATTTGTCAGTTGTAAACATGCACAAGTTTATAGAAACAGTTATCAAAATTCTGTTAACTTTGACAAATTCCTAGTACTTAGTCATTTTATGAAAATTGTTGCTCTCATAAATTATTCAAAGAAATATTTGTTTGACATAATATTTTGGTTATATTCTGTTAACATAGTTTTTGTCACAAAACTTAAAAGAACAAAAGTAAGCACCTTTGATTGCGTTTTGGCAAATACTTACTTTTGACTGTGGTGTAGGTCACTGTGTATGTTGAGAACAGTTGAACGCATAGTTGAACACGTTTTCTACAAATTATAATCAATATTTAAGCTACAGATTTCAGCAATTACTAAAGACTCTTAAATGAAAATAAGAAATTGAAAAAATGCTATCGTCTGATTGGGATTGAACCCGGGACCTATGGTGTGGTGAGCTACCGGCGCCCCGACCGACATTTCTAAATTACCAACCTTTTGATGCGACGTACAAATATGTAGCACTGTGAGTGCATAATTAACCATAGTACTAAAACTCTTTTCAACCCAAGAAAACAAGTAAAAAATACAAAGGAAACAATCTCGTCCCTCCAATCTCTTACAGTACACACGGTTGCGTAAACAACTCCCAAGACAGCTCGTCCAAGACAAATCTATACAATCAGTCATCGTCTCATACGACTTTAATCCGTGTCATCCGGGAACGAAGTCATACTCAGATTCACACACGTACTCTTCGAATGGAGATTCATGCTTTTTATCTGGTTTTACCTTATTTGCTGCTATTTTGAATAAAAGGAACAAAAAGGGCTTACACACAGGAGTTTCCTGCAGAATATTGAGAATAAAATACGGGTAACGTTTTTGGTATATTCGTGTCTCGTTTGGTATAAGCGTAATTAAAAAAGAGTTCACAATTACTATTGTAATCGTCAAATAGAGCCATTTGTTCACGCCGGTGCTATAATATTCACTTTCATGAGGCATTTTGTATATACACAAATATGCCAGTCGCATAAATGCCATAAAAGTCTTTCTGTCTAAGTTTTCCTTTAAAAATCCACAAGCAACAAATTATATTTTCTTACAAAAAGGGAAGAATGTGCACTTGGTCCATCCAAGACTCTATCTTAGTCTTATCTAGCTCAGTTTAGTGTCAAGAGCAAGCTCATCATTAATAAAAAAACGCTACCTACAGACCTCGAACGGATATTTTTTCTCAGCTACATTATGCGCAGCAACATTACTCAATGTCTGCTGTTAATTGACTGTGTCATACATCATCTTTCCGTGCTCGGCATTAATACGGCGCCGTATTTAGAATTTCTTTTTCTTAGATATGTGTTGGAGATTTGCAAAGTGCGCCTTTGTTGGCTTCGGGAGAGCTTAGAGGTTATTTTTCTTTTTTGTGTGGTGTCACTGTGTTGCGGGGTTGAATGATAAAATGCCTAATGCGCTACTTGAGATGTTGAGTCATTTAATTTTCTTTGAAGGAAGTCAAGACATCATTTTGCACTTAATTTTTCAAGCAGGGTATTTTCTTTTCTTGTCACTATAAACATCAAGAGTAGAATTGTGACTGCATACTGTCCACTGTTTAAATTATTTTGTAGCAATATAAAAGTAGGCACCAGGTAGAAACAAGTAAAATTGTGCAACTCGTTTTGGTAAACCTACTAATCACATCTGACAGTGAACAAAAACAAACTAAAATAATCGCTGTACCCCAGAAAGCGCAAACGCCTGGCAATTATAATCTAACTATATTGTTTCTGGCCCATTTCCTTCACCGGCTCATTTAGCACGGTAATTACTGGCCGTAATAAAATGGTGCCCAAATAAAAATGTGCTCATGACCAACCGTAATTCGTGCCATCAAAAAATGATGACTATGCAGAAAGTTTTTTTCATATTTTTTATTTTACATTTGGAACGGAACGCTTAAATGGCAGGCAAAGAGAACTCCAATTTGGGATTTAACCTTTTGACCCGTTGGGAGAATATTTTTTCTATTTTAGTTAAGGTGTGATTTATTTTCTATTCTGACTTCAGTTTCATTTTGCTATAATATTTATAAAAAATAAATTAATGATTGAGATTAATTGATAGCTTAGGCAGAGCGTAAACGATCGCAGAAAACGGACATTTACGCCACGTCTCACAAATATTTGAGGGTCATTCGGAAAATTGTGTATCACTATACTGACAGGTTGTCAGCCCATCGCCTAATATTGGAAAACACACCCACGGGAAAGAAATGGGGTGATGCTATTTTAAGCCTGCATCACACGACACTTTTCAAATAATTGTGTTGAATTTGAGTATTATCTATGTATAACATGTATTTATGTATTGCATCAGCTATGTAGTTCCCATAGTACAAGTAATGTAAAGTAAGTTTTGGGGCAGATGGCGCTCTGTGAAATGTCCAAGATATTTATGCTCGAGATGCTGCTGATCATATCTCATAAAAATAACTATATAGGTAGATAGACCGATCGGGAAAGTAGACCAAACGCAAAAGTAAACAAAATGTACCTAAGAGGTAATTACATAAGTTTCCATCACTTTCATTTAAATTTCATTTCAGAGACCAAGTCATGAGCAAACTAGAATTTACTACTAAGCATTTATATGACTTATTATTACTGTTGATAAAATGTTAATCATTCCTTTACAAAGGATTAATTCAAAGACGGTTTATTCATGCAAGACGACTTTAAACATAACTAGTATTAATAGTTGTTAATAATGAATTAAGATGGTGGAATCTTATAAATTATTCAAGCAGTTTTACTGTTGTAGAACTGACATTTCAATAATAGAGAATACAATGAGATGAAAATGTATATCTAAATGGGTTTTATGTTGGTTTGTTTTGATTGTAACAACAGTTGGGTAGGGACTTTACGGGAAGTACAAAATCTACTTCAGGCTTGATTGCGTGCGAGCAAGATTTATAAACCGATTTCATTTGGACAATTACAAACATTATGATTGTGAAAAAATATATTTATATTGTTTTCGAGGATCTAACAGATAACAGATACCTATCAGTACCAACAGTATCCAAAGTAACCTCTTTTTGAGTAGTTTATTCAATAATTATTTAGTCATCAGTTTAAAAGTTATTACAAAAAAAAAATATGCTCTAATTTAAATACATACCTCTTCTAGTAAGACAAGACATTGCAACAGTATTTTTTAAGTTTCTATGCGGAAATCGTAATATCTCGCGCTGTTTCTTTCTGGCGCTGTGCGATTGAAAGGGACCAGCTTTTCAGGTGTAACAGGGTCTTTTTACTTCTTCAATTGTAAGGGTCAGAGTCAATTTCACTTCTTCTTCTTGTAATGTGCCACCGTGTCACAATCAACTAGCATCTATCTTACATTAATAAATACTATAAAATTCAATGCAAATATTATTAGGATCAGTTCTACTCGTAAAACTGAACAGTTTTCCCCTAGGAACAATGGTCGAAATATCACAAAAAAATTAGACCTCCCATACAAAAATTATCAAAAACGTGTTATTTCCATAGAAGGTAATTTTTTCCATTCCACGACCTTGAAGGTAGTGGTACAGTTTGACAAATAGAACTCACCCTAAACATATAACTATGTACACTGAATTGTACGATCCAATATGGTAAAAAAAAACTCCTGTATTATAGTTCGCTATGTTCACTGAAAAGAGCTTGCATTTTGGATTGTTTGAATATAAATAATAATAATTTATTTATTTATTTCAGACAATTAAAATCCATTATTGTTAGTAGTTCTTAAGTATATGTTAGGTTAACATTAGAAATTAATTAAATTCATTTTATCAGAAGTCCCACCCAGTGTCTCAGTATGGGACAGTGTATTCTATCAGCAAATAATTATCTTGGACATTTCACACAGCGCCATCTGGCAAACTAAGCAAAGCTTGTACTATGGGAACTAGATAGCTGATATAATACATAGATTTTTTATTTTAAATCAATACCTACAATACATAAAAAAGAACTTTCGTATACTAATGCTGTGAGGGGATAGGACCCACAACCCTTGGCGTAGCAGGCAAGGGTACTATCCACACGCCATCGGGCCAGTCAGTCATTATGTTATATTAAAATTAATCCCCGCACTACATACTTACTATCTATAAATTCTACCTATAAGCTACGGGTATACAGAGGCAAGTTCCAGTCCTAAGCATATCCCATAGACCAAGTTTTATTTTTGAACACACACACATCACGCCTTTATCCCTTGCGAGGCAGGCAGAGCGTAAAAATATGGTCGCAATCGCCACATCTGAAAAATATATGAAGGCCGTTTCAAAAAATTTATTTATTATTTCAATGATTGATTTTGTATTAGGAAGGGCTAATCTCTTCAAAGTAAGAGTGAACAGGCTTCTTCTGGGTGAGCTCGCTCCATCTTAGACTCTGTCTCTGTCCTATGACCAAGACTAGAGTCAAGAGTAAACCCATAAATAATAAAAAAGAGCTTTAAATTGGCCATGCTGTGTCCATACCTTTCTTCTACTATGTAACTAAAGATACCTAAGCTACTCATAGACCTGCGTGGAATAATGTGTCAATTTATTATATACACATACATAGTACATACACATATCACGCCTATAATCACTCGCAGGGTAGGCAGAGTGCGAACGGCCGCAAAAAACGGACATTTACGCCACGCATACAACCCTAATCTCTTCAAAGTAAGAGTGAACAGGCTTCTTCTGGGTGAGCTCGCTCCATCTTAGACTCTGTCTGTCCTAGACCTAAACTAGAGTCAAGAGCAAACCCATCATTAATAAAAAAAAAAAAAAAAGTCTGGCAAATATTTGAGGGTCTTTTGGAAAATTTGTGTATCGCCATAGTGACAGGCTGTCATGTCAGCCTACAGTTGCAATACACACTCTCAAGTCACTTAGTCGGTCCTTACGACTCGGGGTGATGCTATTTTAAGCCGGCATCACACGGAGGATTTATTATATTATTAACGTAAATGAATTGTTATGTGGAAATAAACGATTTTGTACTTGTATTTGTAGATTTTACTCATGAACTTTCAGAACCTGTCTGACAGACACCAAACATAGGTAACCCTCAAGAAACGTCCGTGCACGGGCTACGTCATTAATCTTAGCAAGCCGGAGTGCCTCCGGTCCGTCCAACCCTATTAAAGTTGCCAGGGACCGAGTTCGACAGATTCAAGATAGATACAGGATGTAAGAGACGGTATACCGAAAACTTTGAAAAGTGAAAGAGTATTATCTATCTTTAGACTGTTAATATTATATGAGTGTTGTAAGTTTTTTTACAGCTCGGCTTTTTAGGCCGGTTTTTACCCAATCTCCCGCCTCGAGACCCTCAAGGAAGGGGATGATCAGGTTCAGTATCCCTGTCTAGAAAATTTGTATTCCCCAATACTTTACTTAGAATTACAATTGTGTGGATCGCAGCTTGTTTTTGTATTATATGTGTGTTAATGTGAGAATCAAGTTGTGTGCAATATGTATATATATGTATTGTATACGTATTAAATTTATTATTTTGTTATATTGTGTAGGTATATGTCAACTAAATGTATATTTATTGGATATTATTATGTTATTACAAGTATCTATTGTGAGGTTAGGTTAGTGTAGTTAATATACAAGTAATTAAATTTAGTCAGCTGAAAGAAATTTCTACTTGGAAATAAGTTGTGTCGTAATTCTTTGTGTTTTGTGTCTTTTCCATAATGTTTTTGTGGGCAATAAACTGTAAATAAATAAATAAACTTTGCAGACTTTTACTATAGAGCCTATGTTGGCAAACGATATTTGTCGAGTTTTCGTAGAAAGTCTGTAAGCCGTTCGGTAATTTTATAAGGAAGTAAAAAAAAACTGGTTAGCCAACATAAATCCTTCATAGAAAAAGCTGTTCAGTTTCATGGTCAAGTCATGCAAAGTTCAGTTTAGTTCTTACACCCCTTATAAGGCAATGACTCTCGATAGCGCAGTTTAGATTGTATTCTAAAGAGTTGGATATTAGGGTGAAACTTTACTAGTGATCGATATTATCATTGCAGATGGGGTGTGGTGATACGGGAACTTTAACTTCAACAGCCACAATATCCTGAAAGAACCATATTTTGCTGATTCATTTAAAAAGTTTGAGTTTATATAATAACTCAATTTGCTAATCGAGAATTTTAAATAAATATCAATATTTTTTTTAAAATAAACCACATCCATTTTCCGGGAAAATGATTTAATGATATTAACTTATCTACAAAAAAATTACAAATGAGTTACACAGTGAATATGTATCCAAAAAAATGTATACAATATAATGCTACACAAAAGAAAACATACCTGACACCGGGATTAAAAATATCATGCCGCAATAAAAGACTTCTCAAATTACTAACACTACAGACAAAAAACAAAATATTGCGTAATAACTACAAAACTTATTGCAAAATACTAAAAAGGGTTGTTAGCAGATCTAAAAAACTCTCTAACAAGCGTAGATTCGACGCTTCTGAAAATAAAATGCAATGTACGTGGAAAATTATAAATAATGAAACAAATAAAAATAGCGATAAAAATATTAAGAACATAACCCTGAAAATATCAAACACTACTATAGAAAATCCGAAAAGAATTGCCACAGAATTCAACAACTTTTTCGTATCAGTTGGAAACTCAAACTCTAACAAAAACCGTGGCTCACTGAAGGTTCCTGATATTGCAAAACAAGTCGTGAACACATTTTTTCTCAGCCCCGTAGAATACATAGAAGTCAATCGTATAATAAAAAATCTTAAAAATAAGAATTCTTTCGGTGTAGATGATTTACCACCAAAATTAATAAAAACATGTGCTGATCTCTTAACAGTTCCTTATACACTATTAATAAATCAATCTTTTGCAGAGGGGATTTTTCCAGATGCATTAAAAATCTCCATAATCAAGCCAGTCCATAAAAAAGGTCCAACTGTAGACCTTAATAACTACAGGCCTATTGCACTCTTACCGACATCTGCAAAAATCTTCGAAACAGCCATGGTAAAACGATTAAACAGCTTTTTAGAAAAATTCAACATTCTGCACGATAATCAATATGCCTTCCGGAAAAATAGATCCACTACTTTAGCAATTTATAAATATGCTCAAAAAATATACGAATATATAAACAACAAAAAGTACGCGGTAGGACTCCTGCTTGATATGAGTAAGGCGTATGATAGAGTCTGTCACTCGACGTTGCTAGACGCTCTCTACGCATCGGGAATAAGAGGAATAGCCCATAAATGGTTTAAGTCGTACCTACAGAATCGTTCGCAATGTGTGGAAATCAGACACACGAACTTTGATTCAGGTAAAGTTGACCATATAAGATCTGCTAGAGTTATATCACCTGGCTCTATCCCTCAAGGCAGTGTACTGGGATGCGTGCTCTTTCTTGTCTATATAAACAGCCTTCCGAGCAAAATCCCTGAAACCTGCGTCGTATTTGCAGATGATATCTCCATTTTAATACCCTGCTCGGACATAAACGAATTAAAAATTAAATTAACATCTACACTACGACACGTATCTCACTGGCTAGAAGAATATAATCTACAACTTAACCTTAAAAAGACTAAAATCATACAATTCAAACCCTTCCAAAAAGCACCATTAGAAATAGCATACAAATATAATAGTACAACTATAGAATTGGTTAACACATCTACATTATTAGGAATTACTCTCGATACACACATGACATGGAAACCACAAATTGAAAATTTAAAAAATAAATTATCGTCCTTTACCTATGCTCTTCAACATTTAAAACGGGCTACAGATTTTAATTCTGCCCTGACAGCGTACTACGCATTTGCGCACTCCAGACTTTCCTACGGGATAATAATTTGGGGGAATTGCTGCGAGGTAGACGAAGTGTTTATCCTCCAGAAAAAATGCGTCCGAATATTGACAAATATAGAGCAAACGGTATCATGCAAAGCCTATTTCATTAAACATAAAATTTTAACACTCACTTCTATCTACATTCTAGAATCTTGTAAATTTATCAGAAAGCATGCGGAAATATATACTCGGATGGAAAATAATAATGAAAGAAATAATCGGAATCAAAATAAATTAATAAGACCGTTCTCAAGCATGAAATTAGTAGCAAATAGCCCTCACCATATGTTAATAAAAATACATAACCATATACCAAATAATCTAAAGAATATTCAAATGCCCACCTTATTTAATCAGGAATTAAAAAAGTTCCTTATAGACAAGTGTTATTATAATATTTCGGAATTTTTTAATGACAAAATTAATAGCTAATTTAAGTAAACTAGACTAGAATGTTCATTTTATCTGTGACGTTGAACTGATTGTTAAAATTATATTATTTGTAAAATATTTGAATAAAATGACTATTAACTAGCGATAATAACTAACATAGAATAAAATTCAATACTAACTCCATCTGACATTACATTAATTATTTGAAATTTTATTATAATAGATTATTTTAAATAATGGCAACTAGCTGCCTCCCTGTTGTTTGCTGTGCCCTTGCAGGGCGTCACTTGTACTTTTATTGTCTGTAACAACTTGTCTAACCTGTGACTTTGCAATAAATAAATGAATGAATGAATGAATGTAAGAAAATAGTTAACTGTTTTTTTTTGTCTTTATGTATTTTATTTTAAGTACGAATTATTATAAGGTACAGGTTTCCATTTAAACACTAAATGATCAGACAAAGGTGCTTTACATTTATCACAAACTAACAAAAATACAAGATTATGATATAGAATACTTTACACCATGATACGCAAAAGCTTAAGGTCCTGATTCACCTGAAAAGTTTGTCCCTTTTATTCGCGCTGTACCAGAGAGAAACAGACACTCATTTAGCCCTCAATATTTTGCGTACACGTTGCAAAACATAGGAACTAGAGAAATACCGTTTAAATGTCTAATTTAAGGATTCGTTTTAGAATAGGTATTTATCTAAATCAAAGCATATATTTTTATTCTTATAACTTTAAAACTGTAGACATAATATTGAAAAGATGTTTCAAATAAAGGTTACTTTAGATTTTTTTCTATCGAGTGAAGTTTGTCAAATTGTGTAACTGATAAGTATATGTTATCTGTTAGATGTATGTAATTTTCTAAATAAAACTGGTTTGAAAATCAAGTACCCACCTTAAACCTAAATAAACGGTGTAGTTATTATGAAAGTTTGAATGCTTTGAAAGTATGTGGAGCGAAAAAGATAGGCGAATCCCAAACTACGAGGAACTAACGGATGCGTTTGTCAAACACATTGGTCAACATTGTGCCATGATTGCCGTTTTTTGCATGGCACTTTTAAAAATGGTCTGCCTGACGGATGCGTCACATAATACGTTCATCAGTCCGTCCGTCATAGTGGGAAGACCAACAATTTTAAATAAATTATTGAAAGATATCTAAATAAATTATTGCTTTAAAGCCTGTTCTTGTTTTTTCTAGCCGGTAAACAACTTTTAAATAATAATATAAAATTCTTAATTTGTTGAATTATGCTCTCGTTGGGATATAACATCTTGTTCGATTTACCTTCAGGATTTCTGTTGCCATTTCAGGAATTTGGCCAATATTCTCGTATCACTCCCGCGTCAGAGCCTCTGATTCTGACATCTTCATAACCCAATTAATATTTTATTTCCGCACAATAGTCCAAGCCCTTGTAGTAGTCTCGGATACAGCGTCAAATCCAAAGCCATAATTTCTCGCAACTCGTGTATCTCAACAAGGCAGCTATCCGCTTACACACTCCGCTGGCTTGCGGTCTATTTTATGAGTTATGGCGTCTTTGATTTAGAATTGCCTTTTTATCGATAAACCAGTCAACTGTGTATTTCAAATGAATCATTGAACATGTTACGAAATAAGATTATCCAAAACTTTTAAAAGTTGTAATCAAAATCACTATTTTGTTCAATCAGCCGTGAGCTAAGTTAAAGACTAAAACAGTGTCAGTACTGAAGACATGTTGTTTTATAACGAACGGTAAATTGCACTTAATGAGTATAGAGCAGAATCTGTCAGTTTACATGATTAACTTTTATTTATTGACTTATGAAAACTGTTTTTTTTTTTTACCTACAATGCATAGACATACTTATCTTTGATAACTGTTTATTTTTGTATGTTTACAAAATACTTTATATACACTCGTCTCATAATGTTCGAATTATGAATTCGAAAACAGATGCATAATGACCTACTTTATGCATTCTGCCCAATAAAAACTAGGGTTTACTATAAATTACAGAAGCGTAATGACTTAATGAGAAAACTCTAAATACGATAAAGTTGAGAAATGAAACGAAGTTTTTTTTCCAATACTCAAATCGCTATCTTCCGCCGCACCTGACAGTTGTTGTTGTACGGTAATTTTTCGGATGTTGTTCAGTTGTTTTAATAGGTTTTTGTTCTGTTGTTGTTCAGATGTTGATTAGTTGTTGTTCAGATGTTATTCCGATGTTGTTCAATTGTTGTACAGATGTTGTTCAGATGTTGTTCAGTTGTTGTAAAGATGTTGTTCAGTTGTTGTTTCGATATTGGTCAGATGTTGTTCAGTTGTTGTTCAGTTGTTGTTCAGATGTTGTTCAGATGTTGTTCAGATGTTGTTCAGTTGCTTAGTTAAGTTATTGTTAAGACTCCACATCTTAACAACTGCTAAAGTATAGATTTTTAAAAATTCATATCAAGCCATATTACGTTCTCGTATTGAATTTGTCCTTGTTTCGGGCCTTGCAATGGCCGTCGCGTACGTTTAGAAAAGTGTTTCTGAGTTTTTTTGGAGAGTGTAGATAAAATAGTGTATGCAACTGCTATAATAAGGCATTAGAATGCTCGTGTCAAACTATTATCACACTCGGCTGCGCCTCGTGTGATAAACAGACACTCGCATTCTAATGACCCCCATTATACGACAGTTGCATAAACTACTATTATAATCTTTGGCGCCTTTGAATTACACCACAGTCGAATGCAGGCTCAGTACACATCTGTGGGTCGTAGCTCGCTTAGTAATTTTGCTATATCGTCTACACAGACCGCTATTGGGTATAAAAATATAAACTTTATGGATAATAACTTTTCTAATGATAATTTTATTATAAAACAAACAAGCATCACTCATGATGTAGGTTTACACGACTTACTTGTTTTTATTTGGTAGAGAGTTTATCCCTCTACGTTTCGGCTGCTTACGACAGCCTTCTTCACAGAAGTCGATAGATCACATACGCCCGCCAGTCAGCTGTGATTGCCGAACACTTACTAAGGATAGTTGCTGTATAATTCATTTAATTGATTTTTTATTTAGCGAAATCTGTATCATAACATAAAAGAACTTTATTTTAAACTAGAACTAAAACAAATTCAATCTAGAATTGAATGATAATTTTTATCATGTATTTAAAAAATTTTCTATGTGCAAAAAGTTTAATCATTGATGCCTATGACTTAAACCACAGTCGAATGCAGGCTCAGTACACACTATCAGTGGGTCGCAGCCCGCTCGGTCAATTTGCTATATCGTCTACACACAGCGCTATCGTGTTTAGAAATAGAAATTTTGTTTGCCCTCACTGAAGGTGGATTATTGATGATCCCTACTTTTGCGTTATTTATTTGTGGTTCTCTGAGGCTTTTTCGGATTTTCTTGCCTTCAGTTGAATAAAGTTAACGATGGATTTTTTTTGTGTAAATCATTTTTATTTGTTGTGTAGTTCGTGGAAAAGTTTATTGGGCGTTGTTGACTAGTAACAATACAATGAGAAAGTAGTTCATTGTTGTCGCGGTATTGAAAATGAGACCTTAGTGGTTGATAATGTGATAATATATTGTACTCGTATTAGAAATGGTTTTTATTTTATAACCTGCTTGTTGAGTTTTTGTAAAATATTTACACCTACTTGCCTGCCCTCAATACACCTAATTCTGCTACGCCGTAGCAATCGTAGCGTTTTGCTACAATATGGTTGACGACGTGAATTTAGTCCATAATTTTTATTTTTATCAGATTCACTAATCAATTGTTTATAATGATCTTATGCACAAAAAATACAGAAACCAAAGTTTATGCACCAGTAGGTGAAATTCAACCAAAAACGTGGGTAAGACGCCCCAATGAAAATTTTCTAAACTATATATTTGTAGAGATAAAATAAATTAAATGAAATTAAATGTTTGGTCTGCTTCTCCAAATTCAGAAGAACATTGGTAAAATTATAAAGAAATCGAAATTGAAATTGAAATTCTTTATTCAATGTAGGATAGTATTATCATATCACTTATTGACGTCATGAACCGTCATTGTAAAAAAAAGAAATTTGTATCACACAATTTTCTTTTTTTTATAACAATTTTGTAATGTCCTAATAGAAAACCGGCTCGGGCGGGATAAAAAAAATATAAAAATCAAAGCACTGCCACGGGGCTGGCCAGGTTAATCACACGGCATGTAACTTTACGCCACCACCATCTGAAAACGATATTTGTTTCAAATTGAAGTCAAGATTTTTAAAATGTTTGTAAAACGTGTAGCTTACATGCGTATAATTAATCGGACCTCCTGAACAGGAAAAAACCCCCAAAACACCTGCTTAGAAGTGCTCCTACTCTAAATTAACAATCGTACTAGCCCCTACGCTACCCTAGCTAATTCTGGAAGTAAAAAAAAATATGTATAGACCAAAATTGGCTACATATTATTTTGTAAAAATTGCAGTAGATAAATCTACCAGTTTCAACTTATAAAATATTTAGCTAGTCTACATATTGTTAATTTGTGACAATATAATTGAAATTATATCCATGGAGATTTATAAAATTATGTCAGTTGTAAACTCCACGCACGTCCCATTTTAGTATTAAAAATTAGTGCGTGTTTCTTGTGCTGCGCTGGAATTTCAGAGCTCCATGCCTCTTTGTCATTAATGTACTCATCTAACTTATAGTAAGCTTTATAACATAATGTTTTCTTGATAACAGACTTAAATTTACTATAGTTTAATTAATACGTGTTATAAATAAATGAAATAAAGTGAATTTTAAATACTATAAACAAAAAATTACAAAACAATACTAAACTTAATCAAAACGCTCGCCGACCTTTGCATCAGGAAATAACCATCGCGGGATGTCAGCACGTCTATTTCTAAGCCTACTGCCTAACTCAGCCATTGCACCAGCACCCAGCCGTTTCCACAGCAACGAGAATAAATAGTAATTATAACTGTGCAAAGTTTTTTTTTGCGTTTTCTATCCGCAGCTCCCTTAGCTCATCAGTCACATGCAGTTTCATAGTGCTACCAAGTTAACAAACGGTGTATGTGCTTACGCAAGTAGCATCCCACATAAGACACTTGCCACACTTCCATGGTTCCAGCGTGAGACCGTCGGATCTTTTTCCATCTGTCCTGCTGACACCTGGTGGTTGTGGTGGTGATTTAATGACGCATGTGACTTGAACGGACACAACTGCTCTCCGCAAAAAATCATTAAAGGCATGGTGGCGACCGCACAACAACCGCAACTTAAAGTATGGTGGCCGTAAGCTCCACCATAGAGCACACGCACACACAGTTGCACACGCAACGTATGTGAATACGCACACACAGTTCAAATACGTTGCAACCCAGGCAAAGAGCCACAGCCAAGCGTAGAGAATAGTCGTCGAGGAGTGTTGCTATGCGTGGCAATACCTGAAGCCACGCACCTGATACAGGTTAAAACACCGCTCGTAGTCTTGCCACATCGACCCCAGTATTATTCCCAATTACAGGTCCAGTATGCCCTTTGCACCCATATCTCAATCACTCTGCGAAAAAACATTCTGTGAAAGCACCAGGATTGCGATTAGTCCAAACACTAATGGCAGAATACTCACCCTGCAACCATAAACTACCAAAATAGCAGCGACGAGATCAGTTACTGCATACACAGACATTAAAGATACATGGTTACCCTGGTCGCAGGCAGCAAAGCTGTCGTTGTAAATGGGTTAGTTTAAATGAACTATGAATATCTGTACGTTCAAATTTTACACGAAAAAATCTGCAAGAAAGAAGTTTCTAAAGCTTACTTTAGAAAAATATGCAAAGCACCTCTTGATTTATTCAAAGTATTGAAGAGCTTTTCAATAAAAAAATAAACTATGAGGGTTATTGATGATACTTCGCCTGGCATTATTTGTGCTTGGATTTGCTGGGATTTGTTCAACTCCAGAGTTTTCCAGGGAAGTAGAGAAATGAAATTAATGATGGTTACTATTAAATATTGTTGCCAGCTTAACTTCACTTTATAATGATTCATTTAATGCATTAAGAAATGTATTTGATATTTATTCTGTTAGCACAACAAAATCTTGCTTAAACTATTCTTGCTTTCTATATTGAGGAGATCAAATATTTATATCCCTGTCATTATCCTTTCTGAAAATAGAAACAGATTCACAAATGAAATAACAAAGCTAATTATAATTTTAAAACGAAGGAACAAATTCATAAATACAAAATCCAGACGATAGCCAATAAAATAAAAACAAACAACGTTTAGACGATTTTCAGTGGACATCTAAAATATTTTTTAAAATGATTTTTGCCAACCGATCAGACAAAATTTCATTTAAAAGAATTTTGTAGAAGGTGTCCCTTAAACACAAACAGTAGTTAATTAAACTCAACTTTCTAGAGGTATATTAGTTAATCAATCACAACGATTTTATAAAATAAAAGAATCTAAACAATGACGGAAGATTTTATCCTTATATACTGGATTATATCTGTCAAATATAACATTTGGGTGATTACTTATTAATTTATTCATACACAATTATTTTTGCAGTGGCTGCTCTTATCCCACGGTTTCCTTTGATAACTTGGATTTCTTTTTTATTGAATTTCTCCATCTGTTTTATATTTCTTGGTCTAAGGTTAAAAGAAACATGATATTTCAACAAAAATAAATTCGGCTTCAACCCCATTCAACCCTTTTGGGACGATAAATTCCGAATTAATTAAATCACCCGACATCTTGGGATGACGAATCGATTTGCTGCTTTGAGAAGGGTTGGGCTTAGGATTATATCGGTATTTATGAGTTCATGCCATTGTTATTCACATGATAAAAATTCTATTTTGTCCAAAGAAAAACTTTTAACGACCAATTAACTAGTTTTTTGGCCGGTTTTAATAATAATATGAATTAAACGAAATTGTATCCGGTTAGAAACTACGCAGGTTGAGAATTTTCCCGTTTTTTCGAAATGCGTAGCTATTGTGCTTGATTGAAATAATAACATCCAGGATATTGAGTTTTTGAAATCTCTCTCACTATGATTATAATTTGATATGTGTATCCAAAAAACTAAGGCGCCTACTTAGACTGAAGTCCATTGTTTGTATCTTCCATGTAGTCCCATTTTTCTGACACAAAATGAAAGTTACTGAACCCCTACAAAATCAATTGTCTGCACGGATTAATCGATATTGCCACATCACTAGCGATCTTACTTGGACCGATACAGACAATTACTCCTGTTTTACTGACTCACTGCGAAATCGCGTTTGTCAATGTCCGAATTTGTTTTAATTTGAAACTCGTTTGTGACATGATGGTTCGATCGTGTTTCTGCGTTACTTTCGTCGAATTCAATGCACTAAATAAAGAGCTTATTTTTATTAAATTTCAGTACGCGCAAAAGTTCATTTTGATCTGTTTGAGTGACGCTGTACTGTGACGGAGAAGCGTCATAAAAAAAACGTATGTCGTCAACAGTCACGGGCACATTACTACATTCAGTTATTTATTTACTTTAAGTGTAACTGCATTAAAAGATCATGGACATAAACAAAAACACGCAATTAAACTCAATCCTAAGAAAATAAATATTATAACGATGGTGTGATGATCAATGTTTACCAAAAAACTGGTGGGTTCTTGCACGGGAAATATATAAGTGAAAGAAGCAAGGGGAGGCTTTTACCATGTGGTGGGACACAATAGGCTATTTATAATAAAAAAAAATACTTAAAATACTAAAGATAAGTCAGTCCTTTTTTGTCAAATAGGTCGCATAACAATTACAAATAGTCACAAAAGTGATGCCGGTCATGACTGAGAGAATTTTTATAGTGGCCACGCTTGGCAGATGGATTGGCGAGCGCAGTGCAAGATTTTGCTTTCACAGGGAACGCTGGTATTTATAACCAGATGTGAGGTGATGCTATTCATAGCCGGCAACAGACGGTTATTGAGCTCTATAAATCAAATCAGTGATAAATTTCATTAGTGGTTCATTATCAACGGTTTTAACGCTTTGAATGTAGAATTGTTTGAATTCAGTATCATCATACAAATATTGTCCAAAGCATTATTGCTGTTTGATTTATTTGTGTTAATAAATTAATGTGTATTTTAATTACTGTTATTCGATTAACTTTATATAAATATACCTATAATCTCTGAAATAGAAGCGGATAATATGAAATAAAGTTTGTAGCGTAATGGATTATCTTGTCACATTGTATCCTGCCTACATAGTCCGTTTTATGCCTTCTGAACTAATTTACACATTTACAATGTGCATTTTTTATTCATACGTAATCTCATTTTTTTGTGTAGGACACCGAGTCAATGCACGATCTGATGAACCCTAGTGTCAGAGGTTTTCAAGGCCTACTACAAGAAGGACTTGGACGTGTTTTGATATCTCTGACTTGATTGAAGAGAGGCATTCACAATGTAAAAAGGCTTGGCTAGATAACAAATCAAACCCACAATTGTTTACACAAACAATTTTTAGGTAAACATGTCACTTTGTGTTAATAATGATAACTAGATTCTAATGAAATAAAGAAAATGTAGAGTTCATATGTAACATACCAGAATATGTATGAATTCTTTATTGTACACATTAATTCAAGAGGTGAAAACATAAAATTAGTTACAAGGGCAAGCTTATTCCTATGAGAAATCCCTTCCAGCCAACCCAATGGAAATGACAGAGGAGAAAAAGCGGGAACTTGAAAATAGGTTTGAATAGGTTTTGTTATAGCTCAACGACCCCAAAACCCTGATAGATGGCACACCAAGGGCAATTTTTTACAACACATTAGTTCTTTATTCTGTTGGAAAGTGACAGTTAAAGTGAAGTGTACGGCTAAAAGGACTAATTTCCAGGCCAGAAAACCATTGACAAAAAAAGCCTTATGTAAAATCGTAGCTTTGCACCAAATTTACGTGTGTTTTCAGCATTTTGCATAATCATTTGTTCAAAGATTGCTTGCTATTCATCGCATGTTTAAGTCGATTGACTTTTCGTTTGTATGTAAAACGTCCTGCCTTATGGCGGTACATTCAATTGTCGTCCATCGTGCCGTTTTTATAACGCAACGTAACGCATGCGTCTGTCAGACGAAAGGAAATTACAAATTCTTATTTCATTCCCATATAAATACGGCTACGGTTGATTTACGGTGCGTAACGGACATATGTGTCAAACAACTCGCAATTTGTTTTTGTCTGACAGACGCTTGCGTTACGTTGCGTTATAAAAACGGAATGACGGACGACAAGTGAATGAACCGTCTAAGCGTCTATCAGCAATACCTACTACTATACTTACAACAACACCTACTACTAGTAACGTGTGGTGCCGGCTTAGAATAGCATCACCCTATTTCTTTCCCGTGGGTGTCGTAAAAGGCGACGAAGGGACTCGAGGGTGTATATTGAAATTTTAGGCGATGAGCTGACAACCTGTCACTATGGCAATACACAATTTTCCGAATGACCCTCAAATGTTTGTCAGACGTGGTGTAAATGTCCGTATTTTTGCGGCCGTTAACGCTCTGCCTACCCCGCAAGGGATAAAGGCGTGATAAATGTATGTATGTATGTACTTCTATACTGGGCATAGTATAGTAGTAGGTATTGCTATCAGGGTCGTTCGGTCTAAGTTGTGACCGCATTCTAACTGATTCAAAATAAAATCAACAATGGCGAAAACGCATGATTAAAACATCTATGCAGGTTTTCTGGCTTACGTCCAATAAAGTCCATTAAGTGAAGCTAATTTTGGCATTCCTTACTTTTCAGAAGCGAATTTGAACATTTTATTTTGTTAAATATCTACAAGCATACTTATAGTAACAAAATTAAATTGAACACTTTATTTTGTTAAATTTCTACAAGCATACTTATAGTAACAAAATTAAATTGAACACTTTATTTCGTGAAATTTGTGGAATATTGTATTCAAATTTTATACCAGTAAATAAAAATAAGTATGAAGAGCTACTATCTGTTTCCAATAATGCCAATAGCAGCACTTATTAAGTTAGAGCTTCCTAAAACATGCCGTGTGATGCCGGTTTAGAATAGCATCTACCCATTTCTTATTCGTGGGTGTCGTATGAAGCGACTAAGAGAATAAAGGGTAACATGTGTTTAGAAATTTTAGGCGATGGGCTGACAACCTGTCACTATAGTGATACATAATTATCTGAATGCCCCTCAAATGTTTGTCAGACGTGGCGTATCTAAGTGACAGTTTTTTCGACCGTTTACACTCTGTTTATGTATTTATGTCTCTGTTGTTGCCGTGTGATGCCGGATTAGAATAGCATCACCCCATTTCTTTCCCGTGGCAGTCGTTAGAGGCGACTAAGGGACTCGAGGGTGTGTAATGCAATTTTAGGCGATGGGCTGACAAAATGTCACTATAGTGATACATAATTTATCTGACTGCCCATCAAATGTTTGTCAGACGTGGCGTAAGTGACCGTTTACGCTCTGCCTACCCCGCAAGGGATATAGGCGTGATATATGTTCCTATGTATGTTCCTAAAACAATATTTTCAGAAATATTTTGAATCTATTCCAAAATCAAACCAATTTATATGATAAGTCGACAAATTGAAATAACAATTAGTGATTAATAATATGAACATTTCCACATCCTAGTAATGCGTGTCGATCATCTTTCAATGTCTGACCCCGCATAATAAATTCGGAAACAATCGAACGAAGAGAAAGAGTGATTCACCAAATAATCTATGTGGGTTCCGTTACATATTCATGTGGTTTATATTTGTGTTATCGATAGCTACCACATATGCTAGCTGGCTCTAATAAATAACAGATTAAGATATATGCAACAACGTCTATAAAATGTTGGTGCGTTACTGAGTTATAAGTAATATAAAAAATTAAGGGCCGCCTCAGATAAAGAGCTTTTTTTGCGTGCAACAACTCGACAAATTTTGACTTGAAATTCGAAAAAGAACTCTAGCTTAATTGAAATTAAGTTGATATTGGCTAGAATCACAAACGACTCTTTACGGTTCTTTTTTGAATTCTATGAAAAGTTGTAGAAATGTCGCTCGCAAAAACGTACGTATGATCTGCGGCACTTAATTATCATCATATCATAAACAGTCACCACAGATCATTGCTGGACACAGGCTGCTAATGCTTGACAGTCAGATTTGTGAGGTAAAATATTGCGTTTATCCTTTTAGTCGCTTTTTATGGCTACCGAGGATAAAAATTGGATGATGCTATTTAGCTACCACTACACGGCAAATAATATAGTAAAGTAATAAGGAATTCATCTACAAGATAATATTTTCGACAGTATTTATAAACCCTAACTAAAATTCAATGTACATATCTTGAGCCGGTTTTCTGTTAGGACATTACAAAATTGTTATATGAAAAAGAAAATTGTGTCATACAAATTTCTTTTTTTACAAGGACGGATCATGACGGCAATAAGTCATTATACTATCCTACATTGAATAAAGACTTTCAAATTTCAGAATAAAATACAAGTATTCAGCATTTTAGCAAGGACATATAGATAAACCGTTTATTTCAAAAATATCTAGTGTACATGCGGAAAAATCAATTTTCACAACAACAAAAACTGACTACAATTTATAAACTTCAGCTAGAAATCAGGCCATAGCTCAGTGGGATTTTTGCCTGCAGGAAGCAAACACTGATTTTCACCACTGACTTTTTTGTCACTGACATATGCATAACATTTAAACCCATGTCTAGCAGTGGACTGTTGTGGCCGTGGTTAATGTGTGTAATGTAATATTTACCCACACTATACGAAGAAGCAATGAGTAAGTATTACTTTTATTTTGTTTTTCTATTTCAATACCATTTTAACATAATAAGAGTTTTTCTGTTGACAGTTCTGTTGATATTTCTGAACGTCAAACCAGAGGGCACTGGGCTAAAGTGAAATTTTGACGTTTCAATATGGCTGATGGCAGCCATAGTTTTGTCACAGGTTCCGTTTCACGTTGTGTTCGTTACAAATGAATTATGTTAGTTTGATTTACTACAAAATTAACTTATCGCCTTGCTATTATTATATTATTATATTGAGTGTCATTCGTGTAAGTAAACAAATTACCAATAATAAATTTAGAACAATTCAATTAACACAAAATAAAGAATAATTTATATAGTGGTAAAGATTTTCATGTAAAGGAACGTTATTTAAATTAAGCTGAGCGCCCTCTACATGACACTCGAGAATCTCTAGAAAATTTCCCATTGTAATAATAATAATTTTCAGGTTATCAAAATCCATTATTGTTAGTAATTCTTAAGTCTATGTTAGGTTAACATTCAAAATTAATTAAATTCATTAAATTTAGAACAATTCAATTAACACAAAATAAAGAATAATTTATAAAGTGGTAAAGATTTTCATGTAAAGGAACGTTATTTAAATTAAGCTGAGCGCTCTCTACATGACACTCGAGAATCTCTAGAAAATTTCCCATTGTAATAATAATAATTTTCAGGCTATCAAAATCCATTATTGTTAGTAATTCTTAAGTCTATGTTAAATTAACATTTAAAATTAATTAAATTCATTTTAACAGAAGATTTAATGTACAGTTGAATGTAAAATAGACTCGAACAGATAATAACCTTCTTTAGCCATGAGTCTCATTTTGCAAAAGTAATTTAATATACCGAAGACCAAAGGACCTCCTTCTAAAATTCTTCCCTGATTTCATAATAAGATTTAGATTGAGATACGGTTTAGATTCCTTCAACCCTTCTGGTTCTGACGTTTTGTATGTTATCTTATTCTTAACCTACTTCAATTCGACATTTATGTAACATTCTCTGAATTCTAATCTATTTTCAAACGTTGGTCCCTTAAGGTTTGTTAAATACTTATATTAAACACTCATATCAAATCCAGCTGATTGGTAACTTTACATGAATTCACAAAATTTGAATTGAAGAATTAATTTATTAATTGGTGTGAGCAGTTCCTTATCAACTCTTGAGATCTTAATGTCATTCACTAGGATTAATTGCACGCTATGTTTTTTATACAAAAAAAAACTTCAATGCTACAAGTCAACGTCCGACCTAGATTCGATGCTCTACATATTAAAGCTGAACGAATGCCGAGGCACGTAGTTTTTTATCTACTTTAAAGGAATATATCACTCTTTAGTAAATAGATACAATATGTGTATCTGTGAGTTAAGTAAAAATGATTGTATATGCGATAATAAATCCTATTGACTGACCCCAATTCCGACTCTGAGCGTACATAAGTTACTGATGTTATAATGCAGTTTTGTCTTTTAAATATATCTCACACTTTCAAACTTAATGTATTGTTTAATCTTGATAGCTCTAGTTACTGATGTTATGATGCAGTTTTGTCTTTCAATATATACCACACTTTCAAACTTAATGTATTGTTTAATCTTGATAGCTCTAGTTACTATGACGTCAAAATTTTAATAACCTACTGATTTTTTTTAAAATAACCATTTTGTACGAATCTCAATCTCAGACGGTTTTAAGAAATTCTGTAAGTCTCTGATGATAATGAATCTTGTAATACTTGAATGTACCTTGCATTGAATGTTACGAGATCGGTCTATATCTAGTACTATTTGATCCGAGGCATTTTTACTTTCAAATTTATTTTAAATATATATTTTTTTCTGAATGATTTGTAGTTTTGTTCAAATCTCATGTCTATATTAAAAACAATATAATATTGCGATTTTATAAGTAATAGTTTTTATACATGCATTGTTTGTGAAATATTGTGTTTTAGTGACGCTGGCTCCATTGTCTCATGATATTCTATACATATTGACCCATTAAGCCATTACCATACAATTTCAATTCCTTTTCAATTTGGTACTGAAAATGACGAGCGTATTTGTGTCACTGCTGTGGCACTGGAAGACCATGATTACCTGTAACAATAAAAAAATCAGGTAAACAAAATGAATATAATTTGAAAGAGATATCAAACTTTACTACGCACACACACACATATTACGCCTATAATCCCTTGTGGGTTAGGCAGAACGTAAACGGCCGCCAAAAACGGACATTTACGCCACGTCTGACAAATATTTTAGGGTCATTCGGATAATTGTGTATCGCCATAGTGACAGGTTATCAGCCCATCGCCTAAAATTGCAATACACACCCTCGAGTCCCTTAGTCTCTTACGATTCCCACGGGAAAGAAATGGGGTGATGCTATTCTAAGCCGGCATCACACGGCACTTATTTTTCTACGCATGTTGTCATAATATACAA
Source organism: Tuta absoluta (assembly GCA_027580185.1). Lineage (NCBI taxonomy): Eukaryota > Metazoa > Arthropoda > Insecta > Lepidoptera > Gelechiidae > Tuta > Tuta absoluta. The sequence continues at coordinate 4,813,593 of JAQAHW010000029.1, read as the reverse complement.
TATTACAAAACTTTATAACTCAAAATTTGCGACAGTACTAAATTCAGGTGTATTTGACACCTTAGCCAAAATAACCTTAGAAAACGTTTATAACAAAACTTTCAACATATAATGTAACACGCGTATATCTCTTGCAGAGTAGGCAGAGCGTAAACGTCTGTAAAAAATAGTCATTTAAGCCACGTCTAGAAAATCGTTTGAGAGTAGAAAATTGTGTATGACCATAGTGACAGGTGTATGATCATCGCCTAAAATTGCAATACACATGGTAACCCTTCAGTCCTTTAGTCGCGTTTTACGAAACCCACAAGAAAGTAATGGGGTGATGCTATTTTAAGCCGGCATCAAACGGCAAACTCTTACACGTTTGTACATAAAGAAGGTCCAAATAATCAATACACCAAAGTTTATTCAACCCAAGTCCATTGACCCTCTTCAAGTTTCCAAACTAACACGATCACTAATCAAATATTACACGAGTAATATTATCGGAAATGGTAATTTTCCCCCAGTAAATTTCCGGCACCAGAAACTAATTAGAGCTATGAATCCATTCGCATCGGACTTATAAAGACATACGGTAGAAATGTTTGACGAATAATATCATTTTATCACCGAGCCGGTTTTCTGTTTTAAAAAACAAAATTGTTATAAAAAAAAACATTGTGTTACACAAATTTTAAACTTCGTTACACAAATTTTAAACTTTACTGTTTTAAACATTCGCGGTCACACATAATAAATCAAAATACTGAAACAGAGTTCTTACCGCGATACTTATTTTTGTTGAATTGTCCAATATTTCGACCAATTCAACCAACTGGGTCGAAATCAATGTAGGAAAGTACTAACACTCATACACGTTATTATCTATCTTTGGGAAAAAATACCTCTAAATCTGTTAATAACTAATTTTTATTCTTTTTAGTGGCAAGACAAATGTGATAGTAAAATTTCTGCACCACTTGTGTAATTGTGACCAGCGGATTACATAATTATACATAATTACAATTACATTATGTCAGATATATGCCAGAATTACAATTTCCTATTTAATGTTCCGTTCAAGAATAGTTTGTTGCGTAAAACACTATCACATTTGTTCACCAAACACTCCAATAAACAAGAAAAAGTAAAATTATAACCAAATCACATCCGCCATTACGGAAAAGCAACGAACGAATCCCATTGCAATTTGACCAAGGTGTTTTACAGGCGCATCTGTCAGTTTTTCATAGTGGTGTGTGTGTGTGTGGGGGGTAAAAGGCATTGTTTGTGTAACTTCAGCCCCGTATAACACCTCAACAGACATGCTAAAGTCGTCAGAGAAACATAATCTACAGAGTTTCGCTTCCGTATTCAGTAACATGCCTTACCCTGGATTAGTCACTAATAAGGGAACTCATGTTTGGCAACTTGGCAGCACGGACTTAGCAGTAATCGGAGAGGTTATAAGTTTGGTGGAACTGTGCAAAAAATATTCGAGGACCATTTTTCAATATATGTGAACGAAGGCAGATAAAAAGCGTAAAGTAACGGACATGTAACGGATACTATGTTCGATTGACATTCGAAAAAATCTAAAACCAAATTTTCGTTACTCGCAAACACAGAGGACTAGATCACCGTTTGTTACATTTTCATTTGTCAGATTTTCGTTTGTTTGAGTCGTAGCAAATGAAAAAGATCTAACGCCTTTTGATGTTCCGATGTAAGGGTATCAATTCAGCTTTGAGCTCCTATCAATGCTACGGTACCTAATTTGACTGGGACTTTATAGAACTGACACAGCCAGAATAAAAAGTAAACGTTTAGAACACTAGAGTCGAAAAGAGAATAGGCGTGGAAATTGAGGGCGCCCACGTGGCTCAATAAGAGAAATGTCATAGCAACCTGTGAACAAAAGTATTCGTTCACTTTTTGCCCACGCGTATTCTCTTTCGAACAGACTCTAGTGCAAGAAACTTAAATAACCCTCTTCTAGGGGCATATCATACATACGTATGCTTGTTTAACCCTGTCCGCGATGAGTTGAAAAGAGTTGATGAGGACCTTATGAAAACATGCACAACGGGTAGAAAAAAATAGCTTAATAATTTAGGTTAGTCGCGAGGCACTATTTAATGATAGTATAGTTCGGCCGTATTTGCGGCTGTTTACGCTCTGCCTACCCCGCAAGGGATAAAGGCGTGATATATGTGTGTGTATAGCTAAGCTTAGTTTTAAATGTTATAAGTCCCATTATATTTTCTTTATCTACCTGTAGACATCAAAAATAAAATATCACAATCTCTTTTGGTCAATATTTGCAGCAAAAATTTTCATCAATCAAAGAAAATAAAAAAACGCCACAAAAACAGCTATAAGTTGCTCAATCAACAAGGAAACCTTTATAAGTAGCACAATGTATATAGGTACTAGATACTTATATATACACTACCTATATCTACGTACCGGATCAAACCCACAATGCGAACACCCCAAAAAGGTTGCATTCATTGTTTTGTGCCAGTATCAATTTCATCTATCGAAGCTAATGCCACGCGTCGGTCTGGGTAATCCCTGCCAGGCTGCCGTCGGTAAAGCCTCGTCAATTAATACCGGACTGGATAACATGGCTTGGATAGAAATGTACCGACTCGGTGTCCCATACGAAAAGAGAGAAGTATGTATGTGTGTGCACGCAAATTTTCGAAACCATAAGACGGATTTGAATCTGCCCTATTAGATTTTGACATTTATTTGCAATAAACAGGCAGCGGCCCGTTACAGTTTTATATCATATGTACAGAAAGTTTTTTTCACTAGCTTCGTGATACATACGAAGGTGAGCATTCTTTTAAAAGTTAATATTTTTGTGCCAGTATCAATATCATCTATCGGCCGACAGGTACGAAGTGTAACATACAAATAACATTATATCTAATTATTTTGTTATGTTGAGTATTCTGTTATTATTCACCAACTTGAATTTTGATGCAGTTAAATTCATATTACACGCAATGTTGCTCAATAAATCGCAGTAATGCTTGCTCAAGCACTCCTCATCCCTACTCTTGACTATGCTGATGTGTGTTACTTGGATGTGACAGAGGAGCTGCTGAATAAACTTGAGCGCCTGCAAAATCTTGCAATTCGGTTTATTTTCGGACTTCGCAAATATGATCACGTCTCTGAATTCCGCGCTCAATTAAAATGGCTCCCTATCCGCCTTCGTCGTGATGTGCACATCCTGTCTGTCCTCTACAAGATCCTCAATGATCCATCCACACCCGAGTATCTCCGCTCCCGCTTTCACTTTTTACCTCCGGATTCCCGGCCTAGGCGCATTTGTATCACAAAGGTACTTGAGTGTCCTAGAGCCAATACCAAGTTCCTGTTCAACTCCTTTTCCGTTCGAGCTACACAACTTTGGAACAATCTTCCTAAGGCAGTCCAGGACTGTCCTTCTTTATCCTCTTTCAAAAGAAGGTTGAAAGAGCACTACCTTTCACTACCTTGATATTTACGTATGTATTTGTTTGTATTGTATTTGTATATTATGTATTTATATTTATATATTGGTTTTGTATTTATAGTTCAATTAGTTTAGCTATGTGTATTTATTTGACTATTATCAAATAATTATTTATCATATTGTTGTTTTATTTTTTTTTATTTTTTATTTTTACTTTGTGTGCAATCTTGTCCCCGCACGTATTTATTTCGTACTTAGTTTAACAGGTTGGCTGGAAGAGATCTCTTTATAGAGATAAGCTCGCCTTTGTGAACTACTTTTTTAAACAAATATTATTGTATTGTTAATGCACAATAAAGAATATATATAATGTTGTGTATAATCGAAACACTGTAATTGGCTGTCTAAATTGTATTAATTTTAAGTAATCCTCTATATTTACCAGCTGGTTTTCATAAACAACACACATACATGTCATGCCTATGATACCTTGCGGGGTAGGCAGAGCGTGAACTGCCGCAAAAATGGACATTTACGCCACGTCTGACAAATATAAATATGGAAATAAAATTGAAATAAAAATAAAACTGAAATATTTTTTTCTCGATAACCCTCGAATAGATTATGAAGCGCTCTGGGTTATGAACTTGTATAAGTAAGCGTTAAAAACGTTATGCAGTATGTTTCAATGCTGGGAAGCACTTGGTCCAACGTCCATACTTGGATGGTCAATCTCCTTTAATATAATAATTATAACCTAAATGTTGCTTCATTATATATGCGTCTCATTATAAAACCATGTCAGAGGCCTACTAGTGGTAGTAGGCGGTTGAAAAACTCTGACACCAGGGTTCATCGGGTCGTTGGATGACTCGGTGTCCCACACGAAAAGAGAAGAGAGATTATTAGATTTTATAGTTATATAAATTTAATTGCATTAAATCGCAAAGAATGGAAGATTGCGGGAGAGGCCTTTGCCCAACATCAAGCAGGTTAATAATAAATAATTTTATGGTCAATATTAATATTATTATAAATAATATTCAAATGTTTATTTTATTTAGTTAAAAGGTATTATTGTACAGTGAGTCTTTTAAATAATTATAAAAAAGCAAGCAAGGAAGAAGGACAACACAAAAAAAGCCTAGACACACACACGCCTTAAACATCCCGATGACACTAAATCAGGATTAGACTGCATTAGATCCGCTGTAGAAGACAATAATGAATGAACTTAAATACTTATCAACCAGCTACACTGGATGCCACCTAATACACCATCATGGTAGATTTCAAGAAAAATCTCAAAACCATTTCGAGAATAACACTTTATTTACAATAACTACTGATTAGAATAATAAATAAAACGTGTATTAATACTAAAGTGTTCTAAAACTGTCTTTATTCTTGAAGACCTTTGTATGATGTCTCATTAAGCTGAATATTAATAAATCATTTTGCCACAGTTAGAAAAAAAACAAGTAAATATTTGCTACTGACATTTGTCTTGTTTTTTTTTTCTATTTGCAGGCAAAGGCATTTTAATTCTGTACCAACAACTGTGACGTCAAAACTTCAGAAAAATATTAATAATAATATTATTTCGAAATAATGCAATTAGTTTCTTAAAAGGAACTATATTTTCAAAATAAACCCTAATAATGATCCAGCATATCCAATTGCTAAACCTCGTAGAAATACTGCATCGTCAAATACCATCTCTACCCACTGAAATGATTAACTACACTGTCCATTCCAGTTCGTAATTCACTCCCACAATGTGGTTGATTCAGTCTGGCAGACCATCATCAGGCACGGTTTAACCATTATACAACCCATTTGTCAACAGCTACACTATGCATCTAGCAAACCAACCTTACAACCTCAGATACACGCTGATCCACGTCTGCACCAGACCTCAGATACCGATCACTACGAACCTTTTTTTAACACTGAACGTTAAATTCACTGCCTGCAGGACTACAAAGAGACCACAGCAGCAACTGTCACCAACCTCGTACAATCTCTGCATTACACCAACCTTCAGAGGGTGATACGAAATAAACCAACTCACACTTCATGATCTCCACAAATATTCCATTGGCAATACAAATCTAGGGCTCCACCATCGCTAGAAGACCACAGTTTCACCTTCAGGATTCCCAAGATTTTACTAAATTCTAAACCTAACTTCAAATTAACCACATCGAACGACAGACCAACCCTTGACCAACCGGATCTTGCTGTCAAACTTCTTTTTTTATCTTTTTGTCCATTCTGGACAGGCAAAGGTCTGTCATACTTCTTTTCTCACTTCACCGCCAGCGTTTCGTTTCACCATCACTGACGCTGCCAATAACGAACACTATGAAAAGATGCTACAACGTCGTCAATGTCATGTTAGTTTATCTTGAGTGTTGCCAGTGCTATGCTTTTTGTTTCTGGAAGAATCCAATAGCATTTGAACGGAAGGAAATGTTAATAAAACGCGAAATGTCAATTAATTTCAACAAACACCCGCTGTGAAAATGAAAATGAAAATGAAAAATGATATAACTTTATTCAATGTAGGATAGCATAATCACTTATTGACGTCATGATCGGTCATTGTAAAAAAAAACAATTTGCATAACGCAATTTTCTTCTTTTTATAACAGTATTGTATTGTCCTAATAGAAAACCGGCTCGGGCGGGATAAAAAAATAAAAATAAAAATAAAGGCACTGCCTCGGGGCTGGCCAGGTTAATTACACAGCACGTAACTTTACGCCACCTTCGAGCAACACGGTCTTCCGTCTCGTACGGAAGGCCGTCGTTGCTCGAAGTACGCCACCACCATTTGTAAACGTTGTTATCGATATCTCACATGTATAATAATCACCGTTTTTCCTAATTTCCGATGTGATTGAAAAGTTTCTGCTATTTTCATAGGTATTTTAGATTTAGATTCATAATATTTTCAAAATTCGCAAAATAATATTAAGGGAACCGTGCAAACTGGATATTTTGGTGACATGGCTTATGCAATATGATGATACAAAAGATGTTATTATGTCTTGTTGTTGTGTGGAATATCTCCCTATATCAGACACCTTGCATTGCGCTTACCAAGCCACCTACTAGGCGTTATGAATATGGCCCACACCGCCTAATAGAGGGAAGTTCATGTCTAGCAGTGGATAGTTGAGTCTCATTATATACAAAACTATAAAATAACGTTTACCTAGGGTTTTCACAAACTGTTTGACAATTCTTCCGCAAACTACTTATGTAGGTATACAAAAAACCGTTTATAAATAAATTGCCTCCATTGTTGGCCGGCAGCAAACTATCAGACAGCGTCAGATCAATGAATGGGAAAGACAGAGTCCTACTGACACAGTGAATCAACAACTGGTAAATTCTATATATATGTTTTTATAGTGGTTTGTTGTCACCAAAATAAAATTCAATCATCTTATGCGCTCATAAAATCATAATAATTTATTTGAGTTTTATTTTGTGTGCGTATAAATAAATGAGATGAGAAGATAATTGATTTTGTACTACTTATTTTTGAAAACTTGCAAAATTTTCAAGCGCGGGCAGGATACCCTGGCGGGTTTTACTACTTAACCTGACTTAACCTAACTTTTTTAGGTTAAGTCAGGTTAAGTAGTAAAACCCGTTAAGTCAGGTTAAGTAGGTTCATCGAGGCCAGTTAGGCCCATTCCGCAAATGATAAAAGCGTCGTTGTGATCTGAATGTTTCTAATTCAACATTTTGAGAACGATATATTCGGTATGCACCAAGATGACTACACAGGCTTAAGTAACGACATGTCTACCGTATTCTTGATCTGAACAAGCCACCTCTTCAGCACAGCAAACACTTGAAGTCAACGATGTACATTTTTCTCAGGAATATCTCGATCCATAACGTTAGACTTTGATGCACGGTGGCTGTCTTGTCCTTGTAAATAGTGGTTTATCAAGCTTAGTGTTAAAAAGACTGGCATTCTAGTTCAATATATTCAAGGAACAAAGGAATTTAGTTCGGTTTATTGCAATTTTTTGAATGAAAATATTGAAAATTATCAACGGCCATAAATCAAACCTTAATTATTTTTTTACAGAAACTGATGCGCAAACCTAATCACTAACCGAGAGCCGAAAGTCCAAACAAAAGTATGCTGCTATAGAGCGACTTTGGTGTCAAACGAAGTCCACAACATTACCCTTAAGCGCAAAAACCAGAACAACAGATGTGGGGCGCATGATTGCTATGTTATAGCACACCTCGGACACTGGCGCTCAAATGTATGAATCAAATGCGTTGCTACGCACACAGTCTAAGCTCGCGTAGGTGAACGCGGACCATGCTTGTGTGTGTGAGACAACATGTCAGGGTGGCCGCCATTTTGCGTTCGCGAATCGGAAATGCAATGTGCGGCAGTATGAAATGACCTTCGTCGTCGCGTCCTTGCTTAGCCGGTGTCTGAGCGTCCTCCGAGCGCGGGTGGGCGGCGCTTGTAGGGGGAGGCAGGGAGTGACCATACTGTACGCTAGTACTATTAATTATACTGTGGTTATAGTGAGATTGGGCCAGGCACGTTTGTCGGATACATACATATATACATCACGCCTTTAATTCCTTGCGGGGTAGGCAGAGCATAAAACGTCACAAAAAACGGACATTTACGCCACATCTGAGGGTCAATCGAAAAATCGTGTATCTCCATAGTTATAGGTTGTCAGTCCATCGCCTAAGATTGCAGTACACCCCCTCGAGTCCCTTAGTCGCCTCTGACGACTCCCACGGGAAAGAAATGGGGTGATGCTATTCTAAGCCAGCATCACATGGCGCTTGTCGAATAGGAACAAGTTAAAACGAGTCTTGGCGTAAAATAAGATCTCGAAAACGATGGCGCGACGATCTTGATACAAAACTCAAAGGAGTGGACGATGTTGACATTGGAGCGCAATAAATGGAAGGCCGCGGGGAAGGTTTTAGGTAATAATAATAGAAATTTAAGGGTTTTGTTCAAAATGGTGCAATCTGATTCTATCATCTGAAAAATTTCAGTTATGAACAATAACTCTACCCTCAAATGGCAAAGCGACAATAACCATCCAAACCTTCAACAATCTAATTACCCCGCAAGTATATAGACATGAATCTTTAGCTGTTGCAAAAAACCAGGTCTGTCGTTTAATATGCGCTAATGGAAGGGGGTAGCTTCGGCTGATGGAAATTAAATGCCTCCGAAGCAGGGTTTACGGACAATGGCAGAGAAAAGGAAGGTGTTCATCTCCAGATACTTTTGTCCACAAGTTTTAACTTATATCGAATGGGACACTGAGTCCTTGCATAACGACTGCCATCTAAACTAAATAACAATCAGATGGTTCAGTCTACAGTGACTTAACTAAATGTATCAGTTGACCAAAATATTAATTATTTACAATTAAAATTACAATAGCCAAAATAGTTTACTGCGGGACATGAGCCTCCTCTTACTATGGGGTATTTGCCAAATTCAACACAGTCAACAGGCGGACTAGCGAGCGAAGTGCAAGGGGTTTTCAAAAATTCTTGGAATCGGGTAGACATGAGGTAGTGCGTTTTAAAAGCTTTTATTTAACTTGCAGTGTATGTAAGTATGTAAGTAAGTAAGTAAGTAAGTAAGTAACAATGTTTGTTCGGTGCAAATCTTGCAAGTTTAATTTGAACCACTTCTCGGTATCCGATTGAGTTGAAATTTTGCATGTTGGTCCAGAACCGATGACAATGCATGTTAATCATAAATTTGACCTGATGCTGCTGCCAGGATCGGCTCCGTACGAGAGATCTCCTCAGCGGTTTATAGCTGGGACACAAAATTTTGTATACGAATTCGTTTATTATAGGCAGTTGGTAGGCCCACCATGAATTAGACGCTACATCCAGGGTTGTCTTCGAACTATGGAACTCCTCAATATTCAACTGCTGGGACTTGCAATTTTGTATACGAATTCGTTTATTATAGGCAGTTGGTAGGCCCACTATGAATTAGACGCTACATCCAGGGTTGTTTTCGAACTATGGAACTCCTTAATATTCAACTGCTGGGACTTGCAATTTTGTATACAAATTTGTTTATTATAGGCAGTTAGTAGGACTACCATGAATTAGACGCTACATCCAGGGTTGTCTTCGAACTATGGAACTCCTCAATATTCAACTGCTGGGACTTGCAATTTTGTATACGAATTTGTTTATTATAGGCAGTTGGTAGGCCCACCATGAATTAGACGCTACATCCAGGGTTGTCTTCGAACTATTGAACTCCTCAATATTCAACTGCTGGGACTTGCAATTTTGTATACGAATTCGTTCATGATAGGCAGTTGGTAGGCCCACCATGAATTAGGGTCACGTCAATAGAAGGCCTCCTGATAGAAGAATTAGACTGTTCGAAATTAACTGGGACTCGGCCATGTAATAATGACGCCATCAATGAAATGAAAAGACTAAGACATATTACAAGCTAATTCTTATATTAGCTACTTCTATAGAATATAAAAGAGTTAATTATACTTTATCCTAATGTTAGTTTTCCCCGTGCCTTAAGTTTTTCTATTGAAGGACTCTCCGTTTTATAGAAAGACTTTCGTATTGATCAATAACTATCGTAACATAAACTAAAAAATATAAAATAAAATTATGTAAAAAAAACTTTTAAAACAAGCTTTTATTTAAGTGCTCTGAAAAGATGAAAATAAAATGTGGAATGACATTAACCACATTCATTTATGACTTTACAGAAATGAAAATATGATAAAAGCTTGTCGCGAAACTTTCAATTTGTGATTGAAATTTTGTAATAAGGTACGCACCTAACTGTAATTAGGTAGTTTCTTCTAGGCATCGCGACAAGCTTTTATTATATTTTCATTTCTGTAAAGTCATAAATGAATGTGGTTAATGTCATTCCACATTTTATTTTCATCTTTTCAGAGCACTTAAATAAAAGCTTGTTTTAAAAGTTTTTTTTACATAATTTTATTTATACTTAGTTTTCCATTTTTCATTTTACGCACCTGACTCCAAAACATTGAAATATAAACAACAGAAATGTTCGGTCGTCATGAGGATATATCTAGCTTATAAGTACTGCTTTTCAGATACACGGTTGTAAAGTACAGACACTTACCTACACTGTTGTACCTAAATCTCTTTTCTCTCTAAAGGTATCTTCGACGTGCCTTAGCTCCAGTTTCAAAGCTTTAGCACCTACATCGTAGTGCTAAGTAACGATCTGAGTCAAAATATATCTTTGTGTTGAAGACTTTCTGGGTATTTACGCCGTCTTTGTTAGTTTGAGAGGAATCTGGAGTTTTGAGATTTTAAAGTATTGTCTAAAAGCAAGAGTATGTTTCAGACTGGAATGAAACAGTGCCTACCAGTTCAGGGTACACGGTTTAAAATCATTTTAACTTCGGTTGTTCTTCCACTCGGTATCCGACATGATATGAGCTGCTGAAAATGCATTGTGCAGTAGATAGATTACATTTGAGATGAGATTCATACATTATAAAGATGTCATTAATTTTTCGGAATTAATTAAATAAATAAATAAAAATATTACTTTAATACGATCAATAAGCTTCAATGCTACATTTGGCCCGTAATTGTATACAAAATTTAAACTTGGACTATCAATGAATATTAGGAAACGTATAGAGGGCTTTAAATGTGGGCAAACAGGTGAATGATAGCCATAAGCTGGACAAGAATAGTTACCAAAATCGAAGACCTGCGACGCGTCAATTAAAAAAGACAAAGAATGGTTGTGTGTGTATCTCGGGCACGTGTTACGCCAAGAGAGATATCATTTTTTGCAACTAATTATAACGGGCAAGATTGCAGGAAAAAAAAACGTTGGTCGCAGGAAAATCTTGTGGCTTTTCAACATCAGAGAGTGGACCGGTATTGCGAGTGCTCAAGAACTATTTCAACTAGCACAAGACAATAAAAAATTAGCAGAGCTGACAGCCAACCGTTACTAGTTGAAGATGCACTATTAAAAGAAGAAATTGATACGATATCATGCTCACAAATTCACATAATAAAAAATATATATAAAGTATAGAGGTATTTATAGAAACATAAGAGCAAAATATTGTTGCTGAGATATTTAATTATCTATGAAAATCTAAGAAAAAATAACGATTCCTTAGATAATACGGCTTACTACCTATCTACTGTTTTAAGGATGAGAAATTTTTTAGTTCTATTTTCTTCGATCTTTTTAAAGAAAAAGCATTTCCATTGGAATAAAATCACACCAAGCTAAACGAAACGTCTGCACCAGCCAGTTTATCATCAGCTGCTCTTTTCACTCGCAGATGCTATCAATACAATCGCAGCTCTTCATTCGAAATACACATTCGGAATTCGCGGCACGACACTCGTAAACACGGGCTCGCATCCGTTCCATCAGCGACGACCGCCGTTGCCAAGAAAACTCGCCGAATCTTGGATCTGGATCCGGGTTCGTCCGGATCTTACCGGATCCTGTCCGGTGCGCGGATCGTCCGGACGCTTCCGGAGGAAACACTGGACGGTAACAGCTGATTTGAAGGAACCCTGGGTTCCAATTTGCTGGTCCGTTGTTTGGCACACCTTTTTTTGGAACGTGGCTGTTTGTTATCTTTAAGATATATTGCAAAGGAACTAGTGAAGGATAGTCAGTAATGTAATGTTTTTGGTCATGTAACACACAATACAACAAAAAATTACAACTGGATTTACGACCTCCTGTAAATTTAGGGTTCCTTAATGCCTATTCTGCGCTTAGTGGGCAGGCAGTTCAATGATAAAACATCAAGCCCAAAAAAAGCATCAAAATAGTTAACTAAGATATGTGTTTAACATGTTCGCCACATCCTTGTTTCTATTGCATTGCGCTATAGAACTGTTTTTTAATTATGTAATGCGTTGTACTCGTAGTGACAATGGGGCAATTGATTGCAGCTTGATAAAAGTTGTAGTACAATTTATTGAATGAAGTTATTCTATTTATATCTATTAATCCACAACATTTCAAATTTCTAACAAGACTCTACTATATTTTTAATAGATAGTTTATCGCATCATTTAATAAAGGGCAAGTTCTTTTTATTTTATTTTGTTTCATTATATATATTCTTTATTGTGCATTAACAATACAATAATATTTGTTTAAAAAGTAGTTCACAAAGGTGAGCTTATCTCTATAAAGAGATCTCTTCCAGCCAACCTGTAAAACTAAGTACGAAATAAATACGTGCGGGGACAAGATTGCACACAAAGTAAAAATAAAAATAAAAAAATAAAACAACAATATGATAAATAATTATTTGATAATAGTCAAATAAATACACATAGCTAAACTAATTGAACTATAAATACAAAACCAATATATAAATATAAATACATAATATACAAATACAATACATACGTAAATATCAAGGTAGTGAAAGGTAGTGCTCTTTCAACCTTCTTTTGAAAGAGGATAAAGAAGGACAGTCCTGGACTGCCTTAGGAAGATTGTTCCAAAGTTGTGTAGCTCGAACGGAAAAGGAGTTGAACAGGAACTTGGTATTGGCTCTAGGACACTCAAGTACCTTTGTGATACAAATGCGCCTAGGCCGGGAATCCGGAGGTAAAAAGTGAAAGCGGGAGCGGAGATACTCGGGTCTGGATGGATCATTGAGGATCTTGTAGAGGACAGACAGGATGTGCACATCACGACGAAGGCGGATAGGGAGCCATTTTAATTGAGCGCGGAATTCAGAAACGTTAAATTAAATTAAATTTTAAAAAGTGATAGTTTAGTTCCAACAACTAGGCTGCAGAAAACAAAATTCGTTTGCCTACCTTTATCAAAAAAAAACTGATTGACATTGACAAATTTACAACTTATCAAAATATTTCAGAAACGATTGCATTAAAAATTATGAAAATATGTGTATCTCTAATAAGCATCCCAAACACTCTAAACGATATAATATATCTTTTGTATCTAACGTAAAATGAAATGTTGTGGATTGCTGAAGTAACATCACTCTGGCCTCAAACTGGACCAACTCAATCCAACTAAGCGTTATCTCTCATTCTGTTACGAATCGCAACTGACTCCTCACCCAACAGTTTAATTTCCAAGTGGGTCAAACTGGAGATAATCTATTGATCGATATTGAAGTTTGAGTATTGGTTCATCAGGTCTGTCACCAATTTTGTTTTCAACACAAGAAAGCATCAGAAAGAAATGAAATATTAATAAGATGGACCGTATAGTCGCAATTGGATCAGCTTAACAATATTTTTATATCTCAGAAGAAAAGAGTTTAATTTAACTTTTATATTTAACCGAAGCAGGTCAAGTATTTATAGGCCGTCTGTCAAAACACTACACAAAGTCAAGATTTATTTGCAACTAATCAAATCACTTCTTATGTTTCTTTATGCCAACTTCCCCGAGCACTTAAGAAAACCTCTTTTATAAGGTTTTGGGGAGGAAATAGGAGCAGGCCTTTGGAGCGGGCAGACAAATTAATAACCCTGAACCAAACTGAACAAACAATTTACGAAGAGGAAACAAAAAAATTATTATTGATTTCTTTCAAATGCTACGTTTGAACTAAGATTCTACAAAAAAATAATATAAATTGTAATGTTGTAACGAAAACCAAACAAAAATAAAAAATAAACTCTTTAAAAATTCAGACATAAAACGCCACAAACGAGACTCTTTGTTTCTTTATTGAAACCAAACCATGCGTTGAGAATTGGAAAAAATATTGAGGTAGTTCTGGCTCCGAGCCAAAATCCTTCAATTCTTTTAGATGTCCTTGACCCAAACATTCATTTTTTAAATTTGCTTAATCCTAATGAAACCTTCCAGAGACTTGCACGTAAAATACGTAAAAGCAAGAGATTAACAGCTGAAGCTACAAGGAAAAATAATCAAATTTATTTGGAACGCGAAAGGAAAGCCGTTCACTAGAGTAGCGTACTAGGCCCTTCGCTTTTCCTTTCACACACATTCTAATTATGGCGTAAAAACTTCATACCATAAATTGTTTTAACCAAAAATTTCTCGGTGCCGGCCGTAGATCTTGATCCGGCAGCTCTTTAAGCAATTTTCACGCTTCCAACCGCCTTTTTGGATGAAAAAGTTGTGTTCCATTTAGCCATAAGCCTTCGAGATAGCACTTTAAGGAGTTTGCGGGCGTCAGAGATGCTGACTCAAAGATTATAGGATCACTTCGCGATGCTCCGCAGATAAATTACACTCGCAACGCTGAGAAATACAGTCCAATTTCCCTTGACAGTTCACTTATTTCGAATGCGATCGCCACGCATATTCTTTTGCCATGTCCCAAGCTATTTTGCTTCCCTCTCTGTGTCTGCAAATTGAACCTTATTACTTAGCAGTACGGTTAGAACTTGGGGTGTTTTGGATTTAGGTCGTGTACGGTTTAGGAGTTATAGCCCACACAAATAAGTTTAGGTGGTTCGTAATGGAAGGTTTTTGCCTAAAAATGAAAGCTAATATGCTTTTGGCAATAGGCTGGGACAAATAAAGAGGTTAAGAATATGCATGTGTTGACGGAATTATAGAGGGTTAAAATATGGTTTGTGAGGAAAATGATTATGAGTAATTTGTAACTTGTACCTATGAATATTTTTGTAGTAAATAGAACAGTAGTACGCGGTTGAATATTCTGACAGGATTCATCGGGTTGTTCGTCGCCTTGTTGTCCCACACGAAAAAACTTAGAAAAATAAAATAATAATTGTTTTAAAATAAAGCGTAGATTATTCCGTTTTAAATTGCCTTTGTGGTACGCTTGTTTCTCATTGATTGAGGCACGGGTAAGAAAACTATACACCTAAATCTACAAGTTTTTCATCTGTGCTCTAAGTGTCGTCTCGCCCACAATCCATCTATGTTTCTCTGGTCAGTTGTCGCAGTGCAGACCGCTTTAATCTATCTTCCGATCCCTTTGAAGAATACTGTTCTAGATTTCTGTATTCGATCTAGATTAAATAATATAAATTATAGGTACTTTAATTTTTATTGCATTTTGTATTTTTAAATTAATATACTGAATCACTCTCTAGAGCTTAGCTCCAAAAATTTAAGAGAAAATCCGGGCCTCCCGATTTTTTTTTTCTTGTTTATGATACCTGGGAAAATTTGTTCACTAACATAGGCTGGTTCATCCTTTGAAATTTTTTCGCTTTTTCTTTAGGGCATTGCAATTATGATGAAGGTTGACGCGACTAACTTGTTCATGATTTGGTAGAGCGTTAGTTGAAACCTACATCTTGAGTGATACATGTTATTTTAATAATAAAAATAACACTGCAATCTACTAAATAGGAATGCTTCATAATACTATAATTGTGTACACAGTTAGCTTGAAAAACTTTTTTGATGTCCTCTTTGGGTTCAAGTGTATGTGTTTACTGGTGTACGAAATTTTATGACAGGTACGAATTACCCGTATATACCCATACCCTTGACTTTTATGATTCGTTTTTAGTACTTGCGTAATCTAGAGTGTGAGCCCGAATATGAAATTCCGAATGATTAAGGTTTTAATGGTGTTTTGGATAGCATATGGTTTTAATTTCGACGACGACGATTAATAAGTTAAATGTTGTAAAAGTTGATTTATGGCAATTTTCATTTTTTTTTAAGAAAGCACAACTCTTACAATCACTTTACTAACACACACACATTTCACGCCTATAATCCCTTGCGGGGTAGGCAGAGCGTAAACGGCCGCATAAAACATACATTTACGCCACGTTTGACAAACATTTGAGGGTCATTTGGAAAATTATGTATCGCCATAGTGACAGGTTGTCAGCCCATCGCCTAAAATTGCAATACACACCCTCGAGTCCCTTGGTCGACTCTTGCGACGCCCATGGAAAAGAAATGGGGTGATGCTATTTCAAGCCGGCATCACACGGCATTTCACTTCACTAAATAGTATAAAATGAAGTCGCTTCTCGTGTCCCTGTATCCCTATTTGTAGGCAAGCATTTATGCTTAGATCTTAAAAAGTATGCAACGGATTTTGATGCAGTCTTCTTTAGTTGATGGAGTGATTCTAGATAATTTTTTAAGTACTATAATTCATTTGGAAAAGGGTCTTTTTCCTTGTGGGAAAATGGTTAGCACCGGGTGAAACCGCTGGGTGGGCCGCTTTACTTGCATATAGTGTTTCCTATGGCCATCATTTGTCGACATTTGACATCGAACTTTAGTTAAGATACTTTAATAAACAAATATTTTTTTCTTACTGATCATTACGATAACGCGTTTTCGAAGAGTCATTGGGACTTCAAGTATCTCAGTCAGACAATTTTAAGTAGGTATCTCATTGAGTAGGTGTTGTCACTTATATCCTCAATGCTATCATTACGTTATTCTAGAACACTCATTTCAGTATAACGAAGCTCATTATTCCTTTGACATACAATCTTTCAGATGTCTAGAAATAATTGGGTGGGTAGCTGCTTTCTTAGAAATCAACTCAGCTTTTTTACCTATCCCGTTTTTGCAACCGTTTTGGGCGACTGTGCTTAGCTCAGGTAGATTTAAATAAGTTGTTTCCTTAAATACAATTGATATTTTTCTACAGTTCAACATTTGAATAGCCAAACCCTTTTTGATATAGAATACACATTTAATAATATACATAATTGATTGATTGTAGTATACCTATTACCTATTTATTTACGTAAAATTTCTAATCTTACCTTTATGTTATGCACTACTCTCTTCTTTTCTTTGATTTTTCCTCCAACTAAAGGTTGTAAAGCTAAGTATATCTTCCAACAATAACCAGTTTCCAAATTTCATACATTACACTTGGTACTTCTACATAAATCGTTATTACTACTGAAACGATCCTTAAAAAGTAGAATCTTTATATACATACATACTACATACATACATACATATATCACGTCTATACGCCATACGGATTAGGCAAAGCTTAAACGGCTGCAAAAACCGAACATTTACGCCACGTCTGACAAACATTTGAGGGTCATTTAGAATATTCTGTATCACCATAGTGACAGGTTGTCAGCCCATCGCCTAAACTTGCAATACACACCCTCAATTCCCTAAGTTGCTTCTTACGACACCCATGCAAAAGAAATGGGGTGATGCTATTCTAAGCCGGCATTACACAGAATCTTTATAAAATCCGATGCAAACAATCGATAGAAAGTTTTAGCTTCGATAGCGGAGTGGCAATAATGAATTAGCTCCAGGTTTCCAGTTTACAAAGTAAATAGCCATCTCATCGGTATTCCAGGCAGATAGAAGGTACTAATGGGTCAGAGAAAAAAATTTATAGAATGAGTATTTTTATCACACAAAGAGAACCAAAAACTACACAACGTTTCCCATAGATTTTTATAACTCAAGTTATTTTTCGAAACCCTTCATATATTTTTTGGGTATTCGTACCCAAAATAATAAATACGTAATGTTTAATACCTTATTCTACAATTTTATTCTATTCTATCCTACCAATAATTTATAATAATATTGACTGTAATTATGTTAATGGGTATAGGTGCCTATTATGCCTATATAAAATATTTAATTTTATTTAAAAGTAAACCCTTTTTTTTTAAAACATGAAAAGATTTTCTAGCATGTTTGATCATTTCGATTGCGAAATGTTTCATTTAACTCCTGCCGTGAAATAAGAACTTTTTTGGTTACAAAATTATTAGAGAAAAATTATCGGTTTTTTGGCTTTCCCAACTAATCAAGCGATTTGTGCTGGACGTTAAAAAGATTTTTTCTCAAACGGTCGAGGAAATCAGTATCTTTCTTTCAAAAAAGAATATTACTTTGGCTACGGAACCTCTAAACATATGATTTTTTTTACCAAGCATACGCTACTGATGTAATGTTTAAATATAAGATAGGTAGCTATTAGATAATGTACTCTTTTTTATACGATAAATAAATAAATATCCTGGACAATTCACTCAGCGCTATCTAGCCCTAAACTAAGGAAAGCCCCAAAAGTTTTGTATAATACATTTTATTTCTTTTGATTCTATTTACAGGGCTCCCTCTGTTCAATTCGTTATTCTGAGGAATACAGTAACAGTAATTAATTTAAAAAAATGGTCTGATATGCAGCATTGACTGTAGATCAGCAATTGGAAAAGTTTTTGCTGTAATAAAGCTTGAGGTTTGAACTAGAATTGTTTGTTCAATCCAAGGTAAAACTAAGAGCCAGTTCTTTTCTTAAAATTCAAATATTGCAATCAAGCATTTTAAGTAGACCAGATGGATGAGATAGGATCATTCTTTTTTTTGTACTTTCCAGAACAAGAGGCGAAATCTAACAATTATTTAAAGAATATATTGGTCTTATCTTGGAGAAAAGGAAAACCCGGTCGACTAAGATATATAAAATATAAGCATTTTTATGTAATATCAACAAATGTTTCTATAAGAGAGTAATTAAGCTTTTCTGGCAGAAAAAAGAGCCACTGAAAGAAGTTATAATTATACTTTTCCTAACACTTGCCCCCACATTTTAGTCATCACATCAGTCCACCTGGACGTAGGGTACGCCATAAGGCACGATTTCCTGTTTTCGCCATTCAGTGACTTCTCTATAGTCCCAACCCTTTTCTCTTCCAACCCTATTGAAAAAAATAACGAACCAGCCAGCAACACAAAGAAGGGTGGGTGTACTTGTTTGATCTATCATTCCTTAGTTCGGAAAGCAATGGCCATAAGAATGCCTTCGCCTCCCATTTTGTTATGACGCTGATATAGGGTCGATGTTCGAATGAAGTTGTTTGTTGCTGACAGAGAGAGTTATGTGTGCCACAGTCTATGCATAACGGAGATGACATAACGGTGATATCTTACGAAACTGCTGCTCCCAAGTAACCACATAAAATTACTACGTTATTCTTGCCAAAACCCTTGAGGAGCTTAAACAAAATGTGCAAGTCGAGTTTTTTTTTATTACAAGCGTTCGTAGACCGGAGTACATGATACTTATTTCATCTTGATATCTCTCAGCGTTTCCAAGATAATGGGTCGTAACAGACAGACGACGGACAACAGAATGATATGTATAACAGAGTGATCCTATAGTTGTCCCGTGTTTTTCCATTTTTAGGAAATAACCCTAAAAATTGAATTATCCAGAAAAGCCACAGCAACGTTCTCTATGTATGCAACATCTTGCACTGCAACTCTCCTGTCAAGCAGGTGAGTGATAAAAATAACTTCCTATATAGCGTAAGGCATGTTCAGAACAGACGAATTTTGTGACTGTGGATATTGAAGTTCTTTACTGTGAATTTGTTTACAAAAGAGAAACAGGATTGCAACAATTCAACCCATATAAAAAAGGTATTCTACTGGTGGTTTTTTCTACTGTGACAACGCCGTCAGATGGAGTAATTGATTGGAGTGTGTAAAGGGGGAAGTATCGATGCGTACCGTGATTGAATTGATGCAATAAACACGTTATAACATTTGTGAATGTCGTTTGTGTTTTATTTACAACATAGTAAAAAAGAACATATAGAGTATCTGACCATTTTATATACACAGAGCGTCAAAGATAGTACTGCGTTCCTTTCATGAGATAAAATAGTCTAAGAAAACAAGAAAATTCTGATTACATACTTAAATATATCCCGCCTATATCACTTGCGGGGTAGACATAGCGTAAAATTCCGTAAAAAAACTGACATTTACGACACGTCTGGCAAACATTTGAGGGCCATTCAGAAAATTGTGTATCACCAAAGTCAGATTGTCAGCCCATCGCTTAAAACTGCACATGAAGCCCTCCAGTGGGGAACTCCCCGGTTGCCTCTTACGGCACCCACGGGATGATGCTGAGAAATGGTGTGATGTTCTTCTAAGCTGGTATCACACGGCAAAATAAATTAGTCTCTAAGGAATAAGGTTATAATTTTTCGAAAAGATTTTAGGGTTTCTAGATAATTCGATCAGATAAACTATGAGGTTTATAAAATGTGATGTTTATTTAAAAGTTTATTAAGTGATAAAATTACTTTTTAAACAAATGCAAAATCCGAATCTATGGTTTTTTTTTTTTTTTATATATATATTTTTTTTTATTTTTTTTTTAGTTGTGGACCCTACGATTTTTAGCCCCGGGGCTTTCAATCTACACCTGACTGTATGGTGGGGAGCAGGAGCTCACCCGGAAAAGCTTGTGGTTGTTCAAACAACCAGCTCAATCGCGCCCTTGGGGCGCGATTGGGCTTACGAGTTGTTCTGGGGAGAACGTATTGGACTGAATCTACCCGGCACGTGCCGGTAGTTCCCAAAGTGGGGAGCAAATGAGGGACCTCCGCGCCCCCGCCGGCGGGGGCGTCGGTTGCTTGAAGAGCTTGTGGAGTGTGATCTACTCGCAATGGCTGCAGCAGTGGCTACTGTGATTTCATCATCTTCTTCTGTAAGGATGTGTCTCGGACGGTGTTTAAAACGCGAGGTTGGATGGGGGAAGTAGTTGGACGCGGCAACTATCAAGGGGTTTTTATGATGGGGAGCATTATCGAAGAAGCGACGGGACGCTTCTTTCATATACGCTTTAATGGTAGGGAGGCCTAAGTCGATGTGGAGGTTGGCGTTACGCATGTACCAGGGCGCCCCGGTAGCTTTGCGCATGAAACGGTTTTGGATGACCTGCAGCATTTTCAGATGTGAATCGAAGGTGTGAGCAAAGGCTACGCTGGCGTAGGTCATAATAGGCCTTACGCAGGTGGTGTAAATTCTCACCTTATTTCTAAGGGAGAGTTTGCTCTTTTTGTTCAACATCGGATGTAATCTGCCCAAAACGAACGCGGCGCGGTCGCGGACTCTCATAATGTGGCTACGGAAGCTAAGTCTTGAGTCGAGGGTGACTCCTAGATATTTGGTCTCGTTGACCCACGGGATGGGTCGGCCGAAAAGCTTTACAGCGGGGACGTTTAATCGGTACGAACCTCTACGAAAGTGCACGGCTGCACTTTTTTCCGGATTTACCTCGATTCTCCATTTACGGAACCAGCTCCCGAGGGAGTCTAGAGCGTTCTGGAGAATCTGAACTAATTTTAAGTGGTTACGGTGGGACGCGTAGATGGCAGTGTCGTCGGCGAACATAGCCAGCTGTGACATGGGCGATTTGGGGATGTCGCTAGTGTATAGCGTGAAAAGTAATGGAGATAGGACGGAGCCCTGAGGGACTCCTGCCTGTATGGTGTGGGGGGAAGACAGAGTGCCTTCCACCCTGTAACGAAAGCTTCGATCCGACAGAAAGTTACGTACTAAAAGCACGAGACGATCAGGCACAGCGAGCTGGTGTAGCTTGTATACCAGCCCGTTGTGCCAGACCTTGTCGAAGGCTTTCGCCACGTCGAGAAAGACTGCTCCTGTCGGGGTCGGTTTGGACGAGACATTTAGCTTAAGAGCGATGTGTTCGACAATGCGGTGTACTTGTTGGGTACAAGAGTGCTGTTGTCGAAAGCCAAATTGCTCGTCAGGTATGAGATAGTTGGTCTCTGCGTGGTCACGGAGTCGGGCATAGATCATGCGTTCGTAAAGTTTGGCGAGAGGGTTCAGTAAGCTGATCGGGCGGTAGGAAGTGGGCTCATTCGCCGGTTTACCCGGTTTGTGAATGCCTATGACTATTGCTTCCTTCCAGCAAGCTGGAAAGGTGCAACTAGCCATGGCGGCATTCAAAATCAGGGTGAGGCGATTGATCAGGTGATCGGGGAGAATCTTCAGGACACGGTTGGTGATGCCGTCCGGTCCTGGAGCCTTTCTGGGCTTGAGTGCCTTAAGGGCATTGCGCACTTCCATCTCAGTGATGACTCTGAGTGGAGGGCCCGATGGAGGTAGTGAAATGAGACGATCGACTTCGGAGTCGACCGTTGAGACGAAGGTCAAGTCGTAAGGGAGTGTGCTGGGGGTGCATTGGGCTGCGAGACTGTCAGCTAGGCATTCAGCCTTTTCGTCGTCGTCAAAGGCTTTGGTCTGGTCAGGTCTGTTAAGTACCGGCATCACAGAGATGGTGTCAGATTTCAGCGAGCGTTGCAGCTTGTAAAATGCGAGATGGGATGGGTTCAGCTCCTCAAGGTGCTGATCCCACCCGGCGTCACGCCATTCAGCTGCACGCTGCCTTACTTCCCTCTGTAGGGCGCGCATGAATAGTCTGTTAGATTCGATTGGGAAGGATTTGTAAGCGCGGATCGCGGCGTTCTTCTCTGTTATCATTTCAAGAAGGTCATTTGGAGGTTTATATTTACTGTCTTCAGTGATTTTAACCGTCCGTGAACAGCTGTTCACGACGCTGCTAACGTGATTTGTGATGGAAGAGACGGCTAGGTTGATGTCGGTTTCGGTAGTCAGTCTAGTCGGTATTTGGTCCAGGTGAGTAGAGTTGGGAGCGTTCAAGGCTTGGCCTAGTTTCGGCCAGTCTACTATAGTTTTGGTCGGGCCGCACAGACCTGAGGGGCCGGGGATGTCGGTTCGCGGGTCAAGTTTTAGTAAAACTGGTCTGTGGTCAGAGTCGCAGAGCTCGTGGCGTACTTCTATAGAACTTAAACGAAGGTTTACGTTCTTTAGAAGGGCTATGTCGAGGATGTCGGGTCGATGAGTTACTGTATGGGGGTAATGAGTTACCTCTGTAGGGGCTACTAGATCAAAGGACAGTTCGTCCTGCCACTCAAAGAGAAGATTGCCTCTAGGGTTGTTGGCGATACAGTTCCACGACATGTGCTTGGCATTCAAGTCACCTGCTATGATAACCGAGTCACCGAGATTAAATAATGACTCGAGCTCACTTTTAAGAAGTGGCTTTGTCTCGCGATTATTGCTCGGAGATAGGTATACCGACACTATCGTAATGGGTTGGTGTCCCGTCATGCTTAAGCGGCAAGCGGAAGCCTCCATATAGCAGAGGGGCGGGGTCTCTATGGGTGAGCAGTGAAGCGCTCGCCTGTAATGAATGAGGGTGCCTCCCTTGCTGCCCGATACGCGGTCATTACGTACCGTGTTGTATTGCGCGATTCGCGGGGTACGCATATGGGGTTTGAGAAACGTTTCTTGTACAAGGAGGACGTCTAAACCGTGATCTTTCAGGAAGAGGCTAACTTCCGTCTTTTTGTTGCAAATACCATCGGCATTGAAAAAACCTAATTTAAGTGACCGAGGCTTGGTCCTACCACTGCTGGATATCCCTAAGTTAATAGACCTATCCATAATCAGGGTTTGAAGTTTTTGAACGCGACTACCAGATGGTAGTATTTGGCGGCGGTTTGGATGAGCGCACTGGGGTTACCAGCGTTGGCTCTGATCTCCTTAGAGTAGGAGATAATCTCTTCGATGTCGAAGAGGCTGGTGAAATTTGAGACAACAGAGAGCGCGTCGGCTAAGTCGCCTTCAGCACTCTTGCTGTGGGAAGCGGGTTTGGGAGGAGAAGGCGGCGGAGGCGCCGGCTTTTTGGGGGCGGGTTGGGGGGGCACCACCGGTTTTGGTGCGACTTGGGCGGGGGCGGGGGCTGGACCCATTTTGAGGGCCCATGCGGGGTTAGGCCTGAGGGGCGGGAAGTTTGTGTTTTCAGCAACACCTGGAACGATCGCAGCTGGTTTTTGAGAGCCAGCTAGCCTATCGGCATACGTTTGCCTCGCAAGGGTGCGCTGAAGCACTTTGGGGTTCGCCTTAGGGGCACGGGGACAGCCGCGGTAGTTGGCTGGGTGGCCACTTTCGTTGCAGAGGACGCAACTAGGTGGGAGTGGGGGAGAGGAGCTGTCTGCCGAGGGCGTGTCCGTCTTTTTAGGACGGGCGCACTGGGCAGTGCTGTGACTCTCCAGGCACTTAACACACCGCGGGGCGGCGTGACAGGTGCGTGAAGAGTGACCGTAAAGTTGGCAGTTGTGACACTGGCCAGGGATCCCAGTCTTCCTGGGGGCTTCCATGCGGAGCATGAAAGCATGCACACGGATTTCAAACCGTAAATGGCCTTACCAGCTTCGCTCCTCTCGAGCGTGACATGGACCATGTCGAATTGTCTCTTATTGCGATGAGACGAACGAATCTATGGAGAAATTTGAGCGGATAGAGGTTACAAACTCACACATACACCAACCCATACACACGTACACACACACACACGCACACACAGATATTTTTGTTTTATAATAATGGTAGAGGATGAAATTTAATTTGAAATTTGAATAATAATTGGGGTCACTAATATTACTAAGCTTTGTTGAAACTGCTTTAATAATTGGCTTTGCATTGTGAAGACTGAATACATTCAAAATGTGTTTTAATAATGCACAATACTAAATTATAGGACTCAGTAAATTAAATGCCATATGAAATTTCATAGAATTATATTAAAATACGCACCTCTATTAATTAAAGTTGCATAACATACCTGAATACTAATAATAATATCCTGGACAGTTCACACAGCGCCATCTAGCCCCAAACTAAGCAAAGCTTGTACTATGGAAACTAGATAGCTCATATTAATACTTATATACTTCTTTTTTAAATAAATACATATGATACATAGAAAAATCCAGACTAAACACAAATATCTGAATATGACTTAACAAATATTTGTGTGTTGTGGGAATCAAACCTACAACCCTTGGCGTAGCAGGCAGGGGTACTATCCGCTACGCCATCGGGCCAGTCAAAAGGATGTTTACTATACATACGGAGCACATTATTGAAAAGAAACATATTCACCAAAAAATTTAAAGCAGATGAATTTATCCATGGATTAATTCCATGCGTGAGCTCAGCTGCCCATCAGTAGCAATCCCTGTGAATGTGATATCTTGCACTGCGCTTGCCAATCCGTTTGCCAAGCGTGGTGAGAGTTTTAGTACCCCCAAAGTGAAAAGACGGCCGATGTGGCGCAGTGGTAGTGAGACTGCAAGCGTCGCAAGGGTTTCGCTTTCGATTCCCGGTGGGACACTCACAAAGTTGATTTAACCACTTGAAGAATTTGTTTAAAGTTTGGTTAGGACATTGTAAGCCGAACTACCTGATCATCCAGAAACATGGTTTCGTGTTACGAAGGGCACGTTAAGCCATCGGTCCCGGTTGCTGCCTACGATTACTTAGACGGCAGTCGTTACACAACCATGTCAGAGGCCTACTAGTAGTCAAAGGTATTTGAAAATCTATGACACCAGGATTCATCGAGTCGTTCCTTGATTTGGTGTCCCATACGAAAAAATAAAAAAAGAATAGGATAGAAATTTGGACATAGAGTCCAGCACAGAACTGTTGTAACTGTTAATGTAGCTGGGCCGATGGCGTAGCGGATAGTACCCCTGCCTGCTACGCCGAGGGTCGTGGGTTCGATCCCCACAAGACACAAATATTTGTTAAGTCATTTTCAGATATTTGTGTTTAGTCTGGATGTTTCTATGTATATTATGTATTTATTTACAAAAAAAAAAGTATATTATGTATTAATATCAGCTATCTAGTTCCCATAGTACAAGCTTTGCTTAGTTTGGGACTAGATGGCGCTGTGTGAATTGTTCTGGCTATTTATTATTTTATTATTTATTATGTATGTATGTATGGGCCTTCTTATTTAAAGTCGACGAAAAAAGATCAGGTAACTTGTTTTAGATACGTTTTTACTATTTATTTATGTTTAGAAATTGCTTTTACACTCAGCAATTTGCAGAACGCAAGTAGTGCTTTTCAAAGCGCTTTCCAATCAACCCGGCACTAAACAACTCCGTGTCTATGGCTCTTATACTGCGGAATTGGACTCTGCTGGTATTCCAACAGTCTAATACCAAATTATATGGTATTTGACTGTTGGGTACACAATTTTTGAAAACTTGCAAAATTTTCAAGCGCGGGCAGGATTTGAACCTGCGATTTTCGCATTACTAGTCAAAAGTTCCAACAGTCTCCGCTGTGTACTTGAGTACTAGTTTAGGACTGTCCGATACGTTCGCTTCCCGTGTCCCTATGTATGCATATATCTTGAAAAGTACGCCACGGATTTTGATGGGGTTTTCTTTGGTTGAGTGATTGAAGAGAAAAGTTTTAGTAATGGCGAAAGTCGTAGATTCAAATCCTGCCCGTGCTTGAAAAAATGTGCAAGTTTAAAAAGAATAAGTTTTTGTATAATTATGTTTGCCAGGAAAATGGTAAGAAGCGGGTGAAATCGCTGGGCGGGCCGCTAGTTATGAATAATACCTACTCTGTACTTCTCCACATTGTGATAGTCAATATATTTGTTATATCAAATAAGACCGTAAAGAGACTACAAAGTAAGATACCACGTTTCCACGACCCGATGAACCCTAGTGTCAAAGTTTTTCAACCGCCTGCTACTAGTAGGCCTCTGACATGGTTGTCTAACGACCGCCGCCTAAGTAATCATAGAAAGCAACCGGGACGGACGGCTTAGCGTGCACTCTGAAGCACGGAACCATCTTTCTTTTTGGATAATCAGGTGGTTCAGCCTGCAATGTCCTAACCAGACTGCGAACAAATTTTGATATACATCACATTTTGTGACTGCCCGACCGAGAATCGAACCCGGAACTTTTGCGTCACAGGCAGTCACACTACCACTGCGCCACATTGGCCGACGTTTTTACTGTAAATTTAATTCCAGTAGCCTGCTTTGTGGTTGATTCTTTTTTGTTAACAAAAATCAAAGTCCTGATGAACAAATCCGTTGTAAATTAAAAAGTATATTATTTTTATGATATTGAAAATTAACTAAAGTCTAAAATACAAATCAATACATGAGTTGTATATTGTTCTGTACATCAACGGAATTGATTGAAAAGCGACGCGGGAGCTCGAGCGTACTGAGAATCGCTAGCGGTGAAAACCATTCTAAATTTGAATCCGGATCGTGGAACTGACAAACTTTTAAACTTGGATGTAGTTTAGAAAGTGGGACAAAATTAATACCTCAGTTGAAGTTTGAAAAACTGTCGTCGAAGTGAATTGAAGTTTGGAGTTGTTACGGAAATGAGACGTGTTCAGTTGACAAATAGGTAAAATTGCGACTTTGTTTTGTTCTCCAAGAAAACTAAGTGCAACTTCTTGTTATTCAGCTATTTACAACATAGAATGTAAATAAATAGCTCTTACTTAAAATGTAAAAAACACTCCAACTAAAACTGGAACGGAAACACGAAAGTTACAAAACATAATTAGGGGAAAACGGCTAACATTCACAAACAAGGATATCCATATCCCATAACAAGCTATGAGCCGAAAAAGTTCTATAAACACGGCTGATTGCTTGCAAACTTCACCCATACTTCTTCCAAGGATCTTTTATATCAAATGTCAACTGAATATTGTATTTGGTTCTGCAGCTACTCGTAAATAACACACATTTTAAGAAGCCGACGAGAAAGGGCTCTTTAAAAAAAGAGATTTTAAATATGTATGTATTTATCTTATGTCATGTGGTCTCTTGTGGGAATAAGCATTTGTGTTGAGATTACAGCAGACAAGTAATGGGAAGTTAGTATTTTTTGATAACATCTAATAATCTGGGTTATACTTGTTCCTGTAGTATCGTTTTAATGCTAGATCGTCAATACGTACTCGAGATGGACTACGAAATTGACGGATCGCGCCGAGATGGCTCCAGTTTGTTTTTTGAATTTGGAACGAACGAAAAGAAGTTCTTTTTTTCGTTCTTTTAAAGAACGAATGTTTCTTATTCCTTTTATTCTGTTTACGAAATAAAATTCTTGCTTTTAGATAACTACCAATCAGTGTTTAAATAATTTGTAGGCGCAGGAAGGTCACGGATGGCTTTTTTGACATTTTATTTTTATTTTGATACACAGTTATCTGATTGACCCTCAAGCTATTGTCAGACGTGGTGTTCATATCGGCCGATAACGCTCTGCCTACCCCGTAAGGGATAAAGGCGTGATTTATGTATGTATGTATGTATTTTACGGATTATAAATCGAAGTGAAACACATACATACTCATTTTAATAAGCTTAAAATCTGTTTTGCCCATGATATCATTTAAATACAAATGACGCACTAATATCAGCAATATAGATAAGTACCTACGGTACCAGATTTGTTACGGTAAATATATATAATGTGTTCAAATACATGATGCTCGAATTTTTAAATCATGAAAATGGTATGTATATTTTTCGGTAATTTTCCAAACTACTACGTTTTCCTTTTTCGTTAAGTATTTATATTTTAATTGATTTTTAGATAACTTGATAGTTTTTTTAATCTTTGTTGTTTTGACCCGCAGTCATGATGAGCGTGAGTGAGTGACTGATTGCAAAATAGTCAGTAGTCTTTTTTGAGTGACGCGTAAGGTGTAGTTTGAAGTTTCGTCCCCGGAACCTCGATGGCTAATATGCATTTAATTTATACCTTAATTATTTTAAATAATAAAACAAGATTTTCATGGTACCACAGAGTCAAGTCAAACAAAAACTGGGGTTGAGCACGCGGTGTCTTAAAATATTTACCTAATCACCTCTCACTGCGCTTCCAAAGTTTGCTACAAACATTTGCTAAAATATACTTTTCCAAAGCAAATATGCTTAACCGACATTCGTTCCATTATACGCCACAGGTTATACAGCGGAACGGTTCAGAAAAGTACAACGTGTATCGTGAAATTAGCCTTTTGTCTTGCAACGTTCCGCGCAACGCATCTTCTGTTAAAAATCAAGCTTTTGTTCTAGACGATTCCAGAATGTTCTAAAGCGTTATAGACTAGAATGAACGGAGTCCTGCCAGTGAACTCATTTACATTCTGTATTGTTTCAAACTGAAGCGGAGGAGGTCACTTTTCACATTTTACAATTAACTCGTGCCTGTATAAATAGTCTGTTTTGCAGTTTATTTTGTAAATTTAAAGTAAATTTACATCAACTAGAGAATGGTAATTTGTGCCTTAGAGTTTTTATGTACAAATTCCATGAGTAAAAATGTCTTCATCTTTTAAATCAGTATCGATTATTTTTTCCAAAACAGTGGCGCTTCCTTCTTAGTGAATCTCAGTCTGACGATAAGTTTATCTGTACAAACAACCAAATCTATTGCCAAATAGAACATCTATATTCTAATCGGGTCATCTACACTAATATTATAAAGAGGAAAGATTTGATTGTTTGTTTGTTTGTTTGTTTGTTTGTTTGCATCGAATAGGCTCCGAAACTACTGGCCCGATTTTAAAAATTCTTTCACCATTAGAATCCTACATTATTCCTGATGAACATAGGCTATATTTTATACGAGAAAAAAATAGGGATCCGCGTGAAAATTTCGATAATGTAACCCAACGTGTGAAAAATGTACCAAAAAAATATCTTAAATCACGTACGCTGTGGAAATTATTGACAATAGAGCAAAGTGATGTACTACAGTTTTATAGAGGACATCAATATCTATAAAAATGTCCGCGATACCATATGTCTAACTATTACAGTTAAGCCACAATAACTACCTTTTTGTTTAAAAATGTTTAAATGTACCAAAAAAATATATTATATCGGGTACGCTGTGGAAATTATTGACAATAGAGCAAAGTGATGTACTACAGTTTTATAGAGGACATCAATATCTATAATAATGTCCGCGATACCATATGTCTAACTATTACAGTTATGCCACAATAACTACTTTTTCATTTAAAAATGTACAAACTACGCCACATTATTCGTACCAGTAGTGTAATGATTACATTTAATCATTACTGTATTAAAGGGTGTAAGGGATAGCCCTCCAAATACTGATAGGGTACATGCAGACCATGAAACTGAACAACTTTCCCCTAGGAACATATTTCAGGAAACGTAAAAAAACTGACTTCCCATAGTGAATGCAGTCAGCTGATTGTGATTTTGTATGGAAGGATATTTTTTTGGCGTTTCCTGACATATGTTTCTAGGGGAAAGTTGTCCATGCATGCACACTGTCCCTTACTCGGTATAAAAAAAGACGACAAAAAACATTAAATAATGCATTAAAAATTCTACACTAAAATAATACATACATACACATATCACGCCTATTATCCTAAACGGCCGCAAAAACGGACATTTACGCCACGTCTGACATATGTTTGAGGGTCATTCGGAAAATTGTGTATCGCCATAGTGGTAGGTTGTCAGCCCATCGCCTAAAATTGCAATAGACACCCTCAAGTCCCTAAGTCGCCTCCTACGACTCCCACGGGAAAGAAATCGGGTGATGCTATTCTAAGCCGGCATCACACTAAAATAATAATAATATAATCTACACTTATGTACACTAATATTAGGAACAGGATTTTTTATTGTTTGTTTGAATTGAATAGGCTCCGAAACTACTGAACCGATTTCAAAAATTCTTTTACCGTTAATTGAAATTGAAATTCTTTATTCAATGTAGGATAGTATTATCACTTATTGACGTCATGAACCGTCATTCTAAGAAAAGAAATTTGTATCACACATTTTTTTTATTACAATTTTGTTATGACCTAATAGAAAACCGGCTCGGGCGGGATAAAAATAAATAAATAAAGGCACTGCCATGGGGCTGGCCAGGTTAATCACACGGCATGTAACTTTACGCCACCACCATCTGAAAACGATATTTGTTTCAAATTAAAGTCAAGATATTTAGAATCCTACTTTATCCCTGTAAACATAGGCTGTATTAAACTGTCTTATTCCCGGGGGAAAATTGTTAGCGGCGGGTGAAACCGCTGGGCGGGCTGCTAGTATATTATAAAGTTCGTGGAAATAATTGAGTCGTTTGATGACTCGGTGACACATATGAAAAAAAAATTGAGTTAAAATGTGTTTAATTTGAAAATAAAAATATCGCTACAAAATGATAGTTTATCCTACAACCATTCAAAGCATTTCAACCCTGGCACCTAAGCCTCCCAGAGGAAACGAGCAATTAGGTATGAATGTTTCATTAAGATCTAAGCCTAGGCCGAGCTTCAGAGCTACGGATTTGCGGACATTGTGCATTCAGGGTTCTATTATGACGCCTAGATTGGCTGGCGACCTAATTGTATGAGATTTGTGTAGTGGATATCATGGTGTGTATTGTGGGCGCTGTATTGCAAGCTAATAGGATATATTCTAGGAAATAATAGGTCCAATACAATTCTATTTGGTTTGGTTTCTATCTGTTTACTATACAAGCTTTTATAGGTAATGCAGCGAGCAAGCGCTTCCGTGTATTTCGTGAAATATCATCGATTTATTTCACCACGTTTGAGACTTACATCAAAGAGATCATGAACAGCACCAGGGACCGACAAGTCGGCATAAAGTGTCCTTCATATCACGGAATCAACTTTCTGACGGTCAGTTCTGGTGTGAACTTGCCTGCAATTTATATTATTTTTATTTATTTATTGAACTTTATGCATAATAGGGAGGATTTAATGCTACTGGGATTATTTTACAGTATACTTTGGACATGTGGAAAGTAGAGGCAGGTGCAAAATAAAAATACTTAGTGATGCAATAAGTTCGAAATATAGGTAAATAAATAAAATTATATTTATTAATAAACATTATATCAGTTAAATACATGTTATATTATAAATATTAGACTAAATAGAATATACCATATGCATAGACATTTTGAACAAAAAACCAAAGAGAGAAAATAAAATAACAGTGATTGATGAAACAAAATTTTTGGTAATTGCCTTTCAATATGTGACAAAAACCTACTACGAGGTCTTAGGATGACTGACACTAACACAAAGTGGTATAGTACAATCTTGATCGTCGGACATTTTGGGGTGTTGTGTGCCGATCTAGTGTATAATGTTTACAAATTGTTAAAATTATAAAAAACAATATACGTGGGTAGCAAAAGATCCAGTCGCCCACCGCCCATATGACAACAACTCGCTGGTACTTCAGTGCAACCGCAACCGAGATGTAGGCAAAGCGTAAACGGACATTTACTCTATGTCTGACAAATATTCGAGGGTCATTCGTAAAACTGTGTATCACCATAGTGACAGATTGTCAGTCCATCGCCTAAAATTACAATACACATCTAACCCTCGAGTCCCTTAGTCGCCTCTTACGACACCCATGGGTAAGCCTGGGCTACCCATGGCTAAGCCGCCTATTAAACAAACGATGCCTATACAACCTCAAACACCAAGCATTGCATTACCAAATGATGAAATTGCGGAAGCAAATACGGAAACGGAGAAAACAGCTAATAGTTCATCGGACCATCTTGAGATATCAACAACTCACACTTGCACAGCTCATCAAAATGTAACACGTCGCAAAAGATACATAATAAACGCTCCAACAAAAAATAGTTTTGATTCACTGACTACTGAGGATAACAGCGATGACGAAGACGACGTAGAGCAAAACGACAGCGACCCTACCCCAGTTCTAAATAGAAGTTGCCCGAACATATCTACTAATTATTACGAAGAATATAAAGCCCTGAAAAAGGAAAATAAAGTTCTTCAGTCAAATTTAGAAAGCGCCGACAATCAAATAATACTGCTACTTGAAGAAAATAGAGTTTTGGCAAAAAAACTAGAACAATGTGAATCAAAAATAAACTATCTTAGTCATGTGTGTAAATCACCATCTACATCTCAAACGTCAACTGCAAAAAAAAGAAAGAGTATGAACAAATCGAATGTCATCTTCCCTCATGACGAAACTGAAAATGAGAGATCCAAACTTACTTCTAGCGTACGTTCACCAGGATATGTCGCCCAAAATAAGGATAATAGTATGATAAGTGATGATAAAAACTTGCAGTTTCACAGTAAGGAACAACAGCGAAAAAAAACAGGGCACAAACCAACTATCTACATATATGGAGATCAACAATTTCGTGGACTTCCAACACGGATGATGTACGAAAGAGCAGGAAAATTGAAAAATACCTTTGAAGTCTCGGGAGTTGTAAAACCATACGCAGCGAGCTATGATATACTGAAAAGCCTAGACTCTATTCAAAACACCGTAGAAGAAAATGACGTTATCGTGTTATCATTTGGCTCCAATGATAAAAATCCGTGCGAGTTTTTGACAAATGTTTGTAATACACTGTGCAAATTCAAATCACAAAAAATATTTTTGGTAAATGTCCATCAAAATGAGAATTTGAATGTAGGATGTCTAAATACAGAGTTGAGGACTCTGACAAAGAAGTTCGATAATTGTAAATTTCTAGAAATACGTACAGAATTGTTTCACGACCTCTACTATGGCAAAACATTACAAAAATGTATCACTTTTAGATTAAATATGGAGTTTGATTTTCTTCTAGAGAGACAACAAGTAGAAGAAATAACACGCAAACCTTTGATAGAGCCTACAAACATGGATTTTTTTCGTGTCTATTAATCAAAGTGTACATTTTGCTACTAAGAATGATAAAGCCGATAACAAAACGAAATTGAATGAAAACGTAGATTTAAATGTAAATAAATTCTCCATTTTGCACCAAAATATTTCTGGTCTTTGCTGTAAAATTGACATGCTAGAATTGCACTTGTTGGAATTAAAAAGTCGTGGTCAGGATTTGGATGTTTTGTGTTTTGGCGAGAGTTTTGTGAAGGAGGAAACGGAAGATAATGTCAAGCTAAATGAATATAAATTAGCCGCATCATATTGTAGAGACAAGGGCAGAGGGGGGTCATGCATTTTAGTAAAAAAGATTTTAGAGATAAGACCGCTACATTTTTTAACCAGTCTTGCAACTAAATATTACTTTGAGTGTTGTGGTGTAGAGATTTTGGGGCTTAATTTGATAGTTATAACGATTTACAGAATACCGGTAAAAACTAAAGCACACGTAGGTGTTTTTCTTCACAAACTGAACCAACTCTTACATATCTTGTCTGAAAAATACAAAAGAAAAAAGGTAGTTATTTGCGGTGACTGGAATATAGACGTTCTTATAAAATCAGATGCATCGACTAAACTTTTAGGCATATTAAGTAACTATAATTTCAATTTACATAATAATCTAGTTCCCACGCGACAAAAGAAAACATGTATAGATTTAATAGCAAGTAACATTAAACAAGTGGATTTTGCGTTGCACAATTTGAATTTGTCGGACCATGAAACTGCTCAATCTATAACGTTTGACATGAAAAACAAACAGAAGGGTTTCATGACTTGGTCCGAATATAAGCGCGACTATAGCTCTGAAAATTTAAATAAGTTCTGTGATGCCATATCCTCGATCTCGTTTTCAGACGTATTGAGTAGCAATGACGTGAATGAGGCTTTTTGTTCGTTTCATGAAATTATATGTTTGATTTTTAATTTATGTTTTCCATTTCTGAAAGTTAGAACTACAAATAAACCGTCAAAACTGAAATGGCTGACAAAGGGATTAAAAAAGTCGTGTAAAAATAAACGTAAATTATATCTAGGTGGCAACATATCCAGAAATTATATTAAAAAGTATAATAAACTCTTAAAAAAATGTATTAATATTTCTCAACGAATTGGCAATAATAGATATATTTATAAAAATGGTCGTAGTTCAAAAGCTGTCTGGAATACCATTTCATCCAAAATTTCAAATGATTTCCATAAAAATGACATTAATTCAATAAAATTTAATGATTATATTATAAATGAACCAACATTAATTTCTGACATTTTTAATAATAATTTTATAAATATGACTAATACTAATAATGACGTACCTGACATAAACAAAATACAATCATGTTCGATACCAAATAATCCCCATACTATATTCCTAAGGCCCGTTGACGAAAAAGAAGTACACAAGATTATTATGTCATTAAAGAATAGTAGATCATTCGGTTATGATGAAATAACAACAAAAGTTTTAAAACTGATAGTGAAAAATATAACCCCTCCATTAGAGCATATAATTAATTTAACATTTTCTCAAGGAGTGTTTCCGGAAAAACTTAAAATCAGTATCGTAAAGCCGCTTTTCAAAATGGGTGATAAACTGGACCCGAATAATTATAGGCCCATATCGCTGATACCGATACTTTCAAAAATATTAGAAAAGGCAATGTTGAACAGAATGAGCGATTTTATTTCAAAATATAATATACTTCGTCCAGAACAATTTGGTTTCAGAAAGGGGAGCTCTACAACCCTTGCTTGTTTTAATTTGATTAAAATGGTTACAGAAAGTATCAACAATAAAACTCCGATCATGTCCATTTTTATAGACATGAGTAAAGCTTTTGATTTCGTTAATCATAAAATCTTATTAAATAAACTAGAAAGGTGTGGGATTCGAGGTAGAGCACATGATTGGCTACACAGCTATTTAACAGGTAGAAAACAGTGTACGGAAATATCAAAAATCGGCGTGAGTGGGAAATCTCTTGTAAAAACTAAATATAAATCCAGCTACATAGCTACAAAAAACGGAGTTCCTCAAGGAAGTATTCTTGGACCCTTTTTGTTTCTACTTTATGTAAATGATCTGCCATTAGCTACAAAACAAAATTCAATTTTATTTGCAGACGATACAACACTTATCATAAAGTGTAATGATAGAATATCTTACGAAACAAGTATTAATGAGACTCTCGCGGAAGTCGTAAGGTGGCTAAATAAAAATTGCTTGAAAATTAATATAGAGAAAAGTAAAATTATGCAATATTTATCATATAATTCAAATCCAATACAATTACAAATAGAATATAATAATACAATAATAAGTGAAGTTAGGACATTCAAATTTTTAGGTATAATAATTGATCAGAATCTTAACTGGAAGGGACACATAGATGCCGTCTGTAAAAAATTAAACAGATTTGTCTTTGCACTAAAGCGCATTCGTCAAACGGTTTCCGCGGAAGCAGCCTTAACAGCATATCATGGCTGCGTGGCGTCGATTCTGAATTATGGTTTGATACTATGGGGAAATTCGGTAGACGTAGAGAGGGCTTTCATTCTTCAAAAGAGGTGTGTGCGTGCTGTTTGTAACGCCTGGTATTTGGATAGCTGCAAACCCCTTTTTCAAAAACTAAAAGTACTCCCTCTGGCTTGTCTCTACATACGAAATTTATGTTACTTTGTAAAACTGTACCCGATGTACTTTCGAAAGCTCTCGGAAACTCAGAGTAGACAATTAAGATCAAAATACTTAAACGATCTTTATCAGCCCCGCGGACGTACTTATATATATAAAAACAATGTATTTCACATGTGTATAGTAATATTTAATAAACTACCTGACGATTTAAAGAAACTAGATAACATTGTAGTATTTAAGAAAAAATTTACAAATTGGTTATTAGAAAAATGTTTTTATACTGTAAAAGAATTTTTAGATTATAAATTGACATTGTAAAATTTGCATACCTGTATAAACAGGTTGGATACAAGAACATTCACAACTATTGTAACATCTTAATTATTACTGTATTCGTGCAAATAAATTATTATTATTATTATTATTATAAGAAATGGGGTGATGCTATTCTAAGCCGGCATCACACGGCTACAACACTGGAGACGTACAAATTACTATCCATTCGAGTCCCTTAGTTGCCTCTTACGCATCCCACGGGAAAGAAATTGGGTGATGCTATTCTCAGCTGGAATCACAGCGCAGAGTTATTTCAAACCTGAGACCAAGCTCAAGACCACTAGGCAGATAATAATGATAAAAATTTAATAAATCAACTGTCACGACTGGCAACCCGAAACCTCAACGTTTTGCAGCTAAAGGAGTTACAAAGGAGTTAAAGATAGTGTGATGAACGACTTGTTTTTATATTAAAAACATAATAATAGCCAGAATAAAGCAGTATTGTGACAAGTAGGATTATAGTGGAGTGAGCTGGCTTGGGACTGCGTGATAGGGCCGGATCTAGGTGACAAACGGAGGAAGGGAGGATGATAAATAAAGGGGGTAAAAAAACGAAAAAACGAAACAATTCTGAATTACAGAGCCAAATTCAGTTCAAACTTTATCATTGTTTTGAAAAAACTTAAAGTATTGAGTCAACAGACGAACCCTTAAACATTGGGTGACTAATCTTTTGATGCACCCTCTTTTGTTTTTCGTCATGTTGGTAACGCAAATTTTATTAAAAGCTTTTATTTAACTTGCAGTGTTTGTAAGTAAGTAACAATGTTTGTTCGGTGCAAATCTTGCAAGTTTAATTTGAACCACTTCTCGGTATCCGATTGAGTTGAAATTTTGCATGTTGGTCCAGAACCGATGACAATGCATGTTAATCATAAATTTGACCTGATGCTGCTGCCAGGATCGGCTCCGTACGAGAGATCTCCTCAGCGGTTTATAGCTGGGACACAAAATTTTGTATACGAATTCGTTTATTATAGGCAGTTGGTAGGCGCCCACCATGAATTAGACGCTACATCCAGGGTTGTCTTCGAACTATGGAACTCCTCAATATTCAACTGCTGGGACTTGCAATTTTGTATACGAATTCGTTTATTATAGGCAGTTGGTAGGCCTACCATGAATTAGACGCTACATCCAGGGTTGTCTTCGAACTATGGAACTCCTCAATATTCAACTGCTGGGACTTGCAATTTTGTATACGAATTCGTTTATTATAGGCAGTTGGTAGGCCCACCATGAATTAGACGCTACATCCAGGGTTGTCTTCGAACTATGGAACTTCTCAATATTCAACTGCTGGGACTTGCAATTTTGTATACGAATTCGTTTATTATAGGCAGTTGGTAGGCCTACGATGAATTAGACGCTACATCCAGGGTTGTCTTCGAACTATGGAACTCCTCAATATTCAACTGCTGGGACTTGCAATTTTGTATACGAATTCGTTTATTATAGGCAGTTGGTAGGCCCACCATGAATTAGACGCTACATCCAGGGTTGTCTTCGAACTATGGAACTTCTCAATATTCAACTGCTGGGACTTGCAATTTTGTATACGAATTCGTTTATTATAGGCAGTTGGTAGGCCTACGATGAATTAGACGCTACATCCAGGGTTGTCTTCGAACTATGGAACTCCTCAGTATTCAACTGCTGGGACTTGCAATTTTGTATACGAATTCGTTTATTATAGGCAGTTGGTAGGCCCACCATGAATTAGACGCTACATCCAGGGTTGTCTTCGAACTATGGAACTCCTCAATATTCAACTGCTGGGACTTGCAATTTTGTATACGAATTCGTTTATTATAGGCAGTTGGTAGGCCCACCATGAATTAGACGCTACATCCAGGGTTGTCTTCGAACTATGGAACTTCTCAATATTCAACTGCTGGGACTTGCAATTTTGTATACGAATTCGTTTATTATAGGCAGTTGGTAGGCCTACCATGAATTAGACGCTACATCCAGGGTTGTCTTCGAACTATGGAACTCCTCAATATTCAACTGCTGGGACTTGCAATTTTGTATACGAATTCGTTTATTATAGGCAGTTGGTAGGCCTACGATGAATTAGACGCTACATCCAGGGTTGTGTTCGAACTATGGAACTCCTCAGTATTCAACTGCTGGGACTTGCAATTTTGTATACGAATTCGTTTATTATAGGCAGTTGGTAGGCCCACCATGAATTAGACGCTACATCCAGGGTTGTCTTCGAACTATGGAACTCCTCAATATTCAACTGCTGGGACTTGCAATTTTGTATACGAATTCGTTCATGATAGGCAGTTGGTAGGCCCACCATGAATTAGGGTCACGTCAATAGAAGGCCTCCTGATAGAAGAATTAGGCTGTTCGAAATTAACTGGGACTCGGCCATGTAATAATGACGCCATCAATGAAATGAAAAGACTAAGACATATTACATGCTAATTCTTCTATTAGGGATGCCGGAGGAGTAGGTACCAACCTACTTCTATAGAATATAAAAGAGATAATTATACTTTATCCTAATGTTAGTTTTCCCCGTGCCTTAAGTTTTTCTATTGAAGGTCTCTCCGTTTTATAGAAAGACTTTCGTATTGATCCATAACTATCGTTACATAAACTAAAAAATATAAAATAAAATTATGTAAAAAAAACTTTTAAAACAAGCTTTTATTTAAGTGCTCTGAAAAGATGAAAATAAAATTTTGAATGATATTAACCACATTCATTTATGACTTTACAGAAATGAAAATATAATAAAAGCTTGTCGCGAAACTTTCAATTTGTGATTGAAATTTGTAATATGGTACGCACCTACCTGTAATTAGGTAGTTTCTTCTAGGCATCGCGACAAGCTTTTATTATATTTTCATTTCTGTAAAGTCATAAATGAATGTGGTTAATATCATTCAAAATTTTATTTTCATCTTTTCAGAGCACTTAAATAAAAGCTTGTTTTAAAAGTTTTTTTTACATAATTTTATTATAATTAATATTGACTTTAGAATGTCGGTGCCGTGTGGTTTAGAATAAGATCAACTCAATCATTTCCCGTAAGTGTCGTAAGAGGCCACTACGGGACTCGATTCTTGCAGTTTAAAGCGATGGTCCGACAGCCTGTCACTATGATGAAACACAATTTTCTTAATGACTCAATTGTTTGCCAGACGTGGCGTAAATGTCTGTTTTACGGCCGTTTACGCTCTGCCTACCCGGCAAGGGATATAGTCGTGACATTTATATGTATTTTTGTTAGAAACTCGAAGAATAAGAACGTTACACAGACCAAGGAACTCACGCGCGCCCTGACAGCTCATGACATTTCAGTGTTCCGTGGTACCGTAATGTGATTGATGATACCCTACTCGTATCTATTACTATCAAAGAGTGAACGCATGGAATCTAGATCATTGCATTAATCTCGTAATGCACAAAACCGGTGTGACCTCGTTTTGAAATTCTACTTGATCATTGATAAGTATATGAAGTGAAAATAGAAGCATTCACGCAGCTATATTAAAAGTAATAAAAAATTACACAATAGACATTTGCAAAGAACCGCAACAAATGTTACATAGTTTGAATATATGTAAGTTTTTTATGATACGGCAAGAAAAAGCAATATATGAGGTTCATTCCAGATTCAATTCAGTGCAAAAAAATAAAATAAGGTAAGTTCTACTCGTAAAACTGAACAACTTTGCCGGAAGGAACATTATGTGGAAATAAAAAGAAATAATATTGGACATCCCTAACAAAATGTTGAAAAAATGTGTCACTTTGTATGGGAGGTAATTTTTACATATTTCGACCTATTATTCTTAGTAAATGTTCTACAGTTTTACGAGTAACACCTTATAAGCAAAACTTATCACGTATGATCATAAAAGATCTTAATATATTTTTTTCTTTTTTTTTCAGCTCAGCAAGAGTCTGTCCATCAGCAACTGTAAGTAGATAGCAAACCAAAGTTCAAAAATGAACTGACAGTCTTTTTTTTGTGTCGTCACTAGTAATGACGAAAGTCGCAGGTTCAATCCTGCCCGCGCTTGAAAATTTTACAAGTAATCAGATATTGTGTACCTAACTAACCTAACCTAAACTGTACCAGATCGGGGATGTTCTAAAAAAAGGTCAGGTCAAGAGTATCCTAAACCGACGAGCATGTATGAAAAGATTGATGCATGTTGAAGAAGCGAAAGAGGTGTGTCAGGATCGTAGCAAGTGGAAAGATGTAGTCTCTGCCTACCCCTATGGGAAAGAGGCGTGATTGTATGTATGTATGTGTACCTA
Source organism: Tuta absoluta (assembly GCA_027580185.1). Taxonomy (NCBI): domain Eukaryota; kingdom Metazoa; phylum Arthropoda; class Insecta; order Lepidoptera; family Gelechiidae; genus Tuta; species Tuta absoluta. The sequence continues at coordinate 4,772,423 of JAQAHW010000029.1, read as the reverse complement.
ACACGGAAAGTGTTTTACAACACCACCCCGCACTGAATCAGGCCCTGCCTAAACTCGCAGTGGCAACCGCAATAAGGTTCCGATGTCCAAGACATTTCATTTGTCTTGACCTCACGTTCTCTTTTCTTATATCGCTATATTGGTACTCCAGTTCGTGGTTCCTTTATTTTAAGCTCTCTTCTTTTTGTCGAGTCGTCCAACGATGATGTTAGACCTGGTGCCTATGTTATGAAACTACAGGCTACAAGTCTACAGGTGAAATTCCTAGTACATTGCGTAGCCGGTTCATATTCCGGGTATCATTATGGCTAACTGACTACGCAATGAACATCGCATTTTTTCCTGTAAAATTGTAGCCTGTAGTTTGATAATATCGGGTACTGGTGTCAGAGCTTTTCAACCGCCTACTACCACTAGTAGGCCTCTGACATGGTTGTGTTACGACCGCCGTCTAAGTAAACATCCGGGACCGACGACTTAACGTGCCCTCCGAAGCACGGAACCATTTCTTTTCGGACAATCAGTTGGTTCACACTGAAATTTCCTAACCAGACTGGGAACAAATTCACAAAGTGATAAATATCAACTTTGTGAGTGTCCCACCGAGAATCGATCCCGGAACCTTTGCGTAGCAGGCAGTCACACTACCACTCCGCCACATCGGCCGTTATTTATCGTCGTCGTATTTTAATCCAGTATATATACATACACATATCACGCTTATAATCCCTTACGAGGTACGCAGAGCGTATACGGCCGCAATAAACGGACATACACGCCACGTCTGTCAAATATGAAAGGGTAAATTGGAAAATTGTGTATCGCCATAGTGACAGGTTGTCAGGCGATTGCCTTAAATAGCAATACACGTCCTCGAGTCTCTTAGTCGCCTATTCTATGCCGGCATCACACGGCAAAGCAAAGCAAAGCTTAAATATATATATACTTGGTGGTATATACTAACGAATGGCGTGAGCGTGTGTTTGATGGGCGTAAAACACACGATAATGCCTGGTTTTCTGGTCTCGCTAACAAAAGGCAAAAACGTCATCTAAACATGCATGTGCCAGTCTCATATTCCACCTACACTTGTAGAGCGTGCGGAAAATTATGCCGCTCCCGTATCGGCTTATACAGCCATGAAAAGTTTTGCCTCAGACACTGATTAAATCGTCTGTCACAGACGTGTGAGGCCAATGCCTTGGCTTGACTCAGCCTGCTATGCCTTGCGTAGTCTTAGGGATGTGCTTAGCATTGATCAACTAAAAACAGTTTATTATGCATTAGTAGAGTCGAGGCTCAGATACAGCATTAAAGTTTGGGGAGGCAGCTACGATTATAATATTGAGAAGGCGTTCGTCGCACAAAAAAGAGCTATTCGTGCGATTCTTCGCATTCCTCCATGGGAAAGCTGCAAGGAGCATTTTATGAAGTTAGAAATTCTTACGGTACCTAGCCTATATATTATGGTTTTGTTAACTGATGTGGTCAAACATGGACACATTTTTGAAACGGTACAGGAAATGGAGATAAGAGAGAAAACTCGGCGGAAGGATCTTAACAATATTATAGTTCCACAACTGAACATAGTCAAACATTGCGCACAGTACCAGTCAGTTTTGTTTTTTAATAAACTGCCTATTGAGCTAAAGACGATTAGAAATATTAACATATTCAGGAAGAAATTACGGGCACTTCTGTTGGAAAAGTGTTGCTACTCTCTGCAGGATTTTTAATTAAGTGTAGATTTTATTATCATATTGAATTGTGTTATTTTGATTTTATAACTTGACAAATTAATTTTCCATTTTTTTTCTTATGTGATTTTTACTCAATACTACTTACCTACTATAAGTTATTTTCAAACACAATGTATATTGTAATTGAATGAAATAAATGAATGATGAAGAATGACACTTAGTGACAGAGTGGTGGCTAAGGGGAGCAAAAAAATCAGCGGGCAGACCATCAGCCTTGTGGTCTGATAACATCACCAAGTCGACGGGATCTCTACGGATGAGTTTAGCACCGGACCGTTGCTATTGCCCTGCAGTGGGTGCGTGTGGGCTGATAATTCTTCTTTTTCTTCTTCGTGTGGGACACCGAGTCGTCCAACAACCCGATGGCTGATGATAATGATGATAAACTCGTGCCGTGTGATACCAGTTTAGAAAAGCGGAAAAGTAAGAAGCAGAGATAAAACTAAGAGACTCGAGGGTTTTATATGTATTATAATTTTAGGTGACAGGCTGACAACCTTTTCCTGAGAGAAACCTGATTTTCTAGAACGGCCCTCAAATATTTGTCAGACGTTCCGATAGCGACAGTACTTAACGGCCCTTTAAGCTATTCCTAAACCGCAAGGGATAAAGGCGTGATATTTGTGTGTTTGTGTGCATTTGTGTTTACTCATACCTACTAGTAACAGAATTTACTGCTCAAGATTTACTTTACCAGATTCCACATTTTTATCACGCAGATTCATCTCTGTTGCTGAACTTCGTCAGAACTAGTGGGGTTACCTGAAAAAGAAAGAAAAAATATAAGGTACTTTACCTAAAAGAAGATTACCTATTAGCTTAGTTTAAGATCATTTTCAGATCAAACGAATGTCCTCAATCATTTTTTTAAAGATGAAAGTACTCTTGCACAAAATGACGCAAAAACGTATAGCAGTGCAGGTTATAAACCTAATATGGGATTTGACTTGGAACATCTACATGAAGACATAAGAAGATTAAATGCATTTACTTCGCCAAGGTACAGGCATAGGAAAAATAAAAAGCAGTAGAATGTCTTTAAATATCCTATATGAAATGGAAAAACGTTTACTGCAAAGCGACAGTGTCACCTTTTGTGCCATTAATAGTTCAGCGAGGAAAAGGCGAATAGCAGTTGTTCACAATTAAGTCTACGAAAAATATGTGATTTCAATTAATTACTAGACAGTCAAAAGGTTATAGGTTTGTATTTTTTCAGTTTCTGAATAATACATTGGTTTATAAAGGCAATATATAAATTGTATCATAAGTGGAACGCAAGAAATTTTTACTTATTTTTGAGACGTGATGGACCTAATTAATGTGATATCTGACCACCTGCACTTGAGATCATCTGATACAGACTTCTGGAAATTCTGGGAATACGACATTTGCGAGATTGACCCTAAAGCCATAAATAATAGAGAAGAAGAATGTAGGTAGTAAGAAAATGCTAATAATACTGTTCCTTCGTTCTCCTGTGGTGGAACTACTCCTCAATGTTTACCCGAAGCTTGACGCGTATTAAATCTTCCTCCGTCTAGTTCCAACGTTGTACTAGTGCTAAACTAGTACTAAAATAACATTCAGTACTACGCTAAGCACTGAGATGTTTTGCAAGCTTGAAGTGGAAAGCTGAAAGCTTCAAACTATTACTTAAGTAGATAAATAATCCTTAATTATTCCGATGGAGAAGATAAAAGGTGGTAGCAGGTGTAAAAGAGAGTCTGGCAATTTGAAGTCATTGTTGAGCCGATTCGTGACCAGCCAACTCTGTCTTAGCTTGACATAATGGGGCTTAAATGGAAAGTCCTAAATTTTTTAAAAGTGGTGTATTGGCGAAAACCAAAAGTAAAAAAACACAATTTTGATGCCGCTCGTTTTGGTCGTATCGAAAGTGAAAGACCAACTTGAAGTGGGCATGTTGCCTAAACATTAATTTAGTTTTTACGCTGAACTGGTAAAAGAGTACCAAAGTGCAAAAAACGGGAATAATATTTGCAAAATAAGCAGACAACTTGTACAAGAAGCTTATGGCAAACGAAACTCATACACGAGTTGTCGAAAGATACACATAATACTGATGCCTCGCTGATTCGCACCAGTAGTCCATAAGACGCTGTTCCTTTCATATTGATTCAAACAGTTTTCTTCTGGCTGCAACCATTTACACATCAATACTCTGAGACAACGTAGATTTTAAAATATGAATCACAATCCAAACCAAACTTTAATACGACCTTAACAACGTTGGGCCCCCGCTTAGCCTCTTAGCCGTGGAAGCGGGCTAGGAACGGATGGAAGCGAAGCGGGACTCACGAAGCGAATTGACAAGTCTACCAATTTACGAAGCGATGTCGGTACGATAAATTGTTTCTCGAATTGCTGCGCTGTTTCTTCAACTCTTTCGCTGTTCACAGATAGTAAAGACTTACTGGAAGAGGCATTCTACGATACCTGCTCATATTTAAAAGAGTAAAAAAATGAATAGCCGTAAAAGAACCAGTCCATGAAGCTGAAGAGTATTTACTGATATCGCATAGCCAATTACTGGGAGCAAATTGACATGGTTTTGTAAGATACATTTTCTTCAGGCCAGCATTATCGCTACCTTAATCTTTTGATTGCCGTGTGTTGCCGGCTAAGAATAGCATCACCCCATTTCTTGCCCGTGGGAGTCGTTAGAGGCGACTTAGGGACTTGAGGGTGTGTATTGCAATTTTAGGCGATGGGCTGACAACCTGTCACTATAGTGATACACAATTTTCCGAATGTCCCTCAAATATTTGTCAGACGTGGCGTAAATGTCCGTTTTATGCGGCAGTTTTCGCTCTGCCTACCCCGCAAGGGATTATAGACGTGATATATGTAATCTTTTGCATTTTTGACTAGCGTTCATGAAAACCACCGTTTACCAACTTCGGTCCAGTGAATATTCGGACAAGTGCTTTCAGACTTTCATCTCAATAAATTCAGTAGGTAGGTACAATGAAATGAAATAAAATTCACTTTAATGTAGGATAGTTTTATCACTTAATGACGTCATGAGTACAGCTTTCCCCAACACCCGCTCGCTAGATGCCACAAATGAGGCTGTACCCGTGGCTATACACTGCTCTTGACAAATTAAAAGTATGTCATCGACACGAGAGAAGAAGTAGAAAGTCCAGTAATCCACATGACAAAATTTTAATTCTACCAGGCTCAAAAAATTTACCGTTGCTTAGTAATATTAAGTTTTATTTCACACCAAGAACATAGAAAGGTATTTAACAAAATAATTCTGTACTGCCACATCCAGCTCACTAATTCTGAACCAGCAAATCCATCTATTCGAGTGAAGTCGAACAATATGTTTTAGTTTTGTTCACAACGTTGACAAACCGTTGGAGTGGAGCCCGAGCGAAGTTCTAAAATTAAAATCAAAAGTCAATTGTCCGTTATTCTGTTCTTCATTTTGAATTCCATTTGAATTTGGTACTTTTATAACAGATCTTTTTGATTGAGGAATACGCTGTAATAAGCTTAAGAAACGTAAAAAAATACAGAAAACGAATCAAAATGTTATGTGAAAGTGATCCTTGGTCTGCGTTGAAAATATTGGTTGTTTTGCAATTTTATTTTTTATTGAGGATGGGCTTGCTATTTACTCTAGTCTAGGTCACAGGACAAAGACAGAGTCTAAGATGGAGCGAGCTCACCCAGAAGAAGCCTGTTCACTCTTACTTTAAAGATATTAGGGTTTTATGCGTTTGGAAACACAGACGCAGGTACAATTTTTAACACGATTATGTCCAAATAACAAATGGTAGGGCATACCTATAAGAGACAGGCCTCCAAATACCAATAGGGTGATTTAGACCATGCGCACCGGGGCAACGGGAAATATTTGTCTGTTTATTTTATTAGGTTCCGTGTGATTCCGGCCCAGAATAGCATCACCCCATTTCTTTCCCGTGGGTGTCGTAAGAGGCGGCTAAATGACTCGAGAGTGACATGTGTATTGCAGTTTTAGGCTACAGTCTAATAACCTGTCACTTTAGTGATACACAAAGTTTCTGCAACGGCCCACAAATATTTGTCAGCCGTGGCGATACGCTCTGCCTACCACGCAAGGGATAAAGGCAAAATATGTCTAGGTATGTATGAAAAGCCCCCAGTCGCCGGTTGTTTAATGCCAATTTACGTGAACACTTTCTAAAGTCACTCCAATCGACTTGATCGGATCTAATACATACCCTGGTTTTTTTTTGGTTGTGTAACACCCAAGTTCTGCGTATTCGGGTTAGTCGAGATGGGATATTAGATAACGCGGGCTTTGAAGCAACGTGCTACGTACGATGTATATGTTACCGTGTAACTTCAGAAATTAATTTCCTAATCCAACTATTCTTCACCTTGCCCGATTATTGTGCCCTGTGACAAGGTATACCTAATATTTATGTATATATATTTATATAATTATAATGCCCTCGGCATTAAGTCCACCCATGTAAATTTATTGCATAAAGATAAATAAATAAATAAATGTTATTTTGTTAAATTTCCGTTGTCCCCGGTAACCAAAGACAACGAAAACACACAGTGACATTCACCTCACAAATGACAACCCGTGTCACATGCAATTTGATGCGGTAAGGTATACCATGATATCCGGTTTATTTAATGGGATTTCGTAAATTTATTTCGTCAAAACACCAAATAACATTGTATCCAATGTTGCGCGTGTGAAAACCATCTAAGAGTGTAAAGAGTTCGACGGTTCAGGTACTTATTTGTCGGAGCTGGCCTAACTTGGCCCAAGTTGGCCAACTTTTTCAATTACTCGCACGTTATTGGAATTCTAGAAGAAATCTTCGTTCGAGTTGATTTTAGTGGAAAAATCCAGTTAACTAAACATTGTGCTGAGATTCAGTGAATCACTGCAAAGATAAATTGATTTGATAAATATTTTTTTAGATTTCAATGATTGAAATTCTTATTGTTAAGGAATTTCCAGACGATGTGTTGCCAAACCGCAGCATGTAAATTACCAACGACCAAAATGCCTTAATATTTGTCATTTTCTTCGAGCAAAAACTTTTCCAACGGCGGGGTAAAGCGTGCACGCTGATTGGTCAAATGATTTAATCAAAAGGTCTCAAAGCCATCTCAAAATGACTAACCCGGCAGATGGAGCCGTTCCACGTAGATTTTGCATCAAAATTTACTTGCAAAATTTGCGGGCGAGAGACGAGCCACGGTAGCCCAGATGTATATAATGGCGAAAGTAGCAGGTTCTAAAAAATGGTACCTATTCTACTACTAACTAACCAATGCGCGATTTAATCAGCCTTTAAAGACTAATGTGTTGCCAAAAAGTATTCGCCCTTAGTGTGCTGTTTTACTACAGTTGAGCTTGCCGCAACGACCACGTTTGACAGAAGTGAATTATTAGTCAGACCTGGAGCTCGATTCCATAAGTATTCGTAATTTAAATACCGCACGTAATGGCCCTTTCCGCGTGCACAATCCCTAAATTGCTATTTTCTAACCGTGAATTTTCCCGTCAATTCGAGTGATTCGCACTCATATGAAGCCGTGAATCATTTTTACTACTCTTCAAAACAGCTGATTGTCAAAATCAAATGATAAGGTAAGCATTCAACCAAAAACTACGATTTAGCGCAATAACTTTTTAAATTTTGTTTCTCTTCACTCTCAGAGATAACCGGTTTTTAAAATCAATGAGTTTTTTTAGGAATGGTGGTGGTGGTGATTGGGGAATCAATATTTCTGCGTATAACGAGAAAGTTTAAGAATTAAATAGCAATACTGATTTCTACTGTTTAAAAAATACGACAAAACTGGATTAAGCGAATTTCGTTAGAGACGGAATTATGAATGGGAATGTCGGTCAAATGTGTAATACTTTGGAAATCGTGCTCCTGCAACTTATTTTAAGCATTTCTTCCCCTTACCCGATTACAGCATTCATTTAACTCAAGAAAATCTATTAACCAAGACTATTACTTAGCCAGTAATAAAGCCATTACTTAGTATCGCCGACTATAAAGTGGGCTATCTACAATGATAGTTTGCGTATAATTTATGCGGCAGTAAAATCTTTTGTCACCCCGTAGCGGCCTCGTAAAACTTAGTTTTCAGGGTTCCATAGGGTTAGAAAGAACCACAGTTTATGGGTTTTTAACAGCGGTTAGAGTCTGCGATCTCCGCCCAGAAGTTTGTGTAAGAACTTTACGATTTCTGTAACACAATTTTCTGGTTTGGATAGTCTGTAACAGTTTTTAAAGGTTCTTTTTTGTCTGTTACAATGTCAAAACTACTACAGTGTTGTACAAGTAGGGAGTTGTGGTGGAGAAAAGGTAAGAGCTAAAGTTATCTATTTAGTGTTTTTATACTGCCCAGTCCTATTCCTAAATATCTTCAGAAAATATTTTATTAGTTCCGATGCATCTAGCTGATGATCAGATGAAATATGCTAATTTTCCTTTTTCAATAAATTTATTTTGGGAATATTATGTAATTAGATAGGTTTGTTCAACCCTTAAATATTTACAGCAAATTTTCATACCTAAAATAGCACACAGTAATATTAATTACCACATCTCCTAAAGCTCTCTTTGGCTGCATTTTGCATACAAGCAGCTTTACGTGGGCTCATAATGAAACACGTCAGAGCAGCCACCGTAGCGCTGGCTCTAATTGGACCGTCTAGTGTCGACGCGTGATAGACAGCGCTGCAGCGCCGTTTGTGCTACAGTGGTTGTAACTGGGAGGAAAATTATAAGCGTGAGAGTATAAATTATAAGTTACAATCTGGGCCTTTTCAAGGCGAGAGTGAATAGGCATTATCGAGGTGAGCATGTTCCAACATCATCTGCGTCGTCACTTAACATCAGATGAGGTGGCAGACAAATGCTTACCTATTTAACAAAAATGAAACGTAAAGTTATTGTAAAAAGTAACTAATGAATAATTAAGGCTTATTACACCTTACTAAATACAGTCACCTAAATTAAGATTCAGAAAATGAACGAAATTAGAAGCTTCTTATTACACTGTTCTAAAAATTACTAAATCAGCTGCATGCTTGATCAAAATAAAGAAAATAAAAAGAAAGACGTGGGTCATAGAATATTTGATACTTCGCGAAAAGTTATCAAATAGTTATTAACTGTAGCATCCTGTTCGATATTTTTGTATATTTAACTAGTGACTTTTTTTTTTTGTTTATTTTTTTTTTAATTAATTTATATATTTAACTAGTGACTAACTCTCTGAGTAGATGAAATATTTTATTAACTTATCATTTGAAATGAATGTTACTTTAAATATTTTTTTGAAAATAAATACTTTTTTGAAACTTTGAAAAATTTTCTACTTAGTATTTTTGTTCATATAATTTATATCTTTTTTGTTCCAAAGATTTGTACGGTTCAATTATATGGCCTAAAATTTATATTTTTTTCGTTGCCATTCTCGAACACTCGCATCAAATTAACAAGCGACACATTCACACGCACAAAATGCTGCACACTGACTGAAGCGACTAAACGCAGTCGCACCTTACTAAATTCGATTCTAATTAGGTTCCTAAATGGTTAAGTTTTTCGTAAATTTAGAAACCTACCTTTCTAAATGCGATTGAGCTTATCTGAATTTAGTGACTGGATCATTTGAGCAACTGAATTTAGTAAGGTGAAATAAGCCTTTCCTAGTGGATACCAACCTGCCTGCTAAGCATGCTGAGTATGGCAAAAAAACACACTTCCCGGATTGCACAGAATACCATGAGGAAGAAACCGACTACAATATGAACTGTATTTGGGATGAAGTGGAGAACATAGTACACGAAGAATCCGTAACATGGAGCATCATGTCCTTCGCACCCTACAAGGCGCCAGGGCCCGACGGCATTTTCCCCAAAATGCTACAAAATGCACTAAAATACGTTAAAGAAGATCTCATACATCTATATAGAGAGAGCCTCAGGACGGGATATATCCCAGTAACATGGAGAAAGGTCAAAGCTACCTTCATACCCAAACCGGGGAAAAAGAACTACCAGGAAGCAAAGTCCTTCAGATGCATCAGTTTATCCTCATACATGATGAAGGCACTGGAGAAAATCATAGACAGATACATAAGGATGAAGATAAGCTGCAGTGGAGACAAACTGCATGTAAATCAACACGCCTATATGAAGGGCAAATCCACGGACACTGCTCTTCATAACCTTATAGTAAAAGCCGAAAGAGCAGTAGACAACAAAGAATATGCAATGGGGTGCTTCTTTGACATCGAGGGAGCCTTTGATAAGGCCACCACTGATGCCATAGCGGGATCCCTTGCAAGAGAAGGAATAGAACCTATGATGGGAAAGTGGATCATGAATGCACTAGGACACCGCGCCATTTCCACGGAATTGGGCGGCGTATCCCACACGGTTCGAGCTAAGAGAGGCTTCCCACAAGGTGGTTGCCTGTCACCACTAATGTGGTGCCTTCTGCTAGACGATCTTATTAAGACCGTCAACAGAACAAGAGTATACATGCAAGCATACTCTGACGACGGAGTAATACTAGTCACTGGTAGAGAACTAAACATGATTAGCAGAATAATGAACGACTGTCTGAAGGCCGTTCTTAAATGGTGCAGGGACAGAGGTCTCAATCTAAATCCCTCCAAAACCAAACTAATCATCTTCACCAAGAAAAGAAACAATCAACTAGGAGTACCAGTCCAGATAGATAATACTGACCTGGAAGTGGTAGATGAGATAAGATACCTGGGTGTTGATATAGACAGCAAACTGCTTTTCAACACACATATAAAGAACATTAGCAACAAAGCCAAGATAGCCCTGATGCAATGCAAACGGGCTATTGGGAAGACATGGGGACTAAAACCATTCATAGTAAATTGGATATACAAATCAATTATCCTACCAAGACTAACATATGGAGCAATAGTGTGGTGGCACAGAGCCACCATAACCTGTAACAAGAAGGCACTTGATCAAGTACAACGCCTAGCTGGACTCATGATAACAAGCGCTATAAGAACTACACCAACCGCCGCCCTTCAAATGATCCTAGGCCTGCACCCAGTAGACCTACAAGTGATGAAGGTGGCTCTAGAGCAATGGTTTAGAATGAAGTCTTTTTGTCAATGGAAAGGAAACCGTTTTGACAAAGGACACGCAAAAATAAGCTCAAAAATTGAGGAAAACATCTCCATGATTCTAGCAAACAACGATTTGATACAGAAACAAGAGATGTTTGACAAGAAATACAAGATACACATTGGACCTAGAAACGACTGGAAAGTAACAACGGACAACCCGATATTGGCCTGCTATACAGACGGGTCCAAGAAAGAAAGCACTAAACTATCGGGGGCGGGCATATACATCCAAAACCCACCGAGTCTACATAAAGTCATACCACTGGGGAAATTTGCAAGCGTTTTCCAGGCTGAAATACTGGCCATCCTGGAATGTGCTAGTGAACTGACCTCCAGAGAAGTGGACGCAGAGGTGGTAATTTATAGTGACAGCCAAGCAGCTCTAAAAGCTCTAAATAAGACCAGTACCACATCAGCCTTAGTAAGAGAATGTAAGCTGGCACTCAATAAATTATCAACCAAAGCAAAAACTACAGTTGCATGGGTCCCAGGACACCAAGGCAACTTAGGCAATGAAGCAGCAGACGAACTGGCCAGGCAGGGAGCTGATGAAACCTTCATTGGCCCTGAACCCCGCCTACCTATCCCAGGACAGTCAACAAAAGGTGTCATCAGCATCAAAATCAAAAATGAAAGCAACAAAAGATGGAAAGAGTTGCAAACATGCCGTCAATCCAAACTCTTTATTAAGAGCATGGATCCCAAAAGAACGCGCAACTTTCTGCAACTAAGTAGGAAAAATACAAGACTGATTATAGGTCTATTAACGGGACACTGCGATCTTAACAAACACCTATATACTATGAAACTAAAAGACGACCCATCTTGCCCCGAGTGCGGACAGGAAGAAAGTAGCTTCCACTACTTAGCGGAATGTCCAAGCTACTCGCTGCCAAGATGGGAATATCTAGGTAATGACAAACTTGAAGAAAGGGATTTAACCAATATATCTCTAAAAGATGTCCTGCATTTCTGCAGGGCAACAAGAAGATTCGAGGAGGTGACGCTGCCGGAGCACCAGTGAACCCAGTGCCCCAAACCTGGGAATTGGGTGAAATGGTTCCCGCCTAGTGGAGCTGATCACCCGTCTGCGAGCTCCGCAGACGTCCCAACCCGAGGAAGAAGAAGAAGATGGCAAAAAACCCCCCAATAAGCGCCACAGCCCAGGCTCCAGGACTATTGTGGCTGTAATACTAACGAGGTACCTAATAAGATTGTTTTTTTGTGCATTTAAGTTAAGGTAAGTATAATTATGTGCTATACTCTAGCCTCGATTCTCTTATTTCTTAGTCAGTGTAATGCCATCGAATGTCATAATAATGCCACTGTGATTTTCTATACTTGAAACTGTAAGCAAAATACGAAATGACCGAAAGGATTTCAGTTAGCAGACTTCAGACCCTTGGGTTATGTTATTTCGACCCCAATTTGAATCATAAACCAAGTTACACAGGAAATCCTCACATTTATATCTTGCCCTGCAACCCTGTCACATACCCAACATGGCATACCGACATCCGAACACTCCACATGCAATATCAGGAAAAAAGCACAATACCGCGCTCGATTTTGACAGCGCAAACTTTTCATAGTGAAGCGTAGTGTCGGACGGACCCATAAATTTGAAATTTCATTCAGTAGTGGCAGCTACAAAACGTAGACGTCAAGTTTGTGCTCTTTGCTATGACGTATGGGACAAAACGGGAAAGTTTTCAGCAAAATGAACGTTGATATACCTAGTACTTGTAATGGATGATGAGGCTTTGTTTAGTATTGCTGTTGGAAGTCTATTTCCTTTAGTGTAGGAAAAGGTACATCTTGTACTTAAGTAGCAGTCCGCCCAGTGGTTTTACCCGCTGCTAACTGTTTGCCTGCGGTAAAAAGACCTTTTCGCGGCGTGAATTATACACCTTTCCCCTTCAAAATCCGCATCCAAATTCGTTGCGTACTCTTAAAGATCTAAGCATAAGTAGGGACATAGGGACACGGGAAACGACTTTATTTTTCACTATTTATCGTGTGGGACGCCGAGTGGTCCAACGACCCGATAAACCCTGATGTCAGAGTTTTTTAACCGCTTACTACTATTAGGCCTCTGACATGGTTGTGTAACGTCCGCCGTCTACTATTTAGTGATAAGTGATGCTCTTTGTAAATTACAATGCTGCCATTATGCTTATTACTAATAAGCCTACACCTTGTATTTCTATGCATAATTAGTCCTAAATACCACTTTGTTGGCACTAAAATTACTTGGATACAAGATACTTTATTTTTTTTTGTGACAGAATTCATGTTTATAATACAGTAAAACATTTTTGTTGCTCTAGGTCAAGAGTTATCGCAATCGGTCCGCCGTTTCATTGAGTCTAGCAAAATTTTACCCCTGATACAAAATCTGCAACATCCTATTCCAGAACATACAACTATTAATGGATATATTTGCCGTGCTCACATGCTGATGGGGTTTTCCCCATTCGCTAAATCTGCCTTCACATATTATACATACACGTGTACAGATACACACATGTCTTCACTACATCTATGGATATACACACCATAAGTATCATTTCCCTTCTACTGTCTCCTTCATAATTTCTTAGTTTTAATCAGATAGTTATTAATTCTCCATGTTATTCTAATTTTGTTTCTTTTTTGTTTTTCGTTTTTCTGACACGGCGATAAGCTTTTACTCGAGACACTGGCTAATTGTTCGTATGCATTTCATAGTTTTTGAAAAAGAGAATAAGTTTAATTGGTATTTATTATTATTATTTAGATTTCTGTTCTTTTTCTCTTCTCTTACAAGAAGGAATTACTAAACCAAGTATAGTAATTCTAAGCTGGAGCTTATTTATAATGAGCAAGTGCAATTCAAAATACAAGGCGTTGTATTTAGAGGTGGTCAATCGCTTAGTACCTACTCGTTTTTGTCAGAATACCACCAGATAATTTTGAACTCTTAATAATGTATTACATGATAATGAATGATAAAACACAGAAAACATAATCACATCAGTAGCCTACTAGTTACCTATAAGGTGTTTTTTTATTATTGGGTTTTTCATCGACACGGGCCCAGTTTTAAATCAACTTGGCCTAAGTGTATAAAGGGAGTAACAAAGAGGTGGAGTAACAAAAGCTGAAAGAAGGTCAAGGTACTCACGAAACTGAACAACTTTCCTCATGGAAGGTAAGTGGAATTATTTTTATAAATTTGACAGCCTATAAAAAATTGCTGATCAGCTGGTTAATTTGCAATGGGAGGTAAAATTTACCTTTTTCATATATCGACCTATTTACCTTTTTTTACTTCTTGTATAGCTTGATAACGGGACTATAATTCGTAACTCCTTGTAGATGCAGCGCAAATCCCTTTTAACACAGGCTTGCAACGGCTGTGAAAGTGGCACGTAATGAGAAATGCTAAATTCAAACGGAAGCAGTCTGTGACGTCACCGACTGACACCAGAGCTGAAACGCGAATGCTGCCTTTCATTTGCTGGAGAAGTAGAGACTGCTTGTGCCGCTCGTGCTTCTAACAATGCAAGTGAAACATACACAAGGCACCGACGTTTGTAAGCATATAGTGCCTATGGTAGGTTCATTTGCAAGCAAAGGCTAGACTAATATAAGACAAGAATCCTCTGATGCAATTCTTGGCTTGTTGAACTTTTTTCTTTTCACTATCTTGTCAATAACAGTCTATTGTTTGATGCAGGCTTTTCCTAGGGTACGCCATTATAGCACGATCTCCCGTTCCCATCATCCATTCGTTATTTTAGTTAATTTCTCTTAACTACTCCGCTCGTAACAGCACACATGTGTGCTTGAAGTACAATACAAATCTATTGTTGCAAAATTCGACCTGAGCGAAATGGTTAAATAAAAATAATTTAATGTTTTTTTTTATTCTTCTGAGGAACAAGATGTGCAATTGTAACTTCCCCCAAATACACTTTATTTACACTTCTCACGGACCAAGAAAGTCCAAGAAAACAATAAAATGCCAAATTTACTGGCAAACTTCGGACCGCAGAACTTGCCTCCACAACTTCTGGAAATTTCCAGCTTAAACCGATCAAATCTAGTTTAAAATTCGTTTCGAGTCCGCGCAAATCATAGCTGGCTGGCTGGTTACGTAACGTGATAAAATAAGGTCCGTGAAGTAGCGTAGATCTCAAGTAGTTTCGTGGTGTGAGTACTGATATACCGATCCGAAGATCACTGGTTAGATTCCTGGGTTTATTAGTGATATTATTGATAAGGCCGGTACCACGTGTGTACCATCATTATAGGATGAATATTTATAGTTTAGTCAGGTTCGAGTAGACTGTTCGTCCTTAAGATAGGTAATACCATTATTTAAAAGGCACGTGCGTGAAGCTATTGATGACTTGTATTACTTTTAATAAAATGGCTTAAAAATATTTATTTTCGATTAAATAACTCAGAAACCAGACTACACCGCATCGTTCATCGACCTCGCGGTCTGATTAAAAACTCGGGCACTTTATGTGTGTCGGAAACAAGGCACAGATTAAGTTAAGTATGACTTTAATCAGTTATCGAGGATATCACAGTTAAATCATATTTCCATGTGGTGGCGGCTTAGAATTACATCACCCCATTTATAAACATAATGTTTGGGATGAATCTAGAGAATGGGCAGCAGCGATCCATGTGAATATAAGTCCTCCTGCCAGCGTTGTGAGTATGGCAACCTACCAATAGGGGGCAGCTTATGTCAAGTAGTGAAATGTTATAATGTGGTTGTTGAAATTGAATGAGAAATAAATTCAATTATTCAAGAACCAGGCTTCCCAACGAGGTCGTTGATTGACCTCACAACCCACCCACCCTGTGTTATAAAAATCTAAAACGTACGGATCATTTGTGCGTAAATTAAAGACTAAGTAAGTAAAAGATGCTTATACAATCAATGAATTCTTTGTTTCACTCTTGCTACCCCAAGCTTGATATTTACATTATAATTATTCAGAGTTATAATTATTAAAATTGAATAACTTAAGTTATGTTTATACATTGACAAGTAAAATTTAGAATTCTATCAATTTGCCGTGTGATGCCGGCTTAGAATAGCATCACCAGACAAAGGGACTCGAGGGTGTGTATTGCAATTTTAGGCGATGGGCTGACAACCTGTCACTATAGCGATACACAATTTTTCGAATGACCCTCAAACATTTGTCAGACGTGGTGTAAATATCCGTTTTTTGCGGCTGTTTACGCTCTGCCTACCCCGCAAGGGATTTTAGGCGTGATATGTGTATGTATCAATAAATATCTGAATCTGAACCCTAACCTAACAGCAATGAGCTTTCAGGCACTTTATGTGTGTCGCAAACAATAGACAGGCGTGTGACTTGAATCCGTTACAGAGGGTCCCGCAGTAATGAGATATTTTCCCGTTCCCGAGATTTTATTGGTTCTATTATGTGTACGAAACTATGACTAGGGATGTGGCAAAATAATCACATATTTAGGAATCTGTTTTTTTTCAATGGTAACCTTTTTACACAAGCGCAATGTGTATTGTGATGAAATTTTAAGGACTTATTACATTAAAAAAAAAGGTTAGTAATTTGGGACTATTTACAAAACTTAATCCATACTAATATTATAAATGCGAAAGTGTGTTTGTTTGTTTGTTTGTTTGTTTGTTTGTCTTTCTTTCACGTTACAACAGAGCGATATCATGCAGTGTTTTTTAGGTGTGCAGTTAGGTGAGAGGCTGGAGAGTGACATAGGCTACTTTTTATCCCGGAAAAACATATTTTTCCCATCGGAAAAGCGATTAATGTTTAGCAATAGAATACACCCATACTACGAACATAGATGAGTATCATGCAGCGATGTAAAGCATTTTTTTTTTTGAGAGCAGCTAAATGAAAAGCTGGTGAGTGACATAGGTTATTTTTTATCCCGGAAAAACATATTTTTCCCTTCGGAAAACCGATTAATGTTTAGCAATAGAATACATCCATACTACATACATAAATGAGTATCATGCAGCGATGTAAAGCATTTTTTTTTTGGAAAGCAGTTAGATGAAAAGCTGGTGAGTGTCATAGGTTACTTTTTATCTCGGAAAAACATATTTTTCCCATCGGAAAACTGATTATTGTGTAGCATAGAATACATCCATACCACATAAAAAAGATGTATATACAGGATGTAAGGGACAGCCCTCCGAATACTGATATTCCCATAGTAAATGCAGTGAGCTGATTGTGATTTTGTATGGGATATAGAAAAAAAGAATTTAATCTATGGCAGGTTGTTCAGTTTCATGGTTTGAATACACCCAATCAGTATTCGAAGGGCTGTCACTTACACCCTGTATAGCACTACTATGAGAATGTCTCTTGAATATGAGTTTTGGGATATGAATGTGGCTTTAAGGGTGATGTGGGTATGTACTTGAGATACTTCTTACCACAGTAGTAAAGTTAATTTCTACAGTTAAACATGATTTGAAAGTCCATTTCTATAATAATAACCATTTTTAGCACAGTAAGTTTGCCCTGCGTATACTTGCGAAGACACATAATAAACTTAAATTTTTTGGTACCATAGTCCTGAAAATTGAAGACTAGGCAAAATCATTATACTGCGTATTCATATTATTATAATTCCAATCCAAGAACATCCATCCCCAAGTTAATTTGGTTTGGAGCTAATATAGGTTTTCAAATCCTTGATTACATACCCACTCCTTTCTTTCATGTCTTCTTGGAGCATGTTTGTATGTAATAAAAATTTCAAAATAGCAGGAATATTAAAAAAAAATTAAAGCTATATAGCAATCTATACTTTCTTATTATTTATTAACCACCAATATAACACTAGGCAATATTCACAATATTCATAAGGTAGCTATACTCTATGGCGACATAGAGCGCTGAGTGTAATAGCTAGGCATAAATATAGGTGTATTGGTAGTTTAGTAGTATTGCTAGATGTAGCGCTGCATTGTGTAATAATGCAGGTTATGCCAAATTATATCGCTGATATAATTTGGCATAACCATTACTACTATATTTGTATTATAATATTCGCGTAGGAGTTAAATAAGTGACCCATAAACGTAATTTTAATAGAGACGCAGTCACTAAACCGGAAAGTAATGACCTGTGTTGTGTGTGCTGTCGCCCTGTTTAGAATACACAACTAATTAATAAAACTCTATGAGTACGCGGGCGAAGCCGCGGGTAACAGCTAGTATATATATATTAATTAAACCAATATTAATAAGTATTAAACCTGGGGAATGAAGTAAAGTGCACTTTTTGATGTATTTTATGGAAAGAGCATTAATTGAGTACCTATGCGTTGGCGTCGGTTGAAGCATGTAGTAGAAATATTGTGTCAAGTGGTTTGGCTAAAGGCATTTTTGGGAACAGAGAGATTCCGAGTTAGTGTTGTTTGAGCGATCGGGCGCAGCGCAAGGCTCAAATGACCTTTCATCGTTCCTTGGTTTTGGTACGCGTGCAACAAGTCCTGACCTTAATGTTAAAATTAATTATAGCTGCTAGCCTACTATCTGATTTGGGTAGAATTAGGGCAGTGTTTGTTTGTGTATTTTTTTTTCACAAAGAATATATATAATATTTTTGTTTGGTAAATTATTTCAACTCAAAGTGAACCGATTTGAAATAAATCCTTTTACGAAATATACAAAAGTCACATCCCTAATACGAACTAAGTTGAATGGAGAAAGGAAGGAAATGGCAAAACTAAGTAAAAGGATTTCTTTATTACTGTAGGTGTACCTATTGAACTTGAAAGGATTTTTATCTCCAAGTTAATTAGTTTGAGTTGTAGCAAAGGGAAACTGTATTATGTTTCAATAATATTGACCCAAATACGTTTATTTGATCAAAAATAAAACTAAATGACTGAAAGTAGACTTCATGCAATATAAGCACCGCTAGTTGAAAAAGAAACCACGATCGGTGGAATCGGAAGGTACTTGAGGGGCGGCCTTTGGCTCGTGGATTGAAGAGAGTTTAGAGATAGATTTAGCACAGATTTAGGAGTTGTTCTTCCCAGAATAACTCCTAAGCCTAGTCGCGTCCTAAGGCTGGTTTTCAACAACCACACAAACTTTTCCTAGTGAGCCCTTGTTCCCCAGTCAGGTGTAGGTTTCAAAGCCCAGGGATTATTAAAAAAAAAATGAGCCCTGTCTTCTATATCCAGTAGTGGACATCTTATAGTTGTTGATATTATTGGTGAAATAAATACTTTCAAAATGGTATGCATATAATCATTTAATTTGTATAAATACTGCCCAAAAATACCCGTAAAAATGACTGCTCATTGGAAATATAGGGGTTATACTTATACACCCTGTCAAGTTGTCATATAAAAACATGCATAATGTCAACACGAATTCACAACACTCATTATGTGGTTACGATGTATTTTTTTATAAATATTAATGGCTCTGTCATTATGGAATGGGCTCTAAATATGTGTAAAACTTGGCGTCTTTTTAACGACTTTTGTTTGCCTGCTATTAGACGCACGATTGGGTAATAAGTGCTCTTTATAAAGGGTTGTAACTGCCTGTCAAGCATAGGCTTGCTAAATCTGACAAGCTTGTTCATGTTTTGGGCCCAGCTCTTTTTAATAGGCTGCCTAAAGATCTAACAGAACTACCTACACTTCAAAGATTTAAAATCATTTCTCGAGCAAACGTTTTACAGCTTGATAGAGTTCTTGGATTTAAAACTATGTACATAATTAATCAAATTTGTAAAAAAATATGTATTAATTTTCCAATCAGTGTATATACATTATGAATGTAATATTTATATATTATTAACATAATGTATTTCACAATTAGTACCTATAGTGTAGATTTAACTATTGTGTTATTTGACTAGAATAGTACCTACATAGTGTATGTTTATTTTTCCATTTGACATGTAATAATTTATTATTTACCAAATATACGAATATGAATTTGATTTATAAACACACACACCATAAGTTTACTAACCTCTAGTAGTAGTTTTGGCACTTTACCTATGAATCAATCAGTAAGGACATTAATAACTTTTTGAACATTAGTGATTACTTTCATACAAAAAATAAACTAAATACAAGCAAAACATCTCGTTACACACCATCTATCTGACAACTAGCGTGACGTCGGTCAACCCGCGAGCACAACACATGAAACTGTGTTCGAACGTCGGGAGACAAGTTAATTATTAATTTTTACATACATTACGCCTACCCAATTGTCGTGACGTACTCAAATGACCGTTTTGTACGGCCGTTTACGCTGTCTTATCTGCAAGGGATTTAGGCATGATATATGTATGTATGTTTACGCCACGTCTGACAAACATGTGAGGATCATTCAGAAAATTGTGTATCACGGTAGTAACAGGTTGTGAGCCCTTTGCCTAAAATTGCAATACACATGTAACCCCTTACTCACCGACGGGTAAAAATAGGGTGATGCTATTCTAAGCCGACATCACATAGCATATTATTATTTACGAGTGTAGAAAATAAACTGGAAGCCAATCTGAAAACACTCTTGAGTAGGTAAAGAGACACGACCTTTGGCTGAAACGGATGATAAAATCGGCCAAGTGCGAGTCGGACTCGCGCACGAAGGGTTCCGTACCATTATACCTTAACCAAAAAATTATCGATAAAAACGCACAAAAAACACGTGTTTTGTATGGCAGCCCCCATATTTTTTTTATTATTTTTTTTTGTATTTTTTTTATAGCAGCAACAGAAATACAACATCAGTAAAAATTTCAACTGTCTTACTTTCGCGGTTCATAAGATACAGCCTACATACAAAAAAACAAGTTTTTGTATAGGAGCCCCCTTAAATATTTACTTTATTCTAATTTCTAGTATTTGTTGTTATAGCGGCAACAGTATCATTTGTGAAAATGTCAACTGTCTAGGTATAACGGGTCAGGGGATACAGCCTCGTAACTGTAGGATGGACGGATGTACGGACAGAGAGACGGACAGTCGAACCTCAGTAATAGGGTTTCCGTTTACTCTTTGGGTACGGAACCCTAAAAAACTACTGTGTACACGAATGACAAAAAGCCATTAAACACATCCTCGCCTAATCACCCTACTTATCGCAAAGGGAAATCAACTATTTCACCAAACGTTTTTGCTTGAAAATCCGTGCGAGGCGTTAAGCAGGTTTTTGCTGGGTCAATGGACAAAACATAGTAACTTCAGCCGCAAAATGCCGGCATAAGACTATGAGAAACAGATGCGGTATAATTTCAAGATGTTAAAATCCCTGTTTAATGAGACAAATTAAGTAGAGGCCACAATTCGGGATATAAATTGTCCTTACTTGCCTTAAATTAGTGCTGTCACTTTCCATCAAATATGTTTAGAAAAGGAAAGGAGATATCTAAGTCCTGTCATTTTTAAAAACGTCAATGGTTTCTTCGCCTTTTCTAGTCCATTTAGTCGCGATTGTGTTGATCGTCGCCTTATTTTGACAGATAACACGTATTTTGCATGAAATTATAAGACATGACACGACTAAAATATCTCCTATCCTTTTCTAAACCTATTTGACGGAAAGCGACAGCACTAATTTAAGGCAAGTAAGGAAAATTTAAATCCCGAATTGACCTCATTAAATATCAAGTTGCACTTACATCTACCTTATAAATGTCAGATTCGATATTTCGAATTCGAATTTTGGCATTCGATTCATTCTACAGGTAGTAGAACAGAAAATTATGATTGCATAAACATTTACACGAATTGGATTTGAACCTTCAAATCTTGCCGTGTGGTGCTGGCTTAGAAAAGCATTACCGCACTTGTACTGAGGGTGTCGTAAAAAGCTATTCAGGGAATGGGCAGCAGCAATCCCTGTGAATGCAACATCTTGCACTGCGCTTGTCAGTCCGCCTGCAAAGCGTAGTAAGCATAGCGATGCACCCCAAAAGGGGGAGGGCCATGTCCAGCAGTAGACTGTTGTGGCTATTTATGTTAAAGATTTTTAATCGATTTCAACACATGACTTTCCGCCTACCGTGGCGACTCTGTAACCACTAAGCTACCGAGTGAGCTCACTCGATGGGTAAAACAAGTGGCTTCTATTTGCGTTAATGTGTAACTTTAGCAACGACATGGAATTTTAGACCAACTGCCTTGTAAGGATAGTGGGTAACCGTTGCAGTACCTATGCCAAAAATCTTTCAGCTACTGCCTAGGCCTAGGTCCAGCAATGGACATATCACGGCTGTTGATGATGATCATGTGCCATTGCACCGATTCTTTGGACGTGCTATCCACAAAAAAAAAACACAATACGTATTTCTTTTACCTAATGCATCTATAATTTCCTATATCCAAACCAACGGCCTGAAAACTTGTATGTGGGACTAAAAGGCAACGGCAGTGCGACGCTCTAAAACTAGGCTGTGTGTTAGAGAGGTGGGAGAGAAATGGAACGGAAACTTTTTTACTTGGTTAACGTTGTAGCTCAGCTTGATAAATGCTACTTCTTTAACTTCCTTCAAGTTTTAGGAGCTTTTGGCTCAGGATCCGGAGGTACTTGATTCGATTCTCGATGGGAGGAGTTATTGATCATAATCATAAAATAGCACACGCATAGCCCCAACAAGGATACCCTGTACCGCGGTGTCATGCGTGCGTGGAGTTATTGATATAATTTTAAAACTTAGTAGTGTATGCAACTGTCATATAATGGGGGGCATTAGAAAGCGTGCACAAAGTACGTATAAGCGGCGGCGCGTACATTCTCTATTTTGTGAAGCAAGTGTCTGTTGGTAACAGTTTGACACGAGCATTCTAATGCATCACAGACCAAAGAACTCCGCATGACATTTCGGTGCTCTGTGAGCCTGACAAACATCTTCAGACAAACAAATCAACAGCTTGATCGCTCGCACTGAGAAAGAGTTTGCGTAGAAGTCGGTCTTGAGCGGAAAAAGTTTAAGTAAGAACTAGCACGCAAATTACAAGGCAATAAGGTAACGTAGAGTGGGATCGATAGCAACTGTGAAATAGTTTTTATCTACACTCGTCTCATAATGTTCGAATTATGAATTCGAAAACAGATGCATAATGACCTACTTTATGCATTCTGCCTATAAAAACTAGGGTTTACTATAAATTACAGAAGCGTAATGTCTTAATGAGAAAACTCTTAATACGATAAAGTTGAGAAATGCAACGAAGTTTTTTTTTTCCAATACTCAAATCGCTATCTTCCGCCGCACCTGACAGTTGTTGTTGTACGGTAATTTTTCGGATGTTGTTCAGTTGTTTTAATAGGTTTTTATTCTGTTGTTGTTGAGATGTTGTTCAGATGTTGATTAGTTGTTGTTCAGATGTTATTCCGATGTTGTTCAGTGTTGTTCAGTTGTTGTTCAGTGTTGTTCAGTTGTTAGTTATTTGCTGTTGAGACTCGACATCTAAACAACTGTTAGTAAAGAATCTTCAAAAATTCTTATCAAGCCATATTACGTTCTCGTATTGAATTTGACCATGTATCGGGCCTTGCAATCGCCGGTGCGGACGTTTGGAAGTGTTCAACTGAGTTAATTTTTTAGAGTGTAGATAAAATAGTGTATGCAACTGCATATAATTAGGCATTAGAATGCTCGTGTCAATCTATTATCACACTCGGCTACGCCTCGTGTGATAAACAGACACTCGCATTCTAATGACCCCCATTATATGACAGTTGCATAAACTACTATTATACCTCTAGATGTCGTTCTTGTGCGGAGGAAAGTTGAGCTTCATACTATTGCTAGCACACAAACTACGAGGCAAGGTATCGTAGTGTGGGTCACTAAAAGTTTGTTCAACGCACAAAGGTCCAAGTACTTAAATTTTGAAGTAGTACGTAGTAGCTGATTGCAGCAACTCGCCACTTCTGTACCGAATTTGCATGAACTTGTATCGTTATGCCCCCGAAATCACCCCTGAAAATGTAAATTATTCGCTAGTTCTCCTAAATTAACACCTCGCACGCCGTATGTGGGTCACGGGTCGTTTTCCAAATGAGTAAGGGCCGGTTTGTCACAGGCCTGGTTCGTCACACATAAAAATCAAGACCCAATGCGACGTATTATTTATTTACACACCAGGACTGAGCCGAACTGGGCCTCCTCCTGGCTGAATGCTGACGTCTTATGAACACGAATCTTAAAGTGGCCGTTTATGAGATGCAGGCTCGGAACAATTAAGATAAAATCAAGCAAAAAACACTTGTTGTTATAGCGGAAACAGAAATACAGCATCTCTGAAAATAACAACTCTCTTCTTTCATAGTTTATAACATACAGCTTAGTGACAGACATACAGCCTAGTCTCAGTAATAAGGTCCCGTTTTCACCCCTAAAACGTGACGCACTAGGACTGTGGCAAACTAGGCCGGACTCCTTCTGACTGAACGCTGGCGTCTAATGAACACGAATCTTAGAGTGGCTGCATGCAACATGAAGTACTACATAGGGACTACCTAATCATGTGGATGCTTCGGCGTGAGTTTGTTTGTGATACAGCCTTTAGAAATTTTGGAAATGGTTATAATTCATATTTTATCAATTAGTTACTACCTTGTGGCTAAACTTTATTATGATTCGTTAGTCTCACTTAGAGATTAATACTTGTTTAAATACTTCAGAAATGCTGAGCTGTGCTCCCTTTTACCAAATACCATTTTTAAAGCTTATGTTAGTACAAATTGTGTTTGTTGGTAAATAAAGACTTTTTTATTTTTATTTATTATTTTTAACTTTGAACAACTAAATGTGACCGGAAAGATTGACAAAAAGCGAGCAAGATCCGGTTTATTTATTAAACTTTACGCACAACTTTACTTCACAAATGTACCCGGGCGGACTTAACACCAAAGGCGTTATCTCCCAGTTTACCTTACAGCATGTGGAAAGGGTCAAAGCAGGTGCATAAAAAAAAATCATAGAAAGAAAAGCTTAAAGATATATAATTTACGAATCATATATCCACAAAGCTATTCCATATATATAACTTACCTAACCTAACTTTACTCAACCAGCTTTGTTTGACAAAGCATCATATTTATGACTTGGGGGTAGTTTCATTTACCATTAATTTACAAGTAAGATTCGATGGCTAACTGTCAGTCTACACTTAATTGTATAGACATTTGACCATTTGTATGACTCCAAAAATTGTATTTCTTGTTATGCCTGTAGGTATGTAGGTAAGTACCATTCTTAAACTCGCGTGTCCCACCACCTGCACGCGTGACGACCTGCTGCCCGCTACCACAGATGCGGTATCAGTCACCGAATTCTGAGCACACAAAATTTAATAAGATTACCATTACATATCACACCTATAATCCCTTGCGGGGTAGGCAGAGCATAAACGGTCGAAAAAACGGACATTTACGCCACGTTTGACAAACAGTTGATGGTCATTCGAAAACTGTGTCACCGAAGTGACAGGTTGTCAGCCCACCGCCTAAAATTGCAATACATAATGGATAATGCTATTCTCTGCCGGCATCACACGGCTAAGAAGATTCTTGAACTTCTGAAAATTAAATAATGTATAATCTCTATCTTCTACACCCGATATAAAACTGCTCAACGTGCCTCAACTAAGCATCTCTTCGTGCCAAAACTGACCAAGCTTAAAATGCCTCGTTCCACCTATTAAACTCGACACTAAAAAAACGGAATACCCCTTGAAATTGAATTACAACATACTACCTTCTTAATATTTCGGACACGCGCGGCGAACGTAGCATCCCTGTTCATCGTTTCTGCCTGGCAAGCCTTTGTGCACTTCCTTTTACATTTCTTATTTATTTTTGTAATATGAGGAGGGTTTCTCGCTCACCCGGATGATGCCTGTTTACTTTTATTTTGAACTTAGTTGAGTTTAAATGTGTAGTAATAAAACATACTCTCTAAGCGATGTGTTTAATAAAATATGATTTGAAGCGCTGCGATCATATTGGTTGAAGAGTAAAATACATCATTTCTGGCAAACTTTTGATAACATTTACTTGGGATATGCTGGTGTTGTTTATATTTTGAACCAATAATTGTGACTGAAATGACGGTAAGGAGACCAAATCCTTGGGAGCACCATTGATTCATTTAACGACAACAAAAAAAAAATTAAATTCACTATGAAACTAAAAGAAATACAATTGAAAGGTTTCATCTGACGGACGGTGGAGTAAACGGGTTGTCGAGTGGAGGGAACGCCTTGGCAAGCATAGTGTTGGACGACTTCCGGCCAGATATGGACCGATGACTTAAAGAAGGCGGCTGATAGCGACTGGATGGCGAAAACGGGAGTTCGTGCTCTATTGCGTACCCTGGGGGAGGCCTACGTCCAGCAGTGGACTACAATAGGCTGATGTATGTATGTCAGGTTTCTTAAAGAAGATAATCGTTTCACAAGACGTGTATCAGTGAACATGGGCTTGCGTTCCATGTTCATCGAAGGTTGGCAACCATCCAAACTCATCTTACCCCATTCTACTCCTAAAAGGTACTTAGTATCGTCTATATATCATAAACTGTCCGCATTAAAAGCCAAATATAGTGTCAGAATGTGGGTTCAGATGACCCTTTTTGGGTCCAAGATAACATCTGCTTGCATGAACAATAACACCGAATTTCATTTCAGAAAACGAGCCCTTCGTTTGAAATACCTTTGCCATTTTTTTTTGTTTTCGTTAAAAGATATTCAGTTTCCGTAGATATTTGACAACCTACCTAGTAAAGACTTGAACTTGTTGGAAATATCATAGTTTATTTTATGCTCTCTCTTTCTTTTATTTTATTTATTTATTTAACTGTTTATTGTACACAAGATAAAACACAGAACAATTACATTAAAGAAAAACAACACAACAGGTACTACTTATTTCTTAAAAGAAATCTCTTCCAGCAGTCCTACGGTAGAGAGATAGCATAAGGTGAGGCTTCGTGTGGGACACCAAATCGTCTTGCGACCCGCGTTTATGCCATACTTATGCATTAAACCACACATTATTTGTAAACCACACATTCTGCCGTGTGATGCCGGCCTAGAATAGCATCACCCCATTTCTTACTCATGGGTGTCGTAAGAGGCGACTAAGGGACTCGAGGGCGTGTATTGCAATTTTAGGCGATGGGCTGACAACCTGTCACTATAGTGATACACAGCTATCTGATTGACCCTCAAACTTTTGTCAGACGTGGTGTTAATATCCGTTTTACGGCCGTTAACGCTCTGCCTACCCCGTAAGGGATAAAGGCGTGATTTATGTATGTATGTATGTATGTTATTTGTAAAAGCCTACGACAGATCAAATGAGCGACCTTAAAAAACGTTTTGAAATGACATTTTGTATTAACATATTGTTATATGAAGTGAAATTTCACTGCTTTTAATGGCGTCAAAATACTAGGTACCTTTAATTTTATTTTTCTGTCAAACAATTTGAACTTTTAATATTTCATGGTATGTTAGTTATTTTCGCAAGCCGCAATACACACACGCCAACACATAACGCCTATATCCCTTGCGGGGTAGGAAGAGCGCAAACGGCCGCAAAACGGACATTTACGCCACGTCTGACAAATATTTGAGGGTCATATGGAAAATTTAGCATCGCCATAGTGATAGGTTGTCAGTCCATCGCCTAAAATTGCAATACACACCCTCGAGTCTCTTAGTCGCCTCTTACGACTCCCAAGGGTAAGAAATGGGGTATCCCTAAGCCGGCATCACACGGCATTGCATAAAACCGGAGAGTTTGGAAGAAGCTGGTGACGAACACAGCACATGATAGTTACGTCCCTTAGTGATGTGGCTATGATGAAGAAGTAAAAGTAATTTTCAACAACATTTTTTAGCATATAACTTTTGTATTTTATTAATTTGCCAGTCCAGTATTAAGTCGTAGTGGTTTTAAGCAGCTGTTTAATATCTGAGAAATGTTTTGTTACCTACGTGTTTGTGGTCTCATAACAATATCTATATTTTTAACTATAATCCAATTTAAATTACTAAAGTACACTTTTTTTTGCATACTTACAAACCAATTGTCCTTATTTCACCTTGATATACTTATACGCAAGTTTGTTCCTTTTGTGTCTGTTTCCTCAATCTTGGCTGTACTATAATTGTACTGGTCTCTAGATGGGCAATCTTCCTCAATCCCTCAGAGCTAAAGATTTTTTCAGATGCAACCCTACAAAAACTAAAATGAAGCCTTGCAAACTCTTCGCAAATAGTATTATCACGGGTGAAGACACTATTATTCAAACTAAATGCACAAAAACATGCCTATATTGAGTACATGCACGGATATTAAAAGCTTTGTTTTAAGTAGTATTTTTTGTAGAGGTGTATGTTAATTCAATTGTTTTAGTGCGCGCATTTATATGTATCTGTCTGCGAAGGTTTTTTAAGGTTATGTTTTGGGTGTTCATACAGTTTCTTTTGAAACGGCGACCACAAAGCCTTGAGCCTAAAGTGTAATTTTTTCTGTATACTTATTAGCTAAGGTGCGCGGGTCGGAAGAGGGAGAAGAATACTCGTACGTGCAAACTGATTTATTGGTGGTTGCGTCATCTCATAAATGACAACTAACTAACTAATGACGCGATTTAACATCACACTTACGGATTTGATGTGTTGCTAGAAATCTACCTTGAAATATTGCGAGAATATTTTGAAAGAGCTCGAAACGTGGGAAATGTCAAATCTAAAAAAAAACACATCTTAAACCCGTTTAAAAATTGTTTTATTGTGTTGAAATATTTCCTTGCTCTGAGCTGAATAAGATATAATTAAATTAGCCTGTATCTGTATTGAGTGCTCTTGCCCTCTGGGTAAAACGAGATACCGAGGTTTGTCCCTCGCGGTCCGAGTTCAATATCTCGAGAGGTACTTTGTTGTTTAAAGGAAAACAACAACGATTTGGTTGGGTTTCCACAGAGCAAATAAATAAAACAAAATAGTTGCTGTTGCTACTCTAAAACTGTGGTAGTCTTTTTGGTTTCAATGACTTTGCCGTGTGATGCTGGGATTAGAATAGCATCACCCCAATTCTACCCATGGGTGTCGTAAATCGCGACTAAGGGATAATTTCATCCAAGAAATGGGAAGCAGCATCCAAGGAATGCAACATCATTACTGCGCTTGCCAATCCGCCTGCCAAACGTGGTGAGTAGGGAAATGCCCCCCGATATAGGGAGGCCCAAGTCCAGCCGTGGACTGTTGTGGCTGTAAATGTATGTATCGTACCGTCATCAGATCAGGCATTTTAAGAATATTCCGTCATGCACTGAAGAGCAATATTGTAATTTTTTTATACAAAGTCTGCAATTATTTTGCAGCTGTAGTTCAAAGTCTAGCAAAACAAAGTTATAGACATCGGGTAAAGCAATTATTCTATTACGTGTTTTTTATTTATTTATGTCGGTTTAGTACAAAAAAATACTGGAGCTACATTTAAAACCTAGAGCTATTCATTTAAGCTCACATCTATTTCAAAAATGTATAGATAAAAACTGAAAAATATGAATAAAAGTAATGTGGTTATATTTGACTGGCCCGATGGTGTAGCAGATAGTACTCTCCTGCTTGTTATCATGGGTTCGATCCCCACAAGTAACACATATTTTTTCTGGGTGGTTTTGTATGTATTGCATGTATTTATTTACACTAAAAATACATACATACAAACACATATCACGCCTATAATCCCTTGCGGGGTAGGCAGAGCGCAAATCGTATTTAATGTATAATATAAATGTCAAATATCTAGTTTCCACAGTACAAGCTTTGCTTAGTTTGGGACTAAATGGCGCCGTATGCATTGTCTAGGATATTCATTTATTAATAAACAATTAGAATTCTGAATTCGACCAAAATAGAATTCAAATAAACCTCCCTAGATTCTTTTACAGTATATCGCTGCTGTATCTGACGAAATAAGTCCAAAAATCGCTCCACAAAGACGAAGTAACAAGAAAACTTTAGAGGTAACGTACTGTAAAGACAAAGAGTTATCGGGACATTTCGTGCTTCCAGAGATACGCCGAAGTGGATACAAGAATCGATTTGCAGCTGGGACTGTCTTTTTACCCGACTGCCTTAGAAGGCAGGTATAGTGTACGAGGTTATTTTATAATTTATTTTATTTTCATTTGAAACTGAAGTCTAACAGCTATAGTACATAAAGTATATTACGAAAACAAAAATATTGTCGAAACATAATCCATTCAGCAGACCACCCGCTAGATGGACGGACGACCTAGCGACTATTGCTGGCAAACAGTGGATGCGGGAGGCACAGGACCGGCGTAGATGGCGAGAAAAAGAAGGGGCCTATACTCAGCAGTGGGTAGTTGTGGGCTGATATGATGATGATGATTATGATAATCCATTTATGCATGTAGACAAGAAAAATATTTTTTATGGGCTACAGCCTTAAGGGCTAGATAGATATTGGCCTCAATTCGGGATATAAGTTCCCCAACATGATAGTGTCAGTGCGCAAGAACAGATGGCAGTGGATCGAGTGCAAATGCTGCTCGGTCTGTGGCACCAGTGTCAATGACGTGATTAACACAAGTAGCTCATCACCAACCTGCCTCCAGCTTACCATAAATTAGTGCTGTTGATTTCTGTCAAAGAGGTTCAGAAAAGAATAGAAGATATCTAAGTCCTGTCATGTTTGAAAATGTTTGGGTTCTTTGCAATTTCTAGTCAATTTAGTCGCTTTTGTTTTCGTCGTCGCCTTATTTATTTTGCCAGATAACACGTTTTTTCGCAAAACTATAAGCCGTCTCTAAGATATCTCCTATCCTTTTTTAAACCTATTTGACGGAAAGTGAGAGCACTAATTTAAGGTTAGTATAGAGGTTGTACATCCCTAATTCGTATATCGTAAGATTTGTCTCAGCAGCGCGAGTGACAATATTAAAACTGCCTATATTCGAATTTTTCACTAGCCGCAGCCCAAATAGCTTGTTGGATTATATGCCGTTTTTCATTATTATTAAAATGAGAATAAAAATACATGATATTCGAAAATACATGGCGTATTTTATGTACAAAATGATCCTCTAAAATTTTCTTTTACGTGGCAGAAACCATTTGTTGTGTCTTTAAATTCGCACGACTTGGAATTTTCCCTTGGACCACTGAAAACGGGACACCCTGTACAACGTAAGCGAGTAAAACTTTTATCAAAATAATAATTGAATATCAATATTTTTCATTTTCAAACCTATCGATTAAAATTGCCTAGTCCGAATTTAATAACCAAATATTTTTGTAATATATCACGAACGTAGGTCAACAACCTTTCAAATATTTGTTCAAATTTCGTCCTACAAACATTACCTACTACTTAAACCAACAACTCTTACAAACTCGCAATGTTTGCAATAAATTCTCATGTAGCAGTCAAACTTTGAATTACTTCTCTATTGAAAATCACCAGAGATCGAACGGGCCGCGATTCGCCCGATTCAGCTCGGAAAAGTTGTTGGTTCCATGTTGGAATTTCAGACTAAACTATAAAGTAGTAGGGAGCAGCTATGGACAGTGTGAAGCTAAGTAAAACTAGTCTAGGGGTTTGAAGCGAATATCCATCTTATCTTATCTTATCTTAATTAGCCTACATCGTCCCACTGCTGGGCAAAGGCCTCCCTCTTCTCTTTCCATCCTGTCCTACTCTGGGCCTCCGAGTGCCAGTCTTTGCTAAAGGTATCTAGCTCGTCTCGCCACCTACGACGGGGTCTTCCGCGGCATCGTCTCGATGTGGGTGGTTGCCACAAAGTTGTTATTTTTCCACACAAAATATCCATACATATGTTAAAAATTTGAACGCCTTCACATCTTTTTATTATATAATAATATAAGAAAGGACATAGGCTAGTTTTTATCGCAAAAAAAATCTCATTTCATAGGGAACATAGTGAATCAGAAAAAAAGCTAACTGCGCCGATGTCTTTGAGTAGGTAAAACGTTAATACCATGCTATAAGAAAGTGTAATTACTGGTAAAATTATCGATTATACGTTAAGAAAGTACTAGGTGAAACAAAAGGTTACACGCCCTTACACTTTGTAAGGGCGTGTAACAGAAAACAATATATTTACTAAACAATGTTGATTATTGAGAAATATTCTAAATGAAATGGAAATTTATTCAGCTTAAAAAACATTGTCTGGACGTCGACTATGACTTTTCCATCACTGTAATTAGTTTGGGGTAAAATTTCCCAGTTAAATACAAATTTCGTTCAATATTTAGGCTCTTTTGATAGTAACTTTTTCCGAAGATTGACACAATATCTAAGATTTAATCAGATTCAACTTGTTTTTAGTAAGCGTTACCAAAAATTTTATAATCTGGGTTTCTAAGCGAAGCAGTCTTTATTGTTTTGATTAAAAAGGCACTCACTATGGTGGTTCTCCCACTTGTACGTCTCCCACGCCCTTCGCTGCGTATTTTTCACACACTGCAACGTATGCGTCTGTCAGACGAAAGGAAATTGCGAATTTCAATGTTACTCCCGCATAAATACGGCTATGCGCTCACGGTGTATTTACGGATGAGTCTGTAAAACGACATTACAAACATATCTTTCATGAACCATGGTATAACTACATCAATTTGTTCTTTAAATAAAAAATACTTCTGGAGTGAAATTGATAGACAAATACGTATTTTACTCGCTTCACTTTTGATAAATGTGGCTCCTAGTACCCCATTATTTTCTCTACGTTTCCATGTTAGAGTTTCAACTGTGAGCAGTTTTCTTACTGCATCTGCCAACTCCTGGCATATTTTCGTAGCAGCTTGTGTAAGATTTATTACCATTAGTTAGCCGGTTACTTCATTTGGCCATTTGTCAAAGTATAAATTTGTTTGGTTATAAAAAAAATTTTTACTCATTCTTACTTTTTCGCTGAGAGGTCGTGGTTGTCTCGATGGCACACAAAGATGAGATCTTTTTTTACAAGATATGGATTTTTATGAAAAAATAGTACCTACCTAACATTACTAGTATTAGCAAGGTTAATTTTGGTAGATCTTTAAGGCATAATTCACATTGTTTGCAAAATTAACAAAGCAATTTAAAATAAAAATAATAATCAAAATAAAGAAAACAGACAATAAATTAAGCAAATAAAGAACAGCAAACGTGATTTTTAGATTGTTTTTGCATATTCTAAATACCTGCTAATGTGGAACAGTTATGTAGGTATTTAGTGACTAGTTCTCATTTCTCAAGAAACTTAGCATCTCCTAGTGAATAGGGCAAACAGTTTTACCATTGTATTTGGGAACAAAGAGTTCACATATCTTCAAGGATCCAAGTGCATGAAAACGGTAGTTGTAATGTGTTCCATGAGAACAAAGGGATGGTTGGTGTGGCATCTTTATCGGCACAGGTTTAGTAGAGAAATACAGATAGTGAAAAATATTGAACATATTTTAAGGGTCACTCCTTGCATCCTATACAAATTGACCAGCCCACCTAACACTTTTTCTGTACAAGGTCCGTTTAAATTTTCATATGTCAACCTATGTTCCTTGAGAAAAGTTGTTCAGTTGCATGTACTGGTTCACCTCTTTAAATGTTTCCAGCAATTTTTATTATACCTTCATATCACAAAAAACTGTGATTCCTGTTTAGAATACTATTATACAAGGAAAGAGATCATGGAACGAATTCATACAATTAATAGATAGCAGCGTTACACTGCGCTTGGTTGGAGTTTGTCATGCGAGACCGATCTCAAATCTTGGCTATTTTACACTTAAAAAGTAGCATACCAAACAGCGGGCAAATCATAAAATGCTAAATCCAATATTTATTTACGATTTATTGTACACATGAACATTAAAGAGAAAAACACATAAAGAATACAGACACAACAGGCACTGCTTATCTCTAATAAGAAATTTCTTACAGCAGACCTAGTGAAGAGTAATATTCTACTACAAACACATCTTTTTTACAACATATTCGTGACGCAAAGAATGTAATATTAAAAACCACTGTATACACAGGGTATACACAATACACAGGATGTGCTCTTACAGATGGTCGTAAAATTCTGGTTTACGTGCCCCATTCGTTTTTATGGCCCGCTGGGTAAGGAGTGCAGATAGTCAGAATTTTTGAGTTCGTCACGTTTTTTGAAAGTATTTTTTATGGGAATAAGATGAGGGTAGGTCGTGGCTCTGGTTATAAATGAGATGCGATGTCTACTCAGGTGTGTAGAGGTCATCCTCACGCAGTATATAGTGAACTGCAATTCTCTGAGACTGGACTTTTTAGCCCCGGCTTAGAGCTCAACCGGAGAAGTTTCTATGATAGTTCAAACAACCAGTCCAATCGCGCCCTTGGGGTGCGACCAGTCTTTAAATTTGTTCTGGGAAGAACGTATCGGACTGAATTCTCCTGCTGGTCATAGTGTGTAGAATAAAATGTTAATTTGGTTCTTGAATACAGAAGGATACTGTACCTAATCCAATTTTATAAAAAAAAGAAAAGAAAGGCGATATACAAATTTATTAAACTTCACGTTTTATAGACCAACCGAGATTTTATAGTCGTTTAGTAGATATATTGTATACCTAACATGCATGCAGCTACAAACAAACACACTTAACTGGTATGTTGCTTATCTTGTCAAACAGGAACAAATACTAAAATGACCAAAACCAATCTTCAAGAATGTACTAAGTGTAATGAACAGCCCTCCAAATACTGATAGGGTGCATTAAAACCATGAAACGGAACAATATCCCACAAATAAATAATTTAGGAAACGACAAAAAAAGACCTCCTATACAAAATCACAATCAGCTGACTGCATTTACCATGGGCAGTCCAAAGTTTTTTGACATTATCTGAAAAAAAAAAACATGGGAAGTTGTTTAGTTTTATGGTCTGAATGCACCGTATAAGTATTGGGAGGGCTGTCCCTTTCGCCATTTGGTTTGAAATTATAAAAAAGGTTGAGAACTCTTATAGACAGTCGCAATTACAACTACCTACGTACTTAATTTTTTTATGGTGTGGTGGTTCACACATAATTCTTTAAAGTAAAGTAAATAAAACATGCATTTCCTTTATCACTTGGATGAGCTTAAGATTGTTTTCAACCCTTTTTATTTTATTTTCAGAAGGATTTGCTTATTCCTTTTTAGCAACTCCATGCTAAAAAAAACGTGTGAAACTAAATTTATTTGTTTTATCATTTTAACTTTGTATCCTATCTCTCCGCTAAACAAATTATACATTTAAAATAAAATGTTAGCTTACTGTATTTATTTATCTTCAACGTAAATAATAGTTTAAGATGCGTGTAGGTTTAATATTTAATCAAGTATAGTAACGTTATCACTGCGTATTCTCTTAAAAAATAGCCGCTTTAGTTATATTTCAACCAGTTTGCGAAGGTATACATTTTTAAAGAAATCTGCCAGCGGTAAAAAAAAATCGCGAGATTTCAAAAACTTTAAAACTTGTCTTTAAAATCAAAACACTTTTTGACTTAGACGTTAAGTTGCTTTTCACAAGTTTCTTTAAAAATATTGTAGCAGCGCATAAAGCCTAATGACATTTCCGTTTCAAATAAAAAAAAACGTTCCTAATTCAAACGCGTTTGTTTTCTCCCCTTTGTGTTGAGATAACCTGGAGCTAACCGTTGTATACAACAAACATGGCCTTAATTAGGTTTGCATGTGTCTTTAAAGCTCACCATCTAAGCTAGACACCTGGGAATTAACTGGTTGGTTGAATGCAGGGTTATGTTGCAAACGGTTGCAATGTACTATTTATGTAGTCGCAGTAAAATGGAAAAAATTATTCTGACTTATAAAATTGTTAAGGAATATGAAATAGATATAGACTTGTTTAGGAAGGTGGCAAAATGAGGTTTAAAAGATACCTCTTTCCAATTAAGTGTCGTCATGTCTATTTTTGTCTTAACTTTTAAAAAAGAAAAATAACTTACTAAACTATCACTGAAATTTTACAAAGATTCAAACAAAAACATTCGGTTCAAATCATAAGAATTTATTCGAATTTCTGGACTTGTTTTGGAAGATAGAGTCATGTTCCTAGAAATTTGCCGAATTCCTAATCCTGATTTATTACTTCGACTTATATACATATAAATGGAACCTATATGAACTGATTTACCGCTTAAAATATTTTTAAATATTTTTGCTCCATATACTTATATTTTGGTCATCTCTCTTTTCGTGTGGGACACCGAGTCGTTCAACGACATGATGAACCCTGGTGTCAGAGTTTTTCAACCGCCTACTGCTAGTACCTAGTAGGCCTCTGACATGGTTGTGTAACGACCGCCGTGTAAGCATTCATAGACAGCAACCTAGAGGTATATTTTGCTGTTCTTGCTAAATGATGCTCTTCCAACTTTTACTTCCATAAACACCAAAAAATTATGTCATAAACGGGTAAGTACACCATAGACAACAATCGCTCGTTATTCAACATGAAGTGTGATATTATACAGCTGTTATACGACATTACTACGACCTCACGATAGGAAACATAAAATGTTGTGAGTAAACGCATGATAATATCGCACGTTGAAACCGTTACCGTCACTATACAAAAAACCTGCTTTTGAGAAAAGTGCTGGTCAATTTTTGAAAATTAAATTTTAACATTTTTACAAAATTAAAAAAATTTGAGATTTTGTTGTTTTTGACAAATATAAAAAAATGAATTTCTTTTAAGCTGCTTATGAATTCAAACCCGCATGATTATATTTAAATTATTTATTTATGTTTTTCGTGTATTTTTTTGTATAGTGTCATTATTACAGTTAAAATCAGAATACTTTTCGTATAGTGACATAAGCATCGTAAAACAAAATTTATTAATATAGATATAAAACCTAGCCAAATAATAAAAACTATTAGTTAGTTTGCCGTATAATGCCAGCATATTATAAGAATTATACTTTTTCCACTGTACTACCTACCTACAGACAAGAAACAAATGACCCTAACTAACCCCTCTCCCCTGAACTTTGATTAAAAGTATTAATTTAAAGCATTTTAAAATATCCATTCCTCCTAAATATGTCACTTTTTATTCCTATTATAGTTTGTTTGTCCTTCCCGTTTTCAGTATCATGAGCTGCCTGAAGAAAACCTCAGCTAATTGATTTCAAATAA
Organism: Tuta absoluta; assembly: GCA_027580185.1. Lineage (NCBI taxonomy): Eukaryota > Metazoa > Arthropoda > Insecta > Lepidoptera > Gelechiidae > Tuta > Tuta absoluta. The sequence goes on along the minus strand of JAQAHW010000029.1, from coordinate 4,735,215 downwards.
TACATGTTTCACTTCTTATAAATTGAAGAATGTCTAAACAAGTAGTAGGTAGGTAAATTTTACTGTTGAGTAGGTACTCTTTAAAGAACTGTTACATGGTTACATTACAGAACGACTGTGTATAAATTATTCCTTCCGGTTGACAAAAACATGTTTTTTAAATAAATTTGGCGTTGCCATTACAACTGTATTCACAGTGCTAAAAATTTACTTTTTGACATCTGAAACAATCTTGATATTGTAACGTAAACGTTTATTGCACGATATATGCCGTACACTGCTAAATAAATAGAGCAGGAGTGATATTGATAATTGTCGATCCAGTATCTACCCCAAAAGTCTCGCTACTATGGGTATTTATCTTCTGTTTATTTAAATTTAAGTACTAATGAATAACAAGGACGATGCCACTGTTACCAACATCAGTGCTGACTCTCTACCTTTGCTGACCAATGATAAAAATAGAACAGTTTACTGATTTAAAAAAAGGTTTAAGATGTTGATTCATGTCATGGTACTCATTATAGTCAAAGGTTAGAATAAACATCATGAAATCAAGAAAAATCTTCTTGATATATGTACCTTTAGTCCTCAATTTGTACCACATGTATGTTGTATAAGCAGGGGGGATAACGGTTAAAGCTCCGATGCACAGAATTCTAAGAATTATTATCCTATACCTATTAACTCTTACTAATTCAACTACTGATGGATTAAATAATGAGATAAATTAATTTATTTTCCTTGCCTATTTTCTTTTTAAACTTAAACTTTGAACTATAGGTATAACATTAGCCAGTGATACAGTATACTGGAGAATTTGGACCATATTACACTATTCAAACGAATTATGTGCAATTACAAGCTAAATATGATGCTTTTATGAACTTGCTCTACGAATTAAAACGATCATTACAAAACCAATTCATTCAATTATTGTTTAAGTTATTTAGTATGGAAATAAAAAACTTTCACGTCAAATATGTATACAATAGAGTCTAAAATCACTTACCGATCCCTTATCAATCTACTTCAAATTAAAGGACTTTGGGCATTAAATCAAATAAGACCATACTAATTAAATTTATAGCCAATCAAACCAAAATATTGGAAGTAAATTAGTTTTTTGAATTTGTCTATTTGGTATTGATTCGTTGGATACATAACTTCTAATATTGCAAAGATAAAAAGCCTGTATGGATACAAATACACTCCTGATTTAAAAAAACTACTCAAATTCATTAAATTACTCTAATAACACTGCCCTAAAGCATTAAATGAAAGGATTGTGCGGTATCACATACAAAATTAGTTAAAATATTTTCAGACTAAACTGTCACTATTTTTAACATGACATGATTTTGAGAGAAAAATTTCAATTGTAAGACATTAAAAAAGACACTAAACGTAAACGGTCATTTTAATTTGAAACGTATGTTCCAATTGTTATTAAACAATGAAAGGAAAAGTGGCATTAAATTGAAAATGACGTTTTGTTTTAAATGTTTAGTATCAATTTGTGAAGATATATAGACACTATACTCAAAATGACGCTTTAATTTTAACTCTTCATTTCATTTCTTCATAAAAGTTAAATGTAAAAATGACACTTTATGGATAAATACGTTATTTCAGTAATTCTTTAACACTTTATTAAAGAAAATTAATATCAGAATGACACTAAACAAAATATGACGATTTTCCTCTCAGTGTTTACTCTATAATATATGCCATACATGTCACTATACAAAATATGTCACTATTACATTTTACTTAGTACCAAATTGGTAAAAACTGCATACCGACACTACTTAACCCAGGCACTTGTAATGTAGCTAGAAAAATAGGTGTCTTTGCATTTAATTCTTTGCAACGTGTAAACACAGATGGCGCTTTTACTAAAAAACATGCATATTTCGTATAGTGACGGTAACGCTTTCAACGTGCGATATACATAAAATTGATATAAACATCAAGTTTACAGCCAAAAATGGGGCGGAAAATATTTATATTCACCTATTCATTTATTATCATACGGGGTGGTTTTGTACAAAACAATCAAACAAGTTTTGAAAACGGTCAACTTACGCCGAACCACGTCTTTCGGAACGTCCCTATATGATAACATAATCTACATAACACAAAAATATTGTGTTAGCTTTGTGGATCAAACAACACCTTGACCTTATATTTTTTTAGACAGTCCAGTACCTATTCAAAATATTATAAACGCAATCCATAAATACAAATTCTAGTATTATGATCATAGAAGTTGAGCCATGTAAAAATCGTATTTAAACGTTTATAAAACACACAAAAAAAACATATTAATAAATATGACATCAATAAATATCGTCATAACTTTACATATCACATACAATCAATTTTTAACTGAACTATTCGCAGGTGTGATCCTACCCTATCTTAAACTCATTTACAATTCTAAGCGCCATAATAGTATCTATAAGGGTACTAAGATAACTCTTACACACAGTATTTATAAACCTATATAGCTAGGTTAAGGCTTTCAAAAATGCCTGGGGGAACCGTTTATCTTTAACAAAGTATCCAGTTGATGTTAACAATACGCCAAGGCACGATTTAAAGTTACAAGAAAATCTGAAAACATGCCTTGAAATATAAAGAAGGTTCTCAAGAAATAAGGACCATTTTATGAGAGCGTAGAATCAAAAGCATTTCAAAGCAAATCTCTTCACAATAACAAATTGCTCTATCTGCTTTGATAAAGATTTGTAGTTTATTCTAAATAAAAATAATGTTTTTATCCTTACACTCTTATAAGGTCCTATTCATTTCAGTGCAAATATTTTTAGGGTGAGTTCTACTCGTAAAACTAAACAACTTTTCCCCGTAAACATCAGCCGAAATATGAAAAGAAAGTTGGACTTTCCATACATATTAGGAACATTTTTGCTTGGGAGGTTTTTTTTTATTTTTTGCATATTATGTCGACCTATATTTATAGGAAAAAGAAGTTGAATTAACGAGTACCACTTACCCTAAAAAAAATTGCACTGGGTTTAATAGGACCTCATATACAACAATACAGTAATATTCCCCTGAAAAACCAAGACAAGGTGCCTTAGACAGGCAGGTTTGTGTATCCCGGGATACACCAGATAGCAATGGGGGTTCTATATAAGATGTATAGTCGTTCACATGTACTCCACAAGCTGTGTAAGTTAGCCATATAAGAGCTGTATAGCTTGCTATAATGCTCTTATAGAACCAATTTGGGCACAAATTAGACAGCCTTAAGTTCACAATGGATATATATTAGCTCAATAATAGCGATATAATAGCAGTTTAAGTAGTAACATAGGACTTAAGGCTGACTAACGGCGCTATTTAGGAGGCAGTGTGAACCATACAACGTGCATGAGTGGAATAAAGAGTAACATGTGGTTAAATATACAGCCTTCACAGTTATAAAATCTGACAAACGTACTCCAGTACTACCTGAAATTCACATGTGTCCTTAATTATTTCTTCATTTCTATATCATTCCATTTAGTTATTGATTTTATGAGTGCCCAGACATAATATAACTCCGGCGGACATCAATTTAGATATTTTTAATGATAATACGCAGAAAGTACCACTTTCAATACTTAATGCCTTGGGAATGCAACTTTATTGTGAAATATACACATATTTACAGCTAAAATATTTACGCGCCTCTATAAAAACGCCGTATTCATGATAAAATATTTAAAACTGTGTGAGAGGAAATCTAAAATTTTCAGGTTTTGATGTTATTTGAACATTTTAATATTACTACGGTAATCAATAATAACATCAAACCGAACCTGAATCGCTTTTTGCGAGTATTTTGTGAGAAATCTGCATGATAAGTTTGGAGATTTATTTGGCAAATTGTAGGATAAGTAGGACAAAATGGTGGAAATGAACAGTGGCTATGTGAACTGTTATAACGCCAATTTAATGCGGTAGAGCGTATATAGGTTTACATGTGTTCTGTTAGAATGCTGTTAGCCTTATAAAGTCTCACATTTGTACCACTACAGAGCCAATGTCTGTAAATGTATCCAAATGTGAACTTATGTACAGCTTTAAGATGTACTTCAGGTCTTGTGGGATGAGTGAAATAGAATATCACATTCACATTCATATTCAGCTTAAAGCAATTAAAAGTAGTAATTGTGGACAAATGAACTGCTATTGATGTTATAAGACAACACATTTGGTTCTTTTAACAGCCCATAGCGCTCATGTGAACGATTCAAACACTTCTATACGGGTAGCAAATAAAGGTTATTTTGATGATCACAAACAAGCCCTACTCCAGCTACTAGCTGCATAGAAGACTAAAATAAGTAAACATAACAGCTTTTGGTTGTATAACTGACCACGTGTGTGCTATTATAATGCTAGTTCTATAACATCGTAGAAGTAGGCTGTTAAACAGCGATTGCCGTATCTCTACCCTCCTATATTGCTCTTAATCAGACGGCTGACTAAAGGATAGTTGTTAGAGTATTAAAACACCAACAATCGTATAAAAGTATAACTCTACACTCTTATAAGTCCCTTACACAGGTATGGGGGTTAATAATCGCCATAATGCAGCTCATAGATCACAAGTGAACTGTTTTAATGCTTCAAGTTCACATGTGAACTAAATGTGTACTCTTAAATGGAGTAAAATGTTATTTGGGGCCGGGATCGAACCAGGAACTTCTGGATTCTGATGCCAAACTCAAACCTCAACGTTTGGTTCGTGTTACGGAGTAACAAGAGCAGTTCTTCAGTTTAACTCCTACTTTAATGCCTTTCTAAGACAAAGATAACACATATACAAGTACAAAAGCAGCCGCAGAGTTGAAACTTGCTCCCGGTGTGTCTAAAGTAATGACACCTCAGCTTATCCTTAACGCTTTCAATGCTGGAAAACACGTTTTTTTCCAAATTTTGCAAGTTTCCAAAAAAACTTTTTTTTCGTTAATATCACCTTGACTCGAGGGTGTGTATTGCAATTTCAGGCAATGGGCTGTCAACCTGTCACTATGGTGATATATAATTTTCCGAATTACCCTTAAATGTTTGTCAGACATGGCGTTACTGTACGCTTTTTTATACTCGTTTGCGCTCAGCCTTCCCTGTAAGGGATTATAGACTTGATATGTGTGAGTGTATACCATCTCACGCTATTATAAAATTATTATTTTTGCATTTGTCACACCTCGCACTAATATTATGAACATATTCATGAATTTTATAAAGATAAATTAGCCCTGAGCAACATATTCTGGACTGTTATGTTACCACGGAAACGCGTCATTTTCATGTTAGAAAAAATTGCGTCGCATTGAGAACCTCCTCATTATTTTGAAGTCGGTTAAAAAGAGTAGCAGTGGATAAAATCGCTACGCGACATTCAAAATTAGAATCAAATTATCTTTTTTAACGTATTCAATGCTAACTTATTTAACAATTTTGAAAACAATATGAAAGTATATTATCATAAGAAAATAATAATCCAAATCCTGGCAAATAGATTATAAATATACATACATATATCACGCTTAGCGTAAAACGAACATTAGCACCACGTCTGACAAACATTTTAAGGTCATTCACAAAACTGAGTTTCGCCTAAGTGACAGGTTGTCAGCCCATCGCCTAAAATAAAAATATACATGTATCCCTCGAGTCCTTTAGTCGCCTCGTTCTTCACCAATGGAAAGGAAATGGGGTGGTAATAGTCTAAGCCGACATCACACAGTAGCAAAAGATTAATGGTATTTAACGTGTTATCATTATAGCGGGTGTTGAATGCCACACCTACTCCAAAAGTAAATCAGTATAATCCCTGAAGCCTTTGTGCTTGATACTGAAAATCCGGATTTAGTCCTACGCTGGGTAAATACATACATATTAGTTTACAAACTCTGTCAAAGATTAAGTTCCATTTAATCTATTGAGACATTCATGAAAAACTATTTCATTAAGCCTAGCGCAAAACTCAGCTTATGAGTTATTACCTCATCTGTGATTCTGCTGCGGTATGATTATGATTAATTTTCCGTTTAAGTTGTTCTCGCTATCTTTCCGCAGATAAGGTGGTTCTCTCACTTGTCGTCCGTCGTTCCGTTTTTTAACGCAACCTAACGGACGCGTATGTCAAACGACAGACGCATGCGTTACGCTGCGTTAAAAACAGAACGACCGACGACAAGTGATTGAACTGCCTAAGTTTCAATTTTTACATAAAAATTAGATACCTTTTTTTGGTGGACTTTTAAAATATCCACATTAATATATACTCACGTATGTGTATTTAAAACTTTAAGTCTGTTTAGTTGCTTTAGTTTACAAAAAACAGTACCGCTTTGCTAGGCGGTAAAGCTAAAAATATTGTTTTCTTGTAGGCAATGCTACGGTGCCTACGCCGTAGCAGAACCCTACGTCAAACACGTAGGCATTCTAAAACCTAACACCCAAACGTCTGTAGGCTAATAATAAGTAGATTAAAGATTAAATAATCTGTACCACTGCGGGTCTGATGGGACTTAGCAACTGTTAATCGCTAATCCGCGAAACCTCTCCAATTTACATTAAACTTAGTTGAACTCTAAGATTGCTGTCAGATTCTACTGGAATTGAATGTTTGTTAAAATATTAAAGCAAACGCGGTTTTTCATACATTTTTGTTTTTTTAAGTAATTTTTCTGTGTGATCCTTTAGCTTTTTGATTCTAGTCCTTTTAATCATCTGCTTGCGGTATCCTCGAATAAACAAAATACCTAATATATAAAATTTAAGATGGTCTTCGCCTCCTTATCTTGAAAGTCATATTTCATTTTAGCAAGAAAAAAAACTATTCTAACCAAAAAGTAAACCTCTTACTTCTTTAATGCGCTCACATTTTCTCTAGAAGAAGTAAAATACTTTAAGGTACCTCGTAACGGGGAGTTTAGTGTCAGAACCCAGAATATGGGCGCTATAATCATTAGGGCGGAGAGGAATAAAACTACACGACAGTATACTTAACTAGAAGGAATACTGGTACCGTTAGCAAAATAAAAGAATTCTTTTGAAATTTCATGTCATAAGATACAGATGGATAAACAATCACGCCTGTATCCCGGGTAAGCGAAGGTTGTGTGCGCTATGACTGACAAATATTTTAGGCGCATTTCAATGTATCGCTGTTTACCTCTCACATTATTGTGGTAAAAAATCGTTGATGAACACTGTCTTACTAGTGTTCAGCTCAAAATATACTTAAATTATTCATTGACGTGTAAAAAAAAATTAACCCAAGTTAGCTTTGAAAGATTTTACACTTACAAATCATCAGAATTAAACAAAACACATACCGCAAAAAAATTAAACGCAAATTAAGACGCTGTCTAAATAATTTTTCCATACGATCCTATTCGATTTGACGTTGTTAAACTACTTAAACACTGTTAAATTAATTTTATTATACCGTTTAATTTTTACAACCACTTACAATAAACTTACAATCTTTGCCTCACTCCTTTCGACACTTGAAAGCGAAACACCTTGCACTTGAACTCGAATCTTACTCAATAAGTACCAACACTTATGTCCCCAGAAAGTTTTACTTTATAAGTAAGTTAAGAAATGTTTTACATACAACATACCTACATACGCGTACAAACATAATTATATATAAAGTGCAAAATTAAAATTAAATTCAGTTCATCAGGGCGATTTGTACTCGTGAATTTGAACAACTTTTTTCTTTCTTTCTTAAATGGTCCTACCTTACAAAGACTTTGTACCTCACCCCTCATAAATAATTTAAAAAATTAATTATATTTCAAAGCTGTTTCCAAATACTCCATTTACCCTGATATCATCAGAATGAAATACAAAACTTACATACTCACACAACCTTTGACTCACTCCATTCTGCACTCGAGAGCGAAACACCTAAGTCTCCGACCTTACTCTACTTGTAGCCACACTTACGTCCCGTAGTACTCAGTTCTTACCTGAAAACAGAAAATTAAGTTGCATTTTATTTGCTTTAAATTGTAACAAATTCTATCCAGAGATTTTCTAGTTGGGGATTTCGGAATTCTTGTTAAAACAATCATGAATTTGATCAACAGAAAGTAACTTGACAAATTTTAATCTGGTATGCCGTGTGATACTGGCTTAGAGTAGAATTCACCCCATTTCTTCCTCGCGGGTATCCTTAGAGGCGACTAAGGAACTCGCGGGTTTCATATGTATTACAATTAAATATAGTGATAATGAATTCTGGCCCTCAAATATTTGTCAGGCGTCGCGATAGGGACTGTATTTTACGCCGGTTACGCTCTGCCTACCCCGCACGGGATAAAGGCGTGATATGTATATGTATGTCATAAGTACTAATGACCAGTGAGAGCGGTCTAAAATAGACAAACAATAGGGTAATCTTACTAATATTTGTTTGTTACTTCTTCATGCTAAAACTACTGAACCGATTGTTATGAAATTTGGCACACATATAGAAGGTAACATGGATTAACACATAGGATAGTTTTTATCACCACATATACGTTCAGTAGAATACCAGCTAGTAGAAGTATATAAAATCCATAATGTATAATATAACAATTATTATTGTGCAACAAAATATCAAACTTATTTCTTAACGTTTATAACTATTAACGTATATTAAGTACATAAATTGGTACAGTGCATTTTCTGTAAGTAGGTTTACCTTCCACAACAATGTATATAATTATTTGTTATTTAACTACAAAGGAAACACTAACGCCATTAGTCTGTTATAATAAGCTTTTATACTTTTTATTACAAGGCAGAAGCGGTAAAGCAAATTAGCGAGCATGACTTGCTGTGAACAGGAAAGTAACTTGTAAATGCAATTTCCGTAGTGACTCATAATAAATAGCTTAATAATAATGTAGTTAGTTACAGTGAAAGTCAATTTAATCAAAAATTTATCTTGTGATTTCTTGGTTAATGTAAATGTTTTAGAAAGCAACGAAAACCTGTTATTTGCGTAAAATTATAAAAAAATGGAGGATAGTGTAACACAGATTTAATCATTGCATCTTTATAAGTATCATCGTATGGTGCCGGCTTAGAAAAGCATCACCCCAATTCCACCCATGAATTGTATAAACCGCCTTAGGAATAATTATCCAGGGAAAGGGCAACAGCGTTCCCTGTGAATACAACATTTTGCACTGCGCTCGTCAATCCGCCTGCCGAGCGTGGTATTTTGCGATCATGATTGAGTATACTGAGATTTACTTGCAGACAAACTATAAAAACAGATTTTGGGTCTATCAGTTTTAAGAAAGAAAATTTCTATTTCATAAATAAATAATAAATGCCTTTGATGTTTACTGATGTTTTCTAGTGCTTTGCTGAAACGTAGTAAGAGAGAGACTGGATTAAAAAATAAATACTTAATTTTACTGGCACTGATAAAATACTACACAAAAAAAACCTTCTTTCGCCGATTGGCCTAAATTCTCACGAAAACGTGTACCCTCCAAAGCACAATTTGCCGTTCGAAGATCTCGCGAAATCATTTTGTTGAACAAGTTTCGTCTTTTCACTAGAAAATTTTGTCCCCAAGTTAAGAACAAATATCTGGAGCGGGTCCGATTCATTATGCGTCTTTTACTACGGAAAAGTAATTCGAAGTTGTGCAAAAAGTTGAAGTTTAGTTCGTTCCCCGTCGGGAGCCGTGAGGTATTCCAAGACTCTGAGGGAATTATTGGAACCCCTGATTTTCGGGATCTAATCCCTCCAGTCCACTATGATTCGATTTGAGAGGATTGGGACGGTGGTATGGTGTCGTTGAATTCCATCGACAAACTTTGGAGTTTTTTTATTTTCTGCGAGTGGTCAGCCCAGTGGTTTTAACTTAAACTACCTGTGTACCTATAGAAATACAATGTTTTGATGTTTAAGTAAGGATTTGATTTCTTTTATGGAAATATAATTTTCATTATAAGTCTCTAAGTCATGAGGTCCTACCTAATGTTGATTACTTTACAAGGAACATAATGAAGCAATTATTTATCTATTTAAAATGTTTTTAAATATTCGAAGCATTTTTTGGCAGGATTATCAACCTTACAGGATGAAGTAATTATAGCTATAGAACAGGTGAAAAACAAATTACAGGCAAATGTTTTGACAGGGTAGGGTCAGAAAATAGGGGCTTACAAAGTTCTTAACCTATTATTGAATAATTTTGTGAACTGTCATAACCTTTGATTGATGCATTCGTTTCTATCCACGTCTGTATCAACATAAACATAAAAAGTAATTTCGAAAGCATTCGAATCAGTGAACACGACGAATAAATACTGACATTGAAACTTTCCAGACAAAAATACATTTTAGTCGGTGAAGAGCTTTTCTAATTTCATGCCTTGAAGTTCTTTGAATCCATTTTGATATAAATCATGATCGAAAACACATTTAGTTTACAGTAGAATTATGAAGATATTTTTAAACTGTTTAATACCCTGTTCTTATGTTATAAAATAAATAACCACAAGTGTACCACCGATTGTTATGTTTTTTCTTAGGCTTTGAGCTTTAAGAGAGAGTAATAAGGTTAAAAATCACTGGTACATACGCTTTACCACGGTGAGGAGAGGAATTCATAAACAGTCAAGGTCCTGTCAAAAAATTCGATAACTCGAAGGAACTTATTTCGTCCTTTCGTCACCAAAACCTTTAAACTTCTTAAGTAAATCTGTACCCAAATCGACTTGGAGAGAAACCACTTTTATACACTGTTTTTCTGAACTGAAAAACAATAGCAATATTGGAATTTTTTAAACTTCCTAAAAGTGTCTTAAAGTTTCGTCCCGTGTCACTTTTATGGGTCGTGAATTACGAAGATGATTTTTGTATAAAGGGTTGTCAAAAATATATCAAGAAATACGAAAAAAAGTGACATTCTCGTCTTAAACTAAAACTTCAAAAAATAATAAGATTAAACTAAAATCATTCAACTTACTATTTTTTGTCATTGCATAGGACACTCAGACCCTTTTTTAAGCTACTGGGTGACCTCGTTCCACAGCTTTATCTGACACAGAATGGAGTTAAGATCAAACTGTAAACCAAAACACTTAGACCAAAACACTAAGGCAGTAAAATCACTGAAATATAAAATATTTTCCGAGATAAAGTCATAGTACTGTAATAAAAGCCCCCTTGCTTTCAGCACCATGAGCTGTAATAAAATCGAACACTAAAAACCAAGTGAATGAAAATGCGTGTACGGCTTTTATTTCGGTCTTCAAATAATGAAGCCCTTATGAATTTAAATTTCGATAAAACCTTAGATTTTTATACGTGGTTTATTCTAAAAATATTCCTACGAATAATATTCATCTAGTTATTTTTCTTCTGTCGCGTAGGACACGGAATCGACGAATCTTAGTCTAGTTAATAAACAGGAAACTTTTAGATTTAACAGCCCATGTCGTCCCACTGCAGGGCAAAGGCCTCTCTCCTCTTTTTCCACGTCTCTTGTTTTATTATCAGTAAAATTATATCTTGATATAAAAATAAGTAATTGAAAAAAAAGACGAGTACCAAGAGGTTGAACATTTGAAGTGCTCGATCGGGGCTCCGGTAGCTCGTGCACGGTGGGACGGTACTCCACAGGTCCTGGGTTCAATCCCAGCCGTCGCTACCATTTTCAATTTCTTATTTTCATTTATAATAATAATAATCACTGTGACTGCAAAATAAACCATAGTATATAATATCGTAAATTTTTGACAACCCTATTTAATGCTTCAAGTATTCTAAGGTTGGCAACTCCCGACAATTCCCAAACAAAGTGAGACAGGTGCAAAGTTTTCGTTACGAAGCCTTCCCCTAGCGTGTGTATTAAATATATTGGCATGTCATGTGGAAACTTCCGCCGAGTTATTAATTCTGGTTGTCTAGTTTTTTGAAAGAATTACTTAAATTTGCCAGAAGGTTGCTTTTTTGTCAGTTCGGTTTTTTTTCGTCGCTTTTGGGGTCGGCCCTCTAGTTGTCAATTAATTTGTCACTCTGCTGGGCGCAACTGTGTCATTGAATTTCCCAGAAATATTGGAAAAATCTGAAGTGGCAGTGGGCTGGGCCCATCTGTCGTAGAACCGACGGACGGTGGAGTAAACGGGTTCTCGAGTGAAGGCCATGCCTCGGCAAGCGTAGTGTTGGACGACCTCCGGCCAGATGGACCGATGACTTTAAAAAGGCAGCTGGTAGCGACTGGATGGTGAAAACGGGAGATCGTGCTCTATGGCGTACCCTGGGGGAGGCCAACGTCTAGCAGTGAACTGCAATAGGCTGATGATGATGATTGGCAAAATATGGGTACAAGCATTTGTTAGTTGAACGTCAATATCATAATACAAAGAGTAACGTGTAAAATAAGCCGTAAAGAAGTCAAGGTACTCATCTGAACAACTTATTAATGGAACGCTGGTCAAATTATGAAAAATAAATCCTTAGTTGATTATAAAGCTCATCGGAAATTTTCTATGGAAGGTCAAATTTTGACTCATGTTTCATGAGGAAAGTTGTTCAGTTTCATGAGTGCCTTGACCTCCTTTCAACTTATATGGGGTGGTATGGGATCTACCTCCTAGCGATCCACCCCGGGCAACGGCAACACAGGCTTGCCTGTGGATAAGTCCGGCTGAACGATCCCACTAAGCGGTGGAAGGCTCCGTAAGGGGCCGCCTGGCTCGCGACCACCATCCCACCGAAGTCTGGCGCCAAGTAGCCACTTGCGTTCCGTCAGTGTGTGCCAGTGCCTTAACAGGCTTCTTCTGGGTGAGTTTGCTCTATCTTAGACTCTGTCTCTGTCCTATGACCTAGACTAGAGTCAAGAGCAAACCTTCATTAATAAATATAAAAACAAAAAAAACTTGTTGTACCCTTTTTGTTACCCTCTGTGTAATAAAGATCACATTGTGTAGACAAATTTTATCTTTTTTTTTTGGGCATTACCATATAAAACCAAGAATAAAAATAAAATTACCGCGCCTGACAATACTTAATTTGTGATATTCATACTAAGTATCCAATCGCTTGATGGCTGATGTGGCGCAGTGGTAGTGCAACTGCCTGCAGCGTAAAGGTTCCAGATTCGATTTCCGGTTGGAAACACACAAACATGATATTATCAGTTTGTGAATCTGTTCCCAGTCTGGTTAGGACATTGCAGGTTGAACCTGATTGTCCGTAAGAAAGATGGTTCCATGCTTCAGAGGGCACGTTAAGCCAATGGTCTCAATGGTCTCAATTGCTGTCTGTGATTACTTAGACGGCCATGACAGAGGCCTACTTGTATTAGTAGGCGGTTGAAAAACTCTGACACCAGGGTTCATCGGGTCGTTCATTGACACGGTGTCCATCCCACGAGAAAAAAACAGATCAGTAAAGTACAAAAACAATTTTTCATCCATACTAACATTCACAATTCCAGCTTCTACGCTGTTTTACTGCCAATATAGCTCTGGGCCATTATTTTAAATAGTGGGCACTACTAATCAAGCCAAAGCCTTTAAATTAAAAGTCGCTGATATCTTTAACTGAGTTAAGTCCGTTAAATTGAATTATAGACCATTCTGGCTATTTGGCCGCCGCAGACACACGAACGTACAGACTAGGGATGCACCGTTTAGTCGAGAAAACCGACTAGTCAGTTGGTTAGAGGATGAGTCGGCTATAATAAAGCCATTTAATTTTAATCTAATAATTTGACAAAACTTGTAACAAAAATGTTTTAATGAAATTACGAAAGTTAATTCGTAGACAAGGTTGTAATAAATAGTTTTTCTTCCCGACATTGCAAATTTTTTACTTAAAAAATTAGAAAATTGCCTTAATGGCACTGAAATAGCCGGCTCACAAACTAGTTAGGAAAGTGTAACGATCGTCAGCCTGTGCGGACCATCGTACACACAAATATATTCTGATATTTATATGTTTACTAACAACTCAATTTCTTTGAAACTATTTTAAATAAAGTAAAGTCATCGTATCCAAAGCAGTTATAATGCAAATCGACTTTATTCTATTACTGTTTTTTAAACTAAGCCATTATTTAGCAGTTTCTTATAAAAATAACTTGCATTCAATTTAAATGCAAACCTGAAAGAGATACGGTTATTTTGATATTTGTGGCAACGGAACGTTCATTACTCTTTTCTAATTGGTCAACTTTATGCAATAAAGTGAGATTCATTCATGCTATTCATTGATAAACATGTGACGTTACGTTTTACGCAGTGATCAAATAAATACTGATTCTGGTAAGCTCGGTTATGCCCTCTGTCGGCTTAGGTTAGTAGTTTCGCCGAGACGGGATGTCAATCGAAGGGACATGGATGTCGTCATTGTGTCACCTGTGGCACCATCTACCGGGTCGTAATAATAGTTCTGGGTGTTCCGGAAATTTCAGGGAAACGGATGTTAATGTTGAATTGTCAGCTGTTGGCAGAATGCATGGGATAGTTTCTACCGTCGTTTACAGTTGGTAGTATTGCTTGATGATATCCAATGAGATTGATTTTTAAACGGAAGTGGAGTATGTACTACAAGTTTTTGGCATACATTTTATTAGAGAAATTCATAAAAAAGTTTCGATACTGGAGGATATATAGATATATATATCTTTAAGTTTTATGAACAAAAATAATTAAAAGAAATGTTAAGTATTTTGGAAATAAGTAATTTTTACGTGGTAGTTGTGTAAACATCCGAAGTGGGGACTAGTGGGTTAACAAAGGGAAATGGTCGTATATAAGCCCTTGGTCCCTTCATTCGCCCTCTTAGTTCAGACTTAGTTTTACTTTTATGGTGGACCTCTGCAAGCGAGGTTGAAGAGGCGCGGCGAAGCTGACCCACCTGGAGGGCGATTCGTGAGTTTTTAAATTTGGGTTTCTTTTAAATTTTATTTTACTGTGTCTATTTTTCTAGTGAATTTCTCGTGGTTAGCGTTTTTATTCTATACTCTGAAAGTTCGGTATTTAACGGAAATACGGCTAAAACCGCATGGGAGTTCATGGTTTAAATTAAACACGTGTTCCTTTGAAATGAAGAAGAGGGGTTCTGTTTTATTGAATTTAAAGAAATGTGGAAGATTTCTCGTGGTTAGTGGTTTTATTTCATACTTTGAAAGGTCGGTGTTTAATGGAATCACGGGTAGAAACCACATAGGAATTTTCCAGATTCAACGCGTGTATTTTTCTAGAACGTGGAGTCGGGGCGAGTTTTTTTTTTATGCTTTTAAGTCTCAGTACTTTATGAGGATGCGTGTTTGTTTTAAACCCTACGTTTTTGAGATTATTTTGCATTTTACTCTTCGATAATTTTGCTATGCTATTTTCATTGAGTTTATTTTGCGGAATTTATTTTTATTTGCGTTTCCGGTTTTATTTCCGTTACGGATTTATTTGCGGTTTTCATGTTGCAATTTTTTCTTATTGGTATTTCTGATTTTATTTTTCGTTACGGCTTTTATTTGCGTTTTTTCTTTTACTTGCGGGTATTTTCATTTCTATTTGATTTTTTGAATTTTATTTTGAACATGTGCCTTTTAAATATATTATACTTTTGTTTAGTGCCTTTTATTTTTGCCTCTGATTTACTATGTTTTGCGTTCTTTTCTATTTTATTTGTGCCTATGTTTTGTTATTTGATGTGGAATTTCAGGCTCCACTCACCCCGGGCAAGACACCTTAGCCCTTGATCTGTATTCTGAGTCTGGATTACGGGGGGTGAGATTATCTATCCTGCTCTCATTGCACGAGGAGGGCTACCCTTATTCCTACCCCCATCCGCTTATCGTCTCAGGTCTCATGGCGATAAGCTTCCCGCACTATTTATATGTGTATATATTTAGTAGGTATGCTTAGGGCTAGGGTGATAGGCATTTTAGGGCTCGGTCCGTACGTAGGGATTCTCAAAACAACTTATATTTTACCGCGAATGTCTCGTTCTACCCGCGTAGTGTTTAACTTGTGTTTTTGCGACAAATCACCCGACTTACGCATGCATCATGCGTTATGAGAGATTATTGTTTGTAGTAGGAATGTTGTTCCTCAGTGACGAGTTTTCCTATTATAAGGTCACAGATACTTGAATTTTTACCCCTACGTTCATTTGCAAGGGTAAAGATTAATTGATAACTTAGTTTCCTCGAGCGAGCGAATGTGAGCGAGAAGCGACCCAAAGGTTCATCTAGGTACCTATATCTCCTCGACACCGACTCCCGCGCCGCGAGCGAAGTACACCCGACACCCGCTGCGCGACACCGCATTTGCTTGACTTTTCACGTCTTACACCTAAGGGTTTCTCTTTATGCACACTAGGCTCGGGAATAATTTGTACGTGAGTTTGTATGTAGGCAGGAATATTCTCCTTTCATTTTATCATGAATTGTTTCATACTTTACGCTTGTTAACCCTTGTAGTTGTATATTTCGTGAGGACATTGTCCAGCAGTGATATGTGTAATTTACTGTGGGTTGTATAGGATCAATATTCAATGAATTTGCATAATATCTAAGTATATTTTGTTTAGACCAAAACGTTTTATACTGCACTCGCCACTCTGTCCTTTTGTTTCATTCGTTTTGCCTTAAACACATAATGGTTTTATTCTACTGTAGGTGCCCTTTTGAAACACATGCGTATCTCAGTTCGTCATACTTCTTAATTTAGTCGTATTATAGCCGTGGGAGCTTAGTAGTTAATGTATTTGCAACGCGCGAAACAACTAGGGTTCGATTCCCACTCGATACGTAGTTGAGAGTAGCATAGTTTAGTAGGTAGGTAGAAAGTCTTCTTAAATTAGTTGCATTTTAGCCACGGTGGCTCTGTGGTTAATACCTTCTAACAATGGGGTTCGATTCCCGTAAACTTCGGACGCAATTACGGACGGCGCGCGGGGCGCCTAATATCCCTACAAGTTGTTCTGTAGAAATGCGTATGAAGCTAGATCGTAGGTAGTTATCAGAGGCGTGGCGTAGTACTATCGGCAAAATGTCTATCTGCCTGTATAAGGTGTAGACTTTATTGTTTTTTATTCATGGGTACTTTTGTGGTGTGATTCCGGCTTGGAATGGCACCGCCCCGTATCTTTCCTTTGGGAGTCGTAGGAGGTGACTTGAGGGTGTGTCGAATGTTTGTCGGACGTGCCGTCATTTGCGCTCTGCCTGCCCCGCAGTGGATTGTGGGCGTGGTATGTGTGTGTGTGTATGTATATTCGTACTTTCGGCGTCACGTCTATCTTTCCTTGGGAGTGTTTGTCGGACGTGGCGTGAATGTCCGGTTTTTGAGGCCGTTTGCGCTCTGCCTGCTCCGCGGTGAATTAGAGGGGTGATGTGTGTATGTATGTATGTATGTATGTACTTTCAGCGTCAGGTCTACCTGCCTGTATTAAGGGTCGAGTTATATTAGTTTTATTATATAGGTACTTTCAGTGTCATATCTATCTGTATGTATGAAGGGTCTACTTATATCGGTTTTGTTTTACGTATCGGCGATATAATATTTCGTAGTTTACTTATTTGTGGGGTCGACCGCCGTGTAAGCATTCATAGACAGCAACCTAGAGGTATATTTTGCTGTTCTTGCTAAATGATGCTCTTCCAACTTTTACTTCCATAAACACCAAAAAATTATGTCATAAACGGGTAAGTACACCATAGACAACAATCGCTCGTTATTCAACATGAAGTGTGATATTATACAGCTGTTATACGACATTACTACGACCTCACGATAGGAAACATAAAATGTTGTGAGTAAACGCATGATAATATCGCACGTTGAAACCGTTACCGTCACTATACAAAAAACCTGCTTTTGAGAAAAGTGCTGGTCAATTTTTGAAAATTAAATTTTAACATTTTTACAAAATTAAAAAAATTTGAGATTTTGTTGTTTTTGACAAATATAAAAAAATGAATTTCTTTTAAGCTGCTTATGAATTCAAACCCGCATGATTATATTTAAATTATTTATTTATGTTTTTCGTGTATTTTTTTGTATAGTGTCATTATTACAGTTAAAATCAGAATACTTTTCGTATAGTGACATAAGCATCGTAAAACAAAATTTATTAATATAGATATAAAACCTAGCCAAATAATAAAAACTATTAGTTAGTTTGCCGTATAATGCCAGCATATTATAAGAATTATACTTTTTCCACTGTACTACCTACCTACAGACAAGAAACAAATGACCCTAACTAACCCCTCTCCCCTGAACTTTGATTAAAAGTATTAATTTAAAGCATTTTAAAATATCCATTCCTCCTAAATATGTCACTTTTTATTCCTATTATAGTTTGTTTGTCCTTCCCGTTTTCAGTATCATGAGCTGCCTGAAGAAAACCTCAGCTAATTGATTTCAAATAATACATGTTTCACTTCTTATAAATTGAAGAATGTCTAAACAAGTAGTAGGTAGGTAAATTTTACTGTTGAGTAGGTACTCTTTAAAGAACTGTTACATGGTTACATTACAGAACGACTGTGTATAAATTATTCCTTCCGGTTGACAAAAACATGTTTTTTAAATAAATTTGGCGTTGCCATTACAACTGTATTCACAGTGCTAAAAATTTACTTTTTGACATCTGAAACAATCTTGATATTGTAACGTAAACGTTTATTGCACGATATATGCCGTACACTGCTAAATAAATAGAGCAGGAGTGATATTGATAATTGTCGATCCAGTATCTACCCCAAAAGTCTCGCTACTATGGGTATTTATCTTCTGTTTATTTAAATTTAAGTACTAATGAATAACAAGGACGATGCCACTGTTACCAACATCAGTGCTGACTCTCTACCTTTGCTGACCAATGATAAAAATAGAACAGTTTACTGATTTAAAAAAAGGTTTAAGATGTTGATTCATGTCATGGTACTCATTATAGTCAAAGGTTAGAATAAACATCATGAAATGGTTCTTTGAGGGCGTGAACAGACCTAGGGTGATCTTCAGAATATCTAAGTGGATGACTTTTTTTAAATAATCGATATGATTTAATTTGGGTATACAAATAACAATGAATACTTTGCTAAACTAGACTAATAAATAACTGAATGCCTTTAGCTGTTTGAGATGCCACACCAAAACGCTTGGATTTTACCTCTATTAGGGCTAGTCCTGCTTGTCCATGCGTTACCCTTTAGAGCAAAAATAATTAATTTAATCTTTTTCTCACAGATGCCTAAATCCTAACCTAATAATACATGGCTTTCGTGCTTGGATGCTTGTAACAAGTGTAAATTTGCTCCGTAGTTGACTTTGATTCATCTTTATCAGGACATAAAGGTGCGTCTCCATTGAGGTGGACCGGCGCGGAGTGGAGCCCAGCAGCGGTGCGTACATTGACCAATCACTTACCTCGAAATCTCCGCTTCCCGTCACTGATTAGTCAACTTGTGCAACACTTAATGGAAACGCACCCAAAGACATAGCAGATAAAAAAAACTCGCTCACTTTTTAATAGAAAATTCAATCTGAACTCTCCTTATAAATAAAATAAAACTAAGATTCGAGGGGCGCGTGACTTTCGCCTGCCAATTCCAACTTTCAATTTGCTACGAGCAACTTGACGCCAGTTCTAATGATTCTAACTCGTTCACTTGATCCGTACTAGCCGCGACCATCACAAGGGACAGCTGGCGAGAATCTGAAGTGTGCAAAATAGAGATACAAGAGCTCGTAAGAGGCGATGGCGCTCCAGAGGGCGATGACAGGGTTTTGTTGAAGATGGAGAGCTTTTCTTAGAGCAATTTTCCCTAAAGATATATATCTATACCCATATATGTGTGTAGACTGTCATCTGCCATAAAGTACAGGGTTATGTGTCCGTCATACAATTTAAGTCAGTACCCAAACATGTCTGGGTGATTCTTTTCATTGAGCCACTAAAGACTGTGCGAAAAGAGAATAGGCGTAGACAATAAGTGAAGTAATATTTTTTTCGTAGTTTGTTATAACATTTTCATACTGAGACACAGAAACGTCCCGTAATCTCGCGCTTACGCCTTTATGCGGTGTGGGGCAAGCAGAACACAAATGACCCCAAACCACGTCTGACAAACATCTAAGGATAATTTTAGAAAACTGGGATCAGCATTACATACAGGTTGTCAGCACATCGCTTAAAAATGTGATACACATGACCCTTGAGTTCCGTTTAGTCGTCTCTTCCGACACCTGTGACATATTAGTGAATTAGTGAAAATATAATCAGCTGTGTCAATAACGACTCGACCAAAACGTACAGAACAGCTGTTCACATGATAAAAACTGATCATATTGATAGCTAGAATACTTTTGCAAAAATTTCGTAAGTATTAATAATAATAATCTTTTTTATTTAAGACAACACATTGGTCCATTTGTTAGTACATATTAAGCTTATACCTAGGTTAGTTTAGTTTATTAAGAATATTGACTAAAACATAACCCTTTACTCGTACTTATAAAAATGACGTCAGAGATGTTCCCGTATTTATAACTCAAACACACATGATTAAATCTTTTCGATAGGACTATGTATGTACGCAGAAAGTTATTCATCAGATCGGTCATAGGCAATTCTCGCACTTGTCGGCCGTCGCTGTGTATTTCAAATGCGTCTGTCAAATGACTTGAGAGACGCATCTGTAACATACCGTAACGCCCCGAATCCGTATTTGTATGGAAATTAGATCGGAATTCACAATTTATTTTGAGTGACAGACTTATGCGTCAAAAATACGCACCAACGGACAAAGAATGGGAGATTCACCTTAAAGATAAAGTATGTAATAAAAAATAAATGAAAAATAATGCCATGTATTGCCAGCTTAGAATGCCATATTCTATTTTTTTCCCGCGGGTGTCATAAGAGTCGACCTAGGATCTCAAGGGTTTCTCAATGTGTATTTTGTGTATTTTAGACGATGGCTTCATATCTGCAGAAACAAACTGATAGTAAAAACGAATCTTCTCCAGAGCGTTTAAACTCTGGTCACACCGCAAGGAAACTGGCGTGATGTGTGTATCAGAAGCCTTGTGTCACGTGTTGTACCAAAATGAGTCCACACATACTCATTACTGATAATAATTAACAGTGGTGCAAATATTAAATTATGCAATACTTAACACAAATTATTTACTCAATAAAATCAACGTTTTATCAGACGATTGACATCATTAACGCACAATAAACTTAATACACATTAACAATAATAATGTTAAATATTTACATATTCAACAAAAACATCTCCCAAACGTAACAAATGGGTAGAAAAAAATTAAACACAAACGACAGCTTAAAAGCTAGCAAAAAAAGTGAAATTCGTGCAGAGGTAGAATTTTGCATGAGTCCACCCGCACTGCGACATACCGCCTGTCTCAGACTAAAGAAAAAGGTAGAAGAATCATATACCCTCTACCTACTATCTTATGATAAGCTACATAGCCTGGCACATCGCCACAAGGTTGCCCGCTTGTCAGTTTTTTACATATTGTACTTCGGAGAGTGTGCTCAAGAGCTTCACGACCTTGTTCCACCAGTTCCCTTCTACCAATGGACATCCAGACGCACCGCCGGATACCATCCATACCTGGTTGCCATTCCACTAATTCTGGCTAAGCGCTTCCAGTCATCATTTATAATGCGCACTGCTAAAGAGTGGAACTCACTACCTGCGTCTGTGTTTCCAAACGCATGCACCCCGAAGCTCTTCAAAGTAAGAGTGAACAGGCTTCTTCTGGGTGAGCTCGCTCCATCTTAGACTCTGTCTCTGTCCTATGACCTAGACTAGAGTCAAAAGCAAACCCCTTCTTAGTAAAAAAAATATTTTATTCTTTTCTCTCTGCCCCGCTGCGGGCCCAAACCGTCGCAAGACTTCACTCTCCGGTATTCCGAGCACTGGGTGTACTGAACGATTTCCTAGCTTTGCAGCCTCAATGTGATATTTTTACAGATAAATGGGGGGGTGGTTGAAATGGAATTTTTTAAACACTGTGCGCAATAAATTGAATTTTTAAATTAAATGTGTTTTTTAATTTGTACTTATTTGACTGTTTCTATAAAAATGATTCTATGAAAATGATTTTATAGGCTTAAGAACATATGAATTCATTTAATTTATATGTAATAATCTAATAAAGAACAAATGTAATGACTTGGGAAACAGTAATGTTACATTTGAAGAAGTGCTGACAAGTTATAAGATAACTATACAAAATTATGTTCGGGCTGCAATACACATGCATAATTGCACATACTTAGGTACAGTTAGAAATATAATACGAAATATTGCCTTAACTTACCTTAAATTAGTCCTGTCACTTTCCCTCAAATAGTTTTAGAAAAGAGTAGGAGATATCTAAGCCATGTTGTTTAAAAATGACAATAGGTTCTTCTAAATTTTTACGAACAATTGTTTTTAGCTTTTTGGCTTTCGCATCTAGTAACGTAGTCAGTTCAATGCCATCTACAGAGTTCTTCGAATAATATTATGTATTCTCAAAAAGGAAAGTTTCTATTGAGACGTATTCTAATATTTACTTCTTTAAAAAGCTGAATTTTGTAGTTAAGTTCCCAGCATCTGCTATTAAAAGGAGCCAGCTATTGTTTGTTTTTTTTTTTGTCCGTTTATGGCACTCCGTCTAGTGTATTATCATTTCTTTGATCTGAGACTATTGTATCTAGTAAACCTGTAGTGCTCCAAATTTAAACAACTTTATGTTATTGTTGAATAAAGACAGTGAATAAAAACAGCTTTCTTAAAAGGATGATGAATTAATTGACTTTTTATGTGTAACCAATAATGTAACCAAAAAAAAACGAATCAAAAAGTGGTGTCTGTCTACTTGGTCATGGATTGAATTATTAGCAATAACAGCAACTTTTAACCGCGAGAAAATGCCTCATCACTACGGGCAAAGACACATATCTGTTTATAAATAAAGTCCAAATACATGTAATTCGACGTTGGCAGAGGTGTCTTAAAAGTATTTGACGATGACATGTATATTGCAGGTACTCGCTAGTTAGTTTTCTATTTAAGTATTATTAATTTATTTCTGTTTACATTAGAGTATGTTTATTAATATATTTCTTATTAATATGTTTATTAGTATTTGTGTAGGTATATTTTAGGAATGATATGTATATTATATATTTATATTTATTTCATAGTAGTTCAATTTGTTATTTTCCATTATTTTGATTTCACACCCGAGTGCACCCGTATATTTTTCTCTCTGTTTACCTTTTGGTTGGCCGGTAGAGAATGCCGCGTGGCATTAGGCCCGCCTTTTGTACCATGTGCAGTAAAGTATAAAATAAATAAATAAATAAATTAGCTACTGTGGATTCATATTTAAAAACAATTGCTAACTTACCATTTTTAGCAGCCATCGCTAGCAGTGTAGCCCCGAGCATCGCAGTGGTCGCGAGTAGCCGACACAGCATGATGCCCACTATCACTGCACCATCACTATCATACTATCACTTACCATTTTTAGCAGCCATCGCTAGCAGTGTAGCCCCGAGCATCGCAGTGGTCGCTATCAGCCGACACAGCGCCGGCAGCATGGTGCCTACTATCACTGCACCATCACTATCACTATCATACTATCACTTACCATTTTTAGCAGCCATCGCTAGCAGTGTAGCCCCGAGCATCGCAGTGGTCGCGAGCAGCCGACACAGTGCCGGCAGCATGCCCACTATCACTGCACCATCGCTATCACTATCATACTATCACTTACCATTTTTAGCAGCCATCGCTAGCAGTGTAGCCCCGAGCATCGCAGTGGTCGCTATCAGCCGACACAGCGCCGGCAGCATGGTGCCTACTATCACTGCACCATCACTATCACTATCATACTATCACTTACCATTTTTAGCAGCCATCGCTAGCAGTGTAGCCCCGAGCATCGCAGTGGTCGCGAGCAGCCGACACAGCGCCGGCAGCATGGTGCCCACTATCACTGCACCATCACTATCACTATCATACTATCACTATCACTGACACATCACTATTCGACTATCACTGCGTCACATAAGCGTCCGCCGCGGCATCTTAGCCGTTGTTGAGTTCAGCGTCTGAAACAAGATGAAATAAAGTTGTTATTATGTGTACGAGGTTATGTATTTATTATGACGATTACATACATATATCACGCCTATAATCCCTTGCGGGGTAGGCAGAGCGTAAATGGCCGCAAAAACGGACATTTACGCCACGTCTGACAAATATTTGAGGGACATTTTGAAAATTGTGTATCGCCATAGTGACAGGTTGTCAGCCCATCGCCTAAAATTGCAATACACACCCTCGAGTCCCTAAGTCGCCTCTTACGACTCCCACGGGTAAGAAATGGGGTGATGCTATTCTAAGCCGGCATCACACGGCAAATTATGACGATTGTTTATTTTAATTTAATATTTTTTTAAAGTTTTTTTATAAATTGACATGTATCGTATTATTTATTTAGAGGGCTGTGTGATGCCGGCTTAGAATAACATCACCCCATTTCATTCCCGTGCGAGTCGTAAGAGGCGACTAAGGGACTCGAGGGTGTGTATTGCAATTTTAGGCGATGGGCTGATAACCTGTCACTATAGCGATACACAATTTTCCGAATGACCCTCAAATATTTGTCAGACGTGGCGTAAATGTCCGTTTTTTGCGACCGTTTACGCTCTGCCTACCCCGCATGGACTATAGGCGTGATATGTGTATGTGTGTTATTTGAACAGGCAGGCAGTTGAAACAACTGATAATGCCTACATCCTATAAACTGTTCAAGTTCGTCACTATGTATCACTTATAGTTCACTTTAGTTATTTAAGTTTAGGTTCCGCCAGTATTATTATCTATTCTTATGGTTCTGTATTTATAATGACTATTGTTTTTTATTTTATTTTAAACTGATATGTAACATATTAGCTGCTGTATATAAAATGACTATAGTTTATATTTTTGAAACTTACATGTAACGTAAGTAGACCTCACAGTCATAGTGAACATTGAAAAATCTGTCACGTTATCATCATTACATCAATAATTTTTAATGAAAAGTCTTTGTACAAAATAAAAAGAAAATAAAAGAATTCAACTTCCCTTTTAAAGGGATGACTGCACCAATAATTTAAATATTTTTAATTGTGGCTAATTTTGATTTCATTCAAGTTCATTATTTAACAGAGCACCACATACTGATGCGGTTTGCAGACAGTTTTCAAACAACAATATGATTCACAAAAGTAAAGTAACTGTTTTTAACTAATAGAAAAAAAAAAGCTTATAACCAGTTACACACAATTCCGGAAACATAAACGCAACTTTCAATTCAGGACGCCTGTTGATGTTGAGTGAAATTTTGAAATAGAAATTCAGGCACCGCATTTCATTTGAGGTGGAATTGCAACGTTCGAAAATTGAAATTTGAAATTCCGGAGCTGGTGTCGACAAGGCTTGTTTGCTTTGGTTGTCAGGCGCAGGGGGGTATTACTAACTACGTTTTCTACTCATTTATGATAGGAGCCACAAAAGAGCTTACTGGCGTGTTGTTCTGTTGCGGAACTATGCGTGAAAAATCCAAAATAATACGCAGTATGCGCAAACTTATTGGCGGCTCCCACTATAACGGACTAAGGAAAATTTCGAGTGTCGATACAACAAACGGACAACATAGAACATTGTAACCACAAGACATATACAGCGTGTAAGAGACAGCCCTCCGAATACTTGAAGGGTGCGGTCAGACCATGAAACTGAAAAATTTCCCAAATAAAAATATTTTAGGAAACGTATTTTTATTTACTTTTCATAGTAAATGCAGTCAGCTGATTGTGATTTAGATTGAGAGGTAACTCTTTTGTTTCTAAGGGAAAGTTGTTCAGTTTCATGGTCTTCACCCTATCAGTATTCGGAAGGCTGTCTCTTACACCCCGTTTAGGCTTCGTTTAGACTCAGCAGTAAATAAACTTCATACAAACGCTCACAAGGTTTGTTGTGAAAATGTTTTCAACCGTTTCCAAACATTTCTAAGACGCACCATAAGAAACCTTTCTCTTCTTATTTAGTGCTGTCCCTCACCTTACATCCCGTTAATGGTACGTCATAACTACTGGCTCTTTGTTAATGAATCATAGGAGGCCGCAGTTTATGGCTCGAAATTATGGCCCTGTTAAAACATTATTCGGCTCCTTCGAGGTATGGCCTTTGGTGGGCCACGTGAGTTATGGCTTGCGGATTTTGGTGATAATGGAATCAGCTGACACCTTTATGAAAAGTGCTTATGCCTAATGGAAATCGTTTCTTGTACAAATATCCTAAGAAATTCTCTCATTAAACTAGGTAACGAAAAAACGTATTTGTACAGATATTAATACGGGTACCACGTTAAACTGAACTATTTTTTCCCGGGGACCAAATCACAAAAAATAAATACCTTCCACACATAAAAACAGCAGATTTTTCTATAGGTAAGAGTTATTTTTAAAAGCTTTGTCCCTTAGGGAAATTGTTTTCGGGAAAGGCCGGCAAGTAACATGAAGATAGGCACATAGGCAGGCGTGGGCAAGAAATGAACTAATTAGTTTTTCTAAGGTTTCTACAAGTTGCTGTGACAATCTTAAAAATAAGGGACAGAAGAGCTTTTAACTAATATGCCCATTATCTTTTCGCACAGATTCTACGTAGTTTCTAGAAAAAAAATGTTTAGTTAAAAAAAAAATATTTAATATTTTTTGTAAAATTTATTGCACAAACGTACAAATGGCGGGCCTAATGCCTCGCAGCATTCTCTACCGGCCAACCATATGTAAACAAAGAGCTCGAAACTTTTTAAGTAATAACTTTCAAAAATGTTGTATAGAAAAACTTACTAGCACGGCATTTGATGAGACTTGGAATTTTCAGCTCCGGAATTGTGTGTACGTTTTTCCGAAGACGTACCTAACCTATTTTACCAAGAAAAAAGTTTTTACATAACATTCACAGTACAATACTTCAAAGCTTTTAAATTAATTAATTATTTCATATTGAGTAATAGTTTCATAACTTAATTACAAAATTTAATCATTGGAATTGTATCACAGTCCATTACCCATTCACTATTTAATTTCCGTTCCCTACAATAACCTTAAAAGCGTTACAATTTGGGGAAATTTCGTTGCCGTAATAGCTTCAGACGAAAAAATATTCCTTCAATTTTTTCTCAAATTAAAGGGAATCTGTCTCTCAGTTATAAGGGTGAAATTGGCGTGTAATCATTTAAAATCGTCACTTGTGAAATGGCGGAACACCGAAGCGCAGGGTTTCTGAAATTGTACGAATTCGGTTCGTTACGCCGCGATATCGCTTCGCTGATGTTCTAAGAATATTCATTATTTGAAGCTGAAATCAGCTGTGATTACAGTAACGTTATTATACGTGTGGTTTAAATAAGGTATTAATTAAAATAGATATTCGATGGATTCAGAAATTTTATTTATTACCGGAATGATTAATCCCTACATGGTATAAAATAAAGTCCGTTTTTAGAACTTTACTTTGTGTGTCCCTTTGTAGGCTTTTGATTCGGTTTTTTAAATAGATAAAATGATCGAAGGAGCAAATTTTTAGGTAGCAGCGCTGTGTGGGTCGCTAGTTTTTCCTAATTGCTAATAGTAAGTAAAATAAATAGAATAAAAGTACTGTTTCATGTCTTGCGCAACCTCTCGCCATTTAGTGACTCGGAGATGGCCCAAGTTCAGCCAACACTATGTCATTCAGCGGTACCTGAGGCACCTGATAGGATAAAGTCCTGTTGAGTGACCTATGTACGCTCTTTTATATCCCCGTTTCTCACCCATTCATTCAACGTGACCGAGCCAGCGCTTATGTAAAGATGAGCCACTAAATCTATGACTCCGGCATTTTCCCTTATTTGCCACCTGCCTTCATCACCCTTGGTAGGGCGCAGGATCTTTCGTTCAATGACTAACAGGAGTTTTGAACGTTAATCAATTTGAATGTATGACCCTCTCTGACTCTTTTAATGTGGAACACTGATTTGACAACCCACTGGCTGGCTGCGTCATCTTTGTGGCTGACTGAGGCGTCACTCTGGCTGGCTGCCTCATCTCTCTAGCTAACTGCGTCATCTCTTTGGCTACCTGAGGCATCACTCAGGCTGCCTGCGTTAACTCATTGGTAAGCTGAGGCACAGTATAATTAATAGTACTAGCGTACAGTATGGTCACTCCCTGCCTCTCCCTATAAGCGCCGCCCACCCGCGCTCGGAGGACGCTCAGACACCGGCTAAGCAAGGACGCGACGACGAAGGTCATTTCATACTGCCGCATATTGCATTCCCGATTCGCGAACGCAAAATGGCGGCAACCCTAACATGTTGTCTCACACACACAAGCATGGTCCGCGTTCACCTACGCAAGCTTAGACTGTGTGCGTAGCATAGCGTAGCATTTGATTCTTACATTTGAGCGCCAGTGTCCGAGGTGTGACTGAGGCGTCACTTTGGCTGGCTGTGTCATCTTTGTTGCTGACTGAGGCGTCACTTTGGCTGGCCGGGTCATCACCCTGGCTGGCTGTGGCGTCACTCAGGCTGGCTGCATTATCTCTCTGGCTGGCTATGTCATTTCTTTGGGTGGCCGAGGCGTCTCTCTGGCTGACCGGGACATCTCCATAACCAGCTGCGTCATCTTTCTGATCAATTTGGGTATTGATGCTAGGAAGTTACATCACTACCAGTCATGTCTTACCTGATAGTGCATCAGTCATGTAGCTTGTATTGTAGCAGCAAAAGTTAAATGTTAATAAAGTATACTATACTAAACACGTGGCGTAGCGTTGGGCGACCTCCTCCGGCCAGATGGACCGATGACTTTAGAAAGGCGGCTGGTAGTGACTGAATGGCGAAAACGAGAGTTCGTGTCCTATGCTGCCGTGCAGTCCCTAAAACGCAGTATCTGCAATCGGACAGTTTTGAGAAAACACCGAAAAACTACTTTAGCTCAATTTTTTTTCTATTTCCTTATGTTTTCAGTTAGGAAATTTACTACCATTAAAAACGTATGGTTACAAAGAAGGGAGGGACAGAAAAAAAAGTTACATTAAGCTCACAGATTACAAAAAAAAAACAAATGTTTAAATTCATTGTAGTTACTGCATTTCAATTTTAGGCTTTTTTCTCATATAAACTGCTTAAAATGCAGTATCTGTACCAGATACTGCAAATTTCTGCAAACTTAGTTAACATCGCCATCTAAGATGCAGTATCTCACTAACTTTGCTTCGTTTTAACTTGTAAATCAAAATAGTATCTCGCAGTTACCGCTACAATAGAAAAATAACATGTCGAAAATCGTCTTTAAGCCGAACAAGCCCTGAGTCGTAAATACGGTTGTCATACCCAGCATAGACAAAAGTGTCAAAATAATCGTAGAAAGGAACAAAAAATCCGATGACGTTACATGTTTTCTATAGAAATAACTTGTCAAACTCTATTTGACATTTCGTCAGGGCTTGGGACGGAACTGGAACGGAAGGCCTGCGGAATGGATTTCCATACAAAACATGCCGGTGAAGAAGGGTCGTAAATAACCGTTTTAGAACCCCTGATCAAGAAAATGGCAAAGGCTGAACGGGCTAATTGCTGCAAAGCTAGAGGAGCGACAAGCAAAAACAGACCTGGATTAACATTCCTCATGATGCTCGGTGCACCGGGTGAACGACGGGTGCGGGCTTCTAACAGTGGTAACGATTACAGAGGAACGGCCAAAATGAATACGAGTATAAATACTTATCAGAATCACTTGTAGCGGGAGCGGTCGGTGAAGTTTTGAGACAATTGACAGTTGCCTGGCTCTAATGCAAGTTATTTAATTCCAATATAATGTTATGTTTACGTGCTGGTAGGAAATGTTATTTATTTGTGTATGTGTTTAGCTAGAAGTGTGTTTCATTATGTATGCTCTGTTCAAATTATTTGTATATTTCTTGTTTAATTCATGCCTGAAGAAAGGTGAAAACCCTTTTGTAAAGTATAGGGATTTTATTTTAGTGATTCAAGCATTAGAAACTTAAAATGATTAAAACGTGGAATCGGGTCTATTAACTTCCCAAATAAAATGCAGTATGTGCTGTTTAGAAGCAAGATACTGCAATTTAGGTAGTAAATTAAGTTCATCGATAATACAAATTTCCCAACTAAAATGCAGTATCTAATTTATACTGCACTTTAGCCGGTATATTAACATAACACAAGCACATAAATTACAAACTGCATTGCAGTTTCTGAATTCATTACTGCATTTTAATCAGTAATGTTTGTTGATAACTGTTGATGCTGCATTTTAATTGGTATTTTTGCATTTTTTTGCCGTTTTGTCATCAGTTACTGCAAATCGACTTTCAATTATTTCAACTTTCAGGTATTTTAGTAAAAAACCGGAGAAATTGACATAAAGCTTGTGATTTGGGTGACAAGAATCAATATTTAAAAAAAAATTACAAAAAAGCAGATACTGCGTTTTAGGCTCTGTACGGCAGTATGGCGTACCTTGGGGGTCAGCATCAGTGGACTGCAATAGGCTGATGTATGAATACTAAATACTGGGGCTGTATTCTGCAATTTGAAATGCGTCTCGGTTGTGATTCAATAGAGTATCAGGTGGATGGTTCTGGTGCTTTACATTCCGCTAACATAGAAGATTACAATGATAATAGAATGACAGTTCAGTTCCAATGGCATAACAATGGCAAGAAATAAGAGAAACGGGCTCTGTATTTTGCTTGTTTCCCAGTGTACGATACACTTACATACCTCTGCCAATATTTGCTTTACAATTTGTACCTGTTTTGCATTTAAAAAATTATCCATAGCGACCCAGTTAATAAAAATTATCATACAAAAGCGCATTAAGCCCTCACAGTAGGTTACATAAAGCTCCAATAACCGGTACGAAATTAAAACCGGTCATTTTAATATCAAATGAAGTGGGGTGAGTGCAAAAAAACATGACACAATCAAATGAAGGCTACGTGTGGAATTAACCAATTATATTGTCATTCAAGAGGTGGATTACACACGCACCGGAAGAAATTGCGGTTCGTGACAAATCACAACCATACCTGTCCAACCAACCACTGTGTGAATCAACCACTTTAGAAAGGTACTGCCGTACTTACCACGCTTGGCAGGTGGGTTGGCAAGCGCAGTACAGATGTTGTATTCACAGGCAACGCTGCTGCCCATTTCTTTGACGAATTTAGCCCTAACTCGTTTTTTACGACACCCACGGGTTGAATTGAGCCGGCATAATACTACAAGTTTGTATCAGCCACAATACAAATAACAATATGTGGCGGCCACAATTTGATGCGGCGGAGACGTGTACCATGATAGCCGGTTTATGTATAGGATTACTTAAAACTTCTTTCGTCAAAAACCGGATAAAAAAAACATATGGTACCTGTGAGAACCGCCTACGGTTACCCAATTTCCGGTATTGGTGCTCGGTCCCGGTATTTACCGGTACCGGAAAACGGTACCACCGAATGCACAGGTAGATGACGGCTTTGTAAACAAGTTACGTGTTCGCAATTACTACTGAACAAGATTAACTAGTAATGGGATATTATAACACGCAGTGGACCCATTTCTTGCCCACGGGTGATGTCAGAGTAAGCAGAGTCATGTGCACTACAATTTTGGGCGATGGGCTGACAACCTGTCATTATAATGATAGACTATTTTGCCCAAATATATTGTCAGACGTGGCAATAGCGACCGTATTCGGCCGTTAATGCTCTCTTTACCCCGCAATGTATAAAGGCGTGAAATCGTGTGTGTGGAGCAACCATTAGTTTTTCATTCATCTTTCTACTTTGTTACTAAAAAAACACAAAGAAGAGTACCAGTTCCTTGTGACTTTTTATGTGACATGTAAAGAGGTTCCAAGAATAGGGTGTATCAGTAAAGCAGTATCGAGAATTAAATAATTCTTTGAGAACAGTATTCGTAGACGGTTGTAGCCGCACGATGTTCTACGGCGTAGCATAAAGCAAAAGTGCTACGTGATGGATAAAAATATACTGTAAGATGTATCGTAATGTTAATGTTAGCAATAAAGTATTTTTGCCTATCTATCTTTATAGTATCTAGTAGTAGTAGACATACAATAAAAAAGTTGTTTATTACGTCAACTGTGCTGTTCCTAAGCTATTCTTATAATGTAAGTAACTACGAAGCCCTTTGATAGTAAGGTAACTTGAGGATTCTGACTTATCAGACCCCTATTACACTGTTCCTGAATACCTTGCTGGTTATCTTGAGTTGATCAAATAATCAAATAATCATTTATTAATGTGAGACACATGTTTATATACAAAGATGTCAAAATAAAATAAATGTCCAAATATGCTCTGCCTTGCGGCGTACAAAATTAAAACAATAATATACAACTTAATTCTAAAACACATGTCATGCTAATATTTACAATTACTTAATTATAAAATACATTTCAGTTATCTAAAAACTATAATACCCTAAATATACCGTCAGTTAAATTAATTAAAAGTCAGTTAAGATAAATTATTACTATTCAAATATTCATCAACTGAGTAAAAGGTGTTATCATTTAAAAAATTAAATAAACTGCGTTTGAATGAAAACATATCATCAAATTCTCTTATTCTTATAGGAAGTTTATTGTATATTTTTGGACCCATCGTCAGTATACTTTTGTAATGTAGAGCGGTTTTACAAGGTCTTAGCTGAACATTTTGACATTGACGCGCTCTTAGCATTTTCGGGAACAGAATTTCATTATTTTTTACAAAAATTGCAGTCTCGTATATATATAATGAGGGCAGTGTCAAAATCTTTAATTTTCTAAAATGTTCTTTACAACTTGCAAGTCGCGTCAATCCAGAAATGGCTCGAATACATCTTTTTTGTGCAATAAAAACACGTATGTTGTTGACTGCATATCCCCAGAAAATAACACCATATCTTAATCTGGAAGCAACACAACCATGATATGCTGTTAATAGAGCTTTTTCATTTACTCTTTTTGATAGCATATAAAGCGCATATGATAACTGCGTAACTCTTTTACATATGAAGTCAATGTGACTTTGCCACTTCATATCTTTATCAATGTGTAGACCTAAAAATTTTGTTGTTGTTGTTTCACCAATTTTAATGTCATTAATAACAATATCATTCTGTAATTTATTATTATTAAAATTCATCAGTTTAGTCTTATCTAAATTAACAATTAAATTATTATGTCTTAACCAATTATTTATACATGTCAAACTATTACAAATTTCATTTTCGTTAGTATATAGTACAGTACAGTCATCAGCAAATAGTAGCATTGGATTGTTCGTTGAATTAATAATGTCATTGATATAGATTATGAAAAGTAATGGTCCCAGGACGCTCCCTTGTGGTACTCCTTGTGTAACAGCTTTCAATGAAGAGGAGTACTCTACATCAATTTTAGTTCTAAAACATATTTTATTAATTACAACCTTTTGCACTCTTCCATTTAAATACGATTTCATTAAATTGAGAGCATTCCCCCTTATACCGTATTGCTCCAATTTGTACAATAATATATTATGCTCTACATAATCAAAAGCTTTGGACATATCCATGTAGAGAGCTGATATAAATTGTTTCTTGTCTAACCTAGAGATCACACTATTTGCGAATTGGTACAAAGCCATATCGATTGTCTTATTTTTTCGGAAACCAAACTGTTCTTTAACTAATATTTTGTTTACTTCAAAGTATTTGTTTAAGCGATTATATATAACTTTTTCGACGACTTTGGAAAAAACTGGAATTAATGCAACCGGTCTATAATTTTCCATTCGGTTCCTTTCATTTTTCTTATACAGCGGTTTAATAACAGTGATCTTAAGTTCCTTGGGATAATAACCCTGCTCTAAGCAAAGATTAATAATGTAACAGACGACTGGCGCTATAATAAGACGTACTGATTTTAGAACTTTAGTACTAATATGGTCATATCCAGTACTTGCAGTGTTTTTTAAATTAGCCATTATGTCACATACTTCTTTGGGATCCGTGGGTTGCAAAAAGAAAGAGTTTGAGGAGTTATATTTACACGTTTTTTTATATTCTATACTATTACTGGTCCTCACACTATCCAATTCTGTGTAAAATTGGTTAAAAGATTGGGCAATTTCGCAGGTTTTCTCTATCTTTTTACCATTTACTAACACATGCTTAATACCTTCCTTTGGAAAATTTTGTTCCTTATTGCTTATAATGCTCCATGTCGCCTTGGATTTATTTGTGGAGTTTTCAATGAAATTATTATTTTGGGCCTTTTGAGTGAGCTTTATAATTTTGTTAAATCTGGCAGAGTATGATTTAAATTGTTGTTTGTCGGATATATTTTTCGTATGTCTATATCTCCATAACAATGCACGTTTACGTTTACTACATATTTTTAAACCTCGCGACAGCCATTTTGGCCTTCTCTTCACGTGGTTTTTTAACTTTTTTATAGGAAAGCATAAATTGTAAAATAAGACGAACAAATCATAAAATGTTTTAAACGAATCACTCGCAGAAGTACATGCATAAGAATCACCAAACGAAAGTTTACGTAAACATTCCTTAAATTTTCGCAAATTGTCTTCACTGTAATCTCTTATAAAGGAAAACCAATAATCCAAATTACAACTCCTTTTTACAGGTGTATTTAGAATTTGAGCTCTATGGTCAGACACCCCTAGCTCTAATACCTCCCCTTTAGCACCTCGCACGTTATGTATGAAGTTATCTAAACAAGTTTTACTGCTTGGGCGTGTAATCTCTTTTATT
Source organism: Tuta absoluta (assembly GCA_027580185.1). Classification (NCBI taxonomy): domain Eukaryota; kingdom Metazoa; phylum Arthropoda; class Insecta; order Lepidoptera; family Gelechiidae; genus Tuta; species Tuta absoluta. Next base: position 4,700,293 of record JAQAHW010000029.1, on the reverse strand, counting down.
GCTAGCCGCATGTTGATTGAAATAACACCCAAACAATAACCAGCAATGTATGCCGGACTATGCACGGTATTCAAAGTAGCGTAGCAGTCGTTTCACTTTACACACCACATGTACCGCCTCTTGCAAATTTGAAATTCGAACTCCCGGCCGTTTATACTGATTAGTTAATGTGGACCATGTTCGGTGAAGCGTGTTCGGTCAACATTACGTCGAAAATGTATGCTTGCTCTGTTGTAGGGTCGATGTTCCAGTCCTAAACCAGTTTGTTCTGATTCTATACCAAAGTTTATAATATTCCTTTTGTTTAAAATTACAAAATATGATTTATCAATCGATGCAACGATTATACAAAATTGATATAAAAAATAATAATACCGCAATTTTCTTTTTTCTCTTCCACACTTCCCGTGTTAGGTATACAAATACACTTGCAAAATTGGCGGGCAAGGATTGAACTCCGGTAGCCCAGATGAAAGAGGCGTCGCCACTAGTAATGCGAAAGTCGCAGGTTCAAATCCTGCCCGCGCTTGAAAATTTTGCAAGTTTTCAAAAATAGTATACCTAACACTGGAAGTGTTTTAAACATTTGGTATTCAATTTATCGCGGGTTTTCATCGCTTAGACTACATTGAATCTGTAAAGATAGAATTAGTCGCCTAGTATTAGTTGCAAAACTAACCCGGTAGTTGGAGCCGTGCCACGCGTTACTGGCATTAAAATACACTTGCAAAATTGGCGGGCAAGGAATGAGCTGCGGTAGCCCAGATGGAAGAGGCGTCGCCACTAGTAATGCGAAAGTCGTAGGTTCAAATCCTGCCCGCGCTTGAAAATTGTATACCTAACACGGAAAGTGTTTTAAAAAATTGGTATAAAACGCAATTTTCTTTTTAAATTGACGACTATATATGATATCTAGCATACAACATTAAATACAAATTGTTTGACGTTGAATTTCAAAAGTTACAAAATCTGCGACCCAAACACAAAAATTGCCGAACCATTAAACATTTTTCACCCGTGATTGTCGTAAAAGGTTACTGAAGGGGAAATCGGGGGGAATTGGCAGCAGCTATCCCTAATTGAAATAAAACAATTACTATCCTATCGTTGTATGATGCCGGCTTCGCCGTGTGATGTCTGCTTGGGATAGCATCACACCATTTTTTGGAATCAGAAAAATTGTGTATCACTGGAAACAGGCTGTCAGCCTGTCACCTAAAATAATAAAACAACCCTCGATTTCCTTAGTCGTCTCTAATATGCGAAATATGATACCTAATAATAATCTAAAAATGTTGATGTGTTGTTTGTTTGTTTATTTCGTTTGTTGTTGTTGTTTTTGATGTTTTTTTTGTGTACTAATAAATTTAAGTAGGTATGTTGATATTGTGCTGTAATTTGAAAGTCATTACTGCATATCGAAATTGATCAATAAACTGAAATTGAATATAATTTAATTGAGAAATATTGGCGCATTACCTAAATAAATCCATACTAATAATATAAATCTAAGAGTTTTTGTGTGTGTACGTATGTTTGTTACCTATTTACGCTCAAACGGATTGACCGATTTGGATGAAATTTAAAACACAGGTAGAGTATAACCTGGAATAAACATAAGTAATTTTTACCGTGGGAAAACAGCTTTTACCACGGGAAAATTAGTGGCAGCGGGAAAATAGCTGGGCGGAAATCTATTTTTCATAATGGTCAAAATTGTTTCAAAACTTGCCCGGTTTGAGACTTATACGACCACCCTATACGGTTGTGGTAACAATTGATACACGCCGCCTTGGACGTTTGCCCGAATTCGGATTAGTGTTTATGCGCATTTGAGCTTGTAATGATAAAGTACCGTATTATTGTTTTCGGTTGTTAATGGACGTGATAATTTTATTTCGGACTGTCTCAGCTTAGTTGCTGGAGATTGGCCAGGTTTCGTGTAGTATTTTATTAGATAATTATACATATATACATACAATAAGCCTATATCACAGCCTATATGCCTTGCAGACCGGGCGTAAACGGCCGTAAAAGACGGATATTTGAAAGTCTTTCAGAAAAATGTGTATCACTGTAGTGAAACGTTATCAGCCGGTCGCCTAGAATTGCAATACACATGTAACCTTCGAGTCCCTTAACCGCCTTTTACGACACTTATGACTACGGGTATTAAAAAATAACATCTATGAAATCAATCACGTACATTGATATTCAGGCAATATTGAATGATGTGCCTCTCACTTTTTTTTACACAAGTTGAGACATATTTAACTCAAAAGTGCGCTGTTGTTAGTGTAGGTTTACGTGGATTAACTATACGGTGACTATTCAATTCGGTATATACCTAGACTTTAGCCCTCTACGTTTTGGCTGGATAAGGCAGACTTCTTCACGGAGGTTGACAGATTACATACGTGCACTGTCGTTTCTTGAATATTTAAATCACCGCGGCCTTCCGTCGGATTAAGACGGAAGACCGAGTTGCCCGAAGCTTGAACACAAACAAATGATTTGGGTTTATAAATATCTTAATTTGGGATTCGGAGTACTCTGCAAAAAATGGAGTACATACATATCACATACGAAAATGACATTTTCCTGCAATTTATTATCTAATCTGATTTTAATTCATATTTAAAATTATTTCTCAATTCATATTTCTTGTAAAAAATAGTCTGTAATACTGAGTACTGGCACACTATGGTTAAAAACATTTGCATCTTCCAGGGACGTATTCCTCTATTTGAAATCGTCTCAGTTGTGTTTCAGTTGGATATCAGGTGAATGGTTTAGGCCGTTTCGTATTCCATACTAACATGTAAAAGTATAGACAATCAATTTGCCAATAAAATGGCAGTTAAGTGTCGGTGGCATTGCAGTAGCTAAAAAATAAGAGAATTAGGGCCCTGTCTATACCGTGTATACAATCTACTTACAATAAATCTCAAGCTAAGAATATTCAAGGTAACTTTCCCGAACACTGACCTGAAAATGACATTAAGTTAAGGGAAAAGAACAAAAAAAGCCTTATCAACAAAAACTCCGGTCGCAAGGCACGACAATATTATCTTTAGAAATTCTTGAAATAGTACAGGACAAAAAGTCGTCCACTTATTAGACCCACTGCCGATAAGACCTAGTGGGTCTAATTGGTGACATTGCATTTTATCTGCTAAACCTGTCACTAACTTGACTCAATGACCAAAATTCTGTAAAGTTTGTTATAGTTTGCTATCTGCTAACGTAAGGTCTTACATAATAATTATTATTATTCTAGACTATTTACACAGCGCAGTCTACTTCAAAAAGCTGATATTAATACTTATATATAGGTATACTTTTTTGTAAAAAAAATACATGCTTTACATAGCAAACACCTAGACTAAACACAAATGTCTGATAACTGTCGTAACAAATACTTATGTCTTGTGAGAATCGAAGCTACGACCCTCAGCAAAGCAGGCACTAGTATTAAACGCGTCAAATGGTACTACATAGTGAAATGATTTTTAGTAAGTGAGTTTTCAATAATCAATACTTGTTGTTTATTTCGTTGAGATGCGGATTAAACTGAACCTGTACCTGATTTTTCCAATCGGTCTCATAACTGATAGGTTCTCAGTGAATAAAATACAATGTCACCGATTAGTGCCACCGGGTCTAGTCGGCAGTGGGTCTAAAAGTGAACAACACAGGACAAAAAGACACAAGCAAGGGCAAGTACAAACAAGCCCGAGGGTCCATAAAGATAAGATAAACAATAGAACCACCTTTAAGGTACAAAAACAACGGTACAACGTGTGTTGAAACAAAATAAACGAAGGTATCAGTGCCCTGTTATAGGAAAAATCCAAAACAAAGAAAAAACCGAATAAAATTTGCAGCAATTCTTTTTGTGTTTAGAATAGCATATTAGGATGCGACTAAGAGACACTAGGGTTACATACGTATTGGTATTCTAGGCTATGTGTTGGCCACTTATCACAATGGCAATACACAATTTTTTGAATGACCCACAAAATATTTGTCAGACGTAGCGTAAACGTTTTGTTTTACACAGTCGTTAATGTGGGAGTGGAATCTCCGTGGTGGATGACGTGTGAAAGAAAAAGAAAGAGACATAGGTATGAAAGGGATGAAGATAGTCAGTCGAGATGACAAAAGAGCAAGAATGGAAGATTTGCTTGCAAAACAAATGTTTTTTTTTTATATTTAAAGATTTCGCCACTTGCCGCCCCGTCCCAAATTTATCTATGAGTAAAATTTTTATAAAACAGATCTGACAATTACATTGTACTTTTAATTAATAATCATTAAAAAAGGTATAATAATTAGTTTTTTTTTTCTTCTGGGACACCGAGTCGTCCAACAACTCGATGAACCCTGGTGTCAGAGTTTTTGAACCGCCTACTACCAGTAGTAGGCCTCTGACATGGTTGTGTTACGACCGCCCTCTAAGTAATCATAGACAGCAACCGGGACCGACGGCTTAACGTGCCCTCCGAAGCACGGAGCCATTTCTTTTCGGACATTTAGTTGGTTCACCCTGCAATGTCCTAACCAGACCGGGAACTCTAAAAACTAAATATCAACTTTGTGAGTGTCCCACCGAGAATCGAACCCGGAACCTTTGCGTCGCAGGCAGTCGCACTACCACTGCGCCACATCGGCCGTCCGTAATAATTAGTAAAACACGTTGTTTCGGCACCAACATTACAACCTTATTTTTTTATCGTTGAGTTTTCTCTAAGCAGGGAAACCGATCGATCCTGATTCAGTCAAAGTTCTATCTAAAGTATGAGACAAAACACTTCGATCTCTAGTTTAGCAGCAAAAACTTCGAACATAACGCAGACATTCCCGATTCTTTCCCCATTACCCCAATTTCAGTCCATTCATAGCGACCCAATGGAAAATATCAAGAATTCGCTTTAACCCAGTTTCCCGTTCCCCTCAAAATCTCTGTCTCGTATTCTGAGAGACTATGAAATCGAATCCACGTCTATTTACTTTTGAATCTTCAAAATGTATTTTCATTTAATTTATTGTATTTTTTTTAAACTCGCAAAATTTTCAAGCGCGGGCAGGATTTGAACCTGCGACTTTCGTCATTACTAGTGACGACGCCTCTTCTATCTGGGCTACCGCAGCTCGTTCCTTGAGTTTAACAAATGCTCAAGCATATTATCAGACTATCTCCACAAACATAGGGCTTACAAACCAAACAAATCTAAAATCATTTACAGAACACCAGCCAGTGCTAAACAACAATTCAAAAACCGAACTATAAACAAGACTAGCCACAGCCAGAATAGTCGACCGGCGCAAAACTGGCGTAACTCACAAAATTTAATTTCCTCGCTCATGTGTTAGCGTCGAGTCGAGAGCCCGTGTTAGTTTTTAAACCGATTTCTACGTTGCGGCCGAACGGGTAACTCGTTGTGAATGGCCCTGAGATATTGCTAGAGTTGATATGGGTAAGTATATTGACAATTAAGAGACAATTTTCTAAAATTAGGGTCATAATATTTGCCAGACGTGGCGATGAGGATCGTATTAAAAGCCATTTTTACACGACTGCCCAACCAAAAAAAGAGTGTAATGTTTTAAGAGTTCATATAGGTATGTATGCATATATGCGTGATATTTTGAAGTGCTGCAACTCGTTAATCACTAAACAGATTTGATTGCGAATTGTATCTCGAGTGTCATAGGCTAGGCTTTATCTCAGAAAGCAGTCGTGATTTTATTTTTATTATTTAAGGCCTGTTTACACTGCAACAGATGATGACAGTGATGTGCCGATACGGCATCGAGTTTCAACGTTGTGGCCGCATGACTAACTCGTTGTGAATGGCCCTATTTAATGGTTGATTTAGGTATAACGACAATTTAGAGTAAATTTTCTTAAATTACGCACACACACATCACGCCTGTAATCCCTTGTGGGGTAGGCAGAGCGTAAACTGCCGCAAAAAAACGTACATTTTCGCCTGACAAATATTTGAGGGTCATTCGGAAAATTGTGTATCGCCAAAGTGACAGGTTGTCAGCCCATCGCCTAAAGAGCCTGAGTCCCTTTAGTCGCCTCTTACGACTACCACGGGAAAGAAATGGGGTGATGCTATTCTAAGCCGGCATCACACGGCACTTACTTTCAAAAATTACTCACTAAATACTTGTCAGACGTGGCGATAAGCAACGTATTAATTGCCACTTTTTTTTGGTTTTTGCACCCCAACAGATAAAGATGTGATATGCCGCAGCGTCGAGATTCCCCGTTGTAGGCAAACGACTAACTCGTTGTAAATACAATTTTGAGATGAATATAGTTAAGTGACGTACAAACACTCATCCTTATTCCGATTTGTTGACAAAAGAAAGAAAGGTACAACAAATAACAGCAGCTAGTTGAAATGAGTTACAATGCCATTTCTATTTTCAAACCGGTTACCTTACGACGCAGGGGAATAAAAACCATGCGTGATTCGGAGATGATTGCCACGTAGGTGACGCTAAGAGATAGTTATAGTACCTTCGAAAATAAAATTAAAGTTTTGCAAGGTTTTCTCACGCGACGCCCAATTTTGCCAGTCCGGTTTTACTCACAAAAGAAATCAAATTGCATAGAAATGCGCATCGTCTCCCTAATTAGTGGAAACTGCCGTGTGATACCGGATGCCGTGTGATGCCGGCTTCGAATAGCATCACCCGTTCTCCTTCCCATGGGTGTCGTAAGAAGCGACAACGGGACTCGGGGGTGTGTATTGCAATTTTAGGCGATGGGCTGAAAACCTGTCACTATGGCGATACACAATTTTCCGAATGACCCATAAATGTTTGTCAGACGTGGCGCAAATGTCTGTTATTTACGGCCGTTTACGCTCTGCCTAACCCGCAACGGATTATAGGCGTGATTAATGTGTGTGTGTATGCATATCAAGGCTCACGATGTTGTATCGCGGAGTGGCTGTCACAAGCTGTTATTTGCTTGCAGATTGTCAAAAACTTAAAGATCTACGCTTCTTTTAATAAAGTTTCTATCAAAATACAGTACCACTTGAATTTTTTTCAGGACCTGTGCTGTCGCTAACATTTTTTGAATCTCTTTTTTTTTATTTATGAATATAAATAGTCCCGGTCCCTATTGCTTTTCATGATAACGGCGGTCGTTACACAACCATGTAAGAAGCGCACTGAAATCTCTGACATCAGGGTTCATGGTGTCGTTGGACAACACGGTGTCACTTCACTGCATTTCAAAGTGTCTAGTTCTAGTGCAGTGATAGAATAATCACAAGTTCCAACTGCACAAGTTTATGAGACATTGAGACTCTACGGGCAGGGAAATAGTAATGGAAGTTAACAGGTTACTCGCACTACTTGCTACTTGACATGCACTTCCTGTGCTCCCTCTAGTGTCGGCTTCGTGCGCGATTCAAAGGAACGGCAGCACAAGCGCGAGTTGAATGTATTGCTATATCGCTCACTCGTTTTGCTGCGAGAAGAGTATGACGGCTGTGAACGAACACTCACTCGCGTTGATACTTCCGTGGAAGTGTTTTGGGCTATATTCGTGGCAGTGGCAGAACCAGGACTAGGTGCAAAGTGTGAACGAAACATAAGGGACGCCTGGTCTAGTTGAAACTAGTTATCAAGGATTTTTAATTATCAATCTTGAAATTGTATCTTAAGGTTACATTCCAAATACAACAGCATTTCTAAGTGTCCAGTTCTAGTGCAGTGATAGAATTATCACAAGTTCCAACTGCACAAGTTTGTCAGACAGTGCAGTGAGGCCAGTGACTCAGTTTTCAACTGCAGTGAACAATTATGTGTCATTACAGAACTGTGGATTCCCAGTGAACTGTGGAGCTGTTCAGTAAATTTTCCTTCGGGAATGATTATTTAAATGTTGAAACTTAAGGTTAAATAACATACAATTGGTACTTTTTTTATAGCAATATACGCATACTGGTATTCCTGGTAATGGTGGATCCGAACGATATTTGTAAAATTTATCATTTGTGATATTATTCTCACTTTGGTTACAACTAGGTTCAGATCTTAAGAGTCTGTGCGGAAAAAAACCGGCGGCGCGGGGCGGGGGCGTGAGATTTGGAGGCGTCTCTGTGTCTCAATATGAGAAATGTCATAGCAACGTATGAAAAAAATATTAGTTCATAATCTCTTTCCGCACATACTCTACGTAAGTACTCTAGCATAGAGAAAAGAAGTTGCCCCCGGTTGACAGCGCGTGACGTTTTGGTGCTCTGTAATTACAAGTTTTAGGCATGTTTTAGGGTGAAATTTTATTATTAACCGATAGCGAAAACTCAAGACGGGCTGGTGATGAGGAACAACTTTCCCTGAGGAACTAGATCAAAATACAATAAAATAAATGGACCTACCATAAAAAAAATTCCGATCAGCTGATTTGAGTGACTTTGAAAACTCAAAATATTTTTGACATATTTCAACTTTTGTTCTATGGGAACAGTAAAGTTGTGCCCTTAAATATTTAACTACCTCTATATTCTGTAGAGTTGTGCCGTATCACCAGCCCGTCTTGAGGTTTTGCTATCGGTCACTTGTAAATATCCATTATATAAAAGTAATTACAATTTACCTCATATAAAATATCCATTATATAAAAAGTAATTCTCATAAGTAGAACTAGAAATACTGATGATAGTACATTAAAAACACCCTTTATATCGCCTTAAGTAGTTACAGGATGTTCTGTATGTGTGCTTCTATGTAACCGGCGGCGGTGACTACTCACAGCAAATTGAAAGTGTCTACCTGATGCGAATTCAAAAGCAGCGCGTTTATACCAACTGAAATGCTGTCAGTGTTGCCAATTTAGCCTTATATTAAAGCCTTTTTAGCTATTAAATATGATTAGGCTTCTAGCCCCAAAACCAGTCCTAACAATTTTGTACATCGGAGCTACATCTAGCCATTTTTAGATTCGATCAAATTGTCACTAGGTATTGATATCTCAGCAGAAGATTGGGATCATAGAAAACATTTTTTTACTTGACAAGTCCACTGACGAATCAGATGATCCATCTCAACCTTAATTTAATTCATAACAATATTCATTGTATTGAAACACAGACACATTTATGCACATTAAGTCACATTAATAAACAAATACGATAAATAATAAAAAGAGTCAAAGTAAAAAGTAATTCAAGTTAACATTCAAAAATCCTCGTCCGATGATAATTTTGACTTTAAAGTTAATTTTCATACGTAAAAGTACTTTAATAACATGTAAATAAATAAATAAAAAATTAAAAACACGACTGCCTTCTGATATAAAAGCTAGCCTATAATACTCGAATAATGTAAGGATTCTTTCGATACAATTCCCACTCGAATCTGTTCAGTGGTTAACAAGTTTCAGTCCTGTAATAAAGCGCACATAAAAACATAAACTCTAACACTATTACATTCCTTTCTTGATTGGGCACTCGTGCAAAATTAGGTATTAAAACATGGCAAAGTTCACTTCTGTCAATAATTTTTACGACAAAATTATTACCGATTGGGTGAATCTAGGCCTTTTTGGACTCTATTCAGCCCCAAACCTGAAACCTAGTTGGCAACACTGGATGTTGTCTGTAAACGGCTGAAATAGGGGCGTTTTCATCTGTAGAGAGCAACCGATTTAAAAACCCGCTCTAAGCGGTCGCTGGGTTACGAATGGCTAAGGGATCTGTAATTGGGATATGGGATGAAGGTTGAATGAAGAAAACTTTGTTATAGAGGGCGCATTTTTATTTCTGTATGACCATAGGGAAAGAATAAAGGTGCTACTATAATATGTTCAATTCATGTTTTGACTGAAGCTTGAAAGACTTCGTTTTCGTAGTGGATTAAAACATCCATACCCGTTGTCTATCTGCTTGTTTGTCTGTTTACCACTAAAGCCGAGTTTCTAAACAAAACCACAACATCGATGTACATTGCGGCGCGGCGATACATTTTTCTATTCATCGACCGATGGATAGCAATGTTTTGTATTTTATTTAGAAAAATCACGCAAAAGAGACTCGAATTAATAGTCACAAACACTCTGTCCAAATAAAGTTAACAACAATTTCTACTTTATGTATCACGCAAGACAAAAATGATCAAGCATGTTGGCGTCTGTTCGTCACAGTTGCCAACAATCCATGAAGGAACACCCATTAGCAACCACAACAGTCAACAGATGGTCACGTGCCTTCTCCTATTGGGTATCTTCTCTATTATATTTTTTATCCCGCCCGAGCCGGTTTTCTATTGGGACAATACAAAATTGTTATAAAAAGAAGAAAATTGCGTTATGCAAATTTCTTTTTTTTACAATGACCGATCATGACGTCAATAAGTGATAATGCTATCCTACATTGAATAAAGTTATTTTATTTTCATTTTTTCATTTTCATTTTCATTGCAATACTCACCACGTTTGGCAAGCGCAGTGCAAGATATTGCTTTCACAGCGAACGCTACTGCCTATTTCCTGAGTTAATTTATCCCTCAATCACTTTTTACTTTTTACACACCCGTGGAATGTATTGGGAAGATGCTATTCTCAGTTGGCATCACACGTCACACCCATTCCGCCTATATGGATGTCTATTTTTAATTATTTTTTAAAGCGCGGGCTAGATATCTAGTCTACCTATTGCTTTCCAAAGCAATAAAGATGTCAATTATATTAAAAGACAGAGTGTTTTTTCTTACTTTAGTGTCCCCAAGTGAAAACGGCAGGAAAACCCACTAAAATACTTGCTAACGTGTCAAAACGATGGCCCATAAAGAAAACCTGTAAACGCAATGCGTAGACTCGGTCGAAATAGTTTTTATTTACCGTAAAACATGTCGTAAATTGTACATTCCCGGTGTAAACATAATGCTTTTAGATTTATTTCTTTGCTGAGTGGATGAGTGGATATATCGAGAAACAAGAATCATTGGTAATAAACTAACAAATACTGGTAAAAGAAATAACTGTTGCCAATCAAATAGATGAAGATAGATACATACATACATAGGTACATTACGTCTATATCCCTTTTGGGATAGGCAAAGCGTAAATATCCGTAAATACGATCATATACGCCACGTCTGGCAAACATTTGACGGTCATTCAGAAAATTTTGTATTACTATATTGACAGATTGTCAGCCCATCGCCTAAAACTGCAATACACATGAAACCCTTGAGTCCCGAGACCCTATTACAACACCCGCTTGAAAAAAATTGGGTGATGCTTCCAAGTCGGCATCACACGGTAAATCGCTTCATGATTACATTATCATCAACATCCACCACAGTCCACTGCTGGGCCTTCCTCTATGGACATTATTGCCATACTCACGCGAGCGCATTTCAAGATGTTGCATTCACAGGGAATGCTGCTGTTCATTCCCAAGATGATTTTATCTCTTAGTTGTTTTTTACGTCACTTCAAAAATTGGGTTGAAACTATTCTGAACCGGCAAACACGGCAAGACAAGGATGTATGTTAAATTCTCATAGCAACGTCAACATGTATTCGTTTCATAAATGTTCTACAACACTCGTAAAGAAACTACAAAGTTATCAAGAAACCTCTCGAAAGTCTAATTTACCCATGCAAACCAGCGTCGCATGCTCCCCCAACTAAATTGAAAACGTACTCGTACCACAAACAAGCAATTTGCATATTGTATATTATGTGACCTAGTCGAAATGGAAAACAAGTGTTCTTTAATTATTGAATCATGTTTCACGCGAAAATATATGCTTTTGCTTACACAACTACTACTACTCGTGCAACAGCCCACTGCTGGACATGGGTCTCCCCCTTTAGCCATCCAACTCTACGATTTTTGATCCACGGTCTTGATTTTATGCTAATAAATCAGCCCCTTGCTCATCAACGGTTCAACGACTACCTTAACCTTAACAGCCACAGCTGTCCACTGCTGGACATGAACCTCCCCCTATCGGAGGGTATTGCCATACTCACCACGCTTGGCAGGCGAATTGGCGAGCTTAGTGAAAGATGTTTAGTTCACAGGGAACGCTGCTGCCCATTACCTGGATAATCCTTTTGTCCTTTTTTACGACGCCCATGGGTGGAATTGGGATGATGCTATTCTAAGCCGGCATCACACAGCAACGACTATCAGCGACTATTCGACATGCAATGTGTTTAAGCATCTTCGGCGGATATCACACTGTACGTCCGTTGCTGCGTATTTTTCCCGCATCCGTGACGCATGCGATGGGAAATTGCGAATTGCAATCATATCTAACAGTGCGTTGACGGATGTGTCGTTTGACAGATGCATACTTCAACACACCGTAAACGCACTGTCGTCGCCGTATTTGTATTAGACGTAAAGTGGGAGAACGGCATCAAATTAATTTCACCCATTCATCCACGTAGCAGTATTCATATTAACATTTTATATCAATTCCATTTTTTCTATATCAGTCTATTATCCTGAGCACAGCCTTTCATCGCAGCGCGATTCAATAAAGCCTAATGAAACATTACTTTATTTCTACTATTACAGCTTTAGGCCTGAATTGACGCTAAACACAGAATAACTGACCTATATCTATGTCGTTAGAGTTGGTTTTTGCTCATAATTCGCGCAATCGGAATGTAGTTAGCAACACGTGCATGAAATGGTCAAACTATTGCTGTGTTTGGGCTTGTTCATTGTAATACTGGGTGTTCTATTGTTAGATCTAATTCTATTCACTTCTTTCTTTTTCATGTGGGATACCGAGTCGCCTTACGACCCAATGAACCTTCGTGTCAGAGATTTTCAAGCGCTTTCTACGTAGGCCTCTGGCATGGTTGTGTCACGATCGCCGTGTAAGTAATCATAGACTTAACTTTTTTGCTAATTTTGTGATATTTTTTTTACTACCTATATTACCTACCACTACCTAACAATAAAATTGGGACAGTAAAATATTACATTTTATGATTGTACCTCAAAAATAACAAAATACCAAAATTGTTTTCACTCAACAATTCCCAAAGCGAAATCCCTAATAATCCCACATACTAGCAACCTATTCTACCAATCATCCTTTTAATCGGAAAATGTATCCGAAAAGAAATAAAATGACCAAACCGTATTATGGCAAAAACGAAACCGACATTACAGTGGAAAAACATGATTGTTGAAAAACACTTAATAGGTTTTGATGGAACTTGTTTTGATTTCTAAGTTACAGGTTGAAATCGTTCGAATATGATTTAAATTGGAAAATAGCTGTTTGTGATACGTATGGCAGGATAAAAATATAAACAAAGATACAAATAATCAAACAAACTAAACACAAGTTTCAAATACACACATATTTAGAAACATTCAAAGAGTAAGAACATGTAGTTCTGTATTAATTTTATACTATTTTTGTTGAGTTTTTTGTGTTTTATTATTCGGTACATGTTTTTTATTTCTGCTCCTATTATACTTTGCTTTCCCACTGAGCTGTTTTCTAGTTCTATTTCCTCCACCCAAAGGTTGCCCGGAATAGATCGCTTTTAGCGATAAGGTCGCCTTTACGCATTTAAATGTTCGTTTTCCTTGTATTGTTTACTTTTGTGCAATAAAGTGTTTTTACTTACTTACTTTCACTTATGTAAGAACCATATTGATAACCTGTTCTTTTGAAGTCGGTTAAAAGCCCATGTTACGAGAATAACAATAACAGACACAAAGCCCATTCATACTCTTCCACCTACGGACTACAATCAGTTTATTTAAGCCCCTGTGGTGCATTCGAGTTGAAAATTCCTTTCAGATTCACTCTTCCAGAACACTGAAAATTAAGAGAATTGATCGAAACAGCTCACTCAGCGAAATCTCGATTCGAATTCGAACAAAATAGTAAATAGAACGTTTATAAATTATCGAGCATTCGAAGGGACTCAGTCGAGAATTCTGAGCAACTGAGTTTAGAAAACTCGTTTTCTTTCTCGTGGAAAGTATTAATTTGTTATAGCGCTGCCTGTTGAGTTGTACAAGTACAGCTACCGTTGCTCGTTTTTTAATTTTATTAGTGGGAAGATAGAGGAGGGAAAAAAGTTTGTTTTCTTTGTCTGCTCATTGCAAGTGAAATAATGTTGTGCAACTGGAAAATTGTTTTGTTGTTTAACGTTCAGTAAACTGTCATCATAGAGCTTGAAGATAAATCTGTGTTTGTAGTTTGCTCATTTTAAAATAGGGCCAGCTTTAACACAATTTTTGCGAGGTTTGACTTTCCTAAATTACAAAATCTACTATGCGAAAGAAATCGTCTAGCTGACTGACAAGGTGTAACCTATGCGTATTTTTGATCTTTCTTTTCGTCGTTTTTGTTTACCATTCTAGTTACTGATAAGACCATTGTTACTAACCAAATATGTACACAAAAAAATACAAGTTTGGCTCCAAAACATGCTGAGTTTCATCTCATTTCTATAGGTACGTAATCAGCAAAAAAAAGAAATACGACTTGTAATTACCTGATATTTGAGCAGCTGCATACCTATCATAAAAAATATTTATTTAATATATAGTGGAACTAGTGTAAAAAAGTGTTTTATTACCTAGAATACTATGGAGTTCCATCAAGAAATCACAACACAAAGTGTAAATCATTTTATCATAAAAAATAATTTTGCGGCTTTAGTTAGATATTTACTTTACCCAATCAAACCAAATATCTCTTTGGTTTGTTATAATATCAGGTCCTATTAAATTCATAGCAAATATTTTAGGATGAGTTTGACTAGTAAATCTTAACAACTTTCCCCATAGGATGAAACCTTAAAAAAACAATTAGGTACTAAGTGATGTATTTTATTATTACTTTGTATGGGAGGTAATTTTTTTATATATTTCGCTAAAATGTTACAGAGAAAAGTTGTTCAGTTTCCCGAATAGAACACGCCTTAAAATATATGCACTCAATTTAATAAGACCTTTCATATGGCTCAATATTGAAAGATCCAACTTTAGACATGTCAGTAAAAGCACATCAAAATATCTCCAGCGAATTGAAATCCTCTTCCTTTTTTGAAGTCGGCAAACATAATATGTTACATATTATGTAACCAATCATCTTTGATAAAACATGAAAAATCAATATTTGACATTTAAACCCATAGTTTCTGGGCCCTGTCTTTCTAAAACTAGACTTTCACGGGCAATAGACAAGCCGCGGTAACACAGATAGAAGAGGCGTCGCCACTGGTAATGGCGAAAGTTGCAGGTTTAGATCCTGCCCGCGGTAGATATTTTGCAAGTTTTCTGAAAACAGACTATATTTCCTTCTATGAGTTACACAGGCTAACACCGATTCAATTTAAAAGTCCAGTGTCGTCCCTCTGACCCAATTCACTCCAAACCGTCAACAATTGGAAAGGACTTCACAATACAAGTTGACACTACATTTCATAGCTAGTGAGCGTGGAAAATGCACAAATTGCACTGGATTTCTCTTTCCACTATTTCAGCTTTAGGCAGTTCTCACACCTGCCGCATGTTTTTTCTGTAAAATAAATATCCTAGACATGGTACGAAATCCTTTAAAGAATCCAGATACTACATGAGACACTTCGCTGCAAAAATAATGGGAAATCTAGGCAATCTTCAAGTGCACATAGATGGCGCTGAGCCAAACTGAAAAAAGTTTATGTCCAAGGAAGTAAATAAATAGATTAATTGAAAATGAAATTACTTTATTCAATGTAGGATAGCATTATCGCTTATTGACGTCATGATCCGTCATTGTAAAAAAAAGTATAACACAATTTTCTGTTTTTATAACAATTTTGTATTGTCCTAATATAAAACCTGGCTGGGTACAAAAAAAATATTTGTGACTATGAAATATCAGGTTAACATAACGCCATCTGGTTTGAAATTTATGAAAAAGGTCGAGAATTGTCAAATACAAAAGTCCCAAGTGTGAATGTCACAGGTTGTCATTTATATGGTGGCTGTCACAAACTAACTACAAATCTCGCGTTGCATGTGCAGTTCGCCTTAGTTTATTTTCCACTATTTCAGCATTAAAGTCCTTGCACGATAGAATTCGACGGTCAGCAAGTATTTCATAGTCAATTAAACTATCTGACTTTGTGCTATAGTGGTTGAAACTCTTGTTTCTGAAGCCGTAGATTCGGCATTTTAAATTAAAAGACTATAAGACGTCAGCCCTATATGTCGAAATACAACCAAAAGATGAGAGTTTGAAATATTTTGTTTCCTTTCTTATCTGACGACGTGCAATGCAGCCTTCGAATATCATCCGTATTCAATCCACATTTCTACCCGCAAATTGATTGACGGATAAATCCATTATATTATCTGACGCTGAGATTTAGTTCCTAACTAATCCTTGTAGGTGGCGCCAAGCTACCGCTTCCTGCTATTTATAAACAACCTACTATTTTCTCTCTTAAATATACACCAGCGTAAACAAACAAAGAGCAAAAACTGTCATTTGTCATAAAAAGATCGTTGCCGACTTCCGCAACGAGGCAGCGACAATCGATTCTGCTTAATGGACTGCGAAATACTCGCTGACCGACCGATTCTATTGCACGAGGACTTCAGCGCTGAAACAGTGGGAATTGAAGAGGAATTGTCTTTTTTATAGGACACTTACAATATTCTTATACCGTTCGCTGTCAGTATATGAAAATAATTGCTTTTAGATATATTTTGTATGAGGATAGATTGTCTTGATATGTTTGTTAGACCCCCATACAAGTGAAAGGGGGGTAAAAAGCCATCGCTGAATAGGTTCAACACTCACAGGGCCGATTTTTAACACTGTCTTGCAAAATTATTATGGTGCCGGCAAGATTCGAAACTGTGACCTTCACTATCAGTACTAACGATTCTTTTAACTTTCTTTATGATTAACTCCTTTAACACCTACGATTGTCGGATAAATAAAAAAACTTTTAGTATATATCTAAATATCATAAACATTGAGTTCAAAAACTGCTTTTTATTCTGTCGTATTTAGGTATTTAGATAATTTTTATAGAACAGCCGAATATTGCCGCAAGTCAAGAATAAGAATAATAAATATGAGATTAATTAAAATAGGATAGTAAAATATAATTCAGGGACTGAATACAATTTATACTTTGTATAACACAAAAAAGCGACGTAGCACATGATACTACAGCGCTAGTCTTCCGTGGTAACCTTTTAAAAAAATTCGCGCTCCCCAGCAGGATGAAAGGTACTTATGTTGTCCAGAATAACGAGATAAAACGGTTATAAACTATCATAGCATAACAAAACTGTAAAAAAGTGAAGAAATAGATAAAAATATCGAAATAGTTACATTATTATACCCGAGTCCGATATGATTGGTTCAAAGAATGAGTATAAAAAATATTTAAACAGTTTACAATTTTTAGGTTACAAAATTGGCCTAACAGTTAAAAATGTATTCATATTCATGAGATCAATCACGCTGCAGCGTACAGACTAAAAAGCAGCCGCCTATCTCATAACTGGTTTATACTGGTTTTAATTATGCAGTTGACGCTTCTCATAATGAAGCCGGTGCCCTAAAACCGAAAGACCAAAGTTTCTATTACTGATCAGGAATTCCATTAGCTGATATTTAGTTTGCTGACCGGCGTCCTCAATCAAAGTTTCAACTACCTGCAATGACTGTTGGGAAATCTAAGGTGAGCAAGTTATTTGGGTCAAAGTATCAAGGCTTTGACGTGTGATGATGACTTAAAAAAGATTATCTTTTACAGGATTGCTGATTAAATTACTATCCAACCGTGTATGAAAATAGCAACATCGAAATCTTAAGAACTTTTGACCATCTAGCAACTTTTTAAAAGCGTATTTAGCTTGCTAAGTGAGAAGTTAACTGTACAAAAATAAAATTCTCAGCAGAAAACTTCTTAAAACCTTTCTCGCCTAAAACATCCATTCATTATCCCTTACTTATTGATAAGGATTTAAATTTTTATTTTTTGTCAGTTGTGTCTGCTGGCGGCTGGTCGTGACATCTTTTGCAACATTTATTTATTTTTATTTATTTAAACAACCAATAAAATATAGTTACAGTTATGTTAATACAACAAGGAGAGACATCATGCACAACATTTTATTGGTATCGATGTACGAAAAATAATTATTATATAATGTACAACTAGTAAAAGTGACTAGGTTATGGAATCTGACATAATACTTAGTTGTTGTGAGACTAAAGTTTTCAAACTAAAGAGAGTATCACAAAAGACATCAACAATACCACAATCTAATGTATTATAGTTTCTACTCATTGTCGTTGAAGGAGAATATTGCTTTAGATTAGTTCTACAAGGAGGAGCATTTAGAAGGCCTAAAGGGCGCCTAGCTAAGCGCGATAGAACACGAAATCAACAACTATCTATTCAGAATGATCCGAATGCACCCTATCAGTATTCGAAGGGCTGTCCATTACCTCGTATTTTGTCCTTGTTATACTTCCTCTATTGTTAAGGCTACATTTAAAATTAAATTAACTTTTCTTTATGGTATTTTGGTGTCTAAACTTATCTATTACGACGCGCTCACGTTTTGACCAAAAATTGAAAAGTTAAATAATAAGCTTTTTATAAATATATTAAATTTTCTTCCACTTCGTCTTTTCGTGTGGGACACCGATTCGTCTAAAGACCCAATGAATCCCGGTGTCAGAGTTTTTCAACATTTAATTATAAATATCTTGAAAATTTCACACAGCGCCATCCAGCCTCAAACTAAACAAAGCTTGTACTACGGAAACAAGATAGCTGTTATAATGCATAAATACTTTTTTTGTAAATAAATACATACCTACAATATATAGAAAACACCGTCATACCTATAGAATGCGTGGTTTAAACGAACGCAGCATTATTTTTCATTAAGGATGGGTTTGCTCTTGACTAGAGTCAATCGTCTTTTTCCTAACATCCTGTATTTTAGACAGGTACAACACAGCTATACTCTGGATGGTGTTATGTAAGAGGCACGCATTGCCTGTCAACGTCGAATTATCGGTTGCTGGCGTCGATGCTCCAGGCACGTACCGCCGACAAATCGGACGGTGTCGACATCGCATCCAGCTGGGTGAGGTTTTATTCCGTTGGGTTCCGTGGCTATCAATTGGTGTTGGTGTACGGGATATTACGGATTGCCTTTGCTTGTGTTTTTTATGTGCAGTCAGATCACCCACTATGCATTAGATACTTCTTGTACCTATACAAAAAGGAGCCGTAAAGTGTTAACAAAAGGTAAAGGTAAAGTATATGGGACGGAATATCGAAAACTATGCAAGCGCAAGCAGACTATGAAACTGCACAACTTTTCCCAAGCAACATAATATATATTGGTAAACTAAACATTTTACTACCCAAACAAAGTCAATCAGCTGATCAATTCTCGGATCCCATCATTGGCTCTATAGAGAAAATTGTTCAGTTTCATGGTCCAATCACGCTTCCAAATTTTTTGGTACATTACATAAGAAGCGACTAAGGGACTCGAGGGTTACAAGTGTATTGAAATTTTAGGCAATAGGCTGACAACCTGTTACTATGGCCTAGTAATATAGTGGTAATGTGCTATGGCGATACAGAATTTTCTAAATTAAGTCGCGTCTTATGACGCCCACGAGAAAAGAATGGGGTGATGCCTGTCTAAGCCGCCATCACTCTGTACAGTTTTAAGTCACTTTAAGTAAATTCAATTGAATAAAATACCTTTTTCCATATTTAAAACTTTATTACATGTACGCTGCTTTATTGAATTACTAACTTGCATTTGGTGATGTGTGAACCAATTTACATGCTTTCATTCACGAATGCTTTCAATTTATTTTAATTTAATACTTTTGAATTCAGCGCGTAGATTAAATAAGTCATGCCAATTCTTTTGAAGTTATTCCTTGAACATAAAGTAATCTACAGAAAAATAAAAAGAAGACCAAAATAATTACCTGATGTCATTCAAAGTGAAACGCGATTGGAAAGTATTTGGCAGTCGGAAATTACGCTATATTTTGGTGTTTTAGTTAAATGACATAAACGTCAGGGCCTCGACGAATAAGTCCAGGGTCATTATTATGCCATCGAAACTTAACTGTGATGCTATTACCACTCATTTTTTACCATAGATTTTCTATACTTCAAACTGTTAGTCGAATACTAAACGGCCAAAACCATCAAACTGACACTCTATTGAACCACAATTGAGACTATTCTTAAATAGCAGAAAACGGACTCTGTCTATATCTAATGTATTCTACAGATTATCTTATTTTTCAGCCATTGTAATGCCATCGATGCTCAACTGTAATTCCATAGCCAGTGTGATTGTCTATACTCCAAACTTTTATCGTAATACGAAACGGCCAAAACCATCCAACTGAAACACAACTTAGACGGTCCATGATGTCTGAACCATCTGAACGAGAACCCATACGTTTTGCAGCACCAACACTCACCCTTTTTCAGAGAAACCTATTTGAATAATGCGATTCGGTTGCTTCCTACACGTGACAATTTAATATTCCTAGTGGCTTGGCTTGGAAAAAAATGGATTGTCATCGCGATTGTAAGCCTTATTCGATTAAACCTGCGGATGCTGGCTTGGTGTCGTTTTGTGGCGCACAGTTTTTGAATGCCAATTCGCTAGTGGATGATATGCTTCAAAAGGCATTCGCGAATTTCGTTCGCTTTTTAAAATTGTTACGATTCTGTGCCTGTGCAAAGCTATTGGGAGCTTTTGAATGAATATAAAATATACGTAATGTGTCGAATGAATTTGGGCAGAACTAGAGCACGTTCGTTATATTCAACTTTTTTTCAGAATTGTGAATACAAGTACGTCAGTGTGATAGATTCTAGATGTATGCACGCTCTTTATCGTTTGATACCTTCTGCTTGTAAGTGTATTATAAGGTGGGTATCTAGTTTTTTTATTATAATATATAAAATAAGCCCGCATTTGTCTGCTATCTCATCTGCTGGTAAATAACGATATCTACTGTATTTATGTAGTATTTAGTTTAAAATACTTTAAGAAATAAAGGCCTGGCACACATCGAGCACCAGTTGACGCGTGTGATTTTTAGCAGAAAATCTAAATGTTTAATGGTAGGTGTTGTAAAGTTGACACAGGATGGCAGAAGAGATGCAAATCGTGCTGCTAAAAGTGTGCTGAACCTTACAGGTTTTTTTTTATTAATGATGGGTTTGCTCTTGACTCTAGTCTAGGTCATAGGACAGAGACAGAGTCTAAGATGGAGCGAGCTCACCCAGAAGAAGCCTGTTAAGGCACTGGCACTCCCACACATTGACGGAATGCAGCAAGCTACTTGGCTCCAGACTTCGGTGGGATGGTGGTCGCGAACCAGGCGGCCCCTTACGGAGCCTTCCACCGCTTAGTGGGATCGTTCAGCCAGACTTATCCACAGGCAAGCCTGTGTTGCCGTTGCCCGGGGTGAACCGCTAGGAGGTAGATCCCATACCACCCCATACAGGTTTATTTATTTTTATTTTTTATTTTTATTTTTTTTATTTTAGGTTTTAGGTTTACTAATAATCAGTGAGCTTCCCCGCATAAAGGTTCTAGAATTCGGCATTTAATTCCCAAAATTTAATTTGGTATAAATACATCTTTGAACTTATTTTTACTTTGTGTTTCTTTTTAATTTTGAAGTCATTATGAGAGATTGATTATTTAATTTATGGTAACATTATTAGTTTTTTGTTATTAAATTTAGTATTTCCCTTTTAGGTTTACAAGATATACCTACGTATAGAAATGTCATAGGTCTTTAAAAAAGTATGATATGTTGTTTTTTTCGTCTATATGAGGGACTATTCCAAAACATGTCTTAACTCTTAACCCCAGTACCTGAACCCTTTTTTCGCAGAAGCCCGCATAAGTTTTATGTTTTACCCACTTATGGGTACAAAAACAAAATAATAACATTTTTCATTATCATCAGTCGATGAAATAATCTCATCACTAGTTTAGATCAGTACTACACTTCCCTGGCAACCATGACACCTATGAAATAACTAGCAATCTATACCTACGCATTTGCGATGCGCCTTCTGTTTTTTTCATAATAGTGCTGCGATGAATAGTGCTGCAATGAATAGAATTTTGAATGATTAGATTTCAAAAATATTGTTCTGCAATTTTTAAGAACGACACTATGGCTTTAATTCTTGTCAATAGACAAACAAGGTCTTTTCGGCTTTATTTGTTATTACACGCTGTATAAACCTGACTTTAAACTCTACGAGCAAAAATTCAATAACTTCAAAGGCAACTGCAGTAAGTTCGCTTTTTATACAGGTTGCTAAGTTTCCGAAGCAACAAATCACTGGAACTAGTTAAAGGCGCGACGAACATTTGTAACTACTGGCGCGTAGCTAACGGAGCACACCGTATCTATAATCGTTAGAAACTTCTACAGACTGGCTGCAAACAGTTATTACTGTTGTAGGGTGTCATTTATACTAGTTTTCTTAGGATATTATATTAATACATCAGCCTATTGCAGTCCACTTCTGTCCCCATGGTATGATGCCATATGGCACCACCTCTCGGTTTCGTGATCCAGTCGCTACCAGCCGCCTTTTTTAAGTCATCGGTCCATAAATCGGCCGGTATTATATTAATAAAGAACAGTTTAATTATTATTTTGTAATCCTTATGTGAATATTTGTACAAATTATAAATCATTTTTTACGGAAATATTAGCGATTTTGTTAAAATAAAAAGTTATAGATATAATTAAAACAACGTCTATATTTGCATCGGACTTTTTTATAATAACGCGGATATTTTTTATTTTCACTTCACTAAAAGCATCGTTTAATTTACTTACTTGACTCAAATAAATTTAAAAAAATTATTATTGATGACAAAATAAAAAAAAAATCAACGTCTTGGGTATATATTTTTGGAGAATTTGCAAAATTTCACCGCAGCAGGCATGATTTGAACCTGCGACTTTCACTAGCGAAAAATGTTATAAAGAAAAACGCTCTTCTCTTATTCCATTTGTTGTGAAAACAAGACGGTCAGAAGCAGTCATAGAACACTATATACGGGTTGTAAGGGACAGCCCTTCGAATACTGATAGGGTGCATTCAGACCATGAAACTGAAGAACTTCCTATACTATAGTTTTTCAGGAAACGCCAAAAAAAATTGACTTCCCATGGTAATTGCAGTCAGCTTATCTTGATTTTGTATAGGAGGTATTTTTTTGTCGTTTTCTGTTGTTCCTATGGGAAAGTTGTTTAGTTTCATAGTCTGCATGCACCCTCTCAATATTCGGAGGGCTGTTCCTTACACCCCGTAAAAGAACCCTACCCTTAAATAATTATGAAAAGTCGTACGCTCAAATCCTGCATGCGGTGTAATTTTGCAAGTTCTCCAAATGTATAATTATATTAATGTATGTATTGGGTAAAGTCTAGACTAGACTATCAATTTGAAACCATGTTATTAACAAAATATAATCACATGGCATTTGTACGGCACAAGAATCGTGTAATTAATTTGACAAAAAACACTTGTACTAGTTTCACGTAATTATTGCGGGGTAACCCGACCGGTTTCGCTCACATCAGAATTGTCAAGGATTTTTAAACACAAATACTTATGTTATCAAAACCAGTCGGGTTACCCTGCAATAAATCTGTGAAACGAGTACAAGTGTTTTTTGTCAAATTAAGTAAACATGGAGTTTCACCAAGTAATAAAAAAACGTATAAGTCAGTCTAGTACATTTGAGGTATGTGAAAACAAACAAGTATCTACAGTTTTAAAATTTGGCACACTCATTCATTCATTCGCTGTGTGATGCCAGCTTGGAATAGCATCACCCCATTTCTTTCCAGTGGGTGTAGTAAAAGGCGAACGGGACTCGACGGTTACATGTGTATTACAATTTCAGGCGATGGGCTAAAATTGATACACAACTTCCAGAATGACCCTGAACTTTTTGTCAGACGTGGCGGAATTTCAAATGTCCGTCTACGCTCTGCTCTATCCCTTAAGGATATAGGCGTGATAAATGTGTGTTTGTATGTATCTTTTCATCGAGAAAATTAATATTGTATAAAGTTTACTAATATAACTGTAGAAATAAATTTAATTAAAAAATACTTGATGGTCACTCCAGCGCACTAACATTTACACTCGAACTATCCCCTACTTCAATGCAACAAAGTCGATATTCAAGTGCTGTTAGCTGAACATTACAGTGGAGGTACTTTCACTGACAGAATAATCTCAGCAAGCTGTCGCTAAGCGTCGTCTAATCGAGTCAGAATCGAGTCCAAATCGATATGTGAGATATCTAGGACAATGCTCTCGAATATCCAAACCATTGGATTTTATTAAAGTGGTGTCTCGATTTTAGGTGAAAAAAACTCAAAGCCCAATCGCCAACTCATTGATATCATTATTTTACCTAATACCTATTTAAAATACAAAAATTGAAAAAGCACTTTTTCAGAAACATACATACCTATCATGCTTGAGGGCATAAATGAAAAGTATATTAATAAATACACATATCACGCTTATAATCCCTTGCGGGGTAGGCAGAGCGCAAAAAGCCGCAAAAAACGGGCATTTACGCCACGTCTGACAAATATTTGAGGGTCATACGGAAAATTGTGTATCGCCATAGTGACAGGGTGTCAGCCCATCGCCTAAAATTGCAATACACACCCTCGAGTCCCTTAGTCGCCTCTTACGACACCCAAGGGAAAGAAATGGGGTGATGCCGCTAAGCCGGCAACATATTAATAAATAGATAGACACATTCTGAATATGAACGAACGTAAGCGCCGTGTGATACCGGCTTTGAATAGCATCACCATAATTTATTTCCCATGAGTGTCGTAAGAGGCGACTAAGGGACGCGAATGTTACTCTACTGGATTAGTTTTCCAAAAGACCCTCAAAGTTTTAAATACAGTTTTCTGAATGTTTGTCAGACGTGCCGTTAATGTCCGTTTTTACAGCAATTTTCGCTCTTCCTACCCCGCAAGGGATATAGGCGTGACATACAACATTCTTATAAAAAGAAGAAAAATGTGTAAAACAAATTTATTTTTTTACGATGACGGATCATGTCAATAAGTGATAATAATATCCTACATTGAATAAAATTAATTCAATTACTGCCATGCGCCGCCGTTCTGCCGTGTGATGCCGGCTTAGAATAGCATCACCCCATTTCTTTCCTGTGAGAGTAGTAAGAGGCGACTAAGGGATTCGAGCATAGCTTGGATTATGGGAACTAAATAGCTGATATTATTACTTATATACTTTTTTTGTACATAGAAAACACATAGACTAAACACCAATACCTATCTGAAAATTTTATTTAACAATTATTTGTGTTTTGTAGGGATCGAACCCACGACCCTCGGCTTAGAAGGCAGGGGTACTATCCGCTATGCCATCGGGCCAGTCAAAATCTCATACCTAGGTATCGAGTAAGCCACATCACTTACAAAGTGATTCCCTAAAGCTGTATCAAGCTCTGTGCATCGAGTTTCATCGAAACAGGAATAATCTTCTCAGTCTGTGTAATCGAGAACGCACAATGTTGGTTGCAATATTGGAGATACTTCTTCTTCTAATCGTATCAATGGGATACGCCCAATGCGGATTGTACAAAATCTATAGCAGCGATTGCCAATGCTAGCAACAGCTATCGCTTTTGAGTAGGCCTCTTTAATGTTGGAGATACTTATCAGTGATTTGTCAGTTTCTCTGGGTAATACCTATTTGAGAAATTTTCATTTAGGTACATTAAAAACTTTTTACACTAGTTCCACTAATATATTTTTTAAATTAAACTATAAAGCGGCCGGTTTTGTTATTACATATTCAGCGAGAAAATGGAGTTCCATCAAGAAATCACAACACAAAGTGTCACAAAATTTCATTTACTGGCTTGTACCACTTTACATATATAGCTCGAGGTGAAGATAATTACTAAATTTTGGTATAAATTGGGGTCTGTACCCGGTAATTGTCAAACTTAAGACCCAATGCTTACATAAAGCAACTTCCGCACCTAATAACTTGTAAGATACAATATTTCCCAACGGCTTCCCCGACTTCAGTGAATTATTTTAATAAAATTAATCATAGGTACTTTCTAAAAATCAAACCTTTATTGCAGGTTACCTTATTGATAAAGATTTTCATGTTATCGTCTTTTGTTATTTGTTTTTAAATCTTAGATATTTTACTATGACTTACTTTTTGTTAATTGTTTTGTTTTGTTTCTTTCTTTTGTTATTTGTTTTTCAATCTTAGATATTCTACTACGATACGACTTACCTTTTGTTGAATTTGTCCTTCGTCACATGTACGCAGGATACTGCCATCTTAATGATAGTGAGAAACTTAACCACATTGGAGTAGATAGGTATTTGAACTTCGCTGTTTCATGTTTGTTATATTTGATATTACATAAGTTTCCTTTGCTCGCATAATAATTACGTATAAACGATATAACTTACGTAGTTTGTAGACGTTTCTCGGTATAAAATAATTTTCGTTGAACGTCCTGTTACCTGTAAAAAGAGAATGTCTCTTAAAACTTTATACCTTGTTATATACAAGTTGGCACAGAACTCTGACACCAGGGTTCATTGGGTCGTTGTCGACTCTGCGTCCCATACAAAAGGAAGATGTTTACTGCATTAAACATACATACATACATACATAAATCACGCCTATATCCCATATATTAAACATCTATCAAGCAATGAAGTATTTTAATAGTTCGCAAGTCGCAACGCACCTGCTTAAAGTTGTCTTATTAAATTGTATGTTCTATCTGAAGCACAACAAGCTACCATTTAAGGGATCAATTTGTACAATACATTATACTTTATTTGTACAAAACACAACAAAACAAACAGATACAAAAAAAGCAAAAAGATCGGTACAATTTAGGCTGATCGGTACTGGTTTTTTTTTAGTAAAAACCGTCACAAAAACATTTCTATAAGCTGCTTAATATGGTGAGTGTGCATAATTTAATCTGTGGTTTATTTGAGTTGTGTTCGTGAACAAAACCATGTACCACGAGCTTACATATACCATTTACCATGTACCAGTACCGTTACTAGGACCATAATTATGTAAAAGCTACTTTAAAGAAATAACGGGTTTGGTAGGTTAGACCTTTGATCACAACCAAAGAAAGAACTCGTAGAAAAAAGAAAGTGAACAAACAAATCAATATATCTTTGCTGACAACCAAAAAAATATTCTTTGCTGACAGTTGCTGCCTATATAGAAATTTCGTTTACCAAAATACCAATTCTTTACTTTCCGTTGAAATAACATACATACATACATACATAAATCACGCCTATATCCCTTACGGGGTAGGCAGAGCGTTTACGGCCGTAAAACGGATATTAACACCACGTCTGACAAAAGCTTGAGGGTCAATCAGATAACTGTGTATCACTTTAGTGACAAGTTGTCAGCCCATCGCCTAAAATTGTAATACACATCCCTCGATTCCCTTAGTCGGCTCTTACGACACCCATGGGTAAGAAATGGGGTGATGCTATTCTAGGCCGGCATCACACGGGAACGTTGAAATAACACCCTTTTTTAAGTGTCTGGTTTCCAGTCATAATTTCAAACGGTCTCACTCACCCGCCACGCTAGTCTACATTTTTACAGTCGTATTAAAACCGTATAAATCGACAGTATTAAAGGAGAAAGTTCAATTCAATGGCCATAAAATCGATTGACGTATTCCGACAACGTCTGCCGCGGGGGATATCGGTTCCACGGAAATTGTACGATTCCACACCATATTTAATATTGAGAATGATATTCTTGATCTCTCGATACGAAAAACGAGTTCGAAATCATAGAGGTACAGAATTCCCGAGTTGTTCTTCCTACATAATTTTAAAACGGAGTAATCTTTTTCAATTGAAAGTATTAATAAAACAATAATATAGCACTGTAAGTGCATGAAATACTTATAATTAAAACATCTCTTTTCCTTCCCGTGGACATCATAAAAGTCGACAAAAGGACTCGAGGGTTACGTGTATATAGCAATTTAAGGCGATGGCCTGACGTGTCGCTGTGGTGATACACAGTCTTCTAAATGAAAAATATGATTCATATTCAAAATATGTCAGTTTTTTCGGCTGTTGACGCTCTATCTAGCCCGCAAAGGACATAGGCTGGATAAATGTACGTATATAAAACAAATCAGACATCAAAAACAGATATTTAAATTCTAACACCCATATAACATTACATGCAGTCCAATAAACTTAATTATTATCAGTTTGCATACAGTATTACAAATTATGAATATCAAACTCACATGGTGGCTTTATTTGAACGCTTCGTGGTTCATTACCTCGCAAAATTTCAATCTGGCAACACAGTGGCCCACCTGGGAGCCGGATGGCAACACAGAAGCCCGCCAGGGAGCCTTAGCGGGTCGTGGAACTGTGTTACATGTAACATGTTAATTTGTGAAATTGGATCCATCGACAACATGTGTTACGGACTGACAAGCATGAAATGCGATGTACTATCAGCAGCAGATTTAGGTACCTATTTAAGGAATCAGCTTACACTGGTTTGCGATACAGTTATTGAGGATTACAATTGTGCCGCTATGTGAAACGGGCTTTGAATAGCATCGCCTTAATACTTCCTGTAGCTCACCGTGGTGGTGGCAGTAGACAGATAATATTTATAATGTTAGGGCTGTTAAGTCGCCTATCCGAAGGAAACACTATATAAGAGAAAGTTTATAATATATTTCACTGGTAACACAATTACTTTCTTCTACAATCTCAGTTCAAGTATACAAAAACCACAGGCCATACAATCTTATCAATAAAAAAGATACAAAACATAAGGTTTTGTTTTATTTGGTTCTGAAGCAACCAACACTTCCCGTGTATCGTAAAAAGTGACTTAAGAATTAATTCATCCAGGGAATGGGCAGCAGCGTTCCCTGTAAAAGCAATATCTTGCACTGAGCTCGCCAATCCGCTTGCCGAGTGTGGTGAGTATGGCAATACCCCTCAATAGGGGGATGCCCATGTCCACCAGTAGACTCTTGTAACTGTTAATGTTTAAGTAAAGGTAACGAGTTTAAGTGAACCCCTTAAATGTATATCTCAAGGTAATGGTAATGTAGTAACTAAATGTGTGGCAAAGACAAACAAAGAAATAATTAAAATATTATGGTACAACAATTAGTAAAACCATACAAGTCAGAAACTAATTAAAACTAAGAGAACATAAAAAACCACTGCCTTTAATATAAATATAAAATTTTGAATATTTTATTCAAACGTGAAATAAATTGAAATTAACTTAAATCAATGTAGGATAGTACTGTCACTTAATTACGTCATGATCCGTCATTGTAAAAAAAAAATTGTATCAAACAATTTTCTTTTTTATAATAATTTTGTATTTTAAGATATTACAAATGAAAATGAAGGCACTGCTTGGAGCTGGCCAGGTTAATCACACGGCAGGTAAATTTACGCCACCACCAGTAAACGACATTTGTTTCAAACTAAAATCATGTTTTTCATAGAGATTTCATTTTTTATTTCTTGAAAATGTTGTCTTCAATGCCAAAGCCTATTTACAACGTTAAACATCCAATATTCTACAATTACAAAGGATCTTTTCATAACAGTCGGGGAATGCAGAAATTCATTGGAAAGAATTTTGTACGTACAAAGATAAAAATTCTTATTAAAACTTTTATATCGAAGGTAAAATATTTTCTTGTAAAGGAAATAACTTTTGTTTCATTGTTACGTGCTATCCAATTTCTGTTTCGGATGAAAAAAAGTGTATCGCTGATTGCTCCAGACTCTTTGTAAAAATAAAATAAAAATATACCTTAGTTGTAACTAGCGGGCAAGCCAGCGGTTTTTTCGCTGTTACCCGTTTTCCTGTAGAAACCAAGGTTTTACCCGTCGTAAGATGTATCTATAAACTCATCTCCCTAATTAGTAATCACTCTCTCTAATAACAAGCATAGTAAAAAAACGTCTTCTTTCTGAGCCTATGACACTCGGGATAATGCAAGAATTCTTCCGATACAATTCCCATTCAAATCTGTTCAGTAATTAACAAGTTTCAGTACTTTAAAAAATCGCACATATATACATACATACAAGTAAACATACGTACATACATGAACTTTAAAAACATCCTATACACTCCTTTTTTGGTTGAGCAGTCGTACTTCTTTTTTGTAAATAAATACATACTATACATAGAAAAGACCCAGACTCCAATATCTGAAAATTTACTTATCAAATACATATTAATTGTGTCTTGTCGAACCCACGATCTTCGCCATAGCAGGCAGGGGCACTATCCGCTACGCCATTGGGCCAGCCAAAACCTAAATGGATTCATTAATTATGTATCTGGTTTGTCTTACTTTAGATGAGATACTTACTTCTTTTATATGACTATTTATAAAACACGATGAAAGCGTTTTATTTTAACGATTCTTTTATATTTTCTATTCAGTGGTCATAAAAAGATACATTTTCTTCTCAATTACGTATAATACTTTTTTACAAATTAGATACTTACTTCGCACTCTAACCTGATGAAATAATTTCGAAACAATCTCGTTTTGAACTTCTATAGGGTCATTTCACATTTTATGATGCACAGATGCATGTCATATACAGGGTGTAGGAAACAGCCATCTGAGCAATGAAAGGGTGCATTCAGACCATGTAACTGAACAACTTTCCATGAAAATATATTTCAGGAAACGTTAAAAAAAATTGGACTCCTCATAGTTAATGCAGTCAGCAGATCGTGATTTTGTATGGAGGGTCGAATAATTTTTGTCGTTTCCTGACATATGTTCCTAGGGGAAAGTTGTCCAGTTTCATGATATGCATGCACCCATCAATATTCGCA
This sequence comes from Tuta absoluta, assembly GCA_027580185.1. Classification (NCBI taxonomy): domain Eukaryota; kingdom Metazoa; phylum Arthropoda; class Insecta; order Lepidoptera; family Gelechiidae; genus Tuta; species Tuta absoluta. The sequence continues at coordinate 4,669,263 of JAQAHW010000029.1, read as the reverse complement.
GGGCTGTCCCTTACACCCCGTAGAGCTTTTTACTGTGTCATATCTTGCTTAACTAAATCCTGGCCAAGCGAGTCGAACTCACGCACGAAGCTTTCCATAACAGTGTGTATAAAAGTGGTATAAAAATCTAGATGTTTGTATGAAAGCCCCTTTAATTTAAATTATATTCTATTTTACCGAATTTTTGTTATAGTGGCGACAGAAATACGGAATTTATTGAATCGGTGGAGGTTTGAGCGTGAATGACCGTAAAAAACGCACAGTCTTCGAACACGTCTGACAAATATTTGAGAGTCTTTCATTTAATTGTGTATCAAATATAATATACTATTGACAATCAGTAAAACGTTCGAGCACCGCAAGCCATAAAAATAGGCTTAAAAACAAATATAAGAACAAAAGATGAAGGTTCTTCCTTACCGAATATTCATGATACATTGTGTGCACTCATCCCAAGCCCGCGATTTGCGAAAATAAATGAAATTATTTATCAACGTCCGACAGAATGGCAGGCGCGGCTGGCGGCGTTATGACGACGTCTCGATATAAATCGACAGAATTATCGGTCCTTCCCCGATTCGGTGAATCGCACACGCAACGGACATTATTGAAAGAAAGAAAGAAGAAAGAAAATACGTTTACTTAATTGAAACCACATTTTTAAAACACATCCCGTGTTCGGTATACAATTTTAAAGAATCCGCATAATTCTACCCGCGGTAGAAAATTTTGCATCGGTATGATGGACTTGTGCTTTGGTATTCGGTTTTTGTAAACTCCTGATTTATATGATTTTATGTTATAAATGTCAACTTTTTTGCTTCGAGGTTTTCCTAACCAGACTGTAAACAAATTCAACAAGTGATAATTATCAACTTTGTAAGAGCCCGATCGAGAATCAAACCTGGAACCTTTGCGTCGCAGGCAGTACTACCACATCAGCCGACAACTTCAGGTAGAATTAGAAGGTAGGTACATGACCTAATTGAATCACATCAAATTCCAAATTGCCAACTGTTTGAACACGTCGTCGATCAATTTTCTGCTTCTAAGGTCAAAGTGAGAACCTAGTCATTGAAAACTTTAGTAATGCTTCGGTGAATGTGAGAAATGTGTGAGTTCTTGGTAACTTCGTTCGAGTTCCAAGAACTGTAATCTCGACGCGGTGAACTTTATTTTGTTCTTAATTTAAATTGAAACTAGTCTCTACTCCTGTGGTTTTACTCGCTATTTTGAGTGTGATCTTCTTTTCGTGTGGGACACCGAATCGTCTTACAATCCGATGAACCCTGGTGTCAGAGTTTTTCAACCACCGACTACTAATAGTAGGCCTCTGACATGGTTGTGTAACGACCGCCGTCAAAGTTATCATAGACAGCAACCGGGACCGACGGCTTAACGTGCCCTCCGAAGCACGGAACCATCTTTCTTTTCGGATAATCAGGTGGTTCAACCTGCAATGTCCTAACCAGACCGGGAACAAATTCACAAAATGATAAATATCAACTTTATGAGTGTCCCGCCTGAGAATCGAACCCGGAACCTTTGCGTCGCAGGCAGTCGCACTATCGCTACGCCACATCGGCCGTGAGTGTGATGAAAATAAATGATTTATTACCACTGCTGAGCGAAGCCCTCCCCTTCTTCCATATGCCTATCTTTGGCAACCTCCATCTGGTTTTTGGCATTGTCAAATTGGTGAACTAGTTCGCCCCTTTACAGTTTTCGTGGTCAACCGGTGCCCATCTTGCGCAAGGAGCGACCCACGTACTTGTAATATTTGCCTATACCTCTAGTGTGTGGCATACTAGCATTATAATAAAAATATTTTATTAAAATCCCTAAATGAATTTATTCCAAAATAGTGACATAGGCCCCCGATAGGGGTAGACTTATATACACCACCGCACTGTTAAGAATGTCATATTAAGATATGTTTAAAGAGTATTTTAAAATAGTAAACAAGAAAAATCTCATCAATACTAGATATAAAAGAGCTATAATCTATGGCATAGGACATCGGATAAAAGAACGACGTGATCAACCCTGGTGTCAGAGTTTTTAATGCTCTTCTAGGTGTGTCAAACAAATCAAAGTCAGCAACCGGGATCGCTTAGCGTGTAATTCGAAACACGGAAGAAAAGTAACAAACTAACATACATTTACAGTTTTTTCGGATATTATCGCCGTCGAAGGTATTCGTTATTATGCTTATTATATGGACTTGAGACCTCTATCACAAAATAGAGAATTTACAGAAGGACCATTCGCTTTTCGATGATTGATACCTACTCTGCTTTGGTTTCGGATTGGGTTGCTACTGTATTCTTACTTAATTTTTACCTAAGTTAAAGATAGTTACATTACTTTTTAATACCAAAATGGGGCGCGCGTGGAGTTTACAACTGACATAATTTTATAAATCTCCATGGATGTAATTTAAATTTTTTTAAGTAAATATTTTATAAGTTGAAACTGGTAGATTAATCTACTGCAGTTTTTACAAAAAAAAAATGTAGCCGTTTTTGGTCTATACATATTTTTTTTTATTCTAAAATTAGCTAGGGTATCTTAGGGGCTAGTAAAATTGATAATTTAGAGTAGGAGCACTTCTGGGCAGGTTTTTGGGGGGTTTTTTCTGTTCAGGAGATCCGGATAGTTATACGTACATGTAAACTACACGCTTTAAAAATCTTGACTTTAATTTGAAACAAATATCGTTTTCAGGTGGTGGTGGCGTAAAGTTACATGCCGTGTGATTAACCTGGCCAGGCCCGTGGCAGTGCCTTTATTTTTATATTTTTTATCCCGCCCGAGCCGGTTTTCTATCAGTACATTACAAAATTGTTATTAAAAAAAAGAAAATTGTGTGATACAAATTTCTTTTTTTTACAACGACGGTTCATGACGTCAATAAGTGATATGTTAATACTATCCTACATTGAATAAAGAATTCCGATTTCAATTTCAATTTCACTAACAATTACTTGTCGTTATTAATGGTACGCGAAAAGAAAAGTTTTTCATTTACTTACCAGAGCTAAATCGCAAGCGCTACTTTAGGACCAGTAGTATTTTACGTGCGAAACATAAGCTACTATGTGAAATGAAAGTGCTCCATTTTTACTGTATTTCAAGTTAAACGTAATGTTTTATCAAACAAACTGGTTGATTCTAAACTGAATCTTAGTACCAATTTTGCACTACATTGATTTTAATTTACTTTTCAATACTATCCGAGACCTTCAACAATTTTAAAACACAATCTTTTGTTGTATTTAGATAACCAGAAACACTGCAATCTTATTAACTTTTACAAGAAATCATATACGGATATTGTCGCTGCTGTCGTGGCTGCTGTTATTAGGCCATTATATGGACTTGAGACCTCTAAGCATCTTTTACTGCTGGTGGCGGCGGCGGCCTTACAGCTCGACGGTGTCATACAAACATATCAAAGCCAACGAGCGACGGTGTGTCTGAAAGCAACCGTAAAGCTGTGGTGTTTGCGGATACGGATGCCGTGTGTTGCCGGCTTAGAGTAGCATCACCCCACGGATGTCGTAAGAGGTGACTACAGGACTCGAGGGCTTCATTTGTATTATAATTTAAGGCGATAGGCTGACATCCTATAACTTTAGTGATGCACGATATTTCTAAAACGCCCCTTAAATATATGTCAGAGATGGTAAGAGCGACCATATTTTACGGCCGTTAACGCTCTGCCTACCCCGCAAGGGATAAAGGCGTGATGTATGTATACGGATGCTAAAGTTCTTGACTTAATTACGGTACCTACTCCTTAGCTTGTTTGGCCGATAAATAATTAACTAGTTAGCTTCCTCGAGGGTATCGATTGTTTGCTGGTAACAACGAATTACTGGGAATATATTATTCATATGTAATTATATATAGGTGCCTATCTACTCGTCTAATACAAATACCTACTAGGCACAGAATGTACCTTCAGCTCATAGTAAGGATGTTTCATTGCAGGGTTAAGTAAATCCTTAAGAAGCTTCTCCCCTAAAGACCCAAGTGGTTCAGATACATACATACATACATAAATATATCACGCCTTTATCCCTTGCGGGGTAGGCAGAGCGTAAACGGCAGCAGACAACGGACAACTACGCCACGTCTGACAAAAATTTGAGGGCCATTCGGAAAATTATGTATCGCCATATTGACAGGTTGTCAGCCCATCGCCTAAAATTGCAACACACACCCTCGAGTCCCTTCGGGCATCACACGGTTCAGATAAAATATGAAAATATAGGCACTGCTTAGGGGCTATCAGCCAGCCAGGATAAACTCACGTTATGAAACACCAGCTGTTACCCGCGGCGTTGCCCGCATAAATGGTACTAAAAACTATCATATTATGTGTTAATTCATGTTGCCTTCTATATGTGTGCCGTATTTCATTACCATTGGTTCAGTAGTTTTTGCGTAAAAAAGTAACAAACAAACTTACAAACTTTTGCGTTTATAATTTTAGTAGGATTGTTATTTTTGACTCGCCTATACAAGTATATATCTTTTCTTTCAACTTGGCAATTACGTCAAGATTTTCAAATTTCACTTTCAGTTTCTCTTAAACATGTTCGATCGAGAACTGAATGAATTCTACAAGTAGCATTGCGAGTTCCACGGAACGATTCCCAGGCTAATTGATTGGATTGGCGTTGCGACTTCGGTAATAGTGTGAAATAATGTGTCTTCGTGCGGGAATCAATATACGCATTCGAGCGAGAGGTGCTGTCATATTGTTGATTTAGTTAGAGTAGGAGCACTTCAGGTTTTTTGGGGAATTTTTCCTGTCCGGGGGGTCACGGATAATAATACGCATGTAAATAACACGCTTTGAAAATCTTTACTAAAATTTGAAACAAATGGCGTTTACAAATGGTGGTGGCGTAAAGTTACGTGCTGTGTAATTAACCTGGCCAGCCCCGAGGCAGTGCCTTTATTTTATTTTTTTTATCCCACCTGAGCCGGTTTTCTAATAAAACAATACAAAATTGTTAAAAAAAAAGAAATTTGTGTTATACAGATTTCTCGATAAAAAAATCGAGTAAAGTTATTTCATTTTCATCAACCTACACATTGAAGAACATTAAAGGAATCAATTTATTTTGGATTTTTTCAAAATTATTATGAAAAACCATTTTAGTCAATCCCTTAAAATGGTAGGTTCATGAACTGCTGATAACCTGTGTTGGCTATAGACAAATCGACCTCGTAGGTAGCTACAGTTTTTAAGTGAATTCCGTCAGCTGTTAAGCTGCAACATGATTATATTTTTCGAGGAATATACGTTCAAGTATAAATAGTTCATGTCATCAATAAATTATTTGGTAAATTGATGGTTAATTATTTATCACAACGGCAATGAGTACAAAATAAATACCTGTTACATACAACTTTTTAAATTAATTTTACAAAAAGGTACTCGATTCGGCCAGGTAAATATTGCTGATTGCAATCTGTTACGTTAATAATTTCCATATTTCCATAATATGCTACAAAGGAGAGGGCAGATCTGAAATATATTTTAATTAAAATTGTTTTACATTACGGCAATATCGAATTAAAATTTAAAACCGTTGGATGCAAATTGAACAACCACCAACTTTTGTAAATATAGCAATTAAATAAGAGGTATTATTAAAAAAGGATGAGTTTAATTGATAATTATAAATTTCACATGAAATGCGATATTTTTAATTTTACTCTTTACAAATGCTACTACGAGTGAGAAATCTACCATACTGCTTAGTAACGGACTTATAAACTTACTAGCAGCCCACTCAGCAGTTTCACTCGTTTTCCTGTAGGAATTTAGCTTTTCTCGCAGTAAAAGGAACCTAAAAACCTGCCTTTTGAATGATTTTATCTATTAAAATACATATATCACGCCTATACCTCTTGTGGGCAGACAAACGGCCGTAAAAAACGAACATTTACGCGAATTCCGACAAAAATTCGAGGGACATTCAGAAAATTATGTATCACCATCGACAGGTTGTCCGCAAATTGCCTAAAATTGTGATTCACACGTTACCTTAAAGTCCCTTAGTTGCCTCTTACGACAGCCACGGGAAGGAAATGGAGTGATACTATTCCAAGCAAGCATCACACGGCAAAAACTATTAAAAAACCGTATCAAAATCCGTTGCGTAGTTTTAAAAATCTAAGCATACAACAGGACACCATACCACGGAAAACGGCTTATTTTAATATTATGTAGTGACATTTCCAACAGCCTTTGGGTCTGCCATCTTAATTCGCGGTCTATGAAAGCGCCTGGGAGAGGCTATAGGTTTATGTCCAGCAGTGAAAATTCCACTACTGTTAATGATGAGTGACGATGATTAATTGTAATGGTCACATTTATACTGGAACACAGCAAAACGCTTCGTAGCCGAAATAGTCATGTTTTCTGTTACGCCACTTCAGGTTTACACATATTAAAGTTGGTCTATTGACTCTTGTAGTTGCTCAACTGACTCGTGTAGTCATTCAATCCTATTGGTTGGATTGACTCGCGTCAACTTCACGTCTATCCCTGCCACATCCTACGAAAATGAAAATGAAAAAACTTTATTTAATGTAGGAAAGCAGTATCACTTATTTACGTCATGATCGGTCATTGTAAAAAAAATTGCATAACGCAAGTTTCTTTTTTTTAAAACAATTTTGTATTGTCCTAATAGAAAACCGGCTCGGGCAGGCTACGTTGCCGGAGCATGCAAGTGGCAGTCTTAGTTTAGATGTCAAGCGCTAAGGTTGTCCTGAACTGAATTTTTTACATAAATAAAATAAATGTGTGGTACTTGACACCGTCATTTGTATGTTTGCCGGTATTTCCCTAGGCAGACCTTCCGAGAAACAAAGTATTTATGTTGATTTGACATCAAAGATTTTAGGCGGATGCTGTTGTCGTATCGACACACATTTGAACCGACCTTCGTGTTTCAGGTGCCGATGTTTGAACCATGGTGCTGAAGCACTATGTCAGAAACTCGGTTGTCGTAATTTGAATTTGACAATAAACTGAAGTCGATTGGCTGGACTCAACATAGACAAAATGACAAAATAATCATATAAATGGACTAAAAAAAAACCTAGTACGAATGAAGAGCTTTTTTATAGAAATGTTTTCATACTCTAATTGATATCTTATCATGATTTTATAATCGTTTTACCCACGTTTTTCTATCCGCGCAAAACAAGTTAACAGTAAACCTGCGAAATTAGCTCTATTATTACCCAAACTGGACGTTTTTTTGCTCAAAAAGAATTGACCTACATGTTTGAGTGAAATACGCGTTTATTTCTAAACGCTCCTTCCGCCTTTGATAAGTTAAACAAGTTTTTCTTTTTACATCTTATTTTATTCAAAACGCCTCGTGTGCCCCACATTATGTAGATGGCAACAACTTTGCCCCCGTCCTATTAAAGTACTTGGAAACTTTTCGCTTTTTCACTTATCGCTTTTCCGTAGTTTTTTTTTCACCAAAGACAAGTAAAGAAGGTTAATGTCAACCATTCTAGAAGAAAGTTCTTACTGAATATTTTTGAAACGGTAGAGTGGGTGCGTGCGTAACCTATAATTGTAGCATTTGACTGTCTGAAATTTCCTTATTCCGTATTCCTAACTTTACAGCGCCTATAGGTAGGTATTGTGCCATGACCTGGCTTTACAAAGCACCATAATATCTTACCTGTGGTCTTACACATACATCAAGACCATAAATACAGGCCTAACTAGATTCAACTAGTACATACGACTAGACAATTTGTGGCGTGGCTACGAGCTGCCTACGACGTAGCAGCGGCGTAGCACTGCCGTAGCCATTAGCGGCATGTCACAGTACAAGTCGAGAACAGTACTGTTAAAAACAATGTCAGCAATATTTCAAATTTTGCTCTTTGTGTTTTGACTTCATAACAACTGTATTTTTTAAGATGTTTTAATAATTAACTGGAGTGTATATTTGTCTTTATTTTGGACAACAAATTCGTAATCCCCGACCTTAACATTATCGTAAAAGATCCGGCTTGACAGTTAAAATTTGTAAAAGTAATCGCAAATACTTAAAGTAAAATAAATATTATACTTAACACGTTGTTGCCCTCTTACTGATAACTGAGCGTCTATATTGCTTGCGATATCTAATGGTTTGCGCTCCTCTTCCGATTTAAATATTCTGTTTTAATAATTCGTACAGAAACTGCCTTCTAATAAAACCTTTAGCGGTGGGTCTATATAAAGACATATTCAATGACCTATTATCTCTACATTAGTCTTTGTCCATTTAGATGGAAGATTATCTACTAATAATGCTATAGTATGTGGTTTTATTGCTAAAGCGTGATGACTTGACGACTTGACTATTACCTCAATATTAGAATTTGTCATTGAGTTCGAAGATTACTTACATATTATGCTATGGACTGTGGTTTAACTGTGATCGCGTTTCCATTCAGTTAAAACAATACTTACTGATTGGTCCGTAGACTGCGGTTACACTATGCTATTGTGATGACCTGACGAAGCTATACCCTAGCTAGCTATTACCTCAATATAAGTATTTTTCATTCTGTTTTAAGATGACCTACTGATTAGTGTGTGGACTGTGGTTCATGACCTGACGGAGTTCGCTATTACGTACTAGATTTCCGCCCAGTGGTTTCACGCGCTGCCATTAATTTTCCCGTGGTAATAGTTGTTTTCCTGCAGTAAAAAGTAACATATATGTTATTTCAGGTTATACACTACTTGTGTTCCAAATATCATCCAAATCGGTCAAGCCGTTTGAGCGTGAAGAGGTAATAAACATACATACACACACAAAAACTCTCAGATTTATAATATTATTAGCACGGATTGTCATTCAGTTAGAAGATGACCTACTGATCAGTGTGTGGACTGTGGTTCATGACCTGACGGAGTTCGCTATTACCTCAATATTAGTCTTTGTCATTCAGTTAGAGCTTGTTAGCAGTTAGAGCGGTGGATGAGGAGTTAGACAAACAGATAGTCCGTTTGTTTGTCGTATTAGTTATGCGGAAGTTTTTCGTTTAGTTTAGTTATTTCACTAAAAAGTTGCAAAAAAATTGATCACTCTTAAATGACTGTCTTACTTAAATATAAAATGTCTAACATAAATATCTGCTGCCGGATTTCATTTCATTGTAAAGATATATATTTTTTTGAAAACATGAGTAATATAAGGATGCAGAAGTCGGTGTCAAATAAATTACATACATACATATAATCACGCCTCTTTCCCAAACGGGTAGGCAGAGACTGCATCTTTCCACTTACTACGATCCTCGACACACCTCTTTCGCTTCCTCAACATGCATCATTTTTTTCATACAGGCTCGTCGGTTTAGGGTACTCTTGACCTGACCTTTCTTTAGAACGTCCCCGATCTGTTCCAAGTACGTGCGTCTTGGTCTTCCCCTTCCAACGTTCCCATACACACTCGCCATATACACCTGTTTCGTTAATCATCTTTCATTTATTCTCTCAATGTGACTAAACTATCAAATAAATTACAGAACTTCATATTTTGCCTTTCAACATACATACAAATTTTAAATTAAGGTTAAATTTAAACGATGTCAAGTTTTAAGGAGAGTTTAACGAAAAAACTAAAGCAAAACATATTTGTAGAAACAAACGAATAATTTTTATTTAAGGCGAGTGTACCCGTGAACGACCTCGACAGTGGCGCAACTTCAGATATAATTTCTTCACATATCGCCTTAAATTATTCGTTTGTTTCTACAAAAAAGTTTTGCTTTAGTCTTTCCGTGAGGGAAAGTGTAGTTTAGGATATAATTCATGTTGTATATTGATTTTGTATGTATGAAAAATTTTTTTGGAAAAAAAGGGGATATAATCAGCTTTTTTACTTGTTGCATACGAGTAAACAAGGACGTAGGAGTACTTCTTGACGTTTAAATAGGTAGTTTTTTCTGTCAACTATTTGCACCTTTTTAAAGTAGTCAACGTTATACTGAATACCAAATATTTAAAACACTCCCCGTGTTAGTTATATTTTTTTTTTAAACATTCAAAATTGTCTTGCGTGGGTAAGATTTGAACCCACGTCTTTCGCCATTACTAGTGGCAAAGCCTCTTCCATTTGGGCTACCGCGGCTCGCTTCTTGCCCGAGAATTTTGCAAGAGTATTTTGATGCCAATAACGCATGGCACGGCTCAATCTACCGGGTTAGTTTTGCAACTTATGTCCAGTGACTAAGAGACCCAGGTTCAAATTCTGCCCGCGGTAGACAATAATGCAAGTTTTCTAAAAACATTATACTGGCTTTCTTTACAGCTATTATGACACATAGACTTATCGCCTTTATCCCATGTGGGGAGGCAAATTATTAACGGCCGTTATCACTATCGCCATATGACAAATAATTGAGGGCCGTTCCAGAAAAATCGTGTATCATCATAGTGACAGGTTGTCAGCCTATCGCCTAAAATTGTAATAAACATGAAACTCTCGACACCCTTAGTTGTTTTTATGACACCCGCGGGAAAGAAATGGCGTTATGTTATTCTAAACTAGCATCACATAACATAACATATCCTCTGAGTCTCTCAAAGGTTGACTGGAAGAGATCCCTTAATGGGATAAGTCCGTCTTTTTGCCTCTTGTTTCTAGATTTATTTCTGTAACTGTTTTTTGAAATGTGTCTGACAATAAAGTTATTACATACATATCACACGGATCAGCTATTTATAACTACTAAATCTGTTGCCTAACTCGAGTGGCCGTTTGTAGCTTTATAATTCAACCAAAATTTATAGGAGTTATCTTAACGAAATAATACCCAAATCTGGGCCAATAAAACACCATAACGCAATTATAGGAGCACGGCGAAGCAATCTAACTATCCCGAACAACGGAGTTACCCCAACACACTCGAACGTAAATCAAAATAATTACACACAGATCGAATAACGTATTGACTACGCATTATTTTATTGCCGTGTGATGTCAGCTAAGAAAAGTATTACCCTATTTCTTTCCCGTGCGTCTTGAGGGTTACCTACACGTGTATTGCAAATTTAGGCGAAGGGCTGTATACCACAATTTTCTGAATGACCCTCAAATGTTTGACAGACGTGGCGCAAATTTCGTTTTTACGGCTGTTTACGTTTTGTCTACCCCGCAAGGGGTGATTTATGTATGTATGTATTCTTCCTTATGTAGAAACCAAAATACACACAAGGCGTGAAACGAAAGCAGTGATGAAAGCAGTTCCCCCACTATGACGGACTGACGTACTGATGGACATATATTAGATGCATCTGTCTATCAGACGAAAGGCAAGTTATAATTTCCATGCAATACACACTAATACCATGGCACACTGTCACGCATTTGATTTGACCAAGGGTTAGACAAACGTGTCTGTCAGTCTATCTTACCATAGAACTCGCTAGAAATGTGACAATTGCGACCTAGCTTGTAATATACCAAAATAATCGAACAAATAGGTAAATCACACCAACTTTGCTCTCTGGTATCAAAGGTTCTGACCCGGAACCATCAAAGTTCTCTTATCTACTTTAAGCATTTTGTGAAGTCAAAATCTTTTTACGAGTCTGTGTAATTAAACCAACTTCACGTTAGAGTCTGTTGCAGATAATTGCAATTTATGTTGAGCTATAGAGTCGATATCGATCAGATCCGCTCGTTCCTAATTCGATTCCCGACTACTAAGATGGCGAAGTGGAATGGGGATGTGCTCAATACAACTGCCTTCTCAGGCTGTGCAAAGCGATCTAACAGTCTGGCTTGCGTTGCAAAATCTGAAAGTCCTTGGTGCAATTTTCCTTGTTGCACAAAATTGATATTATGATTACAATAAACACAGTATATCAAAGCGGCCTTATGACTACGCTATTGAAGCTATCTAAACCAGGCAACAGATTGGTTACATTCAATCAGTACAAATATTCTAAAAGTAACTTTTTTGAAGTATGAAAAAAAGATTGGACCTCTCACACAAAAAAGTAGGTAAACCAAAAAAAAAGGCCACAATAAGCAGTAGTTTATGATTATATCACACATGCTATCTATTTGTTTATTTAACTTTTAATATATCATTGAACACAACCATAGTAGGCATCACAGACGTTGCCAAAAAGTCCGCAAAGCTGAAGTGGGACTGGGCAGGACACGTCTGTCGCATGTACTGATGGACTATAAAATCCTCAAAATGCATGGCACAGAATGGTCGCCGTCGTCGTGCTCGGCCTAGGGGAAGATGGCGAGATACTATTGAATTATAAGATAAGATAAGATAAGAATACTTTATTTGCACACAAAAGGAAACAACATGAATATATACAGCCAAAGTAAAACTTAATGAGCGTTCAATTAGGCGGCCTTATTGCTAACAGGCAATCTCTTCCAGACAACCTAGGTACAGGAAATTTTATATGGAGCAGCGGGAGCAGATATAACTGATATTTGAAAGCCCAAGACCGTGACTGGTGGCTTGAATGAGGAAGTGCCTTTGCCCTGCATTGGGACATTGAACAGGTTACTGCAGAAAGAAAAATATCATTCAACATATAAACTCACGCTAACAATAACAACATCTATGATTATTTAGAAACGGTTGGTCAAAATTCGACTCGGTGTATCACAAGATATAAATGAACTGCTTGACCACACCATTTCCCAAACTTCTTCGTCCAACCACTTAGGTACCTCCTGCAAGTCACGTTCTATTGCGAAAATTAATGCTCAGTTCGGTAGTAGGTCATCTTAAAACTTAAGCTTATGCGCAAACTGGCCAACACGAAACTTGTCCATCCGTGCAAGAAACTTGCCAAGTGGCAAGCTGACAGATTGCATCTCAACAATCTCAACATGCTTACTTAGGGGCGCAAAGTTAAACTTGGCGCTCTTAATCCGGCACCGTGACAACTTTAATTTATAGCTGAACAAGTATAAGTTACTCCTTGAGTTGAAGATGCATAGTTTTGTCTTATTATGTTGTAAAGTTGTGCATTATGATAATGTATTTTATAAGTTTTGCAATATGATAATATTTTGTGCTGAAGTAAAATAATTATGTTTGTCTTTCAAAGTTATAGTTACGGGCCATCACAGGTATCCGTGGCATCAACCAATACTAGTTTTTCATTTAAATACTTTAAATAACCAGTTTAAGTTGATCCCTCAAATGAGAGGCTGATGTGCTGCGTATATTACTTTGCAAGTTTTTAATGGACAATGAAGTGTGCTCCTAAATAAATGCTTAGTAATTAGTAATTTTCCTCTTACAGTACTTATCCAATTTGATATAACAAAACTAATGGCACTGAATATCGTACTTTTAGCAGTTATAATTCCAGTGGCACTAATCTATTATAGGTATTATAAATATTTTATTGTCACTATGACTATGATTCAAACTTTTAATGATCGGAATATGAAACGACCTAAACCGTCCAACATATACTACTTGGCAATTCGGGACCAGACACACTCTGACGCAAAATAAATATGGAAGTAATGAGTAAATATTGGCCAACCTTTCACCGTTGATAAAAACTATAAAAATTTAAATTGTCTGGCTATATAATGCGTTCGCCGCGAATCGTTTTAAATTCCGAATGATTCCAATTTTGCTGACGACGCGGCACTCCCGGTACAGACAGAAATGCAATAGGTTGTATACAGGGTACTAAGGGCCTACATTGGTTTTAAATGCGTCCCTTTCTCGTAAACATTGAATAGGGTTGTGTCCTGGGTAAATAATAAAATGTCCAAATATACAATAGGTTTTATTCATCGTTTTTCAATATAAACAAAATATAATTTACTAAACTGAAAAATAATGTAAATGTTTATATTTTGCCGTTATTCCAAATAAAGTATAGTGACGTCACAACACCCATTTTCCATACAAAATATCATTAGTTCATTTGACTGCTAGGTTACAAGCCTATTGATTGAGTAAAAACAGAGTAGAAACGAAGCGTTTGAACTAACGCTAACTTTTTAGGACGGAGTTTTCTGAGACTGCATGTAGAAGACCGCATTCGATAGGCTGTCATTTGCAGACTGGCTATTAAATATACGGTTCACCTACTTGTAGTCCGTCGCTGCACACCAAAAAGCACGCGTCTGTCAGATGAAAAGGAATTGCGAATTCTGATCTTATTTCCATACAAATACGGTAACGGTGCGTTTGCCTAACCCCAACATCATTCGGCAAATGTGGAGACCACTTCACGCTTAACTCAGGTAACTCACACTTTTAACTTAATACATGTCTGACTATAAAAGGTATCCCACAAAATATACTAGAATAAATCTTTTTAAAAAAACTAGGTAAAGATGGAGATATTTGTAATGTCGTGGGCTTCATGTAGGGGTTGTAGATAATAAAACATGAATTCGTATTGGTAGATATCAGGCACTCACTGAACACTTCAACTTACGTCCGATCGTAGTGACAGCTACTAGCAAACTGAATGTGTGCGAATGTCCGGTGTGAACACAATATTTACAAAAGACCCTCTATATGCAATAGATTGTATATGCAGCGTATTGAGGTATTCCAGACGTTTCTATCGAGACGTGATCTGGATTTGAGGCTATGGCACGTATGATAATGCGGGTAGGTGATAAATGTGAGCAATAAGAAATGCTACAAGCTCTATTTTATTGATCTTGTACTTCCCGTTTCTTTCCTTAAGTCGTCTCTTACGACACCCAAAAAAGATATGGACTGGCAACCTCTTACTATAGTTTTATACGATTTTTAACCAAGCAACCGTATTTTTACTACCTACTCTGCAAGGTATACCAAGGCTTGATAAGTGTCTTTATGTATGTATTAATTATTTTTGAACCGCAAAAGAGTACAAAATATATTATCATTGAAATATATTTTCTTTGAGAGGACCTATCTCTCAAAACTTAGTTTTTTAACACAGCTTCATAATCGGAACAAACAAAATAATAAAACGTTTTAAGAAAACATTTAGAGACTTTAAAAAAGGTGTTTTCTATTCGTGATGATTTGAGTGTGATGCTGGCTTAATAGCATTAACCAATTTCTTCCTCTCTCTTATGGCAATCAAGGGACTCGAGGGTTACACGTATATGCAATTTAAGGCGACAGGCTGACAACCTGAAACACAATTCAAAATGTTATGAAATTTTAATTTATCGAGTTAGGCACTAGACACAAACACGGCTAAAGTATAATCCTTTGCATATAAATCTAAATATCGTTCGAAGGTCAGAGTGTGTTGAATTATAAAGAACGAGTTAATAGAAAAAAACAACCATAACGAATCTAACCTACCTATTCCCGTTGACCATCTATCAGGCACCAGGCAGGGCACATGATTAATCTTTTTTATTGGTCATGCGATGGACTTTATTGATTTGCTGAATGCATGATCAAAGAAATAAAGTAGACTGAACGTTGTATTCCAAAAAGGGAAGCCAAAAGCGGTTCTCTCGCTTGACGACCGTTGCAGCGTCCATAATCTGCGTACTTGACAGGCGCATACGTAACGCACCTAATCCGTATTTGTATGCGAATAAAATTGGAATTTGCAATTTTCATAAGCCTGATAGACGCATGCGTTACTATGCGATAGAAATACGCAGCAACCAACAACAACTGGGAGACCGAAAAAAAGGTTCTTCAATCCTTTTGTGATCATATTCTAAGAGTCTCAATGCATCGGATACTGTTATTGAGCGAAAACAAATGAAATGGTATTACAACAGATACGGAAAAAAAACTGATTACATATCGTCGGACAATGAACCCGTTTTCTATCAAAGTTTCGTTCATATTAAGTTATCGTACTTGTGTCGTTATCTGGATAAAGTAGCCAAAATGAACTGATCAAGTGTTATACAAACAAGCCGTGAGTAAAAAACCTGTTCATATGTGTAAGGTTTTTCTAAAAATTGTTATGCGAAGACCCAGGATGGACCTGTCCCCGATTGGGGAGACAGAGGAGAACGCCGTTGCCTAGTAGTGGGATCCTGATGAAGATAAGTATAAGTCATAGCGCTCCGTCTTCCTTTTCGTCTGAGTTAAATATTGAGCGATGATAAAGCCAGCCATTAACTGGAAGTGCTATGGACCGTATCGAGGTTTCAAAGGGATTTGTACAAAACACAACAAAAGGAACAGATACAATAAGAGAAAAAATCAGTACAATTTAGGCGGCCTTATTGCTGAGGTAGCAATTACTACCAAGCATCCTGATACAAAAGAAATCATTTATATTTATCTGCTACTATATTACCGTACAAAAGGCAACAAAAAATCTCATAGACACAGCAGGCTACGTTGAAGGAGCTTTTCAAGGGGCTTTCTCCTTAAAAGGTGGATAAAGATAACGTTTTTCTGTCGCTGCAAATTTCCCTTCAAGCCTACCTAAAATTTTATACAAATATGATATGATATCGGGAGTCGGGATCTTATTAATTTCGGATAAAAGTGAGGAGGGCAGAATAACAGGTGCAGTTTTTTTTTTAAGTATATTTTTTTATAGAAGTTACTAGCTGTTATCAGCAGCATTGCCTGCATAAATGGTGATAAGAACTATCCTATGTTTTAATCCATGTTAACTTCTATATGTGTGCCAATTTTCATTACAATCGGTTCAGTAGTGTTTATGTAAAGAACTATCAAACAAACAAATACACAAACATACAAACTTTTGCATTTATAATATTAGTAGGATTACTCTAGGTTTGAGATGGAACATGCATATTCAATATTTTTCTATTAAGTATTGTGGTAGATAGATGATCCTAACAATTGTCGTCTGTCGCTACTTATTTTAAATGCACCGTAAGGCATGCGTCCGTCAGACGAAAATAAATTAAGAATGCCAATCGTATTTCCATACAAATACGGCTACGGTGCGTTTACGGTGCTTTAAGATGCGTCTGTCAAGTCGTTTGATGTATTTGTATGGTAATAAAATCGGAATTCGCAATTTCCTTTCGTCTGACAGACGCATGCCTTACGGTGCCTGAAAAATACTTAGCGATGCAACAAAGAACCGCTATAATTGCGAATATATATATATATACATTTAAATATATATAAATATTGGCTCTAGCATCACTTCCTATGGTGGTTTTCTTTTCAAATTAGTTTCTTCATCCTCCAAAGAGTTCAGATTCCAGATTTGCGGAATTTTCAACTGCATGAATATGACATCAAATATTTTACGCGTGTTGTCATATTCAAGATTTGTAGTTGATGGACAGATAATTCGACAAATACGCCGGTAACTAAATATTATATCAGTCTGCTAGGCTAAAGGCATTTAAAAAAAACTCTTTTCCCATCCCTTAACAACCCCTAATAAATAACAACTCTGATCCCTTTCATTGAAGTGCTGTCCAACGGACCCCCTTCATATTTTTTACAGCCATTTTTAAATAACTTTTCGTCAATTTTACGGCCGGAGTTCTGTTTAATAAAAGTTGGTAGTTTGGAATAAAATTTCCCTTTGGGTCACGGTTTATGATAAAACACATTCAAAGTTGAACCGAAATTTCATAATATCGGCTCACATTCGCTATACTGAAATTGGCGTTTTTTTGTATGCTTCATACAATATTGAAAGCAATTTTAATATTGTATGAAGTCGAGAACTAGTTTTAGCTCAGAACATTCTTTCCAAATATACTATGTACTTACTTAATAATCTTCAATGATATATGATCTGCAAACTTTATTACCTGAAACAACAACATATAAATCAGTATACATTAATAGACGTTTAAAAGGGCATTGTTTTCATCATCATCATTGTGATCAACTATACTTCTTTTATTATTTGTATATATCATATGTATGTATAGATAGATAGATAAACAGAAACAAAACAAGTA
Source organism: Tuta absoluta (assembly GCA_027580185.1). Lineage (NCBI taxonomy): Eukaryota > Metazoa > Arthropoda > Insecta > Lepidoptera > Gelechiidae > Tuta > Tuta absoluta. Next base: position 4,651,321 of record JAQAHW010000029.1, on the reverse strand, counting down.
TTATGATAATAATATTGGTATTTGTTTGTTTATTTGTAATATTATAATTCGGTATAAGATAGTTTTTGTCGCCATTTAGTTAGGTGGAAGAGATCTTTTATAAAGTTATAGTTTAATAAAGAATTTATGTTATGACAAAAAAACTGCAACACTTTGACGTCGGCGTTAGCAGAACACTCATATAATCCGGACACCAACCACTATATTCAGTTCGCCAAGACAGCTATTCTGAATAGGGAAAAGTTATTTGTACTCCGCTAAATTTGGAAAGCTATAGAATAATATATAATCGTAAAATATCTTGGCTTTAAAACCTTAGAGAGTGGTACGGAATGAATACCAGGTCGTTGTTTCGAGCGACTGTAGACAAAGAGAAAATTGATATGATGATTGCCAACCTCCGGTAGGAAGATGGCACCCGAAGAAGAAGATAGAAATAATACTACGTCTGAATTTTTTAGAGATAATAGTTGGTCGTTATCGCCGCCATGGAAGCCAGTGCTAGGAACGGTATCACCAGTGTCAGAAAACCTGTAACCTGTATATTGTTCGGACTTTTCGGTGACATACTCTGCATATAAACTGCAACTACCACCGCAAGGTCCATGGCCAGGCAACTGTCACGGTTTGCTGCGAGCGCAGCAAACCGTGACCCGCAGTGTTCGGCAATCACAGCTGACTGACTGACGAGCGTTTGATCTGTCGGCTAAACTTTTTACTAAATAAAAAACAAGTTAATCACCGCTAATATATCAGAGTGGGAAAAAATCGAGAGGCACTTGTCCAACAGTGGACATTATTGTGCTGAAAAGAAGAAGAAGAAGAATAAGTAGTACCTGTTGTGTTGTTTTTCTTTAATGTAATTGTTCTGTGTTTTATCTTGTGTGCAATAAACAGTTAAATAAATAAATAAATAAGAAATCGCGTAAACCTACATCAAAAATATAAAATTATTTCGAGAAATATAAGATGCTACATTTGTACCTATAATTTATTATTAGTACCAACTTTGATGTTAATCCCGTAATTAAGTATGACAGCAGGTTTCATAAGAAGGTAATTAGCCTTAAATAATGTCAGATAAATATCCTCTTGGGGATATCGTACTCGTTCACCGACTAGGAAACACTGAGACTATTCACAGTCGAAGCCGCCATTCCAGAACCATCCCATCACATGGATCATCGTATTAACGTACCACCGCTTACCGAGCATAACGGATAGTAGTGAGTGAAACAGCTGAGCGGGTCACTAGTTATCAATTACTAATGTTATTTATGTCTAATACACAGTTGTGTAATAAAAAGTACTGAAAACGATCTGTTTTAGTGATAAAGCGGCATTGGGCATTTCTTATTTTATTAATATCCTATATTCTGTTGCTTTTTTTTTCACTGTGCAATAAAATTTTATTGTTTACTTACAAGTTGCAAAACAGAATACGTAGAGTAGTTAAAATTCGGGTCTGAGTTCATAAATTAAAATTCGCCTCCATGAAGACGCACCCTTTCTTGTCGTACTTGCCTTTGCCACGGCATTACTTCAGGATGAACATGAATTCGCGCACAAACTGGTATATAAGCATCATCTAAAGTTTATTTATCTATGGTTGTTGTGTAAGCTCGAAATAACATGAAAAGGGATACAGATAATAATTTATCCCTAGGATTAGACTGGTTGATGGTATGACACATTTGGAGATAAAGCCATTAATAATATAATTTATTATAATTAATACTAGTACATGATAGATTACTGTAACGGTACAGAGTGAAAACCGTAAATATAAGAAGTAAAATATTAGCAACAAATATGTTACGGGGTGAACCAGCCCATAAAACTGAAAAACTTTCCCCAAGGAATATAGGTCTAAATATGAAAAAAAGGACGTTCCATATAAAAAGTTCCAGGCTTCCGGGTCAATTTGTATGTGATGTCCAATTTCATATTTTGACCTATGTTCCTTGGGGAAAGTGTTATGAACGTGTTCGTCCCTTGAAATATTTTGATCCATTTTATTATTGTCTAGTTATTTAAGAAAGTTATTACTTTAATTGTGATTTCCATGATTTAGGCTGAAATTAACTTAAATTCTCTTTTATTGCAGCCTCAATCTTACTTAAGATAATAATCTCATATAATTAGATTAAGTTTTTCTTTTTTTCTCTGTATTAATAACTGCTTTTACCTATTCATTTGTATAATCAAGCTCACGATCGGTTATACACTCGAATCGCCAATGTAAGTCTTATGTGCATGGTATAAAACCCAACTTTCTAAGCCAGCCTGATCTAAACGGTACCTAGGTACATAGTAACTTTTGATGATAATCATCGTTGAAAATGATAAATGAAATGTATTTTTCCCAGGACATTGAAATACGCATTTAAACCACTCGAGAACTATTTTTATTTCAAAGATTGGAGTTTAAGAAATACCTTTAAAGCGAAATTCCACTTGATCTGTAAACATTTATAACCGAATATTGTTCGAGCCTGATATTTGTGATAGTGCTGTCGAAATATCGATAACAATATGAAACCAGGTTATGATTATGGGTATGGCTAGCTATAGGCAGGCTTAAAGGTTATTGACTACTAGAAAACGGAGCAATAGTGCTGTATCAGGGAAGTCCATCTGTTTTAATCCTGTTAAAGAGGTTTAGATTGCTTGAATATCTATTAAATACACATACATACACACATATATCACTGTATCCCTTGCGGGGTGGGCAGAGCATAAACGACCTTAAAAACGGTCATTTTCACCACGTCTAACAAATATTTGAGAGTCATTCAGAAAATTGTGTGTCACCATAGTAATCAGTTGTCAGCCCATCGTCTTAAATTGCTGTAAACAAGTAACTTAGTCGCCTCTTACGACACCCATAGGGAAATGCTATTCTTAGTCGGCATCACAAGTCGCAAACAAATGTCATGTTACAATAACCCGTTAGTTAAAAAGAAAGGTCAGGTCAAGAGTACTCTAAACCGACGAGCAAGATTGATGCATGTTGAAGAAGCGAAAGAGGTGTGTCAGGATCGTAGCAAGTGGAAAGATGTAGTCTCTGCCTACCCCTATGGGAAAGAGGTGTGATTATATGTATGTATGTATGTTAATTTTACAGAAATTTATTTATTTCATTTTAGTGACCTAATCAAAAAGCATTCGGTATAAAATAACTTGTTAATAGTAATAGTTTATTTATATTTATTATTTTACATGAGGATATCTTAACCAACTAAGTCGCAAGGCACTCACACTGATATGGTATCGATGGAATACCAAATTTTAAAACACTTCCCGTGTTAGGTATTAAATTTTTGAAAACTTGGAAAAATCATGCCCGCGCTTGAAAATTTTGCTAGTTTTCAAAAATGGTATCGACGGCCTTTCGAGATTTCGACAGCACTAATTTTTGGAACAGAAGCTGCCAATCGGCAATCACTGAGTTTCTGTGACGTCACAGGAAATTGGTATCGCCTGGAACTGAAACCGGTTTTGGTAATTATTTTAATACCTACTGCTGCTGAGCTGGAGGAGCCAAGTATCAGCGATTCGGTTACGTGGATCTACTAATTGATAACGTTGCATTGAGAGGCCAATACTTTTTTCCTAGACACACATACTATCAAAATAAGATATTTTGTGTGGGACACCGAGTTGTCCAACGACCCAATGAACCCTGGTTTTGAGTTTTTCAAACGCCTTCTACAAGTATTTGGCATCTGACATGGTTGTGTACGACCGCCGTCTAAGTAATCATAGACAGCAAGCGGGACCGACGGCTTAACGTACCCTCCGAGGGTCGGGACATCCTGCCTAGTTACGGGAAGCTCAATCACAGAATTTGTATGAATACAACGAAGGTACGAAAAAATCCTTTAATTAATATTAATAATAATAATTTCAAATCCTTAAATTATGAGACAGTCCTCAATGTCTTAGCTAAAATTTTATTTTATTACCGATTCTACGAAAACATTATCTAAATCCGTCGTGTATTATTGCCGTGTGGTAGTGGTTAATCCGTGCTAATATTATAAATCTAAGAGTTTGTGTGTGTGTCAGTGTATGTATGTTTGTAACCTCTGCACGCTCAAACGGCTTGACCGATTTAGATAAAATTTGGAACACAGGTAGAGTATAACCCGGAATAACACATAGGTCACTTTATACCGCGGAAAAACTACTATTGGCACGGGAAAATGAGTGGCAGCGGGTGAAACCGCGGGGCGGAAATCTAGTACAAAATACGACTAATTAACTTCTCTTATTTCGTGTAACCTTGTGTAATACCAGACTTTTTACTGTGGCTGTATGTAATTTTTGTAATTAGCCCTCGCTCCGCTTCTTAATGGCAGTCTAATTTGCAGACTTCTTTTAAGCCCTACAGTCCAGACCATAGGGAAAATAAGCTTACTCTTTATTCTGCAAAAGATTTAGTGTAAGTAGTGCAGAGTTTAAATTTCGATTATGATTTTTTTTGTATGGTGCCGGCATAGAATAGCATCACCCCGTATCTACCAGTGGGTGTTGTAAAAATCGACTACCTAAGTGATGTATCCAGGGAAAGGGCAACAGCCTTATCTGTAAATACAAAACCTTCCAGAGCGCTGCGCCTATCCGCCTGCCCAGCGTGGAGAGTATGACAAATATCGTCCTAATAGGATGATGCCCATGTCCAGTAGTGGACCGTTGTGGCTGTTATAATTAGTAAAGTGTTATCTAAATCAAAAAGTCCGCAAACAACCTCTTGAAAATAATAAGTAAAAGCGAGAAAGCGAACCCGGAATGAGAAAAGGACAGACATACAGAAATAAGAAAAGTCTCAGATGGTGCCAAAGAAGTCCTTACACAAGTTTACCCTAATAGATCAGATGGTTCGTCTTAAAAGTGGTAATTTCACGCTGTGCAGATGGGCCCCCTACTTACTTAAATAGGCAATTCGTTCTTTATATAGTATTACCGACTATAACTTATTTACTTGTATACAAACAGTAAGAAAAAGGGGTATAACAACCCGAAAGGAGGTCAAGGTACATGAAACTGATCAACATTCCCCATGGAATATAAATAAGTACAAAAGTAATGTACGACACAATAAAATATTAAAAGTACACTATGATAAGTTCTTAACTTGTTTATACAATTTGAACAGACTTGTGCGACTGGCATCTAGGCTTGGGGAAGAAAACTGTATCACATAGGTCAGCCACCATTCTAACACGGTCTGAAATATATGATAAAAAATATTTATATTGAATAATATTAACATTGTTCCTGATAAAGAGATTGTGTAAGTTTTTATCTTAGGACTAGATTGCTATTATTAATAGTAAATGGTAAGAATAAGAAGTACTGAAGTTATTGTAAACCACCATATAAAATTTTATAAAACGATACAATTATACATCGCAATTGCACAACCTCGTTGGAAAACATTAGCGAAAGAGCGACACTCCAACACAACTTAAGAAAAGCACAATTCTTGAGATACGCGGTTGTGTTGCGAGGCGCGTTGCGGCAAAGTCTAACAGGATTAAGTTTGTAACTCTTTCCTTGAATTTATTCGTGTGTAAAGTTAGATTTAAGGGTTTAAAGTGTATGTTTATATGTGAGCGAGTGTGTTTTAAGTGAGTAACATTACGTTTGTTTAGTGTTTGACGTAATTAGCTTGGTAAACTTTTCCTTGGGTTTCAGCATGCGTTGTTGGCACGAGATAAAATTTTAGATCGTTCACTTATTCATACAGATGTAGATAATTTGAAAATGTTTACCAAAAATTTGAAGGTCCACACCTGATTAAACTTGTAACTGTGTAATAAACCTTGAAAGCCAGCCATTCCATTGCCAGCATTAGTTTTTTATAATTCGATAAATTTATAATAAGACAGACTGTTTCTATGGCGATACCTATACAATTTTCAGAATTATCCTCACCGATCAAATGTTTGTCAATATCAAAAGTTAGTTTTTTACGGCCGTTTACGTTCTGCCTACCCCGCTAGAGATATAGGCGTGATAATATTTATTATTTATGTATGTGAGGAGTTTCCTAAACAGGTTTCAACCGGTGTGCTGGTTGTGTTCCACCTTATTTCGGTTTTCTTAGGGCGTTAAAATTAATTAACAACAAAAGTTTGGGTACTGCGGCGTGTACCTCAATTTTAAACTTTAAAGCAGGTGAGATACCTAGCCCGATGGCGTAGCGGATAGTACCCCTGTTTGCTACGCCAAGGGTCGTGGGTTCGATCCCCACCACACAAATTTTTGTTAAAATCAATTTACAAATATTTCTGTTTAGTCTGGGTGTTTTATATATACTTATTTACAAAAAAAAGTAAAAGTATTAATATCAGCTATCTGATTCCCGTAGAACAAGCTTTGCTTAGTTTGGGGCTTGATGGCGCTATGTGAATGTCCTGTATATTTATTTTATTTGGATAATTATTTCATTCCTTAATTTTATCATTCATTTAAAGACTAATTTTGAAAATGATAGTGAACAATGTACCGCGAATTTAAGCTTATTCGCGCGGCATCAGAACGGTTCAACACACTGTTTATCCCAGCCTGAGCTTCAATGTACTATCAGTAGCACTCTAAGTTCCCATTTAGGGACTTGGAGTCACTTAATTCATACATACATCACGCCTTTATTCCTTGCGGGGTAGGCAGAGCGTCAAAAAAGCTGCAGAAAACGGATATTTACGCCGCGTCTGACAAACATTTGAAGGTCGTTCGCAAAATTGTGTATGGCCATAGTGACAGGTTGTTAGTCCATCGCCTATAATTGCAATGCACAGTCCAGTTCGAGTCCCTTAGTTGCCTCTTACGACACCCACGGGAAAGATATGGGGTAATGCTACTTTCTCTAAGCCGGCATTACATGGCGTCTTGGCATCTTAGAGTCAATTAAGGCTTTTCTTATAAACTGTATGAAAAACCAGTATGAGTTACTATACAGGGAGTATCAAAAAGGGCATAACAAGCCGAAAAGAGTTCAATTCAATTCAATTCATTCATTTATTTGCAAGAATACAGTTTACAACAGTTCTTAAAATGAAAATAAAACCGTGAATTCAGCCTGCATTCAGGCACACAAATTTTATAAATGTCAAAATAATAAAATTTATTACAATTCAATAATGAAATTCCATAATAATTGCATATTTCATTAGTCTAGTATTATATTATCTGTGGTCTAGGCAAATGTCAAAATGTTATATAAAATAAATGTCAATATGAATCCAATTTAAACGTAAAAATTATTAATCAATTCAAGGTATTTTTAATACAAGATATTTAACTCTTAGTTTCAGTTGCCGTTGCAGTTGCAGTTTAGGGTGTGTATTGCAATTTTAGGCGATGGGCTGACAACCTGTCTCTATGGCGATACATAATTTTCCGAATGACCCTCAAATGTTTGTCAGAAGTGGCGTTTATGATCGTTTTTGCGGTCGTTTACGCTCGGCTTACCCCGCTAGAGATTATAGGCCAGATATGTGTGTGTGTGTGTAGTTTCAGTTGCTCTCGCGACCACGAGCGGTGCAACCCGCTAAAAATTTTAAGATAAATATCTTGGATGTTTACCTACTAGTAATCCCGGGCATAGACCCGATTGAACCATTATAATGTGTACAAAAGGTGAAAGTCTTATACAAATGAGGTCAAGGTAGTCATGAAACATTATTGGGAATATTTAAAAATATTAGACCTCTCTTAAACAAAATTGCCGAGCAGCTGTTGAATTTTACCATGAGTAGGTAATCCATTTTTTTTTATATTTCGACCTGCGTTCCATGGGGGATGTTGTTCAGCTTCATGAGTACCTTCACGACCGATGTGGCGCAGTGGTAGTGCGACTGCCTGCGACGCAAAGGTTTCGGTTTCGATTCTCGGTGAGGCAGTCACTATATCGAAATTTATCACTTTGTGAATTTGTTGCCAGGCTGGTTAGGACATTGTAAGCTGAACTACCCGATTGTCAGGAAAGAGAGATGGTTCCGTACTTGGGAGGGCACGCTTAGCCGTCCGGCTGTTGTCTGTGATTACTTAGACGGCGGTCGTTACACAACCATGTCAGAGGCCTCCTGCTGGTAGAAGACGGTTGAAAAACTCTGACTCCAGGGTTCATCGAGTTGTTGGATGACTCGGTGTCTCACTCGAAAAGAAGAAGATGAGTAACTTGACCCTTTTTGTTACTCCTTGTATAGAGGACATTTAGACAGTTCTAATAAATCTTTCTTCTAGTTTTCTCACTAATCAACGTTTCAAGTCACGTGAGAACTAGCCTTGGGCAACTAATGAAATGAACTGCTATGACAAAGCGAAATAGTTTCTATTGTTAGTCTAGAGTCTTAGATACAGTAAGAATATGATTGCTTCGATCTATTCCTTATCAAATCAGTCAGCGCAATGAGTCACATCACATTATTTTTATCACATCAGCATGTATAGAGTATAGCTGTCCACTGCTGGATTGAGGCCACCTCCACGATACGCCATGAGGCACGTTCTCTCGTTTTCAGCATCCAGTTAGGCAGGACCAAGTTTTATAAAATCTACTTGCCAGTCAGTTGTTCTTGAAGATGGGTTGTACAGTCATACGCACGTGCGGTACGTCACTCAAACTGCCAGAGTAAGCCCATCGATTGACACGAGAAAAAAAATGTGAGTCTTATGCGCGCAGCTTAAGAACGGTTCAAAGTCCATACTGCCTAACCCAGCCCGATCTTGACCGTACATATAAGCAAGTAAAGCTTATAACAACTGATATACACATCCTTCCACACCACTATGAACAAGATATCTACCATTCTAAAACACTGATTATTGTAAAATCTACTTAAATATCCAGTATAATGTTGAACCCTTATAATGGATAACCTTAAGTGCTGTTGTTAATACATACATTCACTCTACCAAACTTCGTGAAAAACGAAACCAATTTTGTAAGGAATTTATGACCTCCGAAAAATAACTGGACACCGGGCCTTTAGAAGTAAGTGGTGACGTCATTTCCCGTAGAGGAGTAGGGTCCAAACCTTGTCGAAATTTAATTTAAGGTCGGTCATGCGTGGTGCTGTGAGGTTAGCACCCACCCACATACATGGTAAAGGTGTTTGAGGTTAGGGTCGCTTCGAGAATTTAAACGAGATATGGCTTGTTTTATTTTAATTGCTTTTCATAAATATAGTTTTGATTAGCTTTGTGAATTGCAGTTAGCAAAACTGTCTATAAGTCACAAATAAAAATGACTTAAGTATGCAATTTTGCAGATAAGTTAAGATCCTTAAAAAAGTGGTAACCTTAATACGTACTTTATTGACTCAGAATATAAAATCAGCAAATAGTTTAAGTGGTCAATTTCAATTTGTGAACAGCTAAAATCGAATGACTTTTATTCAACAAATGTGGAGCACGCAGGGATGCCAACCATACCATTGAACCATCTGAAACATACCCTAATATCACATTTTTGGCACGCCTACTTTAAGGTTAAGTCAGCCTCAAAACATTTGTCAAAGAGTAATCAAAACCCAATGCAGAAGGTACAGCAGGAAGATCCGCTACTTCTGCGCCTATATCTGTTATCAAACAAAATTTTAAAAGGAAATCTAATATGACAAAATTGAAATATGTGAGGGATATTCCCGCAGTCCCTCCGGTAATGAAACGGGAGATTAATACCCTCGATGAACGTAATTGATTTTCTCATATCTAACCTAATAATGTTGCGAAAGATATCGGCATGTGCGGTAGGCGGAAGGATTTATAGGCTTTTGGTTAAACTCGTAGGCAGAATAAATTATTTTACCTGAAAATATTGAAACCACTATCTTCAGAAAGAGATAGTCCACGAAATTTCACAAAACTAATGAAAATATTGCTTTAGAAGGGGTTTTAACCAGGATTATTAGTAACACAGTTTCAAGGATTTGAAGAAAAATTTGTAGCTTACTAACTCTAATCATATTAACGATTATTATAATATTGGTAAGACCTAAAACATTAACTCGTAGCTTGTTGCTACGCCGTAGCGTCTTTCTACACTACAGGCATATTGCGTAGCACATAAGCTTGCTGCAAGCAAAGCATATTTTTATTGAAACACTCACCGTGTTATTACGAAAGAAGTTAGACGTAGTTTAAGTTTTTGACAGCGTTAAATCGTATGGTTTTTTTTTAATCACTGTCTAAACGCGCGTCTAACATTTTTGTAATAAAACGGTGAACGTCTTCAAAGTACGAAATTCGGGATTCTCTATAAAAAACAAGATGGATAAAAAAAGAAATAAAATTTTCTAACTTGTCCACTCATTGGACTTATCATGGTATAAAACAAATTCTCTCCCGTGTCCGAGGCGGGTGTTGTACGCTCAGATCTTAAAAACTCCAGAAATAATTTTAATGCACTTTTTCAGTAGATATTCGTAGAGTGATTCAAAAGAAAGGTTATATATATTACTATGAAAAGAGACTTTTTTCAGGCAAACATTATAATATATTAAAACTTTTCTCTTAAATGACTCTATCTACCAAAGAAAACCGCATCTAAATTCGTTGCGTACTTTTAAAGATGTAAGCATACATAGGGATTAAGTCACATTCCCACGGGGAATACCTAAGTAATTTAAAATAGCTGTTACAACCTAAAACTGTCTATTTCTAATACCTATCCAATTAAGCTTTCAAAAACAATTAGGTTTGTAACTGTAAATGAAAATGATAGCGATATGCGGATGAGGGTTCTGCTATGGATATTTAAACTGCGGTGAACATGCACTATGGTGGTTCTCACACATGATCAAATATTATTGTATGAGTTTTACTCGTAAAGCTAAACAACAAATACCCTTTTTCTAATAAAGGTAGGTCGAATAATGAAAAAAAATATTGGACCTCCCATACAAAAATGTGCAATAAATGTGTCACTTTGTATTGGAGGTAATTTTGTTGTTTATGGGAAAAATTTGTTCACTATTATTTGCACAAAATTTTAAAGGACCTTATGCATGTTTTACATGCATAGTATGTATAGCATTACAAGTAAAAGTAACAAGAGCAGACTGAAATAAACTAAAGTATAGTGTGGGCTCAAAGGCGGACTTATTGCGGACATGTTTTTCCTATGCTTTGATTCGGTTCTCAAATCCGAAGATTTGCATTCAAAAAACGGACACTAAAGCACACATTGCAGCTGTCACGGGTTACCATTTGTACAGTTACTATCACTAACCGCAATGTCGCCCGGTGCGTGTGCAATTCACCATATTTAAATTGTGGTTCACATACACTATGTTTGGCCAAGCTTACCGCAAAACCGCAAATTAGATATTTTGGAATTATGTCGCATGCAATTACGCTGATAATATTAGGGAGAGAAATTAGTATTAAATTTTAGACTCTGTTGCATAATGAATAGCTTAAGAGCATTTTTTCCGGTAAACGAAGTACCAAACTAAACAAAACTAAGTTCGTGTTCTATTTACATAATTATGTTGGATGCTACTATTAAGAACATAAATATGTAATATAATACTTATTATTAACCATAGTAGGCGGGAGAGCCTTACTCTAGTCGCTCATGAACATTGCACTAAGTCTGAATCTGTAGGAAAATTCGAGGTACCCAGAGTAAATTATTACTTTGATGATAGACCGCTAGACAAGCGTATTACTTAATACTTTGCCTAATATAATACTTGAGACGAGAAACTAATAAAAATAGGTTTGCATCCAAACTTAAAAAGCATTTCTTAAGTAGCTTGTAAAATGATAATTACACTTATATTGTACCTAACATAGCTTGGTATTGATTAGAATACCTAGGTATACACTTATTTTATAGAGACGCGAAGATTCCACAGACAAACCTCGAATAGTGGAACAGTCATTAGCGCCCTCTTAAGTTTGTATTAAATTTCTTCAAATCTGATATAAAATACATCACAAATCTAAAACGGACAAATTGTTGTCGTATACGATAAATTTATTTCAAAATAGAACAACTTGAGCTTTTTATTGTGTTTTTCGTGATTTACAGACGCATAACAGTACAAAGTTTATAGTTGTACCTTGAAATAAACTTAACGTGTAGGACAACAATATTTATCCTTCTTGGACTTTGAATGCTTGTTCTTGATTTTAAGATATTTTTTAATCCTCCAGTAGACTAGTAGGTTGGCGCCATCTTAATAGATATGTTTTATGACTTTTGATTGCATGAGGATTAATATTGTTAAATTCTTTGGGGGCGATAATATTTCACTATATAATTATTTTTTATGTCGAGGTTGGACTATTGAAAACAAAAATTAATTTAATGTGTTATAATATAATTAATCCATGATATTTTTTACAATGATTTTTACAACTTTTTCCAAGTGAGACCATTTTGTTAGTAGCAAATACCTTCAACTGAGCAATTAAATCTCAGACGAGCATATCAAAGAGGCAGTTAAATAACAAAATTTATAGCCATGGCAGCAGATGTAAATAATTTGATTCAATTTACTACCTAATGTTGCCTTGGTAACACATTTTACGAAACCTAATGTAAGCCTATCTACCAAACTGGTTAGAAACTTATTTTTTTTCTTAAATGGCTTCACATCTCTTTATTTGAAACGTATTTTGCCAATGGCCGTAAACTTGACCTGAACAAGAAAAGTTAAATTTTGTGACGGTATGGTGAGTTCGTGACTTCAATCTTTAACGCAGGTGACGCAAAGAGCAATTTTAATTAAAAATACTATAGCTGTAAATTTTCCATGTAATGCCGGCTGAGAATAGCATCACCCCATTTATTTCCAGTGGGAGTCGTATGAGGCGACTAAGGGACTCGAGGGTGTGTACTGCAATTTTAGGCGATAGACTGACAACCTGTCACTATGACATTTCATAATTTACCGAATGACCCTCAAATATTTGTCAGACGTGGCGAAAATGATCGTTGTTGCGGCTGTTCGCGCTCTGCTTACCACACAAGGAATTATAGACGTGATAATATGTGTGTGTGTGTAGTTAGCAGTGCGGGTGTTGTAAAACGCGACTAAGGGATAAATCCAGGGAATAGGCAGCAGCGCTCCCTGAGAATACTACACTATGCTCTGCACTCGCCAGTCGGCCTGACAAACGTGGTAAGATAACAAATACCCCCCCAATTGGGGGAGGCCCATGTTAAGACTGTTGGATTTGATAGTCAAACTATAGGACGGTAGTTTGTTTAGTAAATAACTAAGCCCATTCGTCGACCAAAGCCACAGAGTGTGCTAACCGCGTTAATTAAACTACGTCTAAATAATTAGACAACAGACAGCCAATCCATCCCAGCGATTAGACTATTAATTAGCCACGATTTAGATGACCCATTTCTGGAGCACTACTGCAAGTAGAAACCCCAGTTTAATTACCTAAAATTTAATTAGGTATTTTAAGAAGAAGGAGAGGGAATTACTATTAATTACTAAATACATTATATCCAGAAGCAAAATTCAGATGTGTATCCAGTGGCGCCCTCTCCTGTTTTTTAATAATTTTTAAAAATCTAGAACATAATATCATACATATAAGACGGACAAATTGTTATCCTATACGATAAGTTTATTCCAAAATACAACAATGAGCTTTTTCTTGTTTTATAGGCCCTAAGTTAACCTAGCCAATTTTGGAAAATTAAAAAATATGTATAGCCCTGAATAGTATGCATTGTGTTATCTATAGTTCATATACGAGCTTACGCTACACTTTCTCTCGTGTTGGGAATTATTTAATAACTCCTCTTCAAAGAGATAGGGGCGTGACAAGATGGGATAGAGATATTACGGCTGGTAGAACGGATTAAATACCTTCGTATTTATAACCTGTCAAATTCCTGAGTAGGCTTAAACTAACAGGGGGATAAAGTATGAGTGAATATTATGTAGGTTCTCATCAATTATTTTGAGCATGTTTATTAATGTCATGAGTAAAGCGGTATTTGTGGTGCTTTGATGCTCCGCAATGGTTCCGGGTTCGATTCTCGGTGGAGCAGTCACAAAGTTGATATTGTTACTTTGTGAATTTGTTCCCAGTCTTGTTAGAACAATGCGGACTGAACCACCTGATGGTCCGTAAGAAAGATGGTTTCGTTCTTCGGGGGGGTTGCTGTCAATGATTACTTAGACAGCGGTCGTTACACAAACATGTCAGAGACCTGGGAGTAGTAGTAGTCAGTTGAACAACTCTGACACCAGAGTTTATCAGTTCGTTTGACGGCTCAGTGTTCTAAATGAAAATATGTGTATGATATAGTGTTCAATGTTGTAAATCAAATAAACATCGCCTACCCAACTTCGGGTGCACCTTATTTACAAGAAGGTATTTTTCAAAGTGTAAGTGCCTTAATAACGCATGAAACACAAAATATAAGCCTCAAACAGTGCTTTCACCTTATATACATATTCTGGCAACTTATCTTATCTTATCTATGCAAAATAATCAGAAGTTGGCTTAGGGGCATTATAAAATGCTTTCATGAGAAATGTTAAAGTATATTTTTCTTTAAAGTCAAAGACTAGTTTCAAGTAGACTGTCCACATTCCCACCCATCTCACGTCTAGAATACACAAAGTCTGACGTCCATAATGCATATAGTGACTTGATATCACATCCAGCTACCCTATCTCCCCATTCAAAGGAATGTCACAGTGAACATAAGGTGCAATTTCGCCTGAATAATTCTAACAATTTACTTCCTCGCTCCGCGTAAATTTCACTTGTAATATACGTTTGCCAGAGAAAAATATCTCGGGTGTCACTGGAGATGTACGAAATTTTGGAGATGTGTGAACTGTAGGTTTTTGTTCCTTGAGTATTCAATGTTAAAACGAATTCTTGCCGTTGAATTATTATTATTTTGAGTTCCCGATATTTCGACGCTGTTGCAAGCGTCACGGATAAACTGGTGAAACTGCGGGTGGCTGCAAGGGGCAAACATATCTGTCTACCCTCATTCATCTTCGTTTTTGTGCAACGCAATCGTCACTACCGAAACGTACTACTATTATCTATTCTGTGCCGAAACTCACTTGAAAGTCCTGTCTAAATTTTAACTATGAATGGTGTAAACAACTTTGTAAATTTAAAATTAAGTGTTTGTTCTTTGAGATCTGAACTGTGTATGGTTTGGTAACGATATGACAAGCCATGAAGAAAAGCTTTATTGTGATACTCAAACAAGTTGAAATCTTGCAACCAAATAATATGAACAGAGAAGTGTTTTTTTTTTATTGCATCTTTTACTAACTTGGCCTAGCTAAAAACCTTGCTGAGTTAAGTGAAAAAAGGTGTTGCTGAGGTAACATTTGAACTTCATAAATTATGCCAAAATGATACAGGTTAATGCTTGGTTCTGCAAAATTACTGTGAACAAATCACATGTTATACATAAATGACAAAGGTAAACAACTTAGTATGTAAGTAAAAGCAGTTTCGAATCGATATTGGCCTGTTGATATTAATTTATTCTAGATCGTGCGAACTTTAGATGATCAAATTGTTTTTTTCTTAATACTTTATCTTTCGTACTACATTGGATTAAATACAACACGTAACGTTTCAGTTCTAGATTTTGGGAGTAAATTTTCCGTCTGCGATATTTATTTATGTAAAAAAAGTCAATAGGGACAGTCAAGATCAGGCTGGGTAAGAAAGTTTGGACTTTGGACCGTTCTTATGCCACGCGCATAAGACTTACATACACATATCACGCCTATAACCCCTTGCGGGGTAGGCAGAGAGCGGTGTGTATTGCAATTTTTGGCGATGGGCTGACAACTTGTCACTATGGCGATACACAATTTTCCGAATGACCCTCAAATGTCCGTTTTCTGCGGCCGTTTACGCTCTGCCTACCCCGCAAGGGATAAAGACGTGATATATGTATGTGATATTCTATACTTTAAACTGTTAGCAGAATACGAAACGCCCGAAACCATGCGACTGACACGCTACCTACATACGAACGAAGCGATTTTCATTTAGCAAACTTCGGGCCCAGTGGTCTCTTTAAGGAGCGCAGACATTAGCGCCCCGGTTCTCTACGACACTCAATTGTCATTCTATTTCCATTGTGATTTTTTATACTTATAACTGTTAGCGGATTACTAAACGCCCAAAACCATCCGTCTGACACTCTACTGTCGCACAACTGCGACGCTTTTCAAATAGCGGAATATGATCCCTGAGATGAAAATAATGTTTTACGCTTTTACCCGTTGAAAAATGACTCTCTTTGGACTTTTTAGTGCTATGATATATTCTCTGCTTTTATGAAGGTACACGCATTTCATTTTGGTAAGAATATTTTTAGTGTTACGATTATGATTTTGGATATTTGTGAGTGAGATATTCTGGGGAAATTTTTATATCTACTGGACGTAAAAATTTACGGTTTTCCTAGAATTAGCCCTGAATTCATTAGGTCGATTCTTTTAAAAATTGAATATGACGCCGAAAATAGTCACGTACGTAGTCATATTTCATATAATTCAAAATTTTGCTATACGTAATTACGTAGGTTTATTGCAAGCTTTTTGTAATTATCTTTTTCATATATAAGGTGAAATTTTACTAGTGACCGATACTGAAAACAGAGTAAAGGCTGGTGATAAGAAACAACTTTCCCCAAGAAACATAGGTCGAAATTAGACAAAAATATTTTTAACTTTCATCGTAACGTAACGCAAATCAGCTGATCGACAACTATGGGAGTATGTATGGGAGGTCCAAATTGTATTAATTTTTTCCCCATCCCGTCTTGAGATTTCGCTATCGACCACAATTCAAATTTCTCCCAATATATCCACCTTTGTTCGTTGAGGGAAAATATTCCGTACCACCATTTTGTCCTACGCTTTTAAATCTGTCCGCATGTTATTGGCAAGCACTTCATCACAAGATCACTGCATAATGTATGCATATTGGGGGTAATTGGGTGCCTTCATGCGAGAGATTGCGTTCAATAATATTGTTAATGACTTGACTGTTTAAACTAAGGCGATTGATTATACTGTGTGATAGGTTTGCGAAAACTAATTAAGTAATTTAATAGATTTATAATCCGACTTAAAAAAGTATTATCAATATGTACGACACGAATTGAAGAACATTTTCAGAATTGTGAAAAAATGGTTTTTAGTTTCCTGACCGTATTACGACCAGCTGACATAATTTAAGGCAAGAGGTTTCCATAATATCTATATATATATATATATATAAAAATCACGCCTATATCCCTTACGGGGTAGGCAGAGCATTAACGGCCGTAAAACGGATATTAACACCACGTCTGACAAAAGCTTGAGGGTCAATCAGATAACTGTGTATCACTAAAGTGACAGGTTGTCAGCCCATCGCCTAAAATTGCAATAATATCTAAATTAGGTAAACATAAGTATTTTAAAAATTGATGCATAGACACAACATACAAATATCACGACTATATTACTTGCCTGGTAGGCAGAGCGTAAACACCTGTGAATAATAAGCCACGTCTGACAAACATTTGATGGTCGTTCTGATTGTGTATCACCATAGTGACAGGTTGTCATCCCATCGTTTAAACCCTCGAGTCACCTCTTACGAAAATCATGGGAAGAAAGGGGTGATGCTATTCTGAGTCGACATCACTAGGCATAAAAATGGATAACATATTTAAAAGGTACTTTGCATTGGGAAAAAATCCAACCAAACTTTAAGTATACCTACATAGATGACGCTAAGCTAAACTAAAAAAGTTTCTTGAAAATATAAGTTATTACTGAATTATAGATTCAAGCCTCTCTTTCTATTTTTTGTTTGTTTAATGCACCTGCTTTGACCCCTTTCCACATACCCTACGGTAGACTGGGAGATAACGCCTTTGGCGTTAAGTCCGCCCGTGTACATTTTTGTGCATAAAGTTATATAAATAAAGATTAAATAAGTAAATAGATGAAATGTATTTATGACACAAATAATTAAATTTCAGTGTAAACTTATCGCTATCTGCTTTCAAACTTATAACAAAATCTATCATATAAAAAAGTCCGCATTATTTAAGTCTGAGCACAATATTTTAAACAATAGGAGGCACACTCTTTCCATGTTTAGACGTAACAATTTTTAATTAAACTTCAAAGGCCGGTTCCCAATAGGTACATACCAAATAAAAAACCCCTCTTTGTTCCACTTTCAGTAAATGGAGTAATAATTTCATTGTAAAATGAGATTTTTTGGTAAAAAACAGAACACGCGTATTTGCATAAAAAAATTGAATGCTTAAAACATTGTTTTTATGAATTTACTTTATGAATATACAAACATTAAGAGCCACAACAGTCTACTGCTGGATTTTAGGCTTCCCCCTATTGGGGGGTTTTGCCATACTGACACCGCTTGGCAAGTGTATTCGCAGTGCAGATATTGCTTCACAGGGAAGACACACACACATATCACGCCTATAATCCCTTGCGGGGAAGGCAGAGCGTAAATAGCCGCAAAAAACGGCCATTTACTTACCACGTCTGACAAAATGTTTGAGGGTCATTCGGAAAATTGTGTATCGCAATAGAGACAGGTTGTCAGCCCATCGCCTGAATTTGAAGTACACATCCTCGAGTCCCTTAGTCACCTCTTACGACTCCCACGGGAAAGAAATGGGGTGATGCTATTCTATGCCGGCATCACATGGCAAACGGGAACGCTTCTGCCCATTTCCCCTGGATTAATTTATCCCTCAGTCGCTTTTTACGAAACACACAAGTAGTATTGGGGTGGTGCAATTCTAACCTGGCATCATACGGCAAAGCAAAATACTTACATCAAAATAAAATTATCTTCATATTTTTGGTTTATTAATTAAGCGAAATTTTATTTAATACGGAAGCGGATCTAACATAATATATTTAAATTGAATCAAGGCCCATAAAATCGTTAATTAAATTTTGGTATTAGCTAAACATTTTGAACATGGAATAAGCTTGAACGTAATGTAAACATTTTCTGCCTTGCCGAGAAAGCAGAAAAACATAATTGTCGTTATTTTGATCCCATGATGAATAGGTTTATAATAGTCTACATACAAAAGTGCGCTGAAAAGGTACAGATGGCTCTTTTAACATTATTTGGCGAATGAAGTAAAGCGCTAGTTTTCCTTTTAACAGTTTATTTGTTGTTTTGCGCACTTTAAGAATACTATAACGCATCTATTTTCAGAACATTCATTGACTTAACCCACTCTATTAGTCAAAATATTTCAAAATTATTTTTCACCGGTTCTCCAAACTATTTTTCCAAATTTAACTTCGTCATTGCTTTTTCTGTTGGTCAAGTCTTATTTTTGCTTATTTAGGCTGCGCGCAAATAACCGAAACATTTATATACATTCACCATAGGTGAAATCTTGTAATTGGCCTAGTTATTATTTCTAAGGTTTATATGTTATTTAAGATTAAGGTTTATGTGTAAGTTATGGCTGTAAGATTTCCATTCCAATGTAAAGCGCTTCTCCAAATAGTCGTCCGTCGCTGCGTATTTAAACGCACCGTAACGTATGCGTCTATCACACGAAAGGAAAATCGCGATTTCCGATCTTATTTCTATACAAATACGGCTACAACGCGTTTACAGATGCATATGGCAAACGACTTGACTTGACTTGATTACGAAGCCGATTTTTTATGGAAATAAGATCAGAACTCGCAATTTCCTTTTATCTGACAGACGAATGCGTAACGGTGCATTAAAAGTGCGCGGCGCTGGATGACAAGTAGGAGAACCTTGTCCAGCGGTGGCTTTATTCCATATTCAAAATCTTGTCCACTGAAGCTACACCCACGTACGACACGGTTACATAATTCGTCCAAATTGGGATCATATCATGTTTAGGCTGAAAATGTTGGCGGCTTCTGACCACGGAAATGATTGCTAATGGGTTTCGACCGGCTTCGATATTGGTGCATAATTGCATCACATGCTGGCCGCAGCGCGCATCGCATATTTAACATCATTTATTTTCCACGCGTGCGCTCAAAGAAAATGTTGACAACCACTGGCTTAGGGCTCCCCCACACATAACTATAAATACAGGTTGTTTAGTGGAAGTGGGTAAATATTTTCAGGGTGGGTTCTATACGTAAAAATGAACAACTTTACTATATGCCTATCTTTTGGGCAGGTTTTTGGCGGGTTTTCCTGTTCAGTGGGTTAATTATACGCTTGTAAATAACACGTTTTGAAAATCTTGAGTTCAATTTGACACAAATGTCATTTACAAATGGTGGTGGCGTAAAGTTATATGCTGTGGGAACCTTTTATCACGCCAGAGCACAGAATAATAACTAGTAACTAGCGTTACAGAAGCTTTACTTCGCAATGGTTTTCAAAGAAATGTGTACTCAATCTGATAGACAATATGATTTAATTTAGCTCGCGTTCCAGTCGACCACGTGTTCATTTCTTGTTCATTTACATACCTGCGAATTTTTTTTTGAGGGAATATAGGCCTTAATTCATTGGACTACGGTTCATTATGAGTTAGACGTGGTTATACGTATTGAAAGAGCCGCGGTCTAGGGTTGCTTACTTTGAGAAACTACTTACGCCATCTAGCGCACAACACGAGCGTTAGTGCGAATAGTGCTCACCGAAACTAGCACAATATAATTTTTATCTTGCACCTACAATTTAACTGCAATATTGCAAAATATTATTTTATTTTTCAAATTATTTATTTATATATTTCCAAGCAAGACATTCGCAAACTTTCTTTAAGTTGAAAAGAATTCCATAGACGTATGACATATAAATATTCTGCGTTGGGCTCTTAGTTCAAGTTTCATCTTAGACAGATGAAATGCAACTAGAATGAAAATGGAATGAAACGACTAAACCTTTTTATTTATTTTTAAATACTGGATTTTGGAATAGTAGGTACTTTGTTCAACAAATAAAGAAAGGGTTTGTTTTAAATTCAATTCATTTCAAAAAGGAACTTGTAATCAAATCAAGAGTATTTCTTTGCTTTTTTTCGTTCGTCCATCTTGCAAAAAATTGTCGAGAAAGTTGAACAAATAGCGCACGCGTGTGACTTCTTTCGCTTGCGGCAGCCCGCCGATTAGCCCCAGGCCGTCGACACTGCCTTCGTTTAAGAAATTATAGGGTATTATGAACGTATCTGATAACAACATAACAAACAAAATATTCTTACCAAATTGAAATGTGTTTTGATGGCTCTAAGAACTGAGTGTCATATCAACAACTCATTTTAGACACATTATACTTATGGTTCTGTTGGTAGCCCTGTTGGGTTTAACTTTAATCTGTGGTTTCATCCTCCCGACATTTTGTTTTGTCTTGGATTGTTGTGCAGATTAATTTGCGATATTTGCGATAAATTATATTGTTTTGTCATGTTTGGGCATTGTTTTTACCGCCCATGGTAAATCTTTACGGCAATATGAAGTTTGTGGTGTTAGAAGAAGAATTTTGGACATAATATTTATTACTAGATTCCCACTGGACCCCGACAGGTAAAATAATCGTTAAGATCTTAATATTTGCTTATTAATGAGTTTGCAGCAGTTATAACATATAATTCTAGTTGATTTTATGTCTGCTTGTTCATATTTTCTGTTAATATACTGTATTCTTTTCTTTTATATTCAAATTAAACCTCATTACAAATAGTGATGTGCTTAAATTTATCGACAAATATTATTTCAGTTCAGATGTCGGCTATGGATGGAGTTAACAAGAAATGAGGACTTGGCGTATTCACCCATACATAGATTAAATGAAAACAAATTCATCTGTGGAAAGCTTTCAGAAGAAAAAAGATCATTTCATATTGAATTGGACAGTGAATGATGTATGTTTTTGCCTTCTAAATATTTGTCTTCTATTCTTCAAAATATCCTTGAATTTCAATATCCTTACAAAATTATACCTTTTTTCAGTAACAAAGGATGTACGACGGTTCACCTATAGTTCCATGAGTACGACGGATGTAGTAGCTTAAAGAAGAAAGAAAGTCATTTCAGATGAAACTGGATATTGCATTCAAGACAAATAAACGAATATTAGTGTGTAAAGTTATTTATTTATATTAAATTACATTTACCTGTCTAATTTTGATGGTTCAGTTTATCTAAGCGAGCGTAGTTGCAAATTTATCGATATCGATAGAATTTTATTATATAGTGTGTCAATCCCTATCCCTAATGTCAAAATATGTGACAGTTTGATTCTGGTAGCAGATGATCGGAAAGTTGGTAGTAAGTACGTTCATAATTCGGTTCACTAGCTATATGGAAAGTGCCAACTCTTAGAACGTAAGTGGTTATATGCTCTTTGATTAGCCCTTTCGCAGTGGCCGGCGCCTGGCCTGGAGGTATGTTTTTAATACCTACACGCGGAGTGACACAGGCATAGTATAAAGAAGGGAGGAAGTAGGCCAACTCCGGCCTAATCCGCGCTATAATTGCCTGCTCTCTTAGGGTTGCCACTTTTAACGAAATTTCTATTCAGTGCCTAGGAATTGGCAAGCGTCGAGCAGTTGCATTTTTAAATTGTATTGTCTCTTGGTCCGTTTTACCTAACCAAACGATGATTAATTCTATCTAATAAAAGAAAGAATCTTGTTTAAGAAACATGAAACAATGTGTGGCATGTTTCCCAAAGAACGGCCAGCAGACGTGCGGAGCGGTGTTGGTTGAGAATGTCGTCTTTGTTAAATAAAACTAACACAGTGATGATCATTAATCCATCAATGAATCCTTGTTCGCTGAGCGTTGTTTGGTTCAGCGGTTTCCGAACTTTGAACCTTAATATTTCGCCTGACCAATAGTATAGCAATAATAACAGCAAATAGACAACTAATCAATCTCATCATCAAGTTTAACAAAGTTAATATAATGTATCATGGTAAAACAAATGAATTCCTCGTCCTTAGGTACCTTTCCTGGTCAGTAGGTAATAGGTTAAAGTGACAAATCTGGAGTTGATGTATAATTCAAACATCCAAACGCACAACAAACATAAAACATTAAAATTTAAAAAACACCACTGCTTTCTGGGATAATGTAAGGAATGCCTATGACACTCAGGATAATGTAAGGATTCTTCCGATACAATTACCATTCGAATCTATTCAGTAGTTAACGAGTTTCAGTCCTTTAAAGAATGGCACATATATACATACATGAACCCTTAAAACATTATACTCCTTTTTAGTTGGGCAGTAAAAATAATTACTTTCTTTTGCGATAATCAGCCATTTAACAATCGTGGATTCGCCTTACTATTACGTCGTGTCGTGACGCGTGACCGTGACTCGTCGTGCGGTGTCGACTGGCGGCCCCGTCAAAGCGCAGTCCGAACCCCCCCGAGATTTGTCCGCGTGTGCGTGTGGCGACGCATAGGTACTATCGCGCACACATACAAGCCGCGCGCGGTGCGTTTGTATGAAGATAACGTACTTCCCCCTTCTTTATACTATGACACAGGCCTGGCCAGAGCCGGTTTTCATTAGGACAATACTTACAGTACGAATTTTACGAAAAAAGAAATGAAAAATTTGGTTTTCCCAAACAAATTCACAGCTCTACAAATTGTATGGGGGCTCCAATATTATTTTTATATTTATAAAAAATACGCCCTGAAAAGATTGAACCTCCTTTGCTAAACACAGTATTAAACCACACATCTCCTACAATCTATGGTCGTTAGTTTAGCATTGCAAAGATCTCCAAGATTCTTAATTTGAATTATTTGTGGTGACATTAGTACAAGCAATATGTTCCGCAGCGGAAATTCCATAAAAACCCACAACTAATTACCAAGTTCCCCCAATATGGTTCCACTTTATTCCACATTTCAAATAAGACTCGTAATTACGACAAAGTTGTACAAACAAACAGAACCACAATTACGTTTAAGGCGGTTCTCCCACATGTCGTCCGTCGCTGCGTTTTTTTAACGTACCGTAACGCATGCGTCTGTCAGACGAAAGGAAATTGCAAAACCCGATCTTATTCTCTGCCAAATACGGCTTTGGTGCTTAACGGATGATCTGTCAAGTCGTTCGACAGACGCATTCGTAAACTCACCGTAGCCGTATTTGTCTGGAAATAATATCGAAAATTGCGATTTCCTGTAGTCTGACTGACGCATGCGTTACGTACGGTGCGTTAAAAAAACGCAACGACGGACGGCAAGTGGGTGAACCACCTAAGACTTTACCGAGTTTTAATAAGTTTATTTCGTTATGCTTCCCGCGACTGTCTGTCTTTCTCCTCAGTTATTTCATTACATAAGCATACACAGAAGATTATGTTGTATACAAGGTCTTTAATGTTTGAGATATTTCGTTTTGTAAATTGGAAATACTGTAGGTATCTGACAAGTTTGTGTATATGCTAACATACTTACGTTTGCAGTGGATAAAAAAAAACTAAAACTGAGTTTTTACACTGTGTAAAATGTTATTTGAAAATACTGGTATATTTTTTTATATAATTTGATTATAGAGTAGACACTTAAAAAATAGTTTAATTTATGAGCTACCAAACATTGAACAAAAAAATTACGCAAGCGTAAAAATCACACAGAATGTGATGTACTGTGCTGTACAAACACACATTACGCTATCATTCAAAAATTAGACAACTTTAAAATTATTGTAAGTTATACACCCTCAAATAACGCCAGCCATACCGGACAAATGTCCTAACCAAACTGGAAGCAATCGCTTTCAAAGTAATTAATTGACAAATATCAACTTTGTGGGTTGTACCACCCTTTGGACATTGAGACGTCGGGCAATCGGGCAGGGTGGGGCAAGTTGTGGAAGGGGGTGGGGCAAGGTTGGGCAGGGTGGGACAAGTCGTGGCAGAAGGAGGGGCAGTACCTTACCATGCCACACCTTGCTAAACCCTCACCTACCCTCAACACACGGTCACCCGGGACACGGTCACCGGGAACAACGGGAATACACCAAAATTAGGACCCGCTATGATCACACGATGTTTATTTGTTCTTTACATTGTAGGGAGATTAATCGCATGTTGTCTGTACGAGAGAATGTGACATATTGTTTGACGTATGTTGTAGGAATGTAACCGCGTTAGTGTTGTCATACGTTGCATATTTTTTTTAAAAGAACCCGTGTTATCATAAAAAAGTAGTAATTAAACCGTAACGGGGTCTTATTACAAAAAAAGATAGACGTGGTTTAAGCTTTTTGACACAAATTATATAGAAAAATATTTTAAACATCGCTATTATGTATGATTGACTATTTTGAATGTAATAAATAAGAATAAATAGGTACTGTTTAATACCTATTTCAACAATTGTATTCTATTCTCTCCTACCAATAATTTATTGTAATATTGACTGTAATAATTTTATATAGGTGCCTTCTGTATAAAAATTATTACAGTTACATTATTCCTAAAATAAAGAATATTTAATTGAATTTAATTTAGTAGCAGGTAAATTTCGTAGAGTGTACCACGCTTTTTTTTTATTATTATTAGTGATGGGTTTGCTCTTGACTCTAGTCTAGATCATAGGACAGAGACAGAGTCTAAGATGGAGCGAGCTCACCCAGAAGAAGCCTGTTAAGGCACTGGCACTCCCACACACTGACGGAACGCAGCAAGCTACTACGCTGTGACAAGAATTTATGTATTTGGCTAAAAAATTGCTGCCTTTATATTATGAACAATAGGAAAAAAATACCAGTTTGGAATAGCATCGCTGTGGCTTCAAAGAACCTCATTTTGTGTAAGTATACGACATTTTAGGCGATAGGGTAACAACATACGACCGTTCTTACGCTCTGCCTACTTCGCAGGGGACAGCTTGATGTGTTTATGTTTGTATGTACTAAGAACAGACATTTGTAACCATTTCGTACTTAAGGAGCAACGGCAGCGACACTGGCGCCGGTAAGTAAAAAAAATAACTGCTACTCTTTCTTAGCTCTTTTACTTAGATACTTCACCTCCATGCTAGATATACGCACGTACTGGCACATAGGTACATGCGGCATGTCACAGTATGAGTTAGTATTACGTTAATTGTACCACGTAATTTATTGGGAAACCAAATAATGAATTAATGACGATCACTAGCCACAAAGATTATATTGAATCACTTTGAGCATTACGGGCATACGTAACTAAAGTGCACAGTTTTAACTAATATATCTGGCTAGTAATTCATCATTATAATCATATCAGCTCACATCTACCCACTGCTGAGTATAGGCCTTTTCTATTTGTCGCCATCTTCGCCGGTCCTGTGCCTCCTGCATCCACTGTTTGGCAGCTAGTGATTGTCTGTCGTTAATTATTTGAATATTATTTATAATATTGCGTATTCAGTAAGTGTTTTTTTTTATTACTTAGCGGCGCTAGTGTCGCTGACGTTGCACTTTAGTAGTGTGTACACCCGGGCAGTGGCCTTGTCCAGAGTTTTGGAGTAAATCTGCCGGCTGCGGGTCATTCTTGCGGGCTACCCGGGTGCTCACGAGTTAGGACCAGAGTTCGTGACCCGGACGAAACTGCAATCCGGGTGGACCCATGTTAAACACTCTTTAACACTTTAACTGCTTAGTTTGTACGACTTACTGTGGACTACGGAATTTACTTTGATTTGCTATCGTGAAATCCGTTTTAAAAAAAATCAGTACAAAAATAGCAATTCATAGTTGCAGGATGTAAAAAGGTCTGGAAAATTGTTAATTATAAACCAGTGGATGACAAAAAAAAACCACAAAGGAACATAATGAAAAATGTTGATCTTGCATATCAAATGTATTAAAATCACAATTTTTCTGGGCTTTTACGATGTTTTGTTTAAAATAACAAATGTTTATGAAAAACTCACGAGCCGACCGAGACATTTGGAAAAATAAAATAAATAAAAATAAAGTTTAATCATTTCTCTTTGCAGAACTTCTATATAAATATAATGCGTAATATTTAAAGCACTTCGTTCTCCATTGCTATAAAATTGTTAGTGTAATTCTTATATCAAAGTTTCAGTTGCAATTTGAGCTCCGATGCAGTCGGACGTAAATTTTTAAGCGTCGGCTGTTTCGATGCCGTAAATTGCAAATAAGCACAATTCTATTTGCAATCGTTAACATGGCGCCTCCAAAGCGCTCTGATACCATCGTGGTCAACGAGTTGTTGGCGTTCGTGCAGAACAAGCTGGACGTGATGGACGAGGTCAGCCTCGAGCAGATCTGCCTCACCGACATCCACAGCGCCATGGTGTTCCTGAACGACTCCGCTGAGCCGAAACGTGTGCGCCTCAACACGCGCAACCGGGAAGGCTGCGGGAAGAACAACATCCGGGACATCTTCCGACTGTTCAAAGGTGAAGATCCTGATGACGTCCCGACCTATGTCGCACGGAATCTCAGTAAGCTGCCGCCGGTGACGTTTGACCACGTCGACGTCACTACGTTGCTGAAGGATATCCTGCTTCTGAAGGCTGACGTCACAGACATCAAAAGAAAATTAGAGGTTTCTGAGCAACTAAACGCTGAGCTGCGACGCGATTTGACCTCATTGCGAGGGCGAAACGCCGCATCAGCGATTCCGCACGCCGCGTGCAACGTGACTGTACGTAGCGACGACACCGTGCAACACGAAACCTCACCCGTCATAATTTCTGCGAACCCAGCAACTACCGACGATATACTGCGGGTCAGCGACCCCGCAGCTGATAAGAAGAGCGACAACAACAAACCGCCGCCTCCGCCGTCCCGCCCCGAGCCTGCGCTGCATCCCGATGCTGCTCCCTTTGTACCTGGGAAGCAAAAGGACGTGCCGCTGCAGAAGACTCGCCGCCATCGCCGCAAGCGACAGCCTGCGCCTCCCGTGATACAAAAAGGGAAGCAGAAGGCAAGACCTGCGGCTGAAGAACACAATACCGCGTCTAAAGCGATTGTTGACGAGGAGGGCTTCACACTGGTAGAACCCAGGAAGCGCCAACTTCGTCGCAACCGCAATAACCGCGGCACCGTTACTGCAGCCTCAACAACTCTCAAGGCTGCCGAACCCATCGCACAGCTGTATGTGTCCCGGCTAGACTGTGATACGACACCGGAGGACATCATACAGCATTTGCAGAAGATGGTGAAGCTACGCCAGGATCCTTCGCGAATTCCTCCCGGCTTGACCCTGGAAATCCGACAGCTGATCCCTAAAATTACTACAAATTTTAGGTCTTTTGTTTTGTCGTTTCCACGGAAGTACGTGTGCGAATTCATGCGAACAGATTTCTGGCCACAGGGAGTCGTATTCAGGCGCTATCGACCCTCTGTGCAACGTGAGTCGCCGTCACCTAAAGTGCCCACATAGCTTATTTTTGTCATTTTATTATAGTGTATTTATAGTATTTGTGTTAGATGTTAAGTTATTATTGTATTGTTTTATTTTATTTTATATGGGCCTTGTTGCCTGAAATAAAGGATTTATTATTATTATTATATTATATATCATTATTATTATTATTATATACCTTCTTCTTAGATCATTCTGTCTATTAGCAAAAGGCATCAAAATTCATTGCCCAATTTAAAAAATCGAAGCACACAACGGCACACCGGGACACGGGAAGCGACTTAATTTCCTAATATGTAATGATAACATGAGTTCACTTACACCTCTCGACACAAAAGCAAGTAGTTGGTAGTCAACGTACTCTACGTATTACGTGACTAACCTCTCTAGCAGTGAGTGGGAAGGACTTTGCAAGGTTTGAACTTGGTTGAAACTAAGTAAATGGTACAAGTTGGAACCGCGCAGGAAGGTACAGTCAAGTTCACTTCCGGCTCGCCATCGCAAGAGCTAATATTGTTTGGCACGGTGGATATCGAGGGGCTTCTGAATTTACTACATATGTGTACGTTCAGTTGTTGGTAGGCAGAAGACTATATACACACTTTAGGCGATATTCCAATGGAACACAAGCGAGAGATCAATTCGATATGGAGTAGTTCTACGTGTCCTAATTAGTCGCGCGCATCGTTTAATATTGACAGTGAGCCATGCGCCCGTCCGATCGACGAGCACTATTATATTTTTTTGCAAATGCAGTGAACGCCGTAAAACATTAATACGCAAATTTTTTTCTTCGGTTTTATAGTTGAATCGAATTGAAGTGATTGAGAGGAGTACAGCCTTCCTCAGTGCGCCGTGTGGTGCTAGTTTAAAATGGCCTCCGTGGATGTCGTAAGAAGCGACTAAGGCATAATCAGTCAGCAGCGTTCCCTGTGAATATTGCACTGCGTTCGCCTATCTGCCTGCCAAACGTGGCAATTATGGCAAATTGGGAAAGTAAATGTCTAGCAGTGGACTGTTGTGGCTGTTAAAAGTTAAAATAAAAACTAAACTTTGTATTTGTCATGACTTTCCTGCACCGACTGTACCTACATAGTAAGCAGCAACGGTTTAACTTATTGTTTCTTGTTCAACTTCGCTATTTATTGCCGGGAGCTTAACGTCGGTTTAAACGACGATAACGTCTAATCTATGGCAAAAACCAAGTGCCCAACTTGGGAACTTGACACAATGGACCGCAACGGCTCTGATGCGGTTGTAAAATACAACTTTTGGTGATTATGATAAGAGATAAGAATCATGCTTTGAAATAGGAATGTGAACATTGCACAAATCAATTTGTGCAATTTGATAACTTTTCTAATTTCTTCTTTGGAAGTAGGTAAGTAGTGTAATTGGTATAAGAGAATAAAAATATATTGTATTATAAATTTGAAAACAATTTTATGAAGACGTGTTTTATGCATTACGCCTCTAATGAAATAAATATATAAAAAAGATATATTATATATTTATTTCATTAGAGGCGTAATGCATAAAACACGTCTTCATAAAATTGTTTTCAAATTTATAAATATCTATTTATGATATATAATAAAAATATACAAGAATGAAACGAATTTCATATTTTTGTTGCGAAATACTGAGAAATAAAATTTTTTTTTGTGTCCTTTACCAAATAAAAAAAATTAAATAAAAAATAGAATAAAAGAAAGCAATTACTACTCGGAACGAGACATGAATTGTTTTTACCATATTTTGTGGAAACAATTAATGTTTTCAGTGTATATACATTTGTGTATGCAACTGCATTATAATTAACCATTACAGGACAGATGCGTAAAATACTATTAAATAATATTAAGGTTTTTCATTATAAAATAAAATAATAACCTCCATACAGAAAATGTTTGTGAAAAATAATAAGTATTTACAAGATTACCTACCGTAAGATAAAGCACAAGATTTATCAAATTCAATTTAGCTTTACCGTCGAGTTCTTGAAGTAATCTTTAGATTATATTCTCAGAAAAACAGATTAAATCTTACATGCGAGACCTACTTGTAGAACTAGCTATTGCAGAGACTTTCTTTTGCAATCATTGGTATTTTTGTTAGTAAGTAGGTTATTTTAATCAGTTCTGTTGATATTAGGAACTACTTTATCATAAATTAGATATAACTAGCTGCAATATTTTTTTGTCAGACCAATAATAGACGATTATTCTGAAACAGTCATGTTTGTCAGACGATGCCGACCGTATTTTACGGCCATTAATGCTCTACATACCCCGCAAGGAATTTAGTCGTGATATGTGCATGTAGGTATGATTGTATCTAAAGGTACCTACATATTTATTAAAACTGGATTTGTGGGTAACAATCAGAATATTTTGTAATTGAGTATGAAACTCTGTAACCTAAATTTCAATTAAGAAAAGTTTTCAGTTGGCTTATTACATTTGGAATTTGACTAGAGTCTACAATTAGATTTTGTAGGACTATTCGTATTTACCCAATTTTGACAAAATTATTTGATAGCACATAATTAATATATACATACATACATACATACATATATCATGCCTTCATCACTTTCGGGGTAGGCCGCAAAAAACGGACATTACGCCACGTCTGACAAACATTTGAGGGTCATTCGGAAAATTGTATATCGCCATAGTAACAGGTTGTCAGCCCATCGCCTAAAATTGCAATACACACCCTCGAGTCCCTTCGTTGCCTAATAAATAATAGTACTAATAGGTACATTCAATAGAAGAATAAGTAATTCTGCCCTCTCATGTATTACACAATATACTATACTCTATATGCCGTGTGATGCCAGCTTAGAATAGCATTACCCCATTTCTTTCCCGCGGGTGTCGTAAGAGGCGACTAAGTGTCTCAAGGGTTTGATAAGCATTCCAATTTTAGGCGACAGAGGGACAATCTGTAACTATAGTGATAAGTACACGATTTTTCTGAAACGATCCTCAAATATCTGATAATGTGGCAATAGCGAGCGTATATTACCTCCATTAACGCTCTGCCTACCCCGCAAGAGATGATTGAAATTGTTTTTTTTATTCAATGTCGGAATGTACTATCACTTATTGACGTCATGATCCATCTTTGTAAAAAAAAGGGTATCACACAATTTTCTTTTTTTTAATAACAATTTTGTAATGTCCTAATAGAAAACCGGCTCGGACGGGACAAAAAAATAAAATAAAGGCACTGCCACGGAGTTGGCCAGGTTCATCACACGGCGTATAACTTTACGCCACCACCATCTTAAAACGATATTTTGTTTTAAATTGAAGTCAAGATTTCAAAGCGTGTAATTTACATGAGTATAATTAACCGGACCTCCTGAACAGGATAAACCCCTCGAAAGACCTGCCCAGAAATACTCCTACTTTAAGTAATAAAAGCGTGATATGTGTATGTCTATCGATACATATATTTGCATCAAAACCATCTTCAAATCTCTGTAAATAGATTCACGTACAATTCGTGATCTGATGTAACCCGCCTGTAGTGTCGGTAACAGATTGTCTGGGCGTATATCTGTATATCTATATTGCATGTGTGTAGGTATATGTACCATACACTAGGGATTGTAGCCGTAATTTGATTTGACAGGCACGCATGTGAAACTCTCTCTCTAGTGGGAAAATGTGGGTACGGGAAAAATCATTTTTGAAGTGGATACTAACGCAATTGTAACAGATATTTCTATTCCAGCTGTATTCAGCTATTTGAAAAACGTCTCAGTTGTGTTTTAATAGAGTGTCAGTTGGATGGTTTCGGCCGTTTTGTATTTTCAAGATACAAGATACAAGATATTTTATTTGCTTGAATAGGGTACAATGGATGGTAATATTACATAAAATAAGAATCTCCTATACAGCCGTCAACAACAGCATGCAAATGTAAATGAAGTTAAGAACATTAGTTAAACAATTAAAATCGAAATTAATTAGATACTATATATGTCATCATGATATAATTTAGTTACAATGTCAAATAATTATTAAAATTTATATTTAAAGAATTCGTCCAAGCTATAAAAACAATTTTTACATAATATGTCAGAGAGCGTAGCCTTAAATTTATTGTCAGGTAGGTTTCTTATATGTCTAGGCAAGAAATTGTATAATTTGACAGACATGTTGAAGCTGTTTCTAGCAAAACAGACAGTTCTATTTCGTAACGGTACAAGTTTGTTTCTTTTGATATAAACCAAGATTCTTTTTTACGAATAGACAAGTCTCTAGAATATACATTGAAGGAATATATATTGTAACAGTTTGAAGTATAGAAAATAACAATGGCAATAGAATGACGATTAAGTATCGATGGTACTACAATGGAATTCAGAGCATTGGAGCCCAGGTACTAAACCAAACATGACTTTTAAGTTGATTTGGTTTATTCATTAGAATAATAGATTTTACTTATCAATAGAGAAATGCTAAATTCGCAAAATTACTTTCTTATACAATAATTATAAGAAAGTAATTTTACTTTTGACAACATGTGGACTATTAGGTGGTTTTCCCACTGGTCGCCCGCTTCTGCATTTTTATACGCATGCGTCTGTCAGACAAGATCGGAAATTATTCCCATACAAGTATTTGTACCGTATGGATACGGTGCGTAACGGATGCGTGTGCCAAGTCTTTTGACAGACGCATCCGTGAATGCACTGTAGCTGTATTTACACATACTCACATACTCATATCACGTCCATTTTCCCTTGCGGGGTAGGCAGAACTTAAATGGCTGTAAAAACATATATTTGAGGGTCATTCGGAGAATTGCGTGTATCGCTGTAATGACGGGTTGTCAGCCCATCGCCAAAAATTGCAATACACACCCTCAAGTACCTTAGTCGCCTCTTACGACTCCCACGGGCAAGAAATGGGATGATGTTATTCTAAGCCGGCATCACACGGCAACGTTGCAGGCTGCGTTGATGTTCGTTAAAAATATGCACCGACGGACGTCAAGTGAACCGCCTAATAATGCCTTACTTGCTCTGTAATCAGAGTCTTCCTAAATGACAGGCGTACTACCTTAGATCACATTACAAAGCAAGTTATCGTCCCCTGTGTAACATGAACCAGCAAAGTCATAATTAAACTGGGAATAAGGATACCTACATCGGTACAAAACTGTTTACTAAGTCTTGATTGCATAAATGCGTGATTGTTCTTTATAAGTTTAGTTCTTTATAAGAATTCTTTCAATTCAATTCAATTCAAAAATACTTTATTGTACACAAGAAATACAGTAAAAACAAGATATAAATTAAAAAAGTGTACACAAGGCGGCCTTATTGCTTAGGTAGCGATTTCTTCCAGGCAACCTTCGGGTACAGGATAGGGGAGTAGCCGTAATGCGGGAGGGGTGCACGCACAATAAACATAAACCTTCTTTCTACTTCTTCTTCTTCTTCTTCCTTTTCAGCATAATAATGTCCACTGTTGGACGAATGCCTCTTGATGCTTCCTCCACTCTGAAGTCTTTATATCTACTTAATTTTTTTTTACTTAGTTAATTTAATTAATTCAACGGAATTTAGGTGGTTCACTCACTTGTCGTCCGTCGTTCCGTTTTTTTAACGCAACGTAACGTATGCGTCTTGCAGATGAAAGGAAATTGCGATGTGTGTCAAACGACTTGACAGACGCCTCCGTTACGCACCGTAGCCGTATTTGTATGGAAATAAGATCGGAAATCGCAATTTACTTTAATCTGACAGACGCATGCGTTACGTTGCGTTTAAAAAACGGAACGACACGACAAAATGAAAGAACCGCCTTAGGGATCTCTTTCATTCAACATTTGAGAGCCCCATAGGATATACACATATCACGCCTATAATCCCTTGCGGGTTAGGCAGAGCGTAAACGGCCACGGCCGAAAAAAACGGTAATTTACCCCACGTCTGACAAATATGAGGGTCATTCGGAAAATTTTGTATCGCCATAGTGACAGGTTGTCAGCCCGTCGCCTAAAATTACAATACACACCCTCGAGTCCCTTTGTCGCTTCTTACGACTCCCACGGGAAGGAAATGGGGTGATTCCATTCTAAGCCGGCATCACGCGGCATCCCAGAGGATATGATAGTTGCAAGTAAACCAAGATGCTTGAAAATTATAAATACATTGTCATTAAATACCTTTTGAAGTAAAGACCAAAAAACTTAAGTTGCCATCATATTGCAATCCACTTTGCGTTAACAAAACACATAGCAAAATTCCTCCCCAAAATTAGTCGAGGTGTGACATGTCATCAAATACCACTTGATGTAAAACTCCTTTGTCTTTCAGTGCCCAATTGAATTCTGTCTCTTTCTCGCACGTTTAATTTGTTAGAGAGAACGATCGTGTGTTCTTGTTTATTACGTTTTATCTCGAAATATTTGCGAGTATCGCGTTACAAGGTGTAAATAGGAGCAGATAAGGTGGCGTTGGTTTAAGTTTGTAAACTTCAGCGATTTTAATTTTAAAATTTATAATTTTAAGAAAATCGTTTTTTTTTAGAAAACATATTAAAAAGCATGCTGGTATATTGTTTAATAATTTTCATATTTTAATGCACTCCTGTCACAGTGGTATTAACACTACAAAAATAAATCTGTTACTTTTGCCACGATGATCTAAGACGGCGTTACAAAATGCATGTAAGGCAGTTTTTGTAAAATACGGTAAACAATTTCTTTGGGCGTGGTTCTTGTTACTTGAACCTCAAGACAGGCGTGACATAAGACCATGTTTCACGTTTTCCCAACTTATGGCTCTGTATGAATTGTGCAGGATATTTAGTTATTCGTTTGTTTTTGAAAAGGCGTCAAACAAGGAGACCCTCTGTCTCCTAAACTTTTACTAGTGAATTGGAAGAGGTCTTCCAAAGGTTTGGCCGATTGTTGGGATGGGCGAGGTGTTGAGGTCTTTGATTCGTCGATGACATCATTCGCTTTTCTACAACGGCATCTGAGTTACAGACTATGCTAGAATATCTAAGCTCGGCGAGTCTTGAGACGGGACCAATGATGAACATGTCAAACACTAAAGTTGTGACTAACAGCACGAAGTATAGGGTGATTGTAGATAACGGGAGAATGGAATATGTCAATGAATATTTATGTCAGGGCCAAATAGTCTCTTTCCAGGCGAGAAACCTGGAAGAGCTATTGGTAAAAGACCACATGAAAAGCAATCTACCAATCTCGCTAACACGGGAGCTCATGGACATATGCCTTATCCCAATCTTCACCCACGGTGTTCAGACTTGGTCTTTGACGGAAGCACAGAGGTCCAGCCTTAAGATTTGCCAGCGAGCAATGGAGCGCGGTATGTCTGAAGCTGATTGATCGCCTCAGATATACTATACTGCGCTCTGGAACACAGATTTTTGACGTAGTCGAACTGCAGCTAGGCTGAAGTGGGACTGGGCCGGTTACGTCTCCCGCATGCCGGAAGAGCTGTGGGCCAAAACAACTACTTCGTGAAAGACATCCACCATAAATAGACGCCGCGGCTGACCCCAACGTAGATGGCGCAATGAGCTTGATTAATTCTCCAAGGTCTGGCACATAGAGGACCAAGACAGAACTAGATGAAAGGAGAAGAGGGAAGCCTTAGCCCAGCAGTGGGATATTGCAGGGGGTCCGGATTATATAATCGACAGCCTAAACATCGGCGGTCACAACATCGACCACTCAGCATCGAAGGTACGTTACATCGAATGTACTATTTATTTCGAGGAGACGCTACTTCGCTAGTATTCTACATCGAAAGTTTCATCATCGAAGTACCCAACATAGAAAGTATCTAAAGCTAAAGGCTAGATAAGATAAGTTTGTATTCGTCACGCTATCACATAACCTTTCGTCTACGTTTAATTGGCTTGATGTAATGATTTTTCCAGTGCGCTTTTCTTGCATGATTCAGTAAACAATCTTTGTTCCTGGTTCCTGTCACTTGAACCACAAGTCGGGCGTGACATACGACCATGTTTCAACTTGTCCCAGCTTGTTCTCGTCACGGTGACACGTAACATTGCGTCTACATCTACGACGTTACTTCGTTAACTTGTAGCAATAATGTTTCTACTAAGATCTAATTCCGAGTTCAATTACTGACTATACACTTACAGTTGTGCATACGTCTAGTTGTTATTTGTTTAGATGTCTTTCGGCTATGTGGAGTTTTGTCATTTTATTGCTGTACTAAATAGTATGTAACTATTGCTATATATACATACTTTTTAGTACTTACTTCATCATGTAATTTTTTTTTATTTGGGGAGCTTACAGCCTTAAAAACATAATATGTAACATATTATATAAATAAATGCCAAAAACATAATAAACGGTCGTAAGAAACGGACATCGCCACGTCCGACAAATAGGGACATACAGACGATGTTGTATCACCATAGTGGCAGATTGTTAGCCCATTGCCTAAAATTTCAATAAACATGTAACACTCCAATAGCTTCGTCGGCTCTTACGACACCCACGAGAAAGAAATGGGGTAATGCTATTCCAAGCCGGCATTACAGAATTCATAAACCAAAATGTAAAACTTAACATAAACCAGTCTGTACAACGTATAAATTTGGTAAATATAGGTAGTAGGTATGTAAATTAATAACGAAAAGATTTTTACTAGTTTTAGAAACTCACGTAGCTTATTGTACTTACTCAGGAGTTTTTAATGATCTTATTTGAATGCTTAAAGACAAATAAAGATGAAAATATGGTAACAGAATAAAAACTCTGATTAATTTGGTATAAATTAACTTTCTTAAATCGAAAATGAATGGTTCTACAGTTTTCAACGAAACGCAATTGATGTTATGATAATAGACATTTGTAAAAATCATAAAATTAGCATTTTAGTAACAGCCTCAACATTCCACTACTGAGCATACTCACCACGCTTGGCAGGCTAATTGGCGAGCTCAGTACAAGATGTTGCATTCACAGGGAACGCTGCTGTCCATTCCCTGGATGATTATCCCTTAGTCGCTTTTTACGACACCCACGAGTGGAGTTGGGGTGTTGGGGTATTCGAAGCCGGCTCCATACGGCAAAAATCATTATCGAAATAAAAACTACTTACATTTTAGTCTGTGCGAAAAGATAATAGGCGTAGACAATACGTGAACTAACATTTTTCACAGGTTGCTATGTATGACATTTCTCATACTGAGGCACAGAGGCGCCCTCAATTTCCACGCCTATTCTCTTTCCGCACGGACTCTAAATCTTTTTCAGAATGAACAAGGAGCTTATATATCCCCTATGGCCTAGACTCTAGGGCTTAGAACAAGTCTGCACATTAAACCGCTATTACGGTACCGGAGCGGAGGGCTAATTACAAAAATTACATCCAGCCACAATGAGAAGCCTGGTATTACAAGGTTTCACGAAATAAAAGAAGTTATGTAGCTGTATTTTGTATTAATGTTGGGCTATGTGTGGCTTTTGGGCACACACACACACATATATCAGGCCTATATTCCTTGCGGGGTAAGCACAACGTAAACGGCCGTAAAAACGGACTTTAAACCACGTCTGACAAACATTTGAGGGTTATACGGAAAAATATGTATCGCACTAGTGACAAGTTGTTAGCCCATCGCCAATTGCAAAACCTCGAGTCCTTTAGTACATTTTACGACACCCGTTGGAAAGAAATGGGATGGTATTGTTCGAAGCCAACATCACAAAGGTTCTGTACCATTATCAACGAAAAAGTTCAAGCTCATGATTTTTATATGGGAATTTATTCTATTCTAACGTTCAGTATTTATTTTTATAATAGCAACAACATTAAAAAAAAACACAGCTGCTTTCTGGGATAACGCCTAGCCTATGACACTCGGGATAATGAAGGATTCTACCGATGCAATTCCCATTCGAATCTGTTTAGTGGTAACCGAGTTTCACTCTTTTAAAGAATCTCACAAATATACACACATGCATGAACTCTAAAAACATTACACTCCTTTTTTGGTTGTGCAGTCGTGTAAAAATACACCATCTGCGGTAGTTTCAACTAAATACTTATCTACCTCTACACACTCTATTGACAGACAGACGTATGGACAGCAACGTCTCCGTAATATAGCGTCCTCAATTTTAAACGTTGTGTACGGAACCCCAATATGGACCCTAATTTTAATTTACGTCTCAGTATCTCCTTATTATATAGGGTGAAATGTTACTAGTGACCGGTAGCGATACCCCAGAATAACTTCCCCCAAAGAACATAGGTCGAAGCCAGATTTAAAAAATCCCTATCACCAGCCTGAACTCTGTTTTCAGTATCAGTCACTAGTATATCACACTTATTAATATATCTACAAAAGTATCGAAATCAATATTTCACGTTGAAACACAAACTCCATGTTTATACTTTACACTAAGCATTCCAATCCTGACGTTTCCAGCGCATGTCGGCAAGCAAAAGTTTGAGAACCGCAGCTGAACTTTATAAAACACTGAATAGAACAACTCCAACTTACTCCAACCTCGGTGCAAGGGTATGTCCAGAAGGAACTCTACCAAGTGATGTCGAGTGATGCCGGCTTAGAATTGCATCACCCCATTTCTTTCCCGTGGGAATCGTAAGAGGCGACTAACCGACTCGATGGTGTGTATTGCAATTTTAGGCGATGGGTTGACAACCTGTATCTATGGTGATACACAATTTTCTGAATGACCCTCAGAAATGTGTTAATGTCCGTTTTTGCGGCCGTTTACGCTCTGCCTACCCCGCAAGGGATTATAGGCGTGACATGTGTGTGTGTGTGTGTGTGTGTGTGTGTGTGTAACTCTACCAACAGCCAGAATGAGATAATAAAAAAAAACCTCGTCGCAATCAGACTTAAGAGTCAAATCGATTAAATGCACACAAAATACAAAAAACTACTTCAGGCAGGGGTCATATTCCGCTATTTTAAAAACGTCAGTGATGTTGGTGTTTCAATAGAGTGTCAGTGGATGGTTTTGCCGTTCGAAGCATAGAAATGACAATGGTCATAGAATAACAATTGAGTTTCGATGGCATTACAATGATTGAAAATAGGAGAATCGGGGCTCAGGTATAATAACGCTTCTTAGCCAACATGTTTGAGTACTGGTCCAAATATATATAAAGCACCAGAATCGATTCGATAAGAAGAAGAACGTGTTTTTGTGCATCATGGTACCGGTAAACAGTAGAACACACCCCAGTCCAGTAGCAGACGTGAGATATTGCTGATTTGCATGGATTTTGGTGATATTACGTCTGTTGAACCAACGTTTGGTGTAGTCCAATATTTATCTGTACCTTCGAGTCGAGTTTTTGCGCTGTTCAAATTGATTGATACACAGTTTTCCGAATGACCGTCGAATGTGTGTCTGACGTGGCGTTAGTGTTCGTTTTTGCGGCCGTTTACGCTCTGCCTACCCTGCGAGGTATGATATGTGTATGTCAAATCGATTGCGTAAAATTTTTCAAACCTTCATTTTGGTAGTACGTAGGGTTCCCTTTGAAACCATTTCTTGTTTTACGACTCCAACCACCACCTCTCGGCACTTTCCGGCTTCCCGAGTAACACCGCCTTTTTTGGGTTTCAAATATGGAAAACTTGTGGTTAAACTTTTGGGCAACTGTTTGTGATGGTTGCAGATACACACATTGTTAGGCATATGCAACACTAGGACGGACTGATGGATAAGTTTGTCAAACATCTTGGTCAAACCACAGCGTTACAGTATGGCATGGTATCCATTTTTGTATAAGAATTTCAAAATTTTCCTGGAGAACCGCCTTACGTTTTAAAGTTGTATTAAAAATTGAAAATGTATGTGGATTATATTGTCAATGAAGGCTTTGATAAAAATAATTGAAAAGTAGAAAAGACAGACTATTTTAGTGAAGAATTGCTTGTAACTTAGTATTTACCTAAGAATAAATGATAATTAAACAGCAATCAACGGAAGGCATTGTGGTTCATCTAAAGCGAGTATTTTTGAAATACAAGTAAAGCATGGACAGCCATCACAATAAATGGTTTATTTGAAATTTTATAACGAAACTTGTAAAAAAGATTATTGAATTTCAAATGTACGTCTTCTGGGTCTTATACCCTGAAATGATAGCACACACGTACACCTAGTAACTTTTTCTGTCATGTCCATGTGGGACATTAAGTATACGAACGATCCAGTAAAATATTATGCACTGGATCGTCAGACAAGGACAGAAAAAAGATATGGCAGATAAATTACTAGGAGTACCTAGACCACAAAGGTAACATCCATGTCCACACCCAAGCAAAGTACGACAAATATCAATACTACAGATTCAAGAGAGTCACAGACAAACCCCACACCCTTGACCATAATAAATCTAACGAACAAAAACAGCAAGAGGGATTCGACCAACGGGAGTCGTTCGGCAACTCGGCACCAACTGCCATTTGCATTAATGACGTCACCGGCAACGGTACGGGTTAAATAACCGTTTCAAGTTTAACTGGACTATTAGTTTTATGCCGGTTTAGCGGACACCCAGCTAACTGGGTTTGTGTTCCGCGTTGATTATTTAAAACTTTATTTGACTGGTCTAGTTTAACTGGTGCATTTTGTTCCTGGATTAAAGTTTTATTTTTGTGTGTGGTTTTGTTTTATCACATTGACATTGCTCATGATTCTCACACGACTTATGGCGGTTCTCAAACTGCATAAGTTCTCGGTGTTTTACCGGATCCGGATAATAGCCGAAAGGAGTTTATGAAATCTCTAACAATAACCGGATATCATGGCACACGTCGCCGTATTAATTTGCGGCAATCACAGGTTGTCATTTGTACAGCGACTGTCACAAACTGCAATATCGTCCGATGCGTGTGACGTAAGAAAATGTTACTATTGTGTAATTTTATTATAAACTGAAGTATGTTTCGTAAAATTAAGCGATACTAAAAAGCATAATCGTTGTTCCTATTAGGCCCTATAAATTCTTATTTTTCTTTTGTAACGATGTCCAAACTGTATGAATGTTCGGCAATCACAGCTGACGGGCGGGGGTATGCAATTGTGTCTTCTAATAGTAACTTTATTAAAATGTATTTTGTATGGAAACCTGATTTTGTGATGTCACTATACACTGTTTAGGATGGCTTCAAAATATAAAAATTTAAATTGTTTCTCAGTGTCTTGTTTGTGTCAGTTGTCTTGCATATTTTGAAAAACAATGAATCACAACTATTAAACTTTTGGACACCGCTTCAAACATCCAAGTATTTTATTAGTTACCGAGGCCACAACCCTAATTTTTTGGTCTCACTACTCTCATACCGTGTCAACAATAGTCTGCAACGTTTAGCAACATGCAAATTAGACATGAAAAAAATTACAAACGCACGCAGCTCTGCATGAGGCGTTAGGTATAGTGTTTACTACAGATTTCCTGTCTGACGTAAGAGGCGACTAGGAGACTCGAGGGTTACATGTGGGCTACATATCATTATGGCTGTACGCAATTTTCTGAATGACCCTCAAATGTTTGTTAAACGCGGCATAAATGTTCGTTTTTACGGCTATTTACGCTCTGCCTAGCCCGGAAGAGATATAAGCGTGATATACGTCTATGTATGTATGTTTTAGTTTAATAAAGCATCACATTGTACTAAAACGTGACAAAATATGTAATAGTATGTATGTAGGTATGTCTAGGCCAGCCTACTAAGCCGATAATCGGGTTCAGGATGATTGACAATCTCAATGGAAACTAATCTTTTGTTCATCGGGAATCCAAATTGCCCCATAAAATAGGCATATTGAGTTTGACACCAGACAGGGTATACTCAACGACATTTTCTATCCAGACGGACTAGTGAATTGCAGTTCATATGCAGTTTGTGTCAGCTGTCAGCAAATAATTTTTAATTCTTCAGTGGTCTTTTAGGCTTCTGGGTGAGCTTACTCCAAGTCCAACTTTGTTTTAGTTTTACCTGGCTTGAAGCCAGAAAAGAGTCTACATCAAATCCGCTGTGTAGAAATAAAATAAAAAGATTGGCATAAGTAGTATCACTACTAATTCAAGAGATTCCTAAACTTGCCGGAAGATATATTCGAGCTAAAGTAAGGTAGTCCCAATAAGCCATTTCCGACAGCTCTCCCTCCCTCTGCCATATCAGTAGCATGAATCTGACAGCTGTCAAATATTACTTATTGGGATCAACGTACTGTAAATTCTAACTATCGTGTAGTATACTGCGGCAACGATTCACAGAAACTGCATTAAATGTAATTTTGCAGTCGACTTGCAGTGCTGCAGACCGTCTGTGCAGAGT
The DNA here is from genome assembly GCA_027580185.1 of Tuta absoluta. Lineage (NCBI taxonomy): Eukaryota > Metazoa > Arthropoda > Insecta > Lepidoptera > Gelechiidae > Tuta > Tuta absoluta. Next base: position 4,608,558 of record JAQAHW010000029.1, on the reverse strand, counting down.
CTTATTGAACGAAAGTCAATTCTGGTCATAATGGCGGCCTAATTACCTCGTGAAGCTGTCAACCGCTAAATTATGAACGATTGATCAACCAGACCTACAAATTGATCGAACCGTAAGTCAGAGTAAGGGAGCTTTAATAGCCAATAATATTGAGAAGCGATGAAAAGTTACGGTTGAAGAATAGCTCATTTTATTTCATCAAGTGGTTAACTAGGGGATGGAAACCGGACTATCGGAATTTCGAAAAACTGAAATAATTATGGAAACGATTTTCACATCTTTCAATTCCGGTTTCCAGTGCTGTTAAATCGTTACAACTAGTTTTGGAAAAACAAGGTATTTTTATGTTTTTCTTGTATTTTTCGGAGTATAATTATTATTGAAAGTAATGAAGTTCGCTGCTACCTGCACCCTCTTAGCAAGCATTTTGCCACACAAATACTTAAGAACTGCTCATTACTCCAGCGAAACTTTTTGAAATTGAAAAAATATTGATCCGACGCACATTTTTTACTATGTTCATTAATAACTTACCAAACCCAGAATACCGGAACAAAACTCTTAAATATCAAAACATAAACCCGCATTTAAAAAAAACGATTTTACATGCTCTAGGAGTGACAATGCTACATTTTTATGGAAAAGAAACTAACGTCGCATTGTAATACATACCGTGTGTAGTATATGTAGTGTATTTACCTACCTATTTAAAAGATCAAGTGTTATACTGTTTTTTTCATACATTTATTAAGGGTGAACAATATAGTTAGATCCCTGAAATGGGAATGTTGATGTGCTTTTGATAGTACCTAGTCGTGGAGTTTTCTATATTATGGGCCTTGCTTAAAAATTGTCCATGTAAGTAAATATGATATGAAGTTTTGCGACTAAACTATGCCATTTATGTACTTAAATTTTAAGACATGAATTGTTTTGACATGAGCCGTAGTAGCCTGTCGGTAGAAGAGTAGGTACTAGTTATAGCAAAAGTCAATAGTACAATTTTGCAAGTTATCCATTTTATACTTATTAAATGAACTAGTCTACAATATAAATTCAATCGAGTAAAATACAATCATTTTTAGTAAAATAAAAAGACCTAGCTGAAGCTTTGGTTATACTTTCAATTAAGAAACCTAAGGAAAATTACGTTCAAAGTCTTAATTGAAAGTATTATAATAGATGATACCTAATAAGTGATCTGTAAAAAGAAATACATTTTGGATTACATTCAGAAGTTCCATTATTAGCCACATTCTAAAGATTTAATTGAAAAACACTGATCATACTTTTCAGAATAATCTAGATTTACGTGAGCGTTCATCTAGAATTCAATCTGACCCAACACATTCAAAACCTAATAGTAATTCCATCTAACTTACCGACCTTTAGTGAAAGGTGACTATGACGTCACAAGGTCAAACTGGGTTTTAGTTTGACCTTCAGTCCTCCCTAAAGTTTGATTTATATTTGTTTCTGAACATGTTCAAACAAGTGTGTAAGTTGAACATGTTCGCATTGGGCGAGAATCTATCAATAACATCTGGGATAAAATATGGGACTTGAATGTTTTTTGCTGAATGCCGACTTATGTCAGACCCTAAATCTTGTTAGGAGACTAATATGTGATAATGGGCCTCTTTCGACAAAAGGAACTGAAAGGTTTCGTACTTCATGTACATAATTCTACAGCATACATGAACATATTTCAATACACATGCAAATTTATTTAAAATATTTAAAAGTGTATCGACTTTTTATAAATACGTACTTAATACAATCAAGCCTAGATATTTTTATGACATCTAACCTTAACGTATATTATACTGTACTTAAAATAAGACAGCCTGTCATTGACAAGTACACGTCAAACAGGTCAAACGCTTTAAAAACAAAGTTACAAAGTCATCAGAGCAATGCTTCTTTAATTTATTAATCTCAACTTACAGAAATTATAAAAAAGAAAGTCAAAATTAAAAGAACTTCTCGGCTTGTGAAGACTTAAAAAAATTACTTATCAAAGCGATGTCGATCTTGAAGGCATTTTTAATTTATTTCTTTATCATTTCTTTTTAAAATATTATTATACTTGACATAGCACAATAATTTGAACTAACATTTTTCTTAAAACTTTTTACGTTGGTAATGAAATGAACGATTTAAAGTCACGAAAACTTTTAAGATTCTAACACGTTGACTGCTATTATAATATAATAATGTGTTTCAACTTTCGCTAATAATTCTGATCTCCTGATATCACACAAATGTGATTGAACGTAATCTATCAACTAATAAATTACACTTTAGTGTTTTAAAAAGAAATCTTCCCTATACAGGTTTATGGGACAGCCCTCTGAATACTGATAGGGCGCATGCAGGCCATGAAACTGAACAACTTTTCCTATGGACGTCAGGAAACGACAATTAATATTTGACCTCCCATACAAAATCACGATCAGCTGACTTTCTTACTAAGAAAACTCTATTTTTTTGACGTTTCCTAAAGTATTTTCTCATGGGAAATTGTACATTTCCATGGTCTGAATTCACCCTGTAAGTATTCGATGGGCTGTCCTTTACACCCCGTATAATAGTCGATTAATATAACACCAAAAGTCAGAGTGTCTGCGTGGGAGATAGCATGCTCGTCCGTAATACTATAATAACTGAAAAATCGTACTTTGTCACAAGAGCTCTGAAAACACAGAATAATAGATTGCTGACGCAACGGGTCAAAAAACTCCCCTTGAGCGCTATTCGTACAGTATTAGCTGATAAACTCGGTCGTTATTTTATGAATGAAGTTTTCTAAAACATGAATTGTGATGTGTTCCTCGAAAAATGATATTGCTTCTATCATTTTGGATGGTAGGACTGGCTGGCGAGCCAGCGGACTAGGGCATAGAAGGCAGAGACAGATATGACAATTTGACGTAATTTGTTTTGTGTGGGACACCAATTCTTCCAACGACCTGATGAACCCAGGTGTCAAGAGTTTTTCAACCGCCTACTACTACAAATAGGCTTCTGACATGGTTGTGTAACGACCGCCGTCTATGTAATCACGTAATTTATCAATTATTTTCAATACACAACAGTTGCATTAAAAATCTCAGTTAATTGGATTGTTGTCTATAATTAAGGAGTAATTATTCTCGTTTACCAATTTACATACTACTAGGTTGATGAATATTATGTAGGGTAAAATTTTACAAGTGACCGATAGCAAAATCTCAAGACGGGTTGGCGATAAGTAACAACTTTCTCCAAAGAACTTAAGTTGACATGACAAAAATATTTTCAGTTTCAATAGTACCTTAAATCAGCTAATCAGCAATTTTTTATAGAGATACAATTTATTTTTTAGTTTTTCGACCTTTGTTCCTTAGAAAACGGTGTACTTTATTACCAGCCCGTTTTAAGGTTTAGCTATCGGTCACTAGTAAAATTTCACCCTAAATACACCCTGAAAACACAGAATAATAGATTGCTGACGCAACGGGTCAAAAAACTCCCCTTGAGCGCTATTCGTACAGTATTAGCTGATAAACTCGGTCGTTATTTTATGAATGAAGTTTTCTAAAACATGAATTGTGATGTGTTCCTCGAAAAATGATATTGCTTCTATCATTTTGGATGGTAGGACTGGCTGGCGAGCCAGCGGACTAGGGCATAGAAGGCAGAGACAGATATGACAATTTGACGTAATTTGTTTTGTGTGGGACACCAATTCTTCCAACGACCTGATGAACCCAGGTGTCAAGAGTTTTTCAACCGCCTACTACTACAAATAGGCTTCTGACATGGTTGTGTAACGACCGCCGTCTATGTAATCACGTAATTTATCAATTATTTTCAATACACAACAGTTGCATTAAAAATCTCAGTTAATTGGATTGTTGTCTATAATTAAGGAGTAATTATTCTCGTTTACCAATTTACATACTACTAGGTTGATGAATATTATGTAGGGTAAAATTTTACAAGTGACCGATAGCAAAATCTCAAGACGGGTTGGCGATAAGTAACAACTTTCTCCAAAGAACTTAAGTTGACATGACAAAAATATTTTCAGTTTCAATAGTACCTTAAATCAGCTAATCAGCAATTTTTTATAGAGATACAATTTATTTTTTAGTTTTTCGACCTTTGTTCCTTAGAAAACGGTGTACTTTATTACCAGCCCGTTTTAAGGTTTAGCTATCGGTCACTAGTAAAATTTCACCCTAAATACAAGTACTTGGCAGGCAAAGTGTTAAACATTTTAAATTGGTTTATGAAAATATTAATCACGCGATCTGTAAAAGTGCACAACGACTTTTCACTGGATTAATGAGAACTGGCTTATGGAAAAAGTTAATGTTTGAGCTTTTTAAATTATACTGGCACGCTTGAGTATTTCATGACTCAGCTTTACTGAAAATAAAAATGTTTTTACAAAAAAGAACCTAACGAATGACCTTTGAAAATACAATGTGTTGAGGGAACAGCGAAAAATATCCCGTAGGTTTTCTCAGTCCACAAATTGAACAAAATTATCTATCTAATTATCCCATATTAAAAAATAATTATATTATCTACATTTACGCATATAACTAGTGGCCTGCCCAGCGGTTTCCCCCGCTGCTAACCTTTCTTCCGCGGGAATAAGACATTATAATTATAGCCTACGTTAATCAGGGATAACGTAGAGTTCTAATTTTAAAATATTTTTTAAAATAGGGTCCAGTAGGTTTGAAGCCTATTCAATTCAAGCAAACAATTAAATCTTTTCTCTTTATAATATCAGTGTAGATAAATGTAGAGAGTCAAAAGTCTGTACATAGGAGATTTTCGAAATAAAAATGTTCGTGCAAATATAAAAAAAACGTTCAAACCTTTAACTATATTTAAAAGTTTGATGATTATATGAGAAGGCATCACGCGTAAACAACTGAATGGATTTTGATGCAAAATGTATCAAAATGTCGAGAAAATTACCGGCCAGGTTGTATGCTATAGTAGAGAATATTAGCGCTTCACTCAAAATAAGTTAATTTGCACCTGAATAAAGAATAAGCTACGGATTTTGATGAATTTTTGTGTGGTGATACCTAAATATCCTAGTCAACATTTAAAAAATGTTGGTCTACACTAGAGTCTGGAGTAGCTGGTGTAGAATAACAGAAGCCCCGCTATACTTATATATTTCTATCCCGCCTGAGCCGGTTTTCTATTAGAACAATACAATACTGTTATAAAAAAAAAGTTATACAAATATTTTTTTTTACAATGATGGATACACACATCACGCCTATTATCCCTTGCGGACGCAAAAACGGTAATTTACGCCACGTCAGACAAATATTTGAGGGTCATTCGGAAAATTGTCTATCGCCATAGTGACAGGTTGTCAGCCCATCGCCTTAAGTTGCTATACACACCCTCGAGTCCCTTAGTCGTCTCTTACGACTCCTATGGGAACGAAATGGGGTGATGCTATTCTAAGCCGGCATCACACGGCACAAGTAAGTTCTAGTGAGTTTAAATTACATCCACAACACACACACAACTCACTTTTTATAACAGTTCAATTGATCTATTTGACCTAACAAGAGATAAACTTTTCAGGTTAATATTACACCTGAATTTACTCAGTGTGAAAGCCTTATCAGGGGTCAAAATAATTACTGGACTGGACTAATTGCGGTCCAGTGTAAATTGTTTATTGTTCGTGTCTAGAGGTTGGAAAGTTGTTTTTTTATTCGTTTGCGTTAACAGAACATAATCCTATTTACTTATGCATAATGTTAAAAAAAAGTTTGAGAAGTATACAACGTAAATGGTTGATCATAAAAAATATTTTCACTAGTAAGAGTTTATACATATACGGTCATATATTACAACAATGAATTACTGAAAAATGTTTGTAGGTTATACAAACTTTATTAATTTTTTTATAATTGTTCTAGAATTATGATTTTATCCGTGTTATTAAAAATAAGTTTACGTGGTCACAGTATAATTAATAGGAAGTGGTTAAGCTTTTTAACAGCGTCAAATCGTATACAAAAATAATTTTAAAAGCGGCCTAAAAGCACGTCTAACTTTTTTTGTAATAACACGGATACGAGTACAATTATAATTCTACCTCTAGAATAAACGAAAATATGATATGGAAAAGATTTAGCGCCGACCGGGATTTTTTATTTTCATTTATAAATATAATATAGCAATGTAAGTGTATTATAAAACCTTAGTACATTCCAGAATAAAAAGAAAAATTACAATGAAGATCGTAAGACCTACGAACACTGTTCGAAATTCGAAATATTATGAATATTCTGTGGCATTGTATTATGTACTTACAGCCTTCATCGTTGTGATATTTTAAACAGGCTCCCAGCTACAGGGTGTTGTGAAACACGGCGGCCATTAACAAATTGCGACAGTCTGCTCCACAATCAGACGCGGCTTTTTCAATTTGCCTCCTACGCTGATGGGCTACTCTCGATTGTTCCCATTTTTTAGGCGGTTCTCTCAATTTTCATCCGTGGCTGCGAATTTCGAACGCACCGTAACACATTCGTCTCTCACACGAAAGGGAATTGAGAATATGATCTTATTCCAATACAAAGATGGCTACGGTGCGTTACGATGCGTAAAAGATGCGTCTGAAAAGTCGTTTGACAGACGCAATTTCCTTTCATCTGACAGATGCATGCGTTACGCTGCTTTAAAAATATACAGCGACGGACGAAAAATCAGAGACCCGTCTTAATGTTAGACCTTACCTACAGAGACTCTCTCAGATAATATTTGGTTCTGACGATGGATTCGTACGAAAGTGATTATTACATTTTTAACAGATTAACTATTTATTATTTGTGTCGGAAAATTCGAATATTCTCTCATGATGTATGCTGCTGGTATAGCTTCACTTGAACTTTTTAGTAAGGTCTGCCTTAAGTTTACTGGGACTATGTCGCATGACGACTATTCAAACGGAATGGCAAGGTAGGTATAAAGGGAGTTGGGGCATTGGTTTTGGTATTAGAATTTGTGTAATTAAATTTTTATGAATAATAATTTAATATTGTTAGGTAGGTATTTATTTTCATTTCCCTTTTTGGTGCGCTTCTTTTCTCTCTGTTTACCCTCTGGTTGGCCGGTAGTGAATGCTGTGTGGCATTACGCCTGCATTTTGTACGATGTGCAAAAACAAATCATAAAAAATTGTATAGGGCTCAGTTAAAAATAAAATGTTGTCAATGGTAACAACCCAAGGAAGTATTTATTAAAACCGTTTCCCCAGTGCAATATTAACGTGGCGAGGACACTCGGTGAAGTGAGTGGTGCCCGTCAGGGAAGTGTTTCGGTACTTCCTGTGAAGATTTGAGAACAGAACTTCAAAGACGGAAAACAAACGCATTGGCTTTCACGTTGTCACTTCGTTTTCATTTAAATAATAGATCTTGAGACGCAAATAGCTTTGCTTTCAAAAATGGCACGAAATGGATTCATATTGTGCGTAACGAACGAAATTAAGAGACACCTGCGTATAGTTCAATCGCAGAATTTCATGCCTTCTATGGGATATGACATCTCACGCATATATATATTTAAGGTCATATTAAAACTAAACATACAAATATTTGTATTACTCTCATTCACAAATAGGTATAAAACATATCGCACTCTTAGTAAAATAACGACCTAAATCAAAATTTGGCCAAAATGAGTTTTTGTGAAAAACTGACTTATTAGAGCAGGGCCCACAACATAGACTTTAAAATACAACCCTATCTCTTATACAATAAGGTTTAAAATAAAATGAGTCTATATCTTTCCCGCCCCGAACTCCTATCTCTTCAGTCAAATAATGACCGATTTCGTCTTGCGTCTGCGGCTGCATGCTACGTTTTTGTGAAAAGACGACTGATTTTGAAATGAGCCGTTGTTTTATCAAAAGTTGAGGCGAGTGTAATTGAAAAGTTTTTATAAAAGAATGACCGATTTAGTGTTTGGTCTTTGTTTTACAAAAACCTGCGATGTTTGCTTGACTCATTTTAAATTAGGTCTGTATTTTACGAAAATTTTGGAAAAGCTCACTGACCCATTTGGAGATAAGACTGTATCGTTTTGAAAATTTAGTTATTTATATGACTTAACTGAAATTAGGTCTTTGTTGTATTTCTAATGATGGAAATTTCTGGTAACATTTTTAGTTGAGTCTTTGTCTTAGCAAAAATAATGAAATGACTTCGGTATTATTTCAAATTTGACCTGTATTCGACTGATATCATAACATAATTTAACGTATTAACTTGGTGTCTCACTTCGCATTTTATCTTAATCTTAGGTTTTGTACCGAAAGCTATTTAAAAATAGGTTTAACGTTTTACTACTCTTGAAATTCAACGAATTTTCTATATTTTTAGTACATTAATTTAATCCTCCGACTGAAAAGTAATCATATTGAACCATAGTTGGAATCATCGGCACCTCGATTGCTGCCGTCAAACTCGACGATAAAACCAAGGCTAAATGTGTACCAACTCGATCTCATCTCCAGCCGCATATCGTAGAGCTCGCCTTACATCACTACTCGTACCTCACACGTTAATTGTTTGAAGTATTTACTACAGAACGTTCTACAAAAAAAAGCATTGAATACCGCCATTTATCTCTTAAACCACTCAAATTTACCTCGTCCATCACATCACAAGCCAAATAAGTGAGTACTAACAGGAGCAACAGATGGATTAAAATCTTGTCACATTGCAGACTGAATGGGTAAGGAAACTTGAAAAAACGCTACCAAGGTGCCACCTTCCCTACAGTTACACAATAAATCTCCTACTAAGAACACGTTTCCGTTGACTAGACGGCCAAATCAGCACGTCGCTTGTCATGACGCCGTTATCGTGCGAAGTAGCATGGCTGCCACCGTCATCAAAGAGCATGCCGCTAGCCGTTCTCCGTAAGACAGATAGTCACACTGTGCTCACCTTGTTAAAAGATGGTGCAGGGTGTTGAGATCCATCCGTTTCGCACGGAATATTGGTAATACAATATGTTGGTAATATCACAAAACGACAGATACCAACTAAATTCAAAGTCACCGATGACGCCCGAAACGTTTGCGACAAATTTGACTTACGATATCGGTAGTGCTAGTGTCATTATTCGCTATTCCAACATAGCCCACCGAGAAGCCCGCACCTGAAACATCCTGAGCCAAACACGGACGAGAAAGGACGTTACCTATTTCTCACTCAGCAAAACACTCCTTAATTCGATCCTGATCGATTTTACAAGGCCAGAGTTTACCACGTTCTACAGTCATTCGAAAACTTTTTCAAAACCAGCATTGTCATTTGTCTATAATGGTAGGCCCGCCCGGCCCATCAGCGAACTAATAAGACACAAGAACTCCGCCTACTTGCCATTTAGGATCGACGGGGTCATCAAATTAAAAACGAAACTGAATGATGCATCTACCATAGAACTAGCTCTAGAAGAAAAGGCGACCACAGTCATCGACGGCAATCGTGTGGCCCCCTTTTTCAAGCGGGTGTTACACCGTCAGCTTCATTACGCGAACCTCGACACGAACAACAATGATATAAGCGAACGCTGAGCTTGTTAATTATTATTGTAATCTGTGGCTGTGCCTGTGACTGACGACGCGTTTCACGCTTCACCGCTACTTTTCTTGCAAAATAAGTAAGACGTCTCCACCGCAGTTTGCCACAGTATACCACCCACCCCCTCGTCTGGAGCAACGTCATTACGCACTTTTATATAAGTCTATTTTGGGTCCCTTATCTACACGCTATTTATCTGGCTCAGCACGCACGCCGTGTATTTTTTGGGATCGCCGCATCGCTCACGAGGCCTGGCGCTCCATCACATGGAAAAAAGTTGGTCCAATATCCACCGAACTACAAGGAACCGCCAGAGAACTCCACCGAGCTATCGACAGTATAATACAGAAGACAGCTACGATCAAAATAACAGCTTGTGTTACACAGCCTCTTAATGTCAGGGCCTGGAAAAGCCTAGTGAGTGTTAAGACAGTCTTGTGCAGCTCACTACCGGGCGATCACTTTTAAAAGGAAGTACTGGAGTACTTCCTTTTAAAAGTGATCGCAAGTGTGGACACTCTGATCACTGAAAAGAAGTTTATGGTCAACAGCAAACCTCTAACGCACAACGCGATCAACCTAAACAAACCAAAGCACAATCACTTCGGTACTACTGAGTGTCTTCGTACACGACTCGCTTGTCGTCCCTTTGATAATCATGACCTCATCGAGAAAAACACAAATAACGTCGCAGTGCCTTGCCTAAGTATATTTCACCCAAATACTCAATATAAATATGGATTGATGGAGCCCCACATCAAGTCGCAATGAAAGTCAACAATATCGTGCAGATCGTGGACAACACTCTACCATAAAACACCTGACAATTGGCCACGAGGCCGAGCCATCGCTACGTATCAAGAAGCAGACAGCAGCGTGAGGAAAGTGGACATCAGAATAAAAGAGAGCATCTGAACGCCAGCATAAGTAACATAAGTAACATCGGGTAGAAGTGCTGCCGACCAAACCATACTAGCGTACAAATATTATCGTTTAATTTTCACTTAATTTTTCTTGTAGAAGCCGTCTCCGTTGCAATGAGAACAGCCACCGCACCATTTTATAACGACCGCGGCGCATTTAAGTTACATGCAAATACGTTTAATCAAAGGGTTAATTGGGTCATTTGTCGACTCGGTGTCCTATATGAATGACAGAAGAAAAATTATCCTTATATTTTCATTATGCTCGTAATAGGACTGTGTTCTGTTGACCATTTGCTAGTCGCTATATCGCGATTTGAATTTGAGTCACATGTTGAAGTTATAGACTTATTTTTAAATAAATTGTATTTTCTTTAAGCTTTTTAGTAAAATAGTGACTTAATTTAAAATGAGTCAGAGATCTTCATGTTTGATTTGGTAAAGCAAAGACCGATTTTAACTTAGGTCGATATTTCTTTCAGATTTTTCATGAAATAATGACGCAATTCTAAAGGGTTACAAATAATTAACTTTTTTTAATTAATGGATGTGAATATTTGTGTAAATTTTAATGCATTTAAAAGAGCATATTCTTAGAATTAGTTAGGTGGTTCAAGTTTCATCCTTTGCCTTTTACTTTTAATTCTACAGCCATTTAAAAATTATTCTGTTTTTTCAACAAACGTTTTTCATCAATACCCAAAAATTTGTGTTTTTGGATTAGGTCGTTATTTTATTAAGAGTGCGATATATATGTCGCAGTATTATGGCAGAATTAGGATTTCGGCCGAAATCCTAGGATTTTGGGCAAAAGCCGGATTATGGTAAAATTGTAGACTTCATTCGACCATCGTCCTAAGTAAATCTAGGATTTCGGCCATAATCCTAGGATTTTGACCGAAATCCTGGATCTACGTAGTAATATGGTAAAACGAAGGAACAGAACACTTTATATAAATTTTGTAGTGACTATACACATACGTACATAAATACTTGCGGAGTATGCAGAGTTTTAATTGCCATAAACAATTTTGAGGGCTATTTTAGATAAAACGTGAATGACTATAGAAAAATTAATAAATGGTAATACACACGAAAACTTCCATCCGTTAGTCGCTTCTGGGTGTCGTACCCGCGGGAAAGAATAGGGGTGATGCTATTTTAAGCCGTCATTACACGGAATAGTGAATATCGCCATGCATTACTATTTGTCTTTACTTTAATTTGTATTCTTATTATGCTTTTGGAGAGAAAAATAAGAACTTAAGAAAATTTGATGAAACAAAATAAATGACACAAAAAATAATTATAATAATCAAATCATTCTTTTATTTTCATTGAATCCAGATAGAATGTACTAATCACTATTATAATTAGGTATCTAGTCTCGATATAAAAATTAACCATTTTTCATAAATATTTAAGTGCTAACCTCTTCGAACTATGATTAATATAACAAACATTAAATAATTCGTTTTTCAGTCATAAACATAAACTTTTGAGTATCATTTCTTTCATTATAGAATTTTCAAGTAGTAAAAACAATATTTTTTAGATAATCACATATGTAACTGTTTATAATATTATAAGATGAGTAATAAAATAAATATTTGGGTGTCTTCTCTTTTACAAAATATAACAAGGTAAACAGAACCTCCTGTTATCATTTGCATCACCTAGTATATAATTCCCGCGATTAATGCCATAATACTAAGCAGATCCAGGATTTCGACCAAAATCCTAGGATTATGACCGAAATCTTGGATCTGCTTAGGACGATGGTCGAATGTAGTCTACAATTTTGCCATAATCCGGCTTTTGGACGAAATCCTAGGATTTCGGCCGAAATCCTAATTCTGCCATAATACTGCGACATATATACACAACAACAGCAGTAAGCAGTGAACAAAAGTATCAGTGAAAACAAAAATATCTCAGAGTAAACGGTGAGGAACTCAGGTTGCTTGCTACTATGTTGCTCTAGTCAACATAGGTATAGGTAGCCCTGATTTTCCGTCCTTACCTATTCATATAAATTGGCACAAATTAGCATATATTATTATAGAGGTATATACGCTGCATGGTTCATCCAATTTTTAATCATGTGATTTTTTGGGATTAAGGTGTATAAATTTCCATTATTTTCCGTTACTGGCATTAAATACACTTGCAAAATTGGTGGGCAAGGAACGAGCTGCGGTAGCCCAGATGGAAGAGGCGTCATCACTAGTAATGACGAAAGTCGCAGGTTCAAATCCGCGCTTGAAAATTTTGCAAGTTTTCAAAAATTCATTTATGATCCCAAATATGCCTGTGTTACATAGGTATGCACATGTAAAATTTAAAGATTTCACTCTCACTTTGATTGTTTGTTTCTCTCTGGCGCAGCGCGAATGAAAGGAGCCAAATTTTCAGGAAAAAGAAGGCCTTAACGCAAACAGTGAAATCCTAATGAAGTAATTCCTATCCTACATCATATATTTCTTTTAATACAGCTTGTAGGTACTATTATCAGCACCTTAACGTACTTGGTACATAGGTGAACCTCACACTATGCCGGACTGAGGGATGCGTCTGTCAAACACCTCGATCAAATCGCAGCGTTACAGTGTGCCATGGTACCCGTTTTTGAATGGGAATTGGAACTTTCCTTTCGTTTGAAAGAAGGATACACTAAAAAAAGACTTTCGGACCATTTTAGTGGGAGAACCGCCTTAAAAGATCAACATATTCTGGTGTCTTGTTTTTTTCGCGTGGGACACCGAGTCATCCAACGACCCGATGTTTATATTATTCTGGTAATCCACAATAGCTGTACTGCTATATCTAGAACAGAATATATTAGCCCCGGTGTACTGCTGTTAGCAGTGTACTTAGACTTTAAATGGCGTTTTTTGTAATTTTAACTTAAATTATTTGAACTACCAAGTCTAATGATATAAAAAGAAAACATTCCCGTACAACATTCATTATTTAAAAACACAATGGTTTGGCTTAATTAAACAAAAGAAAAGATCCTGAAATTATAAATAGATTTGCTTTTTCTCGTTGTTCATCTATCAAAGTTATTAACTATTATTTTCTCTGAGTTATGAAAAATACTTTCTCTAAGTTATAATTACCTACCAAAGTACTTGGCTAAGGGGCGGAATACACCTGTAGAAACTTAAGTTACGGAATCTCGGCTTATTTCATAAGTGACAACAAAATTTTTAGTAAAAATTTCGATATGACATTTTCATTGTCATACGTCCCAATACGCAGGTGAATTCTTAATTAAAATATTTTTTGAAAACGAGTTCAATCTTAAAGCTAGATAATGAAAGTACCGTTTACTAAACAAAAAATACAAACCAATTGCAAATTTTTTGTGCTTGGGATTTACGTAGCCTCGGTGTCAAGGTACACCAGAAGCATACACCGCGGCGGAATGTTCCGTTCAATATTATGAGTATTTTTTTGTTACCCTTTTAATCGGGGCCCTATACTAAAGAATTCAAAAACTACGACGATACAATACAAAATATAAACTACTTGTAGAGGTAAATTATAAAAAAGAGCTATTGTGAATAACTAATTTCGCAGTCATTGATGGACTTGCATGGAAATTACGCAACAACTATGTGACATGTGCCAAGTCAAGCACTACAACTATTTTTACTCAAGTGCCTACTTTTAAGTCGCATTTTATTATAAGACGTCCGTACTTATTTTACACTCGTAGTAGCTGTAAATATACCTTATCATGCAGATATATCAGTTAAGAATTTCGAAGGTATGGCCCAACACTCAGTCTCATTTATCTTTTCTCCCCGAATATAGGCTGAAAGACATATGACCGCAATGTACTATCCTATTTTCTAGGTACAACAATTGTTTTCTATTAGAGTGTACTAGATTTCTCTCGGAATTGCCAACATGAAAATTACTTTGCTACCTATTTTTATGACGCAGTTTTTGTAGTTACAACTACACGTTAGTTCGGAAAGTTGGCAACGGTTTTATTAGATTCACTAGTATAGTTAAGGTACATAACTAAGTGCCAGACGATGTTAGTAAATAGCCTCCCGTGGGACACAATTTTGTAAAAACCAAATTATAAAAAAATGGATTGGAACTATTATCAGTGTGAAACAGAACAACCAAATTTTTTCTTGTTGAGAGGCATGCAAGAACCAGTGAAATTCACAGTTTTATTAGTGAGAAATAGAATAACCTAATGTTTTTGTTGTTCACAGATAAATTTTTTGAAAAATTGCAAAATTTTTTAAGTGCGTGCAGGATTTGAACTTGCGACTTTCGTCATTACTAGTGACGACGCCTCTTCTATCTGGGCTACCGCAGTTCGTTCCTTGCCCGCCAATTTTGCAAGTGTAAAGTCGCAAGTTCAAATCCTACCTGCACGAAAATTTTACAAGTTTTCAAAAATTATATACCTAACACGGAAAGTGTTTTAAAAATGTAGTATGCTGTTCAGAGATATCTATGCACTGACATTGAGAAAAATTAAACAGACGGTGGTGTCTAAAACAGATGGGTGCTGGTATTAAAAAAGCAAGATGGTGCCTTATGGCGTACATGGGGGCTATATTAGGTATTCTTACCCTAGAGGGAAGCCTATGTCCAGCGGTGGACTGCTATAAGCTGACGTGATGTATGATATAGGTACCTAAGGTGTCCCACTGCTGGGCAAAAACCTCCCCTCTCAATTTGAAAACAACTTCAATAAAACGAAACCCAACTCACTTATCGCGGTTTTTTGAAACCTCCGTAATAATATAAAAGTCCCAAACATATTATATTCATCTGGCGGTGGTCCCCAAGGAACCAAGGGTTCTCTTGAAATGTTATACCATATGTCATTTCATTGCTTTTTAAATGGAAAATTGGACTGGACAAATAATGCTTTACAATGTGCTACTTGCATGCTAGTCAAGTAAGGTACCATGTTAAAGGCCTACTACTATTAATAGGCGGTTAAAAATCTCTGATGCCTGGGTATATCGGGTCGTTGGACGACTCGGTGTCCCACACGAAAAGAAAGAAGAAGGTACTTTTTGTAACGATACCTCGTATTACGAATCAACCATATTAATGATTTCACTATCATTTTAAACAATTACGCCAAAATAAGATCTTTTTAAAATGTACTTTTGTTTCACAATTCTGAATTTGCATGTTTTGGATCATATTGAATGAGAAAAAAATTCAAAGTAGTATTTTTGGTCAATCATGCTTCGCATTTTTTTTAATACCCATGCAAGTATCAAATGGAGACCGTTCTATTTTACAGTTTTCGTGATAATTTATATTAAGACAATGGCGTTATGTTACGTTAAAAATTTGACATTATTTTAAGTCACAATTACATATTTTTTTCTTGTCGCGGGCAGGATTTTAACCTGCGACTTTCGCATTACTAGTGGCGACGCCTCTTCCATCTGGGCTACCGGAGCTCATTCCTTGCCCGCCAATTTTGCAAGTGTATTTTAATGCCAGTAACGCGTGGTGCACAAATACATTCCAATCTTTGAAGAAGCGCCATCTGTGTACACTTAAAGATTGCCTATGAAATTTTCTATTGCATCGTCAGAATTTACGTACGGAATTTAAGTTCACATCATCATCCTATATTATCATCATCACCTAATGTGAATCGCACACGTACCGGACAATATCGCAGTCTCTGACAGCCACCAAACAAATGACAACCTGCTTCAGTCGCAATTTCATGCAGCGTCGCAGTGCCATGGTATCCATCGCAAACCCATGCGGTGCGTTTGCGAGCCGCATAAGAAACCGCAATCGGCCAAGTGCAAAAAGAACTCGGGGAGGAAGGGTTCCGGACCATTGTGAATGAAAAAGCATAAAAATCACATTTGTTGTATGAATACTAATTTTTTTCTGTTTTTTTTTGTATTTGTTGTTGTTATAGTAACACGAGTACATGTTCTGTGAAAACTGTGTCTTTGAACCTCGGGCCACCCTGTATATCTTCCTTATAGGTTGGTTCACTTCTTTAAAGTGTATTCAGCAGGATTTTGCTATTTGTTCTTCTAAAGTTCTAAACATTTCATACCATTTGTATGGTAATATATGATTTCTTGGATTTGATATGTCAAGGACGATATTCCAAAAGGATACTGAAATATTTTTGTAATATAATTAGAATTTACCTGAAGAGGAATAAAAATTAAGGTAAGTAGGTACTATTTTATCTATTTTATGCTTTAATAAATTTTAATTGCTTGAAGCAATTAACTTTCACTTGGAATAGAACTACAGCTGTAATATCGATACCAAATCAGGGATCTATTCAAAGGCTCAGTACATACTGGATATTCTTGATCAGTGCATAAAGAGCCAGTATAGGTTGATCCCCTCTTTATAAAATAATTCACAACGCTGCTGATTGTATAAAAACATACAATAAAAAAAAGTTGTTTGAAAAAATATCATCAGATCATCACGAATATAAGTGTGATTTTTTGCAGATTTGCCTACCCCGTAAGTGTTTATGGGCATGATATATGTATGTATGTTTATATTTCTTATTTTTACATGTATAATATATATTATGTACTTGTAGATGTGAGCAGAGAGTAAATGGCCGCATAAAACTGACATTTAAGCCACAAAATCTGACAAAAATATGATGGCCATTCAGAAAATTGTGTATCGCCATAGAGACAGCATGTCAGCTCATTGCCTAAAATGCAAAACATGAAACATGAAAATCATGTAAACCTCGCGTCCCTTAGTCGCATTTAACACCACCCATGGGATAGAATTGGGGTGATGCTATTTTAAATGAGATCACACGAAAAATATAAAAGATTTTTTGCCTAAGTTATCTTATCTTAATAAAAGTTGACGACTAAACTATCTATGCTAGCTCTATTCAAATCATATATTTTTGTGATAAATTTTTCAATTAAATTTTATGTTTGTTATTCTATATTTATATATTCTACATCATCTTCAACGTCTTCATTTAAAGTAGGTAAGCATGAAAACCTGTTCAAAGATTACGTATTTCATGTTAAAACTATCTGCTATCTTGATATAGGTTAAAGTAATAAGTGGGTGGTTTTATTTCCAGGAAATATAAAAGCAATTTACGTGTTTACCGCGTGTATACCATAATAACTTAATAACACCACTTACCTTTGAACAACGTCTTGCAACCACAAAACGTCAGATCAGTTATCCGTCACACCACACAATAAACACCAAGTATATCTATATACTGTATACACGTAGGTATAAAGGATCTTATTTACCTTCAAAAAGATTTCATCCGGACACTATCACTGTTCACAAACACCGCACTGTTTCGACACTTAAGTGTTTACACACGCACTAAACAGTAACTTAAATCGTATATAAGCGATTATAACTGTGTATTTCAGTGAGGAACTGTGTTTTTTACTGTATTATTGTATAGAACGCGACGCTCCGGCGTAGCGGGTGCTACAGCGTAGACGCTAACCGCGACTGCCGTAGCGTTCCCCCGCGCAGCATGGCTACGGCGGCCCGGCGTTTTCGCCCGTTTGATTTAGTTTGGTTTTTGATACAAAACAACACCTTTTGTTATATGCAGATTATGTGAATTATCCTTCATAATTTGATCATCCCTGCTGCCTGCACACTGGTGGATCTCAATGGCAACCCAACAGGGGTAGTTGTAGCCAAGCATTTGGTAACTTTTTTGTACAATCTGAGATGGAAAACGATCATTGATACATACATATTGAAAATAAATTGATAATTTTAGGTTACGAGATATTTGTTACGTACTTACGGAACAAAAATAGCATTATGACGGTTCTACTGACCTGATACGATATTAGTTGCACCACTTACATCATCAAATGTTATTTATCTATAGATACAAACAAACATAAAACGATTCAAAACACGACTGCTTTTTGAGATAAAGCCTGGCCTATGACACTCGGGATGAAGTAAGAATTCTTTTGATACAATTCCTATTCGAATCTGAATATCTCAAGAATATACACTTATCTAACACGCTTTGTTTTTACCACCAGACAAGTTAATATGGTAATTTAAGGCGGTTGTGTAACCATTTTCCTTTTTACCCGACACCCTCAAAAGGGGAGTTAATGTTTAGCCTATCTTCTTTATATACGATATATTAACAAACACTTGCTTTTTTACAAACCTGCATACCTCTATAATTCAGTTGTGGTATTTTTGAATGTCGAATATGGCATCACTGCCGTGGGATCTTGGCTTTTCTAAGCCAACATTTCTAGGCTAGCATAACCCCATTTCTTTCCCGTGGATGTAATCAGAAGCGATTAAAAGAGTCCGGATAACATGTGTATTACAATTTTAGGCGATGGGCTTACAATCTCTCTCTACATAACAGCGATACACAACTTTCGCTCTGCCTGCCCCGCAAGGTGATTTTTCATGTATGTACGTATTTTTCTGCGAACGATGTCACATCCAACTTGGTAACTTGCGCGGAATATATTTGATGTCATATTCAAATAATTGGTATCGTGATTGTCACTCAATTGGCTTTTCAAATATTAAATGCACTTTATACCAACACTAGTACCTACACTTTATGAAGATACATGCACTTCTAAAGAGTGGAACTCACTACCTGTGTCTGTGTTTCCAAACGCATACAACCGTAATCTCTTCAAAGTAAGAGTGAACAGGCTTCTTCTGGGTGAGCTCGCTCCATCTTAGACGCTGTCTCTGTCCTATGACCTAGACTAGAGTGTCCCACACGAAAAGAGAAGAGACTAGAGTCAAGAGCAAACCCATTCTAAAAACAATATACATCAACAACGAAATCCTGCAGCATTTTACACAGCCTTGCTGGAAAAAGCTAGTTAGGCAGTTGTCCCACTTGTCATCCGTCGCTGCGTATTTTTAAAGCACCTTAACACATGTCAAACGACTTGACAGACGCATCCGTAACGCACCGTAGCCGTATTCGAATGGAAATAAGATCTGAATAAACAATTTCCTTTCGTCTGACAGACACGTACGTTACGGTACATCAAAAATATGTTGAGCTTCCTCAGTAACTCAAATCAGGTGATCGGCAATTTAAATGGGTGTCAAATTATTTCATACTAGATTTCCGCCCAGCGGTTTCACCCGCAGCCACTAATTTTCCCGTGATAATAGTTGGTTTCCCGCGGTAAAAGTTGGCCTATGTGTTATTCCGGGTTGTACTCTACCTGTGTTCCAAATTTTATCTAAATCGGTCAAGCCGTTTAAGCGTGAAGAGGTAACAAAAATACATACACACACACACAAACTCTCAGATTTATAATATTATATTAGTACGGATTTCGACCCACATTCCTTGGGGAAAGTTGTTCCTTATCACCAGCCCAATCAGAGTTTTCGCCATCAGTTACTCATTAAATTCCACCCTATTTTTCTAGTCATTCTGCGACAATCATAGTTAGGCGTGAGGGCGTACTACGCTATGTTTTGACGAAATTTACGCCATAGAACTTTCCGTTCCGTTGCCATGTGTTGCCGGCTTAAAATAGCATCACCCCATTTCTTTCCCGTGGGAGTCGTAAGAGGCAACTAAGGGACTCGAGGGTGTGTATTGCAATTTTAGGCGATAGGCTGACAACCTGTCATTATGGCGATACACAATTTTACGAATGACCCTCAAATATTTGTCAGACGTAGCGTAAATGTCCGTTTTTTGCGGTTGTTTTGCGCTCTGCCTACCCCGCAAGGGATTATAGGCGTGATATGTGTATGTATGAACTTTCCGTTAATGAGACGTGAAACCTTGCGATAACCGTTGTGGCGCAGTGATAGAGCTACTGATTTCGCAGGGGTTCCTGGTTTGATTCTCGGTAGGGCATTCACAAAGGTCTTGGCCAAAAAATAACAGTATCGCCACCGATGCCATAATAATATGTACATGGGAAATATATAATAATTTATTCAAAAAGCAATGTGGTATACTAAATATTTTTATTAACATTTTGGGGTGCATTAATATTTGTTCGTATTAGGAAAATACTAAGTACAATACAATGTACTTTATTAAACTAATGGAACAAATTGCTACAAAAAAAAAACTAAAATTGAATTATAGTTAACCCATTTATATGCATTACGTTGCTGGCAAATCTGGGTTTGTTCTATGAACTTTTGGCCAACTCCTTTGATAGATATTTGTCACTTTGTGATTTTCTGTGTGTGCGTGTGTGTGTAATGCTATTCTAATCCAGCACCACACATGTAATAAATCTACTGTTGCCGCTTACAATTCCAGGAAGTCTGTTTAATTCACCGTTTCGTATCCGATTTCGAATGTATTTTAGATGTTTGTTTTGTTTTGATTTGGTTTCCAAATGCTTCGCTAAGTACGTTGATGTCGGTGATTTGATACTTGTAATGGATCGAGTGATTTGATACTTACAGTGCAACATCAGCGAAACTATCGCCGCCTTGTAAAAAAAAACTGCAATTCATCAAACCACTGAATAATGAATTGGCGACAATAACTACTAAATATTGCTAAACACAAACTACTTAAAACTTTATAATAAATAATCTTTAGAAACAAGAAAATATTTTTAGAAGTGTAGCCTGAAAGTGTCAAAAGTATCATCAAAGTGACATCAAACATAGAGGTACCAAAATAAATCTGATTTATTAATTAGCAGCGATATGGTTTTCCAATGAAATGCGTGCTCAGCGAGGATTTTTTCCTTTGCTCGAAGGCGCCACTAGTCACACGTTAAACCTTTATACCGCTTCAGCGAGGTCGTTGCTCTTTGTCGCTTCCAGTTGATGTTTTTATTGGGTAAATTGAATTTGTTTACGCGAAAACACGATCAAACGGTAACCGGGAAAATATTACCATTTCTTATCATTTCTAGTTTGTTGCTTTGGGATTTTACTTACTTCTTTGCAACGCGTATGTGGCGCAGTAGTGCGGCGCAAAGATTCCGAGTTCGATTCCCGGTAAGGCACTCACTTAGTTGATATGGTCACTTTGTGATTTTTTTCCGTCTGGTTTGGATATTGCAGGCTGAACCACCTGATTGTGCGAGAAATATGGTTCCGTGCTTCAAAGGGCACAATAAGGTTGCTGTCTAAGATTAGTACTTAGACGGTGGTCGTTGCTCAACCATATCGGAGGCCTACTAGTAGAAGTAGGCGGTTGAAAACTCTGACACCAGGGTTTATCAGGCCGTTCGTCAACTCGTTGTCCCACACGAAACGAATAAGAACGCATACACGAAAAAATCTCTCACTATTGAAATCGGTATGATACTGTAGCGAACCTGTCAAAAATATTTTTTAAATAGATTCAGCCATTTTCCCAATAACACCTTTTGAAAGTCTTGAGTTCAATTTGAAACTTATCTCGTTTACTGGTGGTGTCGTTAAGTTACATGCCGTGTGATTAACCTGGCCAGCTCCGATGCAGTGTCCTTTTTACTTATCCCACCCGAGCCGGCTTTCTATACAACATTGTTATAAAAAGAAGAAAATTTTGTTAAACAAATTCAGTTTTTGCAATAACGGATTATGACGTCAATAATTTAATGGTACTATCTTACATTGTTTTTTGGTAAATTATTTTAATTTTATAGTAATTATAAGTTACTAAATGCCTTCAAACGAATGTATCTACACACTCTGATACTACATACAGCTTTAATTTATTTTTCCAAACCGTTTACATCAATGTTCAACGCACGCACTTTTAGTTTTATAAAAACACATTTTCGAAAAATCCATTAAATTACTTCTTTTAACAAGAATTTCGTTTACTAAATTGAACGTGCCTCGAAAATTATATACATACATACATACAAACATACATCACGCCTATAGTCCCTTTCGGGGTAAGCAGAGCATAAATGGCCGTGAAAAACGGTAATTTACGCCACGTCTGACAAAAGTTCGAGTGTCAATCAAATAACTGTGTATCACTATAGTGACAGGTTGTCAGCCCATCGCCTAAAATTACAATACACACCCTCGAGTCCCTTAGTCGCTTCTTACGACACCCACGGGCAAGAAATGGGGTGATGCTATTCTAAGCCGGCATCACACGGGGTAAAATTATATACTATTGGTATAATTATATATTAATTATAGAAGTGAGGTTATTGAACTAAATGCGAATCATGAATGATCAAGGTACACTGCTTGACGGCTTGACGGCTGATGAGGCGCAGTGGAAGTGCAACTGCCTGCCGCGCAAAGGTTCCGGGTTCTAGTCCCGGTGGGGCACTCATAATGTTGATATTTCACCGGTGTCGTGATGCCGGCTTAGAATAGCATCCCAAATTTTTTTCCCGTGGGTCTCGTCCCTTGCGGGGTAGACAGAGCGCAAATAGCCGCAAAAAACGGACATTTACGCCACGTCTGTCAAAAATTTGAGGGACATTCGGAAATTTGTGTTTCGCCATAGTGACAGGTTGTCAGCCCATCGCCTAAAATTGCAATACACACTATCGAGTCCCTCAGTCACCTCTTACGACTCCCACGGGAAAGAAATGGGATGATGCTATTCTAAGCCGGCATCAACTGCAACGGCAACTGTAATTAACTTAAATAAAGATAAATAAAGATAAATAAATAATATTATACTTTATGAATTAGCCGTATCTTAAAGTAGATCCATCATGCTTACTGTCTACCCTGTTACGTCCTGCAGCGTGAAGATAACCGCAGCTAACTACGAGCGGGTTATATTTTGGAGGCAACAATTTTACAAAATATGCCCGTCTCGCTTTGAGGCGCGGTTCAACCACCCATGGGAGATGGTGCAAGGTATGCACTTATAGCGTTTTAGTTTTAGCGGCTGACAAATGAAAATCGATTGATTTAGAAAGAAAGGTATTTAGCTTCTTCCGCACTTATGATGGCTAGTAATGCAGCTAGTTGAATGCACCACGCGTACGACCGCTGCTAGCTGCGTAGCTGCATTACTATCCATCATAAGTGCGGAAGAAGCTAAATACCTTTCTATCTAATTCAATCAAGATGGACTTCCGCAAAGTAACGTCTGATACAATTACTTAAATGAAAATCGGCCAAGGGCAGGAAGGGTTCCATATAAACTCTCTAACTATACAGTTTTTGAGAAACGGTCTCGTGACAGACGAACAGATGGACATACAGCGAAGTCTGAGTATTAGGGTCCCGTTTTTACTGAACCTTAAAAAAATTATACCTAAACTTTAGTTTAGTTTAGTTTATTTATAACCACAAGTGAATGAATTTCATGCATCACGAGTGAAGGCGACCTTAGATTTCATATTACTACCTCTATATTAGTAATCTGTGAATTATTACATTTTAAAAATTGCCGCCATTCCCTAATATCTGTGACCACATCCTACTTCTTCATTATGAGTACTGAAATTTTACCAAGTATCAATCACGAATTCAAATCTAATCACAAGTTACATGTAATTGTTACTTACCATTTAAGGTCGTAATCGTAACATACGGGCGTATAGTTCAGTCGTCAAAATAATTGTTTGAATATGACATGAATGATTTTAAGACATCAAAAATGTTTTTAACAATAATTAACCTAAAACAAAAATTCAGGGAGTAAGGGACAGCCCTCCGAATACATTAAGTTCATGCAGACTATGAATGAAACCGAACAACTTACGCCTAGGAACATATGTCAAGAAACAACAAAAAATCGTTTTTCTGTACAAAATCACGATCAGCTTACAACTGTATGCCTTTACTATAGGAAATAATTTTGTATTTACTTTTTTTGAAATATATTCCTAAAGGTAAGTTGTTCAGCTCAATGGTCTAAATGTATTCGGATCGGAGGGCTGTCTCTTACACCCTTACACATACATCTAACTCTTATTCTTCTTCTTCCGCCTTCTCAAATACAAATAATAATACAAACTCAAATATCTTTGTTACTCTCATTAATAAGTACGCAACATATAAATTCACCAACAGTGAGGATTGAACATTTAAGTATCCGAGAAAACAAAAATATCTGAGAGCAAACAGTGATGAACATAGGTAGACCTGATTTTTAATCCTTACCTATTCATATCAATTGGCACAAATAAGCAGAGGGGTACATACAAAAAATAAAAAAATATATTTTTAAGGTATATTACATCAAAACGCATCTCGGCAATCCCAGCATCTATCCTCTTCTCACTCACACCACGCGCTGCCGAGGCTGCGTGACGCATGCGCCGTGAGCGGGACCCTGGGAGGCAAAAACCGCTGACTTGCATATTACCAAATTTTTTCCTCCACTTAATTACCAACAGAGTTGGGACTCACTTTCCTATAAGGGTCCAATCTCACCTACTGAAGATTCGGTTGCTGATTTTATATATACGAAGACATCAAAGATTTTTCTCCAAGAAGCCATTAATAGCCTCAACAGTCTACTGATGGACATGGCCCTCTCCTTATTCTCCCTTTTCGTGTGGGAACACCGAGTCGACCATCGTCCCTATTGAGGGGTATTGCTACACTTAACGCGCTTGGCAGGCAAAGTGGCGAGCGTAGTGCAAGATGTTGCATATACAGGGAACACTGATGTCCATTCCCTGGATGTTTTTTTTTATTTTTATTAATGATGGGTTTGCTCTTGATTCTAGTCTAGGTCATAGGACAGAGACAGAGTCTAAGATGGAGCGAGCTCACCCAGAAGAAGCCTGTTCACTCTTACTTTGAAGATATTAGGGTTGTATGCTTTTGGAAACACAGACGCAGGTAGTAAATTCCACTCTTTAGCAGTGCGCATTATAAATGATGACTGGAAGCGCTTAGTCCGAATTGGTGGAATGGCTACCAGGTACGGATGGTATCCGGCGGTGCGTCTGGATGTCCGATGGTAGAAGGGAGCTGGCGGAACAAGGTCGTGAAGCTGATTATCCCTAGAAATCATATTTCATACAAATCATAAATACAGTGTACAATGTGTACATACATTTTCTGCTGGTGGGGCCTGAGTTATAAGGTTCTCCTACATAATACCTATGTTATGTATTATGTAGGAGTAGTCAAAAACTATGACAAAATCGTCGTCGACGTCACGTACTAGTCTAACCAACACAAATGCGATTTTTTGTTAAATGCACCAGGGTATTGCTATTTATGCATATTTTTATTTTACGAAAGGTTTTGTCTGAATTCCTGTCCTAGGAGGCAGTCACAAAGTATTCTAACTACATTTTCATACATCAAAAAATTTTCACGTACTAAAACTAAACTAACTGCATACGCCTAGTATATTTTTCAAATTAACACTGAATTGATTTAGTAGCATTCTTATGGGATATAACAAAAAGTCTGTTCAAAAAGATCTAATGTTATTGTACTGTGTGATATCGGTGATTACCTAGTGTGGGCGCACCTTTACAGTAACAAGTATTTGTTCATCATCCAATGTTGAGCGGGTCAAAGTATGTTTTGGAAAGGTAAGTATATAACGGGTCAAATTATATGTGTTTATATGCTTCTTTCTTTCTTTGTTGCTTCGTCACGACCAAACTTTAATACAAATTTGCAGAATAAAATTTATATGCTTTCCAAATCCGTCAAAATTTTAAGCATCTGGGCCCGAATAATCTTATTTTTATAATTATGTCATTTTATTGTCACCGTGATATTCTATACTTTAAACAGTTAGCAGTAAACGCCTAAAACCATGCCACTAACACACTATCTACATACAACTGAAACGATTTTCTTTTTGCAGACCTCGGGCCCAGTTCATACTCTCTTCTTTTGCGAATGGTAGAGTTACGAAATTTTAAATTACCTACACCAAATTACGCAAATATCGTTGATGTCTTATTTGACATGAATATGACAATAAGGGCGAAAATTCGTGATGTCATAATTTTCCGCAGATTAATCCAAAGCAAGGCACAGAAGCTACTCTGTTTGTCATACTCGTAGTACATTAGGCGGTTCTCCTACTTGTCATCCGTCATTGCGTATTTTTAACGCACCGGGACACATGTGTCTGTCCGAAGAAAGAAAATTGCGAATTCCCATCTTATTCCAGTACATATACGACTGCCTTAAATACAGTTCCGTTATTTTGATCGCAGATGAATTCAAATTATTTTTAAATAAAAATAAACATTCCTAATATAATTGTGAATAGCCACAACAAAAACTACTACAGAGTGTAAATCTTACTTTAGTAGAAGTAGGAATTACTAGAGTAACGAAAACTACTAGACACACAAAATTACCAATTTCGATACGGCAAGTGTTTGCGGGGCGGTCCCTAAAATTGGCCCGTAATCAAAAAGTAATTTGCTTCAGCAAACTTACAGTGTTTATTCCATTAGCTCCTACTGCTATCTTAAAATCTCTTATCTTACTTTTGATCTAGCCTACATAGTCCCTTTGCTGGGCAAAGGCCTCTTCTCTTTCCATCCTGTTCTACTCTGGGCCTCCAAGTGCCAGTCTTTGCTAAAGGCATCTAGCTCGTCGCGTCACCTACGAAGGGGTCTTCCGCGGCGTCGTCTCGATGTGAATGGTTGCCACAAAGTTGTTGTTTTTGCCCACAGATTGCAATTTTAACAAAATCTTTTTTTTATTAAGGATGGATTTGCTCTTGACTCTAGTCTATTAAGCAATCTTCAAACACATTTTGTAATTGTATGGATAGGTTGTTATCGGATAAGTTTTCATTAGCCTAATTACATAATAAATTTGATGTTGGTAACTTTGGGTAACATTTGAACCGAAAGGTAATGTAGATCCAAGGTGCAGTGGAATTCACATAAATAATATAAGGTGTAAAAAATAGCTACAAATATTTCAAGAAGTGAAACAGTCCATAAAAGTTAACAACTTAGGTCAAAATATGTAAACTTTGGACCTCCTATACAAAATGAGTTGGCCAGCTGGGTTAACTCATAATATGGGAAGGTAATTTTTTTTTTTAATTTTTAAATCTTTGTTTCGTGATTGGTTGGTGTAGTTAAGTTTAGCCCTCAAAATATTTGTAACAATTTTTCTACTGCATGTATACCTACTTAGGAGTATCAGTAAAAGTCTTAGATTGAGTCAAGAGAAAACAATTTCTAGGCTATATTGTTTCTCATTTGAAGGATAGTCCTGGTAATGTCAGTTTAGAACAGCATCACCCCATTTATTTCCTGTGATTGTCGTTGAAGGAAACTAAGAGACACGAGGATAACATTCATATTGCAATTTTAGGTGATGGGCTGGCAACCTGTCACTATAGAGGTACACTGAATGACAATATTGAGATGTGGCGTAAATACGCAATAAACTAATACCAAATAGAACAATATCAAACATCAAATAAACATACAATGTGATACAAATTCAAATATATATTAATATAATAAATAAACGAATAATAAATATATTACTACATATATAACGCTATGAACACGTAAAATAAATACAGAAAATTAGTTTAACAGTAAAGCTACAAAATAAACTTTTGGAACAACAAATACTTTCCACGCGTAACTTATAATCTTACATCTCATTCTAAAGCTTTTTCTAAGCTGTAGGTAGGCATGTTCTTTTCTGAAAATGAGGCATTTTAAAAAAAGAAAACTCATTTTTAGAAATGGAATGATATTTGCGAAAGTAGCAAGCATGTCTATAGCTTGGAGGGAAGGCACATAGTAAGTACCTACAGAATTTCTAAACAATGAAATACATGGTTGCAGACGAGCGTACATCACTAAATAGTATAAAATGAAGTCGCTTCCCGTGTCACTATGTATGCTTAGATCTTTAAAAGTACGCAACGAAATTTGATACAATTTTCTTAACTAGCTAAAGTGATTCAAGGGAAAGGTGTAATTGTATAATTTATGAAGGAAGAAGGTCTTTTTTCCGGAGGAAAACGGTTAGCAGCGGATAAAACCGCTGGGTGGGCCGCTAGTTTTGAAATAAACGCTATAGACGGAGTAATAATGGGATGGTGAAAATTATGATTAAAAATACAGGCGCTCCTGGTGGTCATATCCATTACCAAATTTCAAAAATCAATTACTTACGTAGAACGTTTGAAA
Source organism: Tuta absoluta (assembly GCA_027580185.1). Taxonomy (NCBI): domain Eukaryota; kingdom Metazoa; phylum Arthropoda; class Insecta; order Lepidoptera; family Gelechiidae; genus Tuta; species Tuta absoluta. The sequence goes on along the minus strand of JAQAHW010000029.1, from coordinate 4,579,944 downwards.
TTAAAGTGGATTTGTAAACAGTCTAAATATGGAATAACTTGCTGTTAACCACGGCGTTACCCGCATAAAATAAAAAGTATCCTATGTGTTAATGAAAACTTGCAAAATTTTCAAGCGCGGGCAGGATTTCAACCTACGACTGTCTCATTATTAGTGGCCTTCCACGCCGAGCGTCGTGGGTTCAATCCCCACACAAACTTCCTTATCAAATATTAGTGATTGTATGTATTTTATTTTTAAGTATTGATGTATTATATCAGCTATAGAGTTTCCATAGTACAAACTCTGACACCAGGTTTTATCGGGTCGTTGGACGACTCGGTGTCCCACACGAAAAGAGAGTACAAGCTTTGCTTAGTTTGGGCAATGTCCAAAAAATAATACAAATACAGAACAAAGTCAACATTGACTCAACACTGAATCCGCTCGTCTGCACAGGCGTTGCTAGCTCAACCTACGGGTGTCCTTTGAATTTTTAACGAACACTCCTCCGGCCAAATTGAAAAAGAAACTACCGTGCATAAATTCCGACACTCTGAGCGAGATTTCGTCCGTTTTTCCCAAAATGAAAGTTTGTTTCAGCCCACCACAGATAATGGCACAAATATTTCAATAGAATTAGCATCGTACACTGACCTAGTATTAATTTTAAACAACGATACGTACACATCAAACAAATAATTGAATTTGTGTGTGAATGCATTAATTTATTAAACCAGTTATAACATTATTGTTATGTAGATGTGAAAATGTATACGAAGATAATTAAATTTTATTTGAAACAGTACATACATATATTTATCTACTCTATATCCCTTGCGGGGTAAGCAGTGCGTGAACAACCATAAAAATTAATATTTACGCCACATCTGATAAACATTTCAGGGTCATTCTAAAATGGTGCACTGCCATAGTGTCAGCTCATCGCTTCAAATTGCAATTACGACAATCACGAAAAAATTGGGTGGTGCTTTTCTAAGCCGACATCACACGGTTTAAAACAGCTACGCTTACCGAGGCTCGGCCGCCACTCAAAAACCCGCTTACTTCACCGTCAGTCGGTTCACATATTAAACTGTATTTACATTAACCAATACTAGTCAATAAAGAGCCTGCCCTGCCCATGGTTGTACCTGGAGGAAAGGTTTCTAACACGCGGGCGGCGTTTCGGCGTTTTTAATTATTTCATGTGTTGTTTTGTGTATGTTATGCTATGTTTTATTGATAATGTAAATGTAAAAAAAAATCTTCTTGACGTAAATCTATGACTTGCTTATTATTATTGCTATAAATCTCTTATTACCTAATATTTTATTTTTATTGACATTGATTTATGACTATTGTAGGTAATTATTTTTTTACTATATATTAAATGCTTGCCTCTCTCTATTATATTCGATACCAATAAATATTTGTTAAATGTGTGTGCCTATTTAACATTACAGTATACCACCGTCGGTTAGTGTAGACCGTGTAGAGGCGTCGCCACTAGTAATGCGAAAGTCGTTTCAAATCCTGCCCGCGCCTGAAAATTTTGAAAGTTTTCAAAAACTGTATACCACCTATGTATGACCACAAATAAATATTCTTGTATTTTTGCGTTGGATTGCCAGCGATAAGTGCTGCACCCAGGTACGATTCGGTGCGAGGTTCTAGTCGGCATTGTCTGATGCATCTGTCTACGTCTAGTTCGGTGATGAACGCCCAGGCCTCAGCGCCCCAAACACCGACAGGAAGGTTTAATGCTCTAGTAGGTTGGTATAACAAGGTCTATTTTATACCTTAAGTAACTTTCTACATACTGATTTAGTTTGATTATAAGTTACAAACAAAACAAACATATCACGCCTTGATCCCTTGCAGGGTAGGCAGAGCGTAACGGCCGCAAAAAACGGACATTCACGCCACGACTGACGTATACTTGAGGATTTTTTTTTTTTTTTATTAATGATGGGTTTGCTCTTGACTCTAGTCTAGGTCATAGGTCAGAGACAGAGTCTAAGATGGAGCGAGCTCACCCAGAAGAAGCCTGTTCACTCTTACTTTGAAGAGATTAGGGTTGTATGCTTTTGGAAACACAGACGCAGGTAGTAAATTCCACTCTTAGGATCATACGGAAAATTGTGTATCGCCATAGTGACAGGTTGTCAGCCCATCGCCTAAAATTACAATACACACCCTCAAGTCCCTTAGTCGCCTCTTAAGACTCCCAAGGGAAAGAAATGGGGTGATGCTATTCTAAGCCGGCATCACGCGGCAAAGTTACAAACAGTAGTTATTATTTATAAGTTGCATACTTACTTATTATAAATTCGAGTATAATAAGTGAATTATTTGTAATATAAGTGTTCTCTCATGTTGCAATACCCAATAGAAAGGGTATCTATCATATTATGTTTATACTGTATAATGTCATACTACTACTAATACCTATATGTACTACCATGTGATAGATATTATGCAATAAATACTATATAGAATATGAATATTTTGCTGTTTTTCAGGAGGCAGCCCATTGTTAAAGTGACGTTTCAATTTTAAAAATTGTTTGGTTTCTGAGGCGCGGGACTGCTTACAAGTTTCGTAAGTAAATTACTTGACATTTGATATTCTGCTGATTGTATAGTTACGGCTTTTAGGTAATTATGGAAGTTTCAAAGTCAATTTGTTAAGAATTAAGAAGTCCACTAGGAAACAGAGATAAAAGTCGTGTTTTCCTTTTAAGAACTAACCCAAGGGCGCTTGTTGCGGAGTTTTTCTTAGTAGGTTTAAATGGTTGTTCGTTTTTATTTAAGGTTAAATACAAACATACACTTATCACGCCTATATCCCTTGCGGGTTAGACAGAGCGTAAACGGCCGTAAAAAACGAACATTTACGCCACGTCTGATAAACATTTAAACATTTTATGGGATACTAGCTGTTAGCCGCGGCGTTGCTCGCATAAGTGTTGATTAAAACTATTCTATGTGTTAATCCATGTTACCTTCTACATGTGTGCCAAATTTCATTACAATCAGTTCAGTAGTTTTTGCGTGAAGAAGTATCAAACATATTCGCATTTATAATATTAGCAAGATGACAACCGATATTATTAAACAGACTACAATTATAGGTGAAATTCTATCTTAATTGCATAGTCGGTTTGCCACTATGATACCAGGAATATTTATCGGCTACGTAATGTATAGAGATTTTTTCTGTAGACTTGTAGCACAGTATATTCTGTAGACTGGTAGCACAGTATTATTAATTGCTTGTAGCCTGTAGTTTTAAAGCACTGAGCATTATTTATTTATTTCAAATTATTAATAGGATTCTAATTGTAAAAGAATTTTCAGCAGTTTCAGAGCCTATTCAATTCAAACAAACAATCAAATATTTCCCGTTCATAATATTAGTGTAGATCAAACAATCCGAATTTCCGTGACACTATAGTATGGTTTGTAAGGTTCGGATAATTAATACTATTGGACATACATACATACACACACATATCACGCCTTTATCCTTGTGGGGTGGGCAGAGCGTAAAGGCCATAAAACAGTTGCTATCGCCATATCACGTATCACTATCTAGTGACAGGTTTTCAGCCAGTCGTCTTAAATTTTAAAACACGTGAAACCCTTGACACCCTTAGTCGCGCCTTACGACAACCGCGAGAAAGCAATAAGGTGATGCTATTCTAAGGCGGCATAACACGGCTAAATTTGGATAAACTTTTATAATACACAATCCATGAACACCTAAGTAATTAATGCAACCATTACAAAACTTTATTGATAGTGGGAGAAGTTATTATGCATGCAACAATGCAAACAAAATTATCAGTCATTAATTTCGAAAAGTCATGAGTTTGCATGCATTGAACGTCGATTGTTGAATCAGGGATTTTAAAACCGTTATTAAAAACTGATGAAAGTACCGGTAAATTAAATACTACCAATTTCGTTGTCGCAAGATAGAGAGAAGTTTTTGTTTTTTGTGTAGGTACGTAGTACAACTTCTTTAAAAAATAGCTTTTGTTTAGTCTAATGAACCTTCTAATAGTGATACGTTAAAAAGATTTAAAAATCTGTATTAACATTAAACAAATCATTTGCTATTACGTGTGACCTATAGACCAACATGAAAATAAAATAGAAAAAAAAAAGAGTAGTATGGTACGCCTTGTCTTGTACTTACAGTAGTAGGCGGTTGATAAACTATGACACCAGGGTTCATCGTGTCGTTAAACGACTCGGTGTCCCACACGAAAAAGAAAGAAAGAAGAGTGCTTTATGTTCATTAATGCATTATATACTATTTAAACTTTAGTGAGACATAACTATGACTTATAGTAAAATAAATAAATTAATTAAAATAAGAAATTGAAAAATGTTATCGTCGGCCTGACTTTTAAGGCTTCAAGACGGTATTAAGAGGTTGAAAATTAGGTAGTGTTCGGTTGAGGCACCGGTAGCTCAGTGGCAGTGCGGCGGGACGGTGCTCATAAGTCCCGGGTTCATCCTTGACCGACGCTAACATGTTCAAATTTCATTTCATTAAGAAAATGATGTAATAGTTTCCTAAAAATAAAATTAAAACATCGATAATTAATTATAGACGGCGGCAGAGAACTAGACTCGAGACTGTGGAATTCCGTTCTGACTGACGTCTTGGCCACGGAATAAACAATAGTACAAGTGTGTTGGCGCCTTAGCGCTCGTTTATAAGTAGCGGCATCTTATCTAGGAAAAGTAATCACAACCAGCTCCTATTCTGTCGTGTACTAAACGACTCGATGAACCTAATCCACATTACACAAGGAATTTGGAAAAATATTCCAATAACACATTTAGCTCAATGATATTGCATCGTCGTTTACGCAAACAAATTTGAACTCAAACAACAAACGTTTTGGAAAACCAGATACCGGGATCAAAGCATAAATTACCGGTGCCATAATTTACCTGCATTTCAGGCACTATCGTGGCCGTGTTTTTGTTCCGAATGCCGATGATAATGGAAATATTGACATGGCGGGACGAATGAGGCTTCTATTAATGGTGAATCGTACCGGACTATATTGCGGTTCATGACAGCCGTCGTACAAATTATAACATGTTACAGTCCCATTGATGCGGCAACGTGTGTCATAATATCTGGTTTTTGTATGGGATGTCGCGAACTTCATTAAACTGGATCAGGTGAATGGAAATCATGCAGTGAGATATGATACAATTTTCCAAAACATTTCACAACATATGAAAAAAATATATATATCCCTTTACTAAACCCTATATACGGGTGCTTACACCCCGTATATAGTAACCATAAAAAATAAACCCGGTTTAGTAAAGGGATATACATTTTTTTTCCCTTAGGACGGTGTACCAAAAACTTTGCAGGCATGATCAGACCATGAAACTGAACAACTTTTTCTATGGAAGATATGTTGGTAAACATGGTGTAAAAAATTAACACTAAATATTGTATGGGGTGAACCATTTCGTGAAACTGAACAACTTTCCCCAAGGAGGTCGAAATATGAAAAAATCTCATACAAATTAACCCGGCCGGCTAACACACTTAGTATGGAAGGACCAATTAATATATTTTTCTTATTTCGACCTATTATGTTTTTTGAGGTAAGTTGTTTAATTTTATGGCATGGTTCACCCCTTAAAATATTTGCAGTTGATTTTGTACACCTTAAATAGATCTCCTAATGGACCTTCCATTATTTAACCCTAGAATATAAAGGAACTTGATATGGATAAAGGGGCTAAGCGAGAAGAAAACGATGGGCGTACGCCTAGCCCGAGTGTTTATTTCAATGAGTTTATGAAGAAGAAACCTGAAAATGACCAGTTTGAGAAAGATTATACAGGATGTCCGGAGTCCTCTGGGGTGGAAAAAGTTAAAAGAGGTAGAGAAGAAGATGAGGAAGAAGGTTGGCAAAACGTTGGGAAGAAAGTTAAGCAGGGTAAATTAGAAGTATACGTGGCATGTAAAACACCTTTTCCAAAACAATTCGCACTTGCGAAATTATTAAAAGAACAAGGAATTCTAGAAGTTTCAAATATAAAATACATGAGCCCGTACAAGTTAAGAATTGAGTTTGAAAATGTCACATGTATGGAAAAAGCGATCTCATGCATTAAGTTTAATGAGATGGGCTGGGTATTTAACTTGGCTTACTCAACATCTTATTCGTATGGAATTATAAGAAACGTTGACTTGGACCTGACAGAAGACGATATTAAAGCGCTTATCAAATGCGATTCACGAGCTGCTTTGTCTCAAGTGTACCGTTTAAAAAGGCGAAGTGAAGACGGAAAATGGATCCCAAGTGAAACAGTTCGGCTCTGCTTTAAGAGTTCGTGTTTACCATCCTATGTCTATGTTGACAATTTACGGATTAAGCTGGAAGCCTACGTCTTTCCAGTCTCACAATGTTCTAAGTGCTGGAAGTTGGGACATACTAAATCTAGATGTCCTTCGGCAAGTTTGATTTGTCCGAAATGTGGTGGCAAGCATGGCAATTGCATTACGGACAAGTTTACATGTGTTAATTGCGGTGGAAATCACATGGCCTTGAATAAGATTTGTCCTGAATTCAAAAAAGAAAAGAGAATACGCGAGATTATGTCTGAATTTAATTGCACGTACAGAAAAGCCCGTACTATGTTCGCCCCAAAAACTCCAGATCTTGAGGACCTTATACAAAATGATACCAAGGCGTTTCCAAAGTTACCGAGCGACAAGAACGCGGGAATAGAAAACAAGGGTGATCAGTTCTGCAACAACGCGTTTTCTCCTTTGCTGCAATATTTCCCAAGAAAAGAAAAAGGTAGTCCAGCATATGCGGAGGTTCTGGAGGTTAAGGCGCAGGTCCATACGGATAATTCCAATAGTGCAATGCATAAAACATTTAAGAGTAAAGAGCAGCGTGCAAGAAAAGTACTTAAAACTGAGAAAAAAACTGTCGATGCTGATACTCTTTTCAACACTCAAGATGATAAAGATTACAAAGAAGAGGAGGAGAACACGAAAGCGCAGAGGGATGTGACTTTTGAAGATTTATTGTCCAGATTGAAAGAAGTAGTCTTCATGAAGGGTCTTAGCTTTTCTGATAAAATTACTTCAGTTCTTAAGTGCTGTGTAGAATGGCTTATATTGGTAGCAGTGGAAAACATTGCAGATTGGCAAGTTCTGCAAACTTTATTTAAATTTATCAATGGATAGAAGACTTTTTATGACTAATTTGAACATTCTCCAATGGAATGCTCGTAGCTTAAGGCCAAAGTTAATAATGTTCGAGAATTTGTTACTACAAGAGAATATACATATCGCATCAGTGTTCGAAACTTGGTTGGAACCTGATAGTTACCTTAGGGTTAAAGATTACAATATTTATAGGGATGATCGCCACGATTCGTATGGTGGGATTGCAGTATTTGTACATAAGTCTGTTAAATCTCAAGTGTCTGACTCAGTAAAAACAAATTTAAATATTCAAGCTTTGTGCATCAAATTACATAATTGTGACACTATAAACAACATAGTGTCTGTATACTGCCCACCAACGATACGTACGAGTACCCAGGATTGGGAAAATATTTTTAGATCTGTTAAGAAAAAGTCATTGATTATTGGAGATTTTAATGCGCATCATACAAACTGGTCACGAAAAACGGACCAAAGAGGTATTCAGATCATAGACGCTTTATCTGATAGTCAGTTAGTAACATTAAACGATGGCACACCTACTCGACTAAATTTAGTAAATGGACTGCTACAAAGTTACTCTCCAGATATTTCTATGTCCACGACAGACATAGCCTTAAATTTTACATTCAAGGTTTTGAATGAAACACTTGGTAGTGACCATTGTGTGATTAAACTGTCTACAGCAATTAAATCGTCAATACCTTTAAAACATATAAGAAATGTTAATAAGGCTGATTGGTCTACTTATGAATCTATTATAAAAGATCTGTTTGACAAATACGTCTTTTCTGACAATTTCCAGCAATCGTATGACATTTTTATTGATTATGTTAATATTGCGACTGAATTATCTGTTCCCTCTGTAGTATTCAACTCTAATCCTGGTAATAAGTTTAAGCCTAAGCCTTATTGGGATGTTTTTCTGTCAAAAGCGGTTGCTGAACGTCGTTTAGCTTTAAGTTCATTTCGACGTAACCCGATTCCAAGAAATTCTGATTTATTAAAAGACAAAATACATATTTCACAAAAGGTTATGCGCAAAGCTAGAAGTAAAAATTACCAAAATTTTTGTTCTTCACTGGATCAGTTTGCTACAGAGAGTGAAATTTGGAGTAAGATGAGATGGGTTAAAGGTTTCAAAGTCGAGAGGAGTTATGTTGATGAGAATGTAGCAAGTACATTATTACACAGTCTTGCACCAGACTTTGCTACTCCAAAATGCCCGACGTTTTTCTCCAATAATAACAAGTTGTCTACTGAAATTACGATGGCTGAGTTAAAACATTGTATCCCGAACAAAAACACTGCGCCTGGTTGCGATGAATTGTCATATGCCATGATCAGACATCTTCCGGATAATGCTATGTTGATTCTACTATTATTGTATAACAGAATTTTTGATTCTGGTGTTATTCCTAAGCAATGGAGAGATATTCGTGTATTACCAATTCCGAAACCTGGGAGAGATCAGAATTGCGTTTCATCACTTCGCCCTATTTCGATGATATCCTGCTTATGTAAAATTTTTCATAATATATTAAATAAAAGAATAGAATGGTTTTGTGAAAAATCCAATATATTTTCACCATTCAATACAGGTTTTAGGAAGACGCAATCTTGTCTGGATAATTTGAGTACATTTGTGATCAGAACAATAATAGGTTTTACGGAGAGAAAAACGACTTTGGCTTGTTTTATCGATATTAACAACGCGTATAACAACATTGATGTCTTAAGTTTATTAACTAAACTAGACAATATTGGAATAGGATCGAAAATATGTCTCTATTTGTGGAACTTTTTAAGTCTTAGACATTTGAGAGTGCAATTGGATAGCGGTGAAATTGTGAGAAGCACAAATTTGGGCCTCGCTCAGGGTGATCCGTTATCACCTATATTATTTAATATCGCAACTAAAGATATATGTGATACCCTAATCGACGTATCCGTTTCACAATATGCAGATGATATTGTCATTTATACTAAATGTGATCCTTGTAGGCTGACAGATGGTATATCGAAGCTACAATCTGCTCTTGACTCTTTAACTCATCTCCTCCTTGAAGTAGGCTTAAGTACTTCAGAGACTAAAACTAAAGTGTGCATTTTTAAAAGAGGATTTAGAAGAGACTTGGTGGAATTAAAAATTAATAACAGGAAACTGGATGTCGTTGAAAATGTTAAATATTTGGGTGTATGGCTGGACCGTTCGCTGAGCTGGGCTAAGCACATAAATGAAGTAAGGGCTAGGATATTGAAATTAGTAAACATTTTTAAAATTCTGAGAGGTCCGGGATGGGGAGTCCACCCGACACACTTGAGACGTCTTTATATATCCTTAGTACGTGGCAGGATTGACTATGCTAGTTTTTTATACAGCAGTAGCAGTCAAACGCATATAAGTAAATTAGATAAAGTGCAGAATCAGTGTTTGAGGTTGATTGGAGGATTCATTAGATCGACTCCTGTACACGTGATGGAGAATGAACTCTGCTTACCTCCTTTATTCGTAAGAAGACAATATTTATCGGCAAAGTTTTGGTTGAAATGCAATTCCATATCTAACAACGATATCATTAATCTTTTAAACCTTTTACAACAGCAGTGCAGTGGTACATATTGGCGTCGTAAAAAAATCCCTTTGCTTATTGAAGCAAACCAATACCTCACAGAGATACCAATCCAACAAAGTAGACAAGTAGACATGTTCTCTTTGGATACATGGGTCAGCGGTATAAACTTGTCTGAATACGTGAAACCTAAATTGAAGCTTATTGACAAAAGTAAAAAAGACTATAGTAATTCAAATATCAACCAATTATGTCAACTATCCATATCTCAGACTTATAGTAACTTTTACAAAGTGTATACTGATGGCTCAAAAAATAACTGTGGAATTGGTTCGGCATTTTATGATCCGTTCGCGAATTTAAACTGTAAATTTAAAATAGATTCCAATATATCTGTGATGCATTCAGAAATGATAGCTATATTGGAGGCTCTGTCATACGTCAGTTCAATTGATTATGATAAATTTGTAATTCTATCTGATTCGAAATGCGCATTACAACACATAGCTCGCTGTTCCTCGACTTTTCGAGCAACACCGATTGCATATGCAATATTGAAGTCTATTTTAGAGTTGATCATTAATAACAAACTTGTCATATTGCAATGGGTTCCTGCTCACATTGGCCTGGAAGGAAATGAAAAGGCAGACTCCGCCGCAAGAGAGGCAGCCTATGATGGTATTTATTTTGATTGCTTACCATATTTTTCTGAAGTGCTTTACCTTGCTAAGAAACGATGTTATAAGTCATGGCGGGAATACTTTGATGAGCGATCGCTTACCAAGGGTATTTGGTATAAAACTATCCAACCCAATTTGAGCAGATATCCTTGGTTTGATGGTGCTGATATGAGCAGATCCGATATTGTAAACGCTCTCAGACTTCGATCCGGACACATACCATTAAACTGTTTTGGCTACCTCATGAAGAAAATTTCATCGCCTAATTGTAGTGAGTGTGGAGTGGTTGAAGATGTTTACCATGTTCTAATGGAGTGTGTCCGGGGCGTGGCTGAAAGATATACCTTTTTCCTAGTTGTTAATTTTAATTTTGAAGTAGGGATATGTAATAGTGTATTAGCTTCTCCTACCTCAAAGGCAGCACATGTTCTTTTTAAAATGGTTAAGGCTATTATTAGGCGCAGATGTTGATTGTTTGTGAGAACTATGAGGGTGGCATATTCTTCACAGAAAAAACCCTCTTTAAAAAACAAGAATAAAAAAAAAAAAAAAAAAAAACCCTAGAGTATAAATCGTCTGAGGTTTTGACAGATTTTAAAAGGGAGAACTTATGGTCTTATAGCAAAAAATTGGTGTATTTTAAACTTTTTGACAGCTTCAAATCGCACAGAAAAAGAAATAAAACACTACCTAAAAGCGCGTCTTTCTTGAAATAACAGGGAAATAGTCATGTGTCCTACTAGTCAAACAAGATACGTTTATAAACAATATTTTGATTTTGTATAATAAAGGGATGTTGCAACGTCATTATACTTAAACTAACTATTTACGATGGCGTCAATATAAAAACTTAATTATTTGATCACAGTTAAATAAATTATACTCTGCGTATTTTAAAAAACGCTGAATAGGAACTATAATTCTTTTAGACACTGGTTTTAAGTATCCAGCCTGTAATAAAACATAAAACAACCCAATTGTAGGGTTGTTTTATGTTTTATTCATTAAAGAATTAAAGACCAAGCTTTACTTACAAGTTTGAGACAAGTCTTAAATATACATTTCATATTATAATAAATAATTATTGTTTAGACTTTACTTTTTAGTTGATAATTTGTATAAATATTTTTGTAACCTAGCAAAACATTTAAGTAAATAAACAACTTGAAGGTATCGTCTAAAATATTAATGAATGTCGGCGACGGACCACAGATGCGAACACAGTTGGTAGGAGCACCCTTAGTCTCTACTTTGTCTTTAAAAGACAGCTTGATTAAAGTCTCGTAGCGATAAACATCAAAGTGTCCGGTTATCCGGCTCGATACAGGGACATCCGGCGACCATCCGGTTTTGACAGGTCCAATATACTCCCAGTGTCACTTCGGCAAGTCTAGATAATAGTCTTTTTATTTCCTACCGAGAGAATGCATCGATTTCATAATATTATATGGTTTTAAGTATCAGTAAAAGAAACACAGTAGTAGCCCAACGACCAGCCTCAAAACATCCTTACTATGTTACAATGAATGTAAAAGGGTACTGAAAGAAGCCTTACAGTTGTTGTCGTATGAGGAATCAGAGATATTATTAACGGTCTTTTCTTAAACCTTGTAACAGCAGCAATTAGTAAAAAAATTACACACCTAGTTGACAAGTATTAATATTTTAATTGTATTCATCTAGATAATGTTAATGTTTTAGGTATTTTATATAATTTATAAAAATAGACTTATTATGTAAGTAGGTAATAAATATGAACTTGTTTGCCTGAGATACTGGGTAATCCTCGTTCACGCTAAATTGTAATATTAAAGTAATTTTACTTTATATGTTAATACTGACATTAAGCTTTTAAATAAATTATTCTTATTCTTATTCTTATTCTTCTTATCTGTTAGAATCTTTTTAGGTTTCTGATTAAACTATAAGGTAAACATAGCCCTCATTTTAAGTATTAGACCGGGTCTATCGCGATAGTATTTAGGTAAATATTAGTAATTTACCTGTGTCCCGACGTTTCAACACAGTTTTATGTATTGTGGTCGCGGGTTGACTGACGTTTACAAACAATCAATAATTATTAAAATTATAAAGACAAATGTGGGTAGCAGAACATCTCGTCACCCACCGCCTAGATGACAACTCGCTGGGACGTCAGTCAACCCGCGACCACAATACATGAAACTGTGTTGAAACGTCGGGACACAGGTAAATTACTAATATTTACCTAAATACTATCGCGATAGACCCGGTCTAATACTTAAAATGAGTGAAAGTGATCGCGAGTGCTTAAAAAGTTATAACATAGCCCTCAATTGGGAGTATGATTTCTATTTACTTATCTTAAATTGGTGCTGTTACTTTCCGTCAAATAGGTTAGAGAAAAGGATAGAATATATCTAAGTCCTGTCCTGTTTCAAATGACACTGGGTTCTTCGCAATTTCTAGTCAATTTATTCGCCACTGTTTTCATTCTTGCCTTATTTTGACATATTACACGTATTTCGCGTCAAATTATAAGACATGACCTGACTAAAATATCTCCAATCCTCTTTTAAATCTATTTGACGGACAGCGACAGCACTAATTTAAGATAAGTTAAATAAAATTATAACCCCAATTGAGGGCCATGTTTACCTTATAGTTTAATCAGAGATCTAAAAAGACAAGTAAAGATAAGATAATATTTTCCGTGTGATGCCGGCTTAGAATAGCATCACCCCGTGGGTGTCGTAAGAAGCGACTAAGAGACTTGAGGATGTGTATTGTAATTTTAGACGATGGGCTGACAACCTGTCACAATGGCGATACACAATTTTCTGAATGCCCCTCAAATGTTTGTCAGACGTGGCGTAAATTACCGTTTTTCTACGGCCATTTATTCTCTGCCTACCCCGTAAGGAATTAGTAACTCAGTCAGTAGATGGGTCGATAGTGGTGATATCGAAAGTCGCAGGTTCGAACCTTGCCTGTTCTCACTTTTGCAAGTTCTCAATAATCACATCAGTTTATCGCACTCAACTGATGTATCTTAGCCTCCTCCATGGTATGCATTTAGGTGAAACATTTATCACAAAAACGAAAATCTGAAATTAAATGGACTAAACATGAGATGTAGAGCATTTTTTTTAGCAAATGCTTATGTGATATATTTAGTCTTCTTCTTTTTCGTGTGGGACACCGAATCATACAACGATCCGATGAACCCTAGTGCAAATCTACTTATGGCTAATAGATAAAGAGTATTTCATCGACAATAAAATCAAACTTTTTCTTTGCAGCAATAGCTTTGTTGGCGTCCATCCAAATGGAAAAATTTTTTAACAGGTAAATCGTAGTAATTATTTTAATATTTTGCGTAAATGTAATATAAACACGGGATATCTTATCCAATTATAAATACGACTTTTGTCTCCTTGATAATATAGGTCCAATTATCTTTTTTGTTAAACGTTTTACCTTAAATCAAGATCTCCCGTTTAATTGCCGTTTATTTACTGCCTCGTCCTCTTCATCGATCCATCTCTAGCCGAAGACCATCCAACGCTACGCTTGCCGAGGCCTCTCGAGAACTCGCTCACTCCACCATTCATCAGTACTACGATAGACGTGACCAGCCTACCTTTCCACACATTAGAGACAGAATAAAAAAGTTAATACTTGCGACTGTTGGCGCTTGGTAAAACTCCATGTTTAATTAATTTTAAAAAACCGGTTGGGTTACCCCGCAATAAATCTGTGAAGCAAGTACAAGATTTTTGACAAAATTGTCAAAAAAATAATTGACCCAGACTTGCCAGAGTAATTCTCATCGGTTGCCTGTGTCCGGATTGATCCAGTTCAAACCAGACCGGCCGGTGATAGACATCTATCTCGATTAGCTGGATTGACAGTCAGCTGAAACTGAGTTTTAAACGACACTTTGAAAATATTAAGCCAGATTAATGGCACGTATAATACAAGTATACATACTGGTTTAAGTACACAAAAATCATTTTGACAGCTAGGCTGATTTACGGTCTCAGGTTTTTCGTTCTGTATAGCTTTTTTGTGATAGATCAACGATAGTTATATTGATAAACGTCAATAGAAGCAAAGAATAATGTGTAATGCTCAACAACTTACAAACGAGATCACAACAAAATGCAGAACATAATAAAAAACCCTTTCATATCCAGCCACCTAAATCTGAAAATTTTGTTCATTTTGTGTCCCCTAAAATCTCTTTTTCTATTCTTCTTGCCAAATTGTATAGTTCTAGGTATACGAGAAGTACTCCAAGAAATTTTATTTCCCATAGATGTTCAATAACACGTGTTTTTTAACAAACGGCTGCTGTTTATTTTTTTACAAATCAAGTGAACGAAGATTTGTATTTGGTTTTAATTTCGACTCAATATCTTTTCGCATTCAAGAGATAAAGTTGGACGGACAACAAAGTGATTTTATAAGGATTCAGTTTTTTTCTATTTTAGGTACGGAACCCTATAAACAAACGTAAATGAAAATAGTTAATTGAAATACAAATTCAATGTGGAGACCAAAAACATTTATGACAGTTAAGCGACATTTATGCAACACTAGCCGTTACCCGCGACGTTGCTCGCATAAAATAAAAACTACATACATACATACACATACACATATCACGCTTATAATCCCTTGCGGGGTAGGCAGAGCGTAAACGGCCGCAAAAAACGGATATTTACGCCACGGCTGACAAATATTTGAGGGTCATTTGGAAAATTGTGTATCGCCATAGTGACAGGTTGTCAGCCCATCACCTAAAATTGCAATACTCACCCTCGAGTCCCTTAGTCGCCTCTTACGACTCCCACGGGAAAGATATGGGGTGATGCTATTCTAAGCCGGCATCACACGGCAATCTAAGCCGGCATCACACGGCAAACTCACAATAAAAACTATCTTATGTCTTAATCCATGTTACCTTCTATATGTGTGCCAAATTTCACTACAATCTGTTCAGTAATTTTTGCGTGAACAAACAAACATACAAACTTTTGCATTTGTAATATTAGTAGGATTTCCGACAACACAGATAACTTTTTGAACACACTTTGACTTTTTGAACAGTAAATTTGAAACAGCAGTTTATACAGCTGCAAACAAAAAAACAACCAGATTCGTCTCGTCTATTTCCCAGAGGACAGAAACGAGAGTCCAGGAAGGCTCCAACGCCAACTAATTGATACAGGGACGGACGTCGCTCCCGCGGGAATGCTTGCGACCTCGTACAGGGAACGGACATTTTCGCCCAAAACCGACAAACCACAGACCGAACAACTCGCGCGTGGGGATACCAGCGTTTTGGTGCTCTGTGTGACCAAAAAATAGACAAAATT
This sequence comes from Tuta absoluta, assembly GCA_027580185.1. Taxonomy (NCBI): domain Eukaryota; kingdom Metazoa; phylum Arthropoda; class Insecta; order Lepidoptera; family Gelechiidae; genus Tuta; species Tuta absoluta. The sequence continues at coordinate 4,564,116 of JAQAHW010000029.1, read as the reverse complement.
AGTCACTGGGTATTAGTTGCAAAAATAACCCGGTTGACGGAGCCGTGCCACGCGTTATTGGCATTAAGATACACTTGCCAAATTTGCCGGCAAGCGACGAGCTGCGGTGGCCCAGATGGAAGAGGCGTCACCGCTAGTGATGGCGAAAGTCGCAGGTTCAAATTCTGCCCGCATTTGAAAATATTGCAAGTATAAAAAATACACACTTACGATGTAATTACAAAAAAGTTAGACGCGCGTTTAGATTTTTTTTTTAAATTTTCATTTTTTTTTTCAATTCAGGATTAGAAGTTGCCAAACAGCCTAACCATGTCTAATTTATTTTTAATAACACGCTTAAAAAAAGGTTAATTTTTGACTAGCTTTGTTAATTCTCGTGAAAACCGCATTATTTTCAGCGGTAAAAAGAGTCACTCTCCGCTCCGTTGTGACGGAAAAAGTTCTAACAAATACACTTTCCCATTTATATAAGCAATCAAATCAAGCACTCACATACTGTATTTTTTCAACTTTAGCTCGAATTTTGGCTCACCCGAATCAAAAACAAAACTCATTCATTTACAAAATAGTAGCTACCTAAACTATCCTCATATACGGTGTGTATCCCAGCAAAATAGCCTCATGTAACCGTGACAAGTATATCACCATCATCATCCTCAGCCCACATCTACCCACTGCAGGGCATAGGCCTCTTCTCTACAGCGCCAATCCTCACGGTCCTGTGCCAGCCTTGTGCAGTGCCGTCCTGTTAGCTTGACGATATCGTCGGACCAACGGCCAGCTGGGGGGCCGAATCTGAGGCCATATATCGAACGAGATATGGCGGTTCTGGCTTCGGTTACGCTTTTGGCCTTATACATTACGGATTTTGTTACCAAAATCACACTAGGTTTCTTTAGAGCCAGCAATGTAGGATCATATTGTAAGCTATAAACCGCACATGCGAGCGGCTAAATATCAATCAAAATCAGCTGATAATGTCAAAAACGAGATATGGCCCTATTCTGAGATTCTGGCCAGTATCTGAACCAAATTGGTTACTCTATCCCCTTCAGTTTTTATGGCAACAGAAGAAACAGAAAACATTTCAGCCTAATGTTTCAAATATCGTTCATTCCGGTCATTCAATATGTTGAATGTAAACAAAATATCAAAACAAACAAAAGGAAAGTAATTTTCACAAATGATAATAATAAAGAAGAATCAAGTAAATGGCTGTTATTTTCTGGAAAAACCCGCTAGCTTTGGGCTAGCTAATGTTCCAGTCGGCCCGAGAAGACATCATAATGTATTTTTTGCAGAAGAAGATGATAAACTGTACAAATGCATTTGGTTAAAGTACTTACAAATACTTTAGCCCTACTACGATTTTTACTATTTTCAGTCGCTAATAAAATCGCTCCTAATATGCTAGGTTTATTTATGCATTCGTTGCAGTTCCCAGAAATCTTTGCGATTTTTTCAAAGTTTAGTGGCATAATGTCTGTGTTTGTTACTATTACGATTTACGATACTTTATTTATTCTAGAACCTCAAACCTATTCCTCTGAATATGCTGTATCCATAACAAGACGTCCAGTGAGAAGTAGCTTGTGCATTGGAGTAACAGAAGCAAGAAACCGACACTCGACACCCACTGAACAACTACTCAATGTCTCGCACTCATTTGAAAAGCCGAAAAAGCTTATGAGGAATACATCTACAGACAATGCGCCGCAAGCCAGGGACCAATTATGGTACTCCCGTTGGCCGGCTCCTGTGGGGTTCATCACACCATCGTTCAAGTTGGCCACTGCAGGGTGAACACGGCAAATGAGGCTTCATGGAAAACGACCAATTAAGACCCCCACACCCACAATAAAGATGTGGAGCCCCATCTCAAACAATAGCAGGAAGGATCTGAATACGGCAACTAGGAGTGCTGTGGCCTTTACAAATATTGACAAAAAATTATATAGAACTGGACACGAAGAAGAAGATTTATTCTAAATAATTAAAATCTGAAAATGCAATCCAAAGGAGTTCTAAGCAGTAGATGTAGGTATATCATTATTAAGGATAATATGTAAAAACAGAGTTCTCTTTGAAAGAATAATCATAATTCAATAAATTATCACCTTGTTTAGAGAGCGTAGTCCTAGATTAGTTAAAAATATTGCGGTTTGGCACATATAAACTTCTTAATATGAAAAAAACACTGTACAAACGTAAGAACTCATAATATTCAGTAAATACATAAGAGGTGACCAAGGAACTAGCTTCACGTTCCTAGCCACGTATAACAATTGGAGGCTATGGACCAACAATTTATCTACATCTCTACACAATTTTTGAAAAAACCATAAAGTATTTAGCAGACATGATGATGAAGAGGCATTTTTAATGGTCTTTTACGCTCTGCCTCCCCCGGAAGGAATTGACATGATGTGTGAATGTTGACTATCACAGTTCAATCTTGTAACGTTTGACAGTCGGTAGCTTTACATACATACATACATATATCACGCCTATAATCCCTTGTGAGGTATGCAGAGCGTAAACGGCCGTAAAACGGACATTTACGCCACGTCTGACGAACATTTGAGGGTCATTTGGAAAATTGAGTATCGCCATACTTATACCTCTATTATACTTAGCGGTTTTAGCGGTAATACTATAATAAAATAATAATAATAGGAAACGTGATGGTACCTTGAAAAGCAATCAATTTTTATTATTAAAAGGTAGAAACAACCGTGAACGGGACTATTTTACCAAATTCTTTTTGGTAAAATCATGTCATTTCAAAGAGCCTTTTTTTACAAAATGTCATTGCTGTCGTTTATTCAGTTGTCATTTTACCTATTGACGTTGACATAGTCTACAATAACAAACGTGAAATAAAAAAATACGTGTTTCTTTTGCATAAATGAACGTATATTGGCGAATAAACTGTAACAAGGCATCATAAGGTACAAGGCTCTTAGTGAAAGCCTTGAAGCTTTCCCAATGCACAACATTCCAGCATTGCCATCTTCTATTAAAATATGGTAGTATAATCATATTAATCTAACTTATATTGTATATATATATATATATAGTTTATACTTGCAATTGTCGGCACTTGGTGAAACTCCATTGTTATGATTTTGATTCAAGTACTATTTTCATATAAACTATTGTTTTACTTTTATCCAATTATTCATTGACATTGTAGTTATAAAATAACCTGACATTGAGTCTTATTTAATTTTGTTGACTTTGAAATCATTTTATTTTTTTTATTAATTTATATTTATTTATACAAATTGACCTTTATTATTGTACTTTTCCTTTTAAAAGTACTTATTAAAACTTTATAATAGACGTACCTAGTATTGATAGAAAAATATTAAATCTTCCCATTTATGGGTAATCTCCCCACGGTAGGCAACCCGAAATTTATTTATTTTCCTACCGTCACAGTTATTGTTTACATTTTAACTTAACGATTATTGCACTATCATCAAATGTATAGAACTGTTTTCGATGTATTTTAATTGTATATTTTAGTACGAAAAGTGTAATTGCCCCCTAAAGATGCTTATTTAAGCGAAACCGGTTGGGACGAAAATAAAAAATAAGTGAAACGAGTACAAGTGTTTGAATCAAAATCATATATATATATATATATATATATATATATTATAATATAATGTTCAGGAGTGATTGTGTGTGTTAACTTGGCTCATTATATCCCAGATTCTGCCTAAAATACCGGCGGAATATTGGTTCACTGGTTTGATAGTAAGCTTATGTTTACCAGATATTAACTACTTTATGTTTTCATTGCAGCGCAGCTGTCTCCAGGAAACACTATAATGGTGCAAAATATTGCGGTTTTCACACAATTTGCCAGCGTAATTCGTCCGAAAGTATCGTTGCAAAAATTTTAGTGCACGAGCAAGAAGAACACATCAGATGCGATAAAAACTCTCAGCCAAAACAGGATTTTCATAGATTGACTAGTTATTATTTCTATTAGATAGATAGGTGTTATCAGCAGCACTTTAAGATATCACATTAAACTGTTGATCCTTTTAAAAAGTAATTTTATCAAGAAACTGCTGATGGGGCAGGAAAATTAATCAAATACAATTAACTAATTTGAAATTCGATTTGTTTTACTTTAACTTCCACATGTTGCCACCGTAATAGATACACATAGCCAACAACAGTTTGAGGATACCTCTAGAACCACACGGTGCTGATGGTTTTCGTGGTCCTAGAGGAAATCATCGAGTACACTTTTTGTAAATGCCGCTTGTTTTAGGTATGTAGCACTAACATTGGGAGGTTAAATAAAAATTTATTAAAATTGTTTTGATGCAAGCGGTTTCTCGAGTTGAGGCAACGCCTTGGCAAGCGTAGCGTTGGACACCCTTCGTTCAGATGTACCGAATACCGATGACTTAAAGACGGCGGCTGGTAGCGACTCGTTCATTGGGTCGTTAGACGACTCAATGTCCTACTCGAAAATAGGAAAAAGAAGCGACTCGAGGCAAAAACCGGGAAATCGTGCCTTATGGCGTACCTTGGGGGAGGCTTATGCCCAGCAGTGGAATGCTGCCGTAGGCTGATGCGATGTGATGATGTGAAAATTAATTTTAAAAGTATTTTAAAAACACGACTGTTTTAGTGGCAGAAATCGATCTTAAAGCATAAACTCAGTTTAGGTCTTAGGATTGTGTAAAAAGAAACAAGCTACTTAGAATTTTCTGATATACAAACTACAATGCATCTATTTTATGTGTATTTAATAAAACCATGTTTCCAATTGCTATGCTTTAAATATTCTCTATATTTGGCCCAGAGACACTGTCGCCGTGCCTTCAATTTATAGTGAGCTCCATAGGTATTGAGGGCACATTCCATCCAGGCCAGCTGCAGAGACAGAGTGAAATGACCATAGATGGGTTATCACGTCATCAGGGCGACACAGCAAGGTGAAGCGCGGTGGGGTTTGGCTTGTTTGGGATCGTAATTAGTCTGGAAGGAGGTGGGTGCTTGTCTGAATGAATCTGCTGTAGCCACTCTGTAGTCCGACGTAAGGATTCTGACCGCTCCTCTCAAATCTCCGTCATACACGTTCGTTTTATTTCTTTTTCACACTGAAATGGGCCTTTGAAAAACTGGATTGACGAGGCCTCCAAGCAGAGAGGAGCACCGTCTACGTTGTGCTTCATATTGGTGGTTAAATAACCCCTTAGTCTAGGACACTGAATGATGTGTATGCGAAAGGCATGCATTTCTCTTAGTTTTTCAGCAGTTAAACATCAAGCACCTCTTGATATGTGCTTAAACACAGGGACGATGGCCTTGAAATGTGCGATGCGAGGTCGTCAAAGAGTGAGGAAGCCGCAGGGAAAGAGCTGTGCTGGGATGGAACTGTGGGTTCGCTGTAGGTGCTATTGATATCATCTTGAGCAGTGGGGCGGTGTATACGTCCAGTGTGGCCAGGCCAGGCAGTAGGATGGCCAGACCATGGCTTTTCGTAAGTTTTGTTCGAAGTATTGGGGCAAAGCAGGCAAGGTATTTGGAATGGATCAATTGGGTCCATATTGGCTGCTCGTGCTATTTATCCTGAGGGTTGTTCCCACCAGAAGCTTAAAACACACACTGAAAAACACTTATAACATTCTAATTTCGTCGAAAAGTCCAAAAAAACAAATAATTATAAAATATTCTGTGTTGTTTATGTTGTGATTTTGTTATTTTATGTCAAAAAGCTATATCTCGTATTTGACATAAAATAGGCATGGAAAGCTATCCTATTTTGACAGATATTTGGATCCGTATTCTGATATTTCATTCGAATTTGAATGAATGATATCAATTTTTTGACTTATGATTTCCATCACTCACACATTTGCAAAATTATAATTTAGTATACATTGATTGTTATAAAGCATTTTGTTATTTTTTTCAGTACAAAATGTTCAATGTATTTCTATGTTAGCGCGTTTTTTCGTCGTTGAGCCAGAAGATGCCATATCTCGTGCTATATCTCGTCACTGACATTTCGTGAGCAACCCAGATTTGAAGCCCGGTCTGCACACTGACCTTTTTGCTCCTCTTGGCCACCATTCTGTGACTGCTTTGATCCACCGATCGTCACTTCTTCTCGCCAATTGTCCCGCCCATTTCCACCTTGGTGTTGTTATTCGCTTACCTACATCTTCGACTTCGAATACGTCGAATTTCGACGTTTGGTACAATCAAGTATAATTGTCGACAAATTAATTGAAATTGCATTAAAATCAAATCACTCCCAAACTGTATTTGTTCAACTTAAGCCCGCTTTTTGGCACACTCAAATCAAAAGCAAAATAAATTCATTCACAGAATAGTTCTAAAAATACCTCCGTACCAATCCGCAATTCCAACAAAATCTCGTCGTGAAAACTTGCCAAGTCTCTTCGTTGACAAAATAATTGGAAAAAAACGACGGGGACAAACAAAATACACTGACAAGCGACAGGTGTCACTAGATGAATTATGCAGGCTGTCCCGCAAACAGAACTGGCTTTTTTACCCTCATTTGTTATTCTGGGGGTTTGTAAATCTAAGCCTGTTGATGTCTATAGGCACGTAGTAAATTGGTCCTGTAAAAGGCATAATACTACTTCTTGAGGTGGGACGTTTTTACATACAAACGAAAAACTGAAATTCAATGGACTTAAACATGCAATGAAAAAATTTTTTTAGCAAATGCTTATGCGAAATTATGAAGGCACACGTAAATTTAACGCAAAACTACTTTTGGTTAAAAGATATAGAGTATTTCGTCCACAATAAAATCAAACTTATTTTTCTAGCAGTAGCATCTATTGGCGTAAAGTGGCGAATCGGTTTGAAAATGAAATCTTATGGTTTACAATTCATGTTTATTATTTTGCGATAATTTTGTACCAACACGAGACTTCACATCGAGTTTTTTAAGTAGACTGTTTTCCCCTTCATAGACGTAAGTCCATTTTACTTTTGTATGAAAAACGTCCCACCTTAAGGGAGTATAGTCGTGAACGGCCTCGACAGTGGCGCCACTTCACATAAAAATAATACTCTTTAATAAAAACAATCCATCAAAATGTCCATTGCTCAAGTTTTTAGTATTATTCAATTACTGAGATATTTACTTACATTTCATTTAATTGAACGACCAAAAGGCGCGATCGGGCCGGTTGTTTGAACAACCTTTGTTTGTTTTTTATATGTAAAGAAGAATAAAATATTATTGATACAAATTAATTTCATTTTTTAGTAACAGTTCACTGCTGGTCATTGGGCCTCCCCCTATTGGGGGGTATACATACTCGCCACGCTTGGCAGTCGGATTGGAAGATGTTGCTTTTACAGGGAACGCTGCTGCCCATTACCTGGATGATTATCCCTTAGTCGCTTTTTACCTACTAAGTTCTTAACACACATATCACGCCTATAATCCCTTGCGGGTTAGGCAGAGCGTAAACGGCCGCAAAAAACAGATATTTATGCCACGTCTGACAAATATTTGAGGGTCATTTGGAAAATTGTGTAACGCCATAGCGACAGGTTGTCAGCCCATCGCCTAAAATTGTAATACACCGTCGAGTCCCTTAGTCGCCTCTTACGACTCGTTGAAATAAATGGGGTGATGCTATTCTAAGCTGGCATCACACGGCACAAACGTAAGTACTCAACTATTCTCAAAAACTCTCATTAAATTTATCGAGGTTAGATTCTGTTCTAAAATTACAGAACCTATCCTAAAAAGATCACGTTTCAGTGAGGACATAAATTAGGGCTCCCTGTAACACAAACAAGGTTCCCCCTCAAGGTACCGAAATGGGTGTGGTCACTTTATGTGATAAATAGGTAAAAGGTATTTGGAAGTCAAAACTCTGGACAGGTGGCTTGAAAGATTGGAAGCCAGTGCCTAACTGTGGGATATCTAACAAAAAAAGACATAAATTCATTCATATATCACGCCTATATCCCTTGCAGGGTAGGCAGAGCGTAAACGGCCGAAAAAACGGTCACTTACGCCACGTCTCACAAACGTTTGAGGGTCATTCATATAATGATGTATCACTATAGTGACAGGTTGTTAGCCCATCGCCTAAAATTGCAAAACACATGTAACCCTCGAGTCCATTAGTCGCCTCATACGACACCCACGGGAAAGAAATGGGGTGATGCTATTCTAAGCCGGCACCACACAGCAGACATAAAAATGATTATAATTACAGCCGTGTGATACCGACTAAGAATAGCATCACCCCATTTCTGCCCTGCTGGTGTCGTAAGAGGCGACTAAGGGTTTTGAGGGTTAAATGTGTATTAAAATTTTGGGCGACAGGCTAAAAACCTTAGAATATAGTGATACATGATTTTTCTGAAACTGCTCTCAAATATTTGTCAGTCGTGGCGATAGCGACCATTTTTTTTGCGGTCATATACTCTCTGTTTACCCCGTGCGGGATATATGTATGTGTGTATAATATGTGTTATAATGAAGAAGTCCATAGACAGCCTTATTTAAAAGCCTACCCGATGGTTCCCGCCAGCAACCTTGTTTTATAGTTTTTATAACAAATTTGCATTATAAATTCAAACCTACGAAATCAAATCCTACAAACACCGCCGCTCGAGTTGGATATAAAATAATAATTAAAACACTGCTTAAGATTCGTTCCCGTGAACCTCATTGCATGTAACATTGATAATTTTGGCTCACAAAAGTTAATTGTTTCAACTTATCCATGAAGTCAGGATTTCCTCTTAAGATGTCTCAAGCTTACTCTTAGCCCAATGGACAAAAAAATCACTCAAAAATCTCTCAAAATAACATCTTGATTCTCTTAACCACACCCGATTCCTGACATGAAAGTTTCATAAGCAAGACCTCTCTAATATAATTACTGAAGTCGAGAATCCAGAAGCTTTAATTTTTAACTAAGGCTGTTTGCTCCTATTGTAAATTATGTATCTGGTCTTGGTAGAAACATGTGGCACGAGTATTTCAGTAGCATCTTCATTTACCAATTTAGGGATAGATACTGAATTTTCGTGCAGTTATTTAAAAAAAAAAGGTTGCAATTAAGCGACTTTGTGTTTTATTATATTTATGTTGTTGCGTAACAAAGATTTGACAGCTGATAGAGATGAATGAAAGAAACATGTAGTGCCGACCGCAAATAAATTGGGATAAAAGCAGGCAGATGATAATGATATTTGTATGTTGTTAGTTGAGAGGTAGGAGCTTGGAGTTGCCAAGGCTACTATTAAACGCGGGAAAATATCTCATTACCACTGGAAAATCGGCCACGGGGCGGAAAACTAGTTGGATTAAAATCTGCCATGTTATCTTAGTTGAAACTTGCCAGACTTTGAAGTCAATTTTATTAGGTTAGGACCTACATACCTAATTTTGTTAAGAATACATACCTAATCTTATTCGTCGACTTAGTCTGAAGACCTTTTTCGTTGAAATAGGTTATCAGTCCCTTGCTTTGGCAACAAATTACTTCTACTTTTGTCGTACGGGACACCAAGTCGACGAACGACTTAATAAACCTATGGAAGGTGACATGGAGTGATGCCATTTGGTAGAAAGGGAGTTCCAGGTGGTGTCGAGATAAAGCTAGCTACCCTGCACGGCCGGGTGTTGTAGCGAGGAGATCGACTGGTGAACCTGATTAGAATTGGAAGTTGTTTATATGCGGCGCGCGGTGAACACTTCGATACCGCGTTTCAGGCGCATTGTTCTCTACCAATCTGTCACGTGGCGCCATCTTGCGAATATGTTGAAACTTCTGTTGTGTTTTACTTGCTTGTGAATAACATGAGTGAGCTTCTTGTAGTAGCAGTAGTAGAAATCGCTACAACCTTTTTGTGTCCGAGTTTCTTTCAACCCACCATGCAAAGTTTGCGTACTAAAAAAGTAAATAAATAACTACAGTACAATATTTACTATTGTAAGTCTAATTTGCTCATTAACATAACTAAAACCGCCTTGTGAACACTTTTTTTATTTATATCTTGTTTTTACTGTATTTCCTGTGTACAATAAAGTATTTCTGAATTGAATTGAATTGAATTAATACAATTTCATTGTTCTTCCTGTAGTCGTGTGGAAGATGGTATATAGGTATATCTATAATTGATAGATAAGTACCTACCTACCAACACAGGGGGGATGAAATACTTTTATCAAACTTTTATATGATAAATAAATAAAAAATACACTATGGTACATACAAAACACACAAACCACAAACTTCCTAGTTGATGGATATTTGGTATAATTTCGCACCTGATTCTTAACCACCGACTTGTCAAGTAAAACATCTTTTGCAAATAATAATAATTATAAAGCAAGTGCGAAGCAATTTTCCCTCTATTCATAGGTATCAGGCGCACATATTCGCATTTCAAAAACCTTGTACATTAAAAATTCTGCGTCCACAACGGCCAAAAACAGCTTAATTGCATCCCAGCGCCTAGCCCGCGTTGACACTATTACACTGACGCACGTACACGCTCATCTTGTTAACTATTATACGCCCACGCACAAGGCGAGTAGCCTTTGAAAAGAACACTTCATTTAAGGTGCTACAATTATATTAATTTTTCGGCTGTAATGGAAATACAATTAGTTACATCCATACATATAAACATAAATCACGCCTATATCCCTTGCGGGGTAGGCAGAGCGTTAACGGCCGTAAAACGGATATTAACACCACATCAGACAGTTTGAGAGTCAATCAGACAACCGTGTATCACTATTGTGACAGGTTGTCATCGCCTTAAATTGCAATACACATCCAACCTTCGAGTCGCCTCCTACAACACCCATGGGTAAGAAATGGGGTGATATTATTCTAAGCCGGCATCACACGGTTTACAATTAGTTAGGTGCTACTTAAGAAGGTAGGTACAAAGTAAATATTTGTTACTTCATCAAATGCAAAATATGTGAAAGCGTCTTCTTTTTGATGAAGGAGGTCCGAAATTATTTTACGAATTATATTTTCCGTGTATACCTAGCCTAGTTGCGTAATCCTATATGGTAGATATTTAGGGTGAAATTTGACTAGTGACCGATACTGAAGACAGAGTACGAGCTGGTGATAAGGAAAAACTTTCCTCAAGGAACATAGGTTGAAATATTACAAAAATATTTTGAGTTTCCATAGTGACATAAATCAGATGATCGAAAAAATATTTTTTCGCTATCGGTCATTTGTAAATTTTAACCCTATATCGTGACAACTTGAGCGAAAACTTTTGGCCTGGGAAATCAAAGTGGACTATAGATGCTATTTACCATTTCTATTTCAATTTTAAAATCTTCTCTCTTAAATTAAGACAGCTATTCTCTTGTCGGTGGAGCAACTTCCATTCATTCCTATTCTCTGCCACAATGGATTACTGGCAGTCAAAAATATGACTATATGATCCATTGACACGATGAAGAAGTCTGCCATCTTGATACGTGACAGTCTCAATCCGGTCTATTCTTCAGGCTTAGTCCGATCTGTTCTTCAAGCTAAGGCTTCAGGCTCCAAGAGGGCGCGATTGGATGGTTGTTTGAAAAACCACACAAACTTCTCCGGATTAACCCTTGCTTGTAAGTCAGGAGTAGGTTTCAAAGACCCGGGGTTAAAATCGAAGTATCCAGTCTTAAAAAAAACTTAAGCCACAACATTCACTTTCCCTCTCAGCTGTTGGAAGTAAATCCTCTATTTCTACCTCGACCTCCCAATCTTGCCTTCCACTTTTTCTTCTATGATTGTCTTTAAGAAACGGTCGTGTCATATCAAAAAACCCATTATCTATTTCCCCTATTTCTTAAGGTCCCGAACAATGCCTTTTTTTTTCCTTGAGTATTTTGGAGCAACTCCTTATTGACAGTATTTCTATAGTATTTCAAGTCTCAAATAATTCCTTGTCCCTCTGATTCATTGTTCATTTTTCGCTGCCATATAGTGCTATCCTCCAGGGCTCCGATTCTCTTATTATTTGGCTATTGTAATGCCATCGTCACTCAACTGTCGTTATATTGCCACAGTGTTTTTTTTTTTACTTATATTATTATTATTATTAAACTAACTTTTAACGGAGAAAAAAACGGCCATAAGAATTTAACTGAAACTCTACTGAGACGCTTTTCAAATAGCGGAATATGGCCGCAGATGTTGTACAATTTTATTAGTCTTTTATACTTTCTTGGATATTTTGGATTTAAGAAGGTTGTTTCCATAAGCTAAACAAACATAACCTCAATATAGCATTAAGACAATGAAAAACAAAAAACCACACGGAAAGAATATTCACGAACCGATTGCACAAATTTAATTTATCTATTGACTCTATCCGTAAATGTATTGATTAGTCAAATTCCCTCACTTTTCATCGAATCGTTTATCAAACAGTACGTTTTGCAATCGAAAACCAGCCAGTTAGAAAAATTCTCTTTGATTGAGCGCGCAGTATTTTTACGCGGCGTTTTTGCCCATTCGTGTACACAATCGTGCCATTAGTAAAAATAAAATGGTGTTGCGCGCCCCCTGGTGGCAGGAAATGAAAAGCTCTGAGTTTTCGCGGGGCGGCATCGCAAGGCACTAACAAACTGCTTTGTTCGGCTGGAATTCTGTTGTTGCTGACTCAGGGAACTAGTTCCTAAAATAAATTGGAGTTAAAAAAGTTATAAGGTTACTAATGAAAAGCTTGTAAATAGCAGCACCATGCTTTCTTTATTTACCGAATCTCATGGCTTATTAGAAGCTTCGCAAAGATAAAAGCTAACGAAATTAAATTTAATGAACTTTATTCCATGCAGGATAGTTCAATCACTTATTGACGTTTCGTATAACACAATTTTCTTTTTTTTATAACAATTTTGTATTGTCTTGATAGAAAACTGGCTCGGGCGGGCGGGATAAAAATAAATAAAGGCACTGCCTCGGGGCTGGCGAGGTTAAGACAGGTCGGTTAGACACTTGGACCGCCAACGAAAGATGCGCGCGGCATAAAATCAGAAACACGTCAACCTACCCCTATAAGGGATTAACCTTTACTGGTTGGTATCCAAATTTTTATAAAACGGATAAAAGAAATGCTCGTCAAACTATCGTTGAATAATGTTAATGAGTTAACAATAACAAATGATGTAGTTATACGATTACCTAATAATTATAATGAATTCCAATTTATTGATGCCTACCTACCTATTATAATGTAATGTAATAAATAATGTGTAATTAACGGAACATTTTACATGTAAATTGGATTTATGAAATAAACTGAAACGGCTTAGCCGTGTGATGCCGGGTTAGAATAACATCTGCCCGTTTCGTTCCCGCGGGTGTTGTAAGAGGCGACTAAGGGATTCGAGGGTTTCATGTGTATTACAATTTAGGCGACAGGCTGACAACCTGTCACTATAGTGCTACACGATTATTCTGAGACGGCCCTCAAATAATTTGTCAGACGTGGCGATAGCGACCGTATTTTTACGGCCTATGACGGTCCTACCCCGCAAGGGATAAATGAGTGATATGTGTATGTATGTAATAAACTGACACTGATTATATGAAAAACCTCATTGAGTTGGTCCCTGAGTAGGTTGTATGCTGCTGATAGTACAACTTACAAACTAGAACCGAAACATGAATTATATCCGTCATACTCATTAAGTTTTTTGTGACGAAGTGGAAAAGCAATGGCGCCGACATAAGCTGCTATCTTCACATACACATATCACGCCTATGATCCCTTACGGGTAGGCAGAGCATAGGTTCATAAAACCCTCGAGTTCCTTAGTCACCTCTTATGACACCACTGGAAACAAATGGGGTGACTCTATTCTAAGCCGAAATCACACAGCAATAGACCAATAGACCTTCAAGTGCCCAAAAGTATTATTATTTAATAAAATCTTTGTATTAATATAATGTAATGTAATGTAATGATATTGTTATGACACGGCGTAGGTATGTTAATACAAAATAAATTAAATGATATGATATACATGGTGTAAAAAAATTAGCTAAGAATATTTTAAGAGGTGAACCAGTACGTGAAACTGAACAACTTTCCCCAAGGAACATAGGCCGAAATATGAAAAAAAAATTTGGCCCTCCCATACAAATTATCCAGGCCGGGTAACACACTAAGTATGGGAGGGTCAAATTATTTTTTCATATTTCGACCTATGTTCCTTGGGGAAAGTTGTTCAGTTTCACGTACTGGTTCACCCCTTAAAATATTCTTAGCAAATTTTTTTACACCTTATATTTTCAGCAAATTCATTCTTTCGCGTAGCTTCACATCGTTCCTATTTTGAATCGTACTGTAAACTTCCTATTTGAATTTGTAAAACACAAACATACCAACACAACGCAAGCAACAACCGACATTTCTTTAATTTTCTATTTCCTGTCTATTCGGGTTCCTATTGGCGGAAGTACCGGAGAAATTCTGTTTAAAAAAAGAATGCTCTGCTTGTAGTGGAAATTGAAAACGTTGCATATTCTGACGAGAACTCGCGTATTACTGAAGCTTGTTACATACATACACATATCACGCCCATAATCCCTTGCGGGGTAGGCAGAGCATGAATGGCCGCATAAAACGGACACCTACGCCACGTCTGACAAACATTTGAAGGTGATCCGGAAAATTGTGTATTGCCATAGTGACAGGTTGTCAGCCCATCGCCTAAAACTGCAATACACACCCTCAAGTCCCTGAAGCTTGTTGAGTTTACAAAATAAATCAAAGTACTCGTCAGTAGGTAGGATTACATTAACATACAACAACAACAACAGTCCACTGCTGGACATGGACTGGATATTGCCATACACACCACGCTTGGCAAGCGGATTGGCGAGCGCAGTGCAAAATATTGCTTTGACAGGGAACGCTGCTGCCCGTTCCCTGGATGTGTTAATCCCTCAGTCTCTTTTTACGATACCCATGGGTAGCATTGGAGTGATACTATTTTAAACCGGCATCACACAACATTTATTTTTACATCACACAACTTTAACAAGTCAGATACAAAATAAGCAAACTTCAGAATTAAATTCTTGTCTAGACACAAATTATTGTGCCTTAACTACAAATAGTTAGTACAGCAAACAAATTGCCCTTATTGGCTAGTAGGTATGTACTTAGTACCACCACAGGTAATATAAGACTTCTAAAGTAGCACAGATACCTCATGTCATACAACGAAACGAAGCTGACAAATAGAGTTCACGCTCAAGGTCAGATTATAGTCAGAGACTCGGCCGCTGCGGCGCAAAAGCGGCCAGTGGCCTATGTTATGAAACTACAGGCTACAAGTCTACAGGTGAAATTCGTAGTATATTGCGTAGCTGGTTGATATTCGCGGTATCATATTGGCTAAACGACTACGCAATGAACATCGAATTTGACCTGTAAAATTGTAGCCTGTAGTTTGATAATATCGGACTACTACACTATTCGCGCCGCAGTGGCCTAGCCGCTGACTATAATCTGACCATAATTTTTGACGTGGTTGCGTAATACTATCTACATGTACATCTGTATACATGTCATGTACTTTATAATTTGTATCGTGAAGCGCCACCGTAGTGGCGATATCAGACCGCACGGACAAACCTTGACAGGTTTTTGTTGCGTTCTCTTGTAATTGTTGTTTATCTTTTTTGTAAATATTTTAATAAATAAAATAATAAATAAATACTGACAAAGGCGCCAAGTAGCCAATATAAAACTGAGAATTTTTACATTTGTATTGTAGCTTTGTCTGTGTAGCCACTAACTCGCAATTTCAACTGTCTATATGACATTTATCGATATTTTTTTAATTATTCCCTTTTCTTTTAGATGGGACCCCACGTGTTTCCACAAAACGTAAGCTAAGCTAAGCAAATTCCATAAATACCTAAAGAGAAAACTCTCTCGGATGTCCGCTGGCATCTCTGTTGTACCATTAAGAGGCAGAGCCTGAGAATGGCTCCTTTATTTGCTGAATAGTAAATGGGAGCACTTATCCTTACCGGCCGCTTAAACAGTAATGTGGACACTTTGCAGTGGCTTAGGATTAGCCACAGATTAAGTATTTTTAAGACTGGCTCTGTGTAGCGTTGTTGGCGTTTATAGCTGTTTGCTGAAATGGTGTTATGTTAGGACTATTTTATTTTCAGCTTGTCCTTCTTCTTACGAAAGATGCAAAAAAACATAGAGAAATAATTATATACTGAACTATAAGCCTCAGCGAGTATAAAAAAAACACTCGTTGAAAACATAATAATGTAATTGTGAACTTATGGCTAATGAAAAAAGTATTTACAGGCAATACGAACGTAAGGGTCAGATAACATCTCGGAATCTCTGCGTGAACTGTCTTCTTTTATACGAATTGGAAATTCTCTGACTAATAAATTAATTATACACTGCTAAAATTTGCACCTTTTTTGTAATTGTACTTGAATATCATCCATCAATAAAATCTTTTTACGATAAGGCCGCCTTGTGTAAACTTTTTTAAATGTATATCTTGTTTTTACTGTGTTTCTTGTGTACAATAAAGTATTTTTGAATTGAATTGAATTGAATTTTACATTGACAAGAATGAGTAATATCTTAACCGCAAAATAATTAAACCTACATTCATAAGTTGACCTCTAGAGAATGCCACAAGGCATTAGTAGGCCAGGCCTTTTCTATGATAAATAAACAGTACACATTCAAAGTAGGTGTTTAAAATAACGAGCCAAGTTCATTGGCCCATCTGAACTCGCTAATCTTTGGCTAAACATTGCGGCCATCAAAATACTGCAAGGCGCTTACGAATTTAATTAATTCCACCGCAGTCTGCGTTTCTTAATCTGTGACCGCACATTCGCAGCTTTGAGATATTCGCTTCAGAAACAAGATTTGAATTATAATTATTCACTTTACTGCTTTGATATTAATGTATTAAATGTTATACATTACTAGATTTCCGCCCAGCGGCTTGACCCACTACCACTCATTTTCACGTAGTAATCGTTGTTTTCCTGCCGTCAAAAGTGGCCTATATGTTATTCCAGGTTATACTCTACCTGTGTTCCAAATTTTATCCAAATCTTTCAATCGCTTGAGCGTGAAGAGGAAACAAACACACATACATACACACACACCACACACAAACTCTCAGATTTATAATATTAGTACGGATACGGAAGTACGGCTTTTGAATATCAGTCAGTATTGGGTTTGAAAGACAGAGGTTTAATAGGTAGGTAAATACTTACTAGGAGGTTACGGCCTCAGAATATAGTTTAAGGCGAGTGAACGACCTTGACAGAGGCGCCACTTCACAAAAAAAATATCTTTAAACAAAAAATCTATCAGAATATCCGATGCCCAAGTTTTTAGTATTATCCTCAAATAACCTTGCCGTGTGATGCCGGCTTAGAATAGCGTCACCCCATTTCTTACCCATGGGTGTCGTAAGAGGCGACTAAGGGACTCGAGGGTGTGTATTGCAATTTTAGGCTACGGGCTGACAACCTGTCACTATAGTGATACACAGTTATCTAAATGACCCTCAAACTTTTGTCAAACGTGGTGTTAATATCCGTTTTACGGCCGTTAACGCTCTGCCTACCCCGTAAGGGATAAAGGCGTGATTTATCTATGTATGTATGTATGTAAAATAACCTTCAATGAAACTCAATGAAATATTCACTGCAATTAAAGTTATGGCAATACCAAATCTGGCCGTTCTTAGGCTCTTCTGAATTATTATCATGATGTGTTTTCCAAAAATGTCCTACACGATCGAATTTTTAGCCAAAAGGGCGCCGGTGCCTGTTAAAAATAAATTACTAAAAGTATTTTCTATTGCATTTATAAAAATATAGACATGTTGAAAAGGGCTTTCCTGTAAGGGCTTGCTCTCCAGCAAAGGACACTCGTCCCCACTCTGACGGAATGTCCATTATCGTACTATCAGAAGTACAGAGAGTTACTCATTTAAGGGATCAACTTGCGCTTGCCACTAGGTAAGGATTCTTTGTTAATGTATACATACACATATCACGCCTATTGTCCCTTGCGGGTTAGGCAGAGCGTAAACGGTCTCAAAAAACGGCCATTTACGCCACATCTGTCAAATATTTGAGGGTCATTTGTAAAATTGTGTATCGCCATAGTGACGGGTTGTCAGCCCATCGCCTAAAATTGCAATACACACCCTTGAGTCCCTTAGTCGCCTCTTACGACTCCCACGGGAAAAAAACGGGGTGATGCTATTCTAAGCCGGCATCACACGGCAAATACTCTATTGCCAGTACTTATTCTGACTATAATTTATAATAATTCTGTTTTATGATTTCTTCACTTCGCCTGCCAAGCGTAATAAGCAAGGCAATACCCCCCAACAGCGGGAGGCCCTGTCCAGCAGTGGACTGCAGTGGCTCTTAATGTAATGTAATGTGCCATGGTTAGAAAAACAAACAAAATGTTCGTGCAGGCAAAAGCACTGTGGCACTTTACCAACAGTTGTGACTTTACGTCCTCAAAACATTTGAAAAGTGGAAATAAATAATATTATTTTGAAATAATAAAATGGTTTCTTAAAATGACATGTTTTCAAAACAAACTATGAAAAAATATCCAGCACACCCAATTGTAGTTATACCTACATTAGAATCCGTGCAGCGCAATCCATAGCGTAGCTAGCAGTACGAGTAACATCTCACACGAGCGTTGTATGGCTCCCCTGATGCCAGGGGCTGGATTTAGAATCCAGGGTTCCTTTTTTTTGGGGCCATATCTAATTTACGGCTAAACTTGAATTGATCTAGTATTATCTGTGCAACGTAATTCCCAATTAGTACACGTAGTAACACGATCGTTGTAATGTTCCCCTGACGCCAGTGGCTGTATTTAGGGTAGGGTCCCATTTAGGTATTTGGGTCATAACCATTTAGGGGCCATCACCTTTTGTCGCCAAAATGTTCCAGTATAGAAAATTCTGGCACGGATTCCCGGCACACCTTTAAAACTATTCAGATTTATCTTTATAGTGCGATCCGCAGAGCGCTGCCATCTAATAATATCACCGTTTTATGACTTCCTGATACCAAGGAAAGGACAAAGAATAAAATGCCCAAGCAAGCAAATGGGTCATAATCAAAGAATATTTAGACACAAGCCACCGTGTACGCCTAGCTTAATAAGCACTATTGTCACGGGTACGAGTCATCTATCGACGTCACGGTCATTGAATGACTCGGTGTCCTACGCGAAAAGAAGAAGAAGAAGAAGTAGCAATACAACAGAGACAGCATGGTACTTTTGTTTACGCTGGGCACAAAGGTCCAGAGAGATACAGACACTCTATAGGTTGCTTATGATAGATTAAGGTCATAACTAAGTAATGACGAAATTAACTAATTACCTATCTTGTATTCTTACAAGGCAATTCACGGCACTGTATCATTTTACATATTTGTTATGGCGGCGGATGGGTTTCCTTATGCCATTGTTAATTAAATATTTTAAGAGTTTGACCGATGTTTTTCTCATCTCCATGACTAAATGTAGAAGTCTTCGTAAATAATATAATAAAAGGCCTCGATAGGTGGCCATTTACTAGATACCTCTCTGCCTTAGTATGAACATGAGCTCTCGAATCCAATCTAATTTGCAGGCAGCCTCCATTAATTGTGCATTACTGAGAGAGCTACGGGCGGCTGCTTCCGGCTTCCTTGTAAAAATATACAGGGTTAGATATATTGATTTGCGAAAGTAATGAAAAAGGTGCTGTGTATATAAGGTGTAAAAAAATTAGCTAAGAATATTTTAAGGGGTGAACCAGTACGTGAAACTGAACAACTTTCCCGAAGGAACATAGGTCGAAATATGAAAAAAAAATTGACCCTCCCATACTAAGTGTGTTACCCGGCCGGGATAATTTGTATGGGAGGCCCAAATTTTTTTTTCATATTTCGACCTATGTTCCTTGGGGAAAGTTGTTCAGTTTCACGTACTGGTTCACCCCTTAAAATATTCTTAGCTAATTTTTTTACACCATGTATATTCTTTAAAAAAATGGGCCAAGTTTATTCTGCCAACAACATACAAAGGGACAAATAACAATTTATACTCAGCTAAACTAAACTAAAATTATATTAAGTTCCTAGTGACCAACCTAAATTTAAGCTAAAAAAAGTCGTCTAGTGTGCCCCCATGTGACATAATACCCAGTAACTGGCAGCGTTCCCCTTTGGATGGTGCTAGGAGTTCAAAACAACGTCTTTGAAATGCCTTAAAATGGCCGCTAAAAATGCTGAGAATACTTTATGGGACAAACTAGTCCATTAAAATTAAACAATATGCCCAAAGGAACGTGAATAAAAATATGAAAATAACAATTGAACCACCACCAATATCAAACACGCAATTTTTTTAATGGCCATCAAATTTTTGTCGGTCAAGTGTAAAAGCCTGTTTTACGACCGTTTACGCTCTGCCTACCCCACAAGGGATATAGGCATGATTTAATATATGTTCTACCAAGCAGGGTGCTTGCTCCCTGACGCGCAAACATGGGATTTGCTTTAGCCGTTTACCGCCTCAGAAGGAGGGGTTATGTTTTTTTATAAGGACTTTCAGGATTCGTACATGTTCGGGCCTTCCCGCCTATAATCGGGTACGGTCAGCCTAATCGACTGCTTTCACCAAGCAATAATGTTTAATGTGTCGATGGTGAAAAACTGTAGATGAAGTTTGAGTCGATGCGAGATATATGAATTGATCTGTGAAAGTTTTTATTTTAAATTTTAACGATTCGCTGGCGCTATGGGCAGTAATAATAAGGGAAGGTGCTCGAAACGGGGCCCCGAGTCGCAAATTGTTTAGCCATTGTAACGAAATTGATACTAAACTGTCATTCTATTGCCAACGTGTTTTATTAAGTGTACAGAACTATTACGTACCTATCTAGTGTGAGTGCGAACGATACTGTTATTTTGTACTAATTTAGCTTTTTTCTCATGTAAGTGACTGTTTTTGTCTTTTTTGAGAAATAAATGTCTTTAAACCTAACGTGATTTTCTATACTTCAAACGATACTTCAACCTTCAATACGAAACGGCCAAAACCATTTTACTGCTACTGTATTGAAACACAATTATGATACTCACCGATACCTCAGGATACTCGCGCTGCTCCTCATAACGCCGATGCTACTTCCCGTGAACCCGGGTGTCGGTTTCCTTGCGGAATTCAAAGAACTGGCACTATGGGCGCGTGTGGAATGGATTGCTCTCCAGCATTGCCATGAGTCCTTGAAAAAGTATAACGACAGTCGTTGACCATTCACTGGCGTTGATACTTCCACGGAAGTGCTGTGGGCAAAATTTGCGGCAGCGGCAGAAGTAAGAGCAGGATGAGCATGAAACCGTAGTATTATGGCTCACCTGCGTTTGCCTGTGTATAATTTAGTCGTAAAATCTTAGATTGAATAATAATATTGCCATGTGATGCCGGCTTAGATTAGCATCACCCCATTACTTACCCATGGGTGTCGTAAAAGGCGACTAAGGGATTCGAGGGTTAGATGTGTATTGCAATTTTAGGCGATGGGCTGACAACCTGTCACTGTAGTGAAACACAGTTATCTGATTGACCCTCAAACGTGGTGTTGATATCCGTTTTACGGCCGTTAACGCTCTGCCTACCCCGTAAGGGATAAAGGCGTGATTTATGTATGTATTATAATATTACGTTATCTCTTTACATTTTGTACTTTCTGTGCAATGAAGATGAATAAATAAATAAAATAAACTCTTAATTCTCTTCTTCTCTTTACGAATGTAATTTCTTCATCCCATATCTTCCGTTTCATTTGATCAATGTTTTTATGTTCACGCTAAGTATAACTGAAGGTGGTACGAACCAAAACAGTATTAGATTTAATGGAAGATATTCCCATTTCTGCTTGCGTGTATTCTTGCAATATAGTTAAGATAGTTATATGGTTATATGCACATAGTATACGTTTTATGAAAGTGGGTATTCAGCACCATTAGGGTATTGAAACCTATTAATGAATACATAATAAAAATAAATGTGTGTTTATGATTGTACGTATTCAAACGACTTTCTACTCTCATCTTCCGTTGGCCGATGTGGCGCAGTCGTAGTGCTACTGCCTGCGACATGGTTACGGGTTCGATTCTCGGTGGGTCACTCATAAAGTTGATATTTATCATTTTCTGAATTTGTTCCCAGTGTGGATAGGACACTGCAGGCTGAACCATATCTCTTCGGAGGGCAAACTCAGTTGCTGTCTAAGATTACTTAGACGGCGGTCGTTACACAACCATGCCAAAAGCCTACTAGTAGTAGTAGGTGATAGAAAAACTCTGACACTGACACAAGGGTTTAGCGGGTCGTTTGTCGACTCGGTGTCCCACTCGAAAAGAAGATGATCACTGGGTCTAAAGATGGCAAGAAGGTCTGGGAAGTTGTATAAATGCGAGGGAATCTTATAAGTATCTATAACGTCACCACGGTTACGTTGCTTCTGCAGAGCTTGAAGCCCAAGAATCATTAGTCTTTATTCATGCGTCTTTGGGGCTGGCCAGGTTAATTACACGGCAGGTTACTTTACGCCACCACCATCTGAAAACGATATTTGTTTCAAATTGAAATAAAGACTTTCAAAGCGTGTTATTTACATGAATATAATTCACCGGACCCCCTGAACTGGTAAAACCCCCCAAAAAATGAACCTACTCCAAGCTCAAGAGTACAATACTCCTTTTTTTTGGTAACATTGTTCTACAAACATCATAGGTACGTCTGTTTGGTCTACTACTCACCATATTTGACACCACTTTTATTCACCATTTCAAGTCCACTTTTATTCACCCGAAGAAAATCTGGAATACCTACAACATCAAGGTTAATTTGCCCAGCCAGCACTTCTAGCTGTTTAAAAATAAAAGCGCCAAGTCAGGATAAAGAGATATTAAACTACGTCGTAACATCAACGATGAATCAACGATCTTTATGATTATGAGAACGATACATTTTAGAGATTTTAGAGGCACTGTCATTTCACTTCAATAAGTATAGTTAAAGTCAAAAGTCAAAAGCCTACCCAAGAATTTTAAATTACCTCCGAAGCTCTTTAGAGATACAAGCATTCATAAACAACACAGTAGGTACATACAGATAGATAGACTTCGCTTGGGTAACACAATTATAGACAACAACTTTCGTGGGTTTTTTTTTAAATAAATGTCATATTTATAGTATCCCAAATTGCAAAACTAAAGTTTCGACACTTCAAAAAACCTACAACAACTGCTCAACTCTGTAACAGATTTTATAAGCAATCTTTTCGCAGAAGGTACTGTGGGGACGTAGCTGAAGGAGGCTTCTATCAAAATTAAACACGAGAACGTTTCAACGTTTGAACGTTTACTTTTATACAGAATTGAAAAAAAAACTGGTAAAACAATTTTAAAAACCATACATCGTCTGTGACTGTCGGAACTGACAAAAACTTATTCGAATCGTTTGAACCATGGCGGCTGGTTTTTTCAGCCAGCTCGCAAAGATTAGACGTATGCAAGGCAGTCGGCACAGAACCTGCCTACGTAATATAAATCTCTTTCCTGCAGATTTGCACCTAATCATCCACCTGAGGGTTCCATGATACAGAACCGCGGACTCAGCTCGTTATAGAAATCTCAAGAGCTTTTAAAAAAGGAATTTCTATTACGCGTATTGTTTCGAATTCGATTTCGATAATTTAGTAGCTTTTATTCGTACCTACGGTGTTTTAATGCGTATGAATTTTAAACTTGGGCGAATTAGGAAATCCCGCTTTAGAGTTGTAAGATAATAGCCCAATAGGACTAGCTTTGATGCACTGAGTGATGCCGGCTTAGAATAGCATCACCCCATTTCTTTCCCTTGGTAGTCGTAAGAGGCGACTGTTGGAATCGCGAGTGTGTATTGCAATTTTAGGCGATGGGCTGACATCCTGTCACTATGGCGACAATTTTCCGAATGGTCTTCAAGTATTTATCAGACGTGTCGCAAATGACCGTTTTGCGGCCGTTTTACGCTCTGCCTACCCCGCAAGGCGTAATATATGTTGGGCAGTTTTTCATGTTAAAAAATATTAAAATCATTTATTTTCCGCTTATAGTTTCTAGACCATTGGCCAAACCCTTTTAGGAATATACTAACATACTTTCGTTTGCAATGGATATAAGCGTTTCCGTAACACACCTATTAATAACCTATTTAATCCCAATTTCCAATTATATTTTAAAAATAACTTTGAATTCCTATTCCCAAAATTTTGTATCTCAATTCCTTATAATACACTTATATCGCACTCTTAATAAAATAACGACCTAATCCAAAAACACAAATTTTTGGGTATCGATGAAAAACGTTTGTTGAATAAACAGAATAATTTTTAAATGGCTGTAGAATTAAAAGTAAAAGGCAAAGAATGAAACTTGAACCACCTAACTAATCCTAAGAAAATGTTCTTTTAAATGCATTAAAATTTTCACAAATATTCACATCCATTAATTAAAAAAAGTTAATTATTTGTAACCCTTTAGAATTGCGTCATTATTTCATGAAAAATTTGAAATAAATATTGACCTAAGTTAAAATCGGTCTTTGTTTTACCAAATCAAACATGAAGATCTCCGACTCATTTTGAATTAAGTCACTATTTTACTAAAAAGCTAAAAGAAAATACAATTTATTTAAAAATAAGTCTATAACTTAAACATGTGACTCAAACTCAAATCGCGATATAGCGACTAGCAAATGGTCAACAGAACACAGTCCTATTACAATGAAACTATTAAGATTATTTTTTTCTGTCATATGGGACACTGAGTCGACAAATGACCCAATGAACCCTTTGAATAAACGTATTTAAATGTAATTTAAATGCGCCGCGGTCGCTATAAATGGTGCGGTGGCTGTTCTCATTGCAACGGAGACGGTTTCTACAAGGAAAATTAAGTGAAAATGAGAAACTTAAACTAAACAATATTTGTTCGCTAGTGTGGTTTGGTTGGCAGCGCTTCTACCCGATGTTACTTATTAGTTGCTAGCGTTCAGATGCTCTCTTTTATTCTGATGTCCACCTTCCTCACGCTGCTGTCTGCTTTGTGATACGTAGCGATGGCTCGTCCGCGTGGCCAATTGTCAGGTGTTTTATGGTAGAGTGT
Source organism: Tuta absoluta (assembly GCA_027580185.1). Classification (NCBI taxonomy): domain Eukaryota; kingdom Metazoa; phylum Arthropoda; class Insecta; order Lepidoptera; family Gelechiidae; genus Tuta; species Tuta absoluta. Next base: position 4,538,845 of record JAQAHW010000029.1, on the reverse strand, counting down.
TGTTCACGATCTACACGATGTTGTTGGATTTCATTGCGGCTTGACGTGGGGCTCCATCAATCTATATTAATATTGAGTATTTGGGTGAAATATACATCGGCAAGGCACTGCGACGTTCTTTATGTGTTTTTCTCGATGAGGTCATGATTATCAAAGGGACGACAAGCGAGTCGTGTACAAGGACACTAAGTAGTACCGAAGTGATTGTGAGTAAGTCATGAAAAATTACTTTGGCTTATTTAGGTTGATGGAGTTGTGCGTTAAAGGTTTGCTGTTGACCATAAACTTCATTTCAGTGATCAGAGAGTAGAGTACTTCCTTTTGAAAGTGATCGCCCGGTAGTGAGTTGCACAGGACTGTCTTAACACTCACTAGGCTTTTCCAGGTCCTGACATTAAGAGGGTGTGAAACACAAGCTGTTATTTTGATCGTAGCTGTCTTCTGTATTATACTGTCGATAGCTCGTCGGAGTTCTCTGGCGGTTTCTTGTAGTTCGGTGGATATTGGACCAACTTTTTTCCATGTAATGGAGCGCCAGGCCTAGTGAGCGATGCGGCGATCCCAAAAAATACACGGCGTGCGTGCTGAGCCAGATGAATAGCGTGACGATAAGGGACTCAAAATAGACTTATATGAAAGTGCGCAATGACGTTGCTCCAGACGAGGAGGTGGGTGGTATACTGTGGCAAACCGCGGTGGAGACGTCTTACTTATTTTTCAAGAAAAATAGCGGTGCAGCGTGGAACGCGTCGACAGTCCTTTGACTGCTGCATTCGCGTGATGAAGCTGACGGTGTAACACCCGCTTGAAAAGGAGTGCCACACGATTGCCGTCGATGACTGTGGTCGCCTATTCTTCTAGAGCTAGCTCTATGGTAGATGCATCATTCAGTTTCGTTTTCAATTTGATGACCCCGTCGATCCTAAATGACAAGTAGGCGGAGTCGGGCTTCTATAAACGGAAACGAATACTACTTTTTGTGTCTTATTAGTTCGCTTATGGGCCGGGCCTACCATTATAGACAAATGACAATACTGGTTTTGAAAAAGTTTTCGATTGACTGTAGAACGTGGTAAACTCTGGCTTTGGAAAATCGATCAGGATCGAATTGAGGATTGCTTTGCTGAGTGAGAAATAGGTTACGTCTTTTCTCGCCCGTGTGTGGCACAGGATGTTTCAGGTGCGGGCTTCTCGGTGGGCAATGTTGGAATAGCGGATAATGACACTAGCACTACCAATATCGTAAGTCAAATTTGTCGCAAACGTTTCGGGCGTCATCGGTGACTTTGAATTTAGTCGGTATCTGTCGTTTTGTGATATTCCCAACATATTGTATCACCAATATTCCGTGCGAAACGTATGGATCTCAACACCTTGCACCGTCTTTTAACAAGGTGAGCACAGTGTGACTATCTGTCTTACGGAGAACGGCTTGCGGCATGCTCTTTGATGACGATGGCAGCCATGTTACATCGCATGATAATGGCGTCATGACAAGCGACGTGCTGATTTAGCCGTCTAGTCGACGAAAACGTGTTCTTAGTAGGAGATTTATTGTGTAAATGTAGTGAAGGTGGCACCTTGGTAGCGTGTCGTGTACTAATTTTTTCAAGTTAGCTTTCCCTACCCAGTCTGCAATGTGACAAGATTTTAATCCTGTTAGTACTCACTTATTTGGCTTGTGATGTGATGGACGACGTAAATTTGAGTGATTTAAGAGATAAAGTGCGGTATTCAGTGCTTTCCTATGTAGAACGTTCTGTAGTAAACACTTCAAACGATAGACGTGTGATGTAGTGATTCAAGGCGAACTCTACGGTATGCGGCTGGAGATGAGACCGAGTTGGTACACGTTTAGCCTTGACATCGTCGAGTTTGACGGCAGCAATCGAGGTGCCGATGATTCCAACTATGGTTCAATATGATTACTTTTCAGTCGGAGGATTAAAGAGAGGAACTGCTAAAGAGTTAAACTCACTACCTGCGTCTGTGTTTCCAAACGCATACAACCCTAATCTCTTCAAAGTAAGAGTGAACAGGCTTCTTCTGAGTGAGCTCGCTCCATCTTAGACTCTGTTTCTGTCCTATGACCTAGACTAGAGTCAAGTGCAAACCCATCATTAATAAAATAAAATAAATTATTGTACTAAAAATATAGAAAATTCATTGAATTTTAAGAGAAGTAAAACGTTAAACCTATTTGTAAATAGCTTTCGGTACAAAACCTCAAGATAAGGATAAAATGCGAAGTGAGACACCAAGTTAATACGTTAAATTATGTTATGATATCAGTCGAATACAGGTCAAATTTGAAATAATACCGAAGTTATTTCATTATTTTTGCTAAAACAAAGACTCAACTAAAAATGTTACCAGATTTTTTTATCATTAGAAATACAACAAAGACCTAATACCAGTTAAGTCATATAAATAACAAATTTTTCAAAACAATACAGGCTTATCTCTAAATGGGTCAGTGAGCTTTTCCAAAATTTTCGTAAAATACAGACCTAATTTAAAATGAGTCAAGCAAACATCGCAGGTATTTTGTAAAACAAAGACCAAACACTAAATCGGTCATTATTTTATAAAAACTTTTCAACTACGCTCGCCTCAACTTTTGATAAAACAACGGCTCATTTCAAAATCAGTCGTCTTTTTATAAAAACGTTGCATGCAGCCACTGACGCAAGACTAAATCGGTCATTATTTGACTGAAGAGATAGGAGTTCGGGGCGGGAAAGATATAGACTCATCTTATTTTGAACCTTATCGTGTAAGAGATAGGGTTGTATTTTAAAGTCTATGTTGTGGGCCCTGCTCTAATAAGTCAGTTTTTCACAAAAACTCATTTTGGCCAAATTTTGATTTAAGTCGTTATTTTACTAAGAGTGCGATATCTTCAATCACTAAGTCATTCATACCAACAAACCTAAATATGCTGTCTATCTATGAAGCAAAATCATTAAACCACACAGGGATCTACCCCTTTGCCCGAAAGGTGTCTGTTTCATGAATATTCATATACAGGGTGGACTGCCTCCAATAATGTTGCCGTTTCACCCCTCAGCCTGTATAAGGGCTGTTGTTAATAGTTGATAGGTTTGTGTGATGCTGGCTATTAATATTTAAGGAGATATTTGGGGAGATGAAAAGGTGTGATTATAAGATTGGATTGGATGAATAAATGACATAAAAGTATGGAAGTCAACATGACAAGGTTTTTTATGGTGGAGGAAATTGTTTTGCTCTTGGGCTTCAGCATAAACAAAAATAATATAAAAGTACCTAAATAATGTTTAAATAATTCTGGTTTTAAGTAATAATACAAGAATATTATTTCGATGCACTTCATAAAATACTAAATCTAGTAATCTTTTAAGAACTGCGAGTCGGACCCTCCCACCAAGGGTTCCGTCACATGCAAATTAAGCCCTTTCGTTCATACAGATAAAGGATCAAGGTCAAGTAGTCTTAGTACGGTATCATTACTAGCCTCAATTTTAAGATTTTGTATTTTTTTGGCCCGCTAAGAAAATAATTCCAAAACTTGTAAATCAGAATCCACAAGAAGTTGCTACGAATGTTGTGTACATCTATTTCAGACAGACAGTGTCTTATATATCAGAATATATTTTAATTTGTAAGAATTATGATGTTTCATTTAATAAATAAAAAATAAAGAAATACCCTGTGAAGTTTGGTTTCCTTGAGAGGGTCATAAATATGCGTTTTATAAAGCACAAATGGTCGTTTTATTTTTTAAATGTCTGTAGCTTGATTTTTTCACAGACTGACGGACAGACAGGAAAGTGATCCTATAAGGGATACATTTTTTTTAGTTAGTGGTACAAAACCCCTAATATATGAGCTTTTTATTTTTTGTGTGCCGTGTGATGCCGGCTTAGAATAACATCACCCCATTTCTTACCCATGGGTGTTTTAAGAGGCGACTAAGGTACTCGAGGGTATGTATTGCAATTTTAGGCGACAGGCTGACAACCTGTCACTATAGTGATACACAGTTATCTGATTGATCCTCAAACTTTTGTCAGACGTGGTGTTAATATCCGTTGAACGGCCGTTGACGCTCTGCCTACCCCGTAAGGGATATAGGCGTGATTTATGTATGTATGTTATTTTTTGTGGTTAAAAAATTACTCATACTTTTATTACGCACATTTTGGTCCTTTTTTTTGATATTTTTAATAAGTAAGTATTAAGTATATTTGAATTTAATTCAATTATGATTAACAGAAGAAATAATAGAGTCTATCATCATCATTTAAAATACATCTGCTCTCTTCCCACGACGGAGCTGACACTGCAATCGGGAGTCTCTTCCCATCTTCCTCTCTTGTCGCTATCCACATCTTGATCTCCCCCTTCTGGAAGAAGTCTATCTTCTCGAATATACACGACGGAAACAACATATGGTCTTCGCTCTTGTCTCTTCTTATGATGGTGAAATGAGTTTCAAAGTTGTCCGGGAACGTCACTTGGAGCTCGAATTTTCTTTCGTCGAGAACGGATATGTCCAGTTTGTGAAGACACTGCAAGGAATACTTTGGTTAGAAATAAAAATAATTTTGTACGATGGTGTTTTTTGCACTCACGGTGCTATATTACTTTCGTAAATGAAAATGAGGAATTTAAAAATGTTAGCGAGACGGCCGGGGATTGAACTCGGGACCTGTGGAGTACCGCCCACCACTCTGCCACTGAGCTACCGGCGCCCCGACCGAACACGTAAAATTTTCAACTTCTTGATACTTTCAATTTTTATTTTTCATAAAAATTATACTTTTCTTATTTAAAAAAGTACGAGCAGGAACCATTAACATAACATAGTTTCCATTGTTCCTGTTTATGTCTTTATGTACAATAAATGGTTAAATGATTTAATGATAATTAGCACACAACAAAGTACGTACGTCGCTGCGTATTTTTAACGCACCGTAACACATACGTCTGTTAGACGAAAGGAAATTGCGAATTCCGATCTTATTTTCATACAAATCCGGCTACGGTGCGTGCATACGGATACTTCTGTAAGTTGTTTGACAGACAAATCCGTAATGCACCCAAGCCATTTTTTATGGTAATAAATAAGATCTGAATTCGCAATTTCCTTTCGTCTGACAGACGCATGCGTTACGATGCGTTAAAAACACGCAGCGACGGACGACAAGTAGGAGAACCGCCTAAACGTTTACAAACCTTGTTCTTCCAATGTTCGATATCTTCATTTGTAACGGGAACCACTTTGATTTTCGGTGCCGGACAGACGAACCCTTCGCCACCCAAGGGTTTCACGTGAGCCATACTCCAATCTCCTAATAAATCTTCGGATTTTACAATTCTCTTCACAAAATCCCCCGAGTTCAAACATTTTGGCTTGCCTGCTTGGGCCACAACTATTAATACACAACTTAGTATTACCCTTATGAGAGACATGTCGAATAGTGAATGTAGCTAAGATCCTGTTTAGAAACTAATCAACATTGATCAGGGATTCAACTCTGTGACTGTAATTGAGGTAACATAATCTGTTATGACATACATTGCTGTTTTATGACAAAAGATAATCTTATCCAAGAGATCATATTTATTAATAGAGCAATGGAAATTAAACATACTTAAATAAATATATCACGCCTATAAGCTGGTGGGGTAAGCAGAACGGCTGTAAAAATGGACATTTACGCCACATCCGAATATCATAAAAAATTATGTATCACCATAGGGACAGGTTGTCAGCACATCGACTTAAATTGCATTAAACATGTAACTTACGACACCTACGAGAAAAAAATGGGGCGATGCTATTCTGAGCCGGCATCACACGGTAAATGGAATGGAAATGGAATTAAAGAGCTATGAATACAGATATTAATCAAGTGAACAATAATATTTGCTTATCGTAGCAAAACATCTTAATTATTTAGACGTAATTATGAGGGAGCAAAGATTATCGTTGGTAATTAATATTGTATTTCCTGTTTATTAACTTGAATGACTTAGTTGATCAATGTGATATTTTGACGCAAAATACACGTTATCTGTCAAAATAAAGTGACGATGAAAACAATCGGGACTAAATTGACGAGATATGGTGAAAAACCCATTGTCATTCTTAAACTTATCCAGAATTTAGCTAGTTTTTTAACTTTATTGAAAGTGGCAGCGCTAATTTAAGGTAAGTTACGTAAGTTAAGAAAAAATATTTCCCCGAATTGCCCATAATTTTCTGTGTGCTGAACGTAAATTAAAAATATATTAAGTAGATACATACTACTTCTTGATGATAATATTTTAAGTCCAGGAGTTTGATTTTTTAACTAAAAGAAATTCGACCAGCACTCACGTTGGCAATTCAGTCTCTCACGAAATCCAATTCAACAGTGAAACGAAAAGTAATTGAAAAAGTTGTTGCGTCAAATCGTATTCTCGCAGTCAATGTTTAACTTGTCATGTGATTTTGACCATCAGCTCTTTTGGAGAATGGCAGAAAATTTTTCATAGCTGGAAATATTCATGGGAAAACCGCAGATAGACAAAGCGTATGCGTGCGTGATTTCAATTGCGAATGGTTAGGAAATCGAGCACCAGGAGAATAATACAAAATGACTTGGTTGTACGTTTGACATTTGTACCTATAAAAGATCCTAACTAAATTACCTATTATTATTATTATGAAAAACATAATTATGAAAAGTTATTAGGTTCACAAGTATTGTGTAGATATGTTATATGTGTAGAATTGATGAAATCACTATACTCGTAACTAACATACTGAAACTTCGGATATTTTATAAACAACGACAAAAAGTTTCCACACAAGTGCGCAATCTAAAAATTGGCTAAAAGCGAGTCAAATTGCATAAAATCATGTTTGTTGAATGGGAGTCTCCGTGTTTTTTTTTTCATATTTTTGTTGTTATACTATCAACAGTAATACAGGTTCTGTGAAAATGACAATTGTCTAACGAATACCGTTCATGTAAAACAACAGCCTCCAAACCATTATAGATAAAATCGTGTAAAAATGACACGTTTTTGTATGGGAGCCCTCCGTAATGTTTTAAATCCTAATTTTTAGTATTTGATATTGTAGTAATAATGAACAATTGTGAACATTTAAACTCTCTAACTATCACGGTTCATTATATACAGCCTGATGACAGAAGTACAGACGGACGCACAGATCGCGAAGTCTTAGTAACTTAGGTTCCCGTTTTTTTTTTTAGTTCGGAACCCTAAAATTGAACTCTAAACAGCTGAGTTGCTTGCGTCATAAATAATTATTTTCTTACGTGTACGCCTATGCATAAGGCAACATCAAACTTCGTTGTTATTCACACAAAGCAACCTCGGAGGGAAAATGTAACATAATTTCCTGGTAAAAGTTGGTTAAAAATGGAGTCGCAGGCAGGAAGGCAGGTCGGTGCAATATTTCAGGAATCAATTTCAAAGCACTTCCCGTGTCGCCGTGCGGAGTCGCGACCATAGACAAGAATTATTGTCTCTAATGTCCTTGGAATTTATGGCGCGAATTTACGGGGGAAAAGGTTTATGTTGCATTTTTTCCTACATGGATAATGTTGGGAAAAGGCTGGGCATGTCGAAATTGCGACTAAAGTACTTAATTGATATCTCCTCTATGTTCAAGAAGTTGTGTTCTAATACTAAACGATGATGTCTAATTATTATTATTAGCTCATGTCGTCCTACTGCAGGGCATAGGCCTCGCTCCCTTTCTTCCATTCCTATTTCGGGCCTCTTCCATCTAATTTCGGTCATGTGCATAAAGTATATATTTGTATGCTTTTCCAATCAGACCTACAGTTTGTCAATCTATTCTTGTAGCTGGTTTGTTAAGGTTGTTTAGTTCAGTTGTTGAGAAAGCACGTCGAAATATCACACACAGAAGTTATGTTGAAGATTTATTAAAATGATAGAATTGACACAGTATTAGTTCGTGGTGACTTCTTTCTATGGCGTGGTACTGCACTCTAAAGTAAATTATTGCTAATCGCCGGCGGCGCGACAATAGGTCGCAACGTAAGCATAATATGCTTACGTTGCCAATGTGCGGTTTAAACCGTACAATGTATAATATGTCATATTATATGCTTTTCAGTGATGATGATGATGATTGTTCCGACCGATTTCGGGCATTGCGACCACTTACAATTTTTATAAAACTCCTAGTCAGAGCGTCGTAGATGCGCTCGGAGATGGCTACCATATAGCCATCTTTTCTGCAAACTCTCGTGCGCAATGTGGGCAGGTAAGCTTGCTATTCACATAAATGTAGTTAATGACTGCGGGTGGACGGGCCTTCAGCTAACCACGCTTAGTATCAGGGTGTGTTTTAGGCTGCTCTTCAAACTCGCCGTTTCGCCTTTTTACCATCCCGATAAAATTTATGATTACAAACTCAGCTAATACTAATCAACGACTTTTTTAATTTTATTACAAATAACAATAAACCGGGTACGGGTTAATCCAAAAACCTATTGCAATTCATAATCCAATTCCCTTAAAACCTCGGCTATAATTTTCAGTTGGCAACCCTCAGTTCCGCGTAATCGTTATCAGCGGTTCTTAAATCGGTGCATCCGGCTCGAAGGACCATAAAATGTTTTTATAGGCCCTCTGGCGAGGTTATGCCGAGTTATACCACTGAGGAACGCTTTTTTAAATGGTTTGTACGCTTGCGAGCTTTATTCGCGTTAGAAATTGTGGTTAGTGGGAATCCTACGTGTTTGTGTAGCGTAACACTGCATTTTACACGTAGTTTCATTATTGTTAGTGCGGGTAATTCAGAACGTAAAATAAAACTTTCAATAACATAGAGTGAAGAATGAACATTTTTCTCTAAGAAAGAAATCATTTGAACATTTTTACATACGCAGGTTTTTTTTCGTATTTAGATACTATTGCATAAGGTTGATAAGTTAAGTTTCATGGTCAAACTCATTAATCTCTCTTAATCTTAACACATTTTCAGTAAAACGTTATACAAATTATAATAACTGTACAAGCCATGTACATTTTATATTTCGATAATTTTCTAATTTTGTGCATGTGACGTAGGAATTGTATGATTCAATAATAATGCTAGCGCGTGCAACCTACTTTTGACACTCTGCGTATTTTTAAGTTTAGTGCATTAAAATGACTTCATAGCATCGGTTGTGTTTACTTCATATTCAAGAAATCCTTGATAAGTTCCTGCCGTTCCCCATTGACTCATTGACTATTAATGAACAGACCATACTGGCCCGTTCATTTGGTCCTTCGAGCCGGATTGAAAATTTTGGTGTTGTGTCTTATTGCAACTAGCGCATCGGCTTGCCGGCCTCCCAGAAGCGGGTCTCACCGGTTAAGTTTAGACGGGCGTATTGGTTGTACGTGAGGCATAATCGTCGAAAAAATATCAACGTCCGGATAACAGGAAATACTTTCCGCACCATTGACTTGGATTACAGTGAAATCCCAAAGTGACTAGTGACGTTTGGTGTTGTTAATACTTGGCAGCATCTACATCGGACATCCATCCTATTGACAAGGTATACTACCTTATATTGACGTATCTTTGTTGGTAATTACCGTAATCAACAATGGCAGAGCTCATCAAGAGGCAAAAGGGAATTATTAACGAAATCCAAAGCACTCACTCAAACTTTAATAAAGATAGTTGTAGAAAAACTGTGACTTATCTTAAAAGAAGAATCAATATACTTGACAGCCTATGGACAGAATTTGACATCAATAATGCACAAATTATGCAAAGTGACGAACCTAACTTGGCGGAATCTGACTATATCGCCAAAAATATTTATGCTGACACTCAGAAGCTGTACGAAAGGATCAAGGGTGTTATTCAAAGCTATTCAAGCACCTCTGGGGGAGAAGAAACCAAGCCTGAAGGAACCGCCTCTTCAGCGCCTTCTGTTGACGATCTACTAAGCGAACAAAAAACAAATTTTCGTGCGTTTCGAAGACTAATACACAGCATTGACATAGAGAAAATTCATGAAAAATGGGAACTTGAAGACGAACTAAAAAATCTGCAATCCCGTTGGCGTAACATTGACAATTTGCATCTTAAAATTGACAACATTCTAGAAGGTGAAGACAATGACTACGAAGAGCAATTTTCCACGTATGAAAATAAATTTAAGGACATGAAACGACTTTTAAATAAGAAAATTTCATCTACTTCTCATCAATATGAATCCACGCCAAAAATGGACGTTCCTGTTTTTTATGGTGACTACACGCAATGGCCGACTTTCTTAGATTTATACAAGAGCAGCATTCATGACAACCCTACATTGACCGACGCACAAAAAATGCAGCATCTGAAAGGAAAACTGAAGGGTGAAGCTCATCGCATTATTCAACATTTGAACGTGTCGTCTGAAAATTATAAAACTGCATGGGAACTGCTTTACCATCGATACAACAATATCCAAGTTTTATTTACAAAAAACATTGAAGTTTTCCTCAGCCAGCGTAACGTGGAGAAGCAAACATCTTCAGAGCTCAGGCGTATCTATGACACAACAATGGAATGCATTCACGCCATACACAACCTTGGCGTAGACACGACGACCTGGGACCCCATAATTGTTCATCTTCTAGTGAAAAAACTAGATCCTGAAACAAGAAGCAATTATATGGAATCACGAAAAAGTCCACGTGACCTTCCATGTTTCGATGAACTGATGACATTTTTAGACTCAAAGGTCGCTGCCCTCGAGCCTATGTGCAAAAAAGAGAAAGAAAATTGGTCATCGATGAAACAAAGCATTGCAAACAGAAACAAAGAAAAATCATCATTCAATACTGGCAATAAAGTGATATTTAATAAATCAACGTATGCTGTTACGACAAACACTGCGAATTGCGTTCTATGCAATATTCCTGACCACGCATTATACCAATGCACGAAATTTGACGCCATGACGCCCGAAATGAAAATAAAAACCATTAATAAATATCATCTTTGTAAAAATTGTATGTTTGTCCACGAGAGAAATATCTGCCAATCAGCAAAACGCTGCAAAATCTGTTTTTTGGCTCATCATACTAAACTTCATGAAGCGATGAAAGGAAATGCAACTACAAGCAATTCGCCACGCCAGCAAAACGTAAACCACGTCGCGAATCCTCTAAAGGAAAAACTTCTGACTACTGTCCAGATAAGAGTACGAGCAATTGACAATACTTTCGTGACTATGAGAGCACTGTTAGATCAAGGTTCAGACACAACCTTGATTTCAGAAAAAGCAGCTCAGCGACTAGGACTGCCGCGCCAACCACATAGCGCTACGGTGACGGGTGTTGGCGGTTCAAAAAGTAAAATCAAAGGAAAACTACAGCTGGATTGCTTTTCAATACACGATGACTATCACTTTACGACAGAAGCTTTAGTGATGCCGAAGCTACTGAACTGCATTCCAAATATAACTTTCAATGAAAATCGATATTCTCACATTGAACACATTCAGCTTGCCGATCCAGATTACAACATCTCGAAACAAATTGACATGTTACTTGACGTCGTAGTTTACGCTGAAATCCTTATGAGCGGTTTAATCAAAGGATCTAATGAAGAACCTATCGCCCAACTGACTAAACTCGGATGGATACTATCTGGACAAGTCGAAAAAACCTATAAGTGCAACGTTGTAATCAATAATATTGAAGATATCGCCAACTACTGGGAGATAGAAGAGATTCACACTGAATCAAAAACATTGACACAGCAAGAACAATTTTGCGAAGACCTATATGTAAAAACCACGAATAGGTTGCCTGACGGGAGATACGAAGTACGTCTGCCTATGAAAGAGGGATTCGAGAAACATCTTGGACACTCAAAAGCACGTGCGATCGCCCAGTTTAAACAACTTGAAAATCGTCAGGCGAAACATCCCAATCTATTTGAAAAATATCGCCAATTTATGACCGAGTATAGAGACCTAGGTCACATGAAACTATGCACAGAACAAAAACAGCCTATGTACTACTCGCCGCACCACGGAGTAATTCGAGAATCTTCTACTACTACTCCAGTTCGCCCAGTTTTCAACTCGTCCTCAAAATCATCTTCGGGATACAGTTTGAATGACTTAATGGAATGTGGTCCTAAATTACAACAGAACATCATGGATTTACTACTCAAGTGGCGAACTTATAAATACGTCTATATGGCAGATTGCGAAAAAATGTATAGATGTATATTAGTGCAAGCTGACCAACAACACCTGCAAAAAAAAATATGACGAGATCACCCTCAAGATTTACTACAAGAATACCAGCTATGCACAGTGACATATGGAATGAAAGCTGCGCCTTATCTTGCCATGCGCACAATGCAACAACTTGCTCATGACGATCGAGAAAAATATCCACTGGCGGCTGACGTATTGAAAAATGACTTCTATGTGGATGACTTATTAAGTGGAAGCCACAGTATTGAACATGCGCGCGAAGTTCAACATCAGCTGATTGAATTATTAAAAGGTGCAAAAATCAACCTTCGAAAGTGGTGTAGCAACAGCCCTGAACTATTGACGTCACTATCAGCAGAACAAATAAATCCGTCTACAATTGACTTCAAACATGCAAACTCCGCAAAAGCTCTCGGATTGCAATGGAGCCCTGCAAATGACTTATTCAAATTCAAACAAATTGACGATAATGACAAATCAAGTAAAACTATATGTACTAAAAGAAGCTTACTGTCCAATATTTCAAAAATATTTGACCCGCTGGGATGGCTCTCACCTCTCACGATTAGAGCCAAGTTACTATTTCAGAAACTTTGGGAAGTAACTATGGAATGGGACGACGTCGTTCCAGATGACATTCTACGAGAGTGGAGCAAGCTAAAAATTGACTTACAACAAATTGATCAAATTGACATTCCACGGTGGATCGGGAATCTACATACAACAATAGAAATACACGGATACTGCGATTCCTCCGAACGTGCTTACGCCGCTGTTGCCTACTTAAAATCCACTGATGACAAAGCGAATACCACAGTAAGAATGATTGCTGCGAAAACAAAACTTGCACCTCGAAAAAATACAATGACCCTACCACGATTAGAGCTATGTGGTGCTCTATTGCTGAGTAAACTTATTAAAAATATTATAAAGGCATTATCTCTGACTAACACTCCAATCTACTGCTGGACAGACTCACTTATAGTACTCGGTTGGCTCCAAGGAAGCCCGTTGCGCTGGAAATCATTTGTCGCGAACCGCACGAAAGAAATTCTGGAAGTAGTGCCTACATCTTGCTGGCGTCACGTGAGTTCCGGTGAAAACGCTGCTGACTGCGCAACAAGAGGCTTGACTACGTCACAACTGCTTCAACACACGCTGTGGTGGCAAGGTCCTGCAAGAATCCACACTGACATCTCTAAAGATATTCCACATATTGACGAGCCTCAAATCGAAATCAAAAAAGAACCCATTACTTGCGCAACTACAGTTTCATCATCGATCATTGAAGACTTATTGAATAAACACAACTCAATAAGGCACATTGTACGCGTCACAGCCCGCATATTACGTTTCATAACAAACGTACGTCACCGCGTGACGAAACAACAGCTGTCGCCGATCAAGACTTGCATATCTGGCATTATTCGTGAAGCGCCGAGTTATACTACTTATGTGACTGCGAATGAAATAGAACACGCCTATGAAATCATAATCAAGACTGTTCAAGCGAGGGAATTTCAAACTGACATCCAGCAAATAAAACAAAGAGGTTCCGTGGCTACTAAAAGTCGCTTACTGACGTTATCTCCTTACCTTGACGAAAAAAGAAATGTACTTTAAGTGGGAGGAAGATTGCAATACTCAAAACTGACTGACAAAGCGAAGCATCCTATAATATTGCCCAGAGATTGCAAACTGACGGAGCTACTTGTCTATCACGCTCACCAACATACTCTGCACGGTGGACCCAGTCTCACACTGACTTACTTAAGACAACAGTACTGGATCATCGGCGGCATACGTACAATTAAAAAGTACCTGCGGAACTGCGTACGTTGTGCTCGATTCAACCATCATAATCAACAACAAAAAATGGCGAACTTACCGGAGCCCAGAGTGACACCTTCTACGCCTTTCTCCCATACTGGTGTCGACTTTACAGGAGTATTCGAATTAAAAGCAAATACAGGCCGTGGGATAGCTACTAGACGAGGCTACGTCGCAGTTTTCGTATGCTTTGCGACAAAAGCAATCCACCTGGAACTCGTATCTGACTTGAGCACTCCAGCGTTTCTCGCAGCCTTCGAGCGTATGTGTAATAGAAGAGGAACACCAGCACACATGTATAGCGACAATGGCACTAACTTTGTCGGCGCATCGAGGCTCCTGAAAAAAGAATACAAAGAAGTACTCCAAACAATCAATCATGACTTTTTATCTGAAGTATCTGGCAAGGGTGTTACTTGGCATCTGAACGTACCTGCATGGCCTAGTGCTGGTGGATTATGGGAAGCAGCAGTCAAAAGCACCAAGCGACATCTTAAACGAGTACTTGGAGAGCAAAAATTGACGTTCGAAGAGTTTACTACATTACTGACTCAAATCGAAGCGTGCCTCAACTCTCGGCCGCTTTGTACACTTACAGAAAATGTAGAAGATGACTACTTGACTCCAGGACACTTTCTAGTTGGGCGTCCTCTACTATCCCCACCAAGGAAAGAAAAGGACCCAAAATCCATCAAAACTCGCTGGGAACTCATCGGAAAAATGCAACGTGAATTTTGGCGAAAATGGTCTTCTGATTACTTGCAACAACTACAAACAAGAGCCAAGTGGCACTACCACAAAGATGACTTAAAGGTTGACGACGTCGTTCTCATAAAAGAGGATAACATGCCACCAACCAAGTGGGCAATGGGCCGGGTGAAAGCTGTTCACCCCGGCAAGGATGGACATGTTCGAGCTGTCACATTGAAGACAAAGAATGGAGAAATGCAGCGTCCAATCATCAAATTGGTACCCCTGCCTGTACATAACAAAACTGACTACACTGATTGTATCACACCTGATACTGACGATGACGCTTCCGATGACGCCAAAAATACAAAACCAAGAACCTCAAGAACAAGATCTAAGATCCACTATATTTTGACGACCATGCTGCTATTACTGACATGCATGATGCCTGTAAATGCATGGTTGACAAAAATACAGAGTCTTAACAACAACACTGTTTACTTCGACAAAATATCTGATATACGAATTATTCAAGACCGATGGAAAATGATCGTATATTACAACATGACTACCTATTGGCAAAATATGCAAGCTGTTGAAAAGTACATTTCTTCGCTGAACAAAAGTTGCGCAAATGACGACACTAGCTACCTGCCGGTGATGACGCAGTTTGAACATGAACTCAACGAGCTACGTCATTACAATGACTTACTGACTAATCAACATCATATAGCACAAAGAAGGAAGCGAGGACTGGTAAACGGGCTTGGCTACTTAGCTAACACCTTGTTCGGGGTACTAGATGACAGATTTGCTCAACAGTATGAAAATGACATTGAAACCGTAAAACAACGAGAAGATCATCTGCTTGCCTTATACAAAAATCAGACTTCAATCATGGAAGCAGAAAATAACATTCTAAAGCGGAATGAAGCCGTGATGAATAAGCAATTTGACCACATAAACCAACACCTTAGAATGATAACACATGAACTGAACCAAATTCAAATTGAATACCGAAGTACTTTACAAGCCTTTCACATTATGTCATCTCTATTATCCGCAGATGTGATCATCTCCAATCTTCGAAGAACCTAAGATACGTTACTTGACATCGTTACCGATATCTATCATGGAAGATTGAATGTACATCTACTTTCGCCTCAACAAATTCAACAACAATTGAATGTGATATCAGGACAACTACAGGGTGATGTAATTGTGCCCACTGACAATGCTCGAGACTTGTACGGACTTTTAAAAGTACATGCTACAGTGACGAGAAAATTTCTGATAATGGAGATCAGCATACCACTTATCAACAGAGACGTATTTGAATTGAGTGACGTCATAGACATTCCGCAGAGAAGAGGGGAAAATATGTTCGTATACACTAACACAGAAACAAAATACTTGGCAATCAACGTGAGAAAGGACACTCTGATACCAATGACAGATACTGACGTACGAGCCTGCACACGACATACACTAAATCAAATGATGTGCCCTGTGAACCACCCTGTATATACTATGCAAGTTGGAACATCCCTATGTGACATGCAATTGCAAATAAGTAATAGAAATAAACCTTATTGCCAAGCAGAAGTGAAGCAATGCACCGACAGATGGGTCAAGTTACACAGACAAGATACTTGGCTATTTTTATGTTGTAAACAATGTTCAGTACGTATTATTTGCGCGGCGGAAGTTATGACAAAGTCATTGCATGGAAATGGGCTGATAACACTTGATAAAGGTTGCATCATTAAAGGAGAAACCTTTTCGATAAATGCGCAACATGACTACATGAACGAAATATATATACATCATGAACTGAAAATTGACACTACGATGCATATGCAGTCATTGAATGACATCATGAAAGTCCCATTGCCTGATTTCATCTCAGAATCCCATGACGAAACCTTTAATTCAATAAAAAAGAATATTGACGCAGCGAAAAACGTTGAACTAGAAAAGTTCTCGAACGTACATCAGACGCATTATATAGCAATCTACTCAATTCTATTGATTGTGATATCGCTACTGCTTTCAATTCTGTACTGCCAACTGAAGTCTAGATGGAACAGGTCCAAAAGACACACCGTTGATGAAGATAAAGAAACTTCAGCGTCGACGAGTGCGTCACCTACCTCTGATCTCATCATTACGCCACCGAAGGCTTTTATGACATCCTCTAGGAAAACTGATGACTTGACACAGTCCCTGCCCAGAATTGACTTTGGGACTTCTCCAACTCATCCAAAGAAAAACATAAAATTTAATCTGAGTGCGAGTACAAGTGATTTAAACCTTAAATAAGTAGATATTAATATTTGACATGTAATTTTATAAGCACGCTATTTATATTTAGTTTTTATATTTTTTACATTTGACTTTGTAATTTTTATTGATTTTATTAGTAAATTTATATTTCTTTTCTTGTAGTGGCAATATGTACAAGCCATGTACATTTTATATTTCGATAATTTTCTAATTTTGTGCATGTGACGTAGGAATTGTATGATTCAATAATAATGCTAGCGCGTGCAACCTACTTTTGACACTCTGCGTATTTTTAAGTTTAGTGCATTAAAATGACTTCATAGCATCGGTTGTGTTTACTTCATATTCAAGAAATCCTTGATAAGTTCCTGCCGTTCCCCATTGACTCATTGACTATTAATGAACAGACCATACTGGCCCGTTCAATAACTTTAATTCGTTTATTTTAAATGCCGAAAATCAATCTTGACGACCGAAATCTTGTATTATTGTAAAAAATATTCCTCTACATAAACCTGTCGATCAAGGTTTTTTACAACCCACCCCTAGTAATAAGATAGATCACGATTTCCAAGTGTTGAGATACTCAAAACAAATTTATCAATCCCCTTTCTAAAAAGTGCATCTGAACGAGACGATCAATCACTTGCTGTTGATCATTTCATCCCCCAGGGGGCACACGTACAATCGATCATACAAAATAAGTATCAAAAATCCACATCATTTATATTGCGTTGTATCTTTAATGCCAGATTTGTATTGAGAAAAAGGGTGGAAACCGTTTACGATAACTATTATGGCTAAGGTATGCGGCCGTTTTAATTTCTTTAAAATACTTGCTTTTCACCAAGCGGTTTGGAAAACGAATTTCATGAGCCAAAAAAGAAATGTATAGATAAATACATACTTAAATACATACATATATCACGCCTATAATCCCTTGAGGGGTAGACAGAGCGTATACGGCCGCAAAAAATGGACATTTACGCAACGTCCGACAAATATTTGAGGGTCATTCGGATAATTGTGTATCGCCATAGTAACAGGTTGTCAACCCATCGGCTAAAATTGCAATACAATGAAAATAATATAAAACTGTATCACCATTATTTAAATTAATTGTTACTTTTTTCTCTCTCTCTAATGTGTCTCATAATCTAATAGTTACCGAATCTAGCCGAGATCGTGGCTCTTATGTAATCCAATTATTGTAGGTAAAACTTTTTATTTTATTTTGCCGTGTGTATAGCATCACCCCATTAGGTTTAAAGAACATTTATTCTCATTAAGACAAAAACAGTCACTTACATGAGAAAAATAACAAAGATTTGCAATAAATATACGTTCACTGCGAAACATAATTAGTTTTTAAAACATGTTGGGCAAGTGCAGATTTGAACATTGGCAGAGATTGGATGTTTTTAATATCTGACGGTAGTCTGTTATACAGCTGAGCTCCCTCAAACGTAAACATTCGTTTACCAAAGTTTGTACGAATCTTAGGTAGGATAATATAGCTCGCTCGACGGGTTGCGCGTGTGGTCACATGTTTTACTTGTGTAAGTGAGATTGTTGTGCGTATGGATTTGTTTAGAACCTTCTTAACGAGTATGCATGTATTGTAAACATAAAGGCGCGATATATCCATGAGTTTTGTATCTTTATAAATTTTTGTAGTTGGAGTGAGGTACGGATAATGGAATAGTAGTTTGATTATTTTATTTTGAGCTCTTTGAACCTCAGCTAATTTTGTTTTAGGAGCACTGCCCCATATTTCGATTAAGTAGTTTAAGTGCGATTTTACTAACGAGTTGTAGATGTTTAATCGTATATTACGAGGAATGCATCGTACAATACTTCGGAGTGAACCCATTAAAGAAGAAAGTTTGTTTTTTATGTGTTCTATGTGTTTATGCCAATTTAATTGATTGTCCAGACGCAAACCAAGGTATTTTTCGTGTATTTTTTGTTGAATGGGTATGTTATTTATTGTCAGTGGCTGATAAGAAGAGATAAATTTATTTTTAGCTTTGAAAATTATGTACGACGTTTTTGCTATGTTAATAGTTAGTAAATTACGTTGTAGCCAGCAAAATAGAGTATCAAGATCTTCCTGAACATTCGGAATAATTTGATTAATAGATGACCCAAAGTAAAAAAGACATGTGTCGTCCGCGTATAACGTTAAATGGCCGTGCAACTCTAGGTCCTTGATATTATTGACGTAAATCAAAAAGAGGAGTGGTCCCAATATGGATCCTTGTGGGACGCCGAAAGTTATAGGCAGAGAGGGGCTTTTATACTTGTCGATTTTTACTACTTGGCATCTTCCTGCAAGGTACGATTCTAACATTTTGAGGGCGTTTCCTGTTATGTTTATTGTTTTTAGTTTTTCTAGTATGATTTCATGGCTAACCGTGTCAAATGCTTTCTTGAGGTCAATAAAGACCCCAAGAACAATGTTTTTGCAGTCTATGTTGTGTTTAATTTTGGTTAACAAGTCAATGGTTGCCGCAAGCGTATTACTTTTCGGTCTAAAGCCAAATTGCCGATCTGAGATAAAGTCGATTGAATTTAAGTAATCTTCTAGGCGTTTGTATATAACTTTTTCGAGTATTTTCGACAGAACGGGCAGCACTGAAATTGGTCGGTAGTTGCCCGGATCCGTTTTTGAACCTGACTTATAGATGGGACTGACTTTAGCAATTTTTAAAGCATCTGGAAAATGACCCTTGGCCAGAAGATTGTTAATACACTTAGTGAGGTCATTGACAATTAAGGGTTTAATGCATTTAATACTCTTTGTACTTATCCCATCTAAACCCGTACTAGAGTTTACGTCTAGGTTATCAATAATTTTGGAAACTTCATCTGCAGTGGTTGGTTCGAGAATTGAAAGACCATCGAAATCCATCATGTCCGTGGGTGGTTGTGGTAGTGTGCTTGACTGTGTGTTATGTGAATTCATGATAATTTCGTTAGCCAATTGTGACCCGATAGTCGAGAAGAACTCATTAAACCCCATTTCTTACCTTATGGGTGTCATAAGAGCCGCCTAAGGGACTCGAGGGACGTGTATTGCAATTTTAGGCGATGGGCTGACAACCTGTCACTATAGTGATACACAGTTATCTGATTGACCCTCAAGCTTTTGTCAGACGTGGTGCTAATATCCGTTTTACGGCCGCTAACACTCTGCCTACCCCGTAAGGGATATAGGCGTGATTTATGTATGTATGTATGTAAAACTTTTTATGTGTAAATCCGTGCTGGCGGTAGTTAAAATTTCACCATTTATTTTTATTACCCGGCAATTTGACTAAAAACGTTTAGGGTAGGTATTCTATGTTTAAAAAGGGTTTGATTTCTAAACGATATAAAGAAACGATTTTAATCTTCCAGTTCTGTGGTTTTTCGATCACTGAAATATGACATCTCGCGTTATCATATTCGAATATTGCGAAACAACGCGACATTACTATAGCTAATAATTTTAATGTAAGTTTCGTGAATATTTAATTGAAATAAGGATTTAAAAAGTAATAATATGTAAGTGTTTTATTTTCTAGTGTACCGGAATAAGCAGAAACCCTATCCTACTAATATTAAAAATCCAAAAGTTTGTATGTTTATTCGATACTTCTTCACGCAAAAACTACTGAACGGAATGTAATGAAATTTGGCACACGTATAGAAGGTAACATGGATTAACACATAAGATAGTTTTACCACCACTTATGCGGGCAACGCCGTGGGTAATAGCTAGTTTGAAAATAAAACGGTTCTGTATCTCTATATCAACAGAATACGACAAATTATATTACTACAAATAAACTGACTAAGATACGGAACCCGCACAAACTAATAAACACTTACACTTTACATCGCAATTTTAGCTTTTACCTCGATTGGTAGAATATGGACCATCCAGTATTATTTTATTCTACGCGGCCTTTTTTGTATGTTTTTTTATAGGATTTTATTCACCTGTAGCATGTAACTACATTCAATATTTTATGCTTTGTATTTCTAACTGATGTAGGCATAAGTATATTTTTTCGATTCCACGTTACAAGCATTATACCTTACCACCTTCCTCCTGCCGAGAAGCTTCCACCGGTCCTTCCTTCCTTCCTTCCAACGGAAAAGGTGGGGTTTCTCAACCAACGATAGGTGCGATTGTGGCGCTCTACAGACAATGTCGCATCTACTGAGCTGCCCAACAAACCCCTGCTCCTGTACATTGAAGGATCTGCAAGAGGCGAACGACAAGGCCATCGCCGTAGCAACACATTGGTCCAAATTACTGTGATCCTGTTTATGATTACTGTTTCCATTGACTCGACGAAGAAGAAAGCATTATAAATTATTATTTTTTAAAACACGACTGCTTTCTGAGATAAAACCTAGCCTATGACACTCAGGACCGGTCTGGTTAGGATATTGCAGGGTGAACCACCTGATTGTCCGAAAAGAAAAAGTTCCGTGCATCGGAAGGCTCGTAAAGCCGTCGGTCCCGGTTGCTGTTTAAAATTACTTAGACGGCGGTCGTAACACAACTATGTCAGAGGCTTACTGCAAGTGGTAGGCGGTTGAAAAACGCTGACACCAGGTTTCATCGGGTCGTTGGACGACTCGGTGTCCCACACGAAGAATAATGTAAAGATTCTTCTGATACATTTCCAATTCAAATCTGTTCAGTGGTTAGCGATTTTCAGTTCTTTAAAGAAACGCACATATATGCATACATACAAACATACATGAACTCTTTAAACATTACACTTCTTTTTTGGTTGGACAGTCGTGTAAAATAGCACTTCCTATTTTCATTAGATAAGTTTCAGAAAGGATAGTAAATGTCGATTTCAGTCATGTCATGTCTTAAGTAGTCTATAATTTCCTTGCCATTTCACGAATATTTTTTTTGTACCTATGTTTAACCGCCATTTTTTTCCAGATTATACACATTTAATTTTAAGTGTTTCTTTCTTTTGGTGTAAGACACTTTCAATATTTATTAGTACTAAGTAATTACATACGGATTGTAGGCAAATTAAATTGAAAGCCATTTACTGCTCAAACGACGACGCACTTGTGTAGAAATGTCAACTACTACGTCAAAATTACTACGTTGCAAAGTGTCGTCATTGCAAGATGACAAAATAACAAAAAGTCAACGTTGCAAAATATCACATTACGGTTTTCTCAATGAATTTACAAGCCTTCACATGATCTAAATTTCAGATGACATCTGTCAGACGCAACAAATCTCGTTTCACTGGTAAAAAAAACATGCTAGACCACCGATTAGCCAAATTGACATCACTAGTCCATACTAGCTTACTCATACCCCTTTCATTAGCGATTAATATTTTTATAGTTTTAGTTTTAAAACTCGGGTTGACATTTCGTTACGATGTGTTTCTACATATTATATTCGTCCAACATTACAAAATATAATTTCCATAACAGTAAATATTTTTTTAAACATAGCAGGCATACGTCCATTTTTACATAGAGAGCCCCGATATAAAATATTGACGCAAAGGCCCTGAAACGGAACGCAATTTCTCTCATTTCTCCCGAAATCATGACATCGTGAAACGTTCCGATTTACGGAAAGGAAATATAGGTACAGGCACCGATCAAGAGCGGAATGACGTTTTGAAGGAGAGTTCCGTTGCTAGTTATCAAAGTTTACTTTTTTTATAGAATTTAGCACTGAAATTGAAATTCTTTATTTAATGTAGGATAGTATTATCACTAATTAACATCATCATCCGTCATTGTAAAAAAAGAAATTTGTTTAACACAATTTTCTTTTTTTATAACAATTTTGTAATGCCCTAAAAGAAAACCGGGTCGGGCGGGATACAAAAAAGGCACTGCCTCGGGGCTGGCCAGTTTAATCACACGGCTTGTAACTGAAACTGTCTACGTGATAATTTTATAGTAATATGTTTCATACATAAGTTAAAAAAAATGCGATGTAAGGGACAGCCCTCCGAATATGAGCGTGCAGACAACAAAGTCGAACAACTTTCCCTTTTAACACAAATGTCAGGAAATGACAAAAAAACTATCTCCTATAAAAAATCACACTCAGCTGACTGCCTTTACCACAATATACCTTTACTATGGGAAGTATTTTGATTTCTCGTCTCCTGAAATATGTTTTAATGGAAAAGTTGTTCAGTTTCATGGTCTAAATAGACCCCACCGTATGCGGAGAAATAGAGAGCAGCCTTACAAACTGCACAAACTAGCATTAAGAAAATAGTTTTCACAAAAAAAAGTTACTTTGGTTCTCACAAAATAAATCATATTTCAAATATCAAGCCTGTCAGTGAGCATATCTTGTATCTGCAAGCTTAATTTCACATGCACATATAGTTAAAATTTTATAAATATTTTAATTTATTTTACTATGAGATACTACTTTTGATCTTCTCTACAGAGTGTAAGGGACAGCCCTCCGAATACTGATAGGGTGCATTCAAACTATGTAACTGAAGAACTTTCCATAAAAATATATTTCAGGAAACGTCAAAAAATTTTGGACTTCCCTTATTAAAAGCAATCAGCTGATCGTGATTTTGTATGGGAGGTCGAATATTTTTGTCGTTTCCTGACATATGTTTCTAGGGGAAAGTTGTTGAGTTTCATGGTCTTTAAGCACCCTAACAGTATTCGGAGGGCTGTCCCTTACACACTTACACCCTGTATACTGGCGACCATATCGTCCTACATGGCTACCAAGGATCCCTAAAAAATCGAGTTCAACGAAGGGTGGGCTGTCGAAATTATAAATCATAGGGCTAAACCTAAACATGTCCAGTTGACAAAAAGGGTGATTCCTGTAAATTTATAGCCACCCCTGGCTTGGGGCTTGTTTATATGGCAGGCCAGACTGATATAAATGAAATAAATAAATTACTCGAGTTAAAAAGCACACCTTTAGGCAGATATCAAGATACGAACACGTGGCCTTTCTGAATATTTAGTCACAAGTAATTTGAATAGTTTATTCAAAGAGACGGGAAGGCCTTTAGTCATGACTGTAATTTTTTTTAAGATTCTGAAAGGATCGTGTACAGGGATAAACAAAAAGGGTATACAAAGCCGGAAAGAGGTCAAATTACTCATCAAACTGAACAACTTTCCCTATGGAACATAAAACATGGGTCGACATATAAAATAAAAAGTTAGACCTCCGGTATAAAATTGGCGATCTGTTTACCTATTATAGGAGATCCATTTTTTATTTTATATTTGGACATATTTTCCACGGGGAAAGTTGTTCAGTTTCATGATAATGAGTACCTTGACCTCCACTCGGCTTGTTAAAAATTGTCTAATTCCAAGCCAAACTCCCGCAGTGGAAGCGATTTACACAGATAAATTTCGAGCAAAATACCAGGAGTTCAACTGGAGGCAGACAATGGCTGCGTTACGCAGCGCTAAATAACATACGCTGCACAATATAGCAGCGCATACTATGAATTAAACGTGAACCTAAATCTATTTAACCTAATTAACTAAGTTGAGTGAAATTGGCAAATGATGTGTTCCAACCTTTACATAACTCAAGTCGGTAGTAAATACCGTCTGCCGATCTGGCGTTACGTCACACGTATTAGCACTAGATTATAAGTAAGTACCTCCAAATTATATCACCCCACGAATTCCGCAATTCGTACTAAGGAGTCACAATGATATGGTACAACAAATATGACTAAAGGGAACACACCATAAACAGTTTTATACTAAAACAACTAGATTTATCACTTACAGTTAACGCCGGTCCAAATGCATAAAATACCCAACGGAGAAAGGAAGTACAGGGAATGGATCAAAGAGGAATTCCGTGGGTACTTACAGGGCTGGGTGGAAAAGATATCGACACCCAGCATTCCACTACAGCCTTGGCGCGTTATTCACTTCAAACCACTCACAGCTTCTGTTCGTATTTCACTTTGATATTAGTCATTACGCGTGACCCAACACGAATTAGGGCCGTACAAAACGCGAGCCGATATGGCCACTTGATGCCTATTCAACGCGACGCTCACGTGGAAGACGTCGAGACATCCAACAATCACTAAGCCTGGTATTCTAGTATAACCCAGGAGAACCGCAATATTACGATGCATCAACACGCGCGATCTCAAATTGAATCGTCCATTACACGCGGCATCACAAAACTCGTGGCGGGAAATCCGCACAAACACGATACTCGACGTCCGAACGGTTTTCGAGTGACTGACTGCGGTGCAGAAATCACCGCCTGGCGCCTACAGGCGGCCCGCGCGCACGCCGCCACCCGCGAGCGAGAAAGGGACAACATATGCCCAGAGCGATGCGTGCGGGCGAGCATCGCGGCGTATTCACAGACCGTCACCAATACCTAACCTACCCCAGCATAGCAACGCTAAATTAAACATTCACCCGCCCTAGGCCGAATCCCTTAGGCCTATTCACTACTGGGGAGACGAGATAGCGTTGCTATTGCTCGCTTAAGAACTGAATCCCCTACCTGAACTGTCGCGACTCGAGGAGTGCCATCACTACCTGGGAACAAGTTGAGAATGCGCCCTCTGCGCCATCGCAGTGGCGGCAGGTTGGCATCCTTAACCAGAACGAGATCTCCGATGCGAGGGGGTTCAGTTCTGTCCGTCCACTTAAGGCGTTGCTGCAGAATGTGCAAATACTCAAGCGACCATCGCTTCCAAAAATTCTGAGACATTTGCTGCAGCAACTCATAACGCGTCAAACGATTGCTACTGACCTCTGTGTAGGGGTATTCTGGCAAGGCGTTAAGTGGTCGGCCAATTAAGAAATGCCCTGGTGTCAGGGCCTCCAGATCATTTGGATCTGAGCTAAGCGGACACAAAGGACGTGAATTGAGAACGGCCTCAATTTTACAAAACACGGTCGCTAGCTCCTCAAAGGTTAATATCGTTAAACCTATTAACGCGCATCAAATGCGTCTTAGCGGACTTTACAACCGCTTCAAATATACCACCCCAGTGGGGGCATCCTGGTGGATCGAACACCCAGTTAATGCCCTGACGGGAGAGGCTCGTGCCGATAGCTTCCTCGTTTTCCGATAAAAACGTTATAATTTCTTTCATACATCGATCAGCGCCCTTAAAGTTGGTACCACAGTCCGACCTGATCAGCGCTGGTCGCCCTCTTCGCGACACAAATCTATCTAAAGCTGCTAAGAAAGCCTCCGTAGTGAGGTCGGCCACGAGTTCCAAGTGGACGGCCTTGGTTGCTAGGCACACAAACACGCACAAATACGCCTTGATTGACTTCGCGTTGCGAAGGCGTGATGCCTTTACCATAAAAGGCCCCGCAAAGTCCGTTCCCACACCCGCAAACGTCCAGGCTTCCGTCACCCGGTCCGGTGGGAGGTCTCCCATCTGAGGTTGCATTGTGGCTGCCTTCAACCGATAGCAAGGCAAGCACCGAAACACAATGCTCCGTACCGTACGTCGTCCAGACAAGATCCAAAACTCGCGCTGCAGAATAGCCAAAAGTGCATTGCAGCCCGCATGCGAGTTTTTCTGGTGACGATCCCTAACTATAAGTTCTACCAAAGGTCCCTTCTTTGGGAGTAACAGCGGATGCCGTGCTGAAAAGGGCAGGTTAGCGTTCCGAAGTCTACCTCCAACCCGGAGCATTCCATGCTCGTCCACGAACGGGTTGAGGCGCACAAGACCTCCCTTCAGCTTTCCACGGCCATCCCTGAGCAGCCTGGCCTCTTCCTCAAAATGTTCCGCCTGGACGACCCTAACCAATAAACTTAGAGCCGCATTCCGCTCCGCAGGCGAGAGGACAGGTGCCAAGTTCCGTTCTGCTTGAGGTTTTCTACAGTTGTTCACGAACCGTTTGATCCAACCTGTCACCCCTAGAAGTTTGTCGAGGGAGCTGTATCGTTCCAGCAAGAAAGCCGCACTAGGCTTAAGTACGATCTGCCCTACGTTCACTCGCAAACCTCGATCAGGTGGCCCAAGCGGCGACCCGCACTCATTGTATGGCCATCTCTCAGGTGACTCAGTCAGCCACTGAGGTCCCCACCACAGTGAGTGACCTACCAAATCAGGGGCCCTACATCCCCGTGAGGCGCAGTCCGCTGGGTTCTGTTCTCCCGGTACGTGTCTCCATACCAACGGAGTTTCCGATCCTTTAATCTGTGACACCCGATTTGCCACGAAAACCTCAAGAGTATGTACCGACGTCTGTAACCAGCACAGAACTATCCTACTGTCGGTCCATGCGTACACCGTTTCATCCAAATTGATGGTACCGCGTAGATTACTAGCGACATGATGTAGCAAGCGCGTGAGAAGCGCTGCTCCCGCCAATTCCAACTTTGGAATGGTCCATCTTGTCCTAACCGGAGCCACCTTACTCTTGGCCATAACTAGACGCACGTCTACAGTTCCCGTTGAACTGACTGTCCGCAAATAGACAGCTGCCGCGTACCCTCGCTCCGAGGCATCACAAAACCCATGTAGGGTAGCCTTACATCCCACCGATGGGAGCAACTTGCGAGGTATGGCGATGCGTACGATCCCTGGTAAGGTGGTCACAAACTTGGTCCAATCATTCAACAGCTCTCCGGAGAGCTGGTCGTCCCAACCCAAGTTTGCTAGCCACAACCTTTGCAAGAAGCACTTCGCCATGAACGTCACCGGTGCGATCCACCCGTTAGGATCGAAAGTTCTGGCGATCGTCGATAATACCGAACGCTTCGTCCAAGTCTTCTGCAAAAGGTCTGGCTCGATCTGATACGTAAAGACATCATGCGTTGGCCTATATTGCACCCCTAGGATGCTCAACGTATTTGGATTGTCCGGGTTCTCGAAAAGGTGCGGGTCCTGCTGGAACTCACCTGGCAACCCGGCCAGGAGCTCTGGACAGCTGGACAGCCATTTCCGCAACTCATAACCTCCTGATTCCATGATCGCGATCAGCTCGTCTCGTAGTAGCAGTGCTTGTTGCACGCTATCTGCACCCGTGCAGATGTCATCCACGTAGACGTCGCGATCCAGTACTGCTGCGGCCCGAGGGAATCTTACCCTTTCCTGTGCGGCCAACTCTCGCAGCGTGCGTACTGCCAAAAACGGACTTGGCTTCAGACCATACGTTACCGTGTTGAGCTCATAAGTGACCATCGGCTCGTCAGGGCTCTCACGCCACAAAATCAGCTGGTACCGACGGTCATCCGGGTGTATAATTGTTTGGCGAAACATCATTTTGACGTCTGCGACGAACGCTACTTGGTGCAACCGAAAATCTGTGAGGATGTCCACAATGTCCCGGTTCAACTTGGGACCCGCGTGCAGACACTGGTTCACAGACACACCATTCGATGTAGGAGCAGAACCGTCAAACACTACCCGTATCTTCGCCTCCGGTGACTTCAAAACAGCCAGGTGTGGTATGTAGTAATGCTCGACACACCTCCAATCTATGCTGGACACCGACATGTGGCCTAACTCTAGGTACTCCCTCATGAATTCGATATACTTCTGCCGAAGTGCTGCATCTCGCTTCATCTTTCTCTCCATAGCCAGTAGTCTCCGTTCCGCGATCTGTCGCGAACTACCTAAGGAGGGGCGGTTTGGGAGAAATGGCAGCCTGGTAACAAACCTACCTGACGAACTTCGTGCAGTGTTGTACTGATAGAACAGCTCGCACTCGTCATCCTCTGGCTTCCGTCTATCCGCTGTGGGTGGCTCCTCAGACTCCCAAAACCTCTGCAGCACCTCCGACAACACACTACCATAGAGAACCGTATCGCCCTCTGGTAGGTCCTGAGGTCTCCAAACTGGGCCAAAAATAACATACCCCCCTGTGGTATCAACGGCCACTAAACCAGTTTGCTGAAGTACCCGTTTTCTGCCACACCAGAATCTCCCGAGGACGTCTGACCCGAGGAGAACGTCCACCGTACCAGGAGTATCAAAGTCAGGATCAGCTAGCTCTAAGCCTGTGGTTAACCCTCGTACCGTTGACGGTAACCGAACCTGAGGAAGTTTCCCTACCACTTCATCCAGCACCACTGCTGAGGCATGATAGCTGACCCTTGTACCTGTATTACCTAATGTGAACTCGAAGTTCACCTGACCCCGAACGTCAGGCACATCTACACCTCCAATACCTACAGCCCCATCCGTTGTGGGCCTTATATTTAAGCGTAGCCTACTCACCAGCTTACTAGATACAATACAACCCTGAGCCCCTGTATCTAACAAGGCTCTTACCTGTATGCTGCGGCCACCGTATCCCCATACCCAAATCATTGCCGTAGGCAACAATACCGTAATTGGCCGGGGGGCCGAAGCTGGCGTGTAGGCGGCGATTACCTAGCAGGAACCTAAGCGCGGAGTGTCCGCGTCCTGCGGGGGGGTCCCCTCTCTCCGTACACCTTCGAGTGGGTCCCACTCCTGCTGATAGGGACCTCTGGTCCTGTACGCCATGGCTGGCAGCCTATAGTAACCCTGCGGCAGGCGTGCGTACCGTGGATGCGCCTGTAGCCGCGGGTGCTCAGCCAAGGGGAGAGGCATGCGTGGGTCATGGGAACTCACCATGTTGTTCAGACCCGCCGAGTACTGCATGTACTGGCCCTGGTGTTGGCACCCGCCCGTAGCATCACGTACTTGTGATGGGTGCCCCTGACCTTGGACCTGTGACCACCTACCCTGTCCCGGCACCTGCTGCCGAGGTGGTGACTGTCTCGCGCGTGGTGAAGGGGGCATCACCTGCTGATGTCCCTGGCCTCGTCCCTGAAACCCTGGTGGAAGAGGACTCCTCCTTGGAGGGGGTGGGGAGCGTTGCTCCCGTCTAGGTAGGGCAGACTCCGTCCGCTGACCCGCGTCAGCTCTGCCTCCGTAATCTCCGCTGCGGTTCATGCATAGTAGCTGATGGTGGGCACCCTGGCAGTACCTGCAGTTGGTGCTTGATGGGCACTCTCGCACCTGATGCGGCCCCATACACCTAAAGCACCAACGCCGTTGCTGCACCACACCACGACGTTTCTGCACCCGCTGTGCAGCGAACTCCTCACACGCAGTCACCTGATGCCCCGCCTCTCTGCAGTAGGCACACCTCGATTCCAAATTAGCGACATTGTATCGCCTGGGTGGCCTACTCTTACCGTCTCGCGCCTGTGCACCCGGCCGTTCCGGGCGGCGAGCGGCCGCAGACTCCGCGTGAGGCGACTCTCCAAATTGGGCATCTACCCGCCTGCACTCGGCCTCGAGGAAGGACTTGAGCTCCTCGAAGGTCGGGAGGTAATCAGATGTCTTACCTCCGTGTGACTGTTCAAAACGAGCGGCCATGTCGCTCGGCAGGCGGCGCAACAACGTGTGGACCAGGATATAATCATAGCCTGACACCGGCATCCCCTGTCTCTCAAGAGCGTTCACTGCAACGCAGACAGGGTTGAGGACCTTGGCCCTGAGGTCCGTCCCTCGTGTGATGGTCGGCACGGTGAGCCACTGTTCCAGGAGTTGGTCAATCATGAGACGTTTGTTGCTGTATCTCTCGATCAGCAAACCGCGAGCCGTCTCGTAACTTGCATCATCGACTGGTAGATGCTTTACCAGCTCATGGGGCTCACCTTGCAGCTTGGCCATCAATTGTGCCATTTTATATGCCGGCTGCAAGTCAGTGCGGTTATGAATCACACTGTCAAACAGATCCTGGAATCGGGTCCAATCCGTGTAGTCCCCGTGGAAGATCGGAATCGCCACAGCCGGCAGGGGCACTTGCACCCCCGATCCCCGCGGACCATGGGATGGGTCCGGCTCCCCAGCCCTACGCCTGGTGATCACAGCAGCCGCCTGCTGGATCTCCTGCCCCATCTCCAGGCACTGGGTCACATTCGCCCGGACCATAAGTTTGGCCTCCTCATCAGGCGTCCCATCAAATAACTCCTCGCATCCAGTGAGGCAATCCAACACCTCCGCGACCCGTTCGTCAATCCGTTGCGCACAAGCGATGAGTGCGTCCTCTCGGTCCCCGCGACCGACCATCGCCTGCTTAGTCGCGAACCAAATTAGGTGCGTTCTAATTTTTGCCTGAAGCTGTGTAATTGTGAGAGCCATGGTACCAACCCAAAGTAACACCGAACCTTACAATAAAAAACAATAATAGACAATCGGCCCTGATCCTACCGTTAGGATATCCGCACAGGGTAAACACAACGATAATAACAAGCAATTCACTAATTGATTGGCCCTGATCCTACCGATAGGATATTCTACACAGGGCACACACTACAATCACAATAAATATATTTTTTTTTTATGTAGGTAGATTAAAATTCTTATACTAAATAATCTTAAATCTAGTGGTTTTCTGAACCACGCTCTGCTACCAAAAATTGTCTAATTCCAAGCCAAACTCCCGCAGTGGAAGCGATTTACACAGATAAATTTCGAGCAAAATACCAGGAGTTCAACTGGAGGCAGACAATGGCTGCGAGCGCTAAATAACATACGCTGCACAATATAGCAGCGCATACTATGAATTAAACGTGAACCTAAATCTATTTAACCTAATTAACTAAGTTGAGTGAAATTGGCAAATGATGTGTTCCAACCTTTACATAACTCAAGTCGGTAGTAAATACCGTCTGCCGATCTGGCGTTACGTCACACGTATTAGCACTAGATTATAAGTAAGTACCTCCAAATTATATCACCCCACGAATTCCGCAATTCGTACTAAGGAGTCACAATGATATGGTACAACAAATATGACTAAAGGGAACACACCATAAACAGTTTTATACTAAAACAACTAGATTTATCACTTACAGTTAACGCCGGTCCAAATGCATAAAATACCCAACGGAGAAAGGAAGTACAGGGAATGGATCAAAGAGGAATTCCGTGGGTACTTACAGGGCTGGGTGGAAAAGATATCGACACCCAGCATTCCACTACAGCCTTGGCGCGTTATTCACTTCAAACCACTCACAGCTTCTGTTCGTATTTCACTTTGATATTAGTCATTACGCGTGACCCAACACGAATTAGGGCCGTACAAAACGCGAGCCGATATGGCCACTTGATGCCTATTCAACGCGACGCTCACGTGGAAGACGTCGAGACATCCAACAATCACTAAGCCTGGTATTCTAGTATAACCCAGGAGAACCGCAATATTACGATGCATCAACACGCGCGATCTCAAATTGAATCGTCCATTACACGCGGCATCACAAAACTCGTGGCGGGAAATCCGCACAAACACGATACTCGACGTCCGAACGGTTTTCGAGTGACTGACTGCGGTGCAGAAATCACCGCCTGGCGCCTACAGGCGGCCCGCGCGCACGCCGCCACCCGCGAGCGAGAAAGGGACAACATATGCCCAGAGCGATGCGTGCGGGCGAGCATCGCGGCGTATTCACAGACCGTCACCAATACCTAATAGCTGGTTTTCTATGTAGAGAAACATTGTTTTTTTTATGTAGAGCAATGCCATTTGGAACAAATGTAATATACGCCTACATGAACCCAGATCACCCGGTAGACACTGGCTACCCCGCGCCAGGTGGGGGGAGGGGGGGCTCAAAGTGCAGCGCGTCCGGCGCTCAGAAAAAAAAATCTACCGGATTAGTTTGGACCTTTAAGATAAGTTTGGTATCGTTTTCAGGTAAATAAATAATGCTGAATTCATTCCCCATACCAGTTTTTTAGGGTTCCCTAGCAAAATAAGTCGCAATCCTTGAAATAATAAAATTTTTGTCGAAACAAAATGTAAACAAACCCACATATTTTAATAATTTTGTATGAAACTTTGTTTAAAAAAAATATTTTTCAAAAGCTCATTTAATGCACATTATAAAAACATTAACATTGAATATACATAATACTACTTTTCAACTAAAATAAAATAAAATTGCACGTACCTTTCTCATTCTTGCGGACGGCCTGCGGACGTCACTCGGTTTTCTATTCAGAGTTGGAACGAGATTTTGTAGTAAAACATTGCCATTTAAGTACTAATTATATACACGCCCATTTAAATCCATATCGGCCGGTAGGAAGTTTCTAGTGGTGAGACAGATATCCGGTAACTAGCCGGTATCCGCCCTTACTTTTACTATCCGGCCGGATACCGGATAGCATATTACTACGTATACCGGAACGTAAAAAAGAGGTATAATCGCATTATTTTACAGGAGGAAAATCATATACCAATAATTTATGGACACTTGTTAAATTTTTCCCTCGTCATACATTATTATTTTACATTTATATTTCGTACTTATAGTTCACAAGTGGCAAATTGTGGCGAATATGAATTACTTTCCGCTTTTGTTGGGCCAATGTGTACCCATAGTTCCTTTCGGCCTTCTAACTTTGGAACGCAAGATATGGCTAGTACCTACAACGTCCGTGTCGATTGTTCGTACTATGATTTTGTCGTGTCCTTTCAGCACGCAATCAGCAAGATGAAGCATTATCCGTGTGTCGGCTTCCTCGTGGTTGCACGGTGCCAAATTTTCAATTGGAGTGGTTTTACTTAGAGCTTCTTCGCCATCGGTTATGATGAACTCTTTACCCATTTGTAAGTCTATCTCTGAGTGCCAATGAGATGACAAAAGGTTGTAAAGCTCTCCTTTATTTGATGTTTCGCGAAGGAAGTTTCACCAGCCTTTTGGAATTCTTGTTTGTTCACCAACTAACACACGTGTGCCAGTACCTCGTTTTTTTCGGGTTGAATTTTTGAAACTGTCTTTCTTGTATGTATCACAAACCACGTCCAGTCTTTCAACATTATCCAACTCTTCATCTAGTGTGAAATCTGACATTCAGCATGTCAGATTTCACACTAGATCTCATCAAACCTAAAGCTGATAGAGCAGGAGAACTGCTTTGATTTTCATGCGAAAATAATGTATCAACGTCTCTTGCTCTATGTTCTCAGGTTGCAATATAAAGTTTACTAAACTGAGTCGTTTTTAAGGGAACATATTTTTGATTTGGCTTTAGATTCTCGTTTTTTATTTATATTATGTAAAAGAAGGAATATGTTCTGAGGTAATGGGTCGTGTATACTTTTGCCTTCAATAAATCATTCTTTGCAAACATTTTGGTAAAATTATTTTCCTTTGCTTTCAATTTGTTTTACTGTCTGAACCACTTCAATAGGCGCCACCATTTTCGTATTAATGTTGTACAATTCAGAAGAGTTTTCGAGAAAAGGATTTCCCGCTGTCTCAATCGTGCTGACCCTGCCCATTACCGTTCAATTGCCATTACCTCCATCTTATGCAAGGTCATGGAGAGGGTACTGAACACTAAGTTGCTGATCTACCTTGAAGACAATGATCTTCTCAGTGACCGTCAATATGGCCCTCGCCGGGGGCGGTCTATTGGTGATCTTCTTATGTATGTCACGCACTGCTGGGGCGAAGCCATTGAGAAAAACGGCGAAACATTTGCCGTGTCTGGCATGCAAGTCTGCTCAGCAAGCTTCCTGCTTATTGCATCCCAGCTGATTTTTGTACTTGGATTTCAGACTTCCTTAGTGAATGGTCCATCAGAGTAGTCATTGACGGCTGCTCCTCTAACCTTATGGCCATTGATGCCGGAGTTCCTCAGGGGACTGTTCTCTCTGCAACTCTTTACCGTTTCAAAGAAATACTTGACAGGTGCAAAAAACCAGTGAGGATGAAATATGTTCGTTAAGAAAGGCAATGGAAGAGCGAATAGATCCGACCTTAAGTCTTGTCTCCTATTGGGGCGACGACAGTCTGTCACTGACAGGCTTGAGCTTCTAGGCATGGAGTTGACATTAAATCTAAACATCGGCGCGACCATCGAGTACAAGGCTCAAACGGCGGCTAAGAAGCTGGGCAACCTGAATAGAGTGAAGCGATACTTTACGCCTGGACAGCTTTTAACTCTTTACAAAGCACAAGTCCGATCCTGCATGGAGTATTGCAGTCACCTTTGGGATGGCTCAGCCAAATACTAACTTGCCGCTCTTGACTCGGTGGAACGCAGGGCCATGAGGCTCAAAGGCGACATAAAACTGGTGGACACCAAGCTACATAGCCTAGCACATCGCCGCAAGGTTGCCTGCTTGTCGGTTTTTTACGGATTGTACTTCGGAGAGCGTGCTCAAGAGCTTCACGACCTTGTTCCACCAGCTGCCTTCTACCATCGGACATCCAGACGCACCGCCGGATACCATCCATACCTGGTTGCCATTTCACCAATTCGGACTAAAAGCTTCCAGTCATCATTCATAATGCGTACTGCTAAAGAGTGGAACTCACTACCTGCGTCATGGTTTCCTAATCTTTTTAAAGTAAGAGTGAACAGGCTTCTTCTGAGTGAGCTCGCTCCATCTTAGACTCTGTCTCTGTCCTATGACCTAGACTAGAGTCAAGAGCAAACCCATCATTAATAATAAAAAAAATTGTCAAAATAAGAGATTTTATCCCAGACACAAACCTATTTTTTTTCGGAAGTGATGTCTGAATGATGGCGATATTCGGCCTAAAGTGATCTGTTATTTTTACCAACAAAAGCGGAAAAGTAATTCATTTTCGCCACAATTTGCCCTTTTGTGAACTATGAATACTAAAAATAAATGTAAAATAATAATTCATGACGGAGAAAAATTTAAAAGTGTCCATAAATTATTGGTATATGATTTTCCTTCTGTAAAATAATGCGATTATCTCTCTTTTTTACGTTCCGGTATACATAGTAATGTGCTATCCGGTATCCGGCCGGATAGTTAAAGTAAGGGCGGATACCGGCTAGTTACCGGATATCTGTCTCACCACTAGAAACTTCCTACCGGCCGATATGGATTTAAATGGGCGTGTATATCATTAGTACTTAAATGGCAATGTTTTACTACAAAATCTCGTTCCAACTCTGAATAGAAAACCGAGTGACGTCCGCAGGCCGTCCACACGAATGAGAAAGGTACGTGCAATTTTATTTTATTTTAGTTGAAAAGTAGTATTATGTATATGTATACAATGTTAATGTTTTTATAATATGCATTTAATGAGCTTTTAAAAAGTATTTTTTTTAAACAAAGTTTCATACAAAATTATTAAAATATGTGGGTTTGTTTACATTTCGTTTCGACTAAAATTTTATTATTTTAAGGATTGCGACTTATTTTGCTAGGGAACCCTAAAAAACTGGTATGGGGAATGAATTCAGCATCATTTATTTACCTGAAAACGACACCAAACTAATCTCAAAGGTCCAAACCAATCCCATAGAATTTTTTTTCTGAGCGCCGGACGCGCTGCACTTTGACCCCCCCTCCCCCCCACCTGGCGCGGAGTAGCCAGTGTCTACCGGGTGATATAGGCTCAGGTGAACTTACAGATTACCCATACTATACTGGTTTTGCTCTACATAAAAAAACATATGTTTCCAATATCTTCCATACAAAAGTGCCAACAAAAAACTGACTATAACCTACCCCAGCATAGCAACGCTAAATTAAACACACCGTTTTTGTTAACTTCGAAAACTACAAAAAATCGCGGTGATTCGGATACCTCTCAGTGTAAGGCATATAAGTTTGTATTTAGACATCACTATTCGGGTCACGGTATCGGGTGACATTTTACTAGTGACCGATACTGACATCTCAGGACGGGGTGGTGATGAGGAACAAATTTCCCCAAGGAACATAGGTTGAAAAGATGAACAAATCTTGAATTATAGGTGGAAACTTGTTATTAGATATAGTCTTACATTTTAATTGCCTAGCTATAAGATTATTTATGCTGTTAGATTCCTAAATAAGAGGGCGTGTGATGCCGGCTTAGAATAGCATCACCCCATTTCTTTCCCGTGGGAGTCTAAGAGGCGACTAAGGGTCTCAAGGGTGTGTATTTCAATTTTAGGCAATGGGCTGACAACCTGTCACTATGGCGATACACAATTTTCCGAATGACCCTCATATTTTTTTCAGACGTGGCGTAAATGGCCGTTTTTTGGCGGCCGGCTACGCTCTGCCTACCCCGCAAAGGCGTGATATGTGTATGTATGTATGTAAATAAAATAAATTACCTATATTTCGACCTATTTTCAGAAAAGTTGTTCCTTATCGCAAGCCTGTCCTGAGTTTACGGTATCGATTACTAGTAAAATTTCTACCTATTATGTATGCTACATAAACCTATTTGGATCTTAAGAATTAATTGATGGGTATCACAATATTGAGGGAAGAAGATTATTGTTTCTTCATTAATTTTGGTTCGTATTACAGCTTTAACATTAATTAATATTTTGGGTGTTCCTTGGGGTTGATACCATTCGCAAAGTGACTTTCTCTGTGAAGAAAAATAATTACTTAGCAATACATGCACAAAGAACACTCAGGCTCGAGATAAGATATTAAAAACTACCTTTTAAATATCTATGATATCAAAGATTTTTCACAAAAGTTGTCATATCTCAAAAAATATGAAAATACGCAACGGTAGGTCCACGCAGATGAGCTTCAATTCTATTTTGTGTCTACAACAGTGGCAACCATTGTAAATAAGATAGTTTTTGTAGTAATGTGGAAAAACCCTTAACAGGATCATTAACGTGGTGTAGTTTTACGCGAATTACTTGTTCTTGATTTGGATAATAGTTTAGCCGTCTACGTTTTGGCTACTTAAAACTGCCTTCTTCACAGAAAAATTTGGAAAGCTGTAGAAAAAAGCCGTCGTTCTAATTTTGTAGAGATATGTGGGTTATTAACGCCGTCATGGAAGCCAGTGCTAAGCCAGTGTAAGTATCACCCGAGTCATCGAGCATGTAAAAAGTGATGATGTGGTAAGGTTACTTTTCGGTGACAGAATCTACATGTGAACCGCAACCACCGCAAGAACCATTAACTGCGGCTACAGCAGCGCCACCTACCGTCTTTGCCCGAGCGCAGCGAGCTGTGTTTTTTTTCGTATTGTATTTGTATTCGGCAATCACAGGTGTCGGGCGGGCGTATGTGATTTGCGATTGCTTGTGATTTGTCGACCTCCGTGAAGATGGCTGCCGTAAGTAACCGAAACGTAGAGAACTAATCTCTCTGCCAAATCAAAAACAAGTAAGTCGCGTAAATCTATAGCATGAGTGATACTTGTTCGTTAAATAATTAAGGTTATTATCATCAGCCCATATCCACCCACTGCATGGTGCCACCCCGGGCATAGGCCTTTTCTCTATTGCACGAATCCTCACGGTTCTGTTCTGATCTTATCCATAGAGATCCTGTAGATTTGGTGATGTCATCGAGATAATGTCTGCCGTCTGTAAAACCGGTCTGCCCACTGACCTATTTGCTCCTTTTAGCCCCCACTCTGTGAGTGCTTTTGTCAACCGTCTGGCAAAACCATAGATATAATAAACCTGGGGCAAACCTCCTAGACAAATGTCATAAAGTAAGTATTGGCGGCTCAAATGTCATGCCCACCTTCATCTACATATAACAAAACAAATGTTCTGACTAATTGTCTGACTGTGCTAGAAACATTAATCCGCTCAAAAATTTTTTTTTATTTTTAACCTCTAAAGGGGTAAAAAAGGGTTAATAGATTGTATGCAAGTTTGTAACGTTGGATTTTGATTTGGTTCAAAATTTGTGTTTAAATAAATAAAATAGGTAAAATAATATAACCGTTTCAATGAAATATGGACCTTTGAGGCCATCTCTTTTAAGTTTCGGGATTAAACTAAGAAGCTTAAGTTATCAAAAACGCGTAACAGCTTTTTCAAAATATTTACCCCTAAAAGAGATAAAAGGAGACAAAAAGTTTGTATTAAAGTTCATGATTTCAAAATGTTATCTGTTTAAAAAATATAAAAGACTAAGGAGAGAAAATAATATTAAACATATTTGAAAGTTTTTAGTAGGTTTGTAGGGTTGTTATTTATTTATTTATTAAACTTTATTGCACAGAAAGTATAAAGGGCGGGCCTCATGCCACGCGGCATTCTCTACCGGCCAACCAAAAGATAAACAGAAAGAGTAAAAGCGGGTACATAATACACAAAAAAAGAAATATAATCGTACTTAAAGTTCGCACTAAATACATAAGAAGGAATAAACTAAAATACTATACTTAATAAATTAACATAAAAAATAAAAAAACATAAAATAAATACATGCATACATAAATAAATAAGATATACCAACGACAAGCTAACAGAAATGAAATAGGATGACCGCCACCTAACAAAATTACCAAGAAACAGAGAAAAGAACATAAATATAAGTGATCTGTTTGATCGGGAAACACAAATGCCCACACGTAACAATAAAAATATATATATTTGAAAAGTGGAAAAGAAGTTTTGACGGTGTTAATTATTAAGACGTCGATTGAAGTGATTATATACCAGCCTCTTGAAAGCACCCCGATCACCAGATTTCCTGATATCAACAGGCAAAGAATCCCAAAGTCGGACTGACGCTACAGTGAACGAATTATTATAAAAAGCTGTTTTACAAACGCGTGAGGCAAGTTCGAGGGTGTTTGAGGAGCGAGTAACTCGAGAATGACCGTCGCAGAGATAACGGAAACAGGACTTCAGGTAGTCAGGGGCAAATTTGTCATACAGAACCGTGTATAAGGTGGTCAGAACCCAAAGATGTCTCCGCTGGCGGATGGGAAGCCAGCCTAACTGCTTGCGAAAGCTGGACACATGGTCGTATTTCCGGAGATTGAAAATGAAACGGATGCAGCGATTCATGAGCCGATCAAGTTTATCAAGTAATTCAGACGTAAGGTCGAGATAGCACACATCACATCAGCGTAATCTATGACAGGGAGACAAAGTTGTTGTGATCGTATGAAAAAAAGCGCACGTGTTTTTTTTTGTTTTTTTTTTAGGAAACAAAACATGCGGTTTTTAGTAAATCCAAAGCACCAGCAGTTTTAAAAAACAAGATCAAGGCATAAATACTTATTTACCGCGTTAGTCTCTTAATAAGGTTAACAATTTACCACATAACCCATTCGAGTTTGAAACATTTATGTACAATCAGATGTCAAAACATCAATTCCATTGCATATGAACCATAGTTTAAAGTGCCTCAAAATATTAGACATACTCTTACTAATGTGGATCGTTTTTCATACAAAAGTTATATGAACTTATGTCTTTTCAGAAGACAAAAGTCTGATTAAGAAATTCGATAGGAAGTCCCGTAAGGGCAGAGCACACCGCGTCCGTATGCGTGTACACCAGATGCGTATTGACTAAGTTGACATATTTGCTTAAATAATCTTTATTATTATATCTTTATTTTTTTTCTTATTATTGTTTAAATAAATATCCTGGACAATTCACACACAGCGCCATCTAGCCCCGAACTAAGCAAAGCTTGAACTAGGGGAACTAGATAGCTGATATATTAATACTTATATATATATTTTTAAATAAATACATATAATACATAGAAATACCCAGATTAAACACAAATATTTGAGAATTTACCTTGTTAGATTTTTTTTTATATATTTTATCAAATTTGTATTTTTATTTTATTTTTGACATTGATAATTGTAATTTTATCATAGCTACTAAGCTATTTACTGAACATTTAAGATTGTAATTTTTTCTTTTTTCTATTTTTGACGATCACATTATCCTCTGACATTTTAATTTAGTTTAAGCACTTTAATTATGAATTTGATAATGTGAAATAAATGAATCTAATCTAATCTGATCTAATCTAAATCGTACTGTGACATTGTAATGTATTAGACTGTATGAGATATGGTACACTGCTTGCGTGCACTACGCAACGCATACATCATATCATGCTTTGTGCTTTGAACTTTCTTATAAAAACCAATTCAACATTTAACGCCAATAGATGGAGCTACTGCTGCAAAAAAAAAGTTTAATATATATCAGGTATATCGTTTATTATCTATCATAGTTATAATACAATAAATAAAATAAATGAGTTTGTTTTTTTTACACGAATTCTCTTTATCTATTCACCAAATGTAGTTTTTCGACAAATTTACGTGGTCCTTCATCATGTCGCATAAGCGCCATTTGTTAAAAAAGTCTTTCATCGTATAAGTCCATTGAGTTTTAGTTTTTTGTTTGTATTTAGGTACAACTACCCACGTTAAGGGATAATCTTACGGTGCTTATTTCGTCATTTTCAGCCCCGCTGGCGATAATAATTGGCGAGTTATTTATTGATGTGCCCGGAAAACTGCTTATGTGATACCCCGGAAACGAGATTACGGTTCACGGCCTTACGAAAATATGTTTTCTCAAACTAATGAGATATGGGAACTTCAGATCATTTTTCAGGCTCTATTTTACCAATACGGGGTTTTGCAAAAATGCAAAACCTCGCGTATGCTTTTTTAGAGCATGAAACAGATTTTGTTTTTGTACCTTCTATTTTTTATTTTATTAAACAGTACCCGATATTATTAAACTACAGGCTACAATTTTACAGGTGAAATTCGTTGTTCATTGCGTAGTAGGTTAGTCATTATGATACCAGGAATATGAACCGGCTACGCAATGCGCTAAGAATTTCACCTGTAGACTTGTAGCCTGTAGTTTCATAAAATAGGCACCCACCAGGATGTGTGGCTCTTCTGAGCATAGAGTTGTTTTATAATAAAAAGGTAGAGAATAGCGGGTTATAAACATTGTGGAATCGTAGAATATTTACTCAGAAAACCGCTTTGATAGCAGTTGCAGTACCGACAAAATAACGGTACCGTAATCAATGAAGTAACAAAAAATTTCAGCGCCGCGACGTTATGATATCGCAATATTTCAAACTAACGTCATACGCTTTACCATTTTAACCGAAATTATTTCGGTAATACAATCGCTAAAAGAAACACAAACATCAAACTAGTAATCCGAATAACTGAGTCAAGTAGGATCTCTGCTTAGCCCGTAGCGCCCGCCCACAAACATCCCGGTCTTATTAGGTATCTTGTGATTATGAATTTCGCTGCATGCAGCCTCTTTGAGATGGTCTCTTTGAATGCTAAAGCTGTGTGGTCGCAGTGTTAGCGAGTTATAAAAGTAGGTACATACATAGCGAAATTGTATAATGAACAAATACATACTCGTACGTAAAAAAAAACAAGGTAACAAAAATTACAATAAGGCGCCTTTAGCTCATAAATAATTCTATTTCTCTCTCTGTGTGTGTGTCTCTATGTGTGTGTGGTTTTAGATTTAATAAAAGTAGGTAGATACATAGCAATATTGTATAATGCACTGAAACAAACGTCAAAAATCAAGGTAACAGCAAAAGATTCGAACTATAAATCATTCTAATTTCTCTCCCTCTCTGCGTGTGTATTTTTCTACATGCCGCTGTGTGTGTGTGTGGGTGGGTGTGTGTTTGGATGCCTTATGAAACTGCATCCATTTTAAGATACTTTATACAATGTAGGTATTTAATTTTCCAAGCTGGTTAAATATCCCAGTGCACTAACAAATCAAAACCTTAATCTTAATCTTAAACTGTGCCCTATATTATGAAACTACAAGCCACAAGTCTACAAATGAAATTCTAAGTACATTGCGTAGCCGGTGAATATTCCTAGTGTCATAATGGCTAACCGACTACCCAAATTTTACCTGTAATATTATAGCCTGTAGTTTTATACTGCCATGTGATGCCGGCTTAGAATAGCATAACCCCATTTCTTACCCATGGATGCCGTGAGAGGCGACTAAGGGACTCGAGGGTGTGTATTGCAATTTTAGGCGACAGGCTGACAACCTGTCACTATAGTGATACACAGTTATCTGATTGACCCTCAAACTTTTGTCAGACGTGGTGTTAATATCCGTTGAACGGCCGTTAACGCTCTGCCTACCCCGTAAGGGATATAGGCGTGATTTATGTATGTATGTATGTAGTTTTATAATATCGGGTAATCATAGTAATTTTAAATCCTCTACAGTGTGGCCACACCGGAACAGAATGTAGCTAACTATTTAGTATTTAATCAGAGACTAGTGCATCCGGTTTAATGAATAGTTAGGAATGCGCAGTTTTCCCTTTGTGATTACTGTTCAGCTACCATCAGCAAGATTTAATTATAGATTTCACTTCATTTTCATAATTTACTTTTAGGTTCAAAGATATTTATTTTCTCATTAAAAACACAAAATCATGCCACGCGTTACTGGCATTAAAACTCACTTGCAAAATTGGCGGGCAAGGAATGAGCTGCGGTAGCCCAGATGGAAGAGGCGTCGCCACTAGGAATGCAAAATTTGCAGGTTCAAATCCTGCCCGCGCTTGAAAATTTTGCAAGTTTAAAAAAAAACACAAAGTCACTTACATGAGAATATACATGATATATAAATTTAAAAAAAATAGAAGAACGTCATTCAATTCGTCACATACAGTCCAGATCCTCAACACATAACAGTGATATGGAACTACTATTATCTATTACGTGGTAATACCACAAAATAGAGAATGTACAGAAGGATCACTCGGCCCTTTTTTTCCACAAGGGCTGCCACAGTTTTCTTACCGATTTTATTCAATCGAGTAGGTATTTTAAACCCTTTTATCACCTATTTATATTTGTGTGAAGCCATTTTGCACGTCCGCACGAAACGCGGTTGACACTCGACTACAAGTGTTTGGATTGGTTTGGATTTCCTTGTAACGGCGGCGTGTCAAATTGTGGAGAGTTTCGTGACGTTTGTTTGAAGTGAGCTCTCTGTATTCGGTGCGCAGCCGCCAATACTTACTTTGTGGTAATACCTAGTAACAAGTAGATGTTTTAAAACGAAAGTCCGAAACTTGTAATTGTTTCCCTTTTCGCAAGAAATCGCTATACCACTAATTTTAAGTTTACTTTTACTTTTCATACTTACGGCCTTTAACAGGGGCCGTAATCCTTTACTTGAAAAGCGTCTCAATTGTGTTTCAATAGAGTGTCAGGTGGATGGTTTCGGCCGTTTTGTATCCGATAATAAAGCCCGAAGTCTGCCAAATGAAAATTGTTTCAGTTGTATGTAGAAACCGTGATACCGTACATGCCGTGTGATGTCGGCTTAGAATAGCATCACCCCATTTGTTTCCCGTAGCAGTCGTAAGAGGCGACTAAGGGACTTGAGGGTGTGTATTGCAATTTTAGGCGATGGGCTGACAACCTGTCACTATGCAGATACCT
Organism: Tuta absoluta; assembly: GCA_027580185.1. Classification (NCBI taxonomy): domain Eukaryota; kingdom Metazoa; phylum Arthropoda; class Insecta; order Lepidoptera; family Gelechiidae; genus Tuta; species Tuta absoluta. Next base: position 4,494,586 of record JAQAHW010000029.1, on the reverse strand, counting down.
ACACAATTTTCCGAATATGTCAGACGTGGCGTAAATGACAGTTTTTGCGGCTTTTGACGCTCTGCCTACCCCGCAAGAGATAATAGGTGTGATATGTAGAAAGCGTGTCACTGTCAGTGACGTGGTTTAGGTCGTTTCGTATTCTGCTAACAGTTTAATGTAGAGAATATCAAGATGACAATAAATTGACAGTTGAGTGTCGCTAGCATTGCAAGAGTAAAAATTTTAGAATTAGGGCCCAGGTTGAAGTATAGAAAATCACAATGGTTATACAGACTCTAAAAACTAGAATGAGAAAATCGGTCCAAATGCGGATAACTGAAATTTCGGAATTCCAGTTTTCATCCCCTAGTAGTAAGTATGCAAGTACATACTATATAATCGTCTCTGTTCAATAAATAGGTGATTGATATAATATGGCTAGTTCCTTTATATAGGATGCATTTGCATCTGTATATAGGATGCATTTGCAAATCCATTAAACCATATTATGTCCTCTAATTATCATAATAATTAAGAACACACGAGTTGAAATTGGAAAAAATTGAATATGCCATAATTTTCCAGCCACTCAGCAAATGTTAGGGCCACAGGTTTTTACCATAATAGACCATTTCTCGGTATAATAGATAAAATCTGAAATGAGACTATCCGCAAAAAGACCAAAGTAACTGACATAGTCTGGAAGTAAAGCAAATTTAAGTGGCAGTGGGCTGGGCACATCTGTCGTAGAACCAACAGTGGAGTAAACGGGTTCTCGAGTGGAGGCCACGCCTCGGCAAGCATAGTGTTTGACTACCTCCGGCCAGGTGGACTGATAACTTAAAAAAGGCGGCTGGTAGCGACTAGATGGCGAAAACGGGAGTAAGTAAATAAGTAAATAAGTAAAACTAAGGGTAAGATTTTTATTGATATTTTGTTTACTTCTGGGACACCCCCGTATAAATATTCGTCAGGAAATGGGTCGGATACATCCTATATTGTAACAAACATAGCTCTATTTGCATTAATGAGAGCTAATGAATAGCTAATATTAGTTATTATATTATTACCTTCGAGTATGTAGCTTGTGGCGGCATGGAAGGTTAGAAAATGAATTATTCCAGCGCATCTAGTTCATAATCTTCTTTTTTTCGTGTAGGGCACCGAGACAAGGAACGACCCGATGAACCCTGGTGTCAACCACCTACTGCTATTAGTAGTCCCCTGACATGGTTGTGTAACGACCGCCGACTAAGAAATCATAGACAGCAACCGGGACCGACGGCTTAACGTGCCCTCCGAAGCACGTGCCATCTTTCTTTCGGACAAATGTGGTTCAGCCTGCAACAACTTGACTTTGTTGGTAGTACAACTGCCTGCGGCGCAAAGGTTCCGGGTTCGATTCCTAGTGAAATACAAAGTTAATTTTATTACTTTCTGAATTTGTTTCCATTTTGGTCAGGTTAGTTCATGATAGAAATATGGTATGGTTTGATTTTCTGACAATCTACCTTAAAATAGTGATAAATTAGTGATACACGAACGGCCCTCAAACATTTGTTGGATTAAATCAATACGCGTTATATATTTCTTTTATGTTTCTCTATAGAAAAAGGTCTGTTTTTTATATTTTTCCATATACATATAGGTAGGGTGTAATATTACTAGAGACTGATAGCGAACACTCAAGATAGGCTTCTGATAAGGAACAAGTTTCCCCAAGGAACATAGGCCAAAATACGAAAAAAAAATAGATCTCCCATACAAAGTTCACAATCAGCTGATTTTCGTTACTGTGGAAACTCAAAATATTTTGATGTTCCTAGGAGAAAGTTCCTTATCATCAGCCCCTCTTAAGATTTCGCTATTGGACACTAGAAAAATTTCACCCCCAATGTATGTGGCCTATATGTTTTTTGCTTATAATAAACGGATTAATAAGGTATAATTATGTTCCGTAATTAAACTGAGCTGCTTATATTTTACTAGCGGCCCGCCCAGCGGTTTCACCCGCTGCTAACTGATTTCCCACGGGAAACAGACCTTCTCCCGACATAAATCATACATACAAACCTTCCTCTTGAATCACTCTTTTTTTAATCCCCCAAGAGATGAAAAGGGGGTTAAAAGTTAGTATGAAAGTTCGTTGTCTTAAGTGTGATCCGTTTCAAACTTAGTGATTAGACTTATAACTTTAAATAATTAAACACGTGTTTCAGCATATTTGAAATTTTAACCCTTAATAGGGTCAAAACGGGGTTAAAAGTTTGTATGAAAGTTCGTTTTTTTAAATGAATGTGATCTGTTTCAAAATTTGTGATTAGACTAATAACTTAAAATAATTAAACACGTGTTTCAGTATTTTTGAAATTTTAACCTTTAAATGGGTGAAAAGGGGGTTAAAAATTTGTATGAAAGTTTTTTATCTTCAATGTGATCTGTTTCAATATTTGTGATTAAACTCATAACTTAAAATAATTAAATACGTGTTTCAGCATTTTTGAAATTTTAAGCCTTAAAGGTGTCAAAAGGGGGTCAAAAGTTTACTACCAGTTGGAATACCCGTTTTCCCATGGGAATGTGACAATTTCCCGGAATAATTTATTCTTATAAACCTTCCTTTCAAGTTACTCTATCTAATAAAAAAAACCGCATCGAAATCCGTTGGGTAATTCTAAAGATATAAGGAGACACCAAACGGGAAGCGACTTTATTTTATACTATGTAGTGATGATAGTGATTTACCCGTAAATAATAATAAAAAGCTTGATTTAATAAACGCAATTACTTTCAGAAAATGAAAATCCCGGTCCTGGAATTCTAATATTATTTATTAGTTAAATTACTAAATGTATTTTGTAACGGGCCTAGACAGGAAATTAAATGTTGCCCCAGAATCCATTATAGGGCTGACATGATATTTACCTGCTGAAAGTTCAGTCACTGATTTTGTATACCTACACGTTATAATAATAAAATAAAGAAATTCTGCAACTGACCATTAAGCTGAAGATAAAGATAAGTTCTAGTGATAGTTCTTGAGCCTAAAATCATATTTTGTATATTTTCAAATTGAAATTTTTGCTCTATCAGCGATAAGCATATTTTAAAACTTCACAAACCAGCCTTTGCAAGAAATTTCTGCATCTAAATGGTTCAGAGCTTTTCTAAGTCTGCTTTGAATCATGAAATCATGTACATCTTGTTCGTGTAAATCATGTTCAGCTGTTCAGCAATCTTAATTAACAGCAATCGTATGATTATTACGAACTATACAGAAAACAAGAAACAATAATAAGAAGTTGATGAAGAAAAGGGGATACAACAAGGCTGTCCACTTCCACCGGTAATTTTTAACATTATATTGAATCTGCAATCAGGAATTTTCGGAGATTTATTCAATTCATAAGGGTTGCAGAGGGCATCGCGGCTATAGGAAACATGGAACTGATTTGGAAGAATGAATAACAGATATTGACAAAACTTCAACGATTACGGATTTGATATAAATATAAAACAAAAATAATGTAACATCAAATCACGAACAAGGAGACAGATTTATTATACATCAAGATGCTCCGCTTGAAGAGGGGAGTTTTGAGGGAGTAGGCAGTTTAATAGCTATTCACAACTCCAAAAGTACACCCGATAATAAAGCAAGGACTACAATGGCTATACCAGATTTCAATAGACAGAAAACTGTAAAATGTAGCCTAAATATCATTACATGCCCGTAAAAAGCTTATACAGGTGTACATCTGGAGCGTAGCATTGTACGGCTGCGAAACGTAGACCATGATGCAGGGGAACGGAGAACGTTTAAAAGCCTTTAAAATCTGGTGTTGGCGAAAAATGGAAAGAATAAGCTGGACTAAAAGGAAGACCAACGAAGAAGTGCTCCAATTTGTAAGCGAAAAAGGAATGTTGCTCAATACAGTTAAAAACAAAACGGGAAAGTTAGATGGTGGGCCACGTTGTTCGACATGAGCAGCTATTAAAAAAATATATAGATGGAATGATTGAGTCGAAGGAAAGGGAGGGAGAGGATGGCCAAGAAGGACTTACTCAGATCAAATGGAGGAAAAAATAATGATTATGTCTTATAAGAAGGTCAAGGAGAAGGCGGAAATACATCTGGCGGTTACTCCACCGATAAGAGCAATGAGCTATTATGTATAATGCTACGTTCACACTGTGCTCCTGCTGCTGCCGCTGCCGCGAATATTGCCCTAAATACTTCCGCGGAAGTATCAACGTGAGTGAGTGTTCACACACTGCTGTTATACTCTTCTCGCAGCAATACGAGTAATTTAGAAAGCAATACATTCCGCTCGCGTTCTTGCTACTGTTCCTTGGACTTACACACGAAAAGCCTTATGGGCGCACAGGAAGTTGCAGCGGCATGACGAGTAGCACAAGAGTAACCTGTTGACATACTCGCGCTTCCTACATCCCTGACTATTTTTCTGCCCATTATAGGCATAGTGTGAATGTGCTATAATCGCGGACGAATCAACGTGAGTGAGTGTTCACACACTACCTTCGAGCAACGACGGCCTTCCGCTTCCGGAACAGAAGGCCGTCGTTGCTCAAAGCACACTGCCATCAAACTCTTCTCGCAGCAATACTTGAAAGTCAGAATACAATAATGAGTAATGAATATAATGAGATTAGCAGTAAAATAGAGCAATAAAAACAATGAAATTTGCATGTTAAATATTGTATTATTGTAGGACCAAGATGGACAAGCTGTTGGTACCATTAAGTTTAAGTTTTAAGATCTACAACACAGTATGGCAATAAAGTTCTTTGTATATGTATTTCTAATACATTCCACTCGTGCTCTTCTTTGTGAGTGAGTGTTTGTTTCTGTTTGTGATTTATGGCATGAACAGCCGACACTCGCGGGAGCATGGGTAGTAGCAGCGCGAGTAACTCGCACTATCCACTTGCCTTTCTATATCCCTGCCCATAGAGGCATAGTATGAACGTGGCCTTATCCAGTACAATCTCGTTCACATACAATAAACTCGCCCTCGGGTTACATTATTGAAAGACCAGAGTTTTCAATATCGCTGCGGAGCACAGATTTGTTGTCTCTACGGATGAGGCAAAGAAAATAATGCTACTCTGCCTACGACGGCACCACTTGCACATGTGTGCGTGGGGCGACTATTAAAGGTGTGCGTGTGTGTGTAAGTCAGGGAACACAAGCACTGCATGATTTTATGGTATTTGGCAAGTTTTTTTGACGAAGGGAGTTTATGAAATCGCGTAGCAAACCGCATAGCATGGCATAAGATGCCGCATCAACTTGGGGCTGGGCTGTTAGGATGCTTTCAGACTCGCGATAGAGGTTCATAGTCAATACTCTGATATCATACGATTGATCTGCCAAACGCCGGCGGTGTGGGTGTGTGTGTATGTGTGTGCGTGCGTGCGTGTGTGTGGGTGAAAGTAGCCTAACAGTAACAGTAACAGGCGGTCATTAAAATTTACTTGCTAGCTGTAAAAAAACTGCAATGTTTTTCGGTGCGTGTGTTCACTGCCTAAGGGTACGAGAATCTGGAGTACACAGGTGACACAGGTGTGCATGAGGTGAGCACCGTAAATCCACATTTTGTGCACTACGCTGCGGCTGCACACACATTATTATTACCGACGAACGCTCGCCGGCCAAAGATTATGGGACAACGTGACAGAAGGTACAAGTAAGGAGTAAGAGATGGTGTTTCAAATACGTAGCAGACATAATCAGAGCATAAAATTGAAGAAGTGTTACTATAAAGCCTATGTTGGGAAACGATTTATAGGGCTTAAAAAGATCGGCTGTAAAAAACCCGTGTCTGACCCTCTCAAAGGAATCTAAATTCATTACTTCCCGTGGACCTAGAACTATGAAATTTGGCAGCTTTGTTTTGTTTTGAAGTACACAATTAGTATAATCCCAAAAATACGAAATTTTAAAGTAGTATATTGAACTTCCCAGTGTTTTCCAATAGTATATTGAACTTCCCACTGGTCTAATGGCCAAAAAACCTAATCATTTTCCTATTTATGCGGATTGTGCTTCGTTTTACGAACGGCCTGGAATCGAGGGTTGATTCATCGCCAGCATGCAAGTGACCATGTAAATCAGATATTCAGCCAAGGTCAAAATCTGGCCGGCTTAGAATAGCATCACCCCATTTCTTACCCATGGGTGTCGAAAGAGGCGAATAAGAGACTCGAGAGTTGGATATGTATTGCAATTTTTGGCAATGGGCTGACAACCTGTCGCTATAGTGATACACAGTTTTCTGATTGACCCTGAACTTTTGTCAGACGTGGTACTAATATCCGATTTACGACCGTTAACGCTCTGCTTACCCTGTAAGGGATAGAGGCGTTATTTATGTAAGTATGTATGTATGGCAAAAGCTCTATGTCGCTGAGTGGTCTACGCAACAGTATCCTTATCAGCTTTCACACGACAATGGGATGCGCTATACATTAATAGAGTCTATGCAGAAAAAGAATAGGCGTGGGCAAAAAGCGAACTCAGTTTTCATAGGTTACTATGACACTTCTCATACTGGGGCACAGAGGCACCCTCCATTTCCACGCCTATTCTCCTTCCGCACAGACACTAGCTCACGTATGTGGACGACAGACGAGAAGCTTTTAGACTTATCTGTTCTCCGTGACAAGCTAGTCTATGGCATCAGTTATGAATTTTTCATGGTGCGGCGAGAGCCCATGTGCTCGCAACGGTAATGTGCACGCCGTTGTTTTTGGGCACACTCGTTGGAAACAGGTATTCCCGTTGCTGCTGTCATAATCAATCTACACACCTACTTGACAAACACCCTAAACAGTCATTCACATGGGACTCCCTATTTAGGTATTTGACATATATACCATGCTTGGCACTTTGAGTTGCGAGTGCAAGGAGATGTATTGCACAGAGGAAAGACACTATTGTTGTCCGTCTCTGCATTGTCGCTAAGTCACCTTTACAACACCCAAATATGGGGGGATCGCTGATCACTAGAAAATGAAATAACTTAGTCACTGAGGCGGTTTTCCCCTTTGTCATCCTTAGTGTATTTTTAAGACACACAGTATGTTTGCGTCTGTCAGACGAAAAGAAATTGCAAATTCTCGATCTTATTCCCAGACAAATAAGTTTACGGTGCGTAACGGATGCGTTTGTCAGGTCGTTTGACAGACACATGACGTGCGCAGCGACTGACGACAAGTGGGAACCGCCATAAATAAGCCTCAAATAGTATAATTAAGCCATCAATGCGTTTATGATTAGTAATTGATAATGTTAAAAAGGTATCTATCATCAATTTTCTACAATCTCAGCAGAAAGCTGAGAGCTTAATTCAAGAACACGTGTAACCTTTACAGAATTTCAATCAAACAGTTTTGCGAATTCCCCAGACAAATGCAGTGTCGTTACCAGGAAACACGTTCCGAAGCACAGAAAACACTCGACAAGCGTGATGAAGTTTTTAATTGCCAGTTTTCGTCGATTCGCACATTTTACCCTATTTGCTTCGCTAATTATGAAGAAGTAAAAAACATGGAAACGAAACTGAAACTTTATTTGTGATGTTCTTACTTACTTGCTAGAAAAGCGGTAATCATTAGTACGGTATGGCCTAATAATATCAACTTCCTTTAAAATATAATATAATCTCATGCATTTAAAGTGGAAGAGTAAATTTCGTCCATCACTCCATACACTACTTTCGTCTCTCGCACTGCTCTGATTTTCTATACTTTCTCCTTCACCCAAAGGTAGTCTGGAAGAGATCGCTTGTAGCGATAAGGCCGCCATCGCGGCTTTGCGGCTACTTTATATAAGCTATGAATTTTCTTTTTTTTGTGTAATAATGTGTTTTTACTTACTTACTCAAACAGTATAAAATAAAGTTAAATTTGACCCATACAACTTTGAAAGTTTAAGAACTCGTAATCTAAAATTATCGCGGAACATACATGGGGATTGTTTCGGATACCACTCACTATAAATTCAAATTTTGCCTTTGGACGCTACTATTGGGGCCACCCTGTATAGGCTGTAGCCGGATGATTTACACATACCCTGAAGCGTCTTAGGACAATACTATTGTCAGGTAATGTGTCACGGGAAGTACGGTTGATAGTGTTACGAGCATGTTACGAGCTAGATCAAAGCTAGATGGGTAATTACGGCTATTTCCTATTGACATGTTATACCTAGTTGCGATAATATCACCAGCACTTCAACCTATTGAGCACTTCTACAGGAAGGGTAAAATTTTCTCAACTCCGTGAGCATTTTTATTTTAAGCTTTTTATTGACTTAATTATACTCAAAAATTCGAAAAAAAAAATATACAAATTTAATGATGCTAATTTGCCATCACTTGCACTTGTAGATTCTGAAATAATCGAATTTCAATATTTACTGTTCACGGAGTTGAGAAATATGGTCACGGAGTTGAGAGCGCTTTTCTATTTTAAGCATTTTATTGAGTTATTTGCAAGAAAAAAATCTAAAAAAAATAAACAAACATAATGATTCTATTATGTCATTATTCGCACTTGTAAATTCTGAAATAATCGAATTTAAATCACGAATGAACACGGAGTTAAAAAATTCGGTCACGGAGTGAACAATTTTTTATTATTTTATTATAAATGTAAAGGAATGGACACAAAAAGGAAAAAATTAGGAGAAAAAGCAAAGAAATGAGAAAAAAAAGACCATTGAGATTAATAATGTAATTGTTCGCTTTACTCAAACAAATCACCAACAGATAAGTGAATTCTTTGTGCAGTACAAACGTGCTATAAATTACCAAAAAAACAAAACGTTTGTAAACAAATTACAAAATAACTATTTGTATAATTTACACTTAAAAGCTAACATTTTAGTTTTCATAAATTTTTCCTGCTTTATATTTAGAAAATACAACATTAAATTACAGTCAAGAGATTCCTTCCTAGCATCCATTTCACTGTTAATTTATTATCTTTTTAATAATAAAAAGTCTATTTATCTTCGTCTATCCGAGGAAGAAGAAGAAATATCTTCTTATATAATGTCTTTATTTATCATAATCAAATCACACGTTCTCTATATTATTTTCTTAAAGCTTTCCGCTTGCAATCAGATATTTCATGCATTTTTTTAACTTTTCCTTCAGCTACTCTCCTTGCCCATCTTTCTTTTCCTTTATATTTTTCCTTTTCACACACATCTGGATCACTCTTGATTTTAGCCCGTCTTATACAATTTAACAACTTTCATTGCTCTTGTCTTTCTTCTATACTATTTGCCATCTAGAAAGAGCAGTACATTTATAAGTTTATTAAATATATTTATAGTAAATATCACAGTTTTCTAAAAAACCTCAACTCCGTGAGCAAATTTCTCAACTCCGTGAGCATTTGCACACGGAGTTATGGGTCTCGGAGTTATGAAAAAGCTGGTTTCTTTAAAAAAATTCGCACATGCTACTACTTAAAGCAAATCAACCATTTCTTATCTACTGATATCCTTATAAGTTATAATCACACGAAGAAACAAACTTGCAACCTTTATAGTTTTAAAAATATTCATGATTCGGAGTTGAGTAATTACCCTGCACCAAAGACGACGCGAATTTTCTTACCTTTGGAAATGGTAAAATCTGGCATCATGTCACACGTTCACTGTACTCGCCTGCTCGGGCATAACTTACAGTTTACGTGAATCGAAAAGTGATGTGCATATCGCGAATATTTAGAGATGTTCTCAAGTATTTTGTAAGTTGTACCCGATTAAGTCGTAGGCTCGGGACAAATATTTGAAGTGATAAAAAAGTAAAAAATATATACTTTACCGTTACTTTGGTGATAAATATATCTTTGATATACATCTATAGTCATGTGAATATATAAATTTTATAGTATATTACAGAAATTTTCAATTTATGAACCAATTTACATTCAATTCCGGCAAGGGGACAGGCCCAAAACAGGGAAAATTGGTAATTTTTTTCACTTCCTTTTTTTTTTTTAGCAGGAACTATTAATAACACAGTTTTGATAGTATGCTCTCCGAAAAGATTATACATTAGGGCTTGTATGTAATTTTTTTGAGATTTTTTAATAAGACTTTAACATGATTTTTGGACCAGGACAAAAAAACAGCGTGTTTGTAGAAATGCCCTATTCAATCCATGGATCAGCCTCTACTGGCTTTGAATATAAATATTCTCCGTACTGTTAAGGCGAGTGTACATAAAATATTCGCTATTTTTAAGGTTATGGCAATTGGAACTACTTGTTTATGCCATAATTTTGAATAACAGCGAATATTTTATTGAGAATGAATTAAGGATAATACTAAAAACTTGGGCAACGGACATTCTGATAGATTGTTTGTATAAAAAGAAATCTTTTTATTCGTGAAGTGGCGCCACTGTCGAGGCTGATCACGCAAAAGATTGAATACGAGACTATTTAAAATCAAATTGTAAAAATTGCTTCAACAATAATAAAAAATAAAAAAAACTTTATATCAGACTTTTATATCCATAGTTTAAATTTAAATTAAGTTCATAGCTAGTAAACAGAGCTTTAACTAATAAAATTAACATTTATAATTTGAGACTTTACAGATTTACGATTTAAGATGATAATAATTCTATGATGTATTATTATCATCAGATAATTTTTCCATTTAATTAATTGACAACTTATAAAATTTGCATGTTAATATAATAAGAAACATGCATCGTACAAATCATTTATGTAAACATACCATGTGCAAAAAAATAGCTATTGTATTGCATTGCTACTAATAGTACGAGAAAAACTGGCCTTGCGGATTTACCTACTATCCATTATGTCACAGATCTGTTTCGCATTTTATAGAAATTTTATTCTAGTTCGTTTATTTTAAAAATACCCTCATTCCTGTCACAAAAAAGAAAACTCAGGCAAAAGAAAAAAGTCAGAGCAAGTTAAAAGTTAAAAAAGCTTCCGACTTCAATCAATCTTCTTCGAGTAAGTTCGCCGTTTCCATGAGCACATTCACACCCATTAATTCTCCGTTTCTTTACTGTGTAAAACTGTAAAAGTTAAGCCATACCTGTGGAGTTTCTATGTCATATGACATTGTTAGACATCGCGTAGAAAACTACAAAACCTATACATGAAAGGTCTACTCATTGTCGTGATAAGGATCATCCCATAATAAGGATATTTTGAAAATAAAAAAGAAGTTCTAGATACGTTTGATAGATGGCGTTATAATTGTGCGACAGTGTTACAAAAATTTAGTTTGTACTAAAAACTATAATTTTGGATCATTAAAAGTGCTTTCGGTGAGCATTATACTCAAGAAAATATTATGAGCATTATACTAATGATTTCACAAAATCAATTTGGGACCTACTCAGACCTCCGCACAATTGGTGGCGCCATTAATTGGCGTTTTATGGCACGGCTCTTTGATCTGTATAAAATACTTAATAAGATTAGTCAAGCCAAAGAAAAACCACGCAGTGACAACGTCCTATGGAGCCGCGTAAATAACTTTAAAATTTTGACACTAACGCACAACTTTTTTTTCTATTCCATGAATAACATTCTGTAAGGTTTATTTTTATTTAAGACATATTTTCGACACATCAAAGCGCAACTTCTTTATATTCTATATTTTACGTGAAGTCCTGCGTCGGGCCCTTGTCTCAGCGAACGTTCCGGCAAAGCTAGAACCAAACGGTATCGTTCGTTCTGATGGCAAGAGGCCCGACGGGTTAACGCTCATCCCCTGGCAGAGAGGCAAGTGTATGGTTTGGGATGCCACGTGTGTGAACACCCTCGCGCCCTCGCACATACATGCCACATGCGCCCGTGCAGGTGCCGCAGCTGCTGGTGCTGAGGTAGCGAAGTCCCGCAAATACGAGGAGATTTCTGGGAGCCACATTTTCTCACCCGTGGGCTTTGAGACAATGGGTCCCTGGGGCTCATCTGCCAAAAAACTCGTAAACGAGGTGTCAGCGCGCCTCAATGAGACCATTGGTGACCGAAGAGCTGGCAGTTTTCTCGGCCAACGACTAAGTTTGGCCATCCAAAGAGAGAACGCTGCTAGCGTACTGGATACCATGTCTAATGGAGGCGCACTAGACGACTTTTTTTTAGCTTGAATTTAGTCTAGTTTAGCGTAGTATTCATTGTTATTTGTCCTTTTATACTTATATACTTTTGTGTAAATAAAACCATATTTTCTTACATAAGTGCATACATACAAACAAATCTATACTTAATATTAATTAAATTAAACATAAATTTGTAACGAGTAACTAATAGCATATCAAGCGGAAAATCTCGTCGCGGAGTACACCACAGATGTGGCTTGACACTGAAGTTCTAAAGCAACCTGTGGATGTTACATTCATTACGGAAGCTGTCTTGGGACGACCCGTGACCACGATTAATTTTTCTTTCTGTGAGAATTTTTCTGACTTCTGCTGTAACTTTGGACAGCGAACGTAAGACTTATGGAAGCGCCACAGGTATTTTAAAAGGTACATTTTGTTATCATTTAAAAGCTACATATTTTCAAAACAGGCAGGCAAACAAGGGGCCGCGTAGTGGGTCCACCTGATGGCAAGCGGTTACCTTACTAACCGAGTTACTAACTATAGCAGCTACAGGGTAACTAGCTGCTACCCTTAAATTGGCCCGATTGCGTAGCGGATAGTACCCCTACCTGCTACGCCGGGGCACGTCGGTTCGATCCCCATGAGACACAAATGTTTACATTACCAGCCACATCAGTTTACTGCTGGACATGGGCCTCCCCCTATTGGGGGGTATTGCCATACACACTCACCACGCTTGGCAGGCGGATTGGCGAAGCGGGTTTACAAAAATAATAGTATTCAGCTGTCTAATTTCCATAGTACAAGCTTAGTTTAAGGCTAAATGGCGATGTTTGAATTGTACAGGATATTTATTTATAATATTAACCGTAATATATAGTTCGGAATTTGTGTATTACTGTTATAACAGGTTGACAGCACATCATCGCCTAGAATTATAATAAAAATGAAACCTTTTGTCTCTTAGAGCTATTGTGTATCTTAGAGTATATATGGCGGCTTCGCAATACAAGGCTGTTTAGGAGGAGTGATGATGAGGCCAGTAGGCCGAGTGACGACTGTGAGGAAAAGGGTGGCTACCCGCCTGGTCGGGAGTTGTGACCAGGGGAACGACTGTTCCAACCGGACATGTTTGGAAGTTTAATATATAGCGATCGGCGGAATAACTTCGATACCGCGTTTCAGGACTTGTATGTGGAGCGCATGCGCGCCGCCACAGTTGTAAAAGAATTAAGTCAAAAGAAAATTTATATAAATGCTTACAAAAACTCACTCTTACCACTTCTATCTGGTTATACATCATCCGCCTGCTACTGGGATATTTTTTAAACGACAGAAGATTAATGATGTGAGAGGTTGTGATAGGAGGCCGCCGGTTAGAAGCCCTATTGAACAGAATATGGCTGCGGGCTAAATGGAAGAGATGGTAGATATACCTACTTAGGTCTACTTATCTTTTCGTAAAATATCAAGAGAATTTCTATTAGCTCTGTTTTTAGAGTCGCTAACTATATATATATTCTTTATTGTGCATTAACAATACAATAATATTTGTTTAAAAAAGTAGTTCACAAAGGCGAGCTTATCTCTATAAAGAGATCTCTTTCAGCCAACCTCTAAAACTAAGTACGAAATAAATACGTGCGGGGACAAGATTGCACACAAAGTATAAAAAAAAAAAAAAAAAAAAAAAAAAAAATGTTTTATTTCAGACCTGACGATCCATAAAATGACAAAATTAGAGCAAAGTACAAAATTTAGTTGGTAACAATTAATGAAAAGTATTAGTACACACACTTAAAGTTAAGTTATTCCAGTGTCTTACAGTGCGACCCACGCAAACCCTTTCCCCTATAACAGACAGGACACTGTTGTTGCTGCCGCGAACCCTCTGCAACGCTGCAGCACACCGCTTGCGAAGCGTAGCAATAAAAAGTAAAAATAAAAAATAAAACAACAATATGATAAATAATTATTTGATAATAGTCAAATAAATACACATAGCTAAACTAATTGAACTATAAATACAAAACCAATATATAAATATAAATACATAATATACAAATACAATACAAACTATGGATGGATTACAGCAAGAAAGTTCCTTGGTTCCGGTTAGATACACAATTTTGGGGTGGTATGGGATCTACCTCCTAGCGGTCCACCCCGGGCAACGGCAACACAGGCTTGCCTGTGGATAAGTCCGGCTGAACGATCCCACCAAGCGGTGGAAGGCTCCGTAAGGGGCCGCCTGGCTCGCGACCACCATCCCACCGAAGTCTGGCGCCAAGTAGCATGCTGCGTTCCGTCAGTGTGTGGGAGTGCCAGTGCCTTTGGGGGAATTGGAGGATGTCAGTTGCGCTATTCAGAACCGGTCTTGGACTCTGGGCGATACTGTACCGGGTAACTCATTCTGGAGGGTAGCGGGATCCGAAGCACGGTGCCAGCCGTTGGCCGACCGCAGTCAGTAGGGGGCCCAAGTAGCACGCCAGCCACGTGCCAAAGGCTGCCCCGCCAACTCGCGAAAAATCCCGATATGCTCCACCGTGCCAGCTGGCGACTGGATGGGAGGACCCGGTGGCCATATTCGGGGGGGTTCGGGCGTCCCCGCAGTCTCCAAATGAGTTTCCCATAGGTCGGTTAAGCTCTAGTGTTCCAGTGGTTAACTGAAATGCGCCTCGACAATTCAACTTTTTCCCCACAAACTCTCAAATTATGAAAAAAGTAAAAAAGAAGAATAGGTTTATACAACGGCTGCACTTCCTCCCAAAAAAAGTGCACCTCACTAACATCCGAGGGTTGCACTCCAATCTCGATCCGGTCCATCACCACCTTGAGACCGAGAAGCCGCACCTGTTCTTCCTAACGGAGACGAAGATAACAACACCGTCGGACGTGGCGTACCTCAACTACCCGGGTTACTCTCTTGAGCATAAGTTCAAGAAGCAAGCTGGGGTCTGTGTGTATGTCCGCGATGACATTTGTTGTCGTCGTCTCCGTTGCTTTGAGAAATCGGGTTTTTCTGCCATTTGGCTACTGGAAGACTCTGGCGTGGAGAAAACTCTATATGTCGGCGTCTACCGATCGCACAGCGGTGACCAGGAGACGACAGCGCTTTTCAATTACCTCGTTGAAACGACAGACGTAGCACAGCAAAGATACCCGACAGCGAAGCTAACTTTTCTGGGGGACTTTAATGCCCACCATAAGGAGTGGTTGTTCCCGTTCCAGAAAACTGACCATGCTGGGCTAGAGGCGCGCAAGTTTGCATTATCGCTAGATCTGACCCAGCTGGTGAATGTAGCTACGCGGATACCGGATATCGACGGCCATACACCCAATTGCTTGGACTTGCTGCTGACAACTGATCCAGACAGTCATTCAGTTTCGGTCTCAGCTCCGCTGGGAACGTCCGACCACTGTCTGGTGAAATCCGTATCGACCTGCTCTCCTCTCGATGACAGCCCCAGGGGCACGAGGCGAGTTTGGAGATACGAGTCAGCAGATTGGGAAGAGATGCGGCACTTCTTTGCATCTTACCCGTGGCGTCAAGTGTGCTTCTCTTCGCGTGACCCCTCGTGTTGTGCAGATGCGGTTGTGGACGTGATTCGGCAGGGGATGGAATATTTTATTCCATTCTCCGACATCCCGCTCGGTCACAAAGCCCAGCCTTGGTTTAACGCAGAATGCGCCCAAGCTGAGGCGCGTAAAGAATCGGCATACCAAGCTTGGGTCAAGGCTCGCGACTGCAAATTAAGAGCACGTAGGGTTCGCGCGAAGAAAAGAACCTTCAACTCTGCCACTAAGTCCTGCAAACGGGTTTTACGTAAGGCACGTTTTGACCATGTCGGACGAATAGGGGCCAAACTAGCATCACACCCTCCGGGTAGTAAAAAGTTTTGGTCCCTGTCCAAAGCGGTTGAAACTAATTTCTGTCGTCCAACCTTACCTCCAATGCTGAAACCTGATGGATCGCTGGCTCACTCTGCAAGTGAAAAAGCAAATTTGTTTGCTTCCTTGTTTGCAAGCAACTCGCGTCTGGACGCTGGCTCCAAACAACCACCTACTGTACCTCGTTGCGATTCTTCGATGTCGGAGATCGCAGTACACATTAAAGAGGTTCGAAGAGTATTGTGCAGTCTAGACGTGAACAAGGCCAGCGGACCTGATGGCATACCAGCGAGAGTATTAAGACTATGTGCGCCTGAACTGTCTCCTGTGCTGACACGCCTGTTCCGCCTCTCTCTTAAAGAAAGAACGGTGCCGGGGGCCTGGAAGCTTGCTAATGTGCAACCAGTTCCCAAAAAGGGCGACCGTGCCGACCCTGCCCATTACCGTCCAATTGCCATTACCTCCATCCTATGCAAGGTCATGGAGAGGGTACTTAACAGTAAGTTGCTGACCTACCTTGAAGACAATGATCTTCTCAGTGACCGTCAATATGGCTTTCGCCGGGGGCGGTCTACTGGTGATCTTCTTGTGTATGTCACGCACTGCTGGGGCGAAGCAATCGAGAAAAACGGCGAAGCACTTGCCGTTTCACTCGATATCTCGAAGGCCTTTGACAGGGTCTGGCATGCAAGTCTGCTCAGCAAGCTTCCTGCTTATGGCATCCCAGCTGATTTTTGTACTTGGATTTCAGACTTCCTTAGTGAACGGTCCATCAGAGTAGTCGTTGACGGCTGCTCCTCTGACCTAATGGCCATTGATGCCGGAGTTCCTCAGGGGTCTGTTCTCTCTGCAACTCTTTTCCTGCTGCACATCAATGACCTCCTTCGGCATGGTATTGTTGGATACGCAGATGATAGTACCGTTTCAGAGAGATACTTGACAGGTGCAGGGACCAGTGGGGATGAAATACGTTCGTTAAGAAAGGCCATGGTAGAGCGAACAGATCTGACCTTAAGTCTTGTCTCCCAATGGGGCGACGACAATCTGGTCTCATTCAATGCCACCAAAACACAGGCGTGTCTTTTCACTGCAAAAAGGAGTCCTTTCGACTGGACACCTACTTTTCGGGGTACATCTGTCCCAGTCACTGACAGGCTTGAGCTTCTAGGCATGGAGTTGACATCAAATCTAAACTTCGGCGCGACCATCGAGTACAAGGCTCAGACGGCGGCTAAAAAGCTGGGCGTCCTGAATAGAGTGAAGCGATACTTTACGCCTGGACAGCTTTTAACTCTTTACAAAGCACAAGTCCGATCCTGCATGGAGTATTGCAGTCACCTTTGGGATGGCTCAGCCAAATACCAACTTGCCGCTCTTGACTCGGTGGAACGCAGGGCCAAGAGGCTCATAGGCGACATAAAACTGGTGGACACCAAGCTACATAGCCTGGCACATCGCCGCAAGGTTGCCTGCTTGTCGGTATTGTATAGATTGTACTTCGGAGAGTGTGCTCAAGAGCTTCACGACCTTGTTCCACCAGCTCCCTTCTACCATCGGACATCCAGACGCACCGCCGGATACCATCCGTACCTGGTTGCCATTCCACCAATTCGGACTAAGCGCTTCCAGTCATCATTTATAATGCGCACTGCTAAAGAGTGGAACTCACTTCCTGCGTCTGTGTTTCCAAAAGCATACAACCCTAATCTCTTCAAAGTAAGAGTGAACAGGCTTCTTCTGGGTGAGCTCGCTCCATCTTAGACTCTGTCTCTGTCCTATGACCTAGACTAGAGTCAAGAGCAAACCCATCATTAATAAAAAAAAAAAAAAAAAAAAAAAAACAATTTTGCAAATGACCCCCAAATACTTGTCAGACGTGGCGTAAATGGTCGTTTTTTGAGGCCGTTTACGCTCTGCCTACCCCGCGAGGGATAAAAGTCGTGATATATGTATGTGTGTACATTCATAAGGTATTTCATGTGGTCGGATTCATAAGTGGAGTCATAGTTAGACTACTTGACAGATTGCAATACGGGTTATTATCCTCTGTACTTACTTTACTAACTTACGCACACACGTAAGATTATCGACTGTAAGTAGAAAAGTGCACCTTAAGGCGTAGCATTAAAACTTAAACAGATTACCACCTATAAGCGACATCTATGTAATCTTTGAAATAATTACTCGGTGATAGCCTATTCGCCACCACATCACCACAAAGTATACATCACACTGGTTTGTCTAAAACCGTATTATAGTTATCCTTATTCGTTCACTTGTAGCATGGACCAATTAATACTAGAGGACTGACAGCCCCATAGTACCTTACTGTTTTGGTCTTAAACCTAGATGGCGCTAAAAAATAGTTACCCAATGAATAAAACTTGCGCATGCTCATGAACTGTAGCTCATTTTTTTAATTTTACCTAACAAAAAGTCATTTTGGAATTATTTAGTGTCACAAAATACTCGGAAAATCATTATTATTTAATTTTGTTGTAACAACCCATTTCGCCGCATTAGAACGAATATCAATAGATGGCGTTGTAAGCGCTTAGACAGCTGCAGGTCTCAAATCATACTCAATATAAGGATAGATGGCGTGTATACATAATTTCAGTTCTGTTTTTTGCTCTAGAAGGGATCTGTCATTCATTATAAATTGGACGTAGTTATGCCATAATGATCCAAGTGACTTTGGATCAAAAATGAGTTAGGGACACCATCAGGCTTGACGTGTTCTAATCTAGGTGCTCTCGTTAGATATAAATTAATGAAAGTTATTTCATTAAGTTATATTTTAATCTATAGAAATGGTGAGGTGTAACGCATATTGGCGTTTTTTTTGTATAATGATTCGAAATACAATAAATCCTTTTGGTAAACATGTATTTTGTAAGCACATTTTCAAAGTCAGTTGAATCATGTCCATGTCGCTAGCACCCCAAACAAAGTATATATTTTTCAAAGCTGAGAGGCTCAAACGTTTCTGACGAATGGATGGACTCTTATTTCAAGACTGGTTTTCAATTTGATGCTATCTTGACTGAGATCTCAGGTCAAAAAATGGGGGAGCGGTCGTCATGCTTTTACGTTAAAATTTCAGAGAAATTATCAGATTACTTGTTTACGGCACAATGTGCCAAAATGGTGGCTATGCCAAGGAAATGTGCCTCTCAGGCCTCTCAGCTTTGAAAAATATATACTTTGGGGTGCCAGCGACATGGACGACTTGAATCTAGTTCGCATAAATATTTTAAACCTGTTTTTTAAATATCAAAACAATTCAAAATATTTCGTGTCACCATACTTAGGTTGTTTTTGTAAAGTAACTGGGAATTCGATAAAGCATTCTCTGGTATTTCTCGGCTTCGTCGTATCAGCTCCTAGGTCTCGCTCACAAGGTGCGGCCTCTTTCCAGCTTGATGTTGATATTTAGGGTGCCTTACAAGTCAGTGATAGCTTCCGCTATTGAACCGATTGATCACTAAGACATCCTCGACTTTATACATATATGCCTTTCATTCGTCACGCCTCCACCTCTTTATCTGTCTACTAGCTAGGTCTATTGCCGCCTTTTCTAGTTTGCATGCCGACTAGGTCAGACAAAATGATTAAAATAAGGAGATAAACTTTTTTTTATTATATTTATACGCATACCTTGTATCCTTTTCAAAATGTTTATAGATATTAAAACAAGCATTTTAATTACCACGAATGACGAATACATTATTATAATAAAAAAAGCATCTAGATAATTACTGAAAATACTGAAAATTATGCACCATAAAAAACGTTTTTTTTTACCAAACGATCTAAGTGAATTTTTTAAAATAAATATATTTGGAAAATAAGTTTATTTTGGAAAATAAGGTTATTTTCCAAATTTACGAACAAATTATATTTTTAATTATTAATATAAAAATGTGCACAATTATCTACACTTGCATGTTAAAATCATACTGGTAGACTTATTACTCGAGGAGCTGTCAACTCCCAAACTTTGACTACCAAATTTTGCTATATCTCAAAACCATAATTTTGCACTTGGATCATTATGGCATAACCACATCCAATTTGTGCCGCTGAAATCAAAACAACAATATTGTGATGTTTTTTTTAGGATAGGCTGCTTTGGATTGCTTTCGGACGATGATTCTGCCAAAGTCAAGTTCAAAGAAAACAAGAGTAAAGAGGGTAAATGTGTAAAAATATTTATACCTCCATAGCGGTTGAACTGGAGCGGTGACATCTATCATAAAAAGTTTAAACTATTTCGCACTTGTGTAGCTCATACATGGCGGTTCAGTTTCATAAGTCTAATTTTGTTTACAAATGTTACTACCGGAGACATCTATTTTTTTTTCGTGAACTAGTCAACGACATTACGCTCTTTTGTATTGGGTTGCAAGTCCTCTAGTATTAATTGGTCCATGCTTGTAGTAAAGCAATAGATTACATATCTTTATTTCGTCGTAGTGATCACAAGCTACCGTAGCTTAGCGGTAATAGTTCTTACCTTCTAATCAGAACGGAACCGGGTTCCCATCCGATCTCTGTATGTTGAATAATGTTTTTTTAAATGTTTTTACCATATTTTCTCCAGTAATAATTATTTTATATAATATTGTTCTATATATTCATCTATGTATTATATCTATAAATGTTTATTGTAAATTATGTATCAAAATATTATATCTAAAAACATAAACCTATAATATTGTAATAAAACAAAAAGTAAGGTAAAAAATTATTTTATTGGTAGGTATGGTATCACTTTATGTAAATAACATAATGACATGAATGAGAACTTTTGGTAACCATAAGATACGAGTATGTAAAACTACATTAAATACTTGCTGTCGTAATACTTAGTTAATAGTTTTGTTTGAATGATAAAACACAATATTATGTAAAATGATATTAGCTGAAACATCGATAGGTAATTATTTTGTAAGATCATAGGAATAATCCAAATCTTGGATTGAATCTTTCAATAAAGTTATTTAAGTAATAATTTCGTTAGTAATTATTTTATTGTTCTATGTTTAACGATGATGCACTTTCCTCGGAAGTAAAAGTAAATGTAATAATAATAAATCAGTTATTTGCCTACATCTCAAGGTTTAAGCTTAAGTACTCGTTTTCGTAATGAAAAGATATTGAAGCAAGGCCTTAAGATAACTGACTAATAATTATCAATCTTATATAAATATAAATCGATGTTTTAGCATAATTTAATTGCTAATATAATGCTCCACAAATAATACCTACTGCAATAGTAGGCGGGTAAGCAGGTAAACAGAGGTTGAGTGAGCAACGATTTATCGGGCCCGCTTCGGCATACATTGCTGATTATTTTGTGTATATTCATATATTATAATGAAATACACAAGATAATCAGCAATGTATGCTAGATCGGGTCTGATTGGAATCTTAAGTAAAAATTGCCGCTTACATAATTAGTATTTGGTGTTACCTCCGCTGTTTTCAACAACACTTAATAAACACTTAATAGACTCGATCAAATAAGTGCATCTGTTCCTCTGGTACTCTCCCACACTCCCAGGCAGTGAGCCTCTAAAGCTTCTGTAGTTCTTTCATTGCGCATATCCCACCTTTGCACCATTAAACCCCATAAATTCTCTATGGGATTTAAGTCCGGAGATTTTGCTGGCCAACGAATAACTTGGATATCTGGGTGCTGGCTAAACCAATTATACACCACGGCAGCTCGATGCACTGGACAATTTATCCTGGACAAATGCAAAACGAGGAACTTCACTAGCAGGATAAACAGTCAAACATTTCGCACCGTCGTCGGTAGCATGCTTTCCTGTAGCATATCAACATAATTAGCGGCAGTTGCACGCCCTGTTTCTTGTGCTACTAATTCGTCTGGACCAGCGGCAGAACCATTTTCTTCATATTGTTACACCATCATCCTCCGCTGTGAATCATTAATAAGACGAGTCGAGTTTTTACGCTACCTTCTTCTTCAAAACGTGTAACCCAACGTTTAACAGTCTTCCACTAAAACAAAGTAGCATTATTAATAAAAAAGTTTATACTAATCGGTTCACAGCTACCAACATACTATGAGTCAAAGTTTTTAATATTTAAAATACAATTGTAATGAAATAAAACTATACTTACGGCCAGACCAGTCTGATTAGCAATTTGAGTTAAATTAAATCCAATATCATGCAGCGCCACAGATAATTGCAGCGCAACAATACGCTGCTTATCCTGCAAACTGATAATAGTATGCATTTCGAAGAAATAAACACTGAAGTTTAATAAATAAACTTAGGTTAAAAAAAATCACTTAGCACACGCACTATCTCGCAAACGATCTAGCAACAACTAAAATGTAATTCAAAATTTACTAAATTATGCTTCATTTGATAAAATAAAAACTAGAACGAAGATATCGGGATTCGATCCATTGTCTCCACAATAACGGTCAAGAATTTGCTTGACCGCGCTACTGACCACGCTACCGAAGCTAATGATTCATGTAGTGAAATAGTCAATACTACTCAGCCTATTATACAATGGTAGTTCGTCAAATAATAGTATGTTATACGTCATTTGTGTCATTGTGTGAGTGTCGCCGCGGGTGCGAGCGACTTGTTTTCTGAGGTTTGTGTTAACTATGACTCCACTTTAGAACGCGACCGTACATAAGCCAGACGTCTAAAATGTTTATACACTTGAAACCCACGACTACCTAACTCACCTCTTAAGGCACCCGCGGGAGAAAAATGGAATGATAATGTCGTTTAGAATAGCATAAATGTTTATTTAATAAAATACAATAAAAAAATAAGTCGTCATCTAGTGTTTCTATTTTAGAATAGACGGGGTGTCCAAAAAGGTTGGGTACACTTTAGAATGCTTATATTTCGATTACAGTTTCATTGAATTTTATTTGATACGGGATTATTTATTTCAGTGATAAAGTGTGTTTTTGTATACTAGTTATCTGGACTGCTATACATACTAACATGCATTGCCAGCCACAACAGTCCACTGCTAGACATGGATTTCTCCCTATTGCGAGTTATTGCCATACTCATCACTCTAGGTATGCGGATTGGCGAGCGTAGTGCGAGATGTTACATTCACAGGGAACCCTGCGGACTGCTATGATAGGATTAAAACTAAAAAACACTAATAATGAGAAATTAAACGCCAAAATCATTTGAAAACGGACTTGAGTGTTCGAATCTACGTTATCAAAATTAAATTTTGTTTTGAATTAAAAAAGCTTCCATTCCAAATATCTGTTAGAATTAAAAAACTGTTTTCATCATTTTAAACTCATATGAACAAACATTGCCCATATCTAAGAATAAACAAAGTAAGGTAACATTGAGAGAAATATAACACCGTATCTTTAACTGAAAATGTGCGTGTTTTAGATTTTCAAACCTAATACTATTGTGATTAAAAACTAATGATGATTAAAACCAATACCTCATTTTAAAAAGCATGGGCCTCTAAGTTTAAGTGCGTCTCTTTCTTATGTTAAAAATAAACACTGCTCAACCCAAATAATTGATTATTTCTTAAAACAAGGTGGACTATGTTTGATCTCAGATATTGTCATTTTTAAGCACCCACGATTACTTTCACACATTTAAGTGTATTAACATTTAACCGGGTATATTGCGAAAGTTTTCAGGTTTATACGAACCCAGTCTACCAGCGACAACAGCTGACGTAACTGAGCTGAAACATCAGGGTACAGGTAAATCGTTTATATTTAACCACAAAACTGTCGCGATAGATTCGGTTAATCTACCAAGATATTTTGTCGATCTCAGGGTAAAATCACCATTAAAAGAACCCATATACCTATATTTTGGTTGAAATTGTTCAATTAAAAAAAATCCTATAATAACAAAGCTTGATATGTTATAGTTTACATACATAAAATGTTTTTCGCGGAATAAATTTCCATTTCATCTAGATTTTTTTAACAACAATCAAAATTCTTGAGGAACGTATTGTCTTATAATAGAAGCCCTTACAAAGTGCACCTAACCTTTTTGGACACCGTGTATTATTATCTCATAACCTGTAACCTATCAAACGCAGTTCAAACGTGATACATCGCCTGAGTATTCCGACTACATGGCTGCCCCAGGATATGCGTAAACTATGTCTACCTATGAGTCTACATACATACATACATTTATCACGCCTTTATCCCTTGCGGGATAGGAAGAGCGTAAACGGCCGCAATAAACGGACATATACGCCAAGTCTGACAAACATTTGAGGGGAATTCGGAAAATTGTGTTTCGCCATAGTGACAGGTTCTCAGCCCATCGCCTAAAATTTCAATACACACTCTCGAGTCCCTTACTCGCCTCTTACGACTCCCACGGGATTGAAATGGGGTGATGCTATTGTAAACCGGCATCACACGGCTAGGATCTACCTTGCAAATGCTCAATCAAACACATCATAAATAACAGCTACGTTCTTTGCTAGACATGGGCCTCCCCCTATTGGTAGGTGTTTGCCAAACTCAACTATTATCTAGTAGAAGAGACAGCCCTCCGAGTCCGAATACTGATAGGGTACATGCAGACCGTGAGAGTAAACCAATTTACCTTAAAAACATATGTCAGGAGACGACAAAACGAAGGCTTTCTAAACAAAACCAGCTGATTGCCTTTTCTATGAAAAGTAAAAAATAGGACAAAATTGTTTAGTTTAATAGTCATAATTCACCCTATCAGTATTCAGAGAGCTGTCCCTTACATCCCGTTGGTACTAGGATATTTTCATGACGCATTGAAGCCCTTCAACCAATAACCTCTGATAGACCGATGTGTTCACACCCCAACCCTTTTGTTTGCGAGCACGATAGATAACGGTACACAATGTGTCTTGGCCCAACAAAACACTCTCAGAGAGTACAATGGGTGCAGCCACTTGAGAGGGTGTACCTACTTATAGCAGGTTTACAGCCACAACAGTCAACTGCTGAACATAGCGAGCTAGCGATTGCCATCCAGCGTGGTAATGCCAGTAGTGTGATGGGCACCTTTGGACCGGGAGCGTCCCGGGGTGGCCTTTTTGGTTAATAAGTTGACTAATGTATTTTTATTTTGTATGACGAGATGTATACTTTGTGCAATAAAGAATTTTTACTGCTGACCATGAGCTTCCCACTATTGCCATACTCACCACGCTTGCGAGCGCAGTGCGAGATGTTACATTGACAGGGAACGCTGCTGCCCATTCCCTAGAAGGACTTATCCCTAAGTCGCATTTTACGACACCCACGGCTATAATTCGGTTGGTACTATTCTAAGCGGGCATCACTCGGCAAGGTAGCTGGACCTATAGTTATTCTACTAATATTATAAATGCGAAAGTTTGTATGTTTGATACTTCTTTACGCAAAAACTACTGAATCGATTGATTTGGCACACATATAGAAGGTAGCATGGGTTAACACAAACGATAGTTTTAATCACCACTTATGCGGGCAACGCCGCGGGTAACAGCTAGTTCTAAAGAAGGCAAACAAGAGCGGATATTCGGATTGAAGTTATTGAATTGAAAATGATGAGGAAAATGACTTTAAAAGATTTTCCGTGCATACACACTATCTACTGCTGTCCTCAAATTCTTGTATCACGGTACAGTTTCAAGAATGTTGGGATACCGAGCAACGAACAAGTATTCAACATACAAACAACTATTCATATGAAATTCGTGCTATGCTGGCAGCTTTGATGCGGTTGTGACCGCCCCGCGACAGTGGAGCAAGTTCTGTTGAGGGTACTAACGGCAGCACCATCAACCTACCCATTTAAGGCGAGTGTAGCCGTGAAAGGCCTAGACAGTGGCACCACATCACCAAAAAAAAGTTTTCTATTTATACAAACAATCTATCTACCAGAATGTCCGTTGCTCAAGTTTTTAGTATTTATTTTATTTATTAAAGGAACATTAACATCTTACATTAGAGAACCTGCAAACTCAATGAAATATTATCTGTAATTAAAGTTATCGCAAAGAGTGCCTTAAAACGGCCGGGCGGCCGCTTTTGGCCAATTTCCATAACTTTACAGCGAATATTCATTGAGTTCGTAGGTTCTAATTTTACTAATGGATAATACTAAAAACTTGAGCAACAGACATTCTGATATATTGTTTGTATAGAGTAATTTTTTTTGAAGTGGCGCCACTGTCAAGGCTGTTCACGAATACACTCGCCTTACGAGATCTAGCTTACTGGTTACTCCTAATATATGTATGAGAAACCAGTTTATGTTGGTCCTTTAAGTGGGTAGGTTAATGTGCTGCTGAACTACAAGTTGATACTTAGCGACGAAACGCAGCTGCATATAGTTCAGTTTCAGAATTCAAGATAGTTTGAATATGTCTTACTATAGCTGTCAAAAACTACATACAGGGTGAAAGGTAAATCGATATATTCCCTTTTAGGCAGTACGGGAGATCATTCCCAACATATTTTTCTATAGCACTATGGGTCGGAAATCATTAATTATAAAATTATTAGAATTTTTCATTAAATTTTGATTTTATGCTTCCATGTTCCGAAATATGACTTGTGGAAGGTTGTTTTGTCAAAGTAAAATGTACCTACATGATAGTATAATACAGGTTCAAGTTTCAAGTTTTTATTGCATTATTAAATTCACATACAAAATATGGTAAAAATGATACCCTGTTAGTTAGGGCACAGCATTCACAATAGGTTTACTTAAAATAACGTTTAAGGAAATGAAATGATAATAATTATTTCTTACTTCATATATTTTCATAGTGTCTTCGCCGTGTGATGCCGGCTTAGAATAGCATCACCCCATTTCTTACCCATGGGTGTCGTAAGAGCCGACTAAGGGACTCGAGGGATGTGTATTGCAATTTTAGGCGATGGGCTGACAACTTGTCACTATAGTGATACGCAGTTATCTGATTGACCCTCAAACTTTTGTCAGACGTGGTGTTAATATCCGTTTTACGGCTGTTAACGCTCTGCCTACCCCGTAAGGGATATAGGCGTGATTTATGTATGTATGTAAGTCTTTAAGAAACTTAAGTCTTAAAAGTATATATTTTTTGAAAACTTGCTAAATTTTTAAGTTCGGGCAGGATTTGAACCTACGACTTTCGCCATAACTAGTGGCGACACCTCTTCCATCTGGGCTACCGCAGCTCGTTCCTTGCCCGCGAATTTTGCAAGTGTATCTTAATGCCAGTGACGCGTGGCACGGCTCCATCTACCATCTTAGTTTTAACTAATACCTCGTTAATACGTCATTCTTTACAGATTAGATGTAGTCAAGGCAATGAAAACACGCGATAAATTCAATATCAAATTTTAAAACACTTCCCGTGATAGGTACACAATTTTTGAAAACTAGTAATTTTTTTTGAAAAATTGTAGACTTAACACGGGAAAGTGTTTTAAAACTTGGTATTCATAGTCTTTAAATATATAATTAACTCTTAAATTTATCGCTTTCCATAAGTTCTTATAGGTACCACCACGTCTAATTCTCACGCGTAAGGAATGATACGCAAAAGGCCAAAAGCGGCCCGAATCCTTCGCCGACGGCTCCTGGATTTATTGCCACTTAATATCTTGCTGCGTTTTACATACGAATGAATATATCTTGCTCATATTTTATCTTATAATGGTACAGTACAGGATATATCGGGGGTGTCTTATCACAAAGTTTGAAACATACTTGAAGCCAAAAGTAGTAGTGTTTTAAATATAAACAACACTGAAAGAATCATTTCTTCCATCAAACAGAGTCTGCGCCTCATTAGATATTTTAGTTAAGTAGTACAGGATTATTTATCTTTATAATACCTTTGAACGAGCCATTATATTTATTTACTCATCAAGATCTAAGTAAGTACGTAAGTTCAGTGGCGGAATTTGTCATTAGTAGGTATGAAATATGGCAGCTTTTGCGGAAATAATTTGATGTCATATACAATTCATCAGCGTTTTACATAGGAATGAATATATCTTGCTCATATTTTATCTTGAAATGGTACAGTACAGGAAGAGGATATATTGGGGGTGTCTTATCAGAAAGTTTGAACCAGACTTGGAGCCAAAAGTAGTAGGGTTTTAAATTTATGCAAAACTGAATGAATCATCTCTTCAATAAAACCGAGTTGCCGTGCGATGCCGGCTTAAAATAGCATCACCCCATTCCCCTCCCGTGGGTATCGTAATAGGCGATTAAGGGACTTGACGGTTAAGGGCGGGGCAGACCGGCTCCGTATGCGTTCCGTATCCAGCTCTCGTCCGTAGTCACGCACGAACTTATGACGTTGTAATGTATGAGACTGTATGAGATACGGCACACCGCTTGCCTTGCGTATCCGTTCCGTGCTGCACGCACTGTAGGGTTACGCCGGAGGTACGCCGTACAGCTTCCAAAAGACAAACCGTTTGCGACTCTGCGTGCAGTGATGACGTTGTATTCTATGAGATTCCCTATTGGACGTCACACCGAACACGTCCGAACACGCACAGCTCTGTCCTGCGCGTAGTACGGACGAGGTACGGACTACAAGCTACCACAATACGCATCAAAAAATGTGCACTATATTAAACGTCAAATATTATGCAGCATAGAAGTTAGCGTAATCGTGTCGCGAACTCTCGGGCTGCACATTTTGTAATGCCTACTAATTTCTGCATGTTCTTGAAGTATTTCGGGCCATACCAAAACATTTTCAGTATCACTTAGATATCGAGGCTTTGTAGTAGATGTCGAACGGGCAAAGATCTTATTCCTACGGGAAAACGAGTAGGAAGTAGTAGCGGGTGGATGCGCTAGACGGGCCGCTAGTTTTTACATACATACATACATACATATATCACACCTACAATCCCCCGCGGGGTAGGCAGAGCGTAAACTGCCGCATAAAACGGACATTTACGCCACGTCCGACAATCATTCGAGGGTCATTCGGAAAATTGTGTATCGCTATAGTGACAGGTTGTCAGCCCATCGCCTAAAATTGCAATACACACCCTCAAGTCCCTAAGTCGCCTCTTACGTCTCCCACGGGCAAGAAATGGGGTGATGCTATTCTTAGCCGGCAACACACTAGTTTTTAACAAAGAAGAATACAAACCTTAAACAAATTGCTAGTCTTTCTCTTGTCCCGATAGCCTATCTATAATTGGTACCTTCTTTATGAATTCGGGGTGGTATGAGTTCGTGTAATTCTTCAAAAGAATTTTGTGACATGTGGAAATAACGAAAGAACCAATCCTCGTCGGATTCCAGTTCGCGACATAGGTTATGGTATTCGCTAAGTGTATTTCTTTATTTATTTATTTACTTACGATTTATTGTACACATGAACAGTATAGAGAAAAACACATAAAGATTACAGACACAACAGGCACTGCTTATCTCTAATAAGAAATTTCTTACAGCAGACCTAGGGAAGAGTAATGGTATTAAACGATTCTCTTCTTAAACGATTCTTATTAAACGATTTTCTTCTTTTTTGGTTAATTTAATGGACCCATTTTCGTTTCGTAGTAGTCACAGTATTTTGGCACAATAATAGTAGTTTATGCAACTGTCGTATAATGGGGGTCATTAGAATGCAAGTGTCTGTTTATCACACGAGGCGTAGCCGAGTGTGATAATAGATTGACACGAGCATTCTAATGCCTAATTATATGCAGTTGCATACACTATTTTATCTACACTCTAAAAAATTAACTCAGTGGAACACTTTTCCAAACGCCCGCACCGGCGATTGCAAGGCCCGATACATGGTCAAATCCAATACGAGAACGTAATATGGCTTGATATGAATTTTTGAAGATTCTTTACTCACAGTTGTTTAGATGTCGAGTCTCAACAGCAAATAACTAAACAACTGAACAACAACTGAACAACACTGAACAACAACTGAACAACAACTGAACAACATCGAAATAACATCTGAACAACAAGTAATCAACATCTGAACAACAACTGAACAACATCTGAACAACATCTGAACAACATCTCAACAACAACAGAACAACATCTCAACAACAACAGAACAAAAACCTATTAAAACAACTGAACATCCGAAAAATTACCGTACAACAACAACTTTCAGGTGCGGCGGAAGATAGCAATTTGAGTATTGGAAAAAAAAACTTCGTTTCATTTCTCAACTTTATCGTATTAAGAGTTTTCTCATTAAGTCATTACGCTTCTGTAATTTATAGTAAACCCCGTGAGTAAACCCTAGTTTTTATAGGCAGAATGCATAAAGTAGGTCATTATGCATCTGTTTTCGAATTCATAATTCGAACATTATGAGACGAGTGTAGATAAAAGCTATAATGCTTCTTCTTCGTCCGAAGAACTACTTAGGCCGTCCTCCCAATTTCTCGAGACATCGCGTAAGTTTTCGATTCGAGAAATAAGCATGAAAAGCAATATGGCGTCGGCTGGGTACGCAACAGACCCCTTGCAGCTCTCGTCCGTAGGTACGCCGTAACCTGCGTAACCACGTCCGTATCGTGTCCGTAACCCGGTGTGGCAGGGGTGTACGGACGTGATCACGTGCGTGACTACGAACGAGAGCTGGATACGGAACGGATACGGAGCCGGTGTGCCCCGCCCTTTACATGTGTGTTGCAATTTAGGCAATGGGCTGACAGCCTGTGACTATGGTGATACATAATTATCTAATTGACCCTCAAATACATATTTGTCAGACATGGCGTTAATGACCGTTTTTGCGGCTGTTTAAGCTCTGCCTACCCCGCAAGGTATATAGGCGTGATATATGTATGTATGCATCAAACCGAATTTGCGCCTAATACAGTTGCGGAATTTAAGATACTTAAGTAGTATAGGATTATTTATCTATGTAATTTAAACGAGCAATTTTTTTTTTTTTTTTTTATTAATGATGGGTTTGCTCTTGATTCTAGTCTAGGTCATAGGACAGAGACAGAGTCTAAGATGGAACGAGCTCACCCAGAAGAAGCCTGTTAAGGCACTGGCAATCCCACACACAGACGGAACGCAGCAAGCTACTTTCAAATCAGTTCAGTGGTGGAATTTGTCGTTTGTATGAAATATGCCAGCTTTTTGGAAATTAGAGACCAAAAAAGAACTCCGCGAGCGCCGCTTAGGTGACAGCACATGACGTTTCGGTTCTCAGTGTATGCAAACAACCAGTCTTCTTCTTTTCGTGTGGGACCCGATGAACCCTAGTGTCAGTGATTCCGTGACTGTATCCGTAGGTAGGTGTGTGTTGGTTGTACGCTTAAACTGAAGTCAAAAATAAATAAATAAAACTCAATTTAAGTCATGCATGACAATATCTTTTTCAAAATCTTCTAGGTCAAATATCTTACCAAGTACACGATAAGTGTTGGAACCATCACCAACGTTATAAAAAACCTCTTATGCTCTTAAATACGCATCAGGAGTGCGTGTGAATTTTTTCGCCCTTTTGTAAACGGGGTCAAGACCGGGAGGGACGGAACGGGACAGACACGTACACCAAGCCCCGTACATGCCCCGAATTTGAGTGCGAACCGGCGGTAATGTCCCGGAAAACAGGTGAAGATTAATAGAAGGGAGCTCTGGGACGCCCACGCGTAATACTTTAAGTAGCCAACTGTTTTGTTGATTTTTATTTAATACTAGATCTCCGCCCAGCGGTTTCACCCGCTGCCACTCATTTTCCCGTGGTAATAGTTGTTTTTCCGCGGTAAAAAGTGGCCTATGTGTTATTCTGGGTTATATTCTACCTGTGTTTAAAATTTCATTCAAATCGGTCAAGCCGTTTGAGCATGAAGAGGTAACAAAAATACATATACACACATACACAAACCATCAGATTTATAATATTAGTACGGACTAGCTGTTACCCGCAGCGTTGCCCGCATAAAACAAGAACTATCCTATGTGTAAATCCATGTTACCTTCTAATGTGTGCCAAATTTCATTACAATCGGTTTTGTAGTATTTGTGTGAAGAAGAAACAAACAAACATACAATCTTTCGCATAATATTAGTAGGATTTAGCTATCTTTTCGTGCTGCAATTTATGCGACTGTCAAATAATGGCGGACAATCTTAGACTAGGGAAAAAAGAGTGGACTCGGCATTAAAAGAAGACAACTAAGACATATCTGCGTCTCTTTTTAACTTATGGGTATTACAGTATGAAAAAAAGGACAACTAATGTTTTATCATTACCATAAATAGCAACACTGCGGCCGGCCGCCATGTTTAGTCCCTGTCAGATGAAAGTACGTCAGTTGTCATCCCGCGTGTAAATATCGAGGAATTTTTAAGAATATTTGTGTTTTATGTGAAATTTGAGCTTATTCAAAGTGATAAAACTTGGAAGAATATAGTATTAATATGGGTAGGCGCAGTGTGCTGGGATGCCCCATGAAAAGCAACAATAAACATCAAAAGATAACGTTGCACAGGTAAGTAACCGATTTGATTTAAAATATGTTGTATTTCCTGTTATTTTGTAAGATTGTGGTAACTGTGAGAAACTTTTTAAAGAAACGCTTACGTTTTTATAATCATCTGCTGCTATACAAAAGATATTCCGAGATTTTTTGCGAAAATCATTCATCATAGTATATAGAGTTGGGGTACGGCATTTTCAATTTATCGATATCATATTTGAATAAGTGAAACAATTGTGATCCCCTTTATTGCTTACTTTTGAATCGTGCCCACGCATACATTCGAAGTTTTTCGTATGAAGTTTAGTGTCATAAATGCGGGCACACTTAAAGCCGAATTGTTTTATGATTATAGATTGCCAAGGCGTCAAGAACAAAGAAAGCAGTGGCCGAAAGAAAGAAGATATACTTGGGGTCGAAAATTTAAATACTATGACCAAAGATATTTTCATTTGTTCCCTGCATTTCAAAGATAAATGGTTTAACCGAACATTAAATGTAACAAGACGATGCTTTGCCTTCAAGTGAGTTGTTGGTAAGTATTGCTTTTAAAATTCATTCATTCATAGCGCGCCCACTCTAGGGTTAAGTAAATAACCAATAGATTACCAATATAATGATATTACAATTGGTATTAATTAGCATTTATCAATAAGTAGGCTATTATGATTTTTGAAAAATAAAATTATATATTTAAAAAAAAAATATTTAGATCTTAATTACAATTAGAACAATTGTATTAGTTGTATAAACTTTGCTATTATTTGTATATAGGTACTGATTCTAATAAATCTATCATAAAATATGGATTTCTTGTTTTATTGATATCAAGCCTACGTCTGCCTACCCCACAAGATACTAGGCGTGATATGCATATGTATATAGCGGTTCGCCAGACCCTCATTGACCAGCAGGAGCAGCCTGTCGTGCTGAACATTTTTTTCTAAAATACCTTAAATCGTATCTCATCTTATAAGTACAGGGTTGTTTTTTATTCACCCAGGAAAATTTGCAGGGTGAATCTACTCATGATTCTGAACAACTGTTACTATAGGACCGCCTGCGAAATAGCGAAAAAAAGCAGCTGTTCCATACAAAAATGAATACCTACACGATCAAAATGTATGGAACAGCTGATTTTTTGAAGCGATTTCGCATACGGCCCCATAGTAAAAGTTGTTCAGAATTATGAGTAGAATCACCCTGCAAATTTTCCTGGGTTAATAAAAAATAGCCCTGTAAAGTTAAGTTGTGCACCTGGTGCCCTCTGTCAGGAATTCCAGATCCTCAATTTCCGACATTAATTTGTCCATGTACGTCTCTAATATGCTAGAAATAGTGGGTTGGTTATCCACAGGTCCCGGGTTCAAGCCCCGGCAGGCAACGAAATTTTTTCAATCTCTTATTTTCATTTATGTCAGAAATGTGGCAAAGATGTGGTTCGGCTAATTTGGGTAATACCATGTAATACCTGCTATTTTTTTTGCGACTTCCCGGTTTCCATGCTGTTAACTGTTTTCCCGTGGGAATAAGATATTTTCCTATGGTAAAAAGTAGCCATGTTACTCTGGAATGTTGTAACTCTCATATAAAATTAATAATTGGTCTAGCAGTTTCAGTGTTTATCGATTACATAGGTGCAGACAAAAATACATATCTTTAATGTTTATTATGTGTAGATGTAGATATTGCAGAATTTTAGATGATCGAGTTCAATAAGTTCCGACTGCTGTAAGCACCGCACATACAACTATCGATAAGTTTTTATCCAAGATCCATAGGTAATAATGAGTGCAGCACTATGGCATGCCGCCATATTTGTGACAGATCGAGTGTAGGTATGCACGTTTTTTTCGTAGGTATTTCAAGTCCACTCTTTTTTCCCTAGTCTAAGCGGACAATAAATGCGAGTAATAAAAGTTTGACAGGACTTGCCTAATTATGTACAGCTGCATAGGTACACAATTTTATCCACACCTAGCGGCCTGCCCAGTGGTTTCACCCGTTGCTAACCGTTTTCCCGCGGGAATAAGACATTTTAATATAGACTATGTTCACGAGGGACAATGTAGGATTCTAATGGTAAAACATTTTGTTAATCAGTCCAGTAGTCCCGGAGCCTATTCAATTCAAACAAACAAACGGTAAAATCTTTCCTCTTTATAATATTAGTGTAGAAAACCTCTAAAAAATCAACTACAGTTAAGCCATCGCAGGAGACTATATTAGACAGCTTTCAGTTTCAAACTAGTAGAGATATCAACAAAGGAAAATGGACCCTCTGCCATGGCGTTAACACCAAAAATGTGAATAAATTACAGGTTCCTTGTGACTCTAAAATGTATTTTGTCAAAATAGGGAAAAAATTTATAAAAAAAAAGTCTAATTCTGTTTTCCGTACAGTTCGATTTTTCCATAGTTTTCCGAAAATAGTATTTTTAATGTATAATCAGCCAAACAATGAGCTGACTTATAATATCTAGGTACTTATACGTATTTTTACAAAATATTTTTGGCCGCTGTTGCCGTGTGATGCCGGCTTAGATTGCTGTGTGATGCCGGCTTAGAATAGCATCACCCCGTTTCTTTCCGGTGGGAGTCGTAAGAGGCGACTAAGGGAGTCGAGGGTGTGTATTGAAATTTCAAGCGACCTTTTGGGCTGAATACCTGTCACTATAGCGATACACAATTTTCCGAATGACCCTCAAATATTTGTCAGACGTGGCGTAAATGGCCGTTTTATGCGGCCGTTTACGCGCTGCCTACCCCGCAAAGGATTAAAGGCGTGATATGTGTGTGTGTGTATATTTTTGGCTATCTGGCCTACTTTAGAAAATGCAATTCATATAACAAAGTAACTCTCGTAGGTACTATAAGTAGAGTACTTTTCAAACATTTTACCTACTGTGCTAAAAGAAGGTGTAAACACAACAAAACATTATCATTATCATAATTTGTTTATGCATTGAGCGTAAAAATACAAATGAAAAGTTAAAATCACCATTTCCAGTTTTCAGATCAAAAGTTAGATAATAAAAAAAATATACTTACTCAGCATTTACGTAGAATTTTCATAAATCCAGGAAATTTTTCGTTTTAAAAGCTTATAAAAATGATTTAAGTGTTGATTTATTTACAATAAGGGCAACTTTTAATTTAGCAAACGCCTTCGGTGAAATTTGTTGCCCTGGTTGTAAAACTGTCTGCTTATGATATTTATTATGCTGACTGTACCTTAAGTGCTGTGGAACTTGAATTTGTTCTGCGATTTTTCCTGCCAAAAAAGTTTTCTTTTTTTTGTTATAGTAAATTATTTACCTGTATAGATACGAGCATGCTAAAAGGGCATTTATGAATAAAAATTATAACCAATCGCCATGTATGTGGTGTAAGGAACGGCCCTCTGAATACTCATAGGGTGCATTCAGACTATGAAACTTAACAACTTTCCCCTAGAAACATATGTCAGGAAACGACAAAAAAATCGCCCTCCCATTCAAAAACACAATCAGCTGTCTGCATTTACTACGGGAGATCGAAAAAAAATTGACGTTTCCTGAAATATGTTTTATGGGAAGTTGTTCAGCTTCGTGGTCTGAATGCATCAGTATTCGGAGGGCTGTCCCTAACACCCCGTATATAATTCTTTATTAATGCTCAATAAAGAGTGTCTAAATATGCCAAAAATGTGTAACGTAACAAATTTCATGAAATTTTTTGTAATTATTATTTTACAAGTTAGTTATGGCTGGTGGTAACTGGATGATAGGGGAGGCCTACGTCCAACAGTGGACTGCTATTAGGCTGATGATGTAAACATTTTACGTTACAAACAAACTTACTGACACATTTTTAATGGGTTCCTTGAAAATAAACTAGGTCCGTTTCGTAAGGCATTTATGTAAATTATAATGTTTAGTACGTGTTCGATTTGGTAAGCACCGGTGTTTTTTTTTTTACATTTTTAACCGATTACAAATGTGCATGAGATTTTTTATACTTAATATTCAAAAGGTAGGGTTAAAGAAATTGCACTTGTACTTCGACTCCAGTGAGTATAAGTACTCTAGTGTATTCAAGTATTTAAATTCGTGATTTTTTTTATTTATGTGTGTTAACTGATAATATAAAGAACAACTCAAAAATACAAATCGTTTGCGATCCTGTGGTGACCTTTCACTTCAGGCACCAGCATGCAAGACCAAAACATTTGCTCTGTCTTTTACTGTCCACGCCGCACGATTGTGGAACAAGGTTCCGATGGACGTTCGGAAAAGCACAAATATCGGGACTTTCAAGACGAACATGAGAAAACTTTGGGGTTTTAACTTGGATAACTCTGACGATTTATAGGGCTTGTATTTATATTTAATATATTATATTTTTATACTATGTATGTTTCTATATCGATAGGTATTTAATTATATAAGTAGGATTGTATGTACATATAATTATTATTCTTTTACAGCTATATTCAGTGTCAATTATATATATATATAAATATTTATTTTTCAATTACCCGTACCATAGTTTACCTGC
Organism: Tuta absoluta; assembly: GCA_027580185.1. Lineage (NCBI taxonomy): Eukaryota > Metazoa > Arthropoda > Insecta > Lepidoptera > Gelechiidae > Tuta > Tuta absoluta. Next base: position 4,457,557 of record JAQAHW010000029.1, on the reverse strand, counting down.
GCACACCATGTCCTCTGGATTTCTCAAAGGTTGACTGGGAGAGATCCCTTAATGGGATAAGTCCGCCTTTGTGCCTTACCTTTTCTGTTATTTGTGTTTTTCTTTGTGATATTTATTTGGTGCAATAAAGTTATTACATACATACATACAAATTATGACAGATTCTGTGACTATGGATTTTTTCTATGACTGCTTTTTACAGAAAATGTGTTTTATAATGCCATTAAAAATTAATAACAAGTTACCACGGCAGATCAGAGAACGATCCCGAAATACCCATATCTACCAACCAAAAATTTGTTCGCGGACGATACCTCTCTACTTTTCAGAGTAAAGAGGCAACAACTCAACTATGATGGTACGTAGTAGTATTATATTATCTGTGACTATGATGACGTGAACAAAGCTATTACCAATGTAGTGCAATGGTTTACAGTAAATAACCTACTATTGAATGAAAAGAAAACTTAATGTATCAAATTTGTATTACCAAATGTTAAACCAAGCTCTACAATTATTAAGGTAAAGGATGAAAAGTTGGACCTTGCGGGCTCAACTGTATTTTTAGGCATAACTTTGGACGCCTCGCTCCAATGGGGGCCACATATTGAGAAATTGTCGAAGAGACTGAGGTCAGCAGCATACGCAGTTAAAAAAATTAGACATCTGACTGATGTAGACACTGCAAGACTAGTTTACTTTAGCTACTTCCATAGATTAATGTCTTATGGCATACTATTATGGGGCCATGCTGCGGATGTAAACAATATATTTGTTCTGCAGAAACGGGCTGTTCGTTCAATTTATAAATTGGGACCTCGAGTCTCCTTGAGACAGAAATTTAAAGAAATCAACATATTGACATTTGTGTCACAGTACATATACCAAAATCTAGTGTACGTACTTTTAAGAAAAATTGTGACAGGCATAATTTTAACACTAGAAATAAGGAGCAACTTGCTGTGCACATAAGCAGGCTTAGTAAAGTAAGCAAAACTTTTAAGGGCAATTGTATACGCTTTTATAACAAACTTCCTAAAGACATTCAAGACTTACCCTTAAATAAATTTAAACCAGTAATTAAACAAAAATTGTACAAGAAAGGCTATTATGAAATATCAGACTATATGCAAGATAAATCTCCATGGGTTTAATTCAAATGTATAAAGTAAATATATAATTAGACGAGACAAGTAGATTTATCTACTGCAATTTTTTGTTATTATTATAATATATATTTTTTTTATGTAGCCATTTTTGGGCTATACATATATATTATTCGTTATTTCCAAAATTAGCTAGGGCAGCTTAGGGCCTAGAAAAATTGTTAATTTAGAGTAGAAGCACTTCTGGGCAGGTTTTTTGGGGGGTTTTTCCTGTTCAGGGGGTCCGGTTAATTATACGCATGTAAATAGCACGCTTTGGAAATCTTGACTAAAATTTGAAACAAATGTCGTGGTGGCGTAAAGTTACGTGCTGTGTAATTAACCTGGCCAGCCCCGAGGCAGTGCATTTTTTTTTTTTTTTTTTTATCCCGCCCGAGCCGGTTTTCTATTAGGACAATACAAAATTGTTATAAAAAGAAGAAAATTGCGTTATGCAAATTTCTTTTTTTTACAATGACCGATAGTGATAATGCTATCCTACATTGAATAAAGTTATTTCATTTTCATTTTGAAAAGGTATTTTTGTCTAAATTAAAACTGGTGGCTTATCCAGAAATGTTATTATGACATAAATATATTTGTGAATGATAGGAACTTACATGAAATTGATTAATTATTATTTTTTGACATAAATATTATTATGAGATTCTTGCAACATTTTTATTAAAAGGCATGTTGATAATGAATGTATCTTGGTGATTTTGATTTTCTAAAATAAGTTCTTTTGCATGCCCAATACTGGCGCAACACGCATGGGCAAATGTAATTTCAGTTATTACTTACTTTTTAGAACTTAATGTACTGTGTATGCTTGCGAATAAAATATCTTTATAGTTGTTTTATCTTTACACAGATGTGATTTGGCCTAAAATACACCTCTACAACTTTTATGAAGGGAAGTTTTGATACACACAAACAGAATAACAGAACTCTTTACTGCAACAGCATTACTCGCGATCACAGCAAATGTCCGGTCATAATGGGGGCGCGTTTGAAGTCGGTTACCGTTTTTTTGGAAAAAACAACTTTTTCGGGTCGTTTTCTTAACGACCCTCGATGCCCAGTAAGTTTCGAGAGCGTTGTTTGTATGAAAAGTGGGTTTAATGAGACGTATGCTTTATGGGTCGGATTTATTGTGTTTCGGCCTGTTTTCGCTTTGTTCGCAATCGTAAATACGTTACGTGATTTAGACCTTACATTTCGATTAGTTTGAAGGTCTCTGTGGGAGTATAGTTTAGAAGTTACGGAGTAACTTGAATGTGGTGATGGGCGGATGACTTAAATTATACGCATGTAAATAACACCTTTGAAAAACTTGATTTCAATTTGAAACAAATGTTTACTGGCGGTGATGGTGTAAAGTTACATGCCCTGTGATTAACCTAGTCAGCCTCGAGGCAGTGCCTTATTTTTCATTTTATCCTGCCCGAGCCGGTTCTATATCAGGTCAATACAAAATTGTTATCAAAATAAGAAAATGGTGTACTACGAGTACGAATTTTTTTTTATTACAATGACGGATCGTGACGTCAATTAGTGATAGAACTATCCTATGGAACCTACTTTAACTTTTAAAAGATGTTAATTTAAAGAGGCGGCTGGTAGTAACTGAATGGCGAGACTGGAGATCGCGCCTTTCTAGCATACCCTGGGTGAGAACGGCGAATACAACCATATGACAGACGGATACGTCTGTTAAACACCTTGGTCAAATCGTATCTATTATTTGCATGGAAATTAGAAATTGGCTTTCGCCTGACAGACGGATGCGTCAATAATACGTCCGTCACTCCGTCAACGTGGCAGAACCGCCGAAAGGCCCACGTCCAGCAGTGGACTGCTATAGGCTGATGATGATGATAATGATGCTTGTTTTAAAGAAGTAATGCAGTAAGTATACGCGTAGATTCTGATTAAACCTCTATCCTAGTGTTTTCACTAGGTGTAGGGTGAAAGCACCAACTTGGAAATACTGAAACTGTTTTTGTAATACCAGCGATATTTTATTGGCAGCGCGATGAACTTTTGGTACCTAAAATGTCGCTAGGAAATATAAGCGTGAAGGACTGTTTTCCAGCTGTTTCTTAGTAAAAGTATATAAGTTGTCAAATAATAGGTTTTTTAAAAGATTTAAAAATCCCTAATTTGTGTTACCTATTTTGATTATTAATAACATTATTTTTAGTATAATTTATCAAAATATTAAAATAATGCTAAACGTCGTGCATTCAATGTAGCTGTAAGTTGCTCACTCATATTATCAATAGACATTGTAGGTCCAAATTTTTTTTGTATTAAATTTATACATACACACACACACACACATACACACATATATCACGCCTATAATCCCTTGCGGGGTAGGCAGAGCGTAAACAGCCGCAAAAAACGGCTATTTACACCACGTCTGACAAAATATGTTTGAGGGTCATTCGGAAAACTGTGCATCGCTATAGTGATAGGTTGTCAGCCCATCGCCTAAAATTGCAATACACACCCTCGAGTCCCTTAGTCGCTTCTTACGACTCCCACGGGAAAGAAATGGGGTGATGCTATTCTAAGCCGGCACCACACGGCACAATTTATACATACAAACATACATAACGCCTCTTTCCCGGAAGGGTAGGCAGAGACTACTTCCTTCCAATTTCTACGATCCTGGCATACTTCTTTCGCCTCCTCCACATTCATCAATCTCTTCATGCATGCTCGTCGGTTTAGGGTACTCTTGACCTGACCTTTCTTTAGCACGTCCCCGATTTGATCGAGGTACGTTTGTCGAGGTCTTCCCCTTCCGACGTTCCCATCCACACATGCCATATACACCTGTTTTGTTAATCTTCTTTCATTCATCCTCTCTACATGACCAAACCATCTAAGCATACTATTTTCTACACCAATCACTACGTCTTATCACGCTATTCCTTATCCTGTCACTCAAATAAATTAAATTTTATAATACAGTATAAATATTTAATAGAAGACTAAAATGCGCTATACATTACATTTCATTACCAACCACTTCAGTCCACTACTGGACATGTGATTTTTATTTTTATTTAGCAAAAAGCAACATCTTACACCCCAACGACTTGCTCCTAGTAAGTTGGATTAATGTTTCTTGTTTAGTTGTGAGAGGTTTGTCATCGGCCAGGTGGGGGTGATTTACCGCGGGAAAACGGCCAGGCTGTTCGGGAAAACCGGGAAATATGAACGTGAAGTATTGGCCTTTTCAACTTTCCTTGCTATTGACTCTAATGCTTTATTGTTTTCGGACAAACGGAAGAATTTGTGCAGTTTGGTTAGGTAGGTGCAAGTCAATAGGTAAATTATAGAAACTTTGTACGAATACAGAAGATAAACAGTGGCCTCAATTTGGAAGAAAAAAATTCTTAACTTACCTTAAATTAGTGCTGTCACTTTTAGTCGCAGAATTTTCATAATATGTGTAGAATATCGCGCGGAAAACATATGATGTCATACGAAAATACTGAATCACTGCGAATATTTCATTGAGTTTTTGGGTTCTAATTTTAGTTAAGGATAATACTAAAAAAATGGGCAAAGGACATTCTGATAGATTGTATGTATGTATGTATGTAATAACTTTATTGCACCAAATAAAAATAAAACATAGAAAAACACAAATTACAGAAAAGGTAAGGCACAAAGGCGGACTTATCCCATTAAGGGATCTCTCCCAGTCAACCTTTGAGAAATCCAGAGGACATGGTGTGCGCAGGTAAACTATGGTACGAGGTAGATGCAAAAAAAAAAAAAAAGTCAAATCGACACTAAATATAGCTGTCAAAGAATAATAAGTATATGTACATATAATCCTACTTAAATATTTAAATACCTATCAATATATAAACATACATAGTTTAATAAATAATATATTAAATATAAATACAAGCCCTATAAATCGTCAGAGTTATTTAAGTTAAAACCCCAAAGTTTTCTCATGTTCGTCTTGAATGTTCCGATATTTTTGCTTTTCCGAACGTCCGTCGGAACCTTGTTCCATAATCGTGCGGCGTGGATAGTAAAGGACTGAGCGAATGTTTTAGTCTTGCAAGCTGGTGCCTGAAGTGAAAGGTCACCACAGGATCGCAAACGTGCGTTATCTACATTATGAAAATCAAACCTCTCTCGTAGATACTGAGGAGCAGCGGGATTAAATAGCACATTGAAGAGGAGTGACAAAGTATGGAGGTCTCTGCGTTGACGAATAGGCAACCATCTCAACCGCTCTCTGAAATCCGAAACATGGTCAAACTTCCTTAACCCAAAAATGAACCGGATGCACTGGTTTTGGAGACGCTCCATCTTATTTAGGAGTTCTTCAGTGAGGTCAAGGTAAGCCACATCACAATAGTCCAGCAGAGGCAGCAGAAGAGCTTGAGCCAGCATCGTCTTCGTTCTTAGAGGAAGGAAATTCTGCAACCGCTTCAAGGAGTGGAGTGACGCATACAGTCTTCGGCTAACCTCGTTCAACTGATGTGTCCATGACATTGTCTGGTCGATTAAAATTCCCAGGTTCTTTACTTTAGAAGAATAAGGGATAGGAGAATCATTGAGAATTACCTTAGGAGTATCGACCAGATTCATTAAGTTTGTATAATGATTGTTTGTATAAAGATTTTTTTTTGTCAAGAGGCGCCACTGTCGAGGTCGTTCACCGGTATACTCGCGTGAAAAAATTCGCTATTTAGTCGTTTCCCACTTTTTATTCGTCGCTGAGTATTTTTAACGTACCGTAACGAATTGACAGATGCATCCGTTAGGCCCGTATTTTATAGGAATAAGATCGGGATTCGCAATTTTCTTTCGTCTGACAGACGCATGCGTTACGGAGCGTTAAAAATACGCAGCCACGGACAACAAATGGGAAAACCACCTAAGTGCCAGTTGATATGATTCCTATATTTTAGTTGAGACTGGAACGATAGGATGTATTTTTTTGTATTTTCATAAATCTTGTACGAAAATATAACGACATTGCGCTTCATGTTTATCCTCATTATACATTCCATTTAAAATCTCATCATCCAATTACAACAAAAAAATATGAACATTACGAAAGCCTGCTAATTTCGGAATGCGTAAAAAAGGGTTCTTTTGGGTTTATTCTGTAATGTAATGTAATGGTTTCAAAAGGTTTCAAGCAAAAAAGACATAAAAAACATACTATGGTTTATTTTGCACTCACAGTGCTGTGCTTTAATATGTACAAGACGAGTGTCAAGAGGTTGACTGACAATTTAGAACGGTTCGGTCATGGCGCCGCTGGTAGTGGCAGAGTGGTGGGACAGCACTCCACAGGTCCCGGGTTCAATCCCCGGCTGACGCTAACATTTTTTTCTACAAATTTTCATTTATGAAAGAAACGTACCTTTTCCGACCCAATTTTTACTAAAAGAGACAACGCTGTTTTTTGTTACCTACTTCTTCTGGAAGAAGAAGAGGTACCTACTGCTTTAAGGCGGAAAGCGGAATCAGATTAAGATAAGCTAACTTCATGTTTTAAGGAAGTTCTTATATTTTGTCGTTGCAAAGGGAAAAAACTGTTTTTGGTTTGGGATTAGGCATTGGATATTCCGGGAATTGAACTCTTGACATTTTAAGAATTGGAAATTATGTACCTAAACAGAACAATCTGTTTTCTTATTCTAACAAACCAGTGTGTCACACCTGCGTATAAGTTTGTATGTTAAAATACAAATTATGAGTTTGTCTACACTAATATAATAAAGAGGAAAGATTTGTTTTTTTGATTTTTTGATTTTTTGTTTGTTTGTATGTAATCGATAAACTCCGAAACTACTAGACCGATTTCCAAAATTCTTTCACCATTAGAAAGCTACAACATTTCTGAGTAACATAGGCTACTTTTTACTACGGGAAAATTCCTCATTCCCACGGGAAAACGGTTAGAAGCAGGAAAAGCGGGAAATATAGCGGATATTATCCAAATTAGCCAAACCGATTTAGCGATCTTCGTGAAATTTGGCACAGATATTGGTGGTATAATGAAAACGGACTTGGACTACGTTTTGTCAGCACTTGAGGATCTGGAGTACCTGATGGAGGGCACCAGGAGCACAGCTAAACTATAAGAGATACGAAAATGGCTTCATAGCAAAAGTTGTTCAACATGACGGGGCGCTTCTGCTGACACATGGTTATCGAGGATCTGGAGTACCTGATGCAGACCACCAGCATCCCATCTAAACTATAGGAGACACGGTAATGGCTTCAAAGTATAAGTTGTTTAGCATGACGGGCTGCTTTTGCTGGTACATGGTCATCGCGGGTCTGGAGGACCTAAAGCAGATGGGCAACTTTTGCTGGCACATGGTCCTGTTGAGTCACTTCTGCTGGAACGGAGTAAAGAAGTAAACTACTTTTTACTGCGGGCAAAGATCCAATTTCTACGGGAAAACTGGTAAGTAGCAGCGGGTGACACCGCTGGGCGGGCCGCTAGTTGAATATAAAATTATTTAAAAATCAAATTAAGTCAAAGTTGCAATGTGTTATATTTAGTATCTGAAATTCCGCGACTGAACTATAAGTAGGTGTGTTTAGTTTTGACCCTAATTACTTTTTATAGGCCACGTTCGTATCATCTTTGAGAACCCCTAATCTATGCAATCTAAACAGCGCGGTGTATTTCAGTGGAATTAACCTGAATGTGTATTTGGCAGGTATTTCTCACATTGTTCCGATGCCGGCCACGTAGCAATTAGTAAACGTTAGTATAATCCGGCCACCAGTCTAGTGAGTAGCTAGGGAGGGGCTGTGGGTTGGGTGAATCAGTTGAGTTGATTCCATTAGGTTGTTACTCGAGTCAGTTGTTATCTTCTTTTCATGTGGGAAACCGAGGCGACAAACGAACCGATGAAGCCTAGGTCAGAGTTTTTCATCCGCCTACTACCACTAAAAGGCATCCATTATGAATGTATAACGACCGCCTTCTATGTAATCATAGACAGCAACCGGGACCGACGGCTTAACGTGCACTCCAAAGCACGGAATCATCATTCTTACGGACAATCAGGTTCAGCCTGCAACTAAATTCTGCCAGCTTACTTGGTACCATATCTCATGGAGGTGTTCTAGACGACCTTTTATTAACTTCATTATTTAGTTAGTCACTAGGTTCAATTCAATTTAAGTCCAGGTTAGCTTAGTTTTACTTGTTATTTTTCCCTTTATATTACGCCGTGTGATGCTGGCTTAAAATAGCATCACCACATTTCTTTTCCGTGGGAGTCGTAAGAAGCGACTAAGGGACTCGAGGGTGTATATTGCAATTTTAGGTGATGGGCTGACAACCTTTCACTACAGCAATACTAAATTTTCCGAACGGTCCTCAAATATTTGTCAGACGTGGTGTAAATGATAGTTTTACGGCCGTTTACGCTCTGCCAACCCCGCAAGGGTATGTATGTATGTATATTACGTGAACAAAAGTCACTCGAAGACTGAATTCTAAAATAGAAATAAAATTGATAATGATGAATGATGATAGATTGATGAATTTTGACTTTTTATCCATACACGGGTCTATAGAGTTAGATGAGATTTGAATCAGTTAGGTATTATCCAGAGAGTTAATTGTGTTAAATTCACATCTTGTAATAAGTTTGTTTGTTTTTGTTGCAAGTAAGTGGTTAGGGCTATAATTAGCTTAGTCATCAAAGATACGAGTTGTGTCAACACTGGTGTGATTCAGTGAACTTGTTTAAGAACTTTTACGTTCCAACACTACTCGCAACAGTTTTTGCCAAATGCTGGTCCGGATTTGTTGCGTGTCGATTGTTTTTGTTAGTAGCGGGACGTGGTTAGAATCGACAACCGTCTAAATTGGACCGGTTCCGGACTTTGGACCGAATTCGGATTTTGTTCATTTAGAACTACCTTCGAAGGGCACTTAGAAAAGGGTTTGGATTTAAAAATTTATTCACTAGTCAAAGGGCCTTCTATTTGTGTGTAGAAGTTTTTTTTGTGTATAGGATAAGGCAAAAGCTGCGAGTTGTAATTGTAGGATTCGTATTTTTTTAAGTGTTAACTTAATAGGAAAAAATCGTTTATGTCAAATTCATACAGTGAAATTCCGTCACGTTACTTTCTACAGGTAATCTTATCAAAAGATGCTCTTTATCACACAATTCCAAAAGTGTTTTTATTTTTACTGAGGATTTTCCATACAAAAAATACCACTTTTATCACTTGCGGGGTAGTCAGAGCGTTACTGGGCGTAAAAATACGGTTGCCATCGCTTTGTCTGACAAATTATTGTGGGCGTTTTTAGAAAAATCTTGTCGCTTAAAATTTAAATACACATGAAACCCTCGAAGACCCTATTTTGCTTCTTACGACAGCAGCGGGAAGGAATGGGGTGATGCTATCCTAAGCCGGCATCAGACGGCAAGTCAAAAGTCAAAAAGTCAAAACATTTTATTTGCATGGATACATGGTTTAAAGGTATAAAATGTAACATTGCATCTCATGATCCACTTGTTTAAAAGCGTGCAAAATTTTAAAATAAATTAAATTTTTACAAATTTGTTGTACTTAATTATAATACATGTCCTTTATTAAGTGTTCTAAATACAATTTTAAAAATTTATAATAGTAACAAACGATTCATAAAAGTCTAAAATATTATCATTATTGAATTATTGTTTTTTTTTGGCCAGAGGGCGCGCAAGTGTTAACATCTATCTTCCGATCATTAAAACCACAAAAATATAAATAGTGAACATTTTTAGCTTCTCAAAACATATTTAACTATAAAATGTTAAAAATAAAGCGTGAAAGTGTTTGTGATAAATAATACATCCGCAATCAAACTAAAATAGCTAAATAAAAATACAATGATCAGCACAAATTTAGTGAAATTTTAAGTGATAGATCAGAACACTAACTGTACTATTTGTGTTGTTGAGTGAAGCTCCAAGGAACAGCTAAGTATTGTGAATGTCTATGAGCAAGTTTAAAAAGATAACCTATAATCAAACAATCTTGATACCGATCTGACCTTGACCATTGCTATCAGATTCATACAAGGATCAAACACGCCTTGCACTTTTTGGAACGCAATTACAACGAAGGACGAAAAATTATATTTGCTCCTAGTTATACTTAAGGCGACTCTAAGCTACCAGAACCATATAAGAAATTAACTTTTCTGTATTTTGCACAAGAAAAATGTCGGGTACTAAGGAGGTAAGAATTAGAGCCTGCCGTACAACTACAGTGACTTGTAAAAAATGTAAAGTACCGGTGGATAAGAGAGAAACTCTGCTTTGTTTGAAGTGCAATAGTAGATACCACTTCGATTGTGCAGGACATTCTGAAAAACTCGCCAAACTTAGTGGACAGAAAAACTTTACATGCAGGATATGTATTCAGATAATTAATAAACAACAAAAGGTTATGAAAAAGGCGCTACCGCCACCTAAATCGACATCAACACCTTCAGCATCTCCGCCGTCCAACTCACTTCCATTAACATCCAAACCACCTGCTTGTGATCATAAGGACAGCATTCCATTTACAGTAAATGTACCTACGGGAAACTCCTTCGATACTCTATCATCCGACGATGATGATGATGAGAACTTCAATGGAATAGAGGGAGACACAGCAACTAATCTCAAATGCTTAAATAGGAGCTGTCCCGTAAAATCGGTACAAATGTCAAGCGCTGATGTGGACGAACTGAATGAAAAGATACTGAAATTAGAAACTCAATTAAAAACAAATGATAAACTATATAGAGACCTCCTAATAGAAAATGGTAATTTAAAGCAAACAGTTATTGAATGCGAAACAAAAATTCAAAGATTAACGCGAATATGCAAATCTACTGGCAAAAAACCAAAAAAGGATAACACAAATAAACATCAAATCAACTTTTCTCTACAAACGAAACAACTGCATTTTCCTGAAGAAGAATACCAATCGGACACAGAATTCATCAAAGCCATAAACGACAGTAAAGACTCCTCTTTAAACCAAACAAGCATTCCATCTAACTCTACATCTGAACCGATCCCCTGCAATTCCCCTGAAAGAAAAAGTAAAATTCTGATCATCGCTGATGAGCAAGGCCAAGGAGTTCAGCACTCTCTGCAAAAACTAATGGGGAGTGATTGTGAGGTGTGCTGTGTATGGAAGAGCGGAGCAGACTTTGGGGAGGTGGTTGGAACTTGCAAATTAGATATAAGTAATCTAACCAGTACTGATTACCTTATAGTTCTTGCGGGGTTAAACGATTCCAACCCATTTAATCTCAAACTAACACTGTTAAAATGGCTTGGTTCATTGTCCAATACTAATGTTATCGTAGCCGGGCTTCCAAATAATGCTAATTTAAGATATTCTACTATCAACTTTGAGATTAGGTTGGTTTGTGAGGCCTTCCAACATTGTAGATATCTGAGAGTTAATTACAGACAAGAAAAATTTGGCTCTAGGTTTTTTGCTTCTAATCTAAGTTTTGCGATTGCCAGGGAAATAGTACAGCTCTCGCTTTCAAGTTTGAACCACATCACTTCTATGGATCGACCACCTCGCAATTGCACCAACCATGCTAGCCCAATTGATCCTATTCTGGCTAATTCTTCTCCGGCTAATTCTATTCCGCAAACTCTCTTAGCTCCAAATTTAATGACACCTTCCACAGGAATAAAATCGACTAATACCAAGTTTTTTCGAGAATAAATTTAATATCCTATTTCAAAACATAAATAGCCTTAATAAAAAACGCCACATACTGGAAGCTGCTACTGAGGAAGACAAAAGTATAATGGCCATCTGCCTATGTGAAACTTTAATTTATCCATCGAAACTGGATCTCCTTCGAGTAGATGGCTATGAATTAGTATCACACTTCTGCCGATCAAACCATGAGGGTGGAGGTGTATGCATACTGCTGAGGAACGGATTCGAATTTGCTGAACTCAAAGATGTTACATGCATGAGTGTAGAGTTGGTTTTTGAGGTATGTGCTGTGGAACTTGAAAGCCTTAATCTAATTTTAATAGAACTCTACTGGCCAAATAGTACCAGAAAACCTTCTATATTCTACGGTTCACTAACAAAACTCATGCATTACCTAAAGCACAATTACATAAAATCTAACATTGTCCTAGGCGGCGATTTTAACGTTAACGTCCTAGATAAATCAAAAGCCTTAAAACTTTTAAATCTAATGAAATCATACAACTTTCACCAACACGTCAATAGTTTTACAAGAATAAGTAAAACAACGAAGAAATGCATAGACCTAGTTTTTACAAACTTCCAGGTAAAGAAAAGTGACGTATTTACTCGCGAGTACGGTTTTTCAGACCACAAGGGTGTTCACATCCAGGTGCCTATCGAAAATATAAACACTAACAAAACTTGGTTTATGCAAACACGGATCTTCAGTGATAAAAACCTACAAAAATACAAAACCGAATTAAAACATATCAACTTTGAAGAAATAATTAGATACGATAAAAACATAAATGAAAATTATAATTTATTTCAAAATGCTTTGGTTACAACTTTGAATAAATGCATACCGAAAATAAAATTGAAATTAAGAAACAGGTATAAAAAGTATTGGCTTACTCCTGGAATAAAAATTTCTTGTAGGAATAAACGACTAGAAAAAATATTTATTAATAAAACAGATAATTCAATCCTTAAAAATAACTATAAAAAATACGAAAAAATGTTAAAAAGAACAGTTAAAAATTCAAAAAAATACAATTATATCAATAGAATCAAAAAGTCTGACAATATTATGAAAACGACCTGGAATATAGTTAAAGCAGAAACAAACAAATTAAAACCAAAAAAGAAAGAAAATATAATATTACAATTCCAAAACCAGCTAGTAAAAAACCCAACAGAAATAGCCAACATATTCAACAATTTTTTTATATCTGTTGGCCAAAATAATTTTGTGGCTTCGCCAAAAGGACAACCAGTGATAGAGCCCACCAAAAATTCATTGTACCTTACTCCTGTTACTGAAATGGAAATTAGTAAAATAATTAGAAATTTAAAAAACAAAAGCAGTTTCGGCCACGACGAACTTCCACCAATATTGATTAAATACTGTTCGGAGGAGCTGGCTCCAGTCTTGGTATATCTGGTTAACCAATCATTCATGGAAGGTACGGTGCCAGATCTAGTTAAAATTTCAGTTATCAAACCCATTTACAAGAAGGATGATCACACCAATTGCGCTAACTATCGACCTATAGCTTTGCTCCCTACTTTCGCAAAAATCCTTGAAACTGCCATGGCAAACAGGATTTATGCTTATTGCGAAAAATTCAATATATTCAATGAGGCTCAAAATGGTTTCAGAAAAAATCACTCTACATCTTTAGCGGTATTCAAGTATATATCTGAAACTCTAAACCTCATTAATAGTAAGAAACATGCCATTGGGGTCTTACTCGATATGAGCAAAGCTTATGACAGAGTTCTACACGATATCATGCTGCAAAAACTATATGGAGTAGGAATCAGAGGCATTGCTCACCAGTGGTTTGTCTCATTCTTCAGTAACCGCTTTCAGTTTGTAGAAATAGAACACTACAACCATATTACAGGTGATATACAAAGGGTGAGGTCTGCCCAAGCATGCGTCACAAAATCTATCCCCCAGGGAAGTGTGCTTGGTTGTGTGCTGTTTATCTTATACATTAATGATTTACCTAAAATTATAAAAGATCCATGTACTCTATTTGCAGACGATATTTCTGTACTAATACCGGTTGAAACTTCTTCGAATTTAAAATTATCTTTAGATGAAACAATTCAAAAAATCCACATTTGGCTCCAAGATCACAACTTAAAAATTAATTACTCAAAGACCAAAATAATGCAATTTAGACCCCACCAAAAAAGACCCCTTAAAATTGATTATACGTTCGAAAATACCAAAATAGAAACCACAGAGTCATACTCGCTACTAGGCATAAGCATTGATGCAAGTGTGAATTGGAAAGACCACATAGCGTAAGTATCGTCTAAGTTGACTAGTTTTACGTATGCGTTGTATGAGCTTAAAAAATGCACAGATATTAAAACTGCTCTCATAGCTTATTATGCATATGCTCATTCCTGGCTCCAATATGGAATAGTACTGTGGGGATATAGCAAAAACTTTACCGATTTATTTATTTTGCAAAAAAAATGCGTTCGCATAATAGCAAACGTAAACAAAATGACGAGTTGTAAGCAATACTTTATAAAATATCAAATTCTTTCTCTGCCATCTCTGTATATTTTGGAAGCTTGCATGTTAGTACGAAAACACCCAAATCTTTTCCCACAGTACTCTCGCCCAAGTAATCTGAGACCCCAAACCAGGCTAGCCCTGCCATTCTCAACAATGAAAATGATTGCATGCGGTCCATCAGCTATGGTAGCCAAAATTTACAACAACCTACCAATAGAAATTAAGCAACAAGAAACTGTACGTAAATTTAAGTTAGAATTAAGGAAACATCTAGTCAAAATGTGTTACTATTCATTACAAGAATATCTGAGCGAAAAAAATAATCAATTGTAAATTAATCTTATTATATTTCCTACTTCATCCTATTTATTATTCAATTCAATTAATTTATATTATATATTTCTATAATTTTTTTAATAATGAAGTTAAGTAAAATTGACAATATTGTAAATTTTATTAGGCTCTACTTTATATTGTTATGCCCTCTCCGGGTCCATGTTTAAATCTCATTACTTTTATTATTTAAGACCTACTGAATGTATATAATGTAACATGGTGTGCAATAAATAAATACTAAATACTAAATACTAAATTGAATTGGGATTTTCCGACAGTGTAAAAATAGTTTTTTGTAATAAAAATAATTCCAAAAATATCTACGCAACAGTAACAACAGCAGCACAAAATGACTGACACAATCCGCCAGTAATTTTCCTGCCTTGTTTTATCTAGGAGTACAATGGACCTCATTTTGGCACCACAATGGAAACCCATTTTGGCGGTGATCCCTCCGAATACCACCATTAAATCTTTCTTCGCTCGTTTAGGCTTGATTTTCCGCTTGTAATATCCAGCGACTTTCCAAAATAATAGACAGATTTTGTAATAATTATGTCGAATAGTAAACAGAGTGGTGCCGGCTTCGAATAGAATCACCCCAATTCTACCCTACGGGAGGTGTCGTAAAAGGCGACTGAGGGATGAATCCGAGGAATGGGCAGCAGCAATATCTCTGAACATGTATCGCACCTTGCACTGCACTCGCCAATCTGCCTGCCAAGCGTAGTGAGTATGGCAAATACCCCCAGTAGGTTTAGAGGGAGGCCTATGTCCAGTAGTGGACTGCTGTGGCTGTTGTAGTAGTGTACCAGTAGGCGTTTGAAAAACTCTGACACGGTTCGTCGGGTCGTACGGAAGACTCGGTGTCCTACACAAAAAGAAGAAGTAGTACCTACATGTTCCATTTCCAAAAGGAACATAGGTTGAAATATGAAAAAAAATTGGCGCTCTCTACAGTAAATCGTAGTAGATAATATTTTGTATGGGGGGTTCTTTTTAAATATTACTACCCATGTTCCATGCGAAAAATTGTTCAGATCCATAAGTTCCATTTCGATTGATGTACTTACTCTTTTGTTTTGTTACTTCATATATATTCTTTGCATATTTTTACGTTTGTACCTAAAGATAGTGAACCAACACAGAGGCAATTTTAAGATACGAAAACTTTAAATCCAGAGATCAACCACACATAATTTCTACATCAACCACAATAGAGGAACAGACCACACGTAGGTACCGTTACGATATCTCCTTTGTTGGTAAAAAATACCGTCATTATAGCATCGGATTCCCATCGGCGCGATTTTTTCTCCGTCATAAACCGGACTGAAAGAAGCAGATGTCCGCTAAATCTTTACGCCTCCACTGGATCGCGACCACAGTATAAATAAAACGCAGTAGGTAAACTCTAGCGTGCCAGTGTGTAGCAAACATGACATAAAGATTTTTTTCTTCGTCGTAAACTGGACTGAAAAAGCAGATATCCGTTACATTTTTTCGCCTCCACTGGATTGCGTTTATAGTAGATGTGAAATGCAGTATTGACACCTGCGTATTAACAAATTGTTTAATCTTTCGCGGAACTTCGGAGTAGTCAAATGTGACTTCAAATATTTCAAAACATATGACAAAACAAATAATAAACTGTATAAAAGTCTCATAATAAGTACAAATTATTTGTGCTCGACACTACTTTTAAATAGCTATACTTTGACGCTACATCTGCATGCTCCAGGAATTTAAATTCACGCATCTAAACACGTAAACGCATCTAATCTCTTCAAAGTGAGAGTGAACAGGCTTCTTCTGGGTGAGCTCGCTCCATCTTAGACTCTGTCTCTGTCCTATGACCTAGACTAGAGTCAAGAGCAAACCCACCATAAAAAAAAAAAAAAAACGCAAAATATTTCTACCAGAGAATAGTTTGTTCGTCCACTCGGATCTCCACATGAGAAAAACAAGAAGAACAAGACACACACATATATCACGCTTGCGGGGTAGGCAGAGCCTTACCGTCCGTAAAAATACGAACCGTAGAGCAAGACAAAAACATTGCGCGCGCCTAGAATATTTCCGACCTTTTGCTTACAAACGTGTTACTCGTTCTTATTTCTACTATGTTTCGAGCTTTTATCCGGGTCGCAAAGCTTTACCCGGTTTGGGAAGCCAGGCGAAAAGTTAAGTGGTTGAGTTTATGATAATACACCCGACTTTGTTTTGCCACCTTGCCGTGTAAAGACAGTGCAAAGTACAAAGAGAAATATTTACATACCTACAGCCGATGTGGCGCAGTGGTAGTGCGACTGCCTGCGACGCAAAGGTTCTGGGCTCGATTCTCGGTGGGACACTCACAAAGTTGATATTTATCACTTTGTGAATTTGTACCCGGTCTGGTTAGGACATTGCAGGGTGAACCACCTGATTGTCCAAAAAGGAATGGTTCCGTGCTTTGGAGGTGAGTAAAACTTTTTCAAATAAGCTCAGTTCCATCTTAGTACACTTGAAGATTGGCTACAAAATTTCCCATTGGAAGATGTTTTCTATTGACAATGTAATTGTTTTCAAAATTACAGTAGGTAAACATTTCTATTACTCGTAAATTCATGCTTTTCATTCTAACAGAAACAGTTTCCAGTGCACCAGAAGTATACGTACAGATAATAATGTACTCTGTATTCTGACAGAACTGCTCATAAAATTGCAATTTCTACAGAACAAAACAAAGACCTATTACCATTTAGACGGCTTATTATCTGGAAGAGTCAAAATCAAACAATATCTGTGTATAACATCAAAGTATTTCGGTTTGTTTGAATATGACATTTAAGATTATGGTACTCTGTACCTTTGCTAAAATTATCGGGATTCTGTGAATGAACTAAAGGTCCTATAATTTGTTTGCTGTCATGATTGTTTTCTAAAATAACGCAGTTTTACTGAGGACCATAGACCTAATGATTGCACTTTTTATGAACTAATGACTAAGCGGAGTGCGTACGAAAAAAACTAGGCATACGGCTGTTGCTGATTTTCTTTTGCTTGCTTTTGAGTTGCTTAGATGGATTCTTGAAATGGAGCCACCTGGATTTTCTGGTATAAGATTTACGATCTCTTTTCTGCATACATAATAAAAATACTATAATAGTAAAGAAACGCGTACCTCGTGCAGCATAATATCTCTGGCGGTCCAACGCAGAAACACCGCCAGTGTGTTGAACGAACACCTCCACGTATGACTAGGGGCGGGCTCTTTGTTGACTAGTATTTATTAATCCTTCTAATCATATTAAAAGTTTGTTTGTTTGTTACTTATTCACGCAAAAACTACTTAGCCGATTGTAATGAAATTTGGCACACATATAGAAGGTAACATGGATTAACACATAGGATAGTTTTTATCACTACTCTTGGGTTATGCGGGAAACGCCGCGGGTAACTGCTAGTGTTAATATAAATAGTATTTCTTTTCTATAGATGCCACTGTTGACTCAGTACCGTAACTTTTTTGAGAAATTTTGAAAAAGCTTGTTCCCGTGGTAATAAGTAATTTTTGCGCGATACCAAGTAGCCTATATGTTATTCTAGATAGTATTCCATTTTCGTTAAAAATTTCAATTGAATATAAACAGCTATTATCCCTGCAATCCCTAGCAAACACAGACAAACACCTACCTTTATAATATTATGTATGTGAATTTGATAATGCAATAAAACTTGAAACTATTAGTGGTATGTAAACAGATTCTGTAAATAGGAAATTTGTGCTAGTATCGAGAGCAACGTAGATGTGATACCGATTTCCAGAAATCCCTCTTTTACTTCAAATTTAACTCTCTCGTTTTTAACGGTCATGAATACCGTGTGATGTCGGCTTAGAATAGCATCGCCCTATTTCTTTTCCTTGGGTGTCGTAAGAGGCAACTGAGGGGCTTGAGGATTGCATTTGTGTTGCAATTTTATGGGCTGACTACCTGTTATTATGGTGATGCACAGTTTTCCGAATGTCCCTCAAATGTTTGTCGGACGTGGCGTCTTTATTGCGGCCGTTTAAGCTCTGCCTACAAGGTATAAAAGCGTGATATGTGTATGTTTTTAAGCTCTTCCTGCAATTTTTTTAATGTTTCTATCGTAGCAATCGAAGTCCACAGATGAACAGTCTTTGTTCGCAACCGTGTTCGTTCACACGCCAAACTGTCTCAAGGTGCGTTGTGCCTTCACACCAACCAACCTGATATTTTGTGATGTTTACTTCCCGTGAACTGTGATGCACGAGTATCGAACTCCACGATCATGTTTAAAATAATGGCGGTTAAATTTTACATTGGTCTCCTACGATTTTACGTAGTCAAAAGGCTTAAACAGTGAAAAAACTAACACGATTAGTATCATACAAAATTATCAACTTTCACTATGGGTCCAATATACTTGAAAAAAACTGGTCGAAAAGCTGTCATTTTTGCGACTTCGCAGGTGGATCCAGAATAATTTTGTTCATAACGATGAGAAAAACTCCCTGCAAAATTCGCCAACTACTGGCCACTACCCAGCTGTCTCTAACTGGAAGGTGCAACGCCTCTCCAACTGGCAATGTAACGTTCCGTTGCACGACAGCGAAATGGTTGCCGCCATCCAGTGTGATTGGATTCACAATTTATTTTTATTCCCAATACGAGGCACCGACTTTAACCTGTATTCGGCCAAAAGCTTCATAGACAGGTTCAGAGATTCGTATCAAATTATTGTATAGTTTGGCATTCTTTAAAATACAAAAATCTATTTAGAGCATAACGCAGATCAATTTAGATCTACAATTCGGGATATAAATTCTCCTTACATGCCTTAAATTAGTGCTTTCTTTTTCCGTCAAATAGGTTAAGAAAAGGATAGAAGATATCTAAGTACTGTCTTTTTTTTTAAGTCAATGATTTTTTTTGCCTTATCTAGTCAATTTATTCGCCATTGTTTTGATCGTCGCCTTATTTTGAACGATAACACGTATATAGCATGAAATTATAAGACATGTCACGTCTAAAATATCTCCTATCCTTTTCTGAACCTATTTGACGGAAAGTGACAGCACTAATTTAAGGTAAGTTATGAGAATTTATATCCCGAATTGAGGCCTAATTGACCGTAACCGTATTTGTATGGGAATAAAATCGGAAATGGCAGTTTCCTTTAGTCTGACAGACGCATGTGTTAAGGTGCGTTAAAAATACGCAGCGACGGACGATGGGAGAACCGCTTAATACGAATAACAAGATTTCAAAGTTGTTTAATGAAAATGAAAATGAAAATGAAAAATGAAAATGAAATAACTTTATTCAATGTAGGATAGCATTATCACTTATTGACGTCATGATCGGTCATTGTAAAAAAAAGAAATTTGCATAACGCAATCTTCTTCTTTTTATAACAATTTTGTATTGTCCTAATAGAAAACCGGCTCGGGCGGGATAAAAAAATAAAAATAAAAATAAAGGCACTGCCTCGGGGCTGGCCAGGTTAATCACACAGCACGTAACTTTACGCCACCACCATTTGTAAACGACATTTGTTTCAAATTTTAGTCAAGATTTCCAAAGCGTGTTATTAACATGCGTATAATTAACCGGACCCCCTGAACAGGAAAAACCCCCCAAAAAACCTGCCCAGAAGTGCTCCTACTCTAAATTAACAATCTTTCTAGGCCCTAAACTGCCCTAGCTAATTTTGGAAATAACGAATAATATATATGTATAGCCCAAAAATGGCTACATAAAAAAAAAAAAAAATATAATAATAACAAAAAAATTGCAGTAGATAAATCTACTTGTTTCGTCTAATAAAATATTTACTTTATACATTTGAATTAAACCCATGGAGATTTATCTTGCATATAGTCTGATATTTCATAATAGCCTTTCTTGTACAATTTTTGTTTAATTACTGGTTTAAATTTATTTAAGGGTAAGTCTTGAATATCTTTAGGAAGTTTGTTATAAAAGCGTATACAATTGCCCTTAAAAGTTTTGCTTACTTTACTAAGCCTGCTCATGTGCACAGCAAGTTGCTCCTTATTTCTAGTGTTAAAATTATGCCTGTCACAATTTTTCTTAAAAGAATCTATATTTATTTTTACGTACACTAGATTTTCGTATATGTACTGTGACACAAATGTCAATATGTTGATTTCTTTAAATTTCTGTCTCAAGGAGACTCGAGGTCCCAATTTATAAATTGAACGAACAGCCCGTTTCTGCAAAACAAATATATTGTTCACATCCGCAGCATGGCCCCATAATAGTAAGCCATAAGACATTAAGCTATGGAAGTAGCTAAAGTAAACTAGTCTTGCAGTGTCTACATCAGTGAGATGTCTTATTTTTTTAACTGCGTATGCTGCTGAACTCAGTCTCTTCGACAATTTCTCAATATGTGGCCCCCATTGGAGCGAGGCGTCCAAAGTTATGCCTAAAAATACAGTTGAGTCCGCAAGGTCCAACTTTTCATCCTTTACCTTAATAATTGTAGAGCTTGGTTTAACATTTGGTAATACAAATTTGATACATTTAGTTTTCTTTTCATTCAATAGTAGGTTATTTACTGTAAACCATTGCACTACATCGGTAATAGCTTTGTTCACGTCATCATAGTTGAGTTGTTGCCTCTTTACTCTGAAAAGTAGAGAGGTATCGTCCGCGAACAAAACTATATCATGTTTTTCTTTAACTAGATATGGTAGATCATTAATATATACAAGAAACAAAAAAGGACCAAGAATCGAACCCTGCGGAACGCCCATTCTTATCTTTGATCCAGATGATCTTTCACCGTTGACATCGACCTTTTGGATTCTATTGTTAAGATATGATTCCAAAAGACTAAGAGCGTGGTCTTTTACGCCGTAGTGATGTAGCTTCCTGACCAGAGTATCATGATGAACACAATCAAACGCCTTGGACAAATCACAAAACACACCTACTGCATCATGAGATTCCTCCCAGGCTTCGATTATATGATTGATGAGATCCACACCTGCATCAGTAGTAGAGCGACCACGTGTGAAACCAAATTGCTGCAGGTGCATTAAGTTATTACGATAAAAATGTCCTTGCAATTGATTTAAAATAACTTTTTCAAAAATTTTACTTAGTGTTGGTAGTATTGATATAGGTCTGAAATTAGTAGGGTCAGTAGTACTACCAGCTTTAAACAAGGGAATAACTTTACTATGCTTCATCAAGTCAGGAAACACGCCACTGTCTACACAGTCATTAAAAATACATGCTAGGTATGGAGAAATGCACTCGATTATGGAACTAATAATTTTAACAGAGAGGCCGTGGAGATCTGAAGTATTTTTCATTTGTAAACTTTTAAATACTTTTATTATTTCAATGTTACTAACGTGAGAAAATTTAAAATATTTATCACAATGGTTTACATTATCTTTTAGAATAGATTCAGCGAGAATAGGGCATGAGTTTAACGATTTGGTAGTCGAAACTGGAATATCAGTAAAAAATTGTTCAAAAGCGGAAGCTACTTCCAAATTAGTATTTTTAATTTCATCGTTTATCATAAGTTTATAATTTTCATTACGACGTTTAGATTTTCCAGTTTCATTATTTACAAATTTCCAAGTGGTTTTGATTACGTTTGTGCTATTCTTTATATTATTTTTGATAAAGTTAGATTTAGCTATTGCACAAACGTTTCTAAAAGTTTTAGAGTAACGTTTTACATAATCAGCAAAAGTTTTTGATTGATTATATGTTCTTTCTTCATACAGATCGTATAACTTCTGCCTGCTTCTATGAATTCCAACTGTGGCCCAGTCACTAAATGATAATTTTGTGTTTACTTTAATTTTCTTAGATTTAAATACATTGTCATATTCTTTTTTGGCAAGACTAAATACTGCGTTATATAATTTATTTGGATTTTCGTTATATGGCAATTCAGGTAATTTTTGCAAAATATTTTCTCTATATCGATTTAGCCTACTTTCATTTACCGGTACACACGTAATATCTTGTTTAGGTGCCTGCTCAATGTTAATTTTGAGAGAAGCTAATTGACCCGTATGGTCGGAGCTTAATTTATTTATGACAGCCGCATCTTCAGGTTTAATGTTGGTGAAGATATTATCTATGCACCTGGCTGAGGTAGGTGTGATTCTCGTTGGCACCGAAATAAGATTCACTAGGTTGTAACATAAAAATAATGATAGAAACCTATTACTGATATTAGAATTTTCAAGAATATTTATATTGAAATCTCCACATACAATAATCCCTTTATTGGATTTTGTTGCTTTATCTAAAGCTACATCCATAACTTTTTCAAAGGGTTCATATTTAGCATCAGGTGGGCTGTATACGCTCATTATAACAAGATCTTCAAGTTCTACGCAGGCTATTTCAATAGTTCGCTCAACTGAGAGGCTTACGATATCAGGCCGTTCTTTATATTTTAACTCGTTTTTAAGTAGTATCAACGATCCACCTCGTATTGCTGTTGATCTGTTGAACGAACTTGCCACCTGGTGATTACTAAAACTGAACATTAACTGATAATCTCTAAGCCAATGTTCAGTTATACATAGAATATCAATATTATTACAGTTCATGAAAAGTTCAATTTCTAACTCTTTGCTAATTATGCCTTGAATATTTTGGTGTACAATATTCAAAACACGGCTATTTAGAATTTTGGTTGTATTACAAATATTAATTTTATTGTTTATATTTTGTTTTGGCAAGATAGAATCACTCAAGTTACTAAAAGACGGCGTTCTGCCAGAGTTACTCTCTGTTGTCTTGGAAATTAATTTAAAGAACTTGGAACCGATTCCAACGTTATAAGGTTTGTATGTATATTCTGCTCAATAGAAGCAGTTGTCTGGTTAGCCAACAAATTGGCTGAATTATTAAAAAAATAAGATAGTAACTCTGCTATCTGTCGTTTATAAACTTTAGATAGATAATATCTATCTTTCGTTACATTAAAATATTGTCCAATAAAAATATTTGTGTCAATAAAATGAAATTTGTCAGGATTGCGACATGTCAATGTATGTAAGTACTTGTTACACCAATGTCGAGTATTATTTTCTAGGTTAGTAAATTTTTGGCTGTAGGGAAAAGCAAACAAAATGACTTGTTTAACATTAACAATTGAATACAATTTGTTTGAATACAAAGCTAAGTCCTTTTTTGTTGCATTTCCCCTTCTGCCACTAAAAATAATAACAATGGTTTTTTTGGAAAATTGTGATGACAACACTGTATTTATGAGTGTAGAATAATCGGCGCCAGGCATGCAATGATTAATTACTGCCTGACCCATGCAATGGCCAAGTTGTAAACCCATATTTTTACCAAGTTCATCACTAAACATAACAATGTCACACGGTCGCTTATCCTGTGTGGGTGGTAAAGGGACATCGTCATCACCCATAAGCGCGGGCTGTGTCGTCGGCGCCGCCGGCACCGGCCGCGACACCGACCCGGCGGCGGCGGCGGCGGTGACGGCGGCGGCGGCGAGCGGGAGCGACACCGACAGCGTCCCAGTCAGCTGTGTACAGACGCGAGGTGACGCGGGCTCGGGACACACGGCCGGGACGGATAGCTCTGTTGAAGTTTTCTCACAATCGCATTGATTGTTTGTCAAAGATTGAGAATTGTCACCGTTATATTTACATGACTTCAACAAACTATTCATGGCCAGCACATGTTCCTTTATTTCTTTTCGCGCTGAGTTATACTTAATGGAAATGTGTTCTAATGACCGTTTTAACGCAGACATTTCCGACTGGAGGCGCTGTGTGTCACGCTCATAAATTTCCCTAGTTTGTTCTAATGATGAAGTGCAAAATTTAACTTCTTTAATTAATTCAGAACGTTCTATATTACAATTCGAGTTATTGCAAAACAGTATGTTACGCCTAATAAGAGATTGCGTTTTCTTTATGAAATTGTTAAGTTTTACAATTTTCTTTGTTTTTTTCTTGCTATAAGTGACTGAAGTTATGTGTGAGTTTTTGAATGGACTGTCACACGTAGTGAGATCGATGGTCTCGACTACCTGTTCCTCAGTAGTCTCGACCGATTGGTGCTGGGTGAGTAATAATAAGGTTCATTATTTTCTGTGGTAGGTACCTACTCGAAATAAGTCCCCTACTTGTTGTTAAGAGAATTTCGATACGGCCCACTTTGAAGCGTTGCCAAAAACATTTCAGATTTCAACTTCGCGCTTCAAGAATCGACTGAAATAGCTTTGATACGATAACTAGTTTGGTCAGGAAAATACTAATACCTAGTTTATATTGAGAAACTTAGTAGATAAGATAAAGATCAATAAAATAAATAACAATTAAATCCTTTATTTCAGGCAAAAGACCCATATAAAATAAAATTATACAATATGATTTAACATCTAACACAAATACTATAAACACACTACAAAACGTGACTTAAATAAAGGTCGTATGCACTTTAGGTGACGGACAAGAGACGTTTCCCACTTGATTATGGGTAGTTTGTTAAAATTGTATTAATTAAACAATTAATCTCAATATAAATAAATTATAACCCAAAACTCCAAACAACAGCGAAATTTTCACTCATACAATCCATCCTGGGAAATGACGTTAACTTTACATAAAAAACCTTATCCCGACTTCGGGTTTTATGCATGCATGCACGTGCTACAAAAGTAAATCTATTGACACCTCATTTACCAAAAGGTTAATCTTACAACTCACGAAGGCTACGTGGCTTTGCTGACAAAAAATCTATTTACTCGTACAAGATTTGATTTGTTTGTGGCCGGAAAAAGTATGCTTACCGCTATGGTTAAGGCAAGGATTAAGCGCGAGCAAAATTTTTAAACTAGTTTTATTTAGACAATTACAGCAATAAGATTCTGAACAAAATATATGTGACTGTCGAGGATGTAACGGATAACATATACATAATGAGTTACACAATTTGACAAACTTAGCTCTATAGAAAAAAATCCATGGTAACCACCATTTGTTGTTTTTTTTTCAATATTATGTCTACATTTTTAGTTATTACATACCTTTTCTAGTACGAATACCTAATTTAGACATTGTAGCTGTAGTTCTCTAGTTTCTATGTCGAATAAACCGTGAAATCTTGCGAAAACTTGAGCGAAAAATGATTGTCTGTTTCTCTCTGGCGCAGCGCGAATGATAAGGACATACTTTTCAAGTTAATCAGGACCTCAATTTATTTATTCAACATGATGGATGATTTTGCACTTCATAAGAAACTAACAACCTGCCCATCGCATCGGTTTCATCCGCAATTTCCGTTTTCCTGTAGGAATAAAGCGTTTATTCGCATTCAAAGGTATTTTAGTATAAATTGTTACCTATTTGTCCCTTTATATTACCTATCTTTGTTTACATTAATAAACCTAAGGATATTTGAAATATGGCAAAAAAAAATTAAAATGGTCCCTTAGTATAAAAACTTCTTTGTATCGTATCAATGGGATACGCTCAATGCAGATTGTACAAAATTTGCTGGTATAAAGCTATAGAGCAGTGATTTCCAATGTTTGGTAAAGGTGCTCCCGAACCTAAGTCGGGGACTGTTCCCTACAGTCGGCGACTGTTCCATACATCCAGTGTGGGAGCGATGCTGGCAAGTCGGCCGCCGACATTTTCCTACATTCTCCGACTTTTCTCTACATTTCTATACATATGACGTCACAGCTATTTGATTTATTTTATTTGATTAAAAAGGGATGGGATACCTGATAAACTTCTGTACTTGTTGTTACATGGTATAAAAACCTGCTAAGAGCGGGTCGGTCACACCTAAATCTAGGGTTTTTGTAATCAAATAATGTCGAATCTTATAATTATAAAAAAGTTATGAAAAACTGTAGGTCCGTGAAAGCCTCCCAAATGAGATATTCTACATTTGCAGCTAATATAACCATATTTTAGGAATATCCTTTATAGAGGTATTAAATTTTTTTTCTCTTTGCTGGCCTGTGTCGCTTGCGTAAAACTTAGGAAAGTAGAATATTTTTTGTCTAAACAGGGTAGCCCGAATTGTGAAGACCAAAGACAAAATATGTATTCGTTATCCTGAGGGCTATCTGAATCACCCCCATGTATGTTCTGTGACTTTTGGTAATTATCGAGTTATTCAACTTTTGAAGTTGTATGAGAAAAACATGACTGGCAGGCCCTTTTTTTGTACGCGAGGAATACAAATGCTAAAAAAAAACTTCTTAAAAAGCCCTTTTACGGAAATTAAAGAACAGAAGGAAATAAATGTTGAATAACTCGGAAACTACAATAAATTGCGGAACATACATGTTAGTGATTCGGATACCTATCAGTATAAGGCCTTTGAATTTCGTCTTTAGACGTCTCTTTACAGGCCACCTTATGTACAGTGTGTCAGAGAAATTAATGTAAACTTTCAAAGCGTTTCCTAGGCATGAAACTGAACAAATTCTTGTAATAAAAATGTTCAAAATTGGGAGGATATTTTTCGGCGTGACACCCATGAAGTAAGGATTATACTACTACTACTACAGCAGATTTCCTCCACATCATTACGTCTTCCATCAGTAGATTTTTACTACCATTTTTAACGTGAAATTTCCAGGTCGCTTCGCTCGCAATATCTACGTGGAGTGAAGTGAATCTTACCTTTTTTATGTGAAATTTCAAGCTCACTTTGCTCGCAATACATGCAGTGGTAAAAGAGCGGAGTATTATGATATTGCCTTTTTTACGTGAAATGTCGAGATCGCTTTCCTCGCAATACGTTCAGTGGATGCGTAACGCAGTATGTCGCCTCTCTTGCTTTTTTGATGATGTGTCTAGTCGCTTTTCTTGTGATGTACCTATATTTTCTTTCGCCCAACGTTAGTCTTGCTATGATATGTGTTGTTTGTGACCCCCCCATGATCAGAAGCTGTATACGCCACTGGACTAGACCAGCATAGCGAGTAGGTAAATTGTGAGCGTTTTTTGTCGCCCTGCTAGTAGTTGACTACGGAACTCTAAAACTCTCATAATTTCTATTTACACTGCATAGTTACCTATTGTGTCAAATTTGTTTATGAATTCATAATAATGATGCATTTTTATGGATACCATTCTGATAATAATACTTAAATACGGTATTTCGGTTCTATAAATAAGTATAGAAGTCGGTTTTTCAATTTCTGATCATTTCGGTATACTTGTATGCTCGGTATCTTCAGATCTGGATGATATTGGGTCGTTTGCCAAGCAGAATATCAGCAAGAATCTTGTAACGGCTGGTGTGGAGAGGAGCTATTAGCTGGCGAGATGAGCAGTGTAAAGCGAAGTGGTGTGGGGCGATGTAATACAAAGAGGTGAGGCGTGGTGAGGTGCGGAGGTGAGGTGAGCATAGACATTTGTGTCTATGGAGGAGAGGAGGCGAGGAGAGCATAGAGGAGAGTCAAAAATGACGTTTATTCGAATTTGGAGTTTGGTGTGAGCGGCGTTTTTTCACTTTTTCGTAAAATTGAGAAGTTATATTGGAAAATATTATCGAATATAAAGCATTGTGATTCCAAGAAACTCTTTTATTCTCTAAAATATCCTGACGATAATAGTCAGAAGCGGGATGATTCCAAGTCCACTATGATGAGAACTCTGTAGGAGGGTTCAGGCGAGAAACCTGGACGGTATGTACGGCAAAAGAAGAAGCCAAGAAATACCAGGATATGAATGTTCAGAGTTGGATTAAGAAAATTGAACAACTGGGGAAAATTTACCTACAGCTGAAGTGATAAAACGAAATCTTCTTACTTGCAATCGAAGCTGCAAGGTCAGGCACGTATTTAGTTTAAAAGACTTGAATCTTATTGAAGCAAAAGGGTGTAAACGTAGACTTGACAACTGATAGAGATGAATGGAAGAAAAAACATTTTGCGCCGACCCCAAATAAGTTGGGATAAGGGCAGGCAGAGGATCATGATGATGAGACTTGAGTTTTAATCTTATGAACATACATGGCAGGAGTGGTAAACAAGTAATTTTGGAATAGATGATGCAACGTAAGAAATTGCCCAGTGAAAGTATGACTAAATACTACCAAGAGAAGTTGGCTCTGAGCTATCGATGTTTGCAAAGTGAACAGGCAGCGGTGTCTTGTATAATACGGGGTTTACCTGACGAGCTGCAAGCTAATGCTCAAGCATTTTAATGTTCTACGCCAGACAAAGTATATGAAAGATTCTTGTCAGCTTTTGATCATTATCAATCCATTCAAGGTTTCAACTTCCAAGAAGCATGAAGGGTTGATGAATATTTGAAAATGACACCTTTGAGAAAATTTGATGACGTAGGTGCCTGTGATTAAGTTTCTGGTTATGGAGTACAGGCAGCTGAAGACAAGGTGCCGTAGGCAACAGCTTATTAAACCACTCATATACGCCGCGAGGAGACGTGTGTGTAAGACATAGACAGCACAGCAATGGCTGTACTCAATATGCTATGGCCAGTTCTATTATTCACGATGGAGAAGAATACTTGAAAGTGTGTAACATGGCATGTTGAGCAGCATGCCATATACCGAATCGAGAGCGACATGATAACACGAGCTGAGCAATGTGTTTGTGAGGTGAGTGGGTATTTTTAATTACTGTGGTGTGGGGAGAAAGAGGTGCAGACGACAAGCAATAGAGATGAGATAGGGTAGAGTAATAGTGTTGATACAGTTGAGATGAGTAACATCTTTAACAAAATTTGCTACTTTAGTAAATAAAGTCTGCAAAGGAGATAGGGTAGCATCTTAGTACAGTTGGCAAGGAGATAGGGTATCACCTTCCGGACCATAAAGTTGAATTCCCATTTATTTGAATTCTTTGAACGTCGGATTCCCAATAAGTTGAATCCTAACCTAAGCTAGCAAAGATAAGTGTAATGTGTAAATACAAGCAGTTGTTTCTCTCTTATTGGCTTATACTTAAAGCGTCCTGTTAGCCACACTGTGGTGATAGTGATGTAGAATGTAGTGGATCAAAGTGATGGATGAGGAAGTCGTATTTGGGGATGATCTTATAAGTATAGCTGCTGTAAAGTTAACGATTTTTCTT
The DNA here is from genome assembly GCA_027580185.1 of Tuta absoluta. Classification (NCBI taxonomy): domain Eukaryota; kingdom Metazoa; phylum Arthropoda; class Insecta; order Lepidoptera; family Gelechiidae; genus Tuta; species Tuta absoluta. Next base: position 4,427,683 of record JAQAHW010000029.1, on the reverse strand, counting down.
GCGCCAATTGCGGTGCAATTGGTTTCAGGATGGCCGACTGTAACGGCTGGTGTGGAGAGGAGCTATTAGCTGGCGAGATGAGCAGTGTAAAGCGAAGTGGTGTGGGGCGATGTAATACAAAGAGGTGAGGCGTGGTGAGGTGCGGAGGTGAGGTGAGCATAGACATTTGTGTCTATGGAGGAGAGGAGGCGAGGAGAGCATAGAGGAGAGTCAAAAATGACGTTTATTCGAATTTGGAGTTTGGTGTGAGCGGCGTTTTTTCACTTTTTCGTAAAATTGAGAAATTATATTGGAAAATATTATCGAATATAAAGCATTGTGATTCCAAGAAACTCTTTTATTCTCTAAAATATCCTGACGATAATAATCTTATTCGAAGTTCAGAGGATAATAATTAACGGACAGCTTATCAAGCTCATATCTGGTTGTGGAACTTGTGGATGGTCCTGCTGGGAGAACTGCGACCATCTATCCAAATTGATGTCGAACTTCTTCTTTAAAAAGAGCTATGCTCCAATGAAACCCTAAAACCAGCAGCTGATGACAATTTGATGACATGAAATTAACATCTTATACCCGTTTTGTCGTCTAAATTCTCACTGTCTATGTAATAGATACGAAATGTGCTTTAATTTTGGTACACTAAGTCAACGAAATACCTGATGAATATATGATTATTATGCATGTAGGTATCTCTTTCTAAATAAAGTATACCAAGTATGTATTTACTTGTATTACGGTCGCGTTACATAGCCGTTACTGAGAATGATTTATTCTATAAAATAAATAAAACAAGTAGGTAAGTCATTGACACGGTATAATTTTGTTATTTACAGATAGGTTAAATATAACACAAACACCGGCTACCGGTATGTATGCTTATGCTTAATATTTGTCGTGATGACACAAATTATTCCAAAAATCAATAAAATATAGGATTTAAATGAATGTAAATAAACAAAAATAAACAATGAATTGTAAACATAAACAGTCAGAGTCCCTATACTGTACGACAGTGTTTTGCACAGCATAATCATGAACGTCAGTGTTATGTACAACCCAAGTATGCACGACAATGGCAATGGAATTAAAAAAATGTCGCTAAAAACACCCCTATACCAACAATGTACTCCCCACGCATGCAAGGCACGATCATCGAAGACATCACGTGACCATATTGAAAATCTGCTTGTAGTGATGTTACTTAATCAAGAGTCTTACACACTCATATAACTTAATCGATATCGTTTTTTTATATATTTTTAATATTTTTTTTACGGCTCGCACACTTCGTTTGCTCCAAGAGGTCACAACTCTAACCTAACCTACTGTGTCAGATTTGTGTCGGAAAATTTTTAAGTGGGGGGCTTCGTTCTACCGTCCCCTCCTCCGCGGCCTTATAGTCATATTCGAATAATTGATCGAGATGTCGATTATAGCGACCCCTAGTATATGAGTTCATTCACTCGTCGACGTAACTTTATTTCAATTCGAATAACATCCCTGTACATAATTTGTCCGGGCAATGACTGTGTCGTACATAGCAATGTGCCGTTCCTATTTTAGTAATTTATTGGGACTATGCCCAAGGGAATGTTCCCAGTAAATTTCTATGTTTCCGGGACTATTTTTCAAGTTTTTTTATATTTTTGTTTTGACCTTATTTCCTAGGGAAAAGTGGTAAGTATATAATTACGAACTAAAGCAAATCTCAAAGTATTCACTTCTTAAAATGCACCCTACAGTAATACATGCCTACAGCATAATAATCTTCGCATTGGTAATCCCTAATCCCTCACTACATCATTTTACTATAAAATTCCTAAAATAATCGTATTTTGCCACATTCTGTCAAAATACGAATAGATTTGATTTTGTAATGCCTTTTTACTTATTTTACTTCAATAAACACTTAATATGACAAATGAAAAAAAATTATAGTTGATTTATAAAAAAAAGTGTACATTCGAAAAAAATATAATTTTTGTTTTCAATAATAATACATAAATATCCAAAACAATTTACAAAGCGCCATCTAGCCCCAAATTAAGCAAAGCTTGTACTATAAGAACCAGATAGCTGATATCAGTACCTTTTTGTAAATAAATACGTATTATACATAGAAAACACCCAGACTAATCACAAATACTTGAAAATGGACTTAACAAATATTTGTGTCTTGCGGGGATCAAACCCACGACCCTCGGCGTAGCATCCGCAGGGTTACTATCCGCTACGCCATCTGGCCAGTCAATGTTTCTGTTTCCGGGGAATATACATCGTGCCCGGGAATTTTACTGGGAATATTCCCAATGTTATCGGGAACGGCATATTGCTAGTCGTACATAATAATGTTGTACAAAACATTGTCAGGCGTAAACGTGTGGTGCATAATCATTTTCGTGCATTTATGGTTCCAAAAGTCAGCACACAGTCAGCCTACTTTGACAGCCTATAAGTCAATCCAGAGAGTTATGTCCGTTATGTCAACTTGCAGGTCAATATCATGTCAGACTCAGAGCAAGTAAATGTGAAACCTACCAATATTATACTTGAAGCTATGAAAAACTCATCTCACCGCAATTGGCTTGTCTTCACTAACATTATAAATAGGAAAGATTTGGTTGTTTGTTTGTTTGAATTGAATAGGCTCCGAAACTACTGGACCGATAAAAAATATATAATTAGAATCCTACATTATCTCTGATGAATATAAGCTATATTTTGCATGAGAAAAAATAGGGATCCGCGTGAAAATTTCGATAATGTAACCCAACGCGTGAAAAAGTATCAAAAAAAAGTCTCGCGTACGTTGTGGAAATTATTGACAATAGAGCAAAGTGTACCACAGTTTTATAGAAGATATCAATATCTTAAAAACGCAATATCATATGTCTTACTATTACAGTTATGCCACAAAAACTACTTTTTCATCTTAAAATGTGAAATAGTAACGTCGTGCCGGTACAAACTACGCCACATTATTAGTACCTGAGCAATAATTATATTTAATCATGAGTGTATTATTTATCAAAACCACCAGTTACATTAATCATGTAAATAAGCAACAAAATGTTACATGTCAAGTGTGGAGTGGCAGAATCGGGGTTTATCCTATCATTATTTTCTGTTTTGGCTAGAAAGAAAAATCCAACCAGACGAAATTGATAGTGTCATAACGTGATAGTGTGAACTACCAGAAATACCCATACCTATTAAAAATATGGTGCGTATATTCTGTGTAAAGATTAAACATGCTCTCTTATGCTTGATTAAATAAAAAGTATTTTGTGTCCTTAAGCATTTTTTTTGTTTTATTTTAACGCATGCCTTTGATTGCAATGAGTATTTCATGGTTTCATTTTACTTGCTTCTAGGGTTCTCTCTGAAATCTTCCCTTGACCTGAAATACCATAGAGAATTTACCACAGAAAGAAGTAGGAGTGCATAAAGAAGATTTTCTTTGGTTTTCTTCTTTTTAAGAGAAGAGACGTAATCTTTAGTCAAAAACGTTAAAAAAGGGCATGTAACGTACGTACATCGTACGTGATCCAATATTCCAATCTGATTAATTATAGTATATATCTGTTTTTGTATTGTGGATAAGTATTGACCTAAAATCAGTATAACAATTATCTTAATCTTCTTATTCTTCTTCAACCCGTTGCCACCCAATGCTAAGTGTGGGGTGGTGTAGGTATTCTCCTTACTTACCATTTATTAGCGCTGCCACTTTCCGTCCAATAGGTATGGAGAAGGATAGGAGATATCTAAGTCCTATCATGTTTAAAAACGTCAATGGATTTTTTCGCTGTTTCCGGTCAATATAGTCACCATTTTTATATCGTCGCCTCATTTTGACAGATTACGCGCATTTCATGACAAGACTTACCTACATATCTTCTATCCGTTCCTAAACCTAAGTATTTGACGGAAAGTGACATAAGGTAAGTAAGCAAAATTGTTATCCCGAATAAAGGACATAACGTTTAGCTTGGCTACTGAGTCCATTTCAATGAATGAAGTTTTAAAAATCAGGCATGTTCATATTTTATACTAGTTGATATGAAGTCTTCGCTTGCCCTTCTGAGCCGTCCTCAGAGGTGCATCTTTCTAGGCCAATTTTATTTATAAAAATATTATGTAGTTAAATAGTAAAGTTAATAGGTAACTAGAAAAAAGTATGGGATAGATATCCGCTGAAAATTCACTTTGAATATTTTATAATTTTCGTTTATTAGTGATTTTATTCTTGAAGGTGGTTTAGTTTTTTGTTAAAAAATACAACCATAATCCCATAGATAACAAGACAATGATCAATGATGGAACTATTTCCTTTACGCTTTCTATGAAGTTTTTGTATCCATCAGTCAGTTAGTTTGTTTAAAGACTGAGGCAGACCAATTGTAAGCGCATCACGCGTGCGTGCGATTATACGTTGCAGAAAAAAACATACAGCACAGCATCAGCATTGCGCAGTAACATTTTATGTTAACAGTCACACACCCGCCCTCACACATAAACCCCGAGGTGTTATCAGTCGATAGAAATAAATTACTTTTCCCTGACCTATATAAATGAGTTATGAGTTATCACATGTGATTTTGTTCAAGTCACCGAAATAGATAATTGATAAAGTCAAAAATTACGAAGTTGTAAAATGATAGATAATATTAAAATCTTCGGTTGATTTAAATATTTCAAAAAATTATGTTAAGTATGTAAACCCGTGATGTAAACAGTGGTTTTTTAGGCGTGGGAAAGTTTGACTTCACGCGTACCACACGATGTTGCGGTGTAGCAATGCGACCTCCGGGCATCGCACTATTTTGTCAACACTGTCCACCACCAACTTCTATCTCATCTTTCACATTTGAAGTTTGAATCGCTGTCGTTCCAAGACGCCATTTTTCCAGGAGATCAGGCAGCCTAAAGTAAAGCTGGTGACGGGCTAGTGCCCCCAGTGTTTATTTGTGTACACAGTGTGTTTTATAAGTTACCAGTGTGACCACCACATACAAGCCCTCGAGCTTATCAGTGGTGAAGTGCCCACATAAACTATCTGGAACACTGATTTGAACCCTTAGAGGTAAGTCGTCTGCCTCGGCCTTATTTAGTTCCAGACCTTTGTTAAAATAGTCCGTAAACATTGTAAATAACATTTCTAATCAATGTACATTTTCTAGGGTTCTTCCCCCCCACAATAAATATCCATAAACCAAACAAGAGTTTCATTGCCTACACTGACGAGTGTCGCGGCGACGTGACAGCGGTATTGGACAGTTAATATGGCAAACATGTTTGATCTGTAGTGTGGCAGTGATCCGGTCACATTTGTCGATGCCGATGGGTGGTACAGTAATCCGGTTTTGGTGGTGGTGGAGCCCATGCCTCAGCAAGCGTAGCGGTGGGACGCCCTCCAGCCAAATAGATCGAAGACTTAAATACTTCCGACTTGATGGCGGAAACGGGAGATCGTGCCTTATGGCGTAGCCTTATGGTATATGCGTATGGCTCTTAAGTTAAGCAGTGGACTGCTATATGGATGATGTGATGCGTGATGTGTCATATATAAAATATGATTACCGCAAAGCAATGCGGTGTGTAGTGCGGTTGTATTAAACTATTTTCGTCTGTAATGTCGGACCAGAAATATAAATAACTAAAAAATTGTGCGGGACGTCAGAGGGGCTAAATGTTTGGTTACGGAAGGAATTCACATTGATAAAGAGAGATATAGATATAGATATGTGCAAATACATGTATCACACTTTCAGTACAACATTGTAGATACTTCATCTACTGCAACGTACACTGTTGCACACGCATCCAGTATGAGTCAGTCTTTAAATTTAAGATTTTAAATTAATACATTTATCTTGGTGGCCAGTGTCATAGTATCTGTTATATTTTATCTTTTCTTATAATACACATCACTATGTACACGTCATTAACGTGCCGTCAAAAGCAGTGTTATCAGCACAATTAAATCTGCCTGATAGTAAATATATTTATAAAGGGTTGTTTACAAATTTTATCATAGATAACAGCACAAAGCATTGGTTTTAAACAAGATTGAAATTATTTATTTATAGAGTCAACATTAAAATCATAAATAAGTAGATGCTCTTAGTGTATAATTGTCAAAGAAAGCAAAAAATCTAAGCTTTACTGAAAAAGTAGATACGTTTCAAGAATATTTTTTTCGTAGTGGTGAGTCGATAGTGAAGATTGTAGAGTATGTGTTTAGAAGTTATTTTAAAGGTATTTACAGTAGAATATTCAATATGATTTTCGCCCTTTCTTGTTTCTGTGCTGGCAACACGTGTTTCCCAAGAACCGACGACAACCGACAACAACCGACGACATCCGACGACAACCGTATACAACCGACGACATCCGACGACAACCGACGACAAGTTCGGATGTATCTAAATGTCGGATACAGTCGCCGACTTAGGTCCGGGAGGACCTTAATATCTTTCGCTTTTGAGTTGGCTTATTTGAGGTCCTCCTGTGAGGTCTCAGGGAGGCTCGGGCAGCAGGTAAGGGTATACCTAGGCATATAAGAACTGATTAACTATTACAATAAAAAGTTTCCGACGGCCGATGTGGCGCAGTGGTAGTGCGACTGCCTGCGACGCAAAGGTTCCGGGTTCGATTCTCAGTGGACTACTCACAAAGTTGTTATTTTTCACTTTGTGAATTTGTTCCCGGTCTGGTTAGGACATTGCAGGGTGAACCAACTGATTGTCCGAAAAAGAAATGGTTCCGTGCTTCGGAGGGCACGTTAAGCCGTCGGTCCCGGTTGCTGTCTATGATTACTTAGACGGCAGTCGTAACACAACCATGTCAGAGGCCTACTAGTGGTAGTAGGCGGTTGAAAAACTCTGACACCAGGGTTCATTGGGTCGTTGGACGACTCGGTGTCCCACACGAGAAAGAAGAAGAAAGTTTCCTCGTTAGGTACTTGTGTGATTTGCTTAGGTATTTCCTAGTTTAAATTATAAATGAACTTTTAATAAGCTTAAAGCATTTTCAAACAGTATAAATTCTTAATAAATTAAGCTTCTAAAGAATGCCCTTCCCAAGTAAATAATTATTTTCATATTTTCTCTTTCATAAATTATGTCAATCACAAATTCTTCGCGCAGTTGGGTAACAAAATTAGAAACTTGGATGTTTTAAAATGTTTTATCAGAAATGAATAACTACCATACCATATGTGCAACTACCATTAAAACAGCAATTACGTCTCGATTTTATATATTGTATAAAATATATAATATAGTATATTTATAACTAGGGACCGGTTTGTATGCCACTTAAAAAGCTTGATATAAGCATGCAAGTATGCATTAAAAACATTTGAAATATGCACGAAAAGTGGCGAAACCTGGCATAATTACAAATTTTATAGATTCAATTGTTTTTTTTGCATTAAAACAAATAATTAACGTTTTCGGCGTATTTTTTGAACCACGATTGTCAGTTATTCACGAAAACAGCAGCGTTTTTTTTGGAAGTCTAGGCCAGAATTTTGATAGATAAATGAGCGTACTCACCAACATTGGGAACAATTTTAGCAAAACATGCTTAAAAGACGGGAGGAAAAACAAATCATGGCGCTTGTAAGCACAAGAATATTGAATGCGTCGATAATATGCATCATAACAATATTTTATAGGCTATATGCTATTTGCGATGAAAATAGCTTAAATATGCACATACCTATAATCCGGTCTCTAATAAAACACTGATAATATGTGTGTTGTGACAAAAAGTTTGAGGTGCGTTTAGTGTTTCAATGGGAAATTTTCTAGAGATTCTCGAGTGTCATGTAGAGGGTGCTCAGCTTAGTTGAAATAACGTTCCTTTACATGAAAATCTGTACCACTTTACAAAATATTCTTTATTTTGTATTTATGTAATCGTTCTAAATTTCTTATAGATTTTTTGTTTGCTTACATGAATGACACTCAATATAATAGCAAGGCGAGAAGTTTAGTTTTGTAGCAAATTAAACTAAAAGCAATAAATTGGTAACGAACACAACGAGAAACGGAACCTGAGACAAAACTATGGAAGCCGCCAGCCATATTGAAACGTCAAATTTTCAGTTTAGAACAGTGCCCTCTGGTTTGACATTCAAAACTATCAACAGAACTGTCAACAGAAAAACTCCCATCATTTTTCCATTCGATTTGACGCTGTCAAACAGCTTAAGCCATCTCAATTTTTTTTTTATAACACGCTGAAACTTCATTTGCGTATGTTTATCAATTCCAAACCCAAAATTTTGGTTGATAATACTATGTATTATTCTGTAACTAAATAATAATTAATTTAGCTCTGAAAATATAAATGGTCTATAATGTTACAATTTATGCTCTATAAATTGAATTGAAGCCAAGCCTAAATTGATATTTAATTGACAAATAAGTAGGTACAGCTAAAATATACTGTTTGATTATGAATGGTGTGTTAGTTATTTATTGTATAATTACATAATATAATCCATATCAGCCATTAGCAGAGAAATGCTGCAACAATTTATTTAACTCTACAGGGCCGCAGGGGTAGTGCATACGAAAACCGTTTTTTTATATGATTTTGGACGGTAATTTCAATAGAAGTATGGGTTTAAATTTTTATGAAATAGATAATACACACGGTTCATTATCTTTCACTTATACATACATAACTGCACTTGCACTGCGCTCGCCAATCTGCCTGCCAAACGTGGTGAGTATGGCAAATACCCTCCAATTGGGGGAGGCCCATGTCCAGCAGTGGACTGATGTGTCTGTTAAAGTTGAAGATACATACATATATCACCCGTATATCCCTTGCGGATTAGGCAGAGTGTAAACAGCCGAAAAAAACGGACATTTACGCCACGACTGACAAACATTTTAGGGTCATTCGGAATATTGTGTATCACTAAAGTGACAGGCTGTCAACCCATTGCCTAAATTTGTAATACATATGTTATCCTCGAGTTCCTTAGTCGCCGACATCACACGTCACTTCTAAATTAAGAGAAAGGGAAATTCAAAATGGCAGAAGAAACTTTGTGACCTATCTTTATTTATTTGCCGTGTGATGCCGGCTTAGAATAGGATCATCCCATTTTTTTCCCGTGGGAGTCGTAAGAGGCGACTAAGGGACACGAGGGTATGTATTGCAATTTTAGGCGATCGGCTGACAACCTGTCACTATGGCGATACACAATTTTCCGAATTACCCTCAAATATTTGTCAGACGCGGTGAAAATGGTCGTTTTTTGCGGCCGTTTACGCTCTGCCTACCCCGCAAGGGATAATAGGCGTGATATGTGTATGTTTGTATGTATTTATTTATTTAGTCTGATTATCGCGGCCGTCAACAAATCCTCTTATGTAATTTGATAAAGCTGAGAATTGTAATAACCATTCAATGTACAGTCGAGCTCACGTCCGGTTAGACACTCGTATCACCAATGTAAGTCTTATGCGCGCGGAATAAGAACGGTCCAAAGTCCAAACTATGTAACCCAGGCTGATCTTGACTCTACATTGCGTGGTCAGTAAATCTATCGATACCAAAAGTTATCCTTACAATCTTCGCCATGTAAATCGAATTGACATTGTAAAATACAATTGAAAGTTTCATTAAACGTCTCCCTTGTTACAGCTTAGCTGCAGAAATCAGGATTGGCACTAGTTGCACGATGTTACACCTTGAGCCTGCGCCGAGCGAAATCCAACCGTCCAGTGGCGCCCTCACATGTGCTTAATTAATTTCTTCAAGTGTGAAACAAATATCAAAATTCTACAAATTGTTGTCCTAAATCCTCTCCTTGTGTTCTAAATTTAAAATCGCTAAAACGAACATTTTCTGTTTAAGTGATTTTAAAGACGTATTAAGCTTTATGTTGTACCTTGAAATAAGCCTATTGAATAGGACAAAAAAAATCCATCTTAGATTTTGAAAGCTTGTTCTAGATTTCAAGAAATAATTAAAAATACAGGTGAGGGCGCCACTGTACGGTCGGCGCCGCCTTACGTAATGCATCAACCCATTAAAGCAAAATTAATCTATGACTTTTTTTATTTTATCTACAAATTGACTGTGCGCGCTACCAGTTTTAATTTTCGTGTTTACGCATAATTACGCGCATAATTTGCGTTAAAGCATCGTAAATCTGTCCGATTTGTTATTTATTTGCTAGCCCGCCTGTAAAATGTAAGCAAGCGCGTATAAATAGCGCGCTTTACGATAATTGCGTTTACACTTCACGACTTGACGCCACAGAAAACTAAAAACAAAAACCAAGTCACGTGACACTGGCTGAATTAGCAGTCTTCAAGAGCCATGATTTAAACGAAGAAGTAGAACTAAGCATAGATATTAGAATCTGTGCGGAAAGAGGGCGCCTCTGTGCCTAATAAAAAATGTCATAGAGTACCCCCACAAGCGAAAACGAGAGATCGTGCCCTATGGCGTACCTTGGGAAGGCTTACGTTCAGCAGTGGATTGCAATAGGCTGATGTATGTATGTACTCCCATAATAACTCTGCATAGGTCATGAACTGGCAACCCATACATAAATGTGGTATCCATTTTTGGACGTCTGTTAAAATTTACTCATTAGTTTCTTGTAGATATTTTGTTGTTGTTTTTGGGAATATTCTGTTTTTACAATGGATAAAACCATTAAAAGTGGCGTTCGAGAACTCATATACAAGATGATACTGAATTTCAAAAATATAAAAGGTAGTTTAAATCTGTTTGTGAATAAAAGGAGCAATGTTTAGATGAAATTGTAACCTCTACTAGTAAGTCTGCTGCATAATCATGATACCTTTGATTATACAGGTTGTAAGGGATTACCTGCACTACCAAAAAGCATTCGTGACGTTGATTATCTGGCCTCGTTCAAGAATCAACTGCGCAAATTTTTGATTGCGAGGTCTTATTATTGCATTAATGAATTTTTTAATGACAAATCTAATCTTGAGTACTGCTGTACCTAACATTAAACTTATTTTAGACATTTTATTTATCACATTGTTATTCTAATATATTGCACATTGCTAACTCATCATGACATTGTTAACAATTTAATTACCTGATTTGCATGCTAGAAAATAGCAAAACATTAAAGATCTATGTTAATAATTATTTACCATCTATGTTACACCGTGTTTTGAGCAAATAAATGATTTGATTTGATTGGAGGGACAGCTTTCCGAATACTTATAGGGAGCATTCAGACCATGACTCTGAATAACTTCCCATGAAAATATATATCAGGAAACGCCAAAAAAAATTACTTCCCATAGTAATTGCAGACAGCTGATCTTAATTTTGTATGGATGGTATACATTTTTATCGGTTCATGGTCTGCATGCACCCTATCAGTATTCAGAGGACCCTTACATCCCGTATATGTATATTTAGTTCATCTATTAGTAAAATAAATCAAAATCTAAGTACATATATTTGCAAAAAAAATACCTTGCAGCTATAATTAATCTTACCACTTGAAGGTACCAACAAAAAGTGTTTTATAAAAAATTATGTCGTTGGGTGTAAACGTTTAAAGTAAACGACGCAGTCAAATAGCAGTAGTCCTGAAATATCTGTTGAGTGCGTGTAACGCAGTATTGAGGGGTTAACCGGGGGTTAATCGGAAATTAATGAGTTTATAAGCTTACTGTACCTATTATAAATTGGTAAACTAACAAACATAAAATAGGTAATGTTTCTTTGTGTACAGTCGATGTAGACAGTCATAACATTTTAAAATTGTAAGGTTGTGTTTTTTTATCGTGAAGTACAAGTTGCATGGAAAATATGTTGCATGATTTTAAAAAACCTTGCTTGTTATAGACAGTTCTGTTCGTTCCCCCATTGGGACTTTTCTATCTGACAGTTCTTGAGCTCTTTTTTAATGTCATACCAGCTAGCGTTGTGATAAGTTAAAATATTGACATAAATATATATCTTCTATTGAAAACGTTTGTATGGAAAGAAAGTTTTTCAGCTAAACTCAGCGCATCTAAGCCAAACCTCGAAAAGTGGTTTTGTGGGCTGTGTATTAGTTGTGCACTTGGAGATTGGCTGGAAAGTTTTCCATTGACCATTCAAAAAGTATTTGACATCCGTACTCGGATAGAGCTGAACGGAAAGCGAAATATTTGCTTTCTTATTTTGCAAACATATTCGTAATTTGGTACTCTGTTACCAGTTTAGCGTAAAATCTGAAGTAAACTACAAATAAGAAATATTACTGGTATTTCGGTTGGTGTTGTATCGTACTTTTAAAATGTGCGCTACAAATAAGTATAAGATTTATGTTAAAACTGTGTGTTTACGAAAATGGTACTGGTTTCAGTATCTATGTTTGAAAGTGGATTTACGTGTGACAAAGGCAGATTACCTGGTTTTGAAATGACGCAAATGAAAAGTACCTACTTGAAAATTTATTCAGCTTTCTACGACAAAGTATAGGTACTTACTGACTTTCGTTGCTGTGTGCATAGGTACCTACTAATAGATTGTTTATTTTGTTGAATCGCACACGCCCCAGACAATACATATGACATCTTATGACAGCCGAAATATGATGCGACGACATGTCTATCCTGTGTTTGTGTGGGATTTCGTAAACTACTTTCGTCAAAACACCAAAAACATACGGTGCGTATAAGAAACGTTCTTGTTCATACTGCCTACCCAGTTGTAAAACCATGTGCACGTCACTGGCTATAGGTATAGTTACTCAAAGGGTTCGTCCACAAATTCCGTAACGAAATTTTTGATCCTTCTTTGCCCTTTGTAGTATAGAAATTGCTAATTCCAATCCTATTCCCATACAAATACGGCTACGGTGGGTTTGCTGTGCGTAACGGACGCGTGTGTCAAACGACTTGACAGACGCATGCGATACGTTGCGTTAAAAAAACGGAACAACGGACGACAAGTGAGCGAACCGCCATAGTATGAAACAAAGAATACTATACTCTGGTATGAAAGATAACACCTGGCTCTTCCAAGCTGTGTTACGTAATTTTTGACAGACTTCTACTCGTAACTTAGACTTTGTAGAATTTATGGTTGACGTTTTATCAATCGCTGTCCGTGACAAACCCAACTAAATCTGTATGATATTCACCCTTTGAGCATCATAATTTTCCCAATGACGGTTTCAATAGCTCCTATTACCACAGAATAAATAATAGTACTCTATTACCACGTAATAGGTAGGATATTAAACTGAGGTCACGATATGAGCGGGAGTGGGGTAGAAGAAATGGAAAGAAGAATTACTTGTATTGCACCAACTCCAGGATATTTTTTTTATATAGTAAGTATTTATCATGTGTACTATGTACCACGTGTAAAAAGGTATGTTATTATATATTTTTGGGTGACACATTCTCCAGATATAGAAATATTTTTTGGATTTCTTATTCTAATGTCCGTTATAAGTGTGTTATTCTAATACAAAATATTATTTAAATCTATGTGCGAATGAAAAACTAAAATAATAAAAAAATTACGAATAGGAAATATTTACATCTTAAGAATAAGGCATTCTAGGCTACTTAGGCTAGGTCCTAGGTCTGTTGGAAGGACTGAACATTAGTTTAAACTATTCATTATAAGTTAATAACAAGAATAAGATGATAAATTAGCTTAAAAAATGTATATAAATTCAAAATAGCTTCATCATCATTGACCTCACACGTCTGTGACAGACGATTTAATCAGTGTCTGAGGCAAGACTTTTCATGGCTGTATAAGCCGATACGGAAGCGGCATAGTTTTCCGCACGCTCTACAAGTGAAGGTGGAATTTGAGACTGGCACATGCATGTTTAGATGACGTTTTTGCCTTTTGTTAGCGAGTCCAGAAAACCAGGCATTATCGTGTGTTTTACGATCATGAAACACACGCTTACGCCATTTGTCCCTATCTTCAGCAAGCTTATTGTCTATAAAACTAATTAGAAAGTTTGCAAAACTCTCTGGGCCCGAAGGCTGTTTGATAAAAATCGCTTCAGTTGTGTATCAATGTCCTGTCAGTGGGACAGTTTTAATCGTTTCGTATTCTGCTAATGGTTTGAAGTTTAAAATATCACGGTGAATATAAAATGAAAGTTGAGTGTCGCTGGCATTGCAAGATAAAAAAATAAGACAATCTGGGCCCGGAACGAAATTTCCTACATATTTATTGTTTAATACAATACAATTATTTATTCATGCATATAAAAATTTGACGCATTATACTGGGCTAGCTAAATAGGGCCATTATATTACAGACCAAAATAATCTTTATTTAAATATTAATTTTATTACAATAGGTTTTGTGAATTATGTAAATATTGAAGAATATATGCAAAACGGTAATAATATGTAAAAATAAAAAATTTAATAAAATTGCTAGTTTTTTTAAGTTTTTTATCCAAATTGCGATACCCTAGCAGGGTGCATGAAATTTTAAGATCTTTTTACAACATGTAAGCAGAAATAAAGAATTGAGAATTGAATGTCATAGCTGCTATCCTTCTTTTGACACAACCGGTGTGAAAACGCCCAATTCTGTAGATGCAGCCTTAGCGTCTATGACAGTTTCAGGGTTAACTGACTCATTAGAAGCAGATCAAGCCCTGATAGAGAATTGATTTAGATAAAGGGTTTCGCGAGAGACAAGTCTGAAAGTTAGTAACGAGCGAGATATTATACAAGATTGAGGGCCTGCCTGCCGATTCAAAAAGTTATAAATTGCTGTAAAAGCAATTTACCCTTGACTATAGTTAAATCTGGGGACTGCAGATAAGGCCAATACAGAGTGAAGATAGAGATCGCTTATAGGCGGTTCTCCCACTTGCATGTAACGTATGCGTCTGATTCCGATATTATTCTCACATTTACCGATATTTTATTTCTGTTAGCTTGTCGTTGGTATATCTTATTTATTTCATGTAGGTTTATGTATTTTTATTTTATTATGTTAAATTTTTAAGTATAGTATTTTTGTTTATTCCTTCTTATGTATTGTATACCTTTAGTGCGATTACATTTCGTTTTTTTGTGTATGGGCACCCGCTTTGACTCTTTCTGTTTATCTTTTGGTTGGCCGGTAGTGAATGCCGCGTGGCATAAGGCCCGCCCTTGGTACTTACTGTGCAATAAAGATTAATAAAAAAATATAAAAATAATACGGCTACGGTGCGTTTACGTTTAAAGTACCGCCGTTCTAATAAGTCGTATTTGACAGCTGTCATCTCCATACTAAAAAATATGTCAACAAAGGAAACTGGACCCTCTGCCATATTTTATCATGAATCTGACAGTTTTCAAATACGACTTATGGAAACGTTACTTTAGTAGTAGTTTTCTTTGGAAGATTTGGGTATTGATTCTCAGGTATCTATCTATATCTTTTGGCGGTTCTCGCATTTATATATGAACGCATGCGGCGTTACGGTGCGTTAAAAATACGCAGCGACGGACGACAAGTGGGAAAACCATCTTTTGGATAGACATATGTACCCGAAAATCAATCAAGACCCAAATCTTTGTAGTTCTTTAAATTTTTAGAATACCAGAACCCTTGTTTTTTAAGTCTTAACGTAAAAAAACATTTGTTAGAAAAAATTGTATTTTTGCTTACTATCTGATAACTATGATATGAAAATCTTGTTATTTTTATTATCTCACTAAACAGTAAACACTTTTAACAATCAAAACAATGACGAAGCAGTACTACTTTTAAAACAAATTTTGACAAATGTTTTTATTTCCATAATCCAGCTTATTTTCTTCTATCCGTGTGGGACACCGAACTGACGAACGACCCAATGAACCTTGGTGTCAGAGTTTTTCATCCGCCTACTACTACGTAAAGATCTCTCTTGTAAAGATATATTAATAATTGCCCTCAATTCGGGATATAAATCCTCCTTACTTGCCTGAAATTAGTGCTGTCACTTTCAGTCAAATAGGTTTAGAAAGGATAGGAGATATTTTAGTCGTGTCATGTCTTATAATTTCATGCAAAATACGTGTTTTCTGTCATAATAAGGCGGCTAT
Organism: Tuta absoluta; assembly: GCA_027580185.1. Taxonomy (NCBI): domain Eukaryota; kingdom Metazoa; phylum Arthropoda; class Insecta; order Lepidoptera; family Gelechiidae; genus Tuta; species Tuta absoluta. Next base: position 4,411,598 of record JAQAHW010000029.1, on the reverse strand, counting down.
CAAAACAATGGCGACTAAATTGACTAAAAAAGGCGAAAAAACCATTGACGTTTTTAAAAATGACAGGACTTAAATATCTCCTTTCCCTTTTTAAACCTATTTGACAGAAAGTGACAGCACTAATTTAAGGCAAGTAAGGAGAATTTAGCAATGTCTAGTTAAATTATACTTAAATACTTTTTCATTTTTTTTTTAGATTTGGCTTCCATCGCCTTCAGACGATGATTCTGCCAGAGTCAAGGACAAAGAAAACAATAGTTAGAAAATAAAATAAGGTACAATCTTAGTCTGAGTAGCAGCTGCAATCCCATCCTGCTGTCCAAACTGACAGCGCGCTAAACAGTAACGACGCGTGTTCGGTCTTTTTGGTGTTTCATCACACCTAGGACACTCCATACAGCGGACTCTTTATAGACAACTGTCATTTTTACATGTGCATGTGTGGGTGATCACAGATGTCTGAGTGCAGGGTTGGCATGCAGGTTGATTTCTATATCTAACCTGATGAATACATACAGTAACTACCAAAGAGATTGTAACAAGCCTAGCGCTAGTTTCTACTTAATTCTCTAATGGTATTTTGACATTTCTCGGGTGAGGGCGGGTCGGGGGCTGGGGTGCGGGGAGGTGAGTGTCCGCTCTATATGTATAATAAATATATATTACATACTATTGGTTATTCTGTGGTTTTATACAAACCATTCATCGTAGCAAGCTGTCAAAGACTCGGAATAAGATTGTACCTTAACATTGGCGGAACACCATGTATATTTCAAATCCGAAATCTGAGAGTGTTATTACCATATCATATTATAAGATTGTATACCGAATAAATATGACGGCTTGTCATATCTATTATTTACAGGAAGTGCAAATTTAGTATGCTAAGATAGTTGATTTCTAGAAAAATTAAATTGAAATTACTTTATTCAATGTAGGATAGTATTAACACAAATTGACGTCATGATCCGTCAAAATTGTAAAAAAATAATTATATAACACATTTTTTTTATAAAAAAATTGTATTGTCCTGATAAAAAAATTAAAAATAAAGGCATTGCCTCGCGGCTGGCCAGGTTAATCACACGGCATGTAACTTTACGCCACCACCATCTGTAAACGAAATTTGTTTCAAATTGGAGTAAATATTTTCAAAGCGTGTTTTTTACATGAGTATAATTAACCGGACCCCCTGAACAGGAATGACCCTGCAAAAAAAAGAAAAAACTAAGTCCATTTCGAGACTGATACTTTTTTTCCTATATCTACATACATACATACATGCATAAATGACGCCTGTATCCCTTACGGGGTAGGCAGAGCATCAATGGCCGTAAAACAGATATTAACACCACGTCTGACAAAAGTTTAAGGGTCAATCAGATAACTGTGTATCTATAGTGCCAGGTTGTCAGCCCATCGCCTATATTTGCAATATACATCTAACCCTCGAGTCCCTCAGTCGTCTCTTACGACACCCATGGGTAAGAAATGGGGTAATGCTATTCTGAGCCGGCATTACACGGCAAATACTACTGATTAGAATAGTAAGAAAAGTTATTGAAACTATGTTATTGTATAAAATATATTTACCTTTTTACGCCTCATAACAAGAGTATGAATAAAAAGCTTTTGGCATAGTTAGGAAATACTAAATGATCGTAACTGCCATTTGTTTACTCTATGATCAACTTCTTTTTTGTGCAAGCAAAGGCATTTTAATTTATCTACAATTGTGAAGTCACATCCTCAAAACTAAAATATAAATTATGGAAATAAATAATATTAGTTCGTATTAATTACATGGTTTCTTAAAATTACCGATATTTTCAAAACAAACCATTACAAAATATCTAATCCAGTGATTGAACTTTCCGCATGGTAGTTCCGACTTCCGACTCACTGTCACGAAACAATTCCTACACACGTGTGAAAAACCTAACATAATCCGAAATCCATAGTTGGCAATATTTGCCCAGGACCGGCGCTAGTTAATGACTTGTAAATAAAGGAGGTGGAATCATTAATAACCAGGGAGGGCGTAAGGGGGGCGCTGTCTTGAGCAGCTCCTTCGAGCAATTACCCTCTGTACTTTGTTCACACATACATACACGCTTGCCGGCATGGTGTAGTGGTGTGAGCTTTGGGCTCTAGGTTCGATTTCATCGGGCTACAGCTTTCTAGACATAAGCCTGTTTGAATCGGGAGATGTGATTGTTCCGTTTCTAGGTTGAACTGGCGATGGCAAGTTTTCGGGCAAAGTAAAAGGAGTTTTTGCACAGGAAACGTTGCAGATCCATAAAAATTCCTTTTAAATACAGTGCAAATATTTTGAGGCTGAATTCTCAATTTATTTGCATATTTTGACCTATGTTCCTAGGGGAAAGTTGTTCAATTTCACAATTAGAACTCGCCCTGCAATATTCGCGACAGCGGCAGGAGCAGGAGCAGGTGCATAGTGTGAACGCGCTATTAGCTTATGCCATATCCGCGTACCTAGAGATTGTATTGTTCGAACCCCCGTATGTTACGACAGAAGAAGGCAGCAACTTCCCGTGGTCGGTTTGGAAATCTATGAACCAACTTCGAACACAGGTTGGTCGTTGCAAGGAAAATCTGTGTCGGTGGGGCTACAGCGACTTTGAGCAGTGCCAGTATGGTGCTGTCCCACAGAGCATGTCCCATCTGTTAGAATGCCCAGCGTGTCCCCACACCTGCACGCTTGAACATCTGTGGGCAGCCACTCCAAACGCTGTGAATGTGGCTACATACTGGTCTAAGAAGTCTCGACGCAGGATTGGCTTTAGCAAACTCAATATTATGAAGTCACACACAAACACACACACGTTCGTACTAATGCATGCCGGGGGTATGGAGAGGAGAATGGGGAGCGTTGAGTTATGCAGTTTTGACGAGGTATTTTGCGTTAATAGGGAGGAAGGGAGGGGGAGGTACGCGTTGTTATTTTGTTTTGTTTACGTTCCATGATTTACATATTGTTTTTGGTAATTACACCTCTGACTTCGACCTATAGGTATGTTATCCTACTGTGAGCTCCTATAAAACAAATCTAGGGGTGTTCTTTTCCTGTTTGAATATGAATAAAAATTGTGCGATTGTTTTCATCGTCGCCATATTTATTGACGTATTTTTATTCAAATTATAAAACATGATATTATTATAACCAGGATATATTCTTTTCTAAACCTATTTGAAGGAAAGTGTCAACGCTAATTTAAGGAGAGTTTTTATTTTACAATTGGAGGCCATTTTATTTTAAGTATTATACTTAAATCGAAAATTAGGCGATTATCTCTAAAACTTTGCTTTTTCGTGAAATTACTTGTAAATCTGCCCAAATATACGCCTCTCTTATTAGGACGTCCATTTTCACTATTAAAAAATATAATATTTGTTTTCGATTTGTATAACAAGTGAGATCATGAGCGGAAAAATTTCAATACCATTGTATGCCAAATTCGTTATTTTCTCAGTAATTATATGTGATTTCATAAAGGTGTAGGTATCTCGAGTTTCTGACACATCTTATCTTACACCTCTTCATTCGATTGTATGAATGGCCCTTTGGCTTTGCGGATAGTAGGTACCTCTGCCTGCTACGCAGAGGGCAGTGGGTTCGATCCCCACAAGACACCAACATTAGTGAAGTCAATTTTTAAGTAGGTATTTGTGTTTTGTCTTTACGTAATTAATAAATGAAAAATGTATTTTCTTAAAAAAAGGACATAATTATACGTATTAATATCAGCTATCTAGTTCCCATTGTAAAAGCATTGCTTAGTTTGGGGCTAGATGGCGCTGTGTGTATTGTCCGGGATACATTTATTATACAAAGGGTGTTGATAAATTTAGGGCCTCGGATGGTACTAATCTAAATTTGCATAACAACTGTTCCGAAGAACCAAAGGTGCTATAAGACCAGTGAATGTCGGTAGCCCTTTTGCCCTTCAAACGACCTTCCGCTAATTAAGTTTGCATTTCGTAAACTTAATAGTATTTCTTTGAAGAATTGCTTCGAAGGTGGTGGTCAACCCCCCTAAAAAATTTGGTCTGGCTTGTCCTGATTAGCTATGGCGAATCCCACGGACGTTATTGCGGTTCCATACAAATGACAACCTGTGACAGCCGCAATTTTGATGTGGCGTCATAAGAATAGATAATAATACTGCGTATAGAAACGAAACTCCTTTGTCTGGGCCCCAAAAGCCGCGCTTTAAATACCTACTTCCCCCCGCAGCCCGTAACGCCCCGCACTCTCCCGCGCTTTAAGTCGGGGCTGACACGTGCCAATAATTTTATTCCAGACTAGCGGCCAGTCAAGCGGTTGCGACCGCTGCTAACAGTTTTCCCGTGGGAACAAAATATTTACCCATTTTAAAGTCTTACCTTACCATTTTATTGTTAATAGGTAGGTACAGAATTTTAAAATAGGTGCAAAACATACCTACGATACGAATGTGCTTATTTATCATTATCAGCTAACAATGACTTACGCACCTAGGTAGTTTAAATTAGAAAATGGAAACTAGGTACCTACGTAAGTAAAAATAGGAGTACACACAACAATTACGTATAATAAAGAATGGTAGGTACCTAGGTATTTACTGTAAAATCATCACTTACTTTGGCTCATCTTTAGGCAAATTAAAAAAACTTAGATGCGGAGTCTTCCTCGCATCACTTTTGCAGCCATACACCACAATAATTCGGTATTGCTAAATTTTTCACAAAAAATGAAAATTCGACCCGCATGACGAACGTTTCCGCGGCGAAGCGCACTCCCGACTGAATTGTTCTCTAAGAGACAGCCAGACGGATTGACCTTGAGCGCGTCTGGAGCGGGAGTGTCATCTCTATGTGATTTCTACTCTATGGTGGCGTCGTGTGCCATGATATCCGCTTTTTGCTTTCTTATTTTTGTTCTGTAAGACAACCGGATCCGGTAAAACACCGGAAAAATATGAGAACCGCCTTATACGTTCAAATCGTAGGTAGTCGCAATCGCAAGGACTGCTACACCGCCGCACCGTATCCGTTTTAGTTTACAGGCCGATGTGGCGCAGTGGTAGTGCGACTGCCTGCGACGCAAAGGTTCCGGGTTCGATTCTCCGTGGCACACTCACAAAGTTAATATTTATCACTTTATGAATTTGTTTCCGGTCTGGTAAGTAACATTGCAGGGTGAACCAGCTGATTGTCCAAAAAGAAATGGTTCCGTGCTTCGGAGAGCACGTTAAGCTGTCGGTCCCGGTTGCTGTCTATGATTACTTAGACGGCGGTCGTAACACAACCATGTCAGAGGCCTACTAGTGATAGTAAGCAGTTGAAAAAAAACTCTGACACCAGGGTTCATCGGGTCGTTGGACGACTCGGTGTCCCACACGAAAAAGAAAGAAAAGAAAAGAAGTTGTAAAATTTACATGTACCCTTCTTCTATGAAAGATAACGCCTGCGCTCAAAAGTCTGCTAAATAAAAATCATTTCAGTAGTGTCTCAATGGCCTGTCAGTGGAACAGTTTAAGTCACTTTGTATTCTGTTAAAGTTACAAGTATTGAAAATCACAGCAGCATTATAATCACAGTGAAGTGTCACTGACATTGCAAGGAAAAAAAAATCGGCCCCTGGTTAGATTACCCTTCTAAACTGCGTTACAAAATTTGAGGCATTTTGTGGACGACCCCTTAGGACATTAAAAAATATCCGCTCAAGTACTCATATTTCAACAACAGGTGAGTTCCATTTTTGCTATCTTCTATACAAAATGCCTTGTTAACTTTTTGGTTTAATTGCATACTTCATTCATTTTATCTCAATACTTTCATTTAGTACTTATAATATGTTAATGTAAGAATGAATATTCTACTTGAATTAATAGGAACGTACTAACTTATCAAATTTTTCTGAAAAATTACTTATATAGACCAAATTTCATTCAGTAAAACGGAAAATTTCCTTTCTAAACTAAAAGTTCCATACAGAAAGTAAAAATAGCTGCAAATGTTTTAAGGGGGGAAACCAAACCAACACTAGAAACTGGACAACTATCCCCAGGAACATAGGTTGAAATATAAAAAGAAAAAATTGGACCTCCCATACAAATCGACCAGGTCAGCTAGATGTATAGGAAGTCCAATTTTATTTTTTATTTCAACCTATGTTTCTCGGGAAAAAATTATCAGTTTTATTGGCTAGTTCATCCCTTGAAATATTTGCAGTAATTTTACACATACATACATCATGCCTGTTATCCCTTGCGGGGTAGGCAGAGCGTAAACAGACGCAAAAAAGGCCAATTACGCCACGTCAGACAAATATTTGAGGGTCATTCGGAAAATTGTGTATCACCAAAGTGACAGGTTGTCAGCCCATCGCCTAAAATTGCAATGCAAACCCTCGAGTCCCTTAGTCGCCTCTTACGACTCCCAAGGGAAAGAAATGGGGTGATGCTATTCTAAGCCGGTATCACACAATTTTTGTACACCTTATATTAGAGGCTTCAATTATTCAGGGAATTAATGGAAGCAAAGTTTAAGGGCCGTGGTGGCATGGTCACTTGGTCACGACCCTTGATTGCGGTTAACTTGTAAATTGATCACTGTTTAAAGTTTATAATCAGCTTAAGTTAGGAATCTAAGTATATAGGTAGGCAATTTATGCAGAGCCTATATCTATCACATAATAAGTAGACTGCCAAGGAATGAAAAAAAATACTGAAAGCTTAAAATATTTAATCATAATCAGATAGTAGGTACATGATCCCATAGCGAATCAGTTTTTTTTATTAGTTTGACTTATGTTCATCGTTGATTTTTCCTAACTATCGCCACGTCTGACAAAATATTTGAGAGCCGTTTATTTTTAATTCTTTTTTTAAAGATGAATACAAAATAAACATTACATAATGTCACTAAAAGATTTGTTTCTAACATATGTATATCACTATAGTGACAGGTTGTCAGCCTGTCGCCTTAAATTATAATACACATGAAACCGTCGACTCCCTTAATCGCCTCTTACGACACCCACGGGAATGAAATGGGGTGATGCTATTCTAAGCTGACATCACACGGCTCTTCTTTCTTTTCATAATCACGTAAAATTAAACAACCTTCTCATATTCAAAATACCGAGGTCTCTTTACATAGAAATAGCGCAGTACCGTCGCAACATAGTTGTATCAAAATTCACAATAAAATTGTGATCGTCAGTGTCCCAGATCTTCCAGACTGGGTGTAAAGTTTTCATAGTCAATCGAATTTTGTGGTTCCTGTTTGGTGCTCCAATCTTGGACCCTGATATTCGCATGAATACTAAAATAGGTCACAACTTTGTCATGACAAACTTATGTATGTATGAGACAAAAATAGGTATTCTCGCTCAGGCTTATGAAGAGATTTTGTAGCTGCATGTCAAACCTTAAAAAGATGCTTTTACATACATACATACACATATCACGCCTTTATGGGCCCTTGTAGGGTAGGCAGAGCGTAAACGGCCGCAGAAACGGACATTTACGCCACGTCTGACAAACATTTGAGAGTCATTCGGGAAATTTAATATCTCCATAGGACAGGTTGTCAGCCCATCGCCTAAATTTGCAATTCACACCCTCGAGTCCCTTAGTCGCCTCTTACAACTCCCACGGTAAAGAAATGTAGTGATGCTATTCTAAGCCGGCATCACATGGCATTAATGTTATTAACCTTTCCTTATTTCAATTCAATTCAATTCAAAAATACTTTATTGTACACAGGAAATACAGTAAAAACAAGATATAAATTAAAAAAAGTGTACACAAGGCGGCCTTATCGCTTAGGTAGCGATTTCTTCCAGGCAACCTTAGGGTACAGGATAGGGGAGTAGCCGTAATGCTAACGAGACCTTAAGATCTCCTTATTGGAAATTATACAGATAATAGTAGTTTATGCAACTGTCATATAATGGGGGTCATTAGAATGCGAGTGTCTGTTTATCACACGAGGCGTAGCCGAGTGTGATAATAGATTGACACGAGCATTATAATGCCTAATTATATGCAGTTGCATACACTATTTTATCTACACTCTAAAAAATTAACTCAGTTGAACACTTTTCCAAACGTCCGCACCGGCGATTGCAAGGCCCGATACATGGTCAAATTCAATACGAGAACGTAATATGGCTTGATATGAATTTTTGAAGATTCTTTACTAACAGTTGTTTAGATGTCGAGTCTCAACAGCAAATAACTAAACAACTGAACAACAACTGAACAACACTGAACAACAACTGAACAACACTGAATAACATCTGAACAACAACTAATCAACATCTGAAAACATCTAACAACATCTCAACAACAACAGAACAAAAACCTATTAAAACAACTGAACAACATCCGAAAAATTACCGTACAACAACAACTGTCAGGTGCGGCGGAAGATGGCGATTTGAGTATTGGAAAAAAAACTTCGTTTCATTTCTCAACTTTTTTGTATTAAGAGTTTTCTCATTAAGTCATTACGCTTCTGTAATTTATAGTAAACCCTAGTTTTGATAGGCAGAATGCATAAAGTAGGTCATTATGCATCTGTTTTCGAATTCATAATTCGAACATTATGAGACGAGTGTAGATAAAGATATTTTATCTGTCAAACATATGTAATAAAATAATACAGATGTGAGTGTTAAATTACTACATGTTTTGCCTTTCGACATACAAATTATAAATTTAGCGACAAACTTAACATTGTTCAAAATTAAAGAAATCAATGAGAAACTAAAAGCCGAAAGGAGGTTAATGTAGGTACTCATGAAACTGAACAACTTTTAACATGGAACATACATACATACATAAATGACGCCTATATCCCTTACGGGGTTGGCAGAGCGTTGACGGCCGTAAAACGGATATTAACACCACGTCTGACAAAAGCTTGAGGGTCAATCAGATAACTGTGTATCACTATAGTGACAGGTTGTCAGCCCATCGCCTAAAATTGCAATACACATCCCTCGAGTCCCTTAGTCGGGTCTTACGACACTCATGGGTAAGAAATAGGGTGATGTTTTTCTAAGCCGGCATCACACGGAACCATGGAACATAGGTCGAAATATTAAAAATATTGGACCTCCCATAGTTATTACACCAGCTGATCGGCAATTAGTTCAATGGTGAAAATTGTGCTGCATGTTAATTATTCAGTTTCATGAGTACTTCAACCTCCTTGCGGCTTGTTATACTCTTTTTGTTACTCTTTAAAGCGAAAAAATGGACCTCCCATACAAAATTGCTGATCAGCTGATTTAAGTTACTATGTAAACTCTAAATATTTTTGTCATATTTCAACTTATGTTCCTTGGAGAAAGTTGTTTATTTATCACCAGCCCGTCTTGAGACTTTGCTATCACTCACACATTATACACCCAATATGTTCCGTTGACCAGAAAACCAGATCATTATAGCCCTTTGTAGTTTAAACCTTTTTAAGGCGATGGGAAGTATGTTCCCTCCTAATATTGAACCTTAACTACCCCCAATAGATTTCAAAACCAAAAGAAAAAATTTACAGGCTCTGCCCGTTTAATGGTTTACCGGTATTCACTAACCTTGCCTTAATCATAAATACTGTTACAAACTATACCTTTAAATCAAATTTACCTAGTACAAAACCTTTCTTTTTTCATTTCGACTTTAATGATCCCCACAGACTTCTTCGTTCAGGATTCAAATTTAAATTCAATATTTACTGCAGTTGCATTCATCTCTAAAAGTTCTGGTAGAAAAAAAAAATGTCCCTGTCGACCGAACTGCGCTAAACTTCCTTTTTTATCCGCCGCGTCAGCCTACGTTTTGTAAAAATGTCTGAACGTAAAACAGGAAAATACTCCACTACCTGACTAACACCGGGAATTTTAGCTACTAAAGGTCCACTACCAGAGTCCCACTCGAGTTACTATCAATGACGTTATCACTTGTCACTATGATAAATGGCGGATTTCAAACGATCTTTCGCGCAGATTTTTCATACCTATCCGTTATATTCTCTCTTCGCTTGATCCCTCTATTACCTTTACCATTTTAAATTATATAAAAAGGTTTAAAATTAAACTGTAGCTCTAACTGAAATTGAAATTCTTTGAATAAAGAATTTCAATTTCAATTTCATAAATGTAGTAGTAGTTAGTTTGTTGTAGTAATACGTATGTATGTTGTTGTAGTTTATGATATTTATAAGTAAAAGTATTTTATTGTGTCGTTCTGATTGTTTTTAATCAGAGAGACCGGTCATTTGGCTGTTCTTCAAATCCCCGTGTATCTTCCAAACTCAACATTGGCAGAATTGTCCCTGTTGACAGCAGCCATATTTATAAAATTAAATAGAATTGAATGAACTACACTACTTCCAATTTACCTCAGACAATCAAAGATGAGTTTTGACACTTATGAGTGCACTAATAAATAAAGTGAGCAACCTAAAATGTGGCACAATTCGAAACACACATATTTTAAGAACTTACTGTAACACACTATCACAAAGATGAATGCCAATACTAGATCTCGCCCATAGGTCTCGCCAATGCTTGGTCTATAGGTAGACGTAAGTCTCGAAGTTTTTTATAGTTGGTGGTATAGACTACAGAATGAACCAAAATAAAAATGCCGTTGCGCGGAATTCCCGCCTAAGGTTTATTTACAAGTCATTAATCTCAAACTTCGGCTGTTCATAAGAAGTTTGCAGGAAAAAATGTAAGCAAAAGTTAAAACCATAGAAATTAAACTACAGGCCGTAGATATGCCATCAATAATTGTAACAACTCTCGGGTCATTCCAATAAGCCAATTTTGGCAGCTATCAAAAACATGCAAGACGTGTCTTCTAGTATGGGTTTGACAGCTGCCATTACGACCTATTAGAGTGACCCGAGGGGAATGCTAATTTTACATTAGCCTGTTTTAATCTACTGCTGGACGTAAGCCTTCCCCAAGGTACGCCATAGGGCACGATCCCTCTTTATCGCCATCCAGTGGCTACCAGCCGCTTTTTTTAAGTCATCGGTCCATCTGGTCAGAGGTCGTCCAACGCTACGCTTGCCAAGAAATGAAATTTCAATGACTTTATAACTTCTATGACGTTTTAATATTCAAATTTCTGTGGTCTAGTGTTAAATTATTGCTGTACTAATGATTTGAAAGCTGTTGTACATGGATTTTATTACCAAAGCTTTTCACTGATGCCAGTGAGTTGGCAAAGAAACTAATTTTACCCAGGCTCGCCCTTTTTTCCTTCAATTGACCTTTTTAGTACTAAACTTAAGCGATTTTCTAAATTTTTGGGTCGGTTGCGTTTATATAAAACAAAGGTACTTAGCCCTAATGTTAGGGTTATTAAAAAAGGTATTGATGAAAAAGTTTTTACGATTTGTAACTTGATGTTGAAAAGTCATACTTACGGAATCTCTTATGCAAAAGTTCTTTGAATGATATCTCAATGTCAAATAAGAGCTGCAGAAAGACGGTAGAAAGAGCAGTAAGGGCGATATTACATTATAATATATTATATTTTATTGCTAGGTACTTACATAATTACAAAAGGAGAAAATTAACTGAGCATTTTCTCAAATAACTGCAGAAGTTCCGACGACCTCTGAAGTTTAAAGACGAATAGGTATTAACTAACGTCATGCTGTCAATTTAAACCTGGTCTTTATAAGACAGATGTTCAAATCGAACATCAGGAAGGTTTGGGGTTATGATCTGGGTGACATGGACAATTTGTAGGGCACATGATATTTATTAATGTATATAAATGCATACGTATATTTATTATTATCTATTATCAACTAGGGTGTAATTATTTATTATTTAATATTAATATATATATTAGTGAAAGAGTTCGCTTTCTTATTATCATTTATTTTATTACCATTCTAAAGTACCGTAGTTTACCTGCAAATTACATATCCTCTGAGTATTGACTGGTTGTCAAAGGAAAAGTTGTTGTGAAAGGTTGACTGGAAGAGATCCCTTTGTGGGATAAGTCCACCTTTGTGCCTGTTGTTTTATTCCATCCTTTACTGATAATGACCAGTAATGTCATGTAAATTTGTTTTGTGGTACAATGAATTTTATACATACATACATACAGCTCTATTTTTTCAGATTGCTTTGTCGCTTAGTTTACTTTCGAGATTATCTTAAAGAGTGCTTTTGTACCTGACACCTGAACGAGTTTGAAAGTATGCAGACAGGTTCTCAGAGGCAAACTGACACTACACAGTACGAAACAGTGCTTAGCGTCAAAAGGCTGAGTATACATGGTGTAAGGGACAGCCCTCCGAATACTTAGGGTGCATTCAGACCATGAAACTGAACAACTTTGCCAAAAACCATTTCACTTTCGGTAGTGACTGCTGAGGCTGACCTTAATTTTGTATGGGAGGTCATTTTTTTGTCCTAAGGATGTTCCTAGGGAAAAATTGTTCAGTTTCATGGTCTGAATGCACCCTATAAGTATTCGGAGGGCTGTTCCTTACACGTTTTATATTTCAGTCATGGAATTCGGTATTCTGGATTCAAAAAGAATTGTAATTTTTGTTAATATAGGTCATTTTAAGAAACTAGTTTATTATAGAAAGTAGATTATTATACTTATGTTTAATATTTTTCTCTAGTTTTTTGGACGTGAAGTTACAATTGTTGGTAAAATGTTAAAATGCCTTAGCCTGTACAAATAACAAGTTAATCATAGACGAGACCAAATGTCAGTTACAAACGTTTTGGTAATGAGGCGTCATACAAAGATCATCGAGAGCAAATATTTTTTTATTATTAATGCACTTTCTTATCATTATTAAAAGTGGATATTGTAGATAAAGTATAATAAATCTCGAAATGGTTTTGAGCTTTCCCTTGAATCGACCATATAAGCATTCCCAATTCGGATTGATGGAATATGAAATAAAAACATTACTGCATCTGGCCACAAATAAATAGGTAATAGTGCACAAACTATTTGCCTATTTCCTTGGATTATTTCTACCGAGACACAGTTATCAACAAGTAAATCATAGACAGGAAAAATATTAGTTTTTTTATTTTTTTATTAATGATGGGTTTGCTCTTGACTCTAGTCTAGGTCATATGACAGAGACAGAGTTACAAACATTTTGGTAATACAAACTGCTGGTAATATTAACTAGGTACTTAATATCAGAGGAAATCCACCTGGACCTAGACTATCTTAGTTACGCGAATAATAAAACGCTGCAAACTTGTCAGGGATTAATCTTTCCCAGCATTAAAATGCAAAAAAATAAGAAAATGGCTTGTGGTAAAGCTTCTCGTTGAAACACAACTTAAAATAAGCCGGCTTAGCGGGTCGATGGCTTACGTGTTTAACCTACAACGCTGCGTTTAAGGGGCTGAAACGAGCTAAAAACTGGTTCCTTTTTGGCAAACGGACTGAATACTGCCGATTTGACCCTTTTTCGCATTTCTGACGAAAGCTCGATCAAAAATGAGTCATTTGAAAATCGAAAACAATAACCTCCAATTTGTAGGGTATATTAAGTATGTAAGTAAGTATTTTATATCTACTTCGTATTTATGTAGTAGATAATATTGTATTCAGTTTGGTCCCAGGTATGTATACATGGTAAAAAAAAATTTGCTGAGAATATTTTAAGGGGTGAACCAGTACGTGAAACTGAACAACTTTCCCCAAGAAATATAGGTCGAAATATGAAAAAAAATTGGCCCTCCCATACAAATTATCCCAGCCGGGTAACACACTAAGTAAGGGTGAACCCTTAAGATATTCTCAGCTATTTTTTTTACACCTTATATAAATAGCTTTTCGTTCACCTTTTCATTCTAGTTTACCTGCACACATCGTATCCTCAGAGTTTCTCAAGGGTTGACTGGAAGTGATCCCTTAAGGGGATAAGTTTGCCTTTGTGTCATTACTTGTTTTTGGTTTAATGTGTTAGTTTTAAGAATGCACAATAAAAAGATTATACATAGGTGCAGTGCATACATACATACCTCCTTTTGTAAGGCGATTATTATGATGACAAACACTTAATTATTTCGCATATTGTATTTTTCACTCATTACGCATTAAAGTGTTTTGTATGGTAACTGCGATTTTTACTATCGAGCCGAATTATCAGTATCACGTTTTGGAAACAATAATACAATAGTACCTATATATCGCGAAGATTATAACTTATAAATTTCAGAAGGTTTTCTACGTTTCAACTTGGATAAAATCACTTCGCTATTATGCCTTTAAAGTTGCCCGATCAGATCTATCCCTTCAACCACGTTCAAAATGATAATACAACAACCATTAAGAGAGACCGAGGCTGGCAGATATCTCAACGTGTTTTCCGAGGCACGGAAACGAATACTTTACGGGAAGGTACATAGTGCTATCCCGGGTCGTTGGATGAGTCGGTGTCCCACACAAAAAGAAGAACTCAAGTTTACAAATTTACATACATACATACATACATACACATATCACGCCTATAATCCCTTGCAGGGTAGGCAGAGCGTAAACGGCCGTTAAAAACGGACATTTACGCCGCCGCGTCTGACAATCTTTTGAGGGTCAAATATACATTACATTTACAAATTTACCGTGTCATATTGTGTCCCCCAGTAGAAATCAAATGTTGTACTCTAGATCAAGCGACCCAGCTCATACCACTAAACTACCGGGGGAATATTTAGAGCTGGCAATACAGCACGATGCAGCACTTTGTAAACATGTGCACAGTTTTATGGCTCGGTCCTTATTTTATACGTGTTCGCAGTAAAATTATGGTTTTGGTTTGGCTTCGTGAAATTCCAAATCAGCTTTAAAAAGCGCTATGCAGAATAAATGGCGGACGTATATCGATCTTGTTGACCACACCAGTATTTTTACTTGACTGCCCAACCAAAAAAGGATGTAATATTTTTTGAGTTCATATATGTATCCGTACTAATAATATTATAAATCTAAAAGTTTGTGTGTGTGTGTATGTATGTTTGTTACCTCTTCACGCTCAAACGGCTTGACCGATTAGAATGAAATTTGAAACACAGGTAGAGTATAACCTGGAATAACACATAGGGATTTTGACCGCAGGAAAACAACTATTACCACGGGAAAATGAGTGGCAGCGGATGAAACCGCTGAGCGAAAAACTAGTAAATGTATATATGTGCGATTCTTTAAAGGACTGAAACTCGCTAATTACTGAACAGAATCGAATGGGAATTGTGTCAAAAGAATCCTTACATTATCTCGAGTTAGTTAGCTAGACTTTATGTCAAAAAGCAGTCGTGTTTTTATTTTATTTTATTTACTATGCTTGTTGTGAGATTTTGTTTTATTATAGAGGTACGTATTATCATCTGCATGTCATCCAACCCATACATAATATAACAAAGGTTTTTTCATGAAAGAAATAATACAGCAATAGATAAACACGGATAAAATTTATGCTGTGGTGTAAAAACTGAAGCTTCACCAACGGCTTAGCAGCGTGATGGACATTATGTTACTTTCAGTCAGAGTAAGTAAATTGCAGGATTATGGCAAGTAAATTAAAAAACTACATGTTAAGTAGGTGCCCTGGTTGGAATTAGTTAAAGTCAAAGGCAAGAAACACTGGTACTGGTGGTGGCATGCTAACCATAACAATCAGTCAGCGAAACCAAGTTCGCGGGCACGAGCTAGTACTTTAAATAAGATTGGTTGCTTCATTCAAACTATACAGACTTTTATTTCTATATAGGTTCAGGAATCAAACTTCAACTTGATAAATTTTGATTTTATTGTTTTCTGAACTGTTGTAATTTGTCCTGAAGATACCAAAAAAGAATACCTTTTACACTCAGCTTTTAGCCATAAACCATGAATAAATTCACTTACTAAAACTACAACAGCGAAATAAACTGAGTACGCTAAAGGCGAAACTACAACGTTGCATGTTGCATTCTTAAGGCGAAGCTTGTTCTGTCGTGTGACACCTCACTTGCCCCGTTGCTGTCTCGCTTGCCCCGCTACTGTGTCCCACTTGTACTGTCTCCAGACGATTGTAATTATACGCCTCCCGAGGCAACACACAAAGATTCCGGTTAACAAAGAGATTTTAATTAAAATGAGAACGGAATGGTCTAGCTGGGTAATACTCCCGGTTGCGCTATCTTTGCTTTCGATATCTTTCAGATTCTTTCTTTAAAATGGTATTCGATTGCAGTTTTGTAGCCTTCGTTGTACAATGAGTTTACAGGATTAGCAATTTGATAATGGCCTCAATTCGGGATATAAAAATTCTCATAACTTACCTTAAATTAGTGCTGTCATTTTCCGTCAAATAGGTTTGAAAAAGGAAAGAAGATATCTAAGTCATGTCATGTTTAAAAATGTCAATGGGTTCTGCACAAATTAGTCAATTTAGTCGCCTTATTTTAACAGATAATACGTATTTTGTGTCAAATTATAAGATATGACATGACTGAAATATCTCCTATTCTTTTCGTATCCTATTTGACGGAAAGTGACAGCACAAATTTAAGGTAAAAGAGAATGTATATCCCGAATTAAGGGCAATGAAACCAATGGGTACTTTTCTTTAATATTTTTATAATGTCATACAAATTGACGTTGTGCTAAGTTGAAATTTTGACGTCATTATTACATTACATCTATTACATACGTTTTTATCAGTAGTTTGTATGGATATAAACTTTTTCAGTTTAGCTCATCGCCATTTAAGCGTACACTTGAAAATTAGCTTGAAAATTTCCCATCACAATTTCGGGTAGAAAACAAACGTCCCATGTCATATAGGTTTGATTAAGGCAGTTCTCCCACTTGACGTCCATTGCGGCGTTTCTTTAGCCCATCCATAATCGAATGTGTCTGTCAGACGAAAGGAAATTGCTAATTCCCGTACAATACGGTGACATTGCGTTTGCGTTTGTCACCGTATTTGCATTAGAGTTTCCGACTGTCCTTGAGCTATATATTGCACAAATTAAATATATCGTCAGCTTGAATGCCCGATACGCTTCTAGCAATTTTTCGCTTACTTGAGTGTTCGGCGCCATTTCGGTAATCATGCGAATCAGTCGTATTTTTACCCAGGCGTTATAAAAACAAGCCTTTTTACCTTTAGTTGTTATGAAAATCATGATATTTTAATTACAGTAATTATGAGTATCTTTGGTTTCAGTGATTGTGGGGTTTTGTCGTGCCGTTATCAGACATTTTGAGAATAATCCGTAATGCACCGGAGAGTACATTCATACTATCTGTAGATAGAGTGAATGTACTCTCTATGCATTTCTTCCGTATAGAACCATCTGGGCGTATGTTGATTTTTGTCACTTTTCAGGAGAGCAAAAATAAGGTTTGGATTCCCCGTCATTAAAAATATATGAAGCCTACTGTAGAAAACACTGAATTGAAATGTCGGCAATATATCTGTTCATAGATTATGTAACGATTCGTTTGAGTTTCTACACGGTATCACAGTAAATAAACATGATTCTTTAAAAAAGTCAGCTTTTACGCCCTTATGGCCCACAAATCTTTGCCCAATAATGACGTAAAACATAGTTACGCCCATACGGTTTTGACTTTTTGGAGTTATTAAGGCGCATGTATTAAATACGCCTGTATAGCTCGGAAATTCGTTGTTAAAATGGCAGATTTGACCCTGGACGTATCTATAAGTTCAGCCTTTTAGCTTTTGAATTATAGGAAAACCGTTAAAAAATGGAGGGCGTAAGTATTATTTAAGCCTTTCTACCGTAAACTTAATAGTGTACCTAATATATTTTTTAAAGATACGCCTAAATGTGTCAGTTAAGCTGTAGTAAAATTATTATACATTGTTAGTTTCTTGTCAGAGTTGGCCGTGGATTGTTATCTATCAATTAGATACACAAATTTAAGAATTGAAATCACTTTATATTATCAAAAGGCGTAATTAACAATACATTTCTTTATAAAAACCTACAAACTATATTATATGATAAAGAAAGATATTTTTAAAACAAGCTTTTATTTATTTGAGTACGGTTTTTGAAGAGTGGGTGGCAAGACGATTCAAGTTGCTAAGACCACCTTCTGGCTCCATCATCATATCAGCTTTTTGACATCATAATATTGCATTGTCATCCAATTTACATGTCTATGCAAAATTATAGATCAATCGGAAGTCGTTAAGTGGCTCAAACACAGCAAGTCAAATAAAAGCTTGTAATGAGGAAACGCCAGTCTTTTAGTTCTCAAATTTTAAAACACTTCAATTGTGTACCCAACATACAAAAAATCACCAGCAATCATCGGGTCATAACGCAAACACTGTTGTCATCATCGAAAATTTCAAAATTTTTTGGAGGTTCAATACAATTGACAGATCTTCTTTGCCTAGTCTACCTCAGAGGTTCTAAACGATTTATACATCTTTGTCTTGCGATCTCTTTTTATGACTTTTACATATTTTTAAGGTTGCGTATAATTAATACAAATAGTTGTCAAAATAATGAATAATGCGAAGATTTCCAGTGAAAAGTCGGGTAAAAAGAACATAAACATGTATGTTTAATTAGTGAGCAAAACTGCCAAAAAATATCTGAATTGACCGACTTTTATGCAAATAAGTATGTCGACATGATGCTTATATGCTGTACTGCACTTTATTTCTAACAAGAAGTCTTTTTTTGGTTATATAATTTGGTATTTACCCGAAGATTATCTACTTTGTCGTAACATAACTTCAAATGTAACGTACCTTTTTTTGTGTATTTTTACCTTCTGGTAGTAATTTAAATATCTTTTTCGTTCTTTCACTTTGTCTCGGATCTACTTTTACCACTACACTCATTTGTTTCGTAATTATCACATAAAATTCACTAAAATACACCACTTCAAAACGACAACAAAACTTTACCCGGCAGAGTTGATAAACAAATGGCAAAAAATACCAAAACAATATTGCTATCTTTTTCACTCGCACGGCGCGCCATATATGACTATCTCTTTCCTTCTCGGGAAGCTGCGGGCGACAAGGGCGTATTTCTAAATACGCCTTTACAGAATTGTATGTGGGTCCAGTGACATATAGCTGTAAGTTGTCTTAGGTCCATTTTGCAGACTCCATTTAGCCTAATCTTAGTTCAAGCCTTTTTGCTTCAAAATCAGCACACCATTTCCGCCTTGATAGACTGATGTAACTTTGAAACGAATTACGATAGTAAAAAACGGGTAAGAGTGACTTGTAGCTAAGAAAAAGTTGAAATCAAATGTGGAAAAAACCTGTTTAGGGCATATGATGAGATACGCCCAGATGGCTCTATATAGAAGATTTTAATACACCATTCTTTATAAGTTAACTCTTGTCATCTACGTTGTGTTCTGTTTTTTTTTGTATTGTGTATTTTAACAGTGAATAAATTTATGATTTCTATTCTATTCATGCTATTCCGTAGAAATCAAATATAAATAAATACAACTGGTGAAAGCGGGAAAAGACACTAGTTGGGCACACGTCGGGCAAGACTTTACATTTAAATTAACCAAACTGCGACTGTAAATTGTCTTCTCCATAGTCGTAGCTTGTGACCCGTGCTTTTCTCCGCAAGACGAGAAAACGGAGAAAATTGCATAAAATATCATCGCTTGTAAGTGAAAATATACGTTATACTAGTTGAAAAAGCTGGAAATGTATTACTTATTACGAAATGTTGATTAGCGTTTTAAAAACGTTTCTGTACTTAACCTCATCACTCTCCATCTTGTATTGAGTTTCTACATGTTCTTTTTACTACCTAAAGTTTTTCCTATCAACCATTCATGATTGAAAAAACGCTTCACTTAATGTTTTTCAATAAAGTCAAACTTCTGCGTAGATATTCGTAGGTATATTACTCATTCTCCTCGGCACACTATTTCACAATGGGTCCACACGGTCCACAGGGGGCACAAAGGACTGAACAGAGTGCATGCAAGTCACGCATTGCCCACCACGAGTAGGTGAGCTAGGTATAATTTACAGCTTAGTTGTTTATTCGCTCTGCATAGAGGGCGCTGTTTGATTTTAAAACGCGGTATGACATGATGCCAGTTTAGAATAGCATCACATCAATATAATCCGCGGGTGTCAAAAAAACTGAGGGGTAAATTAATTCAGGGAATGAGCAGCAGCGTTATCGTGAAAACAATATCTTGCCAAGTATGGGAATAACTCCAATAGGGGGAGGGGAACCCCATGTCCAGCAGTGGACCTATGTGGCTGGTAGTGTTAATGACATGGACACGAACGAGTATTTAAATTCGTAGATAAAAAGATGCAAATAAAAATATGGTGTTAATATAAGTGTTACATGTCACAGTAAAATTTCAAAATCAGGAATTCTGCCAAATTCTAATAAATTTATTTATTTATTAACAGAATTTGGCAAAATCGTAAATTTATTATGCCATATCGTCTTAAACAGATGTAAATAGAAATTTGAACAAAATTCTAGGAATTTTTTTAGATAGATTGAAAAACGAGGTTTAAATTAAACGATACTGGATTTGCAATTAAGTGTCGTCATGACTATTTTTGTGTTAACTTAAGAAAAAACCTAGTAATAATAAGTATTCTACATGATGGCCCGAACAGTGACGTTCGAAGAAAAATTTTGAATGCCTTATACTAAGGGATATCCGCGGAACAAGCATGAGTCCATGTACGAGTATGTTCCGTGATTTTTGTAGTTTCCAACTTATTCAACTTTCAAAGTTGTCAAATGAGGGTAACCAATAGCAACGGTAAAACCCATTCAAATTACAAATATATGCATTCACTACTGCAAAATTCGAAAAAAAAATGTAGATACTAGCTTATACCCGCGACTTCGTCCGCGTTAGATAGTTTTTTTAGGCAGAAGTTGTAAAGTAGGTATGTGTATTCATAGTAAGTGTGATAGTGATATTAGAACATTTCTTATCTCGAGGCCTACCATGACCTTTTTAAAATCCTTCCCTATTCCATTCAGTTGCTATGCAGGCTTGAAACAGGATTGTTTAAAATCGTACTATGACGACCCCTTTTTTGAACGATAACTGCCCTGCAACTGCCCTGATTCCAAAAAAGGTGAACGATTAGGCTTGTCTCTGACTTACTAAAATATGATTGAGCGACGTTCTGAAACTTGCTTATTAGAAAATGCAGCAGTTTTGAAATGCATATTTACATAATGTTTACTATAAAAAATACCTCAAAAACGTAAAAAACTCGAAATAAAATTCACAAATATTAAACATGAATCGAAAAAACATAATAACGGTTGAAATATAGTCTCTGAAAATAGGATTTTATTGACGCAAGAAAACCGGAACTTAGCTTAGGAACGCACTTCGGAAAAGTGACAATTCACCTCTACTATAATGCTACGTTCACATTACGCACCTGCTCCTGCTCCTGCCGCTACCGCGAATATTGCTCGAAATATTTCCGACGAAGTATCAACGCCAGTAAGTATTCACACACTGCCGTCGTACTTTTCTTGCAGTAATACGAATGAGCGAGATAGCAATACATTACACAAGCGCTCCTGCTGCCGTTCCTTTGAATTCACGAAATACCAACAATCGAGGGCTCACGGGAAGTGGCAGCGGCATGAGTTGCTGCGCGAGAAACCTGTTTACATGCTTGCGCTTCCTACTTACCTTACTATTTCCCTGTTCATAGCTCGAGTGTGTGAACGCGGCATAAGCTCTTATAGCAGGGCTAAAAGAAGACCGCTCAGATTTTTCGTACTACCACCTCTTTTTAACGAGCCTTCTTCAAGGCTGCTTTGATTTGACATTTGAATCGTTCACTTGTCGTTCACCTATTTCTTATGTATAAAATTCGTACCATGAGACCAAGTTTGACAACGCAAAAACGGATATTGCACGTCTGGGACGTCAAATAAACCGATTGCTAAAAAGCTAGTCGAGAGTAGATAAAACAAGATTGTTTTGAGTTTATGTCAAAAGTTTCTGATGATTTTCGTGTATTTTTTCGTTGAAAAGTGTAATTTTTGTTGAAAAGTGTTAAGTCGATCGTTAAAGGTTTGTGGAATTTTAAGTTGATAGGTACCTAAATATTTCAAAAAGATGAAAGATTGCATTTGTGTTGTGGCTGCAGTTGTTAAGTATAATATTATTGTTATAATAATTTCATTCATTACAGGTGTGTGATGACTATGAAATGTATGAATTTCTGCAAAGCGAATATCGTTTGGCCAGGAAACAAAAACGTTTAAGGAATCTTTTGAATTAAAGGATGACGAATTTAAATAGGAATACAGGTAATATTAATTGATTTACTTATATTAACTAAAACAAACAAGGTATCTACAAGTTACCTATTATCCTAATGCTTATTTTATTAGGCTATCATCAGATTTAGCCTCTGTGATGAGCTGGAGCCATTCATGCCAACAAATCCAAAAAGAGCCAAGGATTTGCTAATAGAAACAAGCAATTTGCAAATGAATTATTGTATTTAGTACATAGCATAATATGTTAAAATATACTTCCCATAGTAAAGTGATTTTCTATGGGAGGTATTTTTTGTCCTTTCCTGACATATGTTTTTGGGGGAAAGTTGTTCAGTTTAACGGTCTGAATACACCCTGTTAGTATTCGGCGAGCTGTCCCTTACACCCTGTATATATAAGTTAGGATACAACTACAACAGCCACAACAGTCCACTGATGAACTTGGGGGAGGCCCCAATGGGGGGAAATTTGCCATACTCACCACGCTTGGCAAACGCAGTGCAAGGTGTTATATATGTTTACAGAGAACGAAGACATGGCTCTATTATAATCGGCGTCTATATAATTATAGACAGCAATAGGGACCGATAGTTTAACGTGCCCTTCAAACACGGAATTCGCGCAATTTTTACTTCCTGTTTTGTAACATATCAAAAAATGAAAAAATCTGTTTGGATACTCGTGTCGTTTTATTCTATTTCTTCTTAGTTTAAATTGCGTATACTCGGAGTCGATGGCTCTGAAAGTACCTAATGCATTTTATAGCGACTTCTTTAAATTATCCTGCAGTCGAAATTGCCTCGCTGTTCCTTATAGAAATGTATTACAAATCATTAAACAAACAACAATGAAAAAAAAAACATTTTTACTAAAATAAAATTTATTTTTATTAAATTTATGTTAGAGATATAACAAATAAACTTGACGACACCAAGCATATAATTATTATTAAAGGTACTTAAGTAAAATAAATTAACTGTTACAGGTGATTCTGGTTATCCTCAAAGAAAATACCTGATAACACCGATTTTGGATGCTGAAGCGGAGAGTCCAGAATCGCATTACACGAAAACGCACGTCCACACCAGGAACATTATCCAGCGGACTATCGGTGTGCTAAAAGCATGCTTTAGGTGTTTGTTGGTGCATAGGGTTCTTCACTACGAGCCTGACGTCACTGGTTCCATTGTTAATGCTTGTGTCATTCTACACAACATTTGCAATGCAGCTAGTTTGCCAGTTCTTGAGCCCACAGAAGAAGAGGCTCGAACTGAAGCTCTTATGCAGCCAATAACAACGAGCCTACAACGAAGAAGGACGACAAAATTAGCCGTCCGGTTTTGTAGCTAGGCGAGAACTCCTTAACTCCTTTTGTGGGTTCTGCGCCAGCGACCCTGAAAGTATAAAATAATTGTTATGTTAGAATTTAAAGTAAAATTACTGAATTTACTTCAGTTTAGACTCATAAGCTATTCAAAATGGATTCATTGAAGAAGAAATAATTAATGTAAATAAGTTAAATAAAAATATTTAAACATTGTTTGACTATAATTTCAAATAAAAATTGGCCAAGTATGAGTCAGATTTGCCGACAGATGGTTTCGTAATAAGGTGAAGATACATTTCTGTGATCCCATCCCGTCGCCATAAATTGCAAAACCCATGTAGCCTTTTAGTCCCTTAGTCGCCGGTGTCTTTTACTAATAATATATAAGGTGTAAAAAAATTAGCTAAGAATACTTTAAGGGGTGAACCAGTACGTGAAACTGAACAACTTTCCCCAAGAAACATAGGTCGAAATATGAAAAAATAATTTGACTCTCCCATACTTAGTGTGTTACCCGGGCGGGATAATTTGTATGGGAGGGCCAATTTTTTTTTCATATTTCGACCTATGTTCCTTGGGGAAAGTTGTTCAGTTTCACGTACTGGTTCACCCCTTAAAATATTCTTAGCTAATTTTTTTACACCATGTATTTTCTCACCTTGATTCTACCTCTATTCTCTCTAGAATAGACACTATATTGCCGAGAAATGCAACAGCTCGTCGAATAGACCGACTATTGTTTAGCTCGGCACGCGCCCGATCCCGAGATGCTGCCACCAGTAGCTCCCTCGCATCAGCAGCTGTCAGGCGTCGTCGTCGTCGTCTTCCGCGACGTAGAACAGCCAGTGGTGACCGCGGCGGCGGATTATTTTCCTGCTCTTCGGAAACACTTTCACTACTTGTTTCCAGTGTTTCAGCGGCTACTGGACCGGCCTGTCGAAAATAATACATAAATTATATACAATACTTGTACAGGGTGTAAGGGACAGACATCCGAATAGGGTGCATTGAGATTATGAAACTAAACAACTTTACGTAAAAAAAATATTTTAGGGAACGTGTATATTATTTTGACATCCTGCAGTAAATGCAGTCAGCTAATCGTGATTATGGGAGGTCGTTTTTTTTTCTTCTCCTGACATATGTTTCTAGGGGAAAGTTGTTCAGTTTCATGGTCTGCATGCATCCTACCAGTATTTGGCGGGCTGTCTCTTAACCCGGTATAAACACAACACACACATACACACGCGGTGATAAACTTATATATATATATATAGATCACGGTTTTGTTGTGTATCTGGCTTCACGGAAGACTAGCGTTACAGGCAGCTCACTCTGCTTGTAACATATGCAGAGTGGAGACCTTTTTTAGTCGTATAAGTACCAAAATTTCAGATATATGTATTTTAGTTTAGTATCTAATTAAATGTGACTCTGAATTATGTGGCGTAAATGTTTATTTTTACGACAGTTTACGCTCTGCTTACACCGCAAGGGATATAGGGGTGATATATGTATGTATGTGTATGTAATAGCAGAAATCAAAACCTTAACTCTTTTCGCTGTGGCCCCAAAATCACCGTTTTGTCTCCTATTCGGGCCGTCGGGGGGTCATATTGACCGCGGTTTTTGACCAAAATGAAAGACGAAAATTTTCCAGTGGAGATCTTTCTCGCTGCAGGGGTGGAGTGAATACCTCCTCGGTAGCACTTGCACTACCGTTTGGCTGCTGGGTTTCTGCTACTGGTAGGCTTGCCTGTTTGAAAATTGTTGGGTATGAGAGCACTTATTATTTACAACATATCCAGAGTTTCTTCTAGGCTGTAGCAGAAAAGGACTTGGCTCACTAACTTTCTTACTCAATTTCGATGGGTGGAAAGAAAATCGTTCTGGCCTCAAAATCACCTTTTGCCTTTAAGGTCCCGAGAGGTCATATTTTCCCTGGTTTTTAGGCCAAGTGGATTCACAATCACTCTAGTCTTACTTCATATCAAAATATTAACATATATATTTTGTGAAATCGTGTTGCAGTCGCGATGGTAAGTTTTTGAAGGATGAACAACAACGTAAACACAACTAAAAAAACATTGGCGTTAGCCAGCATAATTTGAACAAGGTAAAAAGGAGGTGGCGTAACACCACATAAGTAGGTAACTATTACTTACGACATCGTCGTTTATGACCTCTATTTATGCAAAATTAAATAATATAATTAACAATTTACAAAACCACCAATTCACCGGAGTGCGTTCAAAAGCTATAACTAAGTTTTTCTTGTGTTCATAAGAAAATATTTTGAAACGAGAATTTTTTAAGCTTTTGTTTTTGAAGTTTTAGTTTGATATTTATAACTTTGTTACGTTTTTTTTACATTTTTGTACAATTTTCCAGTAAATATTCTGTAAACATCCAAATTTATTTATAAAAAACTCCAGTATAAAGTAAAAGTTTTATTTTAAGCAATTTTCAGAACGTTTGTCAATGACAATTGAAAAGACCATAGACAAGCCCAAGCGTTCACCTTTTTTGGAATCCATGCAATTATCGTTCATCCAAAAATACGTCATGGTACGATTTTAAACAATCCTGTTTCAAGCCTGCATAGAAACTGAATGGAATAGGGACGGAATAGGGAAGGATTTTCAAAACTTTTTTTTTTTGGCTCTAGTTTTGACTTTGTGCCAGTGTCGAGTTTTTTTATTTTTATTGTATGATAGGCATCGAGATACCGGTGACACAAAATAGAGAATGTACAGAAGGATCACTCGGGCCTTTTTTTGGTTATTTCCGCTTTCGGCAAGGGCTGCCACAGTTTTCTTCCCGATTTTTAAAAATGGAGTAGATACCTAAACATACAGGGAGTATCAGATGAATGATGTAATGGTTCAGTTTCATGAGCGAAACAATTTTCCCCATGAAACATCTAATTTTATCTTATCTATCTTATCTTATCTTACTACATTTATTGTGAAATGGGGAATGACGAGTAGGTAAGTACTTACCTGCTCTGGGGCTGTTGAGACCTTTTTGGCTGACATGACAAATACAGAAATTGACCTTCATTTCGATGAAATTTGAAAATCTGTATTTTATTTTACTTTATGACATTATTGGCTATTATTTTTGCAAAAAACTATTATTCTACATACGGGTTTGCTTGCGGGGTAGGCATAGCATAAACGGCCGTATAATACGGACATTTACGCCGCGTCTGACAAACATTTGAGGGTCAATTGTGTATCACCATAGTGACAGGTTGTCAGCCCATTGGCTCAAATTGCAATACACATGTAACCCTCGAGTCCCTTAATCGCTTCTAACGATACCCACGAGAAAGAAATGGGGGTAATGCTATTCTAAGCCGGCATTACACGGCATATTAATATAATAGTATTATATTTCGATGAGACATAAAAGTTCAGATTCATGTTCAGGTTTATTCAGTAAGGAGTATTAATTCCTTTCTCCTTTTTTATCTTTTGAATAATTATTTACCATTTAGACAAGGCTCATAAGAAGTGATTATTGCATCTGCCATTTAATATTCTTTTACATTCCCAAATGCGTGTGGCATTTCAAACTTCAAATTTTCGCATAGATTCTCATAAATTTATTTTGGTAGCCGCTCTAGTAATTATATACTTATCTATAACCGCTGATGATAGACCCCAATTTGAGTGACAACTATGTATGTAAACAAACAAAGCATATCAGCTTATTTTGCAAATTCCATTGAACTTAGTTTTCGAGCATACAACAAGAAATTGAATTAGTTTTCGAGGCTTCTGTGTAGATAAATAAGTATTGTGCTATTGTCCAAGGGATTGTTGCTACTGTTCTATACCGTGATTCCGTCTGCCATCTCGCAACGGCCACCTCGGTAGAAATCGTTTTTGTAATGGCCAGTAGACAGTATAACGAGTGGTAAAGTACTCAAGTAAGTTAATATTTTGTTAATTTTACCTCCTTGCTCTATCTGAATTAGTTTGTGGTCGATGCAACATATTTTTAACTACACAAATCATGTTGTTGTTTGGCATAGTTTTACTACCAGCTGCCTGCTTGACGCTAACTCTCTTTGGGAATACTATCGTAGGTGTAATCACCGCACCATGCGGCTGGACTCCAGTCCAATCCACGTCGCCTTTTACTACATATTTTGAGTGAGGGGGGGCAATACCTATTCATATCCGCTCCCACACATGGTTGCCCGCAAATGCCTATTAAAATTTAAGTATTGAATAACTATCGCATGTATTTTTCTTCAACAGGGCAATCAAGCTGCTGATACTTTTGTATAAAAAGCTATCTCTAGGGCATACTCTACTCCAGCATTTGCCAAAAATGTATCTGTGGGCCTCAGAACGTTGTTGGGGACTACTGGGGTAGCTCAGGGCGGCGCGGCGTCTGGGTCTGAAGGTTACCGATACCAGGGAGCGGAGCAGATGATGGCAGCATTTTATTTTTTCACCAGAGGACAATAAAAAATGGGCTAAAATAGGCTAATTAGATAGATAGATATATTGATGAAAAATAAAGAAATATTACATCATTTTGAGTACTTTATTTAAAAAAGTTTGAATTATATATAAAACAGGTACCTACTTAACTATCTGAATCTTATTTATACAGGTTGTTGGGAAAAGATACTGCGTTCCTTTGAACCACGCATTCTATACGTATAACAATGTGTGTTTGATATTTAAAAAAAATTGTGAATGAAATGTCGTGCTTTTTCAGAGGACTTCTGGCATGTTATAGGTACTCCTTAGATACATGGTAGATAGCAGTTATAATCTGAAATAATAATTACAGAGTAAACGTAACTATGCAAGGAAGAGTATAAAAAACGAATGCTTCGGTACTTACAGTCTCAGCTCATTTAGGTAGGGTTTGACATTTATTGGTTAAAATCACATGAATTATTGGATTGTTTTTTCTTGGTACGAAAATAGCATTCCATAAAATCCAGTATTTCATACTCCTCATACATCTGCAAGAGGTTAAACAAAACTATTAAGTAAAAAAGTAGACTATATTGCAGTATATTTTACGATACCTAACGACAATATTTACCTAAAAGTTTAAGGCTTTCCCCTTTATGAGCAATTCAGCAAAAAATCACAAAATAATAAAGCTACAACCAAGCCATAACACAAAAGTCCACCTAAATATATTACCCACATGTTTTTTTACAAACCTTTAACGTCCAACGAAAGATACTGAGCCGCTTCATTAAAAATTGCACAACTCAATATGAGAAAAGTCTAAAAAATCATAATACTTATATTAAAATATTTTCGCAAAATATTGTTTTTAAAACTACTGTCACTAGCTTTTAGCATTTTTGACGTTTCTGAAACGTCAAATAAACCGTGCAATATCCGTTTTGGTGTCATAGTACGAATTTTCAAATATTTTCATACAAAGAAAAAGGTGAACGGTTATCAAATGTCAAACTAAGCAGCCTTGAATAAGTCCTGCTATAGAGGGGTGGTAGTACGATAAATCTAAGCAGGCCTGTATAAGCCCTGCTATAAAAGCTCATGGTAGGCCTCCTCTACTGTTTTAAGATGACTTGCATGCTTCTTTTGTTAAAGGGACAATTCTAAATTTTCTATCCGGCCTGAGAGATCAATATTTATAACCATTGAATACAAAAGTCAGTAGATAACAGATTACTTACTCCAGAGGTGCCGATTTGAGCACACTAAAATGGTCAGCATAAGTAGATAAGACAGATAAAAAGGTAATTTAAGTTACTGTAATACATTTTTATATACCGGTAAAAAGTAGGCAATGTCCTTTCTCAACTTATTCCCATCACACTGAACAACTTTTGTTTTAGAACCATGCCTGTATCTCTAATAGTTAAGCTGGGCTCCTGATGGTAGACCTGGTGGTCTACAAAAGGTACTCCAGATCCTCAATGTCCTTGTGAAAAGAAGCAGCCCATCACACTGAACAACTTTTGTTTTGGAACCATTTCTGTATCTCCAATAGTTTAGGTGGGCTCCTGATGGTAGACCTGGTGGTCTACATAAGGTACTCCAGATCCCCAATGTCCTTGTGTAAATAAAGCGGTCCATCATACTGAACAACTTTTGTTTTAGAACCATGCCTATATCTCTAATAGTTTAGCTGGGCTCTTGGTGGTACACCTGGTGGTCTACATAAGGTACTCCAGATCCTCAATGTCCTTGTGTAAATAAAGCGGTCCATCATACTGAACAACTTTTGTTTTAGAACCATGCCTATATCTCTAATAGTTTAGCTGGGCTCTTGGTGGTACACCTGGTGGTCTACATAAGGTACTCCAGATCCTCAATGTCCTTGTGTAAATAAAGCGGTTCATCATACTGAACACCTTTTGTTTTAGAACCATGCCTATATCTCTAATAGTTTAGCTGGGCTCTTGGTGGTACACCTGGTGGTCTACATCTATACTCCAGACCCTCGATAGTAATAAAAAGTAGCCTATGTCCGTTCTCGGTATGCTAGCAATCTTTTTGCCAAGTTTCATGAAGATCGATTCAGCGGTTTCGCATTTATAATATTAGTGTGGATTTCACCTAAAGTACTCCCCTGAATCCTTATAACCTGTAGGTTTTTCCTTGACATAACCTCACAATGGCACCGCGAGCGACAAAAGCCCGGCTGCATGCATGCCGGGCACGCACTGACAACGCTCCACATACAGCCAAGCTATATTTTACTGCAAACTTGTCGTTTTGAATTTGGACACACCTTTGTGGGGGACGTTGGATATTATGTGAAAAGTGCTGGAGATATCGTACGTATGATCAAATTTTTTTAATAACGCTTTGAAACACAAGCACCCATATTTTCGAAGAAAGATTTATTTCGATAATTACATATGTTCAAAAACTACTTTTACTGTTTTATTTTGCCTACGGGAAAACAGCGAAAGGAAACGCTGAGTGCACCACTATGTGTCAATATTTTTTTATTTTCGAGACGTGTACTTAAGTAATGTGAAAAAAATACTCTAACCATTGATAAATTGCCTTTATATTAAAACACACATTGAAAGTTCCAATACCTATTTCAAACATAGAGAGAAAAGTGAGTCATTGTTCACGTTTCAAATTAGCGGGAAGGATTTATTCATACATTAAGAAAATGTCAAGTTTAAGAAAATTACAAAGGCAAATCACTTTCTACTCGTGGGAGTAAAAGATGCAACTGTCAAAACTTTCGTATAACGGAATGTGTCTCAAAACATTTTAGCACACAGAATGGAAGACTCGGCTGAATGGACGTATTGCGTATGCTTTGTACGAAATATAAAACACAATCACGTGCGAATTTGCTTTGGATTTTTCGTGGCCATAATTTAAGAATCATACTCGTGTGCATTGAAACTACACCCTCGTTAGTACTCGTAATCGGTTTCCTCGTTCGTGAAGAATGTACTATTATCTATTCTTTACCAAGCCCACGGGACACAACCAACAATTAGCATTGGTTTGGGGTTAACCAGCTTATATTATAAGCCAGGAACAATCAGAGAATCAGACTTCTGGTTGAAGTAAATAGAATTATACTGTATCCAATTCATGTCCTGGCTACAAACACAGCGAAATGTGGCGGTGACGAGCGGCGACATTTTATTGAGGCTCTGACTGCAATTCCAGACTCCTCAAAATATTAAACACTCATATTTTGAACTAGCTGTTGCCCGCGACTTCGTACGCATGGTGTAGTGACATGTGAGTTAGTGAAGTTGATGTATGCATATTGTTTAATATTAATATCATGTTTGTATAAAGTTTTTTCTCTTTAAGATGTGCAATGAATAGGTACTGGTTAACTTGTTTTTCGGTTAGGTACTTGGTTTTGATACTATGGACATCAGCTACAAAACATCATTATAAACTACTTTGGTAGTTTTACCATCGGGTGCTAAAACGTACAAATTTTCAGGAGAACTGACTCGAGAGCAAGCAACATATAGCTGCCCGTGTGATAAACAGGGAATCGTAAAACCTACGCGCCTGCGGCTTTCAGCGTCTGTCCTTGCGATTTGTTTACAGTCATTGCAAAGAAAACGCTGACGGGAAACTGAATGCCCTGAAATTGGAATAAAAAGTTGTTGGGAATGAGTGGTATACGCGCCACAACCAGTGAAAATATCCGCCTCGAATACATTCATCTTTAAGCTTAAGATCTTCAGTCTGGTTCCATTGCACAGCTTTGGCGGAGTAAGATTGCAAAGAAGCATGATAGGAACACCAAGTTTAAGTAATATTTGGTGTGCAGAAAGACCATTCGCACTCAAGTAGTTTAGGAATTCTATTAGGTAGTTAGTGGCTTTGTCTTGATTCATAACAGTGTTAATTGACGCGTATACCACCATATCCCTAGTGATTTGTGACATAATGGTATGGTTTATTGAAGCAGTCTGATCATTTTTGGGTGCAAAAATAGCTCTTCCACGTAGCTACGAATCTTTCTTTTGAAGGAAAGAAGGCTCGCCATACACAGAAGAAATGATTCTCTTTAGACCAGAAACTATTTGGCAAAGCGTTTCAGGCAGACTTACTTGACCGTTATCCTCTGGTAAAGTACCTCTGCCGAGTTTTAATAAAGCTCGTGAAAACTCTTCAGCCCGTGGATTACCTCCGAGACGGGTTCGCATGATCACCGTCATGGTCAGCTTGTGAATTTGTGGCCAAAGAGCCGATGATTTTAGTGAGGCATTCACCTCATCAGCCCTGGTACCTCGAGTAACAACTGGAAGTGTTTGGCAAAAGTCACTGGAAAAAAGAACAGTGATATGGCCCATGGCCCTATTATCTCTGCGTATGTCTTTCAAAGTCCTATCCATAGCTTCTACCGTTTTTTTGTTGGCCATCGAACACTCGTCACATAACTACCAGACAACAATATCAGAAAACCTTTGCCTTGTAACTATTACGTGATACAGCACATATTGGAGTATCGTTTGTGTCCAAATCGATTGTTATTTTGAAAGTTGTATGCGCCGTTTTCTCTCCTTGAAGCAGCGCAGCGATACTTGAAGATACTACAGCAAGTGCAATCCTTCCTTGCCTTCTGATCTCTGCTAAAATGTTTAAGGCGAGTGTAACCGTGAACGACCTCGATAGTGGCGCCACTTCACAAAAAAAGATTTATCTTTGAAGAAAATCTATCAGAATATCCGTTGCCCAAGTTTATACTTACATACGTATATCACGCCTATTATCTCTTGCAGGGTAGGCAGAGCGTAAATGTCCGTTTTTTCGGCCGTCTGACATATATTTGATGGTCATTCGGAAAATTGTGTATCGCCATGGTGACAGGTTGTCAGCCCATCGCCCATGTGAAAGTTCCATAATCGCCACTTACGACTCCCACGGAAAAGAAATGGGGTGATGCTATTGCAAGCCGGCATCACACGGCATAGTTTACAATACTATGTAATTATTTTTTTAGAAAACTTGCCGCCTGTCAGTGGCTTTGTTATATAATTTTGGAGAAAACATTTCATTAGCGGGTTTCACAAAACTAACAGCGACATCTATGAAGTAATTTTAAACAAATTTTACTCTAACATTTTTGATTCTAACTAATGAAGGTATTTATATTTTTTTAGGTTCCGTACATCAAAAAGAAACGTACAAAAAAACGGAACCCTTATACGATCAGTTTGTTGTCCGTCCGTCCGTCCATCCGTCTCGTAAGACGCTTTATCTCGGGAATGCGCAGAGATATCGAGTTAAAATAAAAACTATATTGGTAAATAGGTTTTAGGCTGCAATATGGAACCCTTATAGGTTCACTCACTTTTTTGTCCATTTGTCTGTCTTTCTAGACTCACTATCTCGGTTACACGTAGAGATGTCGAGTTAAAATTAAAAGTATTATAACCTTTAACTCAGGCCAACGGCCTCTTGTAGTGGTAAAAAAATTAACTAATTTTACCCAAATCATAATTTGTCTTCGCAATAAAACAATTTTCAACGGATTTAAGTTGTGTTTATTTTGGATTTCACAATTCCTACTTTTCCACAATAAACACAACTTAAATCCGTTTAAAATTGTTTTGTTGTGATGAGTAATAGTTGTGCAAACTCAAGAAAATATCACAATTCATCTGTCTTCCATCACATACCTTGACCATGACCAAAGGTCAAAGTAAAAGTCCGAAACATTTCTGTAATAGTTAGAACGACCCGCATATATGTCAGACGTGGCGATAGCGATAAAATACTTACGGCCGTTGACGCTCAACCTACCCCGCAAGGATTAAATGTGTGATTGTTTGTTTTTTGTTTGGTTAGGTCGTTTCACGGGGTCGTTTAGATGGTCAGATCGTATGTCAGTCAATACGTGGTCAATACCGCGTTTTACAAAACTAACAGCGACATCTATATTATTTTTTAGGAAAAAAATTCGGAACTCGCTTTGCGGAACCAGTTACTGTGTTTTACCATGGGAATGAAATATTTTTTCGAGGTAAAAAGTATCCTAGATGTTGACCCGGGTAATAAGCTACCACAGTATAAAATTTTGTAGAAATCTGTGCAGTAGTTTTTACGTGAAAGAATAACAAACATACCGACAGACAAACAGACAAACAGACAAACAGACAAAAATCAATTTTACTTCTGTTTTGATGTCTGTATCTTGAACACAATTAGAAGCAAAAACCCTTTTTTGAATCTATTTCATGTACAGAATTGGTTTCGTTTCTGTTTTATTATATGTATATATATATATATATATATAGATGCCATGTGATGGCGGCTTAAAATAGCATCACCCCATTTCTTTATCATGGATATTGTAAGAGGCGATTAAGGGATATGAGGGTTACATGTGTATTGCAATTTACTATTTCCCTGCCCATATTAGCATTGTGGGAACGTGCTTTTATATAAACCTCTCTTGACTGCGCCCTCACGTATACAGCTAATCAATCCGAAAGCAGCTGATTAGTATGCGCATTCGTTGTTGTATACTCCCCAGTTTAATAGGTCCTTTAGAATTATAATGGCGTATTATAGGCCTATTTTGGTGCATAACATTTTAAATTCTTAACATCACCAGTTCATTTTACATCTCTGTTTCCATCTGATCTAGACTTTATAATAATCATCCACCACTGAACAAAAGTTACAAATATAAACCCTTTATATTCCATAAAACGTTTTCCTTTCTCAACCACCTGAGACTTTTACTGACTAGATATCCTTACTTCATTATGCTTGCTTCGAAGGACATATTAAGATCTGCCAATAATTACTTCAAGATAGCTTACGATCGCTACAGAATCATGTCAGATGCCTTTTTGGCAGCTTTTTGTAGGCGGTTCAAAAAGTTTCATACACACACATACCACGCTTTTACCCGATGCGGGGTAGGCAAAGCGTTAACGCTGTAAAATATGATCGCTATTGCCACGTCTGACAAATATTTGAGGGCCGTTTGAAATAAATCGTGTATTTTATCACTATAGTGAAAGTTTGCCAGCGTTTCGCCTAAAATTGACAGACACATGAAACCCTCGGACCCTTAGTTGCCTCTGACGACATCCGCAGGAAAGAAATATTCTAAACCAGCAAGATCAATTCTAAGTTTTATACCAACAGGAGGTTTATCGTTAACTAACATAAAAGCAGTAGATAAAGCTTTAAGGAACCTGGCTGTAAACTACAGCACACCTGAATACAACTAGCCCTTCCGTTCTGTGCACGGTACACCATGTGTAGCCAAACGACACATAAGCCAGAATCGATAGCGCTTTTTACGCAATTTGCAGAGCCGCATTCAGACGGGGGCGACATGCGAATTAATATGCCACTCGAATATATTTGGTTTTTGGAATATGTTTTAGTTGCCGCGACACTTGCTTGGAATAGCATCACCCCATTTTTTTCTTGTGGCTATAATAAGAGGTGACTAAGGGGCTTGAAGGTTACGTGTTTTTGAAATTTTAGTCGATGGGCTGACAATTATAACTATAAAAAAAATCTGAACGACCCTCAAGTGTTTGTCAGACGTGGCGTAAATTTCACGGCCGTTTACATTCTACCTACCCCCCAAGGGTTTATGGGCATGATATATGCATGTTATTATTGTTGGTTGTTCAAACGTCGACCAAAGTGAGTGATTGAACTAGGTAAAATTTTTTATTACATATTTGTCCTGTAAAGATTGTCTTTAAAACTTTCTTTGTCAGTAAGACGCATGCACTGCTTGTTAAGCATAATCGACACAAACAACATTACATTCGTCATATTGCTATTATTCATTTAATACTAAGTACAACTACATGTACACAAATACTTATATACCGATAAATATATATATACATAACAAAATTATTTACTAATTCGTACTAATATTTTACACATTACTTACCTAAGCTGTTTTAATTAGTTTTGATATTCGCTCAGTCGGGCAATGAACATCATGCTGTGACAACATGCTGAGTTAGGATCTTTTCACCGGCACATGCAGTGCTTAGCTTGATAAATTGCACCACAGTGTCTTTAGTCGTCACGTAACTGTTTTATTGAATACGCTCTAAACTATCCCCGCTTTGGTTCTTTTCTGGTGAAAATGTTGGCCATAGCGATTAAGCAACTTTAAGCTGCAATTTCTTTCTGTTCTACTAATAATATGCCCTGCCCACTGCCACTTCAGGTCGCATGATATCAACCGCCCAATCTAAGTGCGGCCCTGGTAACAAGATCGAGTTTGGGCGAATCGAGACATTTAAGGCGGCGCGTGACTCCATTACCGTCGATACAAAGAAAGGAGTGCCGACATCAAAAAGAGTACTTTCCGAAAAAAAGTTCTTCTTTGAGCAAAGATGTTGTTAAATGTGCCAAATTGTTTGCCGGTCGTTTGACTAGATTTTGGAAGGATATAGTCACAGAACTGGCGTTGATATTGGGCTTATTTTAATACCAACCTTTGCGTGATGTGTATCAAAATGCATTAATGACTAGCGGTCTGCCCAGCGGTTGCACACGCTGCTAACCGTTTTCCCGCTGGAATAAGACAATGATAGCCTATGTTCATCAGGGATAAGTTTAAAAGATTTTTTTAAATCGGTTGAGTAGTTTCGGAGCCTATTCAATTAAAAAAAAACAATCAAATATTTCCTCTTTTCAATATTTAGGTTACTATTGGGTATTTGAAATTTTCCTTCTGACTGTAAAAGCAATTGGTACTGTAGGTAATGTATGTCGTTTAATTATTAATCTGTCGATTCACACTGCATATTCAGTAGTTGTGCCAGCGGTAGACCAAACAATGCTGCAAGTCAAGGTACAGTTATAAAAATCGGTACGATTGATTTTTATGTTAAAATAATCGATGTGACCCGTAGTTGGAAAGAATTGAAAGAAAGGGAGAGGAGTTATGACGTCATCGTGTGTTTGTCCCGTAGGTGTCAAAGTGATGTTTTTGAGCCCAAATATTTCTATGCTGTGTGATGCCGGATTAGAATATAGCATCACCCCATTTCTTACCCATGGGTGTCGTAAGAGGCGACTAAGGGACTCGAGGGTTGGATGTGTATTACAATTTTAGGCGATGGGCTGACCACCTGTCACTTTAGTGATACACAGTTATCTGATTGACCCTTAAACTTTTGTCAGACGTGGTGTTAATATCCGTTTTAAGGCCGTTAACGCTCTGCCTACCCCGTAAGGGATATAGGCGTGATTTATGTATGTATGTATGTAGATTTCTATATTTTTCTGGTCATTGGCTCTTGGTCTAACAGGGGTCCGAAAGAACACTCCTCCTTTGAGTTGCCATTACTCTAAAGTTGCTTTGACCTGCTGTAAATGCTTTCCAAGCATTTTTAGTTCGGACGATTTATTTTTATATGGCTGCTTTTGTATGTTTTTTACAGATTTAAAAGCAATTTTGTTTTTTGTTCGTTCAATCCAAGGCTAAGCTGTCTAAAAGCCTTTTATTTTTTATTACAATGTTGAAGGTGAAAATGCTTTATTCTGCAATAAAACTTACCATGTGAACATATTTTACCCACGCAATAATAAAAGGTTAAGAATATACCTTACTTAGCAGGAGACGAAAATATTATTATAGCTATTTCTAGAAATAAGAAATATTTTATTGAAATATTTACAAAACCGGCAGTTATGATTTTGGTGTCAATTCGATAATATCTCTTAGCCAAAAATGGCGCTGTCATTTTCCGTCAAACAGATTGAGAAAAGGATAGTATCTACACACTGTACAGAAGGATCACTCGGCCCTTTTTTCGATTATTTCCGCTTTCGGCAAGGGCTGCTACAGTTTTCTTACCTATTTTATTCAATCGAGTAGGTACCTAAACATACAGGATGTAACAGAAAGGCTATATCAAGCCGAAAGGTGCTCATGGAACTGAACAACTTTCCCCATTTCCCCACTTTGACCTCCTTTCAGCTTGATATACCCTTTCTGTTACTCCCTGTATTTACATTACGTATACTACTTACATAGCACAATTATTATGAAATGGGGAATGACGAGTAGGTAGATAACTGCTCTGGGACTGTTGAGACTGAGCATCACCCCATTTCTTTCCCGTGGGAGTCGTAAAAGGCAACTAAGGGACTTGAGAATGTGTGTATGGCAATTTTAGGCGATGAGCTGACAACCTGTCATTATGGCGATACACAATTTTACGAATGACCCTCAAATTTTTGTCAGACGTGGCGTAAATATCCGCGTTTGCAGCCTTTTACGCTCTGCCTACCCCGCAAGGGATAATAGACGTGATATTAATACATCAAAAATAAAAAGTTGTCTTTATTTGTATCATTGATTATATATTGATATATAATATATTGATTATGTCTAATTCCAAGCTAAACTCGCGCAGTGGAAGCGATTTACACAGGTAAATTTCGAGCAAAATACCAGGAGTTCAACTGGAGGCAGACAATGGCTGCGTTACGCAGCGCTAAATAACATACGCTGCACAATATATCAGCGCATACTATGAATCAAACGTGAACCTAAATCTATTTAACCAAAATTAACTAAGTTGAGTGAAATTGGCAAATGATGTGTTCCAACCTTTACATAACTCGAGTCGGTAGTAAGTACCGTCTGCCGATCTGGCGTTACGTCACACGTATTAGCACTAGATTCTAAGTAAGTACCTGCAAATTATATCACCCCACGAATTCCGCAATTCGTACTAAGGAGTCACAATGATATGGTACAACAAATATGACTAAAGGGAACACACCATTAACACGAAGAAAACAGTTTTATACTAAACAACCAGGTTTAATACTTACAGTCAACGTGCCGGTCCAAATGCATAAAATACCCAACGGAGAAAGGAAGTTCAGGGAATGGATCAAATGGGGAATTCCGTGTGTACTTACAGGGCTGGGTGGAAAAGATATCGACACCCAGCATTCCACTACAGCCTTGGCGCGTTATTCACTTCAAACCACTCACAGCTTCTGTTCGTATTTCACTTTGATATTAGTCATTACGCGTGACCCAACCCGAATTTGGGCCGTACAAACGCGGGCCAAAATGGCCACCTGATGCCTATTCAACGCGACGCTCACGTGGAAGACGTCGAGACATCCAACAATCACTAAGCCTGGCATTCCAGTACAACCCAGGAGAAACACAATAATACGATGCATCAACACGCGCGATCTCAAATTGAATCGTCCATTACACGCGGCATCACAAAACGCGTGGCGGGAAATCCGCACAATACGATACCCTCCCGTCCGAACGGTTTTGAGTGACTGGGTAGTGCGGCGCCGAAACCACCGGTTGGCGCCGTCAGGCGGTCTGCGCGCACGTCGCCAGTCTCGCCCTGCGAGTGAGAAAGGGACAACACACGCCCAGAGCGACGCGTGCGATCGAGCACCGCGCCGCATTCACAGACCGTCACCAACACCCAACTTACCCCAGCATAGCAACGCTAAATTAAACAGATTAGAATTATTAATCTTGTTTGTTCTTTTATGAAAGCAAGTTTTTATTTTAGTTGGTACTGTCATGATTTTTTATTATTTTATTACGATTTATCCTAATTTAAAGGCAACACTGATGGTTGAAAGCCAAAAGTCGAGATTTCAATCCAGAAATGTTTTGATTTTAGTAGAATGTTTTAGTATAAAATGGAAACACTGGTAACTGGCAGCTTTCTGACGTCACTGTGTTGGAATGTGGTTTTGCCCCCACTTTTGCCCAGCTGGGCTGGGTAAAATGGATCGGCAGTCAGTTCGGAGTGAGTCTCCGAAGTGTTGAGACGTCTTAAATAATCCATGTCCGTCGATATTCTGGAAGTATATATAGTGAAAGTTATATAATATACTAATTATTATTCCTGAAGAATTGGTTTCATTTCACTTCAGAAGTGTGACGTGGACTCAGGACTCACAAAATAAGGTATGTACATTTTGTTAATTTTATAAGCGATACAATTCAATTTAAATTTGCCGTAAAGCCCGGTTTACACGTTACGAGTTGACTCGGACCGAGTGCACTCGGATTACTACTCGGACGCTACTCCTATCGTGTAAACATGTATCCGAGTGTACTCCGATGTTACTCGGATGCCGGCACCCAATCAACACGATAGGAGTAGCGTCCGAGTAGTAATCCGAGTGCACTCGGTCCCAGTCAACTCGTAACGTGTAAACCGGGCTTTAGACACCAATAATTTTTTCAAAATTATTTTAAAAGAAAATGGTTCAGTTAATATTGAGTCTAAGCTACTCTTGGACAATATTAATTTGATGTGATGTTGGGATTACTCTGGCCAAGCTAACACCTTGTCAGCGTTTCCCTCCAGCACTTGTTTTCTTATGTTTCACTGACCTACACTTGAAATTTGCAAAACTATTGAGTTAATATTGAGTTCAAGCTACTCTTGAAAAATATTAATTTGAGGTTATGTTGGGATCACTCTGGCCAGGCTAACACTTGACAGAGTTTCCCTACAGTACCAATTTTGCTTAAATTTCAGTGACCTGTAAATGTAATGACCAAAATAATTTAATTAACATTACGTTCAAGCAACTCTTGAAGAATGTTAATTTATATGGTTGTTAGGATAGCTCTGGCCAGGCTAACACTTGACAGAGACTCCTTGCAATATAATTTTGGACAAAGTTAAAGAAATCCTAGCAGTGTTGTCTTACGGCAGGGTAAAAATATTTTATTCTTTGAACTTACGGTTAAATTAGAACAATAATGCATGTCGTATTTAATTTGGTAAATTAGTATCATTGTATATTGACAACTGGATATTTTAATGAAACTATCACGTTTGCAAAAGGAATATTTATCTGTTTTAATATTCAATTATGTGAACATACAACACAAGGTAAGAGTTATAACGGTTTGTTCCTACTTTATTGATAAAAGTGAGATAATTATGATGGAAAGAAGATAATTATGGGTATTTTATTTTATACGTAGTTGAAGTTGATGCAGTAAACATGTTCGATTGCTGGATAGATACATAGGTTGAGCGAACTATGTTTGTTCGCTGGATGGATACTTAGGAAGAGTGAACTATGTTTGTTCACTGGTTACTAAGGTTGCTGGATAGATAATTAGGTTGAGCGAACTATGTTTGTTCGCTGGATGGATACTTAGTTTGAGTGAACTATGTTTGTTCGCTGGTTATAAAGGTTGAGTGGACTATTTGGTTCGCTGGTTATTTAATTAGGTTTTTATTCTGATAAAGATAACATTGGAAGGTATTCTTGTTATTTATGATATGTAAGAGTTTGGGGAAGGTACCTAGTAAGCAGATTACATGTAATTTTTTTATTTGAGTGGTTTATGTCGATGGTATTACTATTTTCAGCTCCGATAATGAAATCGGATGAGGAAGTTTGTACGCCACCCGGAACTCCTCCAAAGCAAAGGAGGCGTGCTAAAAAGAAGGCTAAAGCAAAACGACGAAGAAGCTCGTCTACGTCGAGTGATGAGGAGGTACCAAGGAAGGCTCGTAAGACATCAAGTCGTCTTTCCACTGAGGATGTATTAAAGTTGTTGGCTAACTGGAAGGGTGAATCAAGTAAGACTTTAAGTAATAATAATTTCAATAATGTAGTTCCTGAATTCGACCCCTCTAACAAGACTCAAACCATCGATTGCTGGCTACGCAAGGTTAACGAGTGTGCCCTCATTTATGGATGGGATGAAAAACAAGTCATACATTTTTCTTTGCAAAAATTGGCTGGCCTGGCAAAACGCTGGTTTGAGGCTTTACCCACGGTAGTTTTCACTTGGGACGAGTGGCAGGTTAAGCTCCGAAAGGCATTCCCGAGCGAAGAAAATTATGGACGCCTTTTGGAGGAGATGTTAAACCGCACCTCGCGCCCAGATGAAAGTTTACGCGAATACTTCTTTGATAAACTCTGTTTACTGAATAGATGCGAAATTAAACAGAAAAAGGCAGTTGACTGTATCGTTTATGGTATCAGTGATAGGGCAATAAGAAATGGAGCACAGGCTCTCAATAGTTCGGAACCTGAGGATTTACTAAATTTTCTTTGTTCACAAAAACCTCAACCAATGATTAACAAGTTCCGGGACCGAACCTTTACTAAAAATAGTCAATCTGGCCCCTCTGCTAGTTCACAGAGCTCAGCCTCCATCGTATGTTACAATTGCCGTATGAAAGGACATCCATATTTTAAATGCACTAAGCCATTGTTAAAATGCAAACAGTGTCATAGGATTGGCCACAATAACGATAATTGCAAATTAGAGCCCCTTTCGAATCCAAACTCCCAAAACTCGTCTGAAAATCAGTCTGAAAGGAAAACGCTTACAATTAACACTACAACAAAAAGCAATGATAAGTTTTTCAGACCGGTTTCCGTCAACAATAAGATTCTTGATGCATTTATCGATTTTGGTAGTGAATGTACGATTATGCGCAAAACGGAGGCAGAATCATTAGGTTTGGATAAGTTTTATGACGGCGTTCCAGTAATAACAGGTTTCGGCCAATCAACTACGCCTGTTGTACCTTTATACAGGACAACAGCATGTGTAAAAATCGATGAGGTTGATTCAACTGTCGAAATTTTAGTAGTTGATGACATGCACATGAAGCAGCCAATTCTGGTTGGTCAGAATTTTACGGAACTGCCGTTCATCAACGTTTTGAAGACCAACCAAAATCTGTTCTTTTACTACTGCCCTGATGATGATGCATTCGTCAGTAATAATACTGTCAAACTACATGTTGCCACGTCAGTACAAGTTCTTAAGATCTGTGTTGTCCCTGTATATGTGGAGGACAACAATTACTCGGGCGATGTGTACGTTGAAGGGTATAACGCTATCGAATCAGGAAAGGAGTATAGATTATTTCAAGGTGCCTATCACATAGAGAACGGTAAAGGTGAGTTGGTCGTGTCAAATCTGTCACCCAACAAAGAAATAGCTCTGGAAAAAGATTCATTAGTGGCAAGAGCAATCCCTTTTACAGAAAAAAGGGTAAGCCAAGTCAATAGAATTCAGAAAGACAACTCTACCTTAGAACCTTTGAACAAAGCTGACATAAAGACAGGCACGGATCTTGACGTTCAGCAAACAGAGAGACTCTATACTCTGTTGCAGAGTCACCGCGACTGTTTTGCTACAAGTTTGGACGAAATAGGGTGTGCTGTTGATGTAGAAATGAACATTTCTCTCACTGACAACAAGCCTATCGTGTACAGACCGTATCGTCTATCTTACTCGGAACGGGAGGTCGTCAGAGAGACTATTGATGAGTTGTTGCGAAATGACATCATACAAGAGTCTACGCCAACTCTGATTACGCCAGTCCGATCTTAATGGTCAAAAAGAAAACCGGAGAGCAGAGACTTTGCGTAGATTTTAGAGCCTTGAACAATAAAACTGTAAAGGATCGTTTCCCTTTACCGCTTATTGAAGACCAAGTATCAAATTTGAGTGGTAATAGATTTTTCACTACTCTAGACCTCGCATCCGGTTACTACCAAATTCCCATGTCAAAGGAAAGCCAGCATCTTACAGGTTTCGTCACGCCCGACGGGCATTACGAATTTAAGCGGATGCCCTTCGGGTTGGCGAACGCACCTGCTGTGTTTCAAAGAATAATCAATAAAATACTGGGTAATAGACGGTTTGAATATGCTCTGGCCTATCTCGACGATATTTTAATTCCTTCTAAGGACATTGATGAAATGTTTCAGCGCTTAGAAGACATCTTGAAAGTTTTTAGGCAAAACGGTCTGACTCTTAAGCTCACCAAGTGTAGTTTTTTCGACACGTCTGTAAGCTACCTGGGGTATGATATATCTTCAGAAGGTATCCGACCCGGTGAAGCCAAGGTTTTGGCAGTAAAGAATTTTCCCACTCCTCGGAATATTCATGAGGTACGGCAATTTCTTGGCTTGACCGGATATTTCCGAAAATTCATAAAAGGATATGGTGAGGTTGCGCGACCTTTAACATCTTTGCTCAAGAAGGACTCTGCATGGAAATGGTCAGAGCCAGAAAACCAAGCTTTTGATCATTTAAAGGAAAAGCTTTTAAGCCGGCCCGTTCTAGCCCTTTACGACCGCAACCTTGAGACAGAGTTGCACACAGACGCCAGCGCTCTAGGCGTAGGAGGCATCCTCATGCAATGGCAAAAAGACTCCAGAGTTTTAAAGCCAGTTGCATACTTTAGTCGACAGACGACACCTGAGGAAAGGCATTTGCATTCCTATGAGCTGGAAACGCTGGCTGTCGTCTGCTCCTTAAAAAAGTTTCGTGTTTACCTCTTGGGGTTACAATTCAAAGTTTTTACAGACTGCGCTGCCCTTCGAACAACATTGACTAAGAGGGATCTGATTCCTCGTATAGCGAGGTGGTGGCT
Source organism: Tuta absoluta (assembly GCA_027580185.1). NCBI lineage: Eukaryota > Metazoa > Arthropoda > Insecta > Lepidoptera > Gelechiidae > Tuta > Tuta absoluta. The sequence goes on along the minus strand of JAQAHW010000029.1, from coordinate 4,367,063 downwards.
CCAGATAAGTGAATACACGTTTGACATTGAATATAGGCCGGGTGTTCAAATGTCACACGTGGACGCACTTAGCCGAAATACAACAACGTCTGGGGATTCAGATGAAAATCCTTCTGTTTCAATTTACAACATTGAAAAGGAAAACTGGCTCTTATCATTGCAATTGGCTGATCCGGATATGTCTCGAATTTACAAAATTCTCAAGCCTGATAGTGATCCAGAATGCCAAGATATCCGGAAAAACTTTGTCGTGAAGAACCATACAGTATACAGAAAGGTCGACGACCGTTTGTGTCTGGCTGTTCCTCGTGCTGCAAGGTGGCAAATTTGCCGTGCTAATCACGACGATATTGGTCACCTTGGGTACGCTAAAACCCTGGAAAGAATACAACAAAATTATTGGTTCCCCAAGCTTAGAAAGTTTGTTAAGAAATATGTTGCCGCGTGTTTAGAGTGCGCTTATAACAAGGATTCGGCTACTAGACAAAAAACAGGTTTCTTATTCCCTATAGAAAAAGTAAATGTACCGTTCCATACACTCCACATGGATCACATAGGCCCCTTTGTAAAGAGCAAAGATGGTAATTCTTAAATATTGACTATTGTCGATGCTTTTACGAAATACGTCTTTGTGAGAGCAGTCAGAGATCAAAAAACAAAGAGTACAATTAAAGTCTTGGAAAGAATTTTTTATGATTTCGGTATTCCAGCTAGGATAGTGTCTGATCGGGGTACAAGCTTTACATCAGCTGCCTTCAAGTCCTTTTGCGATTCTCATGGTATAAAACATGTCTTAAATGCTGTCGCTTGTCCCAGGGCGAATGGTCAGGCAGAACGATTCAATCAAACAATTTTAAATTCATTATCGTCTCAGAATTCTTTCGGCCACGAACGCGACTGGGACAAGTGCCTTGGTAAAATTCAATTCGGCATTAATAATACTGTCAATGCTACGACCCACAAAACTGCGACAGAAGCTTTGTTCGGTATAAAATTGCGTGATGATTTACAAAATAAATTAAACATAGGAAATGATAAACCAAACAATGACTTGCAACATATAAGAGACAATATAAGTGCCAATATAGAAAAAGATCAAGAGAAACAAAAATTAAGACATGATGCTGGTCGTTCCCCAGCTGCTTCTTATTCTGTGGGTGACTTAGTAAAAATTTCACGAAACAATTTTGATAATAAAAATAAAAGTACAAAGCTTCTTTCAAAGTTCGTGGGCCCTTATAAGATCACAGAAGCTTTAGGAAATGATCGTTATCGAATAGCAGATGTCCCTGGTTTTATAAAAAAAGGTAAACCGTATAAGACGGTCATTGCCGCTGATAGAATTCGTCCTTGGATAAATGTGAAAGCTTTGGATGTTCATGGCACAGATAACAGTAGTTCCGATGAGCAAGCGAGCGATAGCGAGTAATGTCAATACATCCAAAATAATTTAAATTTAGAATATATTAATCTTAGCTATTTTATTTGTATTATTGTTATTGATGCATAAGGGAAGATAATGAATTGTAAATTGATTGTTTGTAAATCGAATTATGTGATTCATTAAGTGTTCAGGTAAGCTACGGCACAAAATGATAATGAGGATTTTAGTAAATAAATGTAAAAATAAGTATATATTATTTATAAACTGTAATATAATTACAAACATAGCCTAATTAATGTATGTCTAACTAATAATGTATATTAATTGAAAGGTTATACTTGAACTGATCACTATGGTTTATCAAATACTATGATTTGATACTTAAGGCAATCATATAAATTTATGTTAATCTTGTGAATTATAACATTTGGTTTTATAGGTACATATATAATTCAAATTATTAAGAAAAATATCTTGCCAAATGTCATGATTTTGGTAGAACATAAAATATTTCTAATGCATATTAATTTGAAGTTATTAAACTAATTGTGTAATTACATGTAATTTTGGCTAAGAATTATTTACGATTTAGTGTATGTCTGTTTAAGTTTATTACAGTTTAAGCATTACAGTAAATTGAGTTGTGCGCCAGGAGGCTGCACATGTTACCAGATGGCCGAATGTCATGATTTTTTATTATTTTATTACGATTTATCCTAATTTAAAGGCAACACTGATGGTTGAAAGCCAAAAGTCGAGATTTCAATCCAGAAATGTTTTGATTTTAGTAGAATGTTTTAGTATAAAATGGAAACACTGGTAACTGGCAGCTTTCTGACGTCACTGTGTTGGAATGTGGTTTTGCCCCCACTTTTGCCCAGCTGGGCTGGGTAAAATGGATCGGCAGTCAGTTCGGAGTGAGTCTCCGAAGTGTTGAGACGTCTTAAATAATCCATGTCCGTCGATATTCTGGAAGTATATATAGTGAAAGTTATATAATATACTAATTATTATTCCTGAAGAATTGGTTTCATTTCAGTACAAAATATTATACAAATTAGGAAATTAGGAACATTGTACAAATCACATAGTATACTAATAAACCTATTTATTACCTATTTATATTTGTGTGAAGCCAATTTGCACGTCCGCACGAAACACGGTTGACACTCGACTACAAGTGTGTTTGGATTGGTTTGGATTTCCTTGTAAACGTCGGCGTGTCAAATTGTGGAGAGTTTCGTGACGTTTGCTTGTATTGGGCGCGCAGCCGCCAATACTTACTTTGTGGTATCTAGATATCTTAGTGATGTTTAAAAATGCCTATGGATTTTTCGCCATATCTAGGCATTTAGTCGCTATTTTTTTCATCGTCGCTTAATTCTGACCGATAACGCTACAATTATGGCCAATTTTGACGAAATGGTGTAAAAGAGATGCACCATTTTAAAAGGCCATTTTTATTATTGGCAAAAAGTCGACGACTAGTCGGCAGAAAAGCCGATTAGTCTGTTCTAATAACGACATTGAATTTTTACATAATAACTTCTTATTTTATTTCAACTAATAATAACATGTTCGAAATGAGCCTTCTTGGTGAATACTCAGCTATCTTAGGCCGCTTAGTCGGTCGTCAACTAGTCGGCCAGAAACGTAGTCGGTGCGTCTCTAGTGTAAACCTTATAACTTCTCCTTCTTCTTTTTGTGTGAGACACCGAATCGTCCAACGACCCGATGAACCCGTGTCAGAGATTTCCAGGCAGAGTAGAATACAACCACCCCAAGTCCGCCCGTGAGTATCGTAAGAGCCGATTGAGGGCTTCCGGAAACTGGGCAGCAGCGCTTTTCGTGTTTGACAACATAGTCCAGAACCACATTAACTGCAGTCACCAACCCGCCTGCCCAGCGTGGTGACTGTTGGGCAAAACCCCCTATGGATAGAGCCAGAATGGCCCTATTACGTACCTTGGGGGAGGCCTAAGCCGTGGACTGCGATAGCCTGATGTATGAATGTATGTACTACTACTAGTAGGCCTCTGAAATGGTAAATAACTGTATGAAAAACTAAATAAATAATATAATAAATATCCTGGACAATTCACGCAGCGCCATCTTAACCTGTCTAAGCATAGGTTGTACTATGGGAACTAAATAGCTGATACCTACTAATACTTCTTTTTTTAATACTTATACATAGAAAACACCTAGACTAAACACAAATATTTGAAAACTTACTTAACAAATATTTTTGTCTTGTGCGGATCGAACCCACGACCCGCGTTGCAGTCTAGAGTACTATCCACTACGCCATCGGTCCAGTCAAGCGTTCCTTAAATAAATAAACTAACATTGTATTGCCGTGAATAAAACATGCTATATTTTTCCATGGCTGTATATTTTGTAGGTTATCTCAGCGTGTCACTGCGAAAGTAAGAATGGACAAGTACTGCAATATCCTATTTGCGAATGAGAATCAGATATGTCCCTCAAGCTGGATAGATACGTGTGATTGTGTTAGTGTTGTGGGGCAAGTTTAAATTTAGGCATTTGTGAAAGTGACTACGATCTTTCATAAAATCTTGAAACAGTCCCTTTCCCTAAGGGATGGTGTACCGATAACTTTCCAGGCACTTTCATTGGAAATTGTTTCTTAGGGAAAATTGATCAGTTCTAAAAACTGGTCATTTCAAGCCTTTCTTCATATTAACCAAACTACTTTTTTTTATATAAGTAAGTATTAGGCGAATCCCACATAAAACGGACTGGCAAATGTTTTTTTTTTAAAACAAATAAACCAAATAAATTTATTTTGATCCACACAACACAACAACAAGAAATACTAAGACTATACTAAGTAAGTAAATTAGGATACGTCTGCCAAATACATTGGGTCAATCGCAACGTAACAGCGTGCCATATATCAATTTTTTTAATGGAAATTTGGAATTTCCTTTCGTCTGACAGACAAATGCACCAAAAACTTATTTATTTATTTAGAAACAAAATTCTATCAGCATATCAGCAATAATACGAGCTGATAAACTTAAATTTAGTATACGGACATAACAGAGCTAGGGCATTGCTCTCTGCACCACCTGATTATACGAAAAGAAAGATGGTTTCATGCTTCGGAGGGCACGATAAGCCGTCGGTCCTGGTTGCTGTATATGATTACTTAAAAGATGGTCGTTACACAACCATGTCCCACACGAATAGTGATACAACCTCCTTATGAATAAATAAACATAATCCACACTAATATTATAAATGCGAAAGTAACTCTGTCTGTCTGTCTGTCTGTCTGCTACGCTTTCACGGCCAAACCGCTGAACCGATCTTCATGAAACTTGGCACAGAGATTGCTTGCATACCGAGAACGGACATAGGCTACTTTTTATCACCATTCGAGGGTCTGAAGTACCTTATGTAGACCACCAGGTGTACCATCAGGAGCCCAGCTAAACTATTAGAGATACAGGCATGGTTCCAAAACAAAAGTTGTTCAGTATGATGGGCCGCTTTTTTTCACAAGGACATTGAGGATCTGGAGTACCTTATGTAGACCACCAGGTGTACCATCAAGAGCCCAGCTAAACTATTAGAGATACAGGCATGGTTCCAAAACAAAAGTTGTTCAGTATGATATGCCGCTTCTTTTCACAAGGACATTGAGGATCTGGAGTACCTTATGTAGACCACCAGGTGTACCATCAGGAGCCCAGCTAAACTATTAGAGATACAGGCATGGTTCCAAAACAAAAGTTGTTCAGTATGATGGGCCGCTTCTTTTCACAAGGACATTGAGGATCTGGAGTACCTTATGTAGACCACCAGGTGTACCATCAAGAGCCCAGCTAAACTATTAGAGATACAGGCATGGTTCCAAAAAAAAAGTTGTTCAGTATGATATGCCGCTTCTTTTCACAAGGATATTGAGGATCTGGAGTACCTTATGTAGACCACCAGGTGTACCATCAGGAGCCCAGCTAAACTATTAGAGATACAGGCATGTTTCTTAAACAAAAGTTGTTCAGTTTGATGGACTGCTTCTTTTCACAAGGACATTGAGGATCTGGAGTACCTTATGTAGACCACCAGGTGTACCATCAGTAGCCCAGCTAAACTATTAGAGATACAGGCATGGTTCTAAAACAAAAGTTGTTCAGTATTATGGGCAGCTTCTTTTCACAAGGACATAGAGGATCTGGAGTACATTATGTAGACCACCAGGTGTACCTTCAGGAACCCAGCTAAACTATTAGAGATACAGGCATGGTTCTAAAACAAAAGTTGTTCAATATTATGGGCTGCTTCTTTTCACAAGGACATTGAGGATCTGGAGTACCTTATGTAGACCACCAAGTGTACCATCAGGAGCCCAGCTAAACTATTAGAGATACAGGCATGTTTCTTAAACAAAAGTTGTTCAGTTTGATGGACTGCTTCTGTTCACAAGGACATTGAGGATCTGGAGTACCTTATGTAGACCACCAGGTGTACCATCAGGAGCCCAGCTAAACTATTAGAGATACAGGCATGGTTCTAAAACAAAAGTTGTTCAGTATTATGGGCTGCTTCTTTTCACAAGGACATAGAGGATCTGGAGTACATTATGTAGACCATCAGGTGTACCATCAGGAACCCAGCTAAACTATTAGAGATACAGGCATGTTTCTAAAACAAAAGTTGTTCAGTTTGATGGACTGCTTCTTTTCACAAGGATATTGAGGATCTGGAGTACCTTATGTAGATCACCAGGTGTACGATCAGGAGCCCACCTAAACTATTAGAGATACAGAAATGATTCCAAACTAAAGTTGTTCAGTCTGATGGGAATAAGTTGAGAAATGACATTGGCAACTTTTTACCGAGGATTTTTTTGTTATCTACTGACTTTTGTGTTATAAATATTGATCTCTCAGGGCATACACCGGATAGCAAATTTTGAATTGTCCCTTTATCAACAGAAGCAAGCAAGTCATCCTTAAACAGTAGAGATAAGAACTGTTCTAATATCACTGTCCTACTTACTATGAATATACATATATACTTTAGAACCTGTTTCTAAAAAAACTATCTAACGCGGACGAAGTCGCGGGTAAAAGCTAGTAATATTATAAAAATCGTTTAAACCACTTATAGACAACGTTCTCACCACTCAAACTTCTCCAGAGCCATAGCTCCCCACCAAATAGTCAGATCTAACTAAGAAAACAAACAATAAAAATAAATAAAAAAAACAAGAAAAAAAACAATCAGGAATGAATCATCTTATTCTCGTACTTGCACAACAACATGACAAATCTATAAGGAAAAATATACAAACTAGCGTTGGAGCTCTAGCGGGACATCTATCAGAGGCATAGTCCGCAAAACAAACTGATCAGATGCCACTTGTTTTCCTGACCTGACCTGACCCACTTTTTTCCAATACCTACCTATTTACTGTAGTCTAAGATTTGCTTAATCAATTCTCAAGAGCACAGTCAAGAGTAAGGATCAGAATGCACTTACGTGTAGTGTAGTTCAGTTGTAGATTTTAGATTTTGTTTTGATTGAATATTACACATGTATATCACGCCTATAATCCTTTGCGGGGTAGGCAGAGAGTAAACGACCGTAAAACGGTAAATTACGCCACGTCTGACAAATATTTTGAGGGTCATGCGGAAAATTGTGTATCGCCGTAGTGTCAGGTTGTCAGCCCATCGCCTTAAATACAATGCACACCCTCGAGTCCCTTAGTCGTCTCTTACGACTCCCACGGGAAGAAATGGGGTGATGCTATTCTAAGCCGGCATCAAATGGTATTTTTTTTAAATGATTTAGACAAATACATCATTAAATAGCCATACAAGTATGTATGTATGTATGTATGTATATATTTGGGGATACCGTCATATTGTTGAAGTTCCTAATATACTTTGGCATACCTCGGTTTGCATAAATTTCTTTGTCATACTACTTGTTTGGCATAATGTTTATATTTCATACTGCATTGATAGTCATACTATTATTATGACCTATTTTATTTTAGACTAATTTTAAGTCGCATATTTTTTATTTTTCATATTTTTTTTCTACATAATTGTTGCTTGTCATAACTATCAATGGACATAATATTTTTATGGGAAACATTAGATTCAAACTATGTATTGTTGAATAATATTCGTTTATTTAAGCAATAAAATTCGTGTAATTTTACATGCAATAATATATAACTTATATTACTTTTCATTCAATATAACTATTCATTACAATATTATAGATAATTTTAATAAACTAAACTTTATTGTAATTTTAAGTTTTTTGCTATTGCTCGAAGAAATTCAATTTTTGAGGAGTGTTCATTTTTATTCTTTTCATTTTCGATGCGCTGTTGTTTGTTGATATATTTTTGTCTTTTTTGTGGTAGTGCTGTACCTAATTAGGTTAGGTTAGGTTAGGTTGGGTTAGGTTAGGTTAGGTTAGGTTAGGCTAGATTAGCAATTATTACTTTAGGTTAAGTTGTTATTTTTTTCTATAAGCGTTTTAGTAGTAGGTTTTTGAATTTATGAAAATTGAAAATATGCGTTATTATAATTATGCGTATTTAAAATAATGCCAATGAATAATATGGCTAGTTATCTTTATGCTAATGAATAGGATGCCTAGTTATCTTTATGCTGATTGACATTATTACGTGGTAATTTATGCTACAAGGGTTATGCGTGTTGCTTTTATGACTTGGAATAATTATGACTACATAAAATATGCGTCATAGAAATATGACTTAAAACTTTATGCAAACCGACCCCAAACCATATATTTGTCTAAATAAAACCGGTTATCCCATCTCATATTTTCGAGAAGGCAATTTGATTAACTGAAATCCTTATCAGAACAAATAGCATCTAAGGCGTTCATTATCCTAAATCTTGACGATTTGTCCCGACGCTAATACCGAAAACTTTTTCTATTAATTTGGAAAGTTCCATTGCTTCAGTGGAAGTACCCAAATAGACCCTTTTAAAATATCAATCGTTCAGAACAAGGAACATAATAGTAGGCGTACTGCCGCAAACAAGCTGAAGCCTTAAAAAGTTGGCTACTACCTGAGGCTACTTCAAATATCCGTCCACACAGATTTTTTTTGCGTGTGGACAACTTTTTTACATAATCATGATTGTTACCTGTTGTATTTACCGAATAAAATAAAATAAATAAATCTAAACACAATCACTCTACTAAGTACAAAGTACAAGTATATATAGTACAAAGGTTTTATGTTTATAGTGCATAGGGTAGTGAATTTAAAGGTTGGAATAGATTCGAACGTGTTTTACATGTCAAACTGAGCAATACTGCCTTAAGTAACGTAGACATAAAAAATAAAAGGACACTTATTTAGTAACTAACAATTTCTGAGTTCAAATACTCACTAACACACAACAATAACCAAAAACAAAAACAATGTTGGCACCGAAAAAGCGCTGACGTCACATGTGATGATGCTGTTCACGACACCTAAATAAATCAAGCAAAATATAAAGTAAATTGTTTCAAAATTATGAACCTACTACCCAGAATAAAAAGTATTGCTTGTTCTACCTGGGCAGTCCATTTGAATTAGTTTGATTTAAGGGTATCAAGCAACAAAACAAAAAACTTTTATCTAGTAATTGATAGATGGATAGACCACGTTCAACAGTGGACTGTTCTGGCTGTTATAGTAGTAGTATATCAACACTTTATTTCTTACAAAACAAAAAAGAACCATAAAACAATAGAAGTAAGCAAAGGCGTAATTGAATAAAAACAAACTTTCAATTGCATTTGTACTGAGTTTGCGTACATTTTTTGTTCTGAGATCAATCGTTCGGACGGAGTCAATCTGGCCCACATTGACTTGCTAATAACGCAAAGTCGCTAAATTCGCGTAATTGTCGACGACGTCTCCCCTCTTTTTATGCACCGTGAAGATATTTATACTGTGATCGGTGGGTCATATGTGATACACTTTACTTTACACGCATATGTAATAAATAATAATAATAATAATAAATTTCTTTTATTTCTCACACATAAGTAAAAAAGTTATATATAACACAATAAAATAATAATTATACACTATCAATTCTTAACTTGCTAATACAGTTAAAACAGACTTGTGAGACTGGCGCCTAAACTAGGTTTCGGGATGAAACCTGTATCATAGGTCACCAGGCCCCCATTCTAACACGGTTATAACTATAGGTAAAAAATAATTTGTATTGAATACTAATAACATTGTTCTTAATAGAGAGATTATGTAAATCTTAGAATTAGATTGCTATTATAGATAGTAATTGGTAAAAATAAGAAGTACTGAAGTTATTGTGCAGTGATAGAAAGGCTAAAAGACTTCAATTACACGGTTACTTGCAACAAGTCTTCTGTCTCATCATAATTGAGCTGCAAAAGCCAAGACGTAATTTTTTTCTTACATTCGAACACAATAAGTGAGTACAGGTCAAAATTTCTACTCGCCTGATTGTATAGTCTGGGGCCTAGGACCCAACACTGGCGGGATGCAAAGGTTGTTCTATGACGTACCCGAACACATACGAGGTCTATCCTGCGGGATTTAGTAAGATGACATGGGGAGTATTCGAGATTTTTATGGCAATGAAGGATAGCCTGAAGTGCAAAAAGCTGGCGGACTGTAAGGACTCGGTACTCAGCATAAAGCTGATGTGTCGGGTAAAGGAAATGCTTTCTGTGGATCACTTTGATTACCGCTCTTTGCGCTCTCTCAAGCGGAAGTAACAGAAGGTAATAGACCTTAAGATACCAACCAATATGAACTATGAAGACTCAAAAATGTGAGTCCGTTGCATGCAGTCGACATCAATTACATGTTTGTCTTCGTAAAAAGAAGAAAGCTTGGGCACACGCAAATCATGCTGGTATAGCATAATGTGTACCAGTCATTTTGATCCTGACTAAAACCTGTGAGAAAACATAACAATACTAGGTACACTAGGGGTGAAGGTTCTGATTTACCTAAAGAATTTGTCCCTTTCATTTGCGCTGCGCCAGAGAGAAACAGACTATCATTTTTCGCTTAAGTTTTCGCGAGATTTCACGGTTTTTCCGACATAGAAAGTATAGAAATACCGTTACAATGTCTAATCCAGGTATTCGTACTAGAAAAGGTATGTGTCTAAATTAAAGCATTCACCCCATTTCTTTCCCGTGGGAGTCGTAAGAGGCGACTAAGGGACTCGAGGGTGTGTTTTCTAATTTTAGGCGATGGGCTGACAACCTGTCACTATAGTGATACACAATTTTCCGAATGACCCTCAAATATTTGTCAGACGTGGCGTAAATGTCCGTTTTTTGCGATCGTTTACGCTCTGCCTACCCCGCAAGGGATATAGGCGTGATGTGTGTGTGTGTGTGTGTGTGTTCACAATAAAACAATTTCAAACGGATTTAAGTTGTGTTTATTTTGGATTTTACAATTTGTGTGGGACCCGGACGTTACGCTAGGCAATTAAGAAATAGATGGCGGTAGAACAAAAATAATTTGTATTCTAAATAATGACGTCTAACACCTTAGTCATCCGTGACCACGGGCTCTGTAAAGAGCTCGAAACGTAGGAATTGTAAAATCCAATATAAACACGACTTAAATCCGTTTAAAATTGTTTTATTGTGATGAGTAATAGTTGTGCAAACTCAAGAAAATATTAAAGCATATTTTTTTTGTAATAACTTTAAAACTGTAGACATAAAGTTGAAAAAAGAAACAAATAGAAAACAAATTTTGTAACTGATAGGTATATGTTATCTGTTAGATCCTCGACAATCACATCTATGTTTTCAGAATTTTATGGCTGTGATTGTCTAAATAAAACTGGTTTAAAAATCTTGCTCCGGCTAAATCCTCGCCTTAATGGGTATGATTACTTAGACGGCGGTCGTAACACAACCATGTCAGAGGCCTACTAGTGGTAGTAGGGACTTCTGACATACCGACCTTAGTAGGGATTGGTAACACGTAACTATTGTCATTTCAGTTGCTGCACTGTACAAATTACATAACGGAGCAGTTTTAAAATTTGTGAACTCGGAAATCACGGAATTTCGTTTTATCCGGACGTTTTTGAATGACATTTGACTGCCTATTTCAGAAAATATCTACTCGGAATGAACGGTACTTTTTTAAACCTCACCCGGAAACTCAAAATGCAATCATGTCATTTGATTTACGATTTCTTTGCTGGAGATGAAACCTAGTACGAAAAGTTTCGATTTCAAATTGAAACATTTACCTTTTAACCCAGAATTTCCTGGATAATATAAACATTAAAAGCCATATCAGTCCACTGTTGGGCCTGGACCTCGACCTATCGAGGGGTATTATTCCTTAGTAGCTTTCTACTACATCAACGGGTAGAAGTGGGGTGAAGTTATTCTAAGCCGGTACTACAAGACAACAACAAGTTTCCTGGATATCTAGACATATTTTGCTAAAGCGGACATGAAAATACTTTTAGGAAACTCAACGACATCAGAATCGGTATCCCACACGAAAAGAATGAAAGCACAAAATCAAGTACATAACTTTTTCAGCAAATACCTTTTTCCCTTTCTAATAAATCGTGACCTTACGTCTTTTTTCATGCATAATTGACTTTATATTTCGTGTCATACGCCGAGGAAAGAGAATAAAGATTCGTGCTCATTTATATTTTAACTTCGCATTTTATCACCTTCCACCTCTGCCTCTCGTCTCGTTAACGCATGGCAACGCGCATAATAAAGGGGGCTTTATAATGTACGATCGGCAATTGGAGGATATTTTATAGCACGTTCACACAATACTAATATGGGCAGGGAAATAGTAAGGGAAGTGGGCAGCGTGAATATGTAAACGGGTTCTGCTCGCAGACGGGTGATCAGCTCCGCTAGGTGGGAACTTTTTCACCCAATTCCCAGGTTTAGGGAACCGGGTTCACTAGTGCTCTGGCAGCGTCACCTCCCAATCTTCTTGTTACCCTCCTGCAGAAATGCAGGACATCTTTTAGAGATATGTTAGCTAAGTCTTTTTCTTCAAGCTTGTCATAACCTAAATATTCCCATCTTGGCAGCGAGTAGCTTGGACACTCAATTGTCATTCTAATGGCTTTAAAAAATATATAGATACATACATACATACACATGTCTGACAAATATTTGAGGGTTATTCGGAAAATTGTGTATCGCTTCAATTGTCATTCTAATGGCAATTGAATGGCAAAAAATTTAAAATCGTGGCCCTGACTATTTCATCATTATACTTTCTGAGATACATTTGCGGGTAGCTCACGGATACGCAATGTCAATCAGAACACTTTAAAAAACTTCATGACAGGTATTTTTAAACTTATGGCGGGGAACAAGAAGTGATGCCAATAGGCATGATAGGGGGTTCCAGGTGGTGTCGGGAAAAGGGTATTTACCCGCCTGGCCGGGTGTTGTGGCCAGGGGACCGACTGGTCCACCTGGATAGAATTGGAAGTTGTATATATGCGTTGCCCGGCGAAACACTTTGATACCGCGGTTCAGGTTCTTTGTTTCTCTGCACAACTGTCACGTGGCGCCATCTTGCGGGTAAACTTCTGTTGCGTCCTGCTTGCTCGTGAACCACTTTGAGTGAGCTTCTTGTCGAAGCTACCAGAGGTCGCTACAAATTGTAAAGTCGACTAAAACAGAACACAGCCTTAGTAGAACATTGTAAAGAGGCTTCTACACTGTTCGCGCAATACTCTACAATCGAGTCAATTACACCCGCGAAAGGCACAGTACAGAACTCATTACATGGATATGTTCAGAACACAGGGCCGGATCAAGGTGAAACAGTAATAAAACAGTTGCGTCATTCGTGTGAATGTGCCTCCTGACTCCTTTAATTAATAAGGTGTTTATAAGAAGAATTTTAAGGAGAGTTTACAAAAGGAATTTGAAAAAACATTTACATTTTTAAATTATTATTTGATTAATAATCATTGGGGGAATTGTTTGATAAAGTCGTACTTATTGGAAACCGCCTGCGGAAAGTTTACATTGTATAGCACATTAAGGCGAATATACTCGTGAACGGCTTTGACAGTAACGCCACTCCACAAAAAAAAACATCTTTATACAAACCAACCATCACAATGTCCGTTGCTCAAGTATTTAGTATTATCCTTATGTAGGTAAAAGTAGACCCTGCAAACTCAATGAAATATTCGCTGTAATTAAAGTTAAGGCAATTAATAACAAAAGTGACCGTTTTTAGGCACTTTTTGCTATAACCTAATTACAGCGAATATTTTTTTGAGTTTGCAGGTTCTAATTTTCCTTAAGACTTGAGCAAAGGACATACATATATATATACATACACCAGCCTGCAGTCCGCTGCTGGATGTAGGCCTCCCCCAGCAAAGTAGATTGTTTGTATAAAGAGACCACATTTTTTGTGAAGTGTCGCCACTGTTGAGGCTGTTCACGGCCTCACTCACATTGAAAAATAAATTTCTTTACTATTTATTTAACGTGTTGTCAAAAAATAAAATTTTAAGCCTTTTTCTTATCGGATAATACCTTAATTTACAAAAAAAAGGTAATGGGGACATCTAACGATTAATACTTTTGAATTGTTTCCCGATTTTTGAAAAACGATCCAAAACGCACGTACTAGGATCAGATCGGCGACGTTCTTAAAGAAAGGTCAGGTCAGGAGTACCCTAAATCGACGAGTATGAAAAGGTTGATGCATGTTGCATGTGTGTCAGGACCGTATCAAGTGGAAAGATATAGTCTCTGCCTACCCCTATGGGAAAGAGGCGTGATTATATGTACGTTATATGTATGAATGTATAAATTAAGACTATTCTACTTTTTAATGAACACTGCTTGGATCACTATGCAAATGAAGATACTTAGTAAAATGCAGATAGTGCGCAAAGATAATCAATCCTCAAGCCGCTACTTTTAAGGCATACAGGCTTTTCTTTTTAGGGCCGGACGTTCAATTTGGGGCTTGTAAATCAACACCTGACTATTTCGTGGGAAGCTGGTTGTCACCCGGAGAAGTTTGTGTGGTTGTTCAAACAATTGCGCCCTTGGGGCGCGAGTGGGCTTACGAGTTGTTCTGGGAAGGACGAATTGAACTGAATCTACCCGGCACGTGCCCGTAGTTCCGAAAATGAGGGACCTCCGCGCCCCCGCCGGCGGGGGGCGGGGGGGGCGTCGGTTGCTTGAAGAGCAAGTGGAGTGTGATCTTCTTGCAATGGCTGCAACAGCGGCTACTGTGTCATCATCATCCGAAAGGACGTGTCTAGGACAGCGTTCAAAACGTGAGGTTGGATGGGGGAAGTAGTTGGACGCGGACGCACATTCGACGAATGTTTCTTGAAGGAAGTTGTTCAGTTTTTGTATGTTTTTTATATCCTATCCTATCATATACGCACGTACGTACCATAAGCCAGAGCAGCATTTAATTATCAATAAAACTAGCTTTCCGACCTGCCGATTTATCTGCAGCCGTTTTTTGTTTTCCCGTGGGAATGGTATGTTTTCCCGCAGTAAAAATTTGCCTATATGTTATTCCGGGTTACACTGTACCTGTGTTCCAAATTTCATCAAAATTCGTCAAGCCGTTTGAGCGTGAAGAAGTAACAAACAAAAATACATACACACAAAGTTTAGGATTTATAATATTAGTACGGATATATTTTTTAAGCAGACCACACTAATTCGGTTTAATTTTGTTATGAGGGCATAAAATATTAATTATTAGAAACTTTCACACCTGAGTACATACCAGTTATGATAAAATTCAAGTCCCAACCCGGGCATATTTTTAAAAGGCCACACTTGACGTTTATTTGCTATTTTATTTTTTGTAATTTAAAAATGTAATATGGTTGGTGATAAAATATAGCTCCGAATAAAGGTATTTCGTCCCATTTTTATTCTTAATCTATGACCCAAGGTTTTGTGGGTAAAATTGCTCTGTAGTTGAAACGGTGTAAGTATAAAATGTACACATTAAATAAATATGGCTTCGGACAGTGTATTTAAATTGAAGATTTTGTTTCTGTAGTAAACCTACATCAAGCTTGACACTGGCCGTATTGCCTTTCTTGGTGAACGACATGTGATTTTAAACTGTCGTTCCCTTTTTCTTCCTGATCATCAAGTGTATTGTGTGAATTTGTGCATTATAAAATAATTACAGTCCGTCGAATAAGTCTTTCTATAGTGGCTGAGCTTTTAAAGATTCTATCAGTTTCATCTTAATGGTAAAACAACTATCTGCCGTACCTTGTATATTTTACTAGCGCCATCTAGGTTGTCAAGTACTCATGAGTGAAGCGCACGCGTCTCATTAGCTCGGTCTGGGTCTCGACGTAACGAGCCGCGTCTTAATTGTGACTGCGCACTTATACTAGTTTAATGTTCTATAGGCATCTCCAGTTACGCATGTAAAGGATCAATATATACTGGTCATTTTCATGTAGTGTATGTAAAACCAATGTATTTTTAATATCATATTTGAAGAATTCAAAATTCTGCGACAGGTAATAATAAATGATAAAAATAAATATCCTGCACATTTTACACAGCGCCATCTAGCCCCAACTATGCAAAGCTTGTATTAGAGACATAAAAAACACCCACACAAATATTTGTGATGTGTGAGGGTCGAACCCACGACCAAAGGCGTGTCGGGCAGGGGTACTATCCACTACGGCAAGGTGTATGACATTTTAGCTTAAATCAGATCAGATTTCTTTTAATAGTGTTTAGGGTTGTAGCACGACGCAGCGTGACTTTACTTATAGTGCGGAAAAAGAATCCTTCGAAGAAGTACCTCGAAGTTCTACGAAAGTATTACGACGCTTCTACGAGAATGCTACACGCAACGCTACGGTGCGGCTACGGGTTACTACGAGGACTACGAGGGCAACCGTTGAAGGATCATTTTACCCTTTTACCCTGTTTTAGTCTGCTTTTGTGTGGTAGTAAAAAGATTTTATACTATACCATGATATACTTACCGATTCTAATAAAAATTTAAAACTACCAGCACTTGTATAAGCTAGCAATTTTAGACAGTTCTTTTCAGAATATTGCACATATCACTCTCAAATACAAATATTTGATTCAATCAAGCACTTGTTTTAATACGAGCGTATCGAATAATTAATTCGCTGCAACTAAGTATCTTAGTAAAAATAAAACTGTCTAATTCCAAGCTAAACTCCTGCAGTGGAAGCGATTTACACAGGTAAATTTCGAACAAAATACCAGGAGTTCAACTGGAGGCAGACAATGGCTGCGTTACGCAGCGCTAAATAGCATGTACGCTGCACAATATAGCAGCGCATACTATGAATTAAACGTGAACCTAAATCTATTTAACTTAATTAACTAAGTTGATTGAAATTGGCAAATGATGTGTTCCAACCCTTACATAACTCAAGTCGGTAGTAAATACCGTCTGCCGATCTGGCGTTACGTCACACGTATTAGCACTAGATTATAAGTAAGTACCTCCAAATTATATCACCCCACGAATTCCGCAATTCGTACTAAGGAGTCACAATGATATGGTACAACAAATATGACTAAAGGGAACACACCATTAACACGAATAAACAGTTTTATACTAAACAACCAGGTTTAACACTTACAGTCACGTGCCGGCGCAAATGCATAAATACCCAACGGAGAAAGGAAGTTCAGGGAATGGATCAAATAGGAATTCCGTTGGTACTTACAGGGCTGGGTGGAAAAGATATCGACACCCAGCATTCCACTACAGCCTTGGCGCGTTATTCACTTCAAACCACTCACAGCTTCTGTTCGTATTCCACTTTGATATCAGTCATTACGCGTGACCCAACCCGAATTTGGGTCGTACAAACGCGAGCCGATATGGCCACTTGATGCCTATTCAATGCGACGCTCACGTGGAAGACGTCGAGACATCCAACAATCACTAAGCCTGGTATTCTAGTATAACCCAGGAGAACCGCAATAATACGATGCATCAACACGCGCGATCTCAAATTGAATCGTCCATTACACGCGGCATCACAAAACGCGTGGCGGGAAATCCGTACAAAACACAATACGTTCTCGTCCGAACGGTTTTGAGTGACTGAGTGCGGTGCAGAAATCACCGCTTGGCGTCTACCAGGCGGCCCGCGCGCACGCCGCCCTCGCCCCGCGAGCGAGAAAGGGACAACATATGCCCAGAGCGATGCGTGCGAAATCGCGGCGCATTCATAGACCGTCATTAATACCTAACTTACCCCAGCATAGCAACGCTAAATTAAACATTCACCCGCCCTAGGCCGAATCCCTTAGGCCTATTCACTACTGGGGAGACGAGATAGCGTTGCTATTGCTCGCTTAAGAACTGAATCCCCTACCTGAACTGTCGCGAGTCGAGGAGTGCCATCACTACCTGGGAACAAGTTGAGAATGCGCCCTCTGCGCCATCGCAGTGGCGGCAGGTTGGCATCCTTAACCAGAACGAGATCTCCGATGCGAGGGGGTTCAGTTCTGTCCGTCCACTTAAGGCGTTGCTGCAGAATGTGCAAATACTCAAGCGACCATCGCTTCCAAAAATTCTGAGACATTTGCTGCAGCAACTCATAACGCGTCAAACGATTGCTACTGACCTCTGTGTAGGGGTACTCTGGCAAGGCGTTAAGTGGTCGGCCAATTAAGAAATGCCCTGGTGTCAGGGCCTCCAGATCATTCGGATCTGAGCTAAGCGGACACAAAGGACGTGAATTGAGAACGGCCTCAATTTTACAAAACACGGTCGCTAGCTCCTCAAAGGTTAATATCGTTAAACCTATAACGCGCATCAAATGCGTCTTAGCGGACTTTACAACCGCTTCAAATATACCACCCCAGTGGGGGCATCCTGGTGGATCGAACACCCAGTTAATGCCCTGACGGGAGAGGCTCGTGCCGATAGCTTCCTCGTTTTCCGATAAAAACGTTATAATTTCTTTCATACATCGATCAGCGCCCTTAAAGTTGGTACCACAGTCCGACCTGATCAGCGCTGGTCGCCCTCTTCGCGACACAAATCTATCTAAAGCTGCTAAGAAAGCCTCCGTAGTGAGGTCGGCCACGAGTTCCAAGTGGACGGCCTTGGTTGCTAGGCACACAAACACGCACAAATACGCCTTGATTGACTTCGCGTTGCGAAGGCGTGATGCCTTTACCATAAAAGGCCCCGCAAAGTCCGTTCCCACACCCGCAAACGTCCAGGCTTCCGTCACCCGGTCCGGTGGGAGGTCTCCCATCTGAGGTTGCATTGTGGCTGCCTTCAACCGATAGCAAGGCAAGCACCGAAACACAATGCTCCGTACCGTACGTCGTCCAGACAAGATCCAAAACTCGCGCTGCAGAATAGCCAAAAGTGCATTGCAGCCCGCATGCGAGTTTTTCTGGTGACGATCCCTAACTATAAGTTCTACCAAAGGTCCCTTCTTTGGGAGTAACAGCGGATGCCGTGCTGAAAAGGGCAGGTTAGCGTTCCGAAGTCTACCTCCAACCCGGAGCATTCCATGCTCGTCCACGAACGGGTTGAGGCGCACAAGACCTCCCTTCAGCTTTCCACGGCCATCCCTGAGCAGCCTGACCTCTTCCTCAAAATGTTCCGCCTGGACGACCCTAACCAATAAACTTAGAGCCGCATTCCGCTCCGCAGGCGAGAGGACAGGTGCCAAGTTCCGTTCTGCTTGAGGTTTTCTACAGTTGTTCACGAACCGTTTGATCCAACCTGTCACCCCTAGAAGTTTGTCGAGGGAGCTGTATCGTTCCAGCAAGAAAGCCGCACTAGGCTTAGGTACGATCTGCCCTACGTTCACTCGCAAACCTCGATCAGGTGGCCCAAGCGGCGACCCGCACTCATTGTATGGCCATCTCTCAGGTGACTCAGTCAGCCACTGAGGTCCCCACCACAGTGAGTGACCTACCAAATCAGGGGCCCTACATCCCCGTGAGGCGCAGTCCGCTGGGTTCTGTTCTCCCGGTACGTGTCTCCATACCAACGGAGTTTCCGATCCTTTAATCTGTGACACCCGATTTGCCACGAAAACCTCAAGAGTATGTACCGACGTCTGTAACCAGCACAGAACTATCCTACTGTCGGTCCATGCGTACACCGTTTCATCCAAAGTGATGGTACCGCGTAGATTACTAGCGACATGATGTAGCAAGCGCGTGAGAAGCGCTGCTCCCGCCAATTCCAACTTTGGAATGGTCCATCTTGTCCTAACCGGAGCCACCTTACTCTTGGCCATAACTAGACGCACGTCTACAGTTCCCGTTGAACTGACTGTCCGCAAATAGACAGCTGCCGCGTACCCTCGCTCCGAGGCATCACAAAACCCATGTAGGGTAGCCTTACATCCCACCGATGGGAGCAACTTGCGAGGTATGGCGATGCGTACGATCCCTGGTAAGGTGGTCACAAACTTGGTCCAATCATTCAACAGCTCTCCGGAGAGCTGGTCGTCCCAACCCAAGTTTGCTATCCACAACCTTTGCAAGAAGCACTTCGCCATGAACGTCACCGGTGCGATCCACCCGTTAGGATCGAAAGTTCTGGCGATCGTCGATAATACCGAACGCTTCGTCCAAGTCTTCTGCAAAAGGTCTGGCTCGATCTGATACGTAAAGACATCATGCGTTGGCCTATATTGCACCCCTAGGATGCTCAACGTATTTGGATTGTCCGGGTTCTCGAAAAGGTGCGGGTCCTGCTGGAACTCACCTGGCAACCCGGCCAGGAGCTCTGGACAGCTGGACAGCCATTTCCGCAACTCATAACCTCCTGATTCCATGATCGCGATCAGCTCGTCTCGTAGTAGCAGTGCTTGTTGCACGCTATCTGCACCCGTGCAGATGTCATCCACGTAGACGTCGCGATCCAGTACTGCTGCGGCCCGAGGGAATCTTACCCTTTCCTGTGCGGCCAACTCTCGCAGCGTGCGTACTGCCAAAAACGGACTTGGCTTCAGACCATACGTTACCGTGTTAAGCTCATAAGTGACCATCGGCTCGTCAGGGCTCTCACGCCACAAAATCAGCTGGTACCGACGGTCATCCGGGTGTATAATTGTTTGGCGAAACATCATTTTGACGTCTGCGACGAACGCTACTTGGTGCAACCGAAAATCTGTGAGGATGTCCACAATGTCCCGGTTCAACTTGGGACCCGCGTGCAGACACTGGTTCACAGACACACCATTCGATGTAGGAGCAGAACCGTCAAACACTACCCGTATCTTCACCTCCGGTGACTTCAAAACAGCCAGGTGTGGTATATAGTAATGCTCGACACACCTCCAATCTATGCTGGACACCGACATGTGGCCTAACTCTAGGTACTCCCTCATGAATTCGATATACTTCTGCCGAAGTGCTGCATCTCGCTTCATCTTTCTCTCCATAGCCAGTAGTCTCCGTTCCGCGATCTGTCGCGAACTACCTAAGGAGGGGCGGTTTGGGAGAAATGGCAGCCTGGTAACAAACCTACCTGACGAACTTCGTGCAGTGTTGTACTGATAGAGCAGCTCGCACTCGTCATCCTCTGGCTTCCGTCTATCCGCTGTGGGTGGCTCCTCAGACTCCCAAAACCTCTGCAGCACCTCCGACAACACACTACCATAGAGAACCGTATCGCCCTCTGGTAGGTCCTGAGGTCTCCAAACTGGGCCAAAAATAACATACCCCCCTGTGGTATCAACGGCCACTAAACCAGTTTGCTGAAGTACCCGTTTTCTGCCACACCAGAATCTCCCGAGGACGTCTGACCCGAGGAGAACGTCCACCGTACCAGGAGTATCAAATTCAGGATCAGCTAACTCTAAGCCTGTGGTTAACCCTCGTACCGTTGACGGTAACCGAACCTGAGGAAGTTTCCCTACCACTTCATCCAGCACCACTGCTGAGGCATGATAGCTGACCCCTGTACCTGTATTACCTAATGTGAACTCGAAGTTCACCTGACCCCGAACGTCAGGCACATCTACACCTCCAATACCTACAGCCCCATCCGTTGTGGGCCTTATATTTAAGCGTAGCCTACTCACCAGCTTACTAGACACAATACAACCCTGAGCCCCTGTATCTAACAAGGCTCTTACCTGTATGCTGCGGCCACCGTATCCCCATACCCAAATCATTGCCGTAGGCAACAATACTGTAATTGGCCGGGGGGCCGAAGCTGGCGTGTAGGCGGCGATTACCTAGCAGGAATCTAAGCGCGGAGTGTCCGCGTCCTGCGGGGGGGTCCCCTCTCTCCGTACACCTTCGAGTGGGTCCCACTCCTGCTGATAGGGACCTCTGGTCCTGTACGCCGTGGCTGGCAGCCTATAATAACCCTGCGGCAGGCGCGCGTACCGTGGATGCGCCTGTAGCCGCGGGTGCTCAGCCAAGGGGAGAGGCATGCGTGGGTCATGAGACCTCACCATGTTGTTCAGTCCCGCCGAGTACTGCATGTACTGGCCCTGGTATTCGCACCCGCCCGTAGCATCACGTACTTGTGATGGGTGCCCCTGACCTTGGACCTGTGACCACCTACCCTGTCCCGGCACCTGCTGCCGAGGTGGTGACTGTCTCGCGCGTGGTGAAGGGGGCATCACCTGCTGATGTCCCTGGCCTCGTCCCTGAAACCCTGGTGGAAGAGGACTCCTCCTTGGAGGGGGTGGGGAGCGTTGCTCCCGTCTAGGTAGGGCAGACTCCGTCCGCTGACCCGCGTCAGCTCTGCCTCCGTAATCTCCGCTGCGGTTCATGCATAGGAGCTGATGGTGGGCACCCTGGCAGTACCTGCAGTTGGTGCTTGATGGGCACTCTCGCACCTGATGCGGCCCCATACACCTAAAGCACCAACGCCGTTGCTGCACCACACCACGACGTTTCTGCACCCGCTGTGCAGCGAACTCCTCACACGCAGTCACCTGATGCCCCGCCTCTCTGCAGTAGGCACACCTCGATTCCAAATTAGCGACATTGTATCGCCTGGGTGGCCTACTCTTACCGTCTCGCGCCTGTGCACCCGGCCGTTCCGGGCGGCGAGCGGCCGCAGACTCCGCGTGAGGCGACTCTCCAAATTGGGCATCTACCCGCCTGCACTCGGCCTCGAGGAAGGACTTGAGCTCCTCGAAGGTCGGGAGGTAATCAGATGTCTTACCTCCGTGTGACTGTTCAAAACGAGCGGCCATGTCGCTCGGCAGGCGGCGCAACAACGTGTGGACCAGGATATAATCATAGCCTGACACCGGCATCCCCTGTCTCTCAAGAGCGTTCACTGCAACGCAGACAGGGTTGAGGACCTTGGCCCTGAGGTCCGTCCCTCGTGTGATGGTCGGCACGGTGAGCCACTGTTCCAGGAGTTGGTCAATCATGAGACGTTTGTTGCTGTATCTCTCGATCAGCAAACCGCGAGCCGTCTCGTAACTTGCATCATCGACTGGTAGATGCTTTACCAGCTCATGGGGCTCACCTTGCAGCTTGGCCATCAATTGTGCCATTTTATATGCCGGCTGCAAGTCAGTGCGGTTATGAATCACACTGTCAAACAGATCCTGGAATCGGGTCCAATCCGTGTAGTCCCCGTGGAAGACCGGAATCGCCACAGCCGGCAGGGGCACTTGCACCCCCGGTCCCCGCGGACCATGGGGTGGGTCCGGCTCCCCAGCTCTACGCCTGGTGATCACAGCAGCCGCCTGCTGGATCTCCTGCCCCATCTCCATGCACTGGGTCACATTCGTCCGGACCGTAAGTTTGACCTCCTCATCAGGCGTCCCATCAAATAACTCCTCGCATCCAGTGAGGCAATCCAACACCTCCGCGACCCGTTCGTCAATCCGTTGCGCACAAGCGATGAGTGCGTCCTCTCGGTCCCCGCGACCGACCATCGCCTGCTTAGTCGCGAACCAAATTAGGTGCGTTCTAATTTTTGCCTGAAGCTGTGTAATTGTGGGAGCCATGGTACCAACCCAAAGTAACACCGAACCTTACAATAAAAAACAATAATAGACAATCGGCCCTGATCCTACCGTTAGGATATCCGCACAGGGTAAACACAACGATAATAACAAGCAATTCACTAATTGATTGGCCCTGATCCTACCGATAGGATATTCTACACAGGGCACACACTACAATCACAATAAATATTTTTTTTTTTATGTAGGTAGATTAAAAATCTTATACTAAAATAATCTTAAATCTAGTGGTTTTCTGAACCACGCTCTGCTACCAAAAATTGTCTAATTCCAAGCTAAACTCCCGCAGTGGAAGCGATTTACACAGGTAAATTTCGAACAAAATACCAGGAGTTCAACTGGAGGCAGACAATGGCTGCGTTACGCAGCGCTAAATAGCATGTACGCTGCACAATATAGCAGCGCATACTATGAATTAAACGTGAACCTAAATCTATTTAACTTAATTAACTAAGTTGGTTGAAATTGGCAAATGATGTGTTCCAACCGTTACATAACTCAAGTCGGTAGTAAATACCGTCTGCCGATCTGGCGTTACGTCACACGTATTAGCACTAGATTATAAGTAAGTACCTCCAAATTATATCACCCCACGAATTCCGCAATTCGTACTAAGGAGTCACAATGATATGGTACAACAAATATGACTAAAGGGAACACACCATTAACACGAATAAACAGTTTTATACTAAACAACCAGGTTTAACACTTACAGTCACGTGCCGGCGCAAATGCATAAATACCCAACGGAGAAAGGAAGTTCAGGGAATGGATCAAATAGGAATTCCGTTGGTACTTACAGGGCTGGGTGGAAAAGATATCGACACCCAGCATTCCACTACAGCCTTGGCGCGTTATTCACTTCAAACCACTCACAGCTTCTGTTCGTATTCCACTTTGATATCAGTCATTACGCGTGACCCAACCCGAATTTGGGTCGTACAAACGCGAGCCGATATGGCCACTTGATGCCTATTCAATGCGACGCTCACGTGGAAGACGTCGAGACATCCAACAATCACTAAGCCTGGTATTCTAGTATAACCCAGGAGAACCGCAATAATACGATGCATCAACACGCGCGATCTCAAATTGAATCGTCCATTACACGCGGCATCACAAAACGCGTGGCGGGAAATCCGTACAAAACACAATACGTTCTCGTCCGAACGGTTTTGAGTGACTGAGTGCGGTGCAGAAATCACCGCTTGGCGTCTACCAGGCGGCCCGCGCGCACGCCGCCCTCGCCCCGCGAGCGAGAAAGGGACAACATATGCCCAGAGCGATGCGTGCGAAATCGCGGCGCATTCATAGACCGTCATTAATACCTAACTTACCCCAGCATAGCAACGCTAAATTAAACAAAAACAATCACTGGACAGATCTTAACCAGTGCTTGGGCTCTTATAGCCCAGTATGGCTAGCTTAACATCTTTAAAAAATACTAAAGTCGTTTATTTTAGGCTTATATTTCCTGGACCATTGGCCAAACTTAATTTATAATTTTGTTTCATTTTAGATATATGCTAACATTCTTTCGTTTGCAGTGGATATGATCGACACAACCTGGGTTTGTACACTGCATTAGCTATCACATTTGTTTATTTTAGGCTTATATTTCCTGGACCATTGGCCAAACTTAATTTATAATTTTGTTTCATTTTAGATATATGCTAACATTCTTTCGTTTGCAGTGGATATGATCGACACAACCTGGGTTTGTACACTGCATTAGCTATCACATTTGCAATACTGGTACATATTATAATGTTAATTGACTTACCCCTTAAATTTTTTTGTTAAATAAACGGGCTACCAGACATTAAATCTAAAATTTACGCATTGGCAAGAATGACACAAAATGTAATATTTGCTTTTTAGACAAGCATTACGCAATCGTACAAAGAATAAGAGACTTTAGAATTTTTATAAGTTATGCCCTCAAACATTGCCAGCCGTACTGGACTATTAGCAATGGTAAATAAATCACTAGATGTACTCGTATTGAAACAAGTGCTTGATTAAATCATATATTTATTTCCGTCAGTGATTGTAATTTGTGACACGTGTACAAAAAAAACTCTGTGCTAAGGTTTTTCTGAAGTAGGCTGGGCATACTTCGAGCCGATTATAAGCCAATCCGTCCAATTATTAGGATGCATTGTCAAGCCAAAGCCAAAAAACAGCCTGTGGCTTACTGTTACGACCGCTATGTGTGACAATGACCGAGATCATCGGCTTATGAAACATGGGCTATAGCCCAGTACGGCTAGCCTTTCATGTTTTTAAAATATTAAAGTTCTTTATTTTTGGCTTGTAGTTTCTGGGCCATTGGCCGGAACCAATTTATTATTTTGGGTAATTTGGGGTATATGCTAACGTACTTTTGTTTACAGTGGATAGGGACGACTCAAACTGGGTTTTTACACAATACTATATTTTTAATATCAAATTATAAACCCGTAAACTTTTTATTTAATAAATTTGTGACCATATTGAATCGAAAATTTACATATATGTATATATCACGCCCACAATCCCTTACGGGGCAGTCAGAGCGCAAACGGCTGCTACAAACAGATATTTACGCCACGTCTGACAAATATTTGAGGGTCATTGGGAATATTGTGTAGCACCATAATGACAGGTAGTCAGCACATCGCCTAAATTTGTAATACACACCCTCAAGTCCCTTAGTCGCTTCTTACGACACCCAAGGAAAGAAATGGGGTGATGCTATTCTAAGCCGAAAATTTACATAAGTAATCGATAAAAATGACACAGAATGTAATATTATTATGCTTAACAGACACACATAACGTTATCGTACAAAGATTAAGCGATTTTTGTAAGTTATGACCTCAAATAACGCCAGCCGTACCGGACTACTGCAGGTACTATAAAGTCATGTTATGCTTAACCTACTTTCAGTACTACACCACCGACCGACATTGACTAAAGCGTTGAAACGCACCTGCGGATTGTGAAATTTTGCGGAAATTTCTGAGCATTTGAATTATTTTTAAACATTATATCAAATATTTTCTGCGCGAATTTAGTCATGTGTGTCATAGCTACATACACATGAGTCTACTGACGGCCGATGTGGCGCAGTGGTAGTGCGACTGCCTGCGACGCAGATATTCCGAGTTCGATTCTCGGTAGGACACTCACAAAGTTGATATTAATCACTTTTTGAATTTGTTCCCGATCTGGTTACGACAATGCAGGGTGAACCGCCTGGTGCCTATGTTATGAAACTACAGGCTACAAGTCTACAGGTGAAATTTTTAGTACATTGCGTAGCCGGTTCATATTCCTGGTATCATTATGTCTAACCGACTGCGCAATGAACATCGAATTTCACCTGTAAAATTGTAGCCTGTAGTTTGATAATATCGGGTACTGATTGTCCGAAAAGAAATGGTTCCGTGCTTCGGAGGGCACTTTAAACCGTCGGTCCCGGTTGCTGTCTATGATTACTTAGATGGCGGTCGTTACACAACCATGTCAGAGGCCTACTACTAGTAGTAGGCGGTTGAACAAATCTGACACCAGGGTTCATCGTGTCGTTGGACGACTCTGTGTCCCACACGAAAAGAGAAGAGATGAGTCTTCTCTTGCTCTCAGTCCGTAATTTGATACAAGGTGTAAGGGAATACTTATATGGTGCCTTTAGATCGTGAAACTGAACAACTTCCCATAAATAAATATTTCAGGAAACATCAAAATATACTTGACTTCTCGTAGTAAATAGAGACAGCTGATTGTGATTTTCTGTGGGAGGTCGATTTTTATTTGTCTTTTCTTGACATATGTTTCTACGGGAAATTTGTTCAGTTTCATGGTCTGCATGCACCCTATCAGTATTCGGACCTTAACACCCCGTATATATAAACAATGCCAAAGATGTTTATCTTCGATTTTACATATTTTATGTCATTTAAGTGTGTTGCTGAGCGTCAACCGCCATGTTTCAGCAATTCGAAACAATCAATTTAAAAAAGAAATTAAGAAACACACACATATCACGCCTATTATCCCTTGCAGGTGGAGCGGACATTTACGCCACGTCTGACATGTATTTGGGGGTCATTCGGAAAATTGTGTAAACGTAGAAAATTAAGCAAACGTAGTCAAAATCTCTTCTCCATTCTCGGTCCTGTTTTACCACGTAGTCGTTAGGCAAGGTGTGCTCAGTATTTAGGGGGTATGTGGAAAACTTTTTTAGTGGTGCAAAGATTTTCTCGTTTTGTCATAATTTTCCTTCCTGCACCTAGTAACGGGAAATTGCCCAAAAAGTGCAGAACAGTCATAAAAAGTGGCTAAAGTATTAATACTTTAGAGGGAAATTATGTAACACAGGTTGTTCCACTTGTCGGCCGTCGCTGCGTATTTTTCAGACCATACCGCATGCGTCTGCCAGACGAAACGAAATTGCGAATTCGGATATAATTCCATATGGAAAAATATTACGCACCGTAACCGTATATATATGGCTACGGTGCGTTACGGATGCGTCTGTCAAGTCGTCTGACAGACGCCACCATAAAGATTATGATGCGTACTATCAGCAGCACTTAACACTGGTTGCTTTTAATAAAAATATATTTAACTTTTGAATTATAAAATGACTGTCTCTTGTTCGTTAAATAATTAAATTATAATAAATAAATATCCTGGAAATTTCACACAGCGCCATCTAGCCCCAAACTAAGCAAAGCTTGTACTATGGGGACTAGAAAACTGATATTAATACTTCCTTTTTTGTTAATAAATAATAATACATACAAAACAAAGAAAACACCCAGACACAAAACTAACCTGGAGTCTACGGGATTAAATAAAGGATTAAGTTTAGGTGAATCCCACACTATTGCGGACTGACGTATACGACTGTCAAACACCTTGGTCAAATCGCATGCGTTACAGTGTACACAATTCGAAATTTCCTTTTGTCTGGCAGACTAAAATACGTCTGTCAGTCCGTCATATTGGCAGAACCGCCTTATATGTATAAGGAATTTAAAAGTCGTAAGTAGGTTCAATAATTACAACTAATCCAATTTACAAAAATAGTTTAAATTCTAAATAAACACCTCTGACACCTTCGTGGCCACCGTAGGTATTATAAAATCCAAAATAAAACACAACTTAAATCCGTTTAAAATTGTTTTATTGTTACGAGTAAAATGTCGTTACTTCATTTACATTAATCACGCTTATATCACTTACGGGGTAGGTAGAGCGTTAAAACGGGTATTAACACCACGTCTGACAAAAGTTTGAGGGTCAAACTATGTATCACTATAGTGACAGGTTAACAGCCCATTGCCTAAAACTTCAATACACATCCAACACTCTTACACCCATGGCTAAGAAATAGGGTGATGCAATTCTAAACCGGCATCACACGGATTACTGGTAACTTCATTCTCTACCATAATTCACATTAGAAAAGCTTTACTCACGCCTACTTCTTTAATTCCACGACGTCGTCTTGCATGCCTTTGTCTTAACGAGTTTAAAATAAAAAATGGCGTCGTTAACCGCCGGTTTTATTTAAGTCTTTTAATTAAAGCGGCCGACTAATCCGCTGTTTTCCCCAAATTAAAAGCCAAACCGACAAAAGTACAAATTAATAAGAATCACCTAATGACCCGACATTTCTCTTTACTGGATGTTAGAAAAGTACGGTAACAGTGTAAAGGATGATTCATTTGTAAGTGTTTGTACATTTTTATTTATTAAGCTACTTTTTTTTTCTTTTTTTCGTGTGGGACACCGAGTCGTCCAACGACCCGATGAACCCTAGTGTCAGAGTTTTTCAACCGCCTAATAGGCACTAGTAGTAGGCACCTGAAATTGTTGAGTAACGACTGCCGTCTAAGTAATCATAGACAGCTACCGGGACCGACGGCTTAACGTGCCTTCTGAAACAAAGAACCATCTTTCTTTTCGGACTATCAGGTGAATCAGCCTGCAATGTCCTAACCAGACTGGGAACAAATTTACAAAGTGATAAATATCAACTTTGTGAGTGACCCACCGAGAATCGAACCCGGAACCTTTGCTCAGGCAGTCACACTAACACTGTACCAAATCGGCCGTCTACAGATATTATAGTACTATCGTACTATACTATATATTATGTCATCGAGACAAAACTTTACAAATACAAATACAAATCATATATTTTCCAACACAAAATACATAAAGTAATAAAAATATAAGCACAACATTCTAATATTTAACCTAGGTACACAAAAGTAAGTACAGCATGGAAAAAAGGTATGGGCACCGCGCAGTCCTGTTTTGAAGCGGTTTATGAGGTTTATCGAAGGCATATCACTGAATTTTATGTGTATGTATACTACGTTTAAACAAAAAAAAATAGTAGTATACCAATAGCTACTTGTAATAGTTCTCAACTGGCAGGACCCACTGTATCCGGTCAGAAATATTGCTGTATAAACCCAGTAGAAATACATTTTAGAACGTTTCATCGTTACAATGCAATTTCTTAGCTACCTATGCAAATCCGTACTAATATTATAAATCTAAGAGTTTGTGTGTGTGTATGTATGTATGTTTGTTACCTCTTCACGCTCAAACGGCTTAACCGATTTGAATGAAATTTGGAACACAGGTAGAGTATAACCCGGAATAACACATAAGCCACTTTTTACTGCGGGAAAACATCGATTCAATTTCTATTTCAATAGTCTTTTATTACTAAATAGTTTTTACAATTTTGCATGCGATTTATAATTATAATTCATTTACATTATATTATTTACACAATAAATAAACATATATTTTTTTATCAGATTAAATTAGGTTTTTTTTTTTCACTTTCAAAGTCTCATCCTCATGCTTTTGTGAATGTGCTTAAAAATTGGTTCATTCAGTCTGCCTGACCGGCATAGGCCTCCTCCATTTCCAAAACTGGAAAGTGGACAAGGGATGTAATACAGTGGTACCCAAGAAATGGAAAAAGAGGAAGAGGACGACCATATATAAGATGGGATGATGACTTAAAGAAAGTAGCAGGTTCGCAGTGGATGAGGAAAGCACAAGATAGAAAGACATGGAAAACATCGATTACCACGGGAAAATTAGTAGCAGCGGGTGAAACCGCTGGGCGAAAATCTAGTAATAAATATGAATGATGTATGTATACTCTGTTTGTAACGCGCTTTTATTTTGTCAACTTTGTAAAGGTACAAGTAAAAGTATGCAATCAAATCTTAGAACTTTTTTTACCAATTATTTAAAATTTAAGACAATATTTAGTTCCTCAACTGTAGAATACGATATGTGAGACTCCCGAGTGTGGGAGTGCTGTATTCTTTGATGTGGGACATGTTCATGATGCATCAGAACAAAGAGCTTTATATTTTTAGAATATATTTTTGTTTATGCCGTGTGATACCGACTTTGAATAACATCACACGATTTCTTTCCCGTATGTGTCGTAAAAAGTGACTAAGGGACTCTAGGGTTACATCTGCATTGCAATTTTAGGCGATGGACTGACAACCTGTCACTATCGTGATACACAATTTTCTGAACGACCCTCAAATATTTATCAGACGTGGCGTAAATGACCACTGTTGCTTGTTGTTGTTGTTGACTTGCATAATTTTCAAGCGCGGGCAGGATTTGAACCTGCGACTTTTGCATTACTTGTGGCAACGCCTCTTCCATCTGGGCTACCGCAGCTCGTTCCTTGCCCGCCAAATTTGCAAGTGTATTTTAATGCCAGTAACGCGTGGCACGGCTTTATCTACCGGGTTAGTTTTGTAACTAATACCAAGTTGGTATTCAAGGTACCTATTTACCGCTGTTACTTACCCTCAAGGCGTTTATGTAGGTAAATTATGTATGTATGTATTTTTGTCCAATTTAAATACACCCTTTACAGTCTTACTGCGCCCTTCAAGGAAAATGGTGAACCCCATTTGTTGAAGGTTGACATTCATTCCTTTTCAGTAGGTACTGGATATTTTGTTACCCTTTTATGAAAATGTATTTATTCTGATATGCATTAGCACTTAGCTAAAGTAAACGTTTCTTCGCCATTATATTTTATGCGAAAAGAATGACTGCGGTCGTGAAGCGGTTCTCACACATTTGCCGGTGTTTTGCCGGATCCGGATTATTGTCGAAAACAGTTTATTAAATCCCATAAAAACAGCGGGTAATATTATAGCGCAAGTAGCTGTATCAAATTGAGGTTGTCATAGATTGCCACAACTCCAATACCGTCCGGTAAGTGTGCGATTCATTCACAGAACAAAAAACTTGCGCGCGGTGACAGCGCATGACGTTACGGTTGGATTCACCTAAGGTGCTGCCACAAAGCTGATGTTAACATATTCGACATGACGTGTCAAACTCGAAGTTTGCAGCCGAATCGCTCTTGCACAGGTTAGCAACAGTATGCCGACCGATGTGGCGCAGTGGTAGTGCGACTGCCTGCGGCGGAAAGATGCCGCGTTCGATTTCCGGTGGCGCACTCACAAAGTTGATATTTCTCACTTTGAAAAATTGTTCCCAGTCCTGTATGGACATTGCAGGCTAAAAAATTTGATTGTCTGGAGAGAAAGATAGTTCTATGCTTTGGAGGGCATGTTGAGCCGTTGGTCCCTTTTGCCGCGCATCAGCCAAGCTCAATCCGCCTTTAAACTTGTCAGTTGTCACCGACTTTATACAAGCGCGCTACAATAATTATCATCGTAGATAGGTAGGAATGTATGTGCATAGAGTATGTATATACCTTTAATGGGAGATTGATATACCTATAGGGTGAAATTTTACTAGTAAAACTCAAAACGGGCTGATGACAAGGAACGACTTTCTCAAAGGCACATATGTTGAAATTTTGAGTTTCCATAGTAACTCAAATCATCTGATCGGCAATTTTGTATGGTAACTCATTTTTTTTCTCGTGTTTCGAGTTTCGACTAAAGTTCCTTGGGGAAAGGTGTTATCTTATCCCCAACCTGTCTTGAGTTATCGCTATCGGTCACTAGTAAAATGTCAACCAATATTCAGCCCCAAGCCATGCCGTTTATACCATTGTCATCATTGTTTGACAAGTATTACTAAAAAATCTTTTTAAACCTCACAAGTTATTAAAGTAAAATAAAAATAACGAGTTCTTTGAAATCAGGATTCTTTAAATCACTGTCTGCCATCAACAACCTTTGTCAATACTTTTGAAGAATTTTTTTTATTTTTATTGTGCTTTCTGAACGTTGGTATTTCAAAAAACATAATAGATAGCTAGGGCGAATATTGAATTCCAAATTATTTTACCTATCTATGAATCAAATATCTAGTAGGTAGGTACTTCATATAAGTATAACGGCCAAATATTATATCCGATCTTATTTCCATACAAATTCGGTAGCGTTTGGAAGCGTCTGTAAAACGACTTGACGCATCTGTTCCGTATTTGTATGGGAATAAGATCGGAATTTGCTATTTACTTTCGTCAGACAGACGCATGCGTTACGGTGCGTTAAAAATACATAGCGACGGACGACAAGTGAAAGAACCACTTTGAAGTTAAAAGTCAATTTCCTATTTGCTGTCTGATAAATATTGTACCATTTTTTTTGGAGCATAGGTCTACTCAACCGGTACGTTCACTTCAATAATTATCGGTTGATGTGGCGCAATGGTAGTTCCGGGTTCGATTCTCGGTGAGGCACTAACAAAGTTGATATTTATCACTTTGTGAATTTGTTCCCAGTCTGGTTAGGACATTGCAGGCTGAACCACCTGATTGTCTGAAAATAAAGATGGTTCCGTGCTTCGGACGGCACGCTTAGCCGACGGTGCCAGTTGCTGTCTATGATTACTTAAATGGCGATCGTTACACAACCACGTCAGAGGCCTCCTAGTAAGTTCTGACACTAGAGCTCATCGGGTCGTTGGACGACTCGGTGTCCCACACCAAAAGAAGAGGACCTCTATTATTATCACAAACACGATTTAATTTGGCGAAACGCACTTTGTTCTCTTGATATTTTGGGTTCTATTGTCCACGGAACTAGCAACTATGTACCCTAAGTACCTCATCAAAATTTTCCTGGTAGTACAAAACCCTTGTAAGTGCGTTGTAATCTACACTCATATTATAAAGACTTGATTTGATTGTTTGAATTAAATAGGCTCCAAAACTACTAGACCGATTTAAAAAATTCTTTTGCCATTAGAATTCTACATTATCCCTCATGAACAAAATGTCGCATTCCCGCGGGAAAACGGTTAACAGCGG
This sequence comes from Tuta absoluta, assembly GCA_027580185.1. Classification (NCBI taxonomy): domain Eukaryota; kingdom Metazoa; phylum Arthropoda; class Insecta; order Lepidoptera; family Gelechiidae; genus Tuta; species Tuta absoluta. The sequence continues at coordinate 4,333,348 of JAQAHW010000029.1, read as the reverse complement.
GTGAAACCGCTGGGTGGATCGCTAGTATCCAATAAAATAAATGTAAAGCTGCTGGTGTCAGCTGTAATTACGTACAAAAATGTAATGACCACACAAACAGGGTTTATACCACTACAAGCGCCAAAAAATGTGGCGCCACCAGTGCAAAAATAAACTTGTATCTAATCGATCAAAATATTAAATAAGACAGAATCAAAATACTTAGTCCTATATTTTGAGTTAGTTAAATATTTTATCGTCACTCTTCGGATTACAAATTCTAAAACAGTTGTACTGTCGTGTTATCTAGGCTCCGAGAGGCACCGGCGCTCAGGGAGCCAAGGTAACCGCAGGTGAATACTTATAGCTAAGTATTTGTAGAGTGGTCTCGCGAACACGAGTGCCTGTGACCCCGGAGGGCGTGAGTGAGTAAGTGTGGGTAGAGTGTCCTGTGTGTAGGCACCCTAGCAAGCCTCGCGCCCGCACGCTAAGTGAGGGGCCGAGGGAGTAAAAGAGGGAACGTAAACGATAAGGCTTTATTAAAGAATTAACAGATAACCACCTCCTGATACGAAAACCAAAATTATAACCTGGCCACTCACACAGAAGGTAACGGCGGCGCGTCCAGCGCGAGGAGCGCCTTCGCAGCAGCTGTATCTTCAATCCGACGAGGCGTAGGCGCTTGAGGGGAGACTTTTAAGCTTCCGTCACTTGAGGGGAGACTTTTAGGACTAAAATAGACTGTTACAGTGGTTACTCAGTGAGAGACTATACTGGGAGTCTTCGAGATCACAACTTAGAGTCCAGACCAAAACTCATCCCCTAGCTGCTTGACGTGGCTTTTATACCCTCGTCTGACGCTGACTGTCACAGTCTTCATTTCGATAGTCATGTTCATTTCCAGAAGCTTCGATGACGATCGCGCTCTTCATTTCGATCGTCATCCTCTTCGGTTCTAGAATCTTCGACGATCGTCGACCTCGTCAGCCGTCATTTTGAGATCATGGAACTTGTCAGTGGCCAGTCGTCGCTGTCCATGGAGATCTGTTGGCATCTCATGTTAGCTTGATGATGAGGTGGTTATGAGGATGGCTCCGAGGCACGCTGGAGGGCTCGGGACCTCAGTTCCTCCGGAGGGAGAGGGAGAGGGAGAGTGCCAGGCGTAGTAAATTTAGATACAAGTACCAGGAGGTCAGAAAATACGAAGAGGTAGATCAATGTATAATAACTTTTTAGTAGAAAGCTACGCGGCTCTATGATGTATAGATAGCCGTCAACTTTGAGAGGTTGACATAACATCAAGAAAGTAAACAAACAAATTGATAAAATAAAATGGATTTCAGGAAATATTTAGAAAAATGGTAGTAATTGTAGCAGAATGCTACATTTCCCCCGCGACCCCGAGAAAATTTTTGCTGTAACAAAAATTTTGAGGTTATGAGCAGCTACCTTACCTAGCATAAATTTACTTTCAGGCTTCACCATTCATTCATACATCCAAAGTTTGGGGTAGGGCTCACATTCAATGGCTCCTACTCCAAGGTATGCTGCTCTCTGAGTATACCTCAGTTAATGACGCAAGGCTTGTTTTAGGAGTTGTCATCCGCTCCAGCTTAAAACCCACATGGTAGTGTTAAGGCTTATTTAGCGTGTCACTAGCCGCACGTGTAGAGTGTAGTAGTGTAGGCTTATTTTACGTGTCACAATCCGCACGAAGAGGTATGAACCTTAGCTCGAGTGGGGATAGAGATGACCCAACAGGTAAGGAACATTATAATAGACCCATTTAGTAAGAGTCTTTTAGGAGAAAGGGTATAAAGAGAGCCCTTTAGAGTAGTGGAGGTTTTAGAGTCAGGTTCCTGGACTAAGAGCCCAATGAAGTAGTCCGAAGAAATTCAGCTAGGGATTTTGTAGTAGAACCGAAAGGCTTTGACTGGCTTATGAGCCTAAGTTAAAGGGTTGGCTTCGCTTTGGCCGAAATAGCGATGCCATGAGGGTGATGAGGTATAAAAGGAAATATTTACAAAGAAAAGAGTGAAATGCCTTAACTCAGTTTAGACTTTAAAGTCTTTAACGTGCCATTTGGCTCTTACACCGTTTGGGTCCTCCAAGAGGTAAACGAGTGGCGATATCTTTTGTATCACTCTGCATTTGATATACCTTGGGGCGAGTTTAGCTGAAAAGTATGAGCCTGCGTTACTAAGGGCGTAGTTTTTCCGCCAGACGAATTCGCCAACATTAAATTCCTTGAAAGGATGTTTCAAGTCGTACCGAGCAGCGTTCCTAGTGTGGGCTATGTAAAGTGACGTCTGGACCCTATCGAATATGTTGGCCAGCAGGCCTACGTTATTCGCGTATATGTCGCGAGGTAGCAGAGTTATTTCGTCCAGATTGTGTGTAGGTGTGTAGAGAGAACCACATGTGACGATTTCTCGTCCGTACACTAAGAAAGATGGGGTGAATCCCGTTACGGCGTTGACTGAATTATTCATGGCATTCTGAATAATTGGTAAATGAATGTCCCAAGAGCGGTGATCTTCGTTTACTAGTGATGCTAGTGCTGTTATGATGGTTCTGTTATATCGCTCTGTGGGGTTTACTTGTGGGCAGTAGTGAGGTGAGTAGGACGGGAAGGGTATTTTGTACTTTGTTATTAGGTTATTGAACTCCCTAGACCGGAATTGAGGACCGTTGTCCATGATTATGGTCTGTGGGATGCCGTGGACGAGAAACACAAAGTTTTCGAGGTTACTTATGATGTTTGATGCTAGAGCGCGTTTAAGTGGAAAAAGAAGGCAGTACTTAGTAAAACAGCAAGTGACGACGAGGATGTGCTGGTTGCGACGTCTCGACATGGGTAAAGGGCCTATCAGATCGAGAGATATGCATTGGAAAGGCCTGGAGCAGATTCTTGGTTTGCCCATAGGGCCGTAAGGGGAGTGATTAGAATATTTGTAGGCCTGGCAACGTTCACAATGTGAGATAAGTTTGGTTATGTCTTTAAACATACCTGGCCAGTAATGTGTTAAAGATAGCTTCTTAAATGTTTTGAAGACACCTAGGTGTGGCTCGGAGGCTGAGCCGTGGCAGTTTCTTATTAGATTTTCTCTATCTGGAGGGGGTGGAACCTCTTTCCATGAGAAGTCATCTTGTATACTGAATGGTGAAGTGATGTGGCGAAATAGTTTGTCATCACTGATCATGTAGTTTGGGTATGAGTCGGGGTTGCTACGGCAGCACTGGACGAGTCTGTTGTACTGCTCGAGCTCTGTGTCAGGGATAGGTCCTGAGATAGGGGCGATGTGAGTGAGAGTGCTGGCAGGTTTCGGAGTTCGAGAGAGCAAGTCAGGTACAAGGTTATCCTTACCTTTCTTGTGTTTTAATATAAAGTTAAATGATGAAAGGCGTATAGCCCATCGGGCAAGTCTCCCGGATGGGTTGGAGAGATTAAGAAACCATTTTAAAGCCGCGTGGTCCGTGTAGACTGTAAACTGTTTGCCGTTGTCAATGTAGCATCTCCAGTGTTCAAGGGCCGTGATGACTGCTAGAGTCTCGCGTTCTGTGGTAGAGTAGTTCTGTTCGTGTTTGTTAAGTGCCCTACTCATGTAAGCTATGACAACCTCCTTATCGCCTTGGGTTTGGGTTAGCATGGCCCCTATGCCGAAATTAGATGCGTCGCAGTGGACGGAAAAGGGGCTGTTAAAGTCCGGGCAAGCAAGGATTGGTGTTGTAACGAGAAGTTCCTTTAGTTTAAGAAACGCGGAATTGGCTTCGCTTGTCCAGTTGAATTTGGGAGCATTTTTGCCGGAAGTAGTTAATTTATTAATCGGTGAAGCGATAGTGCTGAAGTTTGGAACAAATCTGCGAAACCAGCTGCAGGTACCAATGAACTTTCGAACTTCTTTGCGCGAAGTGGGAACTGGGAAATCTAAGATAGCGCGTATTTTATCGGGGTCGGCACGGAGACCGTGCTCATCAACTATGTATCCGAGGTATTTTAGTTGACCCCTGAAAAATACACTCTTTTCGAAGTTTATGGTCAGACGTGCAAAGGTTAGTTTCTCCAGGACTTTAAGAAGTAAAGAAATGTGTTCCTCAAATGTTGAACTGATGATGATGATATCGTCTAAGTAACAGAAGACTTTGTTGTCAAAGTCGGGGGTGAATAACATGTCCATTAGTCTTTGCTGTGTAGCTGGAGCGTTAGTTAGCCCGAAAGGCATAACCACAAATCTGAACATGCCTCGGCCTGGTACGTAAAAGGCGGTTTTATCTCTATCTGCTTCGTTGAGTGGTATTTCCCAGAATGCTTTAGCGATGTCTATGCTAGAAAGAAATTTAGCGTTTTTTAAGTGGTCCAGGATTTCGCGCCTAGTTACGGAATTAAGTTTTCTACTGTCTACGCAAAATCGCCACTCTCCGTTCTTCTTGGGGGTGATGAGAACGGGTGACAGCCAGGGGCTTTCGCATTTTTCGATTACCTTCCAAGATAGCATCTTATCAACCTCATTGATAAGTGCCTTTTGTTTTTCAGGTGAGAGCCTATAGCAGCGTTGTTTGATGGGAAGAGTGTCGCCAGTGTCAATTCTATGGGTTATAAGGTGTGTGCGGCCTAGTTCGCCTTTCTCTTCGAAGGATATTTTCTTAAATCTATTAATTATATCATCAGCTATTAGTTTTTGATCAGAGGATAAGCATTCATAAGGGTGTATTTTTTTATTTTCTGTAATTGTGTTGCAGGAAGTTGTATTGAAGTTGAAAGCTAAAGAAAGCAGTTTAGGGATAAGATTAAACTTCTTCCAGAAGTCGACACCTAGTATTATAGAGGGCCTAATGTTAGGGAACACGAATGCTCGCAGAATTTGAGTTTCATTATTAAATGTAAAAGGTAAGTCAATAAAGCCTAGTGAAGTTGCTGTGTGGCCACTGGCTGAAGATACTGTTATCGTCCGCAACTTAGATAACGAGTAGCCGAGATTTATGAATTTTAGGTGGGAGTTATTCCCGAGGATTGTTAAAGAACTGCCGCTATCTAGGAGACCAGAAAAGGCTATGTTGTTTATAGTGAAGTGGAGGAAAGGGCGCTCATGGTCTTTTTCCTCATCGTATAGAATTGAAGTAATTCTGTAACACGTGTGGAATAAGCGGATATTCTGTAACCAGTTCTTCCAATCCTCAGCGTCAAATTTTGGCTTATCTAAGTCGCGCTTTTCTAGTTTTTTTTGGGAGGGGTTATTTCTGCATTTAGGGCATTTCGGGGTTTTGAAATCCTTTAGGCCACACTTGAAGCAAATTGGAAAGCGGGGTTGAGTACATGTTACTAAGGAGTGTCCGTTAATTCGGCACCGAACACAAAATAAGTTGGAGTTGTGTCTGCTGTTGATCGTGTTGATTTGCCTTAAGTATGAAGGCTTGAATGGTGATGGTGTGTAGGAGGCTTTAGGATTGTTTTGGTTGGGGTTAGGTCTATGCATATAGCCTGTTTTACTAGAGGATGGTGTGGGAGGCCCGAGAGGTTTGTAGTTGAATTCTGCAGCGAGTGGATCTGGGGGTGGTTCCTTAAAGTTCTTATTTTTGTCGATTACTTTCTCATACTGTTGGCAGGCAGTTATGAGTTGTTCTAGTGTCAGTATGTTCATGTGTGCTATGAAGTTAGAGTAGCAGGGCCTTATGTTCCTCATTATTATTTCTAGCTTCTCTTCGCTTGATAATGGTTTAGAAAGCTTATTGAACATGCCTGACATTATCGACACATAAATGATAATTGGCTCAGACAGACCTTGAGTTCTGCTTCTAATAGATTCTAGAAATTTGTAGTCAAAGTCATGGCCTCCGAAATCGTTGATTAGGTCGGCACAGAGTTGTTTCCATGTGTAATTAGGGTTCATGTTTGTTTTAAACCTAAGCCAATGTAGAGCTGAGTCAGTAAAGATGTCAAAGATTCTGCTCATAAGTGACTGTGGATCTATTCTCCTGGATACGCGAAATTCCTCCACATTTTGGATAAAGGACCGGGGACAAGTTTTCCCGGAAAAGTTAATTTTTTTTAATTCCTGAAGGCTTTTATCGAGTTGTTGTCCTAAAGGGGGAGGAATTTGCGGGTGGGAGTACTGCGGTGTGCTAAATATCTCAACGTATTGCTCCTGATCGTGCTCCTCTTGGGTATGTTGGTCTCGTGTTTCCTGGTTGTGTTCTGCCTGAGTGTGCTGGTCTTGTGTTTCCTGGTTGTGTTCTGCCTGAGTGTGCTGGTCTTGTGTTTGCTGTTCAGAGTCTGGGTCAGGGGATGATGGTATGGCCGACAGAAAGATTTTTTCGAGGTCCGCGAATTTGTTTTTTAAATTTTTAAGGTCATCATTTAAAGAGGGGTCAGTGTCCGGGTCCATTCGTTCTATACGATGAAAAATATGATTAATATAGGTCTCCACCTTAGGGATAAGCCGAGTCACCCCTTCGGTGATTTGAGTAATTTTAGGTTCTAGAAAAGCTAGGGTAGCGTTTGTTTCCGCTATATCTTGTGCGAGGGAGACTGGTGAGTCGACTACGTATTCAGGGTTGGACTCAATGAGCCCAAGAATCTGCCTCTTGAGAGCCACGACCGTATCAGCTGGGTCACCTAATCTTAGCTTTATTTCGTACTCGAGCTCAGGTTTGTTAAGTAGTGTGTATTTTATTGGCCTCATTTTCTTTTAGTAATAAAGTAGTAGGAAAATAATTGAGAAAGAAAGGTTAATAAAGTAAAAATAGAAGAAAAATGATAAGGTAGTAAAGTAAAGTTTAGGCTAGTATAAGATTATTGTTAAGTCTATAATTCAAGTAAGGTCTTAAGCTGGAGGGTAGAGAGGGCTAAGAGGGCCAAGAGAGGAGGGCCAAAGTATATTATTTAGGCTACTAAGTTAAGTTGTTTTAAAATTTTGAGAGGGAAGGAGGGAGAGGACCGAATGAGGAGGGCCGAAATGGTTTACGCTAGAAGAAGCGTTATTTTTGAATTTAGAGAGGGTTCCTAACACGTGGGCGCCAAACTGTCGTGTTATCTAGGCTCCGAGAGGCACCGGCGCTCAGGGAGCCAAGGTAACCGCAGGTGAATACTTATAGCTAAGTATTTGTAGAGTGGTCTCGCGAACACGAGTGCCTGTGACCCCGGAGGGCGTGAGTGAGTAAGTGTGGGTAGAGTGTCCTGTGTGTAGGCACCCTAGCAAGCCTCGCGCCCGCACGCTAAGTGAGGGGCCGAGGGAGTAAAAGAGGGAACGTAAACGATAAGGCTTTATTAAAGAATTAACAGATAACCACCTCCTGATACGAAAACCAAAATTATAACCTGGCCACTCACACAGAAGGTAACGGCGGCGCGTCCAGCGCGAGGAGCGCCTTCGCAGCAGCTGTATCTTCAATCCGACGAGGCGTAGGCGCTTGAGGGGAGACTTTTAAGCTTCCGTCACTTGAGGGGAGACTTTTAGGACTAAAATAGACTGTTACAGTGGTTACTCAGTGAGAGACTATACTGGGAGTCTTCGAGATCACAACTTAGAGTCCAGACCAAAACTCATCCCCTAGCTGCTTGACGTGGCTTTTATACCCTCGTCTGACGCTGACTGTCACAGTCTTCATTTCGATAGTCATGTTCATTTCCAGAAGCTTCGATGACGATCGCGCTCTTCATTTCGATCGTCATCCTCTTCGGTTCTAGAATCTTCGACGATCGTCGACCTCGTCAGCCGTCATTTTGAGATCATGGAACTTGTCAGTGGCCAGTCGTCGCTGTCCATGGAGATCTGTTGGCATCTCATGTTAGCTTGATGATGAGGTGGTTATGAGGATGGCTCCGAGGCACGCTGGAGGGCTCGGGACCTCAGTTCCTCCGGAGGGAGAGGGAGAGGGAGAGTGCCAGGCGTAGTAAATTTAGATACAAGTACCAGGAGGTCAGAAAATACGAAGAGGTAGATCAATGTATAATAACTTTTTAGTAGAAAGCTACGCGGCTCTATGATGTATAGATAGCCGTCAACTTTGAGAGGTTGACATAACATCAAGAAAGTAAACAAACAAATTGATAAAATAAAATGGATTTCAGGAAATATTTAGAAAAATGGTAGTAATTGTAGCAGAATGCTACAGTACAAAGACTTGTTTTATGCATTCCTACAGAAATTACAGTTTATTCTCAAATGCTGTTACATTACGTCTTAAAGAGAAGGTCAGCCTTTTGATAAAATGGAGAAATGAAACGAAGTGTTCTATGCCAAAACTTATTTAATCTGTGCCAATGCGTACTCAAATTTGCTGCCATCTTCTGCCATACCTGTCATCCGTGCCGTGTTATGTTTAGCTTTGTTTGTTTTGGCAGGATATTGTTATTTTTCTTGTTTAAAGTACATTTCCCATATTTTATTACAAAAATTTAAAGTGATGAGGACATTTCTGCGCCACCTGATATCTTGGACCGCCGCTGCGAAAGTTTGGAAAAGTGTAAATTGGCAGTTATTTCTTTAAAGTTTTCTTGTAGAGTGTAAATAAAATAGTGTATGAAACTGCATATAATTAGGCAATATATAACAATTGCATATATAAAAAAAAACACACAATCAGATTCAATTTTATTCTTGTTTTCGGCGGCCATTTTGTTTTGCAAAATAATCTATTGTTCCCAAACCGTCGCGCCCCCGCCCAAAGCCGAACAACTATCCATCACACTCGCTCGCAACAAAAGTTGCTGTAATCCATCAATCGGCGTTTGGTTATGAAATACAAATTAATTAACAGTCGCGCTTTCGATTCCTTTTATATGCTGCGATAAAGCTGCGATTGTGATCTGATACTAATACTTTTTTAGGGTGTTCAACTTGCATCCTTTTTGTAAAATCCTTTGTACATTCAGAAGTAATAACTTTAAATATATGTAGAGACTACTCTGCTTTTGTCACTCAGCAACATTTGCTGCTCAAATAAAAGTTTTGTATTTATAAGAAGCTAAATATAACGGATTTATGGAATAACTGGAAACATTGATAATGATTACATTGATTTTTCATCATTATTTTGACATCGTATTATGCGTACGTCCGAAAAATCGTAGAATACAATAGTGTGATACAGGGTGGTCCGAATAGTGACATCCTAAGACAAAATTTGAATGCCTTAAAATGAGGGGTATTCAAATAACTTCCATGTATGTTCCGCGATTTTTTCCAAGGTATGCAACTTTTAAAGCTGTATGAAAAAATCCACTGGCAGGCAAATCTGAAAATACTAGTTAAATATCAAAAAAGCAATTTTTCAAGTAAATCTGCTGTATCGTGCTCTATAAACTAGAACTTTAGAATTAATCAGGTTATTTTTCGTAAGAATGAGTTCGAATTGCTCTTAACATAAATTATCCTTAACTTTTTACTGGACTATGCTAATTTAACAGCTTTAAAGCACACCTGCAGAACTTACAGAAGTACTTACCTAATTACAATTTCAAGTCCTAAGTTTTTATAGTTAAACATATTAAAATAATATATTGTATTTAGCTTTAGATTAGTTACGTACTTCTATCTTTACACGATCTTATTAAAATAAATATATTTTTAAATGACACATGTTGTTTTCATTTCAACCAACGGCACTTGAAACCACAAGACATGTTTTTATACATACCAAGCAATATATAAAACTACTCTGTGTACATACATACGGCTACGGTGCTTTAAAGAGTAAAACCGTATTTGTATGGGCATAAGATCGGAGTTCGCAACTTCCTTTCGTCTGACAGACGCAAGCTTTACGGTGTGTTAAAAATACGCAGCGACGGATGACAAGAAATGTTTTACAGTCCATTACTGCTCAATATCCACATCGCAGGCAACTAAAACGTACAAAAGCGTCAATGTATATCAAATTGAATCACATCAATTCACTAATCAAAACACAGAATTGGCATCGAAATCAATCACACTGAGAACGAACTTCGAGACAAACAAAGGATTGTACAAGAAGTATTGAAATTTTGTCAATCAGTCAACTTGACAAACATTTAGCTAACGATTGTAGTGAAGGGGCATATTACCACAAAGTAAGTATTGGCGGCTGCGCGCCGAATACAGAGAGCTCACTTCAAGCAAACGTCACGAAACTCTCCACAGTTTGACACGCCGCCGTTTACAAGGAAATCCAAACCAATCCAAACACACTTGTAGTCGAGTGTCAACCGCGTTTGGTGCGGACGTGCAAAATGGCTTCACACAAATATAAATAGGTTTATTAGTATACGATGTGATTTGTGCAATGTTCCTATAATATTTTGTACCAACAAAAATAAAAACTTGCTTACATAAAAGAACAAACAGGATTAATAACTCTAATAAGTATATTTGTTTATAATGTGATTTGAGTTTCTACTTAAATAAAGCAACTTTTAATGTACATACATTATACATACAGATATCACGTCTATTATCCCTTGCGGGGTAGGCAGAGCGTAAGCGGCTGCAAAAACGGGTATTTACGCCACGTCTGACAAAAATTTGAGGGTCGTTCGGAAAATTGTGTATCGCCATAGTGACAGGTTGCCAGCCCATGGCTTAAAATTGCAATACACACCCTCAAGTCTCTTAGTTGCCTTTTATGACTCCCACGGGAAAGAAATAGGGTGATGCTCTGGCCTCTGTCTCAACAGCCCCAGAGCAGATTTCTACCTACTCGTCATTCCCCATTTCATAATAATAGTTCTATGTAGGTAGTATACGTAATGTAAATACAGGGAGTAATAGAAAGGGTATATCAAGCCGAAAGGAGGTCAAAGTGGGGAAATGGGGAAAGTTGTTCAGCTTCATGAGCGCCTTTCGGCTTTTCTGTTACTCCCTGTATGTTTAGGTACCTACTCCATGGAATAAAATCGGTAAGAAAACTGTGGCAGCCCTTGCCGAAAGCGGAAATAATCGAAAATAGGGCCGAGTGATCCTTCTGTACATTCTCTATTTTGTGATATTACATTCCCCTCAATATATACATACATATAAACATATCAGGCCTTTATTCCTTTAGGGGTAGGCAGAGCGTTAACGGCCGTAAAATACGGTCGCTATCGCCCCGTCTGACAAATATTTCAGGACCGTTTCAGAAAAATCGTGTATAGTGACGGTTTGTCAGCCTGTCGCCTAAAATTGTTATACACATGAAGCCCTCGAGTCCCTTAGTCGCCTTTTACGACACCCTCGGGGAAAAAATGGGGTAATGCTATTCTAAGCCGGCGTCACACAGCCAATACGAGAAATAAATTCTCTTGACCTACCTTGAAGTAGCGCTGGCACTTTCCGTCAAATAAGTTTAGAAAAGGATGGGAGATATCTAAGTCATTTCATGTCTTATTATTTGACGCAAAATACATAGGATGTAATTTGTTTAAATGTCAATAGGTAGGTACTGCACAATTTCTTGAAATTTAACCTCACGGACAAATAGACCCGGTCTGCTGAAATATTTTGTATGGGAGGTATTTTTTTTTTAAAGCTATAATCCATTGATAATGAATGAGCACTCGTTGACAAAGTCTTCTCTTATAAAGTTACCAAACAGAAGTATATTATAGTAATTTTATAGATAACTAGATTTCAACGCAGCGGTTCCACCCGCTGTCACTCATTTTCCCGTGGTGATAGTTGTTATCCTGCGATAAAAAGGCCAATGTGTTATTCCAGGTTATATTCTACCTGCGTTCCAAATTTCATCCAAATCGGTCAAGCCGTTTGAGCGTGAAGAGGTAACAAAACATACATACACACACACACACACACACAAACTCTCAGATTTATAATATTAGAGTACTATTATACAGGGTTATTTTTTAGTCAGTGCGCAAACTTATACCATGATATCAGAATCGTTAATAGGACATTTTAGGCAAATAAAAAAATATGTTTTATTTTTATTATTTTTTCATTTTTGTCTCCCTCATAAAAAATAAATCATGGACACACTACTTTTCAATCGGGGGTGCGTGAAAATGGCAACAGCGCTCGCGCAGCGCACCCTTCAGTCAGTTTCAGTTCTCGCTTTGATTCCGTCGCGGGCGGGCGCGCACCTGTGTGACACTACTTTTCCCGCCGATCCCGAATTGATTTCGCGATGTCGAATTTTACGTTTCGCGAGTTTTACGAAATGGTGCGTTCGTACTTTTTAAGTGGGGAAAATACCCGAGCAGCCCAATGAATGCACGCGGACGAAAGTTTACCTCGACTGCGTAATGCTGGCGTTGTGGACGAATGTGGAAGAACATTCCTCAACGTTATGCAGCGGCTGTTGGATCACGGGCAGTTTATGGTAAGTAACTGTTAATTAAACGACTATTGTACTTGGCTACCTACTGCCTACCTAGTGTTCTAGGTAAACTTTTCATTTTGACGGTCCTTAGCCCGTAAAAGTATGAAGGGAAAATTGGAATCATCTTTTTAAAGGCTCAGCTGTAGCTGGCGCGCGATAGCCGCAATCCGGCCATATGATTTTTTTAATGATTGCCCGATCAAATAACACCCTGTTATTTTTGTGTGAGTAGACCGTTTTTAATCTTTATTCCTAAATAACCACTAAAGGTTAGTTCACACTGACGTAGTAGCAACATTTTAGTGGCCTAATCAACTTTGACTGTCATACTTTACTGAATTTTTCGCTCCACTCTCATAAGCGCACAAAATTGCCGTTTACTTTACTTTAAATGCAGTTGTACTTTAAGGATAATTCGGTTAAAATCATCGAAGGGCAGGCACGCGCAATACGAGCTACCTCATATCATCAGTGAACATAAAGCTTTCTAGCAGTGCAGATGAATTTCCCGCCACGCCGTGCTGGCGGCGGCGGCGCGGCGCGGGCGCCGGCGGTCGGCCGGCCTTGTCGGCGCCGGCGTCAGATTTCTTCTAAAAATTGAACCGTTGGCGCCACTATGTCTGGCGCTGAGACGCGCTGACTAATCGCGACGTTGTCAAACTATCACAACCTCTGTTGTATGCAGGTTGTGTAGGCTTTTTAGGTACTATCAGCAACGGCTCCAGTTGCCATTAGAGTCTTTACTGGTTATTTTTAAAGAATATTAGAAAAACCTTTGAATGTTGATCTTTTAAAATGGGTATCAATCTTTTCTGGTTATTCTTGTTAACTGAAAGAAAATCCAGGAAAAATCCAACTACGTGATTAACAAAATAATCTTGTCTCTCCGCATAAACTAGAAACAGGTACCATCAAATCAAGAGACCAACTTACAAATCACTACACCACGGAGGCAGTTTAAGTGTAGGTACTTGTGAGATAGGTACTTAATTGTTGTAGGCATCACCCGCACGCACCCCGGTACCAATAGCGGTAATTCACCTGGACTGGTCATTGACCTGTGCTGTAGGTAGAAGCTAGAACACAGTCAGCTGATAGGTATAACTGGGCCGCGCGCGACGTTGCCAAACCGAAAGATAGCTAGTGAACCTAATAGGGTGATCCACACTTACGTACGATCCTAGGATAAGTTTAAGTGCGATTATTTCAATTTTTTTGTTCTAAGTCAGGTGTAAAAAATAAATACATATTTTCTAAAATTTGATAACCATTACGTATGTTAAGGCTGCGCACTGACTAAAAAATAATCCTGTATATTCTGTGATATTAGTACGGATATTCAGGAGGTCAGGTAAATAGTAGGTTGCCATCCGGTATCGCCACAGTTTTTATGCTTGTTTTTTTACGCTGCCTGAAAAAAAAAAACTTATGAGAAGTTGTTCAGTTTCATGGTCTGTATTCGAAGGGTTCTCTCTAACATCCTGTATTTATTTATTCATTTATTTTTATTTTTTGAGGAATGGTAACAGCACCAATTTATAAAAAGTACTACGAGTTTAGGTACAAACAGGCTAATTAGAAGCATCCATATATATACGTTACGTTATTAACGTTAGTATAAATTATGAGATTAAAATGATATGTCATGGTTACCATAATGTTAATATTTGCAAAGATGAATTATGGTCGATCCCGTCTAGGCTTGAGCTTTTTCTTGTCTAATTTGAGCTTTTCAATCTATAGAGAAATACAACACCATGCTTCTTCTTCTCAGACTCATAAAAAAGTATCAAACCAAATCAACAAAGAAAATAAGATTGTTAAAAATAATACCCACACCAGACCGCAAACCACAATATCACACAATGACCAGGTTTCGACAAATAGTAAGAATGGGCTATCTTTTTTAGAAAAAACAACAATGTAATAAAAATATTGCATCAAAATATAGCTAGCGCTTTCGGTAAAAAAGAGAAATTGGAAATTGTCTTGTACGATCTCTATAGGGACTTTGGGCACCCGATTGATTTAATTTGTCTATCTGAAAGCTTTATTCCAAAAAATCACGAGCTTAATTTACTTATTAAAGGTTATAATTTGAGTACTTCCTTTTGTAGGCTGAAGAATAGGGGTGGGGTTTGCATATTACATAGTGATTCTATAGAAGTCAAACAATTACCGTTCATCAGTGAACTTCGAATGAAGTTCGAATGCTGTGGGGTAGAAATTGTTAACTATAAAATAATTTTAGTTTGCATTTACAGGATTCCTGGTTCAAAAATTAATATTTTCTTTAGTAAATTACGTATACTGCTCGATAAATTAAAAAAAAAGACCAATAAATCTATAATTCTATGCGGGGACTGGAACATCAATACGCTAGAGGTTACAAAGGCGTCCCGGGAATTAGTCGAGACTTTAGAAGGATACAACTTGGACTTACACATCAATAAACCAACACGCAAATAAAATGTATAGATCACTTTGCCAGCAATATCAATGGAGCAAAGGGGGATACTATACAGGTATTCCTATCAGATCATGATACCGCGCAAATTTTAACAGTGCCAGTAGCTAACCGGGTAGAGCCAGTTAAATACTGGTATAAAACTATTCGAGACATTAGTCCAGAAAATATCGAGAAGTTTAAACAGTGCTTGGTAAATTACTCTTTGGCCGATGTGTTGCTTAACGATAATTTTGAAAGTGCTTTTAATTATTTTCACACTGAAATATTGCTTCTTAATAACCTTTGCTTCCCTAAGTATCAGGTAAAAGTTATAAATAAAAATAAAAAACCTCGTTGGCTATCCAGAGGCATACGAGTCTCATGCATGACAAAAAGAAAGATGCGCTTTTCTTACTATAAAAAGAAACATATTTAGATCAATTAACCATTGACAGCAATACAGTTATTACGGACCCTATACGTATAGCATCCGAATTTAACAGGCACTTTATAGATCTTCCTCCAATTCGTTCTAATAATCAGCCCAGAAAACATAATCAAAAAAGTATTAAATCCAACCCTGCAACGTTTTTCTTATCACCCACTGACGATTATGAAATAAAATGTATAATAAAATCTTTGAATAACACCAACTCTACCGGTTACGATGATATAAGCACAAAAGTGATAAAAAGTTGTGCTCAAGAATTAGCTCCCTTATTGGCGAATCTAATAAATATGTCATTTGTAGATGGAAAGTTTCCATCCTCCCTTAAGATCTCTATTGTAAAACCTCTATTTAAAGGAGGACAGACAGACAATGCTTGTAACTACAAACCCATTACACTCATCCCAATACTATCCAAAATATTTGAAAAAGCTTTTTATAAACGTCTTACATCTTTCTGCGACAAGTTTAACCTGATACGACCTGAACAACATGGTTTTCAAAAAGGGAAATCGACGTCATTGGCTTGTTTTAAAATTATTCAGCAGATCTCTTCCTATATGGACAAACGCATCCCGGTATCCATGATTTTATTTGACCTTAGCAGAGCCTTTGATTACGTGTGTCAGAAAACCCTTCTGCAAAAAATAGAAACATATGGAATTCGCGGAAAAGCATACAACTGGATCGAGTCATATTTAAGTGGACGAGTTCAGAGGGTGGAAATAAGTAAACTTAATAATTCATTACGGCTGACAACTTATAAATCAGAATATAAAGAAAACAATTATGGCGTGCCACAGGGCAGCATTCTCGGCCCCCTGTTATTTATTTTATATATAAATGACCTTCCTACGGTAATAAACTATTCTTCTATATTATTTGCAGATGACATTTCAATAATTATTCATAAAATTCCTAATATTGACTATGAAAATGAAATAAATGACACTATGACTAAAGTAATTGATTGGCTGACTAATAATAATTTGAATGTTAATTTGACAAAAACTAAATATATCCAATTTTATAACCAAAACGGGAAACCACAGAGCCTATCAGTTGCACATGGTAATAGTAACATCACAGAGTTTTCTACATCTAAGTTCCTGGGTATTATTTTAGACACTAAGTTGACATGGAAAGAACATATTGACGAAATTTGTAAGAAAATAAATAGATTCACCTATGCTTTATATAAACTCAAAAACGTATGTGATCAAAAAACGGCATTAGTGGCCTATCATGGCTACGTAATGTCTAGACTTAGATATGGATTAGTGTTATGGGGAAATATCGTGGACTTGAATCGTGCTTTTATAATTCAAAAAAAATGCGTTAGAGCAATGTGTGGGGTTGGATCGCTGGAGTCCTGTAGATCATTATTTAGAAAATTAAAGTTACTTCCGTTGCCGGCATTGTACATATATGAAATGTGTGTTTTCGTAAAAAAGAATATAGAACTGTACAACAAAAAACGTGAAAACTGCAATTTCTCTACTAGATATCCAAACAGATTAATAGCTGTTCCATGTAAAACAACATCCTTTCAAAAAAATTGCTTCAATATGTCCGTTAAACTTTTTAATAAACTTCCAACAGCTTTAAAGGACATGCCAACAACTATGTTTAAAAAGAAATTGTATGAATTGTTATGTGAAAATTGTATATACAGTATCAATGAATTTATTAATATGGGAATGAAACTGATTATTTAATTTAATTTTGATTTGAATTTAATTTAATTACGGTTATATTTTAATTTATTTTTATTTTTAATTTGATTTTAATGTAATTTTAATTTAATTTTACGAAGTTATTTAATTGTAATTTAATGTAGCGTCTGACTCATCTTTGCATACCAAAGTGTATATTGGTTGAATATGTGATACTAAATAATATTTACCTACCATCATTGTGAACCATATTTACTGCAAATAAAATTCATTTATCATTTATTTATGGTATGCATGACTTTAAACTACCCATTACTACACCACAACCTCAAAAATTTGGTTGTGAGGATGTTAGCAAGGAACCCAAATAGAAATTAGGCTCCAAAACAGCACCGAAACAGCCTTTACCCACCTGAAACCACCAACCTTAGAAAATAGCAACACGAAAACCAATAAAACGTGAAAAATAGTTACCCATCCACCATACCAATGCGTGTAACGGAATATCTCACAATGGGAATGGCACGAAAATGTTTCCCGCGCATAAATCAAGCTGTCAGTGTTGCCAGCGTTGGCGTTATAAATTCGCGGGCGCGCCGCCGCCGCCGCAGGTAACGCACCTGGCAACATTACCTTGATTGCGAACGCAAAATGCAGTCTCGTAGTTTTTGAGCAGATGTACCCACCAGTTTTAGTAGAGCTGTGATATTCCTACTAAACCCAACCTGAATAAAATAGTTGCATTGAAAAAGAAAACTTTATTCTTTGTAGGATAGTATTAGGTATCACTTATTGACGTCATGATCCGTCATTGCCGTGTCATCGACGACCGATGTGGCGCAGTGGTAGTGCGACTGTGCGACTACCTGCGACGCAAAGGTTCCGGGTTCGATTCTCGGTGGTACACTCACAAAAGTTGATATTTATCTCTTTGTGAATTTGTTCCCGGTCTGGTTAGGACATTACAGGGTGAATCACCTGATTGTCCGAAAAGAAATGGTTCCGTGCTTCGGAGGGCATGTTAAGCCGTCGGTCCCGGCTGCTGTCTATGATTACTTAGACGGCGGTCGTAACACAACCATGTCAGAGGCCTACTAGTGGTAGTAGGCGGTTGAAAAACTCTGACACCAGGGTTCATCGGGTCGTTGGATGACTCGGTGTCCCACACGCAAAGAGAGAGAGCCGTGTGATGCCGGCCTAGTATAGCATCATCCCATTTCTTTTCTAGGGGAGTCGTTAGAGGCGACTAAGTTACTTGAGAGTGTGTATTGCAATTTTAGGCGGTGGGCTGACAACCTGTCACTATGGAGATACACAATTTGCCGAATGACCCTCAAATATATGTCAGACGTGGCGTAAATGTCTGTTTTGCGGCCGTTTACGCTCTGTCTACCCCGCAAGGGATAATAGGCGTGATATGTGGATGTATGATCCGTCATTGTAAAAATAAATAAATTTGTATAACACAATTTACTTCTTTTTATTACAATTGTGTTTTGTCCTACCTAATAGAAAACCGGCTCGGGCGGGATAAAAAAATAAAAATAAGGGCACTCCCTCGGAGCTGGCCTGGTTAATCACACAGCATGTCACCACCAGTAAACGACATTTCTTTTAAATTGAAGTCAAGATTTCCAAAGGGTGCAATTTACATGCGTATAATTAACCTCTAGGGTCTGTTCACAAGCGGTGGAGGCGGTTCAGTATTGTATAAAGAATTGCAGCGAGCCGCAACACACCTCTATTTTGGAAGCCACCCATCGTCTTGGTGTGATTAAATCCTTAGCGAATGTAAAGCCTGCATACGATTTTATACCGTAGCTCTTAACTACGCCGTAGCCATGTTACTACATATTTGGTAGCAACAAATGCAGCCTCTAAGTGGTAGCTAGCACAGTAAACATTATTTACAATATTATTCGTAAGGACACGGAAATTACGCATGATCAGGTACGAATAAGGACGAGTAAACTATAATAATATAAAACACAGTTTTGTATATTTCACATACTAGGAAACTCTACTTGGCAATTGGTTGTCAGAGGTCACGTAAAATTGGGCGTTGCCCAAACCATTCTTCAAGTAACTTTCTTGCTGAGGTTCTTTTCACGGTTTTCTTTGTTTCAGTTATAATGAGACTCTAGTTGTAGAAATTGTACTTAGAGTAATGTTTTACACGAGAACAGGGTAAGATTTTAGCAAAAAATATATTAAATTCGGAGTACGTTAAGGGTCGTTGTACGTTTTTTTGTGTCTTCATAAATGTTGTAGAGATTATGGCATTAATTAAAGCTTTAATTAGATGAATCTGACGTATGATGCTAGCTTCGAGTAGCATCACCCCAATACAACATGTGGGTGTCGTAAAAAGCGACTGGGGGATAAATTCATCCAAGGAATAGGCAACAACGTTCCCTGTAAAATAAATATCTTGCACTGTGTTCACGAATCCGCTTGCCAAGCGTGGTTAGTATGGCGAATATCCCCAAGTAGGCGGTTGAAAGACACCGGGGTTCATCGGGTCAAGAAAAGAAAGGAGAAGGGAAGGCCCATGTCCAGCAGTGGTTTATTGTGACTCCTGAAGTTGAAGGTGGAATTTGAGACTGGCACATGCATGTTTAGATGACGTTTTTGCCTTTTGTTAGCGAGACCAGAAAACCAGGCATTATCGTGTGTTTTATCAGTCTCAAATTCCACCTTCACTTGTAGAGCGTGCGGAAAACAATGCCGCTCCCGTATCGGCTTATACAGCCATGAAAAGTCTTGCCTCAGACACTGATTAAATCGTCTGTCACAGACGTGTGAGGCCAATGATGAGGATGATGATGAAGTTGAAGAAATAGCTTAAGATACCCCAAGGTTCAAATTGTTGAAGTCCATGAACTACGAGTAATATTTGCAGCACTACAAACCATCGGGTTCCAATCACAGGTCGGTAGTGCGCCGTTGTCAATATTGGTTAATTTAGTTGGCGGGCTATGCTCCATCTCAAACTTGGGAACTTTGTCTAGGCTCGGCTACCTGCACACGAGGCATGCTACACACTAGAGTAAGGCCATCCCAATAAGCCATATTTGACAGCTGTCAAATTCATATTAAAAGAGATGACAACAGAGAAAAATGGATCCCCTGCCGTAGCATGAATCTACCTGCTGTCAAATATAGCTTATTGGGTTGGTCGTACTGTAGCTGCAGTATCATATAAGACATGGCGGTTCTCCCACTTGTCGTCCGTCATAAATATGGCTCTAGTGCGTTTACAGATGCGTCTCTCAAACGACTTGACAGCCGCATCCGTTACGCAGCGTAACACACCGTAAACGCACCGTAGCCGTATTCGTAAGGGAAAAAGATCGGAATACGCAATTTGTATCGTCTGACAGACGCATGCGGTTCGTTAAAAAATACGCAGCGACGGGCGACATGTGAAAGAACTACCATTGCACAACAAATGAACCGTGAACCCTAGTGTCTGACTTTTGAACTCAACGGCCGCGTATACAATAAAACAAATTTTAAACGGATTTAAGTTGTGTTTATTTTGGATTTTACAATTCCTACGTTTCGAGCTCTTTACAGAGCCCGTGTTCACGGATGACTGAGGTGTTAGACGTCATTATTTAGAATTGAAATTATTTTTGTTCTACCGCCATCTATATATAGTTAGTTAGTTGTAAAAAAATCTATCTTCTAACTTAACGTTAAAAAACCACCTGCTGATGCTTAAAAAACGGCGTGCCTTGACCCTGTCAAAGGAGTCAAGTCAATACATAGGGTACTCGCCGTGAACCTACAACTAGTACTGTTGCTTCGTCTTGAAGAACAAGATATGGAAAATATATTTTTTCGTAGTCATCTTTCGTACTCTTTTACCAGTTCATCGTTAAAATAAAACTGAACTAAACTACATATATTTCTAATGCTTTTTCAGGTGCCCGAAAACAGACAAAATTTTACAATTAGAAATAGAAAGCATTTATTTCAGTGCAATACAAAACTTAAAAGTATAGTTATTATAAAGAGGACTTATAATTAATATATACAGTAAAGTTTTACACCAAAAAAGGCAACCACTCAGCATTGTGCTGTAGCATACAGCATATATACATATAGCATGTCGCCTTTGCGACAAAAATTGTACATTTTTTATTTTTCTGTGTATTGTTTGTGCAATAAAGAATATTACTATTACATAATATACTACGGCGCTGGTCTTCCGTGGTACCCTAATTGTACCGTTATTAGGGTACAATTGTACCCTTATTGTATTCCGTGGTACCCTAGTAGTAGCTTAACTGGGGCATCATTATGAAAGGGCTCGATGTGAGGTATGAGCTCTCTATTCTATTTACTCTATAATGGTTGGCTGGTAGAGATTGTGCAATAAAGTTTTATAAAATAAAATAAAAAGTAAAGTAAAAAGTGGGCGAGTCCAACTCGTACTCGATGTTTTTAAAAGGAGTGATTCAAGAGGATGGTTTATATATGTATACTATGTCACTTTCCCGCGGTAACACAGTTAGCAGCGGGTAAAACCGCTGGGCGGGCGGGTATTGGTTAATTTGACCCGTGGACTATACACGCTCTCAAACTCGGGAAGTTTGACTGGGTTTGGTCTGGGCTAGGCTACCTGCATTCAAGGCATATAACACACTAGCTAAAGGAGTGATTACTTACTGTCTACATACACACATACACATATCACGCCTATAATCTCTTGCGGGGTAGGCAGAGCGAAAATGGCGGCCGCAAAAGCGGACACTTACGCCACGTCAGACAATTTTTGAGGGTCGTTCGGAATATTGTGTATCGCCATAGTGACAGGTTGTCAGCCCATCGCCTAAAATTGGAATACACACCCTCGAGTCCCTTAGTCGCCTCTTACGACACCCACGGGTAAGAAATGGGGTGACGCTATTCTAAGCCGGCGTCACACGGCAACTTACTTACTTACTGTCTATTGTATTTTATGTCCTTTCTTAGGCAGTTCTTCCACTAGTAGCAGGCACCTGTCACACGAAAAATTCCGAACTTATTCCCATACTGAATGCGATGCGTTGTGGTACGTAACAGACGCGTCTGTCAAACGATTTGGGATGGAAATAAGATCGGAATTCAAAATTTACCGTTATTTTCATTACGATGCTTTAAAAGTATGCAGTGACGGACGCCGTGAGAGAACCGTCCAAGCGTGAAAGCGTAGCAGACAGATAGACTTAGTATGGAACTTGTTTAGTGTAGATTAGTAACAGTTTTTTAAAATAAATGAAAATAATAACGCACTCTGAGTGTAAAATAAACCACAGAACAGTGAATAGTTTGAATATGACATCAATGATTTTCCGCACGTGTTGTCACATAGGTACTATCTTAAATTCCGCAACTAAACAGCACGCAAGTGAGTTTCAGCCCTAATCAGTTCGAATTTCAAAATGTCATCCAGTGTAATATGAGGCTAACGTTAACGTATACTGCATCCGTATGCGCTTTAGTTTCGTGACTATCGTGGCCCGTGACCCGTGTCTTGCAGTTCGAGGGTACTACCTCTACATACATACCACGCCTATTATCCCTTACGGGGTATGCAGAGCGTAAACGGCCGCAAAAACGGACTTTTACGCCACGCCTGATATATATTTGAGGGTAATTCGGAAAATTGTGTATCGCCATAGTGACAGGTTGTCAGCCCATCGCCTAAAATTGCAATACACACCCTCGAGTCCCTTAGTCGCCTCTTACGACTCCCACGGGAAAGAAATGGGGTGATGCTATTCTAAGCCGGCATCACACGGCACTACATCTATATCATACCGGCCAAACCCAATCTTAGGATACAGTTTTACCGCAACATACCGTTGACGGCCGATGTGGCGCAGTAGTAGTGCGACTGCCTGCGACGCAGAGGTACCGGGTTCGATTCTCGGTGTGACACTCATAAAGTTGATATTTATCACTTCGTAAATTTGTTCGCGGTCTGGCTAGGGAATTGCAGGGTGAAACGCCTGATTGTCCGAAAGAAATGGTTCCGTGCTTCGAAGGGCACGTTAAGACGTCGGTCCCGGTTGGTTTGATAACTTAGACGGCGCTCGTTACAAAAACCAGGCGGATTGTCGAGCGCAGTGCAAGTATATAAGTATATTATTGTATTCACAGAGAAAGCTGCTGCACATTCTCTGCATTTATCCTTTTTACGGCACCCACGGGTTGAAACGGGGTGTTGCTTTTTTAAGCTGACACCACACAGCGGTGGGAACCTAGTGTTATTAGCTTCGTTTATAAGTGGACTGCGGTGGTTGGCTAGTGATGGTGGCTTGGGTGCGTGTGAGGATGTGAATAAGAGGAATTATATAACTATAGCACTTTCTTCACTTTTATTGCACTATTTTTACTTGGAATTTATAATAAGAAAATTTAAGTATAAAACGCGTGTGGCATGGCTGCCGGTCGGACAAGAAGAACAAAAATACATCGAAATTCAAAAATGCTCTTACAAACTTTTCTTTATAGAGAAAAGAGTTTTTATGTTGTGAACATAAGTTGCCGCCTCAAAGAAATTACATAACATCTTTTGGTTACTTTCTAAAAATATCATTAAAAGTTCAAAACTTCTGTAAAGCAACAACTTATTTACATGAATGAATAAGTTAAAACAATAGAATGACATCTATACAGTTCATAGAAAACTTGTAAAAAATTACTAACAATGTATTTTGAATTACAGTTAAGATAAACATCTGCAACTGATGGATAACATACAGTAGCTAGTAGGTACCTAAGTTTATAAATAGGCATGAGTGAAAAACAAAAAACAAGCAAAGATTGTTCTCAATGACTTTAGATATCTACCTATTCTTTAACTAAGTGTATAGGCAAATGAATAAGAAATCTACCTGAACTTATTACAAGTTGAGGGCTCCACCTCAAAAAAAAAATTAAATAAAATTACAGTAAGCAGCAGCTTAACCAAGAAACTACCTATTTAACTTATCTTATAAAAGACTTATAACATAAAATTCGCTGATGACTATAAAATGAAGTCATATTATAGTACAAAAATTAACCTATGTTAGTATCTATCGGCAGCACACAAACCTTCGTAATGGCTCTGTTATGCCTATAGCCGTTAGCAGACATCACTTCGACAGCGCGAACTTTACCATCCTTGCCGGGGAAAATGTTTGTCACCCTAGCCATGGGCCAGTGAAGAGGTTGTGTGTTGTCGCTACATAATATAACCAAACTACCTATTGTCACATTCGGCATTACATTTTGCCACTTAGGCTTATTTTGTAGTAAAGTAATATAATGCTTGCTCCAATACCTCCAAAACATTTGTTTCATGCTCGAGGTTATAGCCCAAAGCTTAAGCAAATTAGGTTTAGCTTTAGTATGGTCACGCTCTGGGTAAGTATTGAGAGGCGCGCCAGTAAGAAAATGACCAGGAGACAAGTAAGAAAAATCATTAGGGTCTGAGGTTACAGCAGTGAGAGGCCGAGAATTTAAAATTCCCTCTATTTCTACGAGCAATGTGTTAAGCTGCTCATATGTAAGCACAGCTTTACCAACAACTCTCTTAAGATGATGTTTCACACTCTTAACACCACTCTCCCATAGTCCACCAAAGGTCGGGCTGTATGAAGGTATGAAATGAAAATTAATTCCGCGCGAAGCAGCGTATGCTTGTACCTGACTTTGGTGACTCTGAGAAGAGTATAAATGATACAACTCATCTACTTGGTTTTTAGCTCCCTTGAACGTGGACCCGTTGTCAGAGTAGACGTCGCTGGGCAGGTTCCTTCGAAAAATGAAACGCCTAAAACATGCCAGATACGTTTCCGTAGTCAAATCCGATGCGAGCTCAATATGAACCGCTTTTGTGACAAAGCATACGAAGAGTACTATATAAGCTTTCGTTATCACAGACCTTCTTAATTGGCAGTTCTTTATTGAAACCGGGCCAGCCATATCGACTCCTACAATTTGAAATGCTCTATCGCAAGGGGTGACACGTTCAGCGGGGAGTTGACCAAATAGCTGAGTGTTGGCTACTGCTTTCATTCTGAAACAGATAATACATTTATGAATAACTTTCTTGACAGAACGTAATCCGTCTACTATCCAAAATCTTTGTCTTAACGAACTAAGAACTAGTCGTTGACCAGCATGGAGCAATTTTATATGTTCATCTCTCACAAGCAGGGTAGTAATATCAGAATCTTTAGGTAAAATAGCTGGATGCTTTTTCGCGTAAGGAATTGGAGCGTTCTGCAAACGACCAGAAATTCTAAGTACGCCGTCGATAGGGTCCAAGAAAGGCGTAAGCGGCTTTAAGCTACCAGTGACCTGTTTGTGAGAAACCAGACATTTAATTTCACTAGCATAATACTTTTGTTGCTCATGCTTTACAATAAGTAACAAAGCCTTATCCAACTCAGCGGCTGATATAAAATCCTTATTTTTTACAGCATTCGGCCTCACGTTGTTACAAAATCTTCGAATGTAAGCAAGTACACGAGTCATTTTATTGATGCTCGAAAACTTTTTTAACTTTGAAAATAAATCGTTATCAATAGTGCTAGTCGTAGCAAACACAACGCTTTCGTTAGCTTTCAACTCAGGTAACAGTGTCGGTTGATCGCATTTTAATGGAAAGCTGTAGTCTTTTTCATGCAGCAAAGATGGACCATTAAACCATATATGATGATGCTGAAGTTCTTGAGGTTGCAAGCCTCTGCTGAGACAGTCTGCAGGATTGTCTGCAGTATTGACATATCGCCAATGACAGTTACGAGTAAGCTCTGAAATTGCTCTAACCCTGTTTGAGACGTACGTTTGCAACTTAGTGACGTCATTTTTTAGCCAAGCTAACACTATCTGCGAGTCAGATAAGAGGTAGGTGTCATCTATGTGTGTTTTTGTAGCCAGTGTGTTCTGTACCTTTACAGCCATTTTCGAGAGCAGAAGCGCAGCGTTCAGTTCGAGCCTCGGAACAGTGAGCTCTTTGCGAAGCGGATTGATGCGCGACTTGGAACATAGTAGCTCAACTTTTACTTTACCTTGTGTATCTATAGTGCGTAGGTACAGAGAACAGCCGTACGCGACAAGCGATGCATCGCAGAACCCGATCAGTTGCCTAAGAATAGCATCACTCAGCATTACACATCGAGGTAAGGAAAGTGGCGCCATCTGCTGGATGCTATCCACAAAATCAGACCAAAGTTGGTGAATGTCTTCGGGAGGAGAGTCATCCCAGTCCGTGTTACTAGTCCAAAGCCTTTGCATAATTACCTTAGCTTGTACCATAATAGGTCCTATAAGACCCAGAGGGTCGTAGAACTTACTAATGTAACTCAGTATGTCGCGTTTTGAGTGACGCTTTCCTTTATAAGGCTCAGGGCACATGGTGACGAAGACATCACTTTGCACGTCAAAACGAATACCTAGAGTTTTGAGTGACAAGTCCTGCTTCAGAAGATCCAGCTCTCCAAAATGATGAGTTTCCCTGGGTACGTCTTGTAGGACAGCAGGGCAGTTAGAAGTCCATTTATGTAACTTGAATCCCCCCAGAGCGAGTAGCTGAATTAACTCAGATTGCATTTGGAGCAGGGCTTGTTCAGAATGAGCATTTGATAGTACGTCATCAACATATGTATTTTCCTTTAAAATTGCTGATGCTAGGGGAAACTGACTTTCATACCTAATGGCAAGCTCTATGAGACAGCGAGTGGCAAGATAGGAAGACGACTTTGAGCCGTAGGTGACAGTATTCAACTGTATGCACTTGACATCTTGGTCAGGTGAGTCTCGCCACAAAATGTTTTGTAGAGAACGCTGAGCTGGGTCAATCTCAATACACCTAAACATCTTTTGAATGTCGCAGATAAAGAAATACATTTCTAATCTGAAGGAAAGCAAAATTTCAAAGAGATCCTTTTGTACTACCGGACCGTTCAGTTGAAGATCATTTAAAGATACTTTTTTATTAGTAAGCATAGAGAAATCAAAAACAGTTCTTAATGGAGTGGTTTTGCTAGTCTCCCTTATGACACCATGGTGAGGAGTGAAGTAGACCGGGTCCTTAGACAAATCATAGCTACCTATGTCCCGATACTCACCATGTCCCATCTCAATGTATTGATTTATGAATTTAATATATTCCTCACGAAAACGCGGGTTTTTTTTTAATTTTTTTTCAAGATTATAAAATCTCATGAGTGCCAGATTAAAAGAATCTCCCAGCTCTGAACTAACCTGCTCCAAAGGAACCTTTAGAGGCATTGAAACTTGAAATTTCTGATTTTCAAGCTTGGTGGTTTCCTTGAAAA
The DNA here is from genome assembly GCA_027580185.1 of Tuta absoluta. Taxonomy (NCBI): domain Eukaryota; kingdom Metazoa; phylum Arthropoda; class Insecta; order Lepidoptera; family Gelechiidae; genus Tuta; species Tuta absoluta. The sequence continues at coordinate 4,306,174 of JAQAHW010000029.1, read as the reverse complement.
GCTTTTCACAATAATCATGTTCAGGTAATCGCTCTGGAAAGATTTCCGGCACCTTTTCCGTCCTCCAAAACTCACTCATAGTGTCGCTTAAGTTGGTGCTACAATCTTGACAAAAAAAAGAAAGTAACTGGTTGGTTTTACTTGTTGAAAAGTTGTTGGCTCCACCGACGATGTGTCCAAGTGTGGTGTGTACTACAACTGGCTGCTTACTGCTGGTGGCTGCCGCTGGTTCTGCAGGAGCTAGGCTGCTCGCAGACACCTCACCACCCGGCGACAGCAATAGGATCTGGAAGAATACATCAGCTGCAAGCAACATATCCACATTCCCAGGCACATTAAAATTAGGGTCGGCCAACTTGCAGTTAGGAGGCAAAGTAACATGCGACACATCAAACTGAGCTGGAGGCTGGTTTGAAGTAACATTTTTTACTATATTGCAGTTGACATTTATCTTGAATGGATAGACAGTGGAATGCACCTCAAGGTCTACGCATTTGTCAACCGATAATGATGCACCAGTGATACCCACTATGGTGGCATTTGTGTTAGTTGGAGTCTTTCCTAATTGATCCACGATTTTACTTGAAACTAATGAAGTCATAGAGCAAGTGTCAAGAACAGCTCGTGCATGTATTATAGCACCTGTCTGTGTAATAAGCTTGACCATAGCTGTAGGCAATAAAACCTGACCGGAAGCAGCATTCGAAACCAAGGTCACATTTTGCTTAGGCTGCTCAGAATCTATCCCATGGACCAGACTATTATGCATCATCTTACAGCCGGGCTCGGAACATTTGAAATAAAACTTACATTTGCGACCATGCTTTGTAAGACACACCTTACAAATGTTGTTTGCCTTCACGAACTCAATGCGTTTGTTTGCTGTAAGAAGCTTAAAAGCAGGGCATTGATATAATCGATGATCATACTTACTGCAATGTGAACATGGAATGCCCTTCGGCACGGTTGCAGCATGACAGGTGAGTCGCTGCGCTTGGGCCTGAGGCTTATGCATGCTGGCCTCTGTCGATTCTAGTGCTAAAGCTCGATGTTCAAGATACTCAAGGAGATCCTGGGCAGTAGATGGCTTCTTGGAATCTGTCTTGTCCATCTGGAAACCACGAACGGTCAGCAGGTCCAGCTTTCTTAATAGGATACACACCACGATGTTGTCCCATGAGTCTACAGGCTCTTTCAGGTTTCTAAGAGCTGCAAGATGCTGCTTGGTATCTGAAATCAGTTTGCGAAGATTCGCTGTAGTGGATTTGGAAATATTAGGTAAGTCAAGTATTATGTAGATGTGTTCCTGTATTATCTTGGCTTTATTATCATAGCGACCTTTTAACAACTCTAAAGCCTTCTCATAACTGTCATCCTCCAGCGGCAAGTTACTTACTAAGGAATGAGGTTCCTCAGCTAAAAATCCCTTCAAGTAGTAAAGTTTTTGAACTGGATACAAAGAAGTGTCTTTGTGTATCATAGCAGTAAAGAGATTAATAAAATTATGATATTCTGAGTACTGACCAGAGAATTTTGGAATGACTACGCTGGGAAGCTTAGTCTTGGCATGATTTGACACAGGTACACTCTCACCAGCCCCCTTTTTTGATTTTGCGGCTATGTGTTTGTCTAATTCAGACAGAGTAAGCAAATAATCATCCTCAACTGCCCCTAACCTTTCATAGTCATCATCCTTTGGATCTATAACAGTAATGCTCGCCGAAAGAGAAGAAAACTCACCGAAAGCTTCAATTATGCGGGCTCGTTTTGTCTGCAACAGCTCTATAGACAGGACAGGGAAGGTGTTTGCGATATTCTTGAGACGTGTGATACACGCCTGCGCATATCCGCGGCGAGCCTTGAGATCGGCTAGCTTTTCGTTTGCCATTTTGCAAAAAAACTATACCTACACTAAGAAGTAACTCGTGTACTTGACTTGCAAACTAACACAAATAAGTAGCTGATAAGCAGCTATTACCGAGAGAACAAGAAAGATCTGTTTCTTACAAAACACACTGATAATAAATACAAATTCGCGAAGAAAAACAATTTCTCAAAGAGGATCTAATACACTAGCGCAATTCCTAAGTCGTTACGTGACTGACGGCAACTTTTGAAAGTGACAGACAGGCTTCGTTCGGGCAGGTCGACACAACCCAAATGGAAGCGCTGTGATCGCTTAGGCCGTGCGGTGCGTTCGTTTCATATCCAATCTTGATTTTCTTCGATGCAGCGTTTTGTTCTCTCGAAAAAATCGCAAGCTTGATTTTGTATGGGAACAAAATTTTATCGCAAACTTGCTTGAATATAGGTCGTCGTGCTGAAAAAAAAATTGACGTACTATTTGCGCCCTTTTTATTGCTTGCGTCCTGGGGATGAGCGCGAAAAATCAAGCGCGCCCGAACTGAAGAGAAACGCAAGAGGCGTACGTGACACGAAGACAAAATGGCGGCGATTTCAAATTTTTGGCCGCCGCTTCTCTCCCAGGCAAAGCTGAAGATGCCAACACGTAGTTCCTTTTGATGTAAAAGTCCAGTTCACACACGCACTGATGAAACCACAATTTCACGGCGATGATGGACCAAAATGTTGTTAGCTTCGTTTATAAGTGGACTGCGGTGGTTGGCTAGTGATGGTGGCTTGGGTGCGTGTGAGGATGTGAATAAGAGGAATTATATAACTATAGCACTTTCTTCACTTTTATTGCACTATTTTTACTTGGAATTTATAATAAGAAAATTTAAGTATAAAACGCGTGTGGCATGGCTGCCGGTCGGACAAGAAGAACAATAAAATTATGTAAAAAAAACTTTTAAAACAAGCTTTTATTTAAGTGCTCTGAAAAGATGAAAATAAAATTTTGAATGACATTAACCACATTCATTTATGACTTTACAGAAATGAAAATATAATAAAAGCTTGTCGCGATGCCTAGAAGAAACTACCTAATTACAGTTAGGTGCGTACCTTATTACAAAATTTCAATCACAAATTGAAAGTTTCGCGACAAGCTTTTATTATATTTTCATTTCTGTAAAGTCATAAATGAATGTGGTTAATGTCATTCAAAATTTTATTTTCATCTTTTCAGAGCACTTAAATAAAAGCTTGTTTTAAAAGTTTTTTTTACATAATTTTATTTTATATTTTTTAGTTTATGTTACGATAGTTATCGATCAATACGAAAGTCTTTCTATAAAACGGAGAGACCTTCAATAGAAAAACTTAAGGCACGGGGAAAACTAAAATTAGGATAAAGTATAATTATCTCTTTTATATTCTATAGAAGTAGGTTGGTACCTACTCCTCCGGCATCCCTAATAGAAGAATTAGCTTGTAATGTGTCTTAGTCTTTTCATTTCATTGATGGCGTCATTATTACATGGCCGAGTCCCAGTTAATTTCGAACAGTCTAATTCTTCTATCAGGAGGCCTTCTATTGACGTGACCCTAATTCATGGTGGGCCTACCAACTGCCTATCATGAACGAATTCGTATACAAAATTGCAAGTCCCAGCAGTTGAATATTGAGGAGTTCCATAGTTCGAAGACAACCCTGGATGTAGCGTCTTATTCATGGTGGGCCTACCAACTGCCTATAATAAACGAATTCGTATATAAAATTGCAAGTACCAGCAGTTGAATATTGAGGAGTTCCATAGTTCGAAGACAACCCTGGATGTAGCGTCTAATTCATGGTGGGCTTACCAACTGCCTATAATAAACGAATTCGTATACAAAATTGCAAGTCCCAGCAGTTGAATATTGAGGAGTTCCATAGTTCGAAGACAACCCTGGATGTAGCGTCTAATTCATGGTGGGCCTACCAACTGCCTATAATAAACGAATTCGTATACAAAATTTTGTGTCCCAGCTATAAACCGCTGAGGAGATCTCTCGTACGGAGCCGATCCTGGCAGCAGCATCAGGTCAAATTTATGATTAACATGCATTGTCATCGGTTCTTGACCAACATGCAAAATTTCAACTCAATCGGATACCGAGAAGTGGTTCAAATTAAACTTGCAAGATTTGCACCGAACAAACATTGTTACTTACTTACATACACTGCAAGTTAAAATAAAAGCTTTTAAAAATACATCGAAATTCAAAAATGCTCTTACAAACTTTTCTTTATAGAGAAAAGAGTTTTTATGTTGTGAACACCTAGTACCTACTAAATATGTCTATACCTAAATGCGACTAGGTACTTTTGTATAGTACCTATGTACATTTTTTAAAATTCCGCGATTGAACAATACTTAAACGTTTTTAGCGTGTGCGAAAAACGTTTTTTTTATGAATGAAAATTAATTGAATACCTGGTTTCAATCCCCGGCCGACGCTAATATTTTTTCGATTTCTAATTTTATTTATGACACTAATATAGCAATGTGAGTGCAAAATAAACCATAGTTTTTAATGGTTGCTAGATGCACTATCCTTGCCAAGTGGACTTACCGACTACTACTTATCAGCTGGGGATTGAACCCGGGACCTGTACCGTCCCACAGCTTTGCCACTAAGCTACCGGCCAAACCCTTCCAAATTTTCAATCTCTTAATACTCTCCTTAAACACATGTCCCGGTTTCAATCCCCGAAGCTAATATTTTTCGATTTCTTATTTTCATTTATGAAAATAATATACCTAACACTGTGAGTGCAAAATTTAAACCATTGTTTTTCATGGTTGCTAGATCCTTTAACCTTGCCAAGTGAACTTAAAACTACTACTTATGACTCCAAGAGTCATAAAAATACAAAAAACTTGGCTCTGCTAAGTTATTGGACGTTGATTATTCTTTATGGAGTTAGATCTAGTTAGGTACTTATTTGGCATTATCGTTAGGGGTCAAGAGTTGATAACTTACACGACATAATTGACGTTGCGGGGGACTTATTATTAATTAATGATGAATGATAAAAACAACATAAACCGCGTTTGTTATCAGAATAACAAGATAAATACAATAAGTACATCGTGTTTAATTTTTTTATGCCGTCATAGCATAGATCTTATAGTTGGAGAGATAGCTACGAAAAAAGGTGTACAATTTAACGAGCAGCAAAGTTTTTTTTTTTTATTAATGATGGGTTTGCTCTTGACTCTAGTCTAGGTCATAGGACAGAGACAGAGTCTAAGATGGAGCGAGCTCACCCAGAAGAAGCCTGTTCACTCTTACTTTGAAGAGATTAGGGCTATATGCGTTTGGAAACACAGACGCAGATAGTGAGTTTCACTCTTTAGCAGTGCGCATTATAAATGATGACTGGAAGCGCTTAGTCCGAATTGGTGGAATGGCAACCAGGTATTGATGGTATCCGGCGGTACGTCTGGATGTCCGATGTACGTAGAGTGCCAAGTCGATCGTTACCATGATCTATTATTGGTAGGTGTAAAAATTATATTTAATAGCTTATCTTCTATACTTTTATTATCCATACTAATACTATAAATATTATAAAATTGCTCATTCTTTCGGGTAAAACGATTAAACGTAAGTAGAATTTTAAGGCCGTCAGCTACAGTGAGAGATACATAAAGTCTGCATAGAAAAAGTTGCTCTGGTCAATATTTTAAATTTTTTTAAACTTTTTACTGCAGAAAATTTCTCATGCCCACAGGAAAACCGATTAAATGTAGAATTTTAAAGCCGCCAGCTACAGTATGAGCGATACAGAAATGTTTGTATACCTGTAATGAAGTAATTCAGCATGATATGCCGCTTCTGCGGGCACATTAATAGACATTTTACATGTTAATAAAGGTAACCTGGTTGGATTTTACTTAAAGTCAAAAGCAAGAAACACTGATACTGACAGTCGTACGAGTAAGCTAAACATAATATTCGGTTAGCGAATCGAAGTTTGCGGGCACCAGCTAGTGTATGATATTTAGCTTAACTATTGACGACGATACCTCTGCGACTATGATAGACAATATGATATTGGAGTAAGAGGTCAAAATAACAAAATTCTCATGAAATCAAAACAAAAAATTAACTTTGGCAGTGGTTAAAAACAGACAAATATTTATCACCAAATATATAAAGGCTCTCGCCATGATATACAGCAGTTTACATCATATCCAGTCATTCGTTTACTTTGTATTATACACAATGGTTGTGAAACATTTAATTTTTTTGACGCTTCTTTGCGTGTTCGTTTCATCGGTACCACAACGTGATGGACTATTAAAAGTCTGGCTTCCGAGAGAAGAGGACCGACCAGTATTCCCGAAGAAATTGTTCCCGTTTGGATCTCCAAGTAAACCACGACACGGTTCCGGTTGTTTGAACGGCTACTGCTGGATGAACTGCCAGTTCAACTCCAACTCGTGGTGCTGGACTTCAGATACGTACGCTCAGAGCTTTTCCTACAAAAGATGCAGGGGTGATGCTGATTGCGGAGGCAGGTCACGCTGCGCCAGCCCGTGTACGCGGTTTCGCAGCGGTTCTGATTGTCATTTTCACAACATTAACTGCTAAACAACTAGAGACAACCTCCTACCAGTTGGAGTTTGGATTTCGAGCGGCCGTTGGAAGCAGTCGGCCCAGAATTACGATGCATGGAGACAACTCGGGCAGGATTTTACGTTGATGATGTGATAAACATTCTAATTCTAACTAGGCAGATTAGGGCCTACTAAATCCTACACCTGTCTTCACATAGGCTGTCACTTGGAATGATAACGTGCCCGATAGCTAGACGCAGTTGCCATGTCACCTGTAGATATGGCTTATCTCGCTTGCTTTAGCGACTTTGCGTGTCTTTAATGGCCGGTCGGTGGGACAGTTTTGGTCATTTCGTATTTTGCTAACCGATTGAAGTAAGGAAAATGACAGTGGCATTATAATGACTAAGAAATATGAGAATCGGGGTCTGGATCAATGTATGCTGTTTGTAAGTTAAATAACTACCTACATATTTTACAAATGATAATTTTACAATATTGTGACTGATTAAAAATACAATTATTGTTTAGTCGGTACGGAAACTATGCAAGATGATTGTAAAGACTATAAACAACTTATACTATTGGGCCATATGCACAAACGAAAAATTATATCAGCACTTCCATATATTTAATCGAGTAGGTACGAGATTTTGCAGATGACTCCACAGTAAAAGTGCTCATAATTATTAGTACAATACTAATACTATTGATAGCCTGCTGTAGGTAGTAGGCGGTTCAAAACTTTGATATAGGGTTCATCGGGTCGTTCATTGACTTGTATCCCACGCGAAAAGGGAGAGGGTGGAATCACCCCGCTAAACTTGCGTACTAACTAAAAAACTACCCTGTATAGTTATCTACTTATACCTCATCATCATCATTGGCCTCACACGTCTGTGACAGACGATTTAATCAGTGTCTGAGGCAAGACTTTTCATGGCTGTAAGTATAAGCCGATACGGGAGCGGCATAATTTTCCGCACGCTCTACAAGTAAAGGTGGAACTTATACCTAATGTAGGTGATATCAAATAATACTTGTGTACCTGTGTAATTAATAAGGACCTATTATTAAGTATACTATTAGTAAATATAATATATTTTTATATTTTTAATATTGTTATGATGTAAGTTGTAGCTTTCATGAGTAAACCTCTTGTCCGCATGTTTTGTATTTTGTACTTCCATACTTATATTTCCGTGTGATGCCAGCTTAGAATAACATCACCCCACTTCTTTCACAAAGTAAGTACTGGCGGCGGCTCGTCTATTTTGTGCTTCTTTCCCGCGGGTGTCGTAAGCGGCTGCTAAGGGACTCGAGATTTTAATGGTTTTTAAATTTTAGGCGACAGGCTGACCACCTGTAACTACACAATTATTTAAAACGGCCCTCAATATTTGTCAGCCGTGGCCATAGTGACTGCCCCCAATTCGGGGTATGAATTCTCTTAACTTACCTTAAATTAGTGCTGTCACTTTCCGTCCGTTACGGCTGTTAACGCTCTGCCTATCCCGATAGGGATAAAAGCATGATATGTGTTTGTATGTTTCTAGTATTATCGTTTTATGTTCATCATGTTATGAATACCGAACAGCCACACATGTCTACCAAGATGTCTACCTACCAATCATGATCAGTATTTATCTAATTGTCGTATTGCGATCACATTGCCATTACCTGACGGACATTACTCTGGATTAACCTGGCTTCTCAGGTATGTGTCGCATTACTCACATCACATACTAACACGTCGGTAACAGATAACTGATATGCATAAGTAGTTCAAATGTATACGGGGTGTAATGGACGGTGTACTGATAACTTTGCAGGCATGATCAGACCATGAAACTGAACTTCTTCTATGGGGTATATAATACATACACACATACATACACATATCACGCCTATATCCCTTGCGGGGTAGGCAAAGCGCAAACGACCGCAAAACAGAAATTTAAGCCTTGTCTGACAAATATTTGAGGGTCATTCGGAAAATTGTGCATCGCCATAGTGATAGGTTGTCAGCCCATCGCCTATAATTGCAATACACACCCTCGAGTCCCTTAGTCGCCTCTTACGACTTCCAAGGGTAAGAAATGGGGTGATGCTATTCTAAGCCGGCATCACACGGCATATAATGGTAAACGAGAAAAAGAATTCGACCACCCATACGAAATTCCCGATCAGCTGACTGATTTTCTATGAAAACTCGAAAAAAAAACGTTTCCCAACATAGGCTCCATAATAAAAGTTGTTCAGTTTCATGATCTGATCATGCCTGCAAAGTTTTCGGTACACCGTCTCTTACACCCTGTATAGTTTTATTATGACTCATGATGTTTCTCTAATATCTAGTCCGTGTATAAATGGAAAATAATAAGCACCGAAATCTGATACATAATTCGTGTCAAGACAACCATGTCAGAGGCCTACTACAAGTAGGTTGAAAAACTCTGACACCAGGGTTCGTCGGGACGTTGGACGACTTGGTGTCCCACACGAAAAGAAGACCAAAGTCGTTTGAAAATTATGAGGAGTCACGTTTGAGATATTGTTTGCACATTGAATACCAAATTTTAAAACACTTCCCGTGTTAGGTATACAATTTTTGAAAACTTGCATAATTTTCGAGTGTGGGCAGGATTTGAACCTGCGACTTTCGCATTACTAGTGGCGACGCCTCTTCCATCTGGGCTACCGCAGCTCATTCCTGGCCCGCCAATTTTGCAAGTGTATTTTAATGCCAGTAACGCGTGGCAAGGCTCCATCTACCGAGTTAGTTTTACAACTAATACTCGGCGACTAATTCTATCTTTACAGATTTAATGTAGTCTAAGCGATGAAAACCCGCGATAAATTGAATACCAAATTAGTATAGTATAGTAGTAGCCGAGTATAAGTTGTAAAACTGACTCGGTAGATGGAGCCTTGCCACGCGTTACTGGCATTAAAATACACTTGCAAAATTGGCGGGCCAGGAATGAGCTGCGGTAGCCCAGATGGAAGAGGCGTCGCCACTAGTAATGCGAAAGTCGCAGGTTCAAATCCTGCCCGCACTCGAAAATTTTGCAAAATTGTTTGCTTATACTTACTTAAGTACACCACTTGACACACTGTGTAAGTTTTGGTTATAACTAAAAAACACTGCTAGCCTCAGATTGTAAGGTTTTTAAACTTAAATTCCTCCTGACCAGCTGAAATTTAGTATTAGATCACATTAACAGCCACAACAGTACACTGCTGGACATGGGCTATTCAAGGGGGTGTTGCTATACTCACCAAGCTTGGCAGCCGGATTGGCGAGCGCAGTGCATTATGTTACATTCACAGGGAACGTACATTCCTTCAATGATTATACCTGAGTCGTTGTTTACGATACCCACGAGTAGATTGGGGTGATGCAAATTTGGTATAAGTAGTGAGTCTGTATTTGGTAGTTAGCAACTACAAAAAAGTACCTACCGAAACTCCAGCCGCGTCGCGTGCGTCAGCAAAATATACAGGGTGTTAAGGCGAGTGTGGTCGTGAACTCGACAGTGGCACCACTTCACAAAAAAAAACTCTTTATACAAACAATCTTATCAGAATGTCCGTTGCTTAAATTTTTAGTATTGTATTATAACCTATAACGAGCAACGCTTATTCTGATAGATTGTTTGTAAAAAGAGAAAATATTTTTTGTGAAGTAGCGCCACTGTAGAGAGCGTTCACGACTACACTAGCCTAAAATGAAATAGACGATTCAAACGGAAACCAATCGTGTGTGGTATCAAATGAAATTATTTTTTATGCTGATTCCAAAAATACATCACTTTATCGAATCGTCATTTATTCAAAATTAAAAATAAACAGGGGGTTAAACTTGTGTAAATTAAAAAAAAGGAAATAGCTAATAGAGCAGTTTAAGCGTAATTGCATTGTATAAATAAAGCTTTGAATATGTTTAAATAATTATTATTGAACTATCAGAATTTTTTATTATTAATCCGTTTATCTGATTTGCAAATTATTTAGGAAGGTAGTCTTAGAATTTAAACAGTCAAATTATGATTTTACTAATATTATTGTGCCATATGACAGGCAAACCAAACATGAATTTACCAATATGTAGCTAAAGTAGCAGAAGCAAAGGTAAGGGTGTAGATATTAAAAAGAAACAAAAATATTCCATTAAACAAAATATCTAGTGTATAATCAGCATACACAACAAATACATAAAACACAAGAAAATATACAGCAATTTGATGTAAAAATAATAAGAGTAACAATAAAGGTACTTAACTTGCCTGTTCGCCGATCACCAGTAGAATGTGTCAGAGAATGGACAAGCAAGCCAATTTATATTGTCACTGTACACTATGATTGGTCAGCCGACAGCCGTCCTGATTGGCTGACCAATGACAGTGCACAATTTCAAAAACATGTTTACAAAATATCGATTCACAATCACTGCAGATAAATCTGGATCACAATTTTATTATAATAGTTTGAAATATACTTTTTTGATTATCTTACAATATAAATAGCACAATATATCTTGTTAATAACTTAGTAAAATGCAAAACATTATTCGACCAATAACATGGCTCAACCAATGAGAAACGCCTGTCACAATTTACACAAGTTTCGTTCGGAAATTATATGAATCGATAACGATAATCGTTATGTTAAATCGATTCAAATTCGTTCTAAAATTTAATCGATGTTTCCTTAATTACAAAGGATGTTACAATCATAATTTAACTAAGATAACACAGGCTTGGAGACTTTTTTGTAGTTGTTAATAATATTAATCGAATACAGGAAACTATACAAAATTTTAGATGGGTAGGAGGTTAGATATTTGGTGAAAAGAGTGCAATGCGACCTGTAGGAGTATTCAATGAAACAACGAACGTGTCTCGCGGCTGAGCGTATAATGAACGATACAGTCTTATTTGCTAACTTATGGCTAATGGTTAGGTGTCTTACACTACAAGGGATTGTTAATTTTTGACCGTGGACCAAATGCAGCCCAGCATGGAGTCATGGTGCATAATATTCCTAAGAATAATACTAGTTTGAAACCCAAAGCTCAGCAAAATCCGCTTTAGGAGTGGCGAGGAAAAACAATTTATTTTACAGATTTTACATTGATGAAAAATCATAAGTAACAGCTTTTTTTTTGAAAACTTGCAAAATTTTCAAGCGCGGGCAGGATTTGAACCTGCGACTTTCGCATTACTAGTGGCGACGCCTCTTCCATCTGGGCTACCGCAGCTCATTTCCTGCCCGCCAATTTTGCAAGTGTATTTTAATGCCAGTAACGCTTGGCATGGCTCCATCTACCGGGTTAGTTTTTTGTTTTTTGCAACTAATCACCAGTGACTAATTCTATCTTTACAGATTGAATGTAGTCTAAGCGATGAAAACCAAAAATAATACAATCAAAAATTGTATACCCAACACGGGAAGTGTTTTAAAATTTGGTACTCAATTTATCGCTGGTTTTCATCGCTTAGACTACATTCAATCTGTAAAGATAGAATTAGTCACTGGTGATTAGTTGCAAAAAACAAAAAACTAACCCGGTAGATGGAGCCATGCCAAGCGTTACTGGCATTAAAATACACTTGCAAAATTGGCGGGCAGGAAATGAGCTGCGGTAGCCCAGATGGAAGAGGCGTCGCCACTAGTAATACGAAAGTCGCAGGTTCAAATCCTGCCCGCGCTTGAAAATTTTGCAAGTTTTCAAAAATTGTATACCCAACACGGGAAGTGTTTTAAAATTTGGTACTCAATTTATCGCTGGTTTTCATCGCTTAGACTACATTCAATCTGTAAAGATAGAATTAGTCACTGGTGATTAGTTGCAAAAAACAAAAAACTAACCCGGTAGATGGAGCCATGCCAAGCGTTACTGGCATTAAAATACACTTGCAAAATTGGCGGGCAGGAAATGAGCTGCGGTAGCCCAGATGGAAGAGGCGTCGCCACTAGTAATGCGAAAGTCGCAGGTTCAAATCCTGCCCGCGCTTGAAAATTTTGCAAGTTTTCAAAAATTGTTTACCCAACACGGGAAGTGTTTTAAAATTTGGTACTCAAGTAACAGCTTATTTCTAAAAAATAAAGAAATAAAAGATGGTACTCATTCAAACAGTCAACCATTTCAATTAATCTACTATCTTCATAGTGTAACACTACAACCGGTGTTCCACAGGGTAGCATCTAGTTCCCTCTTATTTCACTATTATTACTTATAATTATTCGATCTGCCGATCTGCGATATGCCGTGTAATGCCGGCTTAGAATAGCATCACCCCATTTCTTGCCCGTGGGAGTCGTAAGAAGCGACAAAGGGACTTGAGGGTGTGCATCGCAATTTTAGGCGATGGGCTGACAACCTGTCACTATAGTGATACACAATTATCTGAATGACCCTCAAATGCTTGTCAAACGTGGAGTAAGTGACCGTTTTTTCGGCCGTTTACGCTCTGCCTACCCCGCAAGGGATATAGGCGTGATATATGTATGTCTGTATGTATTATTCGATCTGAAAAATAAGATTATTTTACCCAAGCGGATTTTCAGACTATTATTAGTCTTTGGAATATCACAATGACAGCAGCAGCTTAATGAATGAAGCAGTGCCTGCTGTGTCTGTATTCTTTATGTGTTTTTCTCTTTAATGTTCATGTGTACAATAAATCGTAAATAAATAAATAAATAAATAAATAAATGCCTCAATGCTAGGTAGCATTTGGTCCTTTTGGTCACTGTCCTCTAATCTAAAATTCTTCAGAAACTACTCTTGATATGAAAATAACTTCGATCAACGCGGCCTTCCGTACCCGTCGGAACGAGACGGAAGACCACGTCGCTCGAAGGAAAATAAACTAAATCAAACCTCACAAAAAATAATTATAAAATATCAAGAAGAACCTCCGTAAGAAATCCCTCTTCATGCTGAAACCTTCAAGAACAATTCTGTCAGCATATTGTCAAAATAAATTTACGCTTGCTGGCAAATTTTGTATCAGAATTATTTTGCTTTTAAAATGATAAAAATTCTTTTTAGTTTATGAGAACCGTAAAATATCTTCTAACAATATGGTAAATATAGTTTAAATTATCTGGTGTGTTTGTAACCTATGTAGTGTAGTAGACAAGTCACCTGGCGCCAAGTATCCAGCTATTTTATATCCTTCGTGGTCTAGCGGACTCACCGATGGTCTCAGATGCGGAGGTCCCAGGTTCGATTCCCGGGGAGCACAAAGTTCATATTTTAGAATAAGAACGAGAAAACATTTATTTCAGTGTAACATAATAATACAAGTATATAATCCAATTCGGGCTATCACACCAAAATAGGTGACCAGTCAGCATCGTGCTGTACATACATAAATCACGCCTCTCTCCCGGAAGGGTAGACAGAGACTACTTCCTTCCACTTACTACGATCTTTGCATACTTTTTTAGCCGTGCTGTACTTAGTACTGGTCTTCCGTGGTATCCTACTTACGTTGTGCAGCAACAGCGAGACAACAAAACTAACCTATAAAAAGTTATCTACACTAATATTATAAAGAGGAATTATTTGTTTGTATGTTTGTTTGTTGATTGAATTAAATAGGCTCCGAAACTACTGGACCGATTTTAAACTTTGTGTATGCTGATGTTTAAAAATTAAACAACCTGCATACACTAACTCACAGGTCACTGCATCTTGCGTACGAAGTCGCAGGTAACAGCTAGTCTATACAAATATTATAAAGAGGACAGATTTGATTGATTGTTGGAATTTGTATAGGCTCCGAAACTACTGGACCGTTTAAAAAATATATATTTGAACATAGTTTATATTAAAATGTCTTAACCCCGTGGGAAAACGGGTAGCAGCGGGTGAAACCGCTGGGCAGGCCGCTAATTTAAGGGCACGGCGTGAGAAAAATGGGTGTTTTCGGATGCAGGCAATTTCGTTGGTGAATACGATAAACACCTTTTTATTATGCATACTGATTTTTCATTATATTATCTTTATTCTGGTCGCAGGAAAACACGATTAAAGAAAGTTTGCTCGATAGATTTCTTTTTCAAAGTTTGGTCTATTTTAACACTTTTTTGCGTAGTGTATAGCAATCTTATGCACATAACACATTATTTTTTGTGAATTCGATACGTCTTGTACATTACTAGATTCTGGTCGCACAGTTTTTTGATTACTTGTTTATTTGGCGAGAAATTTCCTAGAGTGATAAATAGTCTAAACATGGCGATTCCGCTCTGTTCTCACACACAGGATTTGCCATTAGTAGGAAGTTTATGAATAAATGGTAGCTCCGTATCATAAAATCAACGCTCCGGCCGCTGGACCACGGATGCAGCTGAACTGATAAAGACAGACTGACAGACAGAAACACTTTATTGCTCACATTAATAATATAACTTATACAAGAACAAAAACTAACAACACAATATAAGCAAAGGCGGCCTTATAGCTTTAAACGATCTCTTCCAGGGAAAACATTGCAAAAACACACTGTAAATAGCAGCGGCAACACATAAAAGACATAGAAATCATTAATTTAACAAAAATAACTAATTTAACAAAACTATATATTAATACCTACCAAGTAATCTTAAATATACATGCATACTAAAATATAAAATATTATCTGTATAATACATATTTTATACAGACAAGACATACATATTATATTAAATAAACAACTAAATATGCATATAATAATTATAAATAAAGATATAATTTATTATTCTTTTTTTTTCAGGCTATGACTTGGTGGCTTTATATTTCAATTGTGGTACTCCTTTTCTTAATGCTTGCAGTTGGCCACGTGGTTATTACGAAACTTAATGGTATATAATTTTTTTACTATTATTTTGGTGAAATTTTACTAGAGACTGATATTACCTCAAGACGGGCTGGTGATAAGGAACAACTTGCCACAAGTAACATAGGTCGAAATACTGATTTGATTCAGATTAAGATTAAAATTCAGACGTTTATTTGTTAAAAAAATGGTACAGTATTGCAGATGATAGGCTTAAAATTGTAGTTTAAAAAAAATTGTCACGTCAAGCGTAACATGCAATTCTATATCTATATATATAATAAAACAGTAAAACCCGTGTGTCTGTACATAGAACAAATTTTCGAAAAAGTATTCGTAGGTTATGTTAAAGTAGGATTAGAAAACATTTCTTTTTTTTTGTTTGTCTGTTTGTCCGGGCTAATTTCCAAAACCACTGCACGGATTCGAATGAAACTTTTTGTAGTATTTAGCTATTAAGCCTGGTCAACATCTAGAATACTTTTTACCGCGGGAAAATTGCTCATTCCCAAGAAATACGATTAAGTAAACGTAAAATATTTAGGCCGAGCTACAATATGAGAGATACAGAAATGTCCGCATAGGGAAAGTTGTTCAGCATGATAGTCTACTTCTGTTAGGGTCTGGAGTACCTGATGAGGGATAGGATACCAGGAGCCCGGCTTAAATATACGAGATACGGAAATAACTCAAAAGAAAAATATGTCTAGCATGATGTGCTGACTAAGAACAAAGCCTCTCTGCTGGGATACAGATATTGAGGATCTGAAGGTGCTTTTGTGGAACACCAGGAGCACACCTCGGACACTGGCGCTCAAATGTATTAATCAAACGCGTTGCTACGCACACAGTCTAAGCTCGCGTAGGTGAACGCGGACCGTGCTTGTGTGTGTGAGACAACATGTCAGGGTTGCCGCCGTTTTGCGTTCGTGAATCGGGAATGCAATGTGCGGCGGCAGTATGAAATGACCTTCGTCGTCGCGTCCTTGCTAGCCGGTGTCTGAGCGTCCTCCGAGCGCGGGTGGGCGGCGCTTGTAGGGGGAGGCAGGGAGTGACCATACTGTACGCTAGTACTATTAATTATACTGTGCCAGGAGCCCAACTAAACGCAAACTGAAACTTTTTGTTGTGTATAACTATCAATCCTGGTGAACATCTAAAATACTTCCGCAGGAAAATTGCTCATTCCCGCAGGGAAATACGAATAAACGTAGAATATTTAGGCTGCCAAGAGCCCAGCTACATTATGAGAGATACAAACATGTCTGCATAGCAAAAGTTGTTCAGCATGATAGTCTACTTCTCACATTAGCATCGAGGGTCTGGAGTAACTGATGAGGGACACCAGGAGCCCGGCATAACTATACGAGATATGAAAATGGCTCAAAAGAAAAAAAAATAACATGATGTGCCACTTCTGCTAGCTGGCACACATATATTGAGGGTATAAAGTTCTTTTTGTAGAACATCAGGAGCCCAACTAAACTGTAAGAGATACGAAAATAGCAATATAGCGAAAGATTTTCAGTTACTGGCACGAACATTTTGAGGGTCTGGAGTATCTGAAGTGTCCTGGCTCTACCGTATGTGAGATGTAATTGGGTCAATAGCAAAATAAGTTCCTTCAATTGGTACATTTTAATAGATAAGGTACTGATAAAGTCCAGCTAGTCTTTAAACATCAACACAGCCAAAAACCTGACCTCTGGACACCTTTACCAATCAATTAACGATAAAACGCGCAAAAAAACACTTGTTTTGTATGGCAGCCACCATACTTTTTTTTGTTATAGCAGCAAAAGAAATACAAGATCTGAAAAAATTTCAACTGTCTAACTTTTGCGGTTCATGAGATACAGCCTCTATACAAGAAAACAAGTTTTTTGTATGCGAGCCCCCTTAAATATTTACTTCATTAAAAAAAATTGTATTTGTTGTTAAACAACAGAAATACATCCTCTGTGAAAATTTCAACTGTCTAGGTACCTATAACGGTTCAGGAGATACAGCCTCGTAACTGTAGGACGGACGGACGAACGGACGGACAGACAGACGGACAGCCGAGCCTCAGTAATAGGGTTTCCGTTATTACCCTTCGGATACGGAAGCCTAAAAAGATAAAATATACGTATAGATGCAGTAATGCTTTACTTTCAGTGCATAAGGCCGATTAACACCCCAATGTAGAATGTAGGTACTGTGGTTTAAAAACTGTAGCTTTAGCAAAAGCTTATCAGCGTAATGGTCATTTTCTTCATCTCGAAGCAAGAAAATTTACGATGGCGTGGAAATAGAAATTCGACATCTTAGAAGTTACAGTCAAAGGCATGAAACACTGGTACTGGCGCGGCGGTAGTATGTTAACCATCACATTCAGTCAGCAAAATGAAGTTCGCGGGCACCATGGACGTATTATTTAAACAGGACTGATAACTGTTGCAGAAAAAACGAGCCGAGCGAGACCGCACACACCGAGGCCTTTCGTCTCTTTCTAATAGGGCATCAATATTTTGTATTACAATGAGCTTATAGATAGGGAAATTTACATACATACGATTGACTTGGACAACCTCGAACACAACATTTTTTCTCCATTTAGAGTGAGAAATTTCGTCAAAAGATTTTGACTTAATGTAAAATGGACCATATTCTAGTAATAATAAAGTTACTATTCAGAAATAACTGTTTTTGAAGTTATCAGTCCTGTTTAAATAATACGTCCATGGCGGGCACCAGCTTGTTTTAAACCTTTATAAGGCAATGGAAAGAATGTTCCCACCTAAAATTAAACCTTAACTACCCGCAATAGATTTCAAAACCAATAGAAAAAATTAATATGCTCTGCCCGGTAAAATACAATACGATACGTCATAAAATATCAAATTAATTATCAATTACCAACATGTCATATACTTTTCAATTTTAATAGTAGGTAGGTATATGTGAATATTTTTTTTTTTATCCTGCTGTCTTCGGACGATCTCCATGTTCAATTCGGTTGAAATACCGTGTGCTCCTAGACGGGAATAGATCAATTGTAGTCCTGTAGAGTCGACTATTCTGTTTATATACCGACATTTCGCATACATACGAGGGCGGAGTGATAAGTAAGGTAAAAATAAAACAAGGAATGAATTTTATTTAATTCTTATTTATTATTTTTCAACGTCTTTTCCCTCTAAGTCAATACTCTTCATCCAGCGTTTCTCTAACTTTTCTATCCCTGCCATATAATACGATTTCGGCAACCCTTCAAAATAGGCATTGGTTTCCTCCATGATCTCCTCGTTTGATCCAAATCTTTTTCCACCAAGCCATTTTTTAAAATTCGGGAACAGATAATAGTCGCAAGGGGCTAGATCTGGCGAATAGGGTGGGTGAGGAAGCAACTCATAGCCCAACTCGTGGAATTTGGCCATGGCAGTGGCGCAGGTGTGAACTCGTGCGTTGTCCTGGTGAAACAAGATTTTCTTCTTGGGCAAGTGCGGTCTTTTTTGAAGTAAAATTTTGTGAAATTGGTCTAATACATTAGCGTAATACTCGCCATTGATTGTTTTTCCCTTCTATAGGTAGTCAATATGGATTACATGTACGTGGACATCCCAAAAAACTGTAGCCATAACCTCATTGGCCGATAAAACTGCTTTTGCCTTCTTCGGAGCTGGTTCGCCAGCAGCAATCCACTGTTTTGATTGTTCTTTGGTTTCTGGTGTATGGTGATGGATCCATGTTTCATCAACTGTTATAAAACGTCAAATAAAACAGGTTTATTACGCTGTAACAACGCCAAATTTGCCTCCGAAGTAGTCACACGCACGCGTTTTTGGTCAATAGACAGTAAACGCGGCACCCATTTTGCGGACAGCTTCTTCATGTCTAAATGTTGGTGTAAGATTTTGCGCACACGTTCATCTGAGATGCCTACTATCTCGACTATCTCCCTCACCTTAATTCTTCGGTCGTTCAAAACTAAATCGTGGATTTTAGCGATCATTTCTGGAGTAGTGACCTCAATTGGGCGCCCTCTTGTGCCATGTATTATCATTGTACAAGTACAGGTCCACATTTACAGGCGAAAATCTGTCTGTAGCGCACTTGTAGTTACAATTTACAGGTTACAGGCGTTTTATGAAGACACTTGTAAAGCTACCATTGTCAGTACCGCTCCAAAATCTCGACTACAGGTAAATTTTACAAGTCGATGTACAACACTATCGATTCATTCATTTCATTCACTCAAATTCAACGTCAATGTTATAGCACAGATTAAATAATGTGAAAGTATGTAAACACTTTGCTAAATATATAAGACATTACACTGAAAACTATTATTTTAATAAAAAGGAAATTACAAAAATGAAATCAACAATATTTCTAATTACAATCATATTATTGATAGAGTACGTTAAAATAATACTGTTGTGAATTAATAATAAGGTTTTGCTTTATTTAACACCTCGAGCAAAATAATTTGGCAAGAAACGCATTTTGAGTACTTTTGAACATATTAAATAGTTTTTTATGCAGAAATCTTGCACTTGTAAAATAATTACCTAGGTCAGACAACCTGTAAAATTATTCACAAGTTGTAAGTTTTTACAGTTGTAGTTTACAAGTCTTTTGATGAACACCTGTAAAAACTTGCTCGATTGTGTTTTTAAAAGCAAAATCTACCCTATGGTTTGTCGATGGAAATCTACAGGTGCCTGTAGCGGTGACTTGTAAAATTGTAGACCTGTAGCTACAAAAAACGCCTGTAGTTGTAATTTTCATCAGTGTTGCTATTTAAATATTCATTTTGGCGCGATGTTGCCACTTTTCGCCTGTAGAATTGTAGTTGTTCAATGATAGCATAGGCCACTGGACGTTCAGCATCACTTGTGCTTGTACAACCACATTGGAAATCTGTAAACCACTTATGGATCATCTTGATCGACGGAGCAAATTCCCTATAATATTTATCAAGCCTTTGTTTCGTTTCTGTAATATTTTTTTGCGCATAAAATAATGTTTAATCAACACACGAAATTCACTTTTCTATATAAGGTCCTATTAAATTCAGTGCAAATATTTTTAGGCTGAGCTCTACTCGTAAAACTGAACAACTTTTCCCAATAAACATAGGTCGAAATATGAAAAAAAAATTAGACCTACCATACAACAATGTTCAAAAAAAGTGTCACTTTGTATGAGAGGTGCAATTTTATTTTTCGTATTTCGACCTATGTTTATTGGGAAAAGTTGTTCAGTTTTACGAGTAGAGCTCAGCCTAAAAATATTTGCACTGAATTTAATAGGACCTTATATATTTGCGACAATGCGTCCTTTTTTTTTTAATGGCCGCCAAAATAAAAGTAGCCGGCTGTACTGGCTGAAAATTTGAATTAAGAACTTCAAAAGAGTCGCAACAAGGAGGTTGCACGCAAATGGTGATAATATTCTTCTAAGATTAATTTTTACCTTACTTATCACTCTGCCCTCGTACAAACAAGGGAAAGGCCGATTTCTCAACTTCTCAAATAAAGGCTTGCAAGAGTCAGTCGGCGCCGGTCCACTGATTACAAGGATTTTTTTTTTTATCAATAAACACTTTTTTCCTTCGACCTTTCTTTTTATGATGTTCTTAATAAAGGTTTTCAATGGTCTTAGTATACAACGTTCCTCCGCAACCAACGTTAGCACATCCTCATTTGACATCTTCTCTGTCCAACTGATCTAGAGGTCGACCGAGGAAGACCTAGACGCACATTCTTCATCCAAGTAAAGGAGAAGATTAATGCCGTTTCATATCAATAGGTCAAGTCGCTGGCAGAAGATAGAAAAAATGGCAATCATTCCACCGACAAGAGCCAAGCTCTTAAATTTGAATGAATGAATGAAACACTTTTTTAATATTTATACCATATTGCCCCATATAATTATACCGTGTCTTAGAAACCACTCACCATACGCATAGTAAGCTGTCAAAGCGGCATGTTGAGTGACTCAATTTTGTTTTTGTCATATTATAACCTTGTTCCTTGGGGAAAGTTGTTCCTTATCACCAGCCCGTCTTGAGATTTCGCTATCTGTCACTAGTAAAATTACACCCTATATATTTCGATATTATCATACATTTTTGAAAATTATCATACATATCTAAAAAAAGATACAAACTAGTGTTCAAGGTCCGGATTATGAATACCAAAGATTATTAAAATTCTTGTTAATTGACGCTTTTAAAATGGGGTCTTTTAATTTCACTGCCCTCTTCTGTGGTATCCTATTTTATAAATTTAATCGATCAGTTACTTTTTAATTCTCAATTTTCAATTTCCACAGAGGCACGAATGGTACGACAACAAAATCGATACGACAGTGGACTCGAAACTGTGAGTGCACAAACTTCATTCGTCGCGAGCAAAACTACAAAACAAAAACATGTCAAAAATTTAGTGGAAGACAAACGTACATCGAAAAGTATGTCTTTAGTATTCAATAACAACAATCCAGCACAAACAAATTTACACGCAATTGTGACTACAGATCGGGACAAAACAATATGTAGTATAAGCAGAAAATCAGATCCGTCTACTAACATTGAAAAAGAATTGTCAAGAAATGCTGCAGTTTTGCTTGCCATTTCGAATTCCAAGGTTAATTTAAACCCTATACAAGATCATTCCAACTCAGAGTTAATGCTGATTAAGAATGTTTCTTCATCTAAAGGAGATATATTTGAAAAAAGTTATGATTTTAACATTAAAGAGATATCACCAGCACTTAAAGACAACAAAAGCGAACTTTTCAAAACAGAACTCAAAGATTCTTACGAAGACATTACACCAGTATCATCAGAAAAAGATAAAACAGAAAACGAAAACCTTCAAGAGCCTGTTGAAAATAATCGAACTAATGAAAATTTGAAGACATCTGCAGAGTCACAAAAAGATACGAAACCATCATTAGTCGCTGAAGAAAATGTTAATGCAAATAATAGAAAAACAGTCACAACTAATGATACCCCCGGAGATATGAGGAAACCATCACCAAGAAAGAAAAAGACGTTTAATTTCATTGAAATTATTACACCTAGGGGATCTTTTAATAGAAAACAGTCACCAAAAATAAACACAATAGAAAATGCACATGCAGTTAAAGGAAAAACAGTAACAATTAGAGATTCCACCGAGGAAAGGATACTACCATCGTCAAAAGATGAAAAGGCGTATAGTAGTTGTGAATTAATTGAACTAGAAGAAATAAATAAAAAAGCATCACTTATACCTAATGGCGGCAAAAATAAGGATGTCGAAAATGACGATAAAAGTAACGATGAATCGGTAAAAAAGAACGAGCCTCGTAACGATTTGCTATGTTCGATAAAAAATGAATTTCTGAAAGCTAAAGATTCCATCTCTAAGATGTTAAGATTTGATAAATATATTAATCCAAAAGATGATGTTAATAATACCAAGGATCATGCCAAATCTGTGATTTTAACGTCAAACACCGATGTAACTAAAGATAGTAGTTATACTAGTACCAGCAAGATCTGTAAAGAGCCTTCTAGTTTATTTTTCACTACTTTAACTCCATGCACTCCAAGTACTCCCAAAGAAATGTTTGAGCCTTATGAAAATACACTTAAATCTGGAAAAACAGAAACATGTGACAAGAATACAATTCCGGCAACAGAATTTAAACATGCTGGCAATGTTACAACCTCCACTTCTAAAGTAATTAGAGATCCAGAAATTCCAACTTCACACGTGCAAACCAAAGAAGACACACTCATTTCTAAACTTGAAACGGGAAAACCTGTTTCACACTGCAATGTAAATGAATTACACGCGGCTAAAGATAACCTTCTTAAAAGTACTTCAAGAGTTACTTTTGCTAAAAATGAAATTATTATAAAAGATAGCGTTTCAAAATTAGATCACGTATGTGTTGTAAATCCGGTTATAACGACACAAGACGACTGCATGAGAATGTGCTCTTACGAATCAGAAGTCGACAGTGAGAATAGTAAATTGGAAGAGCCCACGACAGCAAACATAGACAAAACTGTAAAGGAAGTCTTACATAACACTGCAAAGGACAGTGCAAATCCTTTCAAAAGTAAATTTATAAATGAGATTGTAACTCTGACAAATATATTTGATCCATCGCATAGAAATGAGGCAGTTGAAAATATTACCGACACTTATGATTATGATTTAGCTAAATCGCAAACCTCTTTCAATTTACAACCCACAAAAAAAACTGAAAAGGGCTTTCATCGTCAAGTGGACAATTTGAACAGCAAACTAGTTGAAAGACTTTCTGAAGTAATTAATAACAAGGAATTGGCATCGAGATCGCTTGCGACAGTATTTAAAAACGAAGATAGTACATCTTCCAATGTTATCCAATATTCTGAAGTAATAATTGTTGATAATAAACTCGGTGACAATAAAGAACTTTTAGCTACGAAAACAGATAAAACAGCTTCGGAGACCATCGTTGAAATTAAAAAAGACATTACAGAAATGAAGGACAACATAGAATCTTTGTCAAAGTTTCTTAAATCAGTGCAGGATATTACAAAAGTTGAAAAGAAAAATAACGAAGACAATGATAAAAATGCTGGAAGTTAAAATATTGGTGGTTATGGTCGAGAAGCATTACCACAACTATTAATTTGGTACTTTTTGTGACATAAATGGCTAAATAAATAGCTGATACGGTTGATCGGACAGTGAACAAATTTTTATAAATGTTTTGTAATGATCAACTGCATCAAAAGCGACTTTGAGGTTTATTTTTACGGAAATTTGTTTTATTTATCTATTGTTTATGTTTATTTTGGTTGTTGTAATAATATTTTTTACTGACATTACTTTTTCTTTTTGATTCAAATCATTTTTATATTTTAGAAGAAGACTAATTAAAATGAAAGAGGTAAAATATTTTAGAACAATTTATTGAAGTACTTAATCTAGCGAAAATATATTTACAAAATTAACTAATTAACGATACTCAGTCACATTACAGTTCATATTACACAATAGCGAACTGGTCATATAAAAGTTCTCTGACCTTGTAATACTCTTCCGATAGAACACCTTCCAACGCTACACGGCCGTTGTCCAACTGCAAAAAAAAGCAATGCTATTATCCACGGCTGGGGGTAGAAAAATGCATAAAATGTTGTAATAGCTAGAAGCATTTTGTAAAACCTGATAGGATTTTTAAAACTATAGTAGGGTGTAGTAAAAGATGGTAAGATTTTGTAAGTTGATAGGTTTTAAGGCGATAGGGTTTTGCAGAGTTTTGTAAAATCAATGTTAACTGAAGGTTTAAGGGTTTTGTAAAAGATGATAGGGTTTTGCTAAATATGATAAGCTCTTTTATAAGTTGACAGGGTTTTATAAAATCAATGATAATTTTTTTTTTATTATTAATGATGGGTTTGCTCTTGACTCTAGTCTAGGTCATAGGACAGAGACAGAGTCTAAGATGGAGCGAGCTCACCCAGAAGAAGCCTGTTAAGGCACTGGCACTCCCACACACTGACGGAACGCAGCAAGCTACTTGGCGCCAGACTTCGGTGGGATGGTGGTCGCGAGCCAGCCACCGCGCACGTGGGATCGTTCAGCCGGACTTATCCACAGGCAAGCCTGTGTTGCCGTTGCCCGGGCTCCACCGCTAGGAGGTAGATCCTATACCACCCCAAAATGTTAACTGAAAGTTTTAGGGTTTTTGTAAAAGATGATAGGGTTTTGCTAAATATGATAAGCACTTATATTAGTTGACAGGGTTTTATAAAATCAATGATAATGTTAACTGAAGGTTTTAGGGTTTTTGTAAAAGATGATAGGGTTTTGTAAAAGATGATAGGGTTTTGTAAAAGGTTATCGATAGAAACTCACCCGCCTAATAGCCAGTGTCCCATTACAACACTCTAAAGCGCCCCCACTGAACTCGGCGTTGAGCCCCATCTTAGCCAGGGCCGCTCTCAGTTCAGACAGCCTCACTTGGTTGATGAAGGAGGCGGCGTGCGCGCTGCCCTCCGCCGGCTCAAGGGCCATCAATACGTCTTGCGCGTCTTCTGGAATGGAAAGATTTTATAAGATTTTCAGTGGTTCCGGATGAGCCGCGGTAGTCCAATTGGTGGTTTTTAGGTTCAAATCCTGCCTAGGGTAGACATTTTGGAAAGTTTTGTAAAAAATCTATAAACATTATGTTAAACGTTCACAGAGCGATTTTGACAAGCTTAAATACACACAACTGCAGTTTGCTATTTGTTACTTTTAAAAGTGATAATGATAGGTCACTTGCAGGAAAGGTTCCGGGTTCGATTCTCGGTGGGGCTCAATTAATATTTATCACTCTGTGAATTTATTTCCAGTCTGGTTAGGACATTGCAAGCTGAACCAACTGATTGTCCGAAAATAAAGACGGTTTCGTGCTTTGACGGGCATGTTAAGCCGTCGGTCCCGGTTGCTATATATGATTACTTACACAGCGGTCGTAACACAACCATGTCAGTAGTAGTAGTAGTTTAGGCAGTTGAAAAACTCTGATACTAGGATTTACGGGGTCGTTGGATGACTCGATGTCTCACACAAATAGGAAAGAAATAATTTACAGGAATTCTCTAGTTTCAGTACTTTATTTAGTTGTCAGTGAGAGAAGTTAGTCTAAAATGTCGCTTGTATCGATATTATATTAGGTGACAAAGTATTGGGGAAAACGCCTCGGCAAGCGTAGCGTTGGACCTCCTCCGGCCGGACCGATGACTGTGATGTATGTACTTATGAGAAACGGAAACACTTACCACTAGTAAGAGTGGTTTCTCTTTGGTGAGCTCTTGGCGCGACCACCGCCGACAACCAAGCGAGTTCGGCATCACCAGCCGACCGCCACGCGATGCCGCACATCAGAGCATCCGTCAGTTTCACCTGAAAGGATTTTCATCGGCATTGAAGTATTTCAAGGCAAGTGATGACTAAAAATGTTGCATCAGAAATAGATGAAAAATTAGGGCCGCTGACAACTATTGTACGTTTGTCCAAGGTACAAGATATTTGTAATTGAAATCCCGCACGGAATGGCCCCTTTCTCATGCGAAATCCCAAAATTGCTATTTTCTAACTGTGAATTTTCCCGTGAATTTGAGTGATTCACAACGATGGGCCTTACCACGGACCTTACCAAGCCGTGAAACATTTAACAAAAAGTTTAAAACAGCTGTTTGTCAAAATTACAAAATAATTATTTGACCAAAGACTAGATTTGACGCAATAACTTCTTAAATTGCGTTTCGTTTCATGCCGGAGATGACCGTTTTTTTTTTATCAATTAATTTTGCTAGGGCACCATCCCTCGGGATCCTGGCAGGATCTCAATATTTCTGCGTATAACGATGGTATAACGAGATAGTTCAAGAGATTACAACAAAATGGCAATAGAGATTTCTACTGTCTAGGAAATACGACAAAACTAGAGTAAGTGAATTGGATTTCGTGAGAGACTTATTACGAATGTGAATGTTGGTCTAATGTCTAATACTTAGGAAATCAAGCTCCTGGACATCTCCATGGGCAAAATTGAAACAAACTCTTTCGTTAATTAAATAATGTCGAAGCGGGCTGACACAACGCTGGGTAGGTAGAGCCCGTAGAGCCTAATCGGCCGTAAAAACGTACAATCACGCCACGTCTGACAAACATTTGAGGGTCATTCGGAAAACTGTGTATCGCCATAATGATAGGTTGTCAGCCCATCACCTAAAAATGCAATAAACATGTTACCCTCGAGTATCTTAGTCGCCTCTTACGACATCCACGGGAGAGAAATAGGATGATGCTATTCTAATCAAAAGGATCCTAATATTTTTTTAATAATAATATTATTTCTGACTCCGTTGGAAATGGCTCCCTCTCTTACCCTTCAGGGAATGTATTGAATTTCCTTTTACTTTATGTATAATCTTTATAGTTTTTTTAATATACCTGGTAAATATGAGACTCTGTGGTGGCGTCAATAGTATCGCCTTTATTCGGAATGTAGATTTTTTCTATGCCCTCAGCCTCGCAGTGCTTTCTGAAATAAAATATGAAAAAAAATGGATTACATAAAAACCACACGATACATTTGCGTATCCCATTGATTTTATTGTTTGTGTCGTCATTCCTTTCTATAGTAAGTTTATTTTATTATTTCAAGTGTTATATTTTTATAAACTGTCGTTCCTGACCGGTACTCTGCATGGCAATGCTGCCCTTCTATTTCGATGTACTCTAGTACATCATCAGTAATAATTTATTTATCATTCATTCACTCATATTTCCGGTCATTTATTCTTTAGGTCATCAAGTCATCTATAATTTTTTGTCATGCATTCTTTATTTATGGTCATTCATTCTTTTTGGTCAAACGTTCATTATTTTTGGTTAATTATTCAATATAATTTGGTTTTTACTCATTCTGTTAGCCATTTTTTTTCCTTTGGTTATTCATTCGTTATTTATGGTAATTTCTTTTGTTCATTCTTTTTCGACATTTATTATTTTGATTATTCATTCTCCCAAGTTTATTGGTCATTTATTCATTCTTTTTGATCATCAATCATTCTAGTTGATTATTTGTGCATTCATTTTAGTCATTCATTCATTCTTCTTAGTCATTTATTATGTGTGTGCATTGATGATATATTCATCGATTCTCTTAATTTACTAAATCAGTTACTCATTTATTATTCCGGCCATTCATTCATTATTTTTTAAGCATTTTTTTACTTACTTGAGCATCTCCAAAGCGTTGACATTAGCCCTTAGCCCTACAATAGCTCGGGGCTTGACTTGCGCAACCAATCTCAGTAACGATACCCCATCACAACACCTTTTGAGCTTGATGTACTGGATATTCGCCTTTGGCATTCATTCATGTTTTTTTGGTCCTAAATTGTTTCGGTCAATAACAAATATATCGGTCATAAAAGATTTCGGTCATTTATTATATAGATCACTCAATTATCGGTCTATCATATTTCCGCCATCCAACATTCCGGTGATTCATTATTCTGGTGATTCTTTATTCTAGTCATTCATAATCGTTCATTTAATATTTCGGACCTTTATTCTTTCTTATATTCACACCATCGTTCATTCACTATTCATTAGTTTTGTTACTTACTTGAGTGTCTCCAAAGCGCTGACATTAGCCCTTAGCCCTACAATAGCTCGGGGTTTGGCTTGAGCAACCAATCTCAGTAACGATTCCCCGTCGCACCGCCCTTCCAGCTCGATGTACTGGATATTCGTCATTAATTCACTTATTCTTTTGGTTATTCAGGCTTTATGTCACTAATATGCTCTTGTTTATTCATTCTTCGTGCGTGGTCATTTATTTATTCAGTATTTTTGGTTGTTCATCCATTCACGCATTCCTTTTGGTCATTTATTCATTCTTGTTGGTCATCATTCATTCTAGTTGATTATTTGTGCATTAATTTTAGTCATTCATTCATTCTTCTTAGTCATTTATTATGTCGTGCATTCATGATTATGCTCAAGAGCCGTGTGGGTTGCCGCGATACAGGCTTTGCCTAGACCTACAGTAATTTTCTTTCGTACTCTTTTTTGGAAAACAAACGAATTTATAATTATTTTTTCTTATTATTATCCATTCACTTAATTTACTAAATCTATTACTCATTTATTATTTCAGTCATTCATTCATTATTTTTTAAGTATTTTTTTACTTACTTGAGTGTCTCCAAAGCGTTGACATTAGCCCTTAGCCCTACAATGGCTCGGGGCTTCGCTTGAGCAACCAATCTCAGTAACGATTCCCCGTCGCACCGCCCTTCCAGCTCGATGTACTGGATATTCGTCATTAATTCACTTATTCTTTTGGTTATTCAGGCTTTATGTCACTAATATGCTCTTGTTTATTCATTCTTCGTGCGTGGTCATTTATTTATTCAGTATTTTTGGTTGTTCATCCATTCACGCATTCCTTTTGGTCATTTATTCATTCTTGTTGGTCATCATTCATTCTAGTTGATTATTTGTGCATTAATTTTAGTCATTCATTCATTCTTCTTAGTCATTTATTATGTCGTGCATTCATGATTATGCTCAAGAGCCGTGTGGGTTGCCGCGATACAGGCTTTGCCTAGACCTACAGTAATTTTCTTTCGTACTCTTTTTTGGAAAACAAACGAATTTATAATTATTTTTTCTTATTATTATCCATTCACTTAATTTACTAAATCTATTACTCATTTATTATTTCAGTCATTCATTCATTATTTTTTAAGTATTTTTTTACTTACTTGAGTGTCTCCAAAGCGTTGACATTAGCCCTTAGCCCTACAATGGCTCGGGGCTTCGCTTGAGCAACCAATCTCCCCATCGCACCGCCCTTCTAGCTCGATGTACTGGATATTCGCCATTATTTTACGTATTCTTTTGGTCATTCAGGCTTTATGTCACTAATATGCTCGGTTGTTTATTCATTCTTCGTGCGTGGCCAATTATTTCTTTAGTATTTTCGGATGTTCATCCACTCCGCATTCCTTTTGGTCATTTATTCATTCTTTTTGGTCATCATTCATTCTAGTTAATTATTTGTGCATTCATTTTAGTCATTCATTCATTCTTCTTAGTCATTTATTATGTCTGTGCATTAATGTTATATTCATCCATTCTCTTAATTTACTCATTTATTATTTTGCCCATTCATTCATTCTTTTTTAAGTATTTTGTTACTTACTTGAGTGTCTCCAAAGCGTTGACATTCGCCCTTAGCCCTACAATGGCTCGGGGCTTCGCTTGAGCAACCAATCTCAGTAACGATTCCCCGTCGCACCGCCCTTCCAGCTCGATGTACTGGATATTCGCCATTAATTCACATATTCTTTTGGTTATTCAGGCTTTATGTCACTAATATGCTCTTGTTTATTCATTCTTCGTGCGTGGTCATTTATTTGTTCAGTATTTTGGTTGTTCATCCATTCACGCATTCCTTTTGGCCATTTATTCATTCTTTTTGTTCATCATTCACTCTAGTTAATTATTTGTGCATTCATTCATTCTTCTTAGTCATTTATTATGTCTGTGCGTTAATGTTATATTCATCCATTCTCTTAATTTACTCATTTATTATTTCGCCCATTCATTCATTATTTTTGTTTTCGTATTTTGTTACTTACTTGAGCGTCTCCAAAGCGTTGACATTAGCCTTTAGCCCTACAATGGCTCGGGGCTTCGCTTGAGCAACCAATCTCAGTAAGGATTCCCCGTCGCACCGCCCTTCCAGCTCCATGTACTGGATATTCGCCATTATTTTACGTATTCTTTTGGTCATTCAGGCTTTATGTCACTAATATGCTCGGTTGTTTATTCATTCTTCGTGCGTGGCCAATTATTTCTTTAGTATTTTCGGATGTTCATCCACTCCGCATTCCTTTTGGTCATTTATTCATTCTTTTTGGTCATCATTCATTCTAGTTGATTATTTGTGCATTCATTTTAGTCATTCATTCTTCTTAGTCATTTATTATGTCTGTGCATTGATGATATATTCATCCATTCTCTTAATTTACTAAATCTATTACTTATTCATTCTTTCGGCCATACATTATTTTTTTTCGTATTTTGTTACTTACTTGAGCGTCTCCAAAGCGTTGACATTAGCCCTTAGCCCTACAATGGCTCGGGGCTTGGCTTGAGCAACCAATCTCAGTAAGGATTCCCCATCGCACCGCCCTTCCAGCTCGATGTACTGGATATTCGCCTTTACGTGCACATTCCGAGTCGACGTCACGCATTTGCTTGGGATTTCTATCATTTCCTCTGCGAAGACAAAGAAATAGTTAAAGCCTCGTATCCACTAGGCAACATTTGAAGCGCGACATGTTGCACAACATGTTTCGCAACTAGTTGAATGTTGACGAGGAGCTTTTGTTTAACAACGTTGTCTGTCCACACATTCTCAGTCGTCGACAACATGTCGCCCGAGAAACTAGTGTTAATTTCAGCGGCAGTGGTTATAATTTTATCGCAAAAAGCATCAAAAAGGAAAAAAGCACGGTGGTGCGTTAGAAATTACTTACAAAATAAAAGAAATGTATTCAGAGATCTCCATGTTGATGGAACAAAATGCTCAACTGCGATGCAAACAACAAGCTCCGCGTCATGTTGCGCGCCATCTGGCAACGTCGCGCTTTGTTTTGCAACGTTGCCGAACATGTTGAGCGTCACTTCGTGCGCGTCAATTGTTGCCTAATGGATACGAGGCTTTACTGTTTTAGCAATTTAGCAAAAAAAGATCAGCTGTCATCTGACACCGTTTGCACAGGCCGTGTGATGCCGGCTTAGAATAGCATCACCCCATTTCATACCCATGGTTGTCGGAAGAGGCGACTAAGGGACTCGAGGGTAAGATGTGTATTGCAATTTTAGGCGATAGACAGTTATATGATTGACCCTCAAACTTTTGTAAGACGTGGTGTTAATATCCGTTTTGCGGCCGTTAACGCTCTGCCTACCCCGTAAGGAATATAGGCGTGATTTATGTTTGTATGTATGTTTTCAGTATTTGATGTTTGATTTGGTCAACTTTATGTGCAAACCATCGACGATTGAAACGTGGATTGCCCGATTATTTCATTTTCGTGAATAGACCAATGTCGATTCTGGTACATCGCCCGAAACTGCTACAGCACATTCGTTAGACCTTTAGTGCTCTTGTGTTGTAGTGACGTGACTGTTATAACCTGACGGGCCCATTTTATATACCGAATCTAATTGTGACATTTTGCGATTTGTGATTGTTTGCGACTCACAGTCTGTTACAGTACGGACAGAAGGTTTCTGTGTTATAGTCACCTTTGGATGTTATATCAAGTACACACAATGCCAGTATGGCCAGAGACATAGTAAGAGAAGTGGGCAGCGCGAGCATGTAAACAGGTTACTCGCGCTGCTGCTCGTCATGCCGCTGCCACTTCCCGTGCCTTCCCGAATATCGGGTTTACGTTCGCGGCAGCACGAGCGCGAGTGGAATGTATTGCTATCTCGCTCACTCGTATTGGTGCGAGAAGAGTATGACGGCAGTGGGTTAACACTCACTCCCGTTGATAGTTCCGCGGCAGTATTTCGAGCAATAGGGTATAGGGTATACCTATGATCCAGGTTTCCTAAAACCAAACCGTTTTGTGACCAAAGTGAAAATGAAGATAATATAAAAGAATAGAAAGAAAGAAGAAGACATAAGCATAACTATTGTGTAGACGTTGATAAAAACCTACGTACAACTCTCTGCAGGTGTTTAACACAACTGCTTTTTGCTTCTGCATATAGATGTTTGGGTGTATTTGTAGGGATTTTAAACTGGCGTGTAGCGTGTGTGGTATGACTTTATTACGCCTACAAACAGGATTGAAGCAAGTACAACGCAATGTTACTTACCGTCGGGCTCCTGTTTCTGCGGCGCGGCGGGCGGCGCGTCTCGGATCTCTCCGTCAGCGTCCACGATCTCCGCCAGTCTGTAGTCTTCAGGCTGCCAATAAACAAAATAAACTTACCTATTTGTCTCTAAACCTTACAAATACAAAATACACATACACATATCACGCCTATTATTCCTTGCGGGGTAGGCAGAGCGTAAACGGCTGCAAAACACGGACATTTACACCACGTCTGACAAACATTTGAGGGTTGTTCGGAAAATTGTGTATCGCCATACAAGTATAAAATACAAATCATTTATTTTCCAACACAAAATACATACAGAAATAAAAATATAAGCACAACATATTAAACCTAGGTATACAAAAGTAAGTTCAGCATGGAAAAAGGGTATGGGCACAGTGCAGTGCTAATTTTAAGCCCACCCTTACTAATTGTGAATACTTAAGAGGCCGTACATATTTTTGAGTAATTTTGTCTTGTTTCTGTAATTCTGTAGGACCTAGTTTAAAAAAACAGAATAACTAACAATGTGTTATGATATGTTTTATTGAAGATTAATTCAATATCTAAAAATTGGCCCAGACAAATTATTGATTTTGATTGTTCAGTTTGTTTTATAGTTAATAACCTGAGACGTGTTTTAAATTGTTTTCGATACGGACGTTCGTATCATTATTGTTTACATGAATTTTAAAATATGGAGTGGTTTATAAAGTATACAGCAATAAAGACAATGAAAAGTGCTAGAAATTGGCCGAGGAGTTTTTAGTAATTTTATTCAAAAATTCAAAGAAAAACTGCGGTAAAATGGCCCTACTTTGAAGAAATTTTAAACGTATACAGCGTCGGATTTCTCGTACAATACAACACGTTTTGAAAAAAATCAATTTACACATTGAAAAATAGATTCATGCTAACACATTTGCTGTCAAAAAAAATTGCAAATATGTATTTTATGAAATTTATCGAATATTTTAAAGTTCTTCGGAATTATCAATTATATACGGGAGCGCAAATGCTGTTTCGGCAGACCGCGCGCCGCGCTCTTGGGAGAAGGACGTGTAGCCTGCTGCGTCACACTCACGCACACATACAAAATTACGAATGTGTGTCGTTCGCGCGCGTAGAGGACAGTAGATCACGCGTCACAGGCGGAATTATAGTGCGACCAAATGGTAAAACCAAATTCTAAATAGAAGCTCATAACATAACAATATAAAAATAAAATAAAAGCGCTAAAAAGATGACTAATAAAAATGATAAAGAAGAATGTAAAATAGTCTTGAATAAAAACCACAATTGGTATTACCAAGTACAGGGTCAGTAACATAACAAAAAAAAAATACTGCCTGTTTGGTGTCTGGACTGGCCCTGATTATGAAATTAAAACTGCGTTCATTGAAAGGGATGATGATTTCTTTACACTTGCTTACTTCCAGAAATAGTCGACTCGCGAAAAAATCGATCAATGGTGCTAAGAGACACAAGTTTTTAAAATAAATATATAATAGTGATTAAATAAGATTTTTTATTTATGCCAAAAAACAAATTTGAAAACTATTATAGTATAATTACAATGGATAACCATGGTGCGTTTTACTTTTTTGTCTAATAAATCTACAAAAAAAATTACGAGAAAAACTATGTTTTTACTTTTTCATATCTCAAAAATGGCCGAGATATTAAAGTTCAAATTGTGTAGTTTCGGGCGAAGGTTTTTAAAAACGCGGGCGGGCGCAGACTAGCCGGTGACGTCACGGCTCGAGTTATTCGGCAGTCGCGCTTATGCTCGCACGCCGTCGCGCAGTGAAATTAAATATTATAAAATAAAATGCCAGGGAAATACTGTATTGTGCCGCAATGTTTAAACTCCACGGTTAAAACACCAAATAAACTCTTCTTTTATGTGAAAAGAGTTGATTCAATAGGCCCTAAAACTGTAGCGCACTACTGCTGTGAAGACTACCAAGATTACCAAGCAGAACTTCGACGGCCGCCGGTGGCAGAAACTAATGTTAAAGAATACCTACCTACATACTCACGTACTTAGATTACTTGGCCATCCTGATTGCTGAAGTACCTACTTATGTAGGTACCACCTTGTCGTACCTACTCTACTTGCAACGGTACAGGCGAGTGTGTGTAGGTGAATAAAAGGGGTACCTTTAGGTAGATGCGTGGAGTAGACATGCGCCTCCTTGACCCACACTGTAGGTATAACAGTTGGCTAGAGTAGGTATGCGTATGCGCCTCCTTGTCAAGGAGGCCGCCGCCGTGGTACCTACTTCAGGATGGACGCACATGCACCCGCCAGTTCCACGGCGAGTAGGTAGAAACGCATGGAAACCCATAGGTAGGTTTTAACGAGCGCAAACTGTAGGTACCTAGGTTCCTTATCTAGTATTTTTTATCACACACATTTTGATTGAGTTGAGGGAGTAGGTACAACTAGGAACCTTACGGGTAGGTACTTCAGGCAGGATGGTAATGAACACGCGAGTGAAAGTATTTTTATCACCGCCCATAGTAGGTGTGTAGGTACTAAAAAAAAAACACTATGATTCAGTTGAGGTAATGCTTACATATTACATACCTTTTCATTTTTAGTCCACGAATTTTGGCAGCGGTAAAATCTTTATTCATCATGAAATATTGGGCCACCATCAAACTATCAATTTTGGCAGATTGTCTGACTGACCTTTCACAAATCCTGCTTCCATTTTACTCATTACACTTATATAACATACACATAAACACCATATAAAGTATTTCTTTGAAAGAACGAAGAAAATCGAAACAAAATCACCGAAACGTGCAGCGCGCTGTGTTGCGGTCGCAACTTGTCCCGAGCCGTGACGTCACAGTCATAGCGCTCGTAATCTCGGAAATTCAAAATTGGGGCAAAACTTCTCTTCGTCATAACTTGCGAAATATATTAATATATAAAATAAAAATATATATTGCATGTATTGAAGTGAAATAAAAACTAGTGTAATGTACATGATCTACGCTCCAATTTAAAGTGTATATGGAAGTCATATTTTGACCCCTCAGGCTTATCCATTCAAATTGAAAACAATAAAAACATGACTGATAAACATACATAAAGGTAAGTACAGATTAATCACACCCAAACACCCCTGAATAGTAGTCGGTAATTAATCAGTCCACAAATTCCAAAAATTCTTAGTAGGTACGCAATAATTTAAAACTTTTTCATACAATTGCCACAAAAAACTATAAATAGGATCAAAACTGATTGATCGAACTATACGCTGCCGTCCGCCGCTGGGCCTGCATATCGCCGCCGCTCGGCTGCACGATGACGCGTTCTAATACTAATTACCTACTTTCGCCCAGCGCAATTTCATGTACGGCCTCTTAATTTAAAAACACTTCCCATGTTAGGCATACAATTTTAGAACACTTGCAAAATTTTCAAGCGCGGGCAGGATTTGAACCTACGACTTTCGCCATCACTAGTGGCGACGCCTCTTCCATCTGGGCTACCGCGGCTCGTCCAATGCCCGCCAATTTTGCAAGTGTATCTTGATGCCAATGACGCGTGGCACGGTAGATGGAACCGTTCCACGCGTCATTGGCATTAAGATACACTTGCTTACTAATTGTCTCTAAATTGCCATGACACTTGGCTGTAAAGTATAATGTAGTAATGTTCGTTTACTTTGATAATTGATTTCTCAAATTGATGCCGTGTGATGCCGGCTATGCCGTGTGATGCCGGCTTAGAATAGCATCACCCGATTTCTTGCCCGTGGGAGTCGTAAGAGGCGACAAAAGGACTCGAGGGTGTGTATCGCAATTTTAGGCGATGGGCTGACATCCCTAGTTGTCTCTAACTCTCTCTAGTTGTCTCTAAATCTCCCTAGTTATCTCTAAGTTTCCCTGGTTGTCTCTAAATCTCCCTAGTTGTCTCTGAATCTCCCTAGTTGTTTCTAAATCTTCCTAGTTGTCTCTAAATCTCCCTAGTTGTCTCTAAATCTCCCTAGTTGTCTCTGAATCTCCCTAGTTGTTTCTAAATCTTTCTAGTTGTCTCTAAATCTGCCTAGTTGTCTTTAAATCTCCCTAGTTGTCTCTAAATCTTTCTTGTTGTCTCTAAATCTTCCTAGTTGTCTCTTTATTTCCCTAGTTGTCTCTGAATCTCCCTAGTGGTCGATTAATTTCCCTTATTGTCTCTAAATCTTCCTATTTGTCTCTAGGACTGTGTGTCTTCTGTTGTGTCTAAACTTGGCTGTATAGTAAAGTTATGTTTGTATACCTTGATAATTTCTCCATAATCGTCCGCCCGATTCCTCTCCTCATGGAAGGGGTACATGGCATGGTGTCGCTTATTCGTCTTGAAGCACCCCGCAGCCCTGGTCTCGTGTCTCACTGGTATATCGTGTCGTCCTGTGACCACCCACATTTCCAATTCACCGTCGGAATCGGAGTCGGACGAGATGCCCGCTGTTTCTTCCCTGTCATAAACAGGTTATCGTATAAATTTCATTAAAATTACACATTTTGTATGTCAATTTTGAAATCAGTCCAATCGATCAGTCGGTCAGTCGGTCGGTCAGTCGTCCGGTTGGTCGGCCTATCAGTCAGTCAATCAATTGGTCAGTCTGTCTATTAGTCGGTCAGTCAGTCTATCATTGTGTTAGACAGTCGGTCAATCGAAGGTCAGTCGGTCAGTCGATCAGACAGTTGGTCAGTTTGTCTATCAGTGTGTCTGACAGTCGGTCAATCAGTGGTTCAGACAGTCGTTCAGTCGATCAGACAGTTGGTCAGTTTGTCTATCAGTGTGTCTGACAGTCGGTCAATCAGTGGTTCAGACAGTCGTTCAGTCGATCAGACAGTTGGTCAGTTTGTCTATCAGTATGTCTGACAGTCGGTCAGTCAGTCTATCGTGTGTTAGACAGTCGGTCAATCAGTGGTTCAGACAGTCGTTCAGTCGATCAGACAGTTGGTCAGTTTGTCTATCAGTGTGTCTGACAGTCGGTCAATCAGTGGTTCAGACAGTCGTTCAGTCGATTAGACAGTTGGTCAGTTTGTCTATCAGTATGTCTGACAGTCGGTCAGTCAGTCTATCGTGTGTTAGACAGTCGGTCAATCAGTGGTTCAGACAGTCGTTCAGTCGATCAGACAGTTGGTCAGTTTGTCTATCAGTGTGTCTGACAGTCGGTCAATCAGTGGTTCAGACAGTCGTTCAGTCGATCAGACAGTTGGTCAGTTTGTCTATCAGTCGGTCAGTCGGTCTATCAGTGGGTCAGACAGTCGGTCTATCAGTCGGTCAGTCGGTCTATCAGTCGGTTAATACTCACTTGACCACATTGTTCTGCTTCATCTTCTGCTGCGCCATGAACTCCTCCAGCTCGGCTCCCTCGAGGCGCACTCGCCGCTTCACAGTCAGCTCTATGACTCTGTCTCCGCCGTTCTCCAGTAGGTCGCGGGCTAAAGTGCCAGGGGATGTTCTGAGAGGCAACAATAAAAACGTTCTGTATGAAAATTATGGTTTCTACATTTTCAGGGAATAACAGTCATTAGCCATTTGATGTCTACTTAGAATAGCATCACCACATTCCTTTCCCGTGGGTGTCGTAAGAGGCGACGAAGGGACTCGAGGTTTACATGTGTATTGCAATTTCACAACCTGTCACTATGGTGATACACCATTTTTCTGAATAACCCTCAAAAAATTGTGCGTAAATGTACGTTTTTACGGTTGTATGCGCTCATCTTATCCCGCAAGAGATACAGGCATGATATACGTACACTCACTTTAGATGCCGGAGCACAATTAGCGCCATTTGTCTCGAGTTGTTAATAAATAAAAATAAAAAAAAGATCTTCTTTACCAACAAACACAATTTGAACAAACAGTTGTTGTTGTCAAAGGCAAATTTCAAATAAACTTTATTGTAATTGAAACAACTAATATCCATCACAGGTCGTTTTTCTTCCGTAGATGGCATTAGTTAATGTTCTTAGAATTACATTTGGAAAAGATTTATTGGATCTCTCGTCGATTCGGTGTCAAACAAGGAAAGAAATTTACCTGGCAGTCAAAACAATAGAGTTTTGTGGATGCGGCGCCCATTGAAGAAACAGATCCCTTGCAAACCCTGCCTCGAGGTCTGGAAACGAAGCCAGCACCACTTTTGGTCCAGGAGTCCTCGTCACTTCAGCTACTGAGTGACACAAATGTAAGTGTCGTAACGCGAACGGATTAGAGCGCGCGCCTTCGAACGCGCGAGTCAGTTTATCGCTCATCCATTCTATCTGAAATACAAAACAATCGTAAACAACATCAAATAGAGACATCTCGGGTTAGCGAGCGCAGTGCAGGATATTGCGTTCTTAGAGAAACACGACGGCCGATGTGGCGCAGAGGTAGTGCGACTGCCGGGTTCCGAGTTCGATTCTCGGTGAGGCATTCACGAATTTGATAGTCACTTTGTGAATTTGTTCCCGGTCTGGTTAGGACATTGCAGGGCGAACCACCTGATTGTCCGACAAGAAATGGTTCCGTGCTTCGGTGGGCACGTTAAGCCGTCGGTCCCGGTTGCTGTCTATGATTACTTAGACGGCGGTCGTTACACAACCATGTCCGAGCCTACTACTAGAAGTAGGCGGTTAAAAAACTCTGACACCAGGGTTCATCGTGTCGTTGGATGACTCGACTCGGTGTCCAAAAAGAGAGAGAGTTAGATATTTTCCGTAACACTTTTGCGTAATATCGTCAACAGCCAAAATAATTCATTTCTGGACATGGGTTTTTTCCGTTTGTGGAGTATTTGTCTTACTAACCATGATTGACAGACGAAACTGCTTCTTAAGAGTCATTCCCTGGTTATTTCCCTTAGTTGCCTTTTGCGACACTAGAGGGCAGCATAAGGGCGATGCTATTCTAGTCCGGCAACAAATGGACAAACAAAAACGGTGGGAACATAGGAATGCGTATTACAAGTGACTTGAACGCATAACTTTGGATGTGTTAAGAAAGATGGTTCAATCTGAAAATTACCCGCGACTTAGCAAACTCAACGAACATATAGCTGACTTTAGGGAGTAGCAGCAACAAAACGCTACAAGGCCAAAATCCTTATTTCTCCATAGCTGGTCTGAGAAATGGGCTTATTAAAGACACTTATTCCCATGGGAAACTAGCGTAAAATACCTGCGACTTAGCTGACATTGGAGAATAGCAGCAAGGAATACGCCACGAGTCCTGAATCCTTATTCCTCCATAGCTGGTCTAACTAATGGGCTTATTGAGGACACTTATTCCCATGGGAAAATAGCGTAAATTACCTGTGACTTAGCAAACTCGACGACATTGTAGCTGACAAGACCCTTATATGTCCATAGCTGGTCTAATGGGCTCATTAAGATACTTATTCCCATGAGCTTATTTAAGGACATATTTCAATTCAAATGGTAGGTTAGAAGGCAGCACATCTCAAGTGGGATTGGACATGTCGTCAGAATGCCTGCTGTACTATGGGTAAAAATAGCAACAAATTGGGTCCCTCCTAACGTAAGACGGGCACGTGGTCGTAGAAGAAAATGGCGGAAAGACGAGTTACACGCTCACGCCCAAAACTGGATGGAGGCGGCCCTGCATAGAGAAAACTGGAAGAAATAGAGGGAGTACTTTGCCTTGCGGTGAGACATGTCTGGCTTAAAATAAAAACAATAATCCTAATCTCTTCAAAATAAGAGTAAACAGGCTTATTCTGAGTGAGCTCGCTCCATCTTAGACTCTGTCTCTGTCCTGTGACCTAGACTAGAGTCAAGAGCAAACCCATCATTAATAAAAAAAAATAAAAAAAAAGACTTAGCAAACTCGACGACATTGTAGCTGACATTGGAGAGTAGCAGCAAGGAGTACGCCACGAGTCCTGAATCCTTATTCCTCCATAGTTGGTCTAACCTAACAGATGGGCTTATTAAGGACACTTATTACATACATACATACATACATAAATCACGCCTATATCCCTTACGGGGTAGGCAGAGCGTTAACGGCCGTAAAACGGATATTAACACCACGTCTGACAAAAGTTTGAGGGTCAATCAGATAACTGTGTATCACTATAGTGACAGGTTGTCAGCCCATCGCCTAAAATTGCAATACACATCCCTCGATTCCCTTAGTCGGCTCTTACGACACCCATGGGTAAGAAATGGGGTGATGCTATTCTAAGCCGGCAATCACACGGCGAAGCCGGCAATCACACGGCGAGCCGGCAATCACACGGCGAAGCCGGCAATCACACGGCGAAGCCGGCAATCACACGGCGAAGCCGGCAATCACACGGCGACACTTATTCCCATGGGAAAAAGCGTAAATTACCTGTGACTTAGCAAACTCGACGACATTGTAGCTGACATTTGAGAGTAGCAGCAAGGAATACGCCACGAGTCCTGAATCCTTATTCCTCCATAGTTGGTCCAACATGTGAGCCAACTCGAGAACTCGGGCTGCGGTATCTGTGCAGACTAAACAACTGCCGCCTCCGCGAAGGGTGCTTAGGATTGTTGCTGGTAAAGGAAAGAGTAATTTTTAGAAAACTAGCAAAATTTTCTAGCACTGGCGTCTTTCGCCATCACTTGTGGCGACGCCTCTTCTATCTAGGCTACCACGGCTCATTCTTTGCACGCGAATTACCCAAGTGTATCTATAACGCCAATGTGTGTGTAGCCAATAACGCGTGGCACGGCTCCATCTACCAGGTTTGTTTTGCAACTAATACCCAGCGACTAATTCATTCTTTACAGATTGAATGCAGTGTAAGCGATGAAAACAGGCGATAAATTGAATACCTAATTTTAAAACACTTCCCGCTTTAGGTACACAATTTTTAGAAAACTTGCAAGATTTTCTAGCGCGGGTAAAGGATGAGCCGCGGTAGCCCAGATGGAAGAGACGTCGTAGTGATGGCGAAAGTCGCAGGTATTTTGCGAGTTTTCTTAAATTGTATACCTAACACTGAAGGTATTTTTAAATTTGATATTCAGGAGAGTCATCTTACTAATATTATAAATGCGAAAGTTTGTATGTTTGTTTGTTTGTTACTTCTTCACGCAAAAACTACTGAACCGATTGTAATGAATTTTGGCACACATATAGAAAGTAACATTAACACATTGGATAGTTTTTATTTTTATCACCACTTATGCGGGCAACGCCACGGGTAACTGCTTTATTTGTTATAACACAGGTGAGTATATTACAAAGAGTCTACTTGCCCCTGAAACTAAACAACTTTCGCCATAGATCATAGCTTCAAACATTAACAATATTACCTTCAGAACAAATATATTATACCAGTGGGAGAGTCCTGAATGGGAGTTCCATCGAAAATATTATTTTCTTATTTTCATACTTTGATCAGCCGTATGGGAAGCGTTAGACATTTTCATCCTGTGGTGCTGGGTAAGGTTAGCATCACCACATTTCTGCTCGTGAGTATTGTAAAAGGAGACTTAACTATAGGATAAATCCAAGAAGGAACATACATACATACATCACGCCTTAATTCCTTGCGGGGCAGGCAGAGCGTTAACGGCCGTAAACGTAAATACTACCTGGTGTTTGAGGGCCATTTCAGAAAATCGTGTATCACTATAGAAACAGATTCTCAGCCTGTCACCTAAAATTGTAATACACATAAAACCGTTGTGTCCCTTGGTCGCTTCTTACGGAAAGAAATGGGGTGATGGATCTAAGCCGGCATCAAACAGCACATTCAAGAAGGAAAATGTACTTCAAAATTATTTGCATGTTTTTAGGTGACTTACTCATGAGTTTCTCATCTCTCATCCTCCTCCTATGCTGCACATAGTCAGCGTTCATGGCACCCAGCAGCATCAGGGACGGACGCATCAGCTTCTCAATTTCACACCCATTCAGATGCCGCTCCTGAAATGAATTTGATAACAAGCTATATAAAAAGTTTATACTTGTGCAAACTAGGAGCCGGACTATGGGTGGCCCCTTGTTGTCGCCGAAAGAGGTCCAGTCTCTTAACCCCAAACAAGTCGTG
Organism: Tuta absoluta; assembly: GCA_027580185.1. NCBI lineage: Eukaryota > Metazoa > Arthropoda > Insecta > Lepidoptera > Gelechiidae > Tuta > Tuta absoluta. The sequence continues at coordinate 4,263,383 of JAQAHW010000029.1, read as the reverse complement.
GCCTTCCTTAGGCCCGACTGGATGAGGTAATTTAAAAAGAAAGGGCTAGCTACAATAGATCAGCAAAGGTCGCAGTGGCTGTTGGTCTCTCAGGACCAACCCCTACTTCTCAAATAATAATAATAATATAAAAAGTTTTCTTTAAAATCTGCTACATTGAACTCTAAACACTCTTTACATAGACTAAACAAAAATATCTGAAAACTGTTAAAGTAATATTTGAGTCTTGTGGGGAACCTATGACCCTCAGCATAGCAGGCAGGGGTACTACTCGTATTTGCTATGCCTTCGGGCCAGCCAAATGGTCAAATGCAATGGTTAAGAGCTTGTAATCAGGAGGATTTAATTAAATTTGTCAGTAAAAAATTTTAATTATACACTTTGCACAGAATATGCTTAACCACTTTTAAGGGCTTACAGAACTTTTACCTCAGAAGAATTTATTACCTAAAAATACATTAATATTTTTCTACTGCAGTTTTCAATCTAACAGCCACAGATTTTAAAGGCAGGCAATTTCAATCTTTTACTTTTACGCCAAATTATACATTCCATTTAAAATTATTACAAAACATTTTTTTGAATTTTTTCCCTAAGGATTATGTGTTATATTCACATCTGTATGTCTCAGCACGAAACATTTAAGGTCTTAGAATAAAATCTCAATAGTAACAATAGTAACTAATTACTTCTATTTGAGATCTCTGGTATAACCCATATTATAAAAAAACTAATGATAAACCTCCAACTGATAAATGTCAAAAACATTATAATCAGCACCTAAACCAAAAAGAAACATCACCGATCAACTTGATACACTTAGCGACTTACAACACCCTAACCCTAAGAACAAATGAAAGCTTAGCGGAACTTACCCTAGCTCTCGAAAATGTAAACTGGTCCATTGTGGGCTTAAGCGAAGTCAGACGCTTGGGAGAAAATATTGAAGACCATGGCAACTTTGTCTTTTACTACAAAGGAAACACCCCAGGACAATATGGCACTGGCTTTCTAGTTAAAAAGGAATTAAAATCATATATCGATGAATTCATCGGCATATCAGAACGAATTATAATACTTAATTTAAAGCTCCCTCCTAAAAAAAAGAAATGTGGACTATTGTCCAAGTCTATTCTCCCACGGAGCAAGCCAGCAACTCAGATATAGACACATTCTACTCTCAACTTGCAAATGCAATAAAAGACCATGCACACAACAACCTAATTGTGATGGGCGACTTAAACGCCAGAACAGGACCTAGAAGAGAAGGAGAGGAGAAGGTATTGGGCCCTTTTTGCACAGGAAAGAGAACAAGAAACGGAAGAAAACTTATACAGTTTGCACTTGAGAATAATTTGAAAATACTTAATACTGTATACAAGAAACAACTAACCAATAGATGGACATGGGTCTCACCCGATGGGCAAACAAAAAACGAGATAGACTTCATCCTCACCAATAAAGCTAACCAGTTTCAGGACTGCAGAGTAGTCAACAGCATAAACTTTAACAGCAATCATAGAATGGTCAGAGCAAAACTACAACTCAAAACTAGTCAAACCAGACCCTTTAAGATTAAACAAGCGAAAAACTTACCATTAGTGGATTCTGAACAATTAAATACAAACCTGAAAGACTTCATAGAAAGCACTAAACATCTCAATGTGACAGAGAAATACAATGAATTTGAAAAACGTCTGAAAGCAACAGAAAATATAAAAGCAAATAAAGTGGAAAATAGTAAAAAATGGCTAACAAACGAAACTAAAGAAATGCTGGAAAACAGATCCAAATTAATGAGTTTGTCTGAAAAGACTGCAAGTATCAGAAAAGAAATAACAAAATTAAGCAAACAAATAAGAACGAACATGAGAAAGGATCGGAAAAGACACAAATACAAAATATTGGAAAGATGCATTGCAAAGACTGGTGGTGTTAGAAAAGCGGTCAGACAATTAACTGATAAAATCAACTGGATACCCAATATGAAAGACAAAAACCGACGACAACAGACAAGGCGCCCAGAAATAATGTCGATTGCAACAAACTTTTTCCGAGATCTGTACTCTAGCAAAGATACCAGCTATGAAATCAACCTATTTGGTGGTGAAGAAGTCCCAACAATACTACCCGAAGAAGTAGAAAAAGCTATTAATTCTCAAAAAAGGGAGAAAGCTGCAGGCCCAGACAAAATCAACAACGAATTTCTTATTGAAAACAAAAACACCCTTGTACCGCTCCTTACACAGTTGTTTAATGAAGTGATACAAAGTGAAAACATACCAGATCAGTGGACTACTCTCACAATAATACTCCTACACAAAAAAGGTGACAAAAACAATATAAATAACTACAGGCCAATTAGTCTGATGTCAAACATATACAAAGTTTTTGCAAAAGTCATCTTAGGTAGAATATTAAAAATACTGGACGAAAGTCAACCAAGAGAACAAGCTGGATTCAGAAGCGGCTACTCAACTATTGACCACATACACACAGTGCGCCAGATTATCGAAAAAAGTAAAGAATTTAACATAACCATCTACTGCTGTTTTGTGGATTACTCCAAGGCCTTTGACTCACTGGAACATAACAAGATATGGGAGGCACTGCTAAAACAAGGAGTAAAAAAGAAATACATCAGAATTCTCAAAAACATATATGCTAATAGCAAAGCCAAAATAAAACTTGAAAAAGAAGGAGAACAAATAAAAATAGAAAGAGGGGTACGCCAAGGGGATCCAGTTTCGCCAAAGCTATTTACAGCTGTGTTGGAAGAGATATTTCGCCAGGTAGACTGGGACAAATATGGACTAACAATCAATGGGGAGAACCTATCTCACTTGAGGTTTGCAGACGATCTGGTGGTAATCTCAAGAACAAAGGAAGAACTCCAAATAATGTTAAACGATTTAGAAAGAGAGAGCCGCAAGGTAGGGCTAAGCATGAATACGGAAAAGACCAAGGCAATTACAAATGGGAAACAGGACCCTATATATGTAAACAACAATAAAATTGAATATGTAAACGAATATGTTTATTTGGGCCAAATTATCTCTACCACAGACATAACCTCAGCAGAAATCGATAAGCGCATAGCAAATGCCTGGAAACAGTACTGGAACCTGAAAGAAGTGTTTAAAAACAAAGAAATGAGCATGAACATCAAGCGCAAATTGTTCAACACATGCGTACTACCCGTACTCACATATGGATGCCAAACATGGGCACTCAACAAAATACACTACAAGAAACTTGAGACCTGTCAAAATGCTATGCTGAGAAGTATGATGGGGAAAAGACTGATAGACAAAATAAGAACTACAACAATAAGAAAATATGCAAAAACAAAAGATGTCACGCTAAACATTAAAAATCTCAAGTGGAAGTGGGCAGGCCATACCATTAGAGGAATAGACAAGTGGTCGAAACTAATGATGAACTGGTACACAGGCAACAGGAAAAGAAAACGAGGCAGACCACTCAGAAGATGGGTCGACGAGATTAAGGCTGTGGCGGGCAGTGCTTGGACATCGCAAGCCAGAGATAGGGACAAGTGGAGGCAGTTGGAGGAGGCCTTTGCCAAATGGCACACAGACATTAGTGATAGTGATAGATAAGGATAAACTATAAAAAAAAAAATATATTAAATAAATAAATACAAAGTGAAATGCAAAATGAAATTAAATTTATTGTAAATAATTAATAAGTATTTGTTATAATTTATAAAATGAAATGTAATTAATAGTGTTAATATATTGAATGTAATTATGTCTGAATAAAGGGCTAATAATAAAAAATAAATAATGATAAACTTTGCACTAGTTCAAAAAGTATGTGGATTGTTGTTTATTTTTACATAGCTGTAAAGCACTATTCTTATTATAATGTATTATGTTAAATTAAAGCTTATGACGCTGCCGGCAATGTATGTGTATGAAGTGTGCATGTTTGTTAAAAATAACCCTGATTTGTTTAAAGTTAAAACGTACAAATACTCTACGAGATACCCCAACCGACTTGTAGTACATCAACACTCCACAACTTGTTTTGCGAGAAATAGCTTTAATATGTCTATTAAAATTTTTAATTGCCTCCCCGAACAACTAAAAAAATTATGTAAAAATCATTTAAAATCAAAATTATATAAAATATGTACAGAAAATTGTTTTTATAGTGTAGACGAATTTATTAATTTTATGACTACAATGTGAATGATTATATTTGTATTTTTTATTGTATTGTATAATGATTTAGTGACATGTTTATTAATTAATTTATTAACTTTGATATATATTTTTTAACTGGACATACTTATTTAAATTCAAATTATAATATTTGCATGCCAGCTGCTGGCGCAACATGCATGATCTACATTGTAAAAATTAACCATCGACTCTACCATGTTTGCTTGCAAATAAATTTCTTTATTCTTTATGTTATGTTATGTGTATTTGACTTTCTTAAAAAGAATCTTGTAAATTCCTACTTAGAATTCAATAATTTGATTGATTAATGCTTTCAAACTTTATTTGCTTACCTTCTTGTGATTAATATCTGGTGCGTATATAATGTCCTCTTCCTGTGGGGCAGCAATTCGCCAGACTGTTCCTCCCAGGGAGTGACCTGCTGGTAATGGTGTGATGCGCAGACCTAATCCTTTGCCTGAAATGAAAACAAAATATGGTTCTAGCCACAGTTCAATAGATTGATTGACTTATTTTGTTAATAACTTTCTTCTTATATTAAATATAGGAAGAATTTACTAATAAGTGAAAGTTTCAAATCTAGTCAATATTCACATAGCAAAGCAAACAGTCAAGAAATAAAAAAATAATCTTACCTTTCATGTCCACACTCTGGTTATACTTCAATTGAGTAATCCTATCAAATGCTGCATCAACATCATCCAGCGTAAATAAATCAAAATCCTCTACATTTTTGTGAGCCTGATATAAGTCGTACATGAACATTTGCCCCATTTTATACACCGGCAAAGTGGCATAGATAGGGCAGTTCAGCCCGAGCTTGCCAACAGCGTAGGGCAATGCTCCGAGGTGAAGGGGATCTGAGTGTGATAGAAGGACTGCATCAATTGTGTTTACATGCCTGCAAAAAATATATATTTTTATATATAATATGTACAACTGTCATGTTTCATTTGCATTGGAGTATGGTGTACGTTGCAAAGTTTCAAATAAGGATGTAACCGAGTAGGAAGTGTCTTGCATATACTACGACAGTAAACCTTTACCAATAAAAACAGTACGAAGCCAAACGAAAATAACCTCAAACACTAACCTTTTTAGTTCCTTTATGAAATCCATATCGAACTTCTCGTCCCATCCACAGTCCAGCAGGAACTTAAATTCATCTACTTGGAGAACATAGCAGGGCGGAGACTCATCACCAGCACCAGAAATGCAGTGAACCTTTATAATCGATGTCATGATTCCGTTGACCCGGTTTTTGCTGTTTTATGCAAAGTTTACAAAGAGTACACCAATATAACTGCAAAGAACGATAAGTTTACCACATTGCGTGGTATTCACGACACATTTGTGGTCAATTTCTGGTAAATAAATAAAGAAATTTATACTGAGAAACAAAAGTTTACGCGGCAGGCTACCACACAGACCGATATTATATTGCACGACAGTGTTTTGCACCCCTATGCGAACAATGTACACCCCGCGCATGCACGACACAATATGACACAATCTTCGAAGACATCACGTGACCATTCTCAAATCTGTGTGTGTGTAATAATGTGTCTTGATCAGTTTTACATATTTGTATAACTTTATCGATATTCTTTAATTCTAACATCATTTTTCTCTATTGCGGCTTGGAAGCTCACTTCGTTCGCTCAAGAAGGCCGAAACTCTAACTTAACCTCCTGTGTCAGATTTGTGACAGAAAGGTCTGATTTTTATTGCAGGGGGATGCAACCTTCAAATGCTGCATTTTTTTCATAAATGTTTGCGCAGGATTTAAAAGGATCTCTTATGTCATATCTCATATGTCATGTTGATAAGTCGATTATGGCCAACACTAGTACATCATTTCATTCACTATGCCGTCACTTTGTTTTGATTCCAATAACACACTGTACGAACATTCTTGTTTCGGGCCAGTTATTGAGGACCATCCAATGTAGTACAAAACAGTGTCGCGCAGAATCATGTTGTGCAGAATCAATGTCGTGCATCATGGGTCCCGACTTGACGTTGACTGCTGTCAAATGTTTTTTTCTTTTCCTCCTGTCGTATAGGCTAAGGCCAATGATTACACCGCGTTTATCCCAAAGGCTGTGCCTCCGCTGTCGGTATCGGTTTCAAAAAAGAAACATGACAGGAACCGTAGGCTCTAAGATAAAAAATAAAATAAATAAATAAAAAAATAAGATATAGATAAACTGTAAAATTGGCAACAGAGACAGCTTCAAGCTTCGAGCACCACGGTCTTCCGTCTCGTTCCAACGGAAGGCCGTCGCTGCTCGAAGGCTTCAAGCAACGCGGATCGTAAGAGCAACATGTCCTTCTTAGATTTTGAATGATTGTTCTAGATTTTATGAAATGATTGAAAAACAGGTGAGAGCGCCACTGGACGGTCGGTGCCGCCATGATCGGCGCGCAGCCGCCAATACTTACTTTGTTGTGCCATAATGTAAACAGTTGTTGATATTTTTAACTGAAACGTAAACAGCTAAAAGCCTGTCACATAAGGATGATCAAAAACTCGTAGGAAATAGGAACATCTGAAGTGGTTGTGGTAGGCTTCTGACTTGATAATGTTCAGATATACACGAACTACCCAAAAACCCTGGTGTCAGAGTTTTTAAACCGCACACTTCAGTACCACTAGTGGGCTTAATTTAATTTGTCGCTAGATCATCAATTTAAAAGCTCGAGTTATTAATTCGGTCGCTGAATTAAATTAAAAGTTTCAAAAAGATGCTGGATTTTATATTTTCTGTTGCAGTAGAAATTCGTTGTTTTATTATAATTGAGGATGAATGAAGGTTCCATTGGTTACCTATAAAGAGAACACTGGTTTGCAGGTGATAAAACAAGCTTTTGAGGCTGCACTTATGATTTCCCGAGTCTAAATTAATATCTAAATCATCTGAATGCTCATAAGGAAATGCCCCTGTTCCACCTATCCCTACTGGTCTATCCCCCCTAGGAGGGAAGAGCGGATTTTTTTTCCTTTTTTCGCTACTAGAGGGGATACATCTTCCACATAGTTCAACCGTTTTTATCATTTAGGAAATAAGTACAGACACGCTAGAAAATTAATCTTACTTCAAGTGTGTTTTTTATTGGTATGGTAAATTTCCATTAAAACTTCTTCATTCGTGATGCAAACTCCTTTAATTAGGCAATGATAATTTTTGAAGTTCTGTCATCTTTTAAATAAAAAATTAAAAACAAATGACTTAATTTGGTAAATTCCTCAAATACAAGTTTATGATAATTTTTTGTTATTGTCGACTTCTCTATATAGTACGGCTCGTTAGCTCCGACTTTGTATGAAGCTATGGTCCCATCCGGAAGCAAGCTGGACACTTGGTATGCGTGTAGCTTTCATATGTGTTATTAATAATTTAAGGGGGAACAAGAAGTCAAATGATTGTTTCCCCCCCTTCCCCCCCTTTTTATGTCCCTACTTTCAGTTTTTCTGCTTTTATTCAAAAACGGTTAATGTTACTCAAAAACATTGCATTAAATTGGAGTTAAATATTTTGCATTAAATTTTGTATAATATACTTGTATGTCTTGGATGATGAGACTTACAGTTTTCAAGTTATGCTTATATGAATTCCATAATTTTTTTGAAGATGACTTTTTGCTCTGAATTAGTCATAAGTAAGTCATAAACAGTGGTGCATTTTTGAAAAAAAAACCTTACTAATAATTTTGCTGAGGCTTGGCACTATAAAATAAATTACAAAAGCAACCGAAAAAACAATCTTTACGCGTTGTTAAAATATTATCGCATCAAAATATTATCCGTGATAATGTGATTTTACAAGCACAGATGCAACTGATCAATGGTGAAATCACAACAGGCCATTTTTTAGACATGTTGAGAAGATAATAGTGTAAATAATAAATTAAGTGTATACATGGTATAAGGGACAGATTGGCCAAAAACAAAATTGTTAATTTTGAAAATACCCACGACGACTGTTAAATTGTGCTTACACCCTCTATAATATCAGGGAAGTATTGTTTTTATGTTGATTTAATTTCCAATAAACTACTTTCATAATTCTTTTAACTGAATACTTTTCTTTCGGACTATACCCTATTACGGTTGAACTATGTGGAAGATGTATCCCCACTAGTAGTGAAGAAAGGAAAAAAAAATTCGCTCATCCCTCCTAGGGGGGATAGACCAGTAGGGATAGGTGGAACAGGGGAGGAAATGTCAATAAAACGATGCTTGCTTGGAAGCTTGTCCAAACCAAAGACCTACATGTTAACACAAACTGTCTCACGCATAGAACTTATATAAGATTATACATAATTTTTGCCATATCAGCATCCAGGAAGTCTTCATGAATGGTGCATACCTATTCGAGGATGTGGAAAAAAACGGTAACCGCTACGTACGTAACGCCACATCGCTGCTTTCTGCCATGTAAAGTTATAGAAGGAAGTAGAATAGTATATAATAAGTAAGAATTGTAAATGAAAAATAATACATTATTTTCACCATTTTATAATTTATTTCACATTATATCCGGGACCGGGTCACAATATTATAACATTGTAAAGGAAGGTACGCAATCACAAGACACAGGTATGGAGTCGCTATTTGTACATAATTCTACTTGATCTGAGATTACTTAAATATAATAAACTATTCAACAATAAATTACCCAACCTTACATTTCCTTTTTGTATTTTAGTCCCGCGCCTTTAAAATACCATCGTTCTATCCTGGTCTTTTCAATATAGGTTCTTATATAAATAACCAGAAGAGCAAGAGAGAACAATATCTTTCTTTGTGTATCATACATTTGCGCGATTCCAATTCTTACCATTTTTACAATCTTATTCGCCAATAATAATTTAGTCTAATTTTATAATTTTCGTAATTCTACACTTTTTATGCCCATACATTCTTCCGAACAGTAATCACAGATCAAATACGATGTTATAATTTAAAAACTTAACATTAAATATAGGACATTGGTAGGTGCAGATAAAAATCATTCGAAAGAGACTGTCTACAAAATCATTTTTGTAGACAGTCTTGTTCTAGTGAATTTTCAGTTATTACATCTTTTTGATTTGAATAATCATAACTATTTGTTCAATGACCGATTTGTTATAAGCCGCTGTTTTGCATAATGTATCTTTTCCTTTTTCTTTTCCGTATGGGACACTGAATCGTCCAACGACACGATGAACCCTGTTGTCAAGAGTTTTGCAACCGCCTACTTACGGCGAATTTATCAAATCGATTTATTACAAATTAATGCCAATTCAGCAATTGCTACCCAATGTCCTACAATCTACAATATCTGGCACATCTCACGATCACCTCTGCCTACACCGCACGAGATTACAACTATAAAAATATAAACGTAATATTCTTAACATAAGAATAACTACAACAGTTTAAATAACTCACTGGAATTAAAAATTAAGTTCTTCGGCGGTTGGTACAGTGTTCCGGATTTAAACAATGTTTTCGCGCCATATTTTCTTTTTTTGTACCTAAGCAAAGATAATGGCGTCATACTGCCTTTTAAGGTTAGGACCACCACGGTACCAATATAAAATAGTTTTATTCACGACGCAGTCAGTGATTGGTAACAGTTATTGAGGTATTTATTTTAATACTGTTCCACAACATTTCTCAACTATATTATAGTATTTTTTACAGCCAAGTCATAGTAGGTACACTTATTCAAGTTTACTTGAATTGACTAATGGTTCATAGTCAAAAGTGGAACAGTTCTACAAAATACGTAGATATAAGTATAAAATATTTATTTGATTATAAATAAACTCACTTTGAACTGAAGGTTTCACGACTTCTGATAACAAATGTTGAAATAATATATCAATACTCTTAATCAGGGTTTAAAATAGTAATATTTATTAAATATTATTTGTTAGTAATTCATTGTTGTTATTTCTTTGTACAACATGTTTGCGTATTAGTATCTTTCTTCTTTCTAATAGTATTTGACCAAGTCGAGAAAAATTTGTATGCAATTTTCTCGGTGATTTTAAACCCTGTTTGTAACATACAAAAATATATTCTCCGTATACAAATCCCGTCGGACCATCACTCCTTCCTACCAAAATAAGTTTGCATGTTACAAACTACTTATAAAAGAAAACAATAATGTTATAACTAAAAGGAGACAGTATAAATGCGCCGAATACGGCCCCGCGTATGCGAGAAAGAGACACAACTATTGTACGGTCGGGAAACATTGCTTTTAAGTATACAATCTACAAAACTGCCAATTATTTGTACATAGGTACTCTAAGAAGGTTACAATTTTAGGTACTTAGTTAACAGGTAGGCTTAGACCAACCCTAATAATGAATAAGTTTATTTTTTCTTCCCCGACCACACCTAATCTCGAAACCTTAACGCACAGTAAAACTAGATATATATTTTAATATTATACAAAAATAGTAACAAGTTTTGTACTAAATCCGTCCATTGTTTTGTACATTGCTGGCGCAGGGGCGCGACGTTTTTTTACCCGCAAAAAGTAACCTAATTGACCGTATAAAAATTTCCTTCAAACCTCAAGATTGCCTGCCATTTCACAGCCATAATTCCACAAACCGTAGTCTGAGAAAGCATTTAATACATTAGACATACACACTTTTTAATTCACAATTTCAACAAATAACATCTTTTAGAGAAACTGAAACAATTAAATGCAGACTAAAACGAGATAGATGGCAAACAAATTCATCACGTGATATGTTCTTTTTTCGAATTTTCTTTTAATTATAAAAATAGTCGCGGCCCAGCGCCGTGTAAACGTTTAAAAATAAAGTTCATCACTGACACCGTTATCGTCCGGAAATCACAAATTCTGAGCTCGGCTCAGAATCAGCAAAGAAGGTATACGATAGTTAGAAGAAGCTTTTTACAAGTCCATCTTCGGTGTTACATTCTTCGCGCGCTTTTTGCTTTTAGCCCCTTTCTGAGGAGCGTTCGTTTCATCATTTAGGAGTGTTCATTTCATCATATATTTTTTTTATAAACTCTTTATCGCAGACAGGCTTCAAGCATTTCCACAAAGAGTTTGTTCATGGGGGCGCGGCGGTCGTGGTGCACGCCCGACCAGAAGCGGCGCACGGCCACGTCCGCGTGTCGCAGAGCTGGCAACACTAGCAACAGCTGTTGCAGGGCCGCGTTTGCGTTGTATGGTCTGCAACAAAGATACATTTTGGTTATGTTCGGGCTAGATGATTGGGACAGGCAAACAAGCCTTTCCTTTCGCCATTTCCAATCAATTCTTGCAAACGTTTGTTTTTACGGCCGTTTACACTCTGCCGACCCCCAAAAGATGAAGGCGTGATATTTGTATATAGTAGGTACCGTATAGAGGAAGTAGTAAGTGCGGTTCAATGTTCAGCCCATGCACACTTACCACGCCTATTCTGTTCTGTGTTCAAGTATAATTCATCTTTTAAAATGATTTCGGTAAAGTGAAATAAGTACCAAAATGCTTGAGTAGCTCTTTTGACCCAGCCATTTCAACTCTAATTTGCGAGAATTCTTATTGAAATGTGTACTGTGTTTCAACGCGATATATAGCAGTTAAAAGAATTGCATTTTTTATGCCTTGAATGATTTGAAAAGTTTACAATTCCGTTCACATTGTTATTCGAAATAGCGATATTTGTTTTGCTTTAGTCAATGTGTGTGCCGTGTGATGCCGGCTTAGATTGCCGCGTGATGCCGGCTTAGAATAGCATCACTCCATGATTTTGTAAACGTTGTAAATAAATAAATTTCTTTCCTGTGGGTGCCGTAAGAGGCGACTAAGAGACTCGAGTTGTATTGCAATTTTAGACGATGGGCTGACAACCTGTCACTATGGCGATACACACTTTTCCGAATAACCTTCAAATATTTGACAGACGTGGTGTAAATGACAGTTTATTCTCTGCCTACCCCGGAAGGGATTAAAGGCATGATATTTGTAAGTATGTATGTTTCAACATCTTGAATGATTTGAAAAGTTTACAATTCCGTTCGCATTGTTATTCAAAATAGCGATATTTATTTTACTTTAGTCAATCACATTCATTCTCACCTTAAAGCCGACACAGCATCATTGAGAGCCGCTAGTATGGAGTCCCTGAAGCGGCGCAGGGCGGCGTGTTCATCTATGCGGGCCTCCGAGTTGGCCAACGCGAGGGCCTTCAATAAATAACATTCTTCGCGTAAAGCCGCCGCGCGCTCCAAGCGTTTAGCTACGCCGGCAATCTGAAATTAAATGAGCCATTTATTTATTAAGGTTGAATATGTAACACGTACAATATATTCGCAATTTTAAAATAGGGTATTACAATTTGGTGCCGTGACCAGGATAATAAAAGGAGTATTGTTACAATTTGGTGCCGTGACCAGGATATTAAAAAGGAGTTCGTACAATTTGGTGCCGTGACCAGGATATTAAAAGGGATATTGTTACAATTAGGTGTTGAAACCAGGATACAAAAAGGGCTTGTTACAGTTTGGTGCCGTGACCAGAATATGAAAAGAGATTTCGTACAATTTGGTGCCGTGACCAGGATATTAAAAGGGATATTGTTACAATTAGGTGTTGAAACCAGGATACAAAAAGGGCTTGTTACAGTTTGGTGCCGTGACCAGAATATGAAAAGAGATTTCGTACAATTTGGTGCCGTGACCAGGATATTTAAAAGGTTTGTTACAATTTGGTGCCGCAACCAGGATACAAAAAGGGTTTGTTACAATTTGGTGCCGTGACAGGGATACATAAAGGGTTTGTTACAATTTGGTGCAGTGACCAGGATACATAAAGGGTTTGTTACAATTTGGTGCAGTGACCAGGATATTAAAAAGGATATTGTTACAATTTGGTGCCGTGACCAGGATACAAAAAGGGTTTGTTACAATTTGGTGCAGTGACCAGGATATGAAAAAGGGTATTGTTTCAATTTGGTGCCGCACCAGCATGCAAAAATGGTTTGTTACGATTTGATGCCGGAACCAGGATACAAAAAATGTTTGTTACAATTTGGTGCCGTGACCAGGATATTAAATAGGATTATTGTTACAATTTGGTGCAGTGACCAGGTTATTGAATATGGTATTGTTACAATTTGGTGCCGCGACCAGGATTTTAAAAGGGGTATTGTAACAATTTGACGCCCTAACCAAGATATTAAAATGGGTATTGTTACAATTTGGTTCTGAAAGCAGGATACAAAACGAGTTAGTTAAAATTTGGTGCCGCAACCAGGATACAAAAAGGGTTTGTTACAATTTGGTGCCGTGACCAGGATATTTAAGGGGGTATTGTTACTATTTGGTGCCGCAACCAGGATACAAAAAGGGTTTATTACAATTTGGTGCCGTGACTAGGATATCAAAAGGGGAATTGTTAGAATTTAGTGCTGTGCATGACCACGATATTACAAGGGGTATTGTTACAATTTGGTGCCGCTACCAAGATACAAAAAAAAGTTTGTTGAAATTGAGTGCTGTGACCAGGATATTAATTATTACAATTTCGGGCTGGAAACAGGATAAAAAAGAGTTTGTTACTATTTAGAGCCGTAACTAGGATATAAAAAGGTGTTAGTTATAATTTTATGGCAGTTACCAGATTTCGAAGATGTTCAGTTATCAAAAGTCAATAACTTGGAAAACAAATTCATACTTGAATAAAAAGGATGCAGTCTGAGTGAGAAAGCTTACCTGAGCGAACAAATCACCGGCGCCGATCTCTCTAGCCTGTTGTTCGTCCAATGTCAAGTCTGTAGCGAACCGCAGTCGCACCGTCCCTCCGCCGCCAGACATGGAACGGTAGGCGATTGTGAGGCTCAACATCTCCGCCCACGTGCTTTGCAGGAGACGCATCTGCAAAGATACAACATTTCTTACACACATACATACACACATCACGCCTATAATACCTTGCGGTGTAGGCAGAGCGTAAACGGCCGCGGAAAACGGACATTCTCGCCACGTCTGACAAATATTTGAGGGTCTTTCGGAAAATTGTGTATCGCTATAGTGACAGGTACAATATTTCTTGCTTACTCCATTTCTACTGAGTATATCTAGAAGGACGATTTCAGATAAAGTTTGATATATGAGTACAGAAAACTGAGCATCGAAACCGCGCGACTTCCTTTCTCTATGGTAAAGAACGAAGTTGAAATTAATTCATAATCATAATCAGGCCCAGTTGAGATTAAGTAACGTCGTGTTTTTTAAATAATAAACAACCTAAAGACAGGTTGATTCCCTCAGTTTACTTTAATTATTTGATTGGGGGATTGAGATACCTACAGTTTACTTAAGTTGGTTGGTTTTACTTCAGGATTGATTTAAATCAGCAGTATGTGAACTCTTGTTTCCTGATACTTTTTTAAACTTAACCAAGAATAAACGCACGCGTAATCGAACGTAATCAATTTAAAAACATCATCTATCTTTTCAGCATTGCCTTGAAATTGCTGGCAACTCGCAACCGACATTTGCATGTAAACAGTAGTTCAAAGATCTGAAATTCCACCGGTTTCGAACGCCAATTCAAATTTTACTTTCTTTTTATTTTTAATGTTTCGGCCAGCACTCAACACAACCAAATCGTCAGAATCGGCCAGTAGCTTTGGCAAACTTTCAGATTTTTTTATCGATTCAAAACACTTCGGGAAAAGTGTAAGAAAAACAGGTTATTTATGGACTGATGCTTGTTTCTCAGCGCTGTAATGTGTTGATTTAATACCCGGAACGTTTGATATTACAGGGGTGAATGTGCTCATCAGATTTGTGTAATTTGGCCAAAACCGACTAACAAAAGCTCAAACATAATCTAGTTACAAAAAGGCTTTTAAGCAAGATTTTTTTGTAAGTATATGGTACAGGTAATTAGAAGGTATACATGCATACATGTGTATATTGAACAGCTCAATTCAGACTCAAAAACGATATAAGTAAGCAAATTTCAGCATCAATAGAAACATAACACATATTTTTATGTTGTCAATTTGGAAAAACAATACGCAGTTTACACCTGCCCGGTAAGGCGCATTAGCCTAACTCATTTCTTCTCACACTGTTGTAACATGACAACTCGTTCACAAGGAACGTCACTGTCAATTCCCTCACCTGATCATTGAGCTGCAGCTCAGGGAAGCCAGGGATCTGTTTAGCCCACCCGATCACTCCAACCAGCTCCCTGTCGTACAAGTCTGCGAGCAGAGACAGAGTCCGAGCCGACGGCTCTGTCACACCCGCCGGGGGTGCTCCGCAGGTCATCATTTCTGGCTCGTAGGATGTTAGGGCTTCGAGCACCTGGAATTGATGGTTTATGTTATGATATTAAGAGGATTGAAACTGTTACTGTATTTTAACTAGGATATTACTACTATTTACACTGTAAGTTTGTGCTACTTATATCTGATTGTATCGCAAAAACTTTAAGGGCGCGTTTTAAGGATCGTTTGCTTCCTCTTGTGAGACAAAGATGCCACTGGCTATATCTATCCATCGTTGCAGCAATGGCTGAAGTTCTTTGAATTTGATAGTTATTGTTCAATCTTAGGCAAAGAAAAACTTTGATACCGCGTTTTAGGACCTTCTACTTCTACACGTGGCGCACAGATGTCGCTAGTTACCTTGATATCGTCGAGCTGCGGCCGCTGCACCGGCTGCGGCGCCTGGTCGGCCGCGCGACGGTACTTCTGTCGTCCGCCGCGCACTCGGTCCAAACGCACGCCCTCGCGGAGCATGCCCGTACGCAGACACTTGCGGAAGCGGCACGCCTGGCAAGCCTTGCGACGGCGCTTGTTGATCTCGCACTCGTTGGCTGCCGGACACGTGTATTCTATGTTGCCCTGGTGGTAAAAGATTTCAGGTTAATAAGTTGTGCGATTCTTAACATAATTTAAATTCTATATAAAATTTGTTTTTTGTTCGTGTCCCTCAAGCTGTAATCCTCACCTATGAAAACTTAACAAAAAGCAATTTTGGTTTTGTCAAAAAATAGTGCTGAAATAGTGACAAATAGTGACATATGCAAGAAAATTAGTGACTTCATATTTCCCAAGATATGGCTATCGTTTGGTGAGGATTACAGATCGAGGCTCACGCTGTAATCCCAACTCTCGTGTAAGCAAACGGTGGGGTATTTTCACTTGGTCTACATTCCAAAAAATAGTGCCTAATTAGTGACTAATAGTGACAAAAGACGAGAAATAGTCGCTTTATAATTCCGAAGTTATAAAGGCATCTTGGTGAGGATTATACCTATAGCAATTTTTGCTGTAATCCTCACCTCATTTCTGCTAAACACTTAGGTCTTTTGACTCAAATTTAGTATCAAAAAATAGTGCTGAAATAGTGTTCTTAAACTGCATTGATATTTATTTAGTTTATGTAGGAGAAGCAATTAAAAAAACCGTAAGAACTTCTTCATACAAAATGGTCAGGTACAGTCGCGAACAATACTTCGTATTGTCGTACTTGAAGCTCAATGCTGGTTTGTTATGTCGGTAGGAACGTAATCAAACAAATTTATTTCCTTCAAGTATTTTGTTTATATCTGACAGTACACAATATTTCTCAAGCAGTCAGACGTGGCGATGATAACGACCGTATTTTTTGCGGCTGTTAACGCTCTGCCTAACCCGTAAGGGATAAAGGTGTGATAAATGTTTGTATCTATGTAGTACATAAATAAATACATAGATATAGGTACCTAACTTGTTTGGTAAAAATGGAACAAAAAACATATTTATGTGGTAAAATTCATTGAACTCATAAATAAATGAAAGTAGGTATAGGTATAGGGTGAAATCTAATCAGTGACCGATAGCGAAAACCCAGGACCTTATCTTTTTTCATTTATCTTTATCTTTATCTTTAAAAAATTGACCTCCCGTACAAAATTGCCGATCAGCTGATTTGGGTTACTATGGGAGTTCGAATTTTTTTTCATATTTTGACATATGTTCCTTGGGGAAAGTTGTTCTTTATCACCAGCCCGTCCTGGGTTTTCGCGCTATCGGTCACTAAATAGATTTAACCCTATATAGTTAACGACGTTCGAGGCGAGGACTAATACTAAGTACCTAATTATACCTAAATAATAATTTTTGTTATTTCAAAACGTGCGTTTTCATTTTAATTTTTCATAATAATCGTAAGTGGCGTATTTGTTATTTAAGAAATTTTATGTTTGAGTTGTCATAATACTCAATATCGCGTAACGTGATGAAACCAAAAAATACCACGCAGGCGAAGTTCATGCAATAATTTCACTATTGTCTTCCCTCTCGCTCACACGCGCGGCGGTCAGTTTTCGAGGCTCGGCCAAACCGGTTTTGTTTAGCGGTGGCTTGAGCGGTGGCGCGACCAAACAGGGCTTTCAGACTTAAGAGAATACGATGTGATAAATTAATGCGATGTGTTGATCTGAAAGATATAGCATAAGTACATATAAATACTTTATTGTTATAAAACCGTTAAAAAGTTCAAGGCGTTACAAAAATAGTCAACCAAAATACCTACTCATAAAATAGACCAAAATAATGTCAGTGGCTCAACTTATGTTTAAGTTAATACCTACCTATATTGGCAGAAATGACATAACCTAAATTAAAGCAAAAATCAAGTCTGTATTCTACGAAGTATTGTTCGCGACTGTACCTGACCATTTTGTATGGAGAAGTTCTTACGGTTTTTTTAATTACTTCTACTACATAAACTAAATAAATATCAATGCAGTTTAAGAACACTATTTCAGCACTATTTTTTGATACCAAATTTGAGTCAAAAGACCTAAGTGTTTAGCAGAAATGAGGTGAGGATTACAGCAAAAATTGCTATAGGTATAATCCTCACCAAGATGCCTTTATAACTTCGGAATTATAAAGCGACTATTTCTCATCTTTTGTTACTATTAGTCACTAATTAGGCACTATTTTTTGGAATGTAGACCAAGTGAAAATACCCCACCGTTTGCTCACACGAGAGTTGGGATTACAGCGTGAGCCTCGATCTGTAATCCTCACCAAACGATAGCCATATCTTGGGAAATATGAAGTCACTAATTTTCTTGCATATGTCACTATTTGTCACTATTTCAGCACTATTTTTTGACAAAACCAAAATTGCTTTTCGTTAAGTTTTCATAGGTGAGGATTACAGCTTGAGGGACACTTTTGTTCGACAGTTTCAATTGCAGGTTTCCAGCAAATTTATAAAAAATGTAAGCGAGAAAATCCTGGTGAGAACCCCAGTCCTTTTTCACTTCCTCAAAAGTTAAATAAATATTTTTTCTTAGTACGCTGCCATACTTTTAGGTACTATACGTGTTGTATAGTATAGTCGTTTTTATTAAATAACAGTTATGTAGGCTAGCTGTTTAACCAAGGTACAGGAATTTCAATTCTTAGTTCAGGAAATGGCTATGCTTCATAATTATTTCATATAAATTCACCTATTCGTAATTAAGTTTATTTAATGAAGAATTATTTTATCTTACTATTTAGAAGCCAGCCAATTTTTCTGTAATATGTAATATTTCAAGTTCCAATGTCTGGATTTGACATATTGTAAGTACATATCGTACCGAATCATTCCAGCTTTTTAAATTTAATAAGTATCTATAGAAAACGAAGCCAATCCACATAGATTTTTTTAATGTAACGCAATGTGTGACACTTATAATTATATTCGAATTTAATTTCAATACCGTGAAATATTCCATTTGACACGCTTCAATTTATTTGTGTATTTGAAGTAGTCACACAATCTTAAATCACCTGTGTTTACACGCGGCATTCACAAGACGCGTGATTGTAAAAAAACACAATATTTTTTTATTCAGTGTACGATAAAATTATTAGCACCTTATGTTGCTCATAATTATAATTTTGATTCATAATTTTCCCCTTTTTGGATAAATGTAACCACTTGCATCACCCTATGTTATGAAACTACAGGCTGCAAGTCTACAGGTGAAATTCTTAGTACATTGCGTAGCCGGTTAATATTCCTGGTTAGAATCTAACTGGATCAGGCGGTGTATATCAAATTACACTTGTAAAATAATATCCTGTAGTTTGATAACTGGTTGCCACTGTAAGTGTGATAATAACGTGTGAAACGGTGAAAAAAGGTATTACGATGACGACCAAGAAAAAAAGTAGCGCTTGAAACTGCCATCCTACGAAGCTTGGGTAAATGATTGAATACCGCATGTGATATGGCACAAAGTATGTGCTTTGAGATTTTGTGTCTAAGTAATTTATTTATATTATCTCTTGCAATCTAATAAGTATTTTGGGTAAGTCAACTAAGTGTCTGTAATACATGAAGGACAAAATGGAACAGTGGGGTACCTACCCCCTTGCTTGGTTCATACATGCGTACCTTCATGGAACGTTCACTTGCCAAGTGTGTGCAAAAGGGGCACTCTGTGGGTAAGTGGCAAGGTGTTGAAGATCTCAATTAGCTCTATACATATTTTGATACAGCATAATGCAACAAAATGCATGTCAGCATATAAACACAGGCAGAGGCGACGTCGGTAGTACTGATACCAAAAGTCGCAGGTTCGAACCCTTCCGCGGTGCAATTTTACAAGTTCTCTATTAAATTAAAGAAGTTATCCCATTAACTATTGAATCAAATATTCATAATAATCACGATCAGCTGACTGAAATTCCTATGGGACGCCTAATTTATTTTTTATTTTTCCTGAAACTTTTTCTCATGGGAAGTTGTTCAGTTTCATGGTCTGAATGCACCCTATAAGTATTCGGAGGGCAATCCCTTACACCCTGTATACTATTTTTGTAAAAACTAAATAAATATTATATAGCAAAAATTTAACAAATAGATGTCAGCATATTTATAAAGAAAGTGGTGTACTTAATAAAGCACTTCAGCGTGTTGGGTAAAAAAATTAAAAGCTGCAATATTGCGCCAAAGGCTGGTTTCGAATCTGTGACTTTCAGTATCAGAGGCGTCGGTAATACTGATACCGAAAGTCGCAGGTTCGAACTTTGTCTGCGGTGCAATTTTACAAGTTCTCAATAAAATTAAGGAAGTTATCCCATAAACTATTGAATCAAATATCTTCTAAAGTATCAATGTCACCTGAAAAATCCGTTAAAAAAACGCCTTGCAAGCTCCACAGCTGGCTACGCCGTAGTGATATCCCGAGGCAACGTCCCCACACACGAGGCACAAACGCCGCGGCGTATGACCATCTCTGGCAATGCTACTTACTGCTACTTTAATTTATTAGCTACCTGTATGGTCCTTTTAAAAAACGACTTGCAAGCTTCACAGCTGGCCACACCGTAGTGGTATCCGGAAGCATCGTCTCCACATATGAAGCATAATAGCCTTTCGTAATGCATTTGATTGCTAATGTTCGCCATCATGTTTATTTTTCCTTTCTTTTTTCTTTGACACCGATAAAATATTATTTTTAATATATTTTTTACTTAATTAATTCGATCATGGTTCTGATTTCATTGTTTAATACGCCAACAAAAAAAGAACATAACAATATGATCTAAGAAACACCTGCTATTTCTTGAATTTACCCGAAACTAAATATTACTTTTAACTAAAGCAGAATATATATGTTCCGTTATTTAATTAAAGAACTTAAGCCTCAATTATTATTTACAATGCCGCTTCGATTCTGCAGGACATTTACCTACCAAATTAATTGCTATTAATATTATTTCGTGAAGTGAAGCGCCAATTGTTTAGAAAAGTTGACGCTTTTTTGTATTAAAATGTAAGTCTTAGATTTAATAAATACCTTTCAAATCGCGTATTAATCTTCTAATACTTAAAAAAATAGCATAAAACAAAAACAACATTATAGAACTATAAGTACAATGCTAATTATATTAATCGTAGAGATTGTTTCGCATGACTTATCCAAAAAGATTGGTTAAATAGGATATATTGCCTATGTTATAAAATACTCTATGAAATTAGGAACGGTTTATTGTTTGATAATTTGTCTAAGTTTAATAATGAGGCCGTTTTTCGTATTTATTAAAATGAAGGTCGCAGCCGAAATATGCAGTCAGCTGTGTCCACACACGTTACTTATACCACGAAATAAATTTGTGTCTCATTATTTGTCACAATGCCACTGTATCTGTCTTGCATTTTGAAATCAGTTAACAGCAAATAAATTATTTGTATGTATACCGCGTGTTACAGAATAACAAGTAAAGCCGAGAGGGTGTAAAAGGGACCCTTGTAAAGAGTCTTGACAAAAAATTTTAGCTGTAGTATCGATTTTGAAAATTACGGAAATTATATTTTTATATCATATTACTCAAAAAAAATATCGTTGCATCGCAGCACTACTTTGACAGTTTAAAGTTCAACTGAAGTTGCCAACGCGGCGCAGCGAGGTTCGATATACATTGCTTGTTATTTCATGGGTGTAATCATTTTAATGAACTGAAGATAACCAGAAATGTATGCCAAATCGAAATTCGTTGCAATGGAAATGTAGTACTGACCTAGACTAGTGCTGTTATTATTTCATCGACTGATAAAATAAAAGAATATTATTATTTTTGCGTTATTTTGTAACAGCTTGTATATGTATGAATGTATGTATGATATTTTCTTGAGTTTGCACAACTATTACTCATCACAATAAAACAATTTTAAACGGATTTAAGTTGTGTTTATTTTGGATTTTACAATTCCTACGTTTCGAGCTCTTTACAGAGCCCGTGGTCACGGATGACTAAGGTGTTAGACGTCATTATTTAGAATTGAAATTATTTTTGTTCTACCGCCATCTATTTCTTAATTGCCTAGCGTAACGTCCGGGTTCCACACAAAATGCTGAAATCGTATCTTGTGTAGTAGGTCTTACAGTATGTTGGATCTGGTTCTTCTGCTGTGTAATCAGCGGAGTCCAAGTCATCCGTGACCACTCGAAACGTAGGAATTGTAAAATCCAAAATAAACACAACTTAAATCCGTTTAAAATTGTTTTATTGTAATGTATGTATGGTTATAAGTGTACGGTACTTACTACTTAAGTGTTTTTTTTTTAATATTTAATAATTTTACTGTTAATTTGCTTATGCAACTACTTGCAAACTTTTTCATTTTTGTCTCTTTTTCAATGTAAAGGTTGCTTGGAAGAGATCGCTTTGCTTACTTTAAGTCTTAAGTTTTCCGTATTGTTTGGTTTCTGTTGTAAGCAATGAAGTGTTCATATATCACGCCGTACTGGAACCCCGAGGCAACGTCCCCACACACGAGGCACAAACGCCGCAGCGTGTCACCATCTCCGGCAATGCTACTTACTGCTACTTTAATTTATTAGCTACCTGTAATAGTCCGTTTGAAGAACGCCTTGCAAGCTTCGCAGCAGGCCACGCCGTAGTGAAATCCCGAAGCAACGTCCCCACACACGAGGAACAAACGCAGTCATCAGCGGCGTGTCATATCTGGCAAAGCCATTTACTGCTACTTTATGAGTCTAATCATAATTTATTAGCTACCTGTATAGTCCGTTTGAAGAACGCCTTGCAAGCTTCACAGCTGGCCACGCCGTAGTGGAATCCCGAGGCAACATCCCCACACACGAGGCACAAACGCCGCGGTGTGTCATCGTCCCTGGCGCCGGTCGCCGCCGCGGCCGTGGTCGACGAGCAATGCTGCTGGTCCGGGCTTGTGTTGCCGACTATGGTTTCGCCGGGGGAGACGCAGAATTTTATCTCTTCTTTCGGCTCGATATCCAACTACGGGCAAAAATAAAACGTGTTTAAGGGCGCGCCGTGAATACGATAAACACCTTATTTTTATGAATAATAATTTTTCATTATATAATCTAGATTCTGGTCGCAGGAAAACACGATTCAAGAAAGTTTGCTCTATAGATTTATTTTTCAAAGTTTGGTCCATTTTTATATTTTTTTTGCGTAGTGTATAGGAAGCAAGAACATAACACATTATTTATTGCGAATAAGTACGATACATCTTGTACATTACTAGATTCTTGTGGTACAAGATTTTATGCCGTGTGATGCCGGCTTAGAATAGCATCACCCTATTTCTTACCCATGGGTGTCGTAAGAGGCGACTAAGGGACTCGAGGGTGTGTATTGCAATTTTAGGCGACGGGCTGACAACCTGTCACTATGGTGATACACAGTTATCTTATTGACCCTCAAACGTGGACGTGACGTGGTGTTAATATCCGTTGAACGGCCGTTAACGCTCTGCCTACCCCGTAAGGGATATAGGCGTGATTTTTGTATGTATGTATGTATGTAAGATTTTTGATTTCTTGTTAATTTGGCGAAAAACCGAAAGAATGAAAAATGGCGATTCCGCTCTGTTCTCATACACAGGATTTGCCATTAGTGGGAAAGGGACGTTTAAAAGTTCGAGGCAGGCCCTTAACGTAACATTTCATAAAATACCTGCTTACGATATAATTCCAGGTCTGAAAAAACTATCATCGCGAACATGTTGAAAACAATTAATTTAATGTAATTCGGTTAAGACCGCTCGTCCGTAAATACTAGATTTGTTCAAAGAAATACATACTTAATTAAATTAGACATGATTGTGGTACGATTTCGAGCTCGAGCAGTGAATCTACTAATTGGATTATTTTTAATACCCTTAAAGGATCCAGTCTATTCAGACATTCGTCTATCAACTTACATTACGAATATAAATGACTACGCATATAAACTAGCAGTATGCTACGCGGCGGCTACACTGAAAGGTTACGTCGTAGCAAATATCTACGAAGGGCCGCTACGCTTCTACGTCCTCTCGTAGGGCTAATGCGAAATGCAGTTTTGCATGATAAACACGCACTTTTAAAACCTATAAACAGCTTCAAATTAGATCTATGAAAACCCTTGTAGATGATAAAACGAAGCAAGATTGTAGGGAAGATTACAATAACTTGTTTATAAAATGTAAAATGTTGCCAGTTCAAGAGAAACCAATGTTTATGTTAGCCTTAGATAATTATAGCAGTGATGAATTTAAAATACCAGTGTCGTATACTCGGTCGCTTCGTAATGTAAGACAAGGGACACTATGAATACCTAAAACAATTAACTACTATGGTGAACGTACCACTCAATATCTCATGCTGAATAACGTACCACAAGACATAACTAATTGTAGACGTAAATTTATTTTTAAAAGGAGTCTTGGTGAATATTTGCTATTGAAGTTTAAGAATCGAATTGATGTAGTTAATTTGCCTTTAAAGTCACTTTACATTTAAAATGTAATAATATGAAGGTTATTTTTTTTATTCATACTTACTTAAAAACACTTAAAAAATAATAAAGATTGTAAAAATACAGTTATATGTTGAGGGGGGAAAGATGGAAGGAAAGATCGAGAGAAGAGGGAAAGAGCGACCTAGACCAGCGTATATATGGACCAAATCAAAGAAAAAATAGGTGTCATGACGTATAAGGAAGTCAAAGAGAAGGCTCAATATAGAACAGATTGGATATTACTCCATGATTACACCACCAACAAGAGAGAGGCTATTAAATTAATGATGATAATTATTGATGATGATGTTAAGGGGGGCTATCCTCGCCAACAAACTGATGTACAGTTTGGCAGACTGTTAAAAATTTAACAACGCAACTGTTTTAAGAGAATAAACGATTTATTGATTTATGATAAAAAAGGATTTGTTGTAAAGGAAAGAATAGAGTGTAAATTGTTCTAAATTTAAACATACCTCAGGCTGCATGACTTGCATGGCCCGCTGCAGCGGCTGCGTGTGCTCCGTGGGGGAGTACTGTGGCGGGGGCTCGGCTTCTTGCTTCACTCGACGCAACATCGGCGCATCGCCGTTCACTACTGACATCATTTGGGCCTGCCACAACAATAAAAGGTGTAAAAAAATTTGCTCAGAATATTTTAAAGGGTGAACCAGTACGTGAAACTGAACAACTTTCCCCAAGGAACATAGGTCGAAATATGAAAAAATAATTTGACCCTCCCATACTTAGTGTGTTACCCGGCCGGGATAATTTGTATGGGAGGGCCAATTTTTTTTCATATTCGGCCTATGTTTCTTGGGGAAAGTTGTTCAGTTTTACGTACTGGTTCACCCCTTAAAATATTCGCAGCAAATTTTTTTACACCATGTATAATACACCTTTATAGGACATTGGTAAATACAAAGTATAATACAACAGACTTAATGATAGAGTGGTGTTCTCTATCAGGTAATCTTTGGATGATATGGAATGAACGGTATTGTTATACTTTGTTGCACTTGATATTTGTCCCTGACTTCTATCTTCAACCTTGATGACAGCAACATATGTCATCATCATCATCTCTCTGCCCTTAAAAAATTGTAAATGGTTCCGCAACCTCTTATCCATACTAATATTATAAATGAGAAAGTATATTTGTTTGTTTGTTCCGCATTCCCATCACAGCGGAGCTATTTAATGTTGTGATTTTATGTGTGTAGTTAGTTATGGGGCTGGAGGAAGAGTGACATTGGCTACTTTTGAAACTACCTATTCCACGTAAAGACAGACGCAGGCGAAACCGTGGAGCGTAAAGCTAGTTTAATTGATAAGTTTAGGTTAATTTATTTCGAATGTTACCTTAAGTACAAATAATAATAATTAACAATTTATTATCATATTATTATTTGCGGAATGCAATTTTAAATGTCAATCAGTAAAATAAAATGTATATGTCACCGGAAAATAACAAGAACCGCAAATTTATAAATTTCCTAGGTAATTTATAAACTTTCGTAGGATTCTAAATGAGACATAAATTGTATTATTTTACGCCCACATTTTCGCAAATTGATAAATTTACCGAACTCACGCGTAAAATAATAAGTAAGCAATAACCAAACGCCATGTGCGCTCTGATTGGTTGAATAAGTCACGTGTTCTTTCGCCGCCATCATTGTTTGTCACGGAGATAAACAAACCGGTGTTTTGTGTGTTTTTGTAAAGTTTTAAATGTTTTATTGTAAAAATAGTTTTATTTTGCTGAGGTTACTAAAGTAGACCCATAATGAGTGACTTAGAAGCTGCGGACAGCTAAAATGGTGAAGATAGTGCGGCAAATGCAAGAACATTTGTTGACGAAGAGAAATTTACCACAGAGCTACAAAAGCTAAAAGTTATATAGCCTAAAGATATATCGTTCTGATTTCCATGCTTTTAACGCCGTTTGCAGCTATTTCTGGGTGTACGACTAGCTACCACTATAGCGTCTGTTTGGCAATGGCAAGCAATTTTTCTGAGGCTTACGGTTTTTTTGAATTTAATTTTATAGTGTTTGTTTTTTTTTTTGGCAGAAGGCCGGTTATAATGTTTTATGATTGTTTTATTATTTTTTAATAAACCTCTTTAATATCGCAGATTTTTTTCATATTATCTGTTGTTTTATTTTCGTAGAGTGAAGTAGGGGGTCATTAGTGCATTATGTAAAAAATTCGCAAGAAGGGTTCCGTACCATTTTGTAAGAAAATGGCATAAAAATTAAAAAAATTGTATGGGGGCCCCCCTTAATTTTTATTTTATTTTTAGTATTTGTTGTTATAGCGGCAATAGAAATACAGCTTCTGTGAAAATTTCAACTCTCTAGCTATTTTGATTTATGAGATACAGCCTGGTGACAGACAGACAGACAGACGGACAGACAGCCGAGTCTCAGTAATAGGGTCCCGTTTTCACACTTTGGGTACGGAACTCTAAAAAAGTAACCCTTTATTATAGGTACCTACCTAGTTTTAAAGTAAAAATACTGAGAGGTAGGTAATCGAAACTGATAAATTTATTGTTTGGTAAGTCTGATTGTACTTAAGTCTATGACACGAGCATTGCCACTGTCAACATGGACCAATCAGAGAGCAGTGTGTTATTTTCCGTATTTTAAAGAAGCGTAAAATTAAAAGATCTTCCGTGATTGGTCGAACCGTTTAAAATCTTACGAATGGATATCCGTCAGTTTATAAATTTACCACGAGACGTCGTAAATTGATAAATTTGCGAAAATATGGCCGTAAAATAATACAATTTATCTCTCGTTTAGAATCTTACGAAAGTTTATAAATTTACTAGGAAATTTATAAATTTGCGATTCTTGTTATCCTCCGGTGACATATATATCTAAAACTCACAATATAATAACATAAATTTTGAAAATACTACACAAGTCTTTTGAAAGATTATTTTATTATGTTAATACTGCGTAGAAAGGGGTCAGGATGGTCAAGAGTCACTAGGTTGACTGAAGATTACTTCCACAGTTATCAGTATATCTTTCTCCAAAAACCAAACATCGATATTGTTTATAAAATTTAAAATCGTTGCAGTTGAGAAGATGATTAAGAATTGAATTCAAATACAGATAACTGAACGGAAGGAATGCTGAGATTCTCAACGATTTTAATCTTGAAAATAGACAGAATTCAAAAATTTAAATGTGTAATGTTGTGTAATTTTAGTTACAATAACGTAAAAGCAATAATAGATTTGAAAAAAGACTAGTCTCATTTCACCAGTTAAATCTTAACAACTGAGTCGCCATTTCAGCAAAACTTGTCGCCATACTTCCTAAAACAAACCATCCCTGACCTACCGACACAAACAATTCAAAAACTCTGTACCGAATTATGCCGGCAACGTGAGCGAACGAAAACACCCAGACATTCGCGTTATTAATACACGAGCTAGTGAAAAAAACAACTTATCTATCTGCGATAATAAAAGTTTCAAGGATGCGAACACTAGAGTTCATTGTACCGATGACTTTGCCAGTGCACTAATGATAAAACATGCATGACACAACCTATGTAAGCCGGTTGATACAAAAGTATTTACCAATTATACATTATGTAGTCTTGTGTGACGTCAGTTACCACATGGCGACAGCGAATAATGTCAGTAGTTATAATAAATACTCTGCAAATAGAAAGCCTTTCGACAATAATGAATATGAAAAAAAACAACATAATGTAAAATATCCGGCCTGAAGGATCAATTATATAATAAGACTTATTGTATAAAATGAAGACGATATGGGTGCATATTCTTGATTGAATAAGGTTAGTAGGTAAATAACTCCAGCAGTTTCCGATAAAGAAATGAGTATCAAAGTATTTTAGATAGAGCTTTTGTTACATTAAGATTTGTAAAAAACTATAGCAGAACAAAATACGTCAGAGGTAATGAAGCACCCAAAAAAATTCCACTGGCTGTTGCCAAAATAGATTCTGACTAATCATGCTATGGAACAATGAGGCCTACATTGGCGTAGGTCGTGTTCGTGTTAGGCGGGCACTGGGGCATGTAAAAAGACAGCAGCAAATTTCAACCACGCTACATTGATATATAATACTTGTTTTTCATTTGTATCAATAAATGAAACAATGCTACATAATTACACATCTGGATTTGAATAATCATTATTATGCAGGTTACGTTAGAAACGCCGCCATTTTGGATGATAACCAAAAAACGTAAAGTGCTTGTTTCATTTTCAGGATAATATCTAAACATAGCTCTGCTAATCGATTACAATTCTATAATTAATCATAAGCAATGCATTACTTCGAATTTTTTGTAAGAATTCTCTTAATAAGTTCATAAGACTCTTTCTTATCTTATCTAGCCTGCATCATCTCACTGCTGGGCAAGACTCTACAATTTCCAAACCTCTTCCTTTAATAAAAACGCCGTCTCCCCAGAATTCAATATGTCACCATATTATTATCCAAAATCAATAGGAGACTATTAAGATTAGCGAGCGATAGAAAACCCGAAATCCCACTGCGCCAATAGGTGTTCACTGTATACGCACACCACAAAGTAAGTATTGGCGGCTGCGCGCCGAATACAGAGAGCTCACTTCAAGCAAACGTCACGAAACTCTCCACAATTTGACACGCCGCCGTTTACAAGGAAATCCAAACCAATCCAAACACACTTGTAGTCGAGTGTCAACCGCGTTTGGTGCGGACGTGCAAAATGGCTTCACACAAATATAAATAGGTAATAAATGGGTTTATTAGTATACGATGTGATTTCTACAATGTTTCTATGATATTTTGTACCAACTAAAATAAAAACTTGCTTTCATAAAATAACAAACAAGATTATCTCTAATCAGTATATTTTTTTATATGTGATTTGAGTTTCTACTTAAATAAAGGCAACTTTTCATTTTTGATGTACATACATACACATATCATGTATATTATCCCTTGCGGGGTAGGCAGAGCGTAAACGGCTACAAAAACGGATATTAACGCTGACAAAATTTGAGGATTATTCAGAAAATTGTGTATCGCCATATTGACAGGTTGCCAGCCCATCGCCTAAAATTGCAATACACACCCTCAAGTCTCTTAGTTGCCTTTTACGAATCCCATGGGAAAGAAATGGGGTGATGCTCAATCTCAACAGCCCCAGAGCAGATATCTACCTACTCGTCATTCCCCATTTCATAATAATAGTGCTATGTAGGTTGTATAGGTAATGTAAATACAGGGAGTAACAGAAAAGGTATATCAAGCCAAAAGGAGGTCAAAGTGGGGAAATGGGGAAAGTTGTTCAGTTTCATGAGCACCTTTCGGCTTGATATAGCCTTTCTGTTACTCCCTGTATGTTTAGGTACCTACTCCATTGAATAAAATCGGTAAGAAAACTGTGGCAGCCCTTGCCGAAACGGGAAATAATCGAAACAGGGGCCGAGTGATCCTTCTGTACATTCTCTATTTTGTGCGCACACTGGGTTCATGACCGCGCGTCTTTCGTCTCACCTTCGTAGATAAACGTCAATTCGGCTAGCGGTCGACGCTCGCTCGCAACTATGCCACTCTTGGGGTAGGGTAGGCTTCGCCTGAATTTTTGCGTCTGTTCGCCATTTTTGTAGGCCATTTTGCGGAGTTATGCTTGCGGTAGGGTAGGCGCCGGGCTCCGCCTGAATATTTTTAGGTCTGTTTCGCCATTTTTGCACGCCATTTTGTGGAATTATGCGTTCGCAAGCCGCAGCTGGGAAACTTTGCATCAATATAGACGATGAGATGTCTGTCTGTCTTAGGAAACCGACAAAAATAATATTATTAGATACTTTTCCACTATTATGTAATGCAGATATTGACATTTATGAATCATATTTATGAATAATTACAATCCGTATGAATTGGGATACTGTGATACACACACACTCTTTTACTTTTTGTTTTCACCAACACAATGAAGATGGCAATTAAAGTAGCAAAATGTTTACACTTACAGTGTTACATTAATTTCATAAATTAAAATGAGTGAATGTTTGAAGCTAGGTAACAGTTATTGAATTCTGTAAGTGCCAGCCGACCTACTCCCTGTGCGCCGTACCTACTTTGAAACCCAGTTTTTCCGGCAGGTAGTAATTGTTCACCAACAAAAATAGCATGTTTAATTTGTGATATCGACATTATCTCCCACACGAAGGCAAAAACCACATTACCATTTAGTATTATGCAAAAGTTAGGCTGACTGGGTAAAGCGACTAAGTTTTACACCGCGATCAACTGTAATGTCTGGATAAGTCTGCAATGAAATATCACATTCTGATCCTTTGTCTGAGTCTGTCTATGCCTACGATGACGTAATATCATGAATCGTAAACAGATTTAAATTGAGATATGGAAAAAAACGTTAACACCGACGTCTCATTGTTTGTCCCCGACCTACCTCAACGTTTCAACATTAGGCCGTGGAGGCCTGTTTACCACATCAATGCGAGTTTTATATCAATTTTTTCGCAATCTTATCCTTATCAATACTTTCCAAGTTTTATATTGTTCAGTATGTCACATCGTGTGCATGTATGTGTTTGATAAGTTTGTACAAGTGTGAAACATATATATAGAGTAGAGGTACAATTTTATGCGATTCTCGTGCGCTTTGCCTTTTATTGCCTAAGTGAACTATCTGCACATCGAAATTAATTTATATAAGTACGTTAAAAGCCTAACAAGGCCAAAAATAACTAGATTTTTTATCCATTTGAATACACCTTAGGCACTAGATGTGTCTGGATCACATGTCTAGCAAATCTAATACATATTGTAATGTGGCCGTGAGCACATCCAGCGCTATCTATTGGCTGATCTCAATATTAATATCAAGTCGACGCATGGCGTTTGAAATTATCTTCCGATCTGCCAGACAGTCTGAGGTCTTTTGTTGTTTACAGGTAAACTGAAAGTAATTTATACTTTTAACTTCTAAATTTTGACATCGTTATTTCAGCTAAACAAATGTCAGAAACTAAACGATTATTCATCTGCATTATTTTTATTATCTATCATTTAAATGTTGTTAGTTATTCTTTTGAGAATAGGAGTAGCCGAACAGCGAACCAAGGCCACTGCATTAGATATTCGCCAATCGCAAGCGGACGTGTGACGTAAGCGCGCGATTTTGCCAGTCGCCTTTCAAGATCAAGGTCTCTAACACAGACACACACACGTCACTCCTATATCACTTGCGGGATAGGCAGAGCGTTTACTACTGTACATATTCGTCCTTGCTGCCACGTCTCACAAAAATTGAGAATCAGTTCACTAAACTATGTATTTCTGTAGTGGCAAGTTGTGAGGCTAAATCACAGCATGATACTTTTTGCAAATCTTTGAATCTTCCCGAACCTAGGCCACTAATAAACCATGTCGTCAATGTAATCTGTGACGTACCAAGATAAGATTAATGCTATTGCTATCAGCATTAGGTATTTCCCAAATCTCGCAATTGGTAAGTTTATCATAATTTCACTTTTAGGTATAGGACTCTTATTCACAGCTAATAATATCCTGTTTGCAAAAACTAATGTATTTATTTCTTTATACTTGTATCTCATATATTATAATGAGAATGTGGCTTTTATGTTATGTTTAAAATATTCCATCTATGAGATAAAATTTTGTTGCTCTCTTCACAAAATATGTAGGTATATATTATTGAAACCTGATGACAGCTAAGCCTAACGACATAAGCGCTGTAATGACATGGAGTTTGTAATCCAAAACGACAGGTGAGAGCAAACATGTCGCGCCGTCTAGCCATACGCACCGCTAATGTAGAGGTAGGTTAGGCTTGTAATTATAGGTACTAGAGGCTCAAGCTCTGCCCAGGCAAATTCGGTGGAGGTAAAAATAGGTTGGGGGCTGTAAGAAGCGTCGGCGCGCTGGGCGGGGTGTTGCGGGGGTGGGGGTGGCTTGCGGGGGCGCGGGGTGCGTCTAGACGGCGGCCTTGACCGCGCTGGTTTCCGTGCGACCGAGGTCGCCTCGCCCTCAGCCCACAGACCGACTGAGGAGCGGAGGACCCAACGGTATTCCGTACCCGTGTGAGTTCCAAGGGTTCGTTATGTCACTTTATGGCTGATGCTGTCACGTGCGTTGAATATTACTGACTAAGCACCGTTCGTTTTTCGATGTATGAAAATACTAGTATGAGGAAAAAAGCTGTTCCAAAAATTTCCAACTAGGTGTTTTAGACATTAAGCAAATTAAGTTTATTTTATTCGGTACCTAGTCTACTTAAACATGTTTTGATTTAAATTAAGTTTAATTCAAAACAAAACAATCACTACTTAATTTAAATAACAACAAACATTAGTATGAAACAATGCTGTTATTTAAAAAGACACACAAAGAGTAGGCAGCAATAATATCCTACGTCTATAAAATTTGGTGGAACAACATTCGCTGCGTAGAGCCGGCGCGGCCCGGTCTGTGAACTCGCCGCGAGGTTCGACATTGCGTCGACATTGAGGCCGAGCTAAATAATGCAGATAGCAAGAGGTTGTTGACCGACATCGCCCAATATCACCCACGCGGACGAACACCACCTGCCGGCCGCGCGTGGCGTTATATAACCACACCACTCGACCAGCGAGGCCCGCCGACCTACCCCAACAGCACGGAACTTGCCCAGGATTACCAACTTAGCATACGCTCCACTTCTGCCATGAATATGGTGATGAAGCGTGCGACACGAATTCACACAAACTCTTCAAAATTTATTCAAACCACCTAAATTATCCAGGCACGCCAGAAATCTGTCTAGACCTACGGTAACATATTTTTGGGAATCCAATTTGAGTAACGCTTCGATGTAATCATCTAGTCGTCTAAATCATAATCTAAGATGCCGCAGAATTTCTGTTCGGAAATGTTGTGTGAGGCAGTTGATTCACGCAGACGGGGCGGGGGGGTGAGGGTGAAGCAAGAGGAGCGGGGCGAGGCGGCCGAATCTGCGCGGGGTGACATTGCTCGGGCGTCGAACCTGCGACCGACCTACGCCACCTCGCCACCGGCACCGGCGCACCGCCGCCGCCTCCGTCCCCCGCGCGGAAAACAGCGCAGCGCCTCATCCGCTCCTAACTTCTTGCCTAAGCCTTCAAGCTCTTTTAGAAGACTATTCTAGATCAATAGCTAACCCGTATTTATACTTGCTTCGTCTATTAATCAAATACTTCATAAAAATTTAATTTGAGAGTTTAAGGGACTGGGTACTGTCACACAAAGAATCTCATTATTAATTCGGTGCATGACTTTGTGTTACATGCTGTGACACAACATGTCGCATGTTATCTTGTTACACAAATCCGTCAACAGTAAAAAATACAGTTTTCGGCGCGTACGCATAATGGCCGCAGCAAAGGCAAGTTATGCAATTTTGTTGGTACGGTGTTGTCATGAGATAAAACTTATTTTATTTAGAATTTAGAGCAAGAGGCAACTACAGTTTCTTGCACTTTATTAGATAATTTTTTAGCCCAAAAGAATTTCCATGAATATATACATTCATAGAAACATTAACAACCACAACAGTCCCCTGCGGGACATGAGCATAATATAAGGTAAAATTTTACTAGTGACCGATACTACGACCGAACAATTTCCCCCAAAGAACATAGGTCGAAATAAGTTAAAAATATTTTGAGCTTCCATATTAACTCAAATCAACTGATCAACAATTTTGTATGGGAGCTCCAGTTGGATATTTATGTTCCTTAGGGAAGGTGTTCCTTATAAATAGCTCGATCCAAGTTTTCGCTATCGGTCACTAGTAAAATTTCACCCTATATAAGTACTGAAAATAAAAGTAAACATTTATAAAGAGTATCAGTTCTTCTATTTGAATAAAATTCAACTGTAGGTAAGGAAGAAAACGCTTTCATATACAAAGTAACTACTTTGTAAGTTCAACTATGAAACTAAAAGTACCTACTTATTAGGTCAGTAAGGAAAATGTGAGTTGACCTTCTTAAACGATTTGGTTTTCCAAGGTTATGAGGCCGTTGCATTCGTGACGATGCATAACCATATCCGATGCAAATTGCACAAAAAATAGACAAAAGTCTAAAAGGTTCATTGACTCTTTACTCGTATGACATTGAAAAGTCTGGTGCGAGGAAAAAGACAAACACTGAACACCTATATTTACTATTCTACTGATGGGTTTTGTAACAAAAACGATACAAATGATAGAAGGCAATTATGGCGAATTCCATAAATAAAAGTATTTGCATAAACTCATGGAGATTGCTATAAATATAGTTGCTTATTTTGCCTTTATTATGTTAACGTTATTTATTATGTTAGATACAAAAATACATATTTTGCATGTTTTTTTTATCATGGAGGCTTCATTGACAGCTTGTTCTGGGCGCAGTATACCACTACCTATGCAAAGTTCAAATAATCTCGGACAAAACTGTTACAATTACGCATTACGCCGGCAAACAAGAAAACGTTTTGGGATAGAATACTTAGCGAAAGTGCAATTCCATTGAACTTTAAGGGAATCGTAATTCAGAAGATACTTTACGTAGCTACAGTACACTCCGTATAAAACTAAAGTGTAAAGGAATATAAAAGACGGCAAAAATAAAACCAAATGTAACGGGGACTTTCACAATTGTTGTCTAAGATTAACAAAAAAAGAATTTCAATTTAAAAAAGATAATCCTTATCCTAAATTTGCATAATGAAGCGAGTTTTATCTTAGTTTACAATGTATCGTAACACATTACTAGCGCCATTATTGATATAATTAATTATTTATAATAGCGTATGTAAATAAATCGCTTATTATCTCTCCACGTGACACCCTTGTTCCCAGTAGAGATTACGATTGACGCTCTTGACTTCATCTAATGTATCTTAAACGTATCTATTCTAGTTGATAGTTCAAACTAATCGTTTGGTTCAAACATTTCCACGACCAAAATAACACAATGTATGTCAAAAACAATCTATGTTTTTATAAACATTAATTTTGTACTGTCAATCTGTTGCTTCATATTTGAATTTTAGGGAATTGACTACAATTTGTCTCGCTACACGGATTAACAGATATAATTTTAACTGCGAAAAGCTAGTCCGTTTAATTTGGTTAAATTCAGAATCACTAACTAGAGGTACATCTTTGGATACGGATACATGGATAGACTTCCACAGAAGAAAGAAAGTAATGGTTTAGTTTAGGGTGGGTCAAAAATAAAAGCGTAGACGTAGGCTACGGCGTAGCACATCGTAGAACCTTGACTAGCAAAATAAAAAGAGAATCTAAAAAGTTTATTTTGTAATAACAGGTCTACCACTTTTCCTTGTGCTGCTTTTATGTACCTATTTTGTGTGCAATAAATTGTGTTTTTGTCACTATCATTATAAATTTGTTTCTTTCTTTAATTTTTGTAAGTAAATTCTGTGGTCTCAAAATTAATATGAATAATCAAAACAATTTGCTTGGAAATTATTTTCCATTTATCTCAATTAGCAAGTTTTGAAAATAAATTAGTGTTCTCGATGCTTCAGAAGGGTAATTTTACCTGCGTTGTTTATTTTTGAGTTTAACGGTATATTATCGATCGTGATTCATTCTTTAAAATAAACACGATGTCATTATTTGTTTGGAATTTTAGGAGTTATGGAACTCCACCAAACACCACCAAACCAAAAAATATTTTGAGTCACTGCACCAGTTCAATTAGCAGTCAGCTCCTAAAACTGTTCAGTATGCTGTGAGCTCAAAAAATAAGTAAATCAATAAATTATTCTTATTTGTTATAGTCTAGACTCCCAAATGTAATCAATTTGAACCCCAAAGGTAGAGTTGCTGCCAAACGGTATCTGATTTACCGTCAGATATAATAGATTTAACCTTCGAAACACGGAAACCGTTCTAGATATTAAATGATCCAGGTTAGAAGGTTAAAATCAATAGTTTACTCACATTGTGGTCATTTTCTGTCTCTATCATATCCAATGTACTGACGAAGTGAGAGAAAAGCCAAGTATCCTGAACATCACACATTTTTAATATCAAATTATCTGAAGAAACCACAGCACTCTGATAGATATCGAATTATACTGCTTGATTATAATTTCATAAATTTATAGTAAGAAGTGAATTTATATTTGAAATGATAAGGGGAACTCGATTAGACACATCGTCGTTGACTGCGAAGTTGTCAATAAGCGGAAGATTTCCTTAGCGCCGGTTGGGCCGTCGTGCACGCACTGGCGTTCACGCATTGCGTACGCGCAGGCGTGCCCCCCTGCCCCTCCCACGGCATGACACACGCATGCACCGCCCCGCTCGCAACACGTGCTCAGCGCAATTCAGATTGGTCGTGCATCGGCCCTTCGAGTTCAAACTCAGCGAATGAAGGCACGCGTAAATTTTCCTGAAGTCATGCCAAGGGCTGCCCGTCGCCCATTGGTTGAGTAAGCAACCGTATACACATAATTCCTGATGACTAATAAATAAGGCATCTTTCTGAATACATAATATACGAATGCTTGTGAATGAATTTTAGGTTGTATAATATTCTAAGCAAGCACTTAAATGTTAAGAAGAATACACAAGCACAGCTAAGAGCAACGGTGTGACGTTTCATTTAGTTAACAATTATACCAACCTATCAATAGGATAATTAGGTATAAAATAACAAGACATAAAAATAAATAAAGAACATAGCGGTAAAACTGCAAGATAAATACAGGATTTCATAAAGGAGAGCTGTCACAATAAAACAATTCTAAACGGATTTACGATTCCTTGTAATTTTAAAATCAAAATAGACACTACTTAAATCCGTTTAAATTTTGGTTTATTATGATGAGAAACAATTGCACAAACTCAAGAAAATATTAGGAAAGCTGTCTTTAGGTAATAGAAAAAGGTAAAGACGAGCTAAGAGGTAAGTAAGTACCTACCTATGTTGAAGGCGAAACAAACTGTATTCATCAGACCAATACCAAACCAGAACTTGCTAAATTACGGTGCGTGATAAAAAACGAGGCTATGAGAAGGATTACTCAGAATCCAGATGATAAATTATATCTAACTACAGACCTGATACCTAAAATAAATCACGCTAAACAAAAACGTGCAAATGTGGGGAGGTTACTCAAATCGAAATAAAATCGAGAGTAGGTAAATAAGTAGTTTAAAAGAAAGCAAAAATAGGTGTGCGATTCTGCTACGACTGTTATTCCAAAAGATTAGCTTACAGAATATTTTAAATTGCACAATAGTGTCTGCAAAAAATATATTTTCCAAGGTTATTTTTCTTGTGTGTTGTATTTGTTAATCTCTAAATGAACAACCCAGACAATAATCATACACTTGTAAGTGATTTTGATAAATTAATACTTAACATGTAAATTTAAAAAGATGTGGTATTTAAATAGCACGGAAGAATCAAGGCTAATCAACCTACCTATATTTTATGCGAATATCAAAGGTTATCATATGTTTACTAATTACAGAAAAATAATAAAAAGTTGTCTTTGTACAGTAGAGAAATTATTAACTAAGTATCATTACGTTGGCGAGTGTTGCAATTAGATTATCATAAGCAATATAATTTTCAAATTTTTCGACGGCCGATGTGGCGCAGTGGTAGTGCGAATGCTTGCGACGCAAATGTTCCGGGTTCGATTCTCGGTGGGACACTCACAAAGTTGATATTTATCACTTTGTGAATTTGTTTCCGGTCTGGTTAGGACATTGCAGGGTGAACCAACTGATTGTCCGAAAAGAAATGGTTCCGTGCTTCCGTGGTCCCGGTTGCTGTCTATGATTACTTAGACGGCGGTCGTAACGTAACACAACCATGTCAGCGGCCTACTAGTGGTTAGTAGGAGGTTGAAACGGGTCGTTGAACGACTCGGTGTCCCACACGAAAAGAGAAAGAGATTTACAAATATACTCTATTCACTACCCAATTATAGGTAAACATACAAATATTTAGGAAAGCATGTATGACGTTCACTTGTAACGAAATTATTACAGATTTGTGTGAAAATATGCAACATTTTCAATTCTTTTTGTATTACCTAAAGGTAAAAATAATATGAAGTAAAAATGTATCGAAATAACTTTTTTATAATTTTGATCTCCGAAACGGCTTCTGAGATGTGTCGGGGCGGTAAATAGATAAAGATAGGTAACATTTGAAAAATATTCCTACATATACATTTTCCCGTTTTTGTTAGGCGTAAAAAAAGGAGCTCGATCTACCAGTTGGTTTCAATTGAAATACAAATAAAAACAAAATCAATACGAGTTCTTTGTAATCATAAAAGTTCTAATCCTATTGCTTAACTGTCTATTAAATTGCACCTATCAAAACGACTACATTATTTTGACAATGTAACAACAAAGCTATAATTAGTGGCCAGACATGATCCTTGACTCACTCAGACTCAAGGTCTGATAGTTGCTATCGAGATTCGGGTCCACTTATTTATACTAGGTACACGATAAACTCTTGTTAACTACCTACAATCCATATAGACAACAAATCAGACTTTACCAAATATTTCAATGTAAAAAATGTGATTGAATAACGAAAGCTAATTAATTACCATAAAATTCGTTAATAAACTCTGAAGCTCTGAACCAATATTTTTTTTACTAATGTTCACAACTTATATTTTTTCTTACATTACGTTTTTAAGAGTGTCACAGCGAAATAAATTCCACTAACTTATTCTGACTAGATACATAAACAAAGGCAACACAAGAACCCAGCCTTATTTCAGAAAATTAATCCTAGGCTATCTAGCTGATGATGTCATAGGCAGCAAAGGTAGACAGACAAAAACAACGACAATGTCTAGAATACGAATGCACTACCAAATATCGAAGGTACTTTTCGTAAAGATGAAGGTCTAATTTAAA
The DNA here is from genome assembly GCA_027580185.1 of Tuta absoluta. Lineage (NCBI taxonomy): Eukaryota > Metazoa > Arthropoda > Insecta > Lepidoptera > Gelechiidae > Tuta > Tuta absoluta. The sequence goes on along the minus strand of JAQAHW010000029.1, from coordinate 4,223,898 downwards.
CCATGCCCAACTGGCTTGGTAGTGGCGGAAGTAGATAAAGCACTAGGATGGATGACTTTATGCTGGTAAGTAACCTTAGTACAAAGGGACTAACTAACTATTAGTAACGATAAGAGTTACAACAACCTACTGCTGTACCTGGGCCTCCTTACAAAGGGAAAATCTCTGCAAAATTTTCGTAACAATTAGTTATATATGCTAAGTTATCTAAGAGTAGAAACTGATCACTTTTAGGCGATACAATGTAATCTCTGGAAAAAGGAATGTAATTTCTACCAAGGAATAAACTAATTGGGCTACAAGCAGCCTTGAGCCACGGTGGCCGGGTGGTGGCATTGTGGAAGCATCCATCGAGCCTGGAGCCCTAGGCTGTCTATCTATAGCTTGTGTCAGGGCAGGCACGCGGCCCGGCGTCGGCGCGACGGCTGTTTAGCCTTTGTTAACTTTTTTGGCTATAGGGTTGCCATAGAGAATAAACTATGTCTGTCAATCAATATAATTAATCTCTGTATTTCATATGATCCATCGCCAAGTAAAGCATGCGCTCTTTCAAGGGACAGAGCTAGACAGTCCGTATATGAGGCTTATGCAGATGAGGATGATCAGTTGTTGAATTCCGGGGGATCGGTATTTATTCTCCTTCAGTATTATTATGACAACCCTAAAAATAATTGTGTGGGAGGGGGTATTCGTGGAATAACTCCTGGCTAGTGCCTGTGTGCGTGAATTTCAAATACGAAGGACGGACTAGTGTGAGTGCCGCCGGTTCATTGTCAAGGCCACCAGCCAAATCTCCAGCTCAGGCCCCCTCACTCCCACAGCACCGCCCGTCGTCAATTATTGCTAACTGACGAAAACATCGTCTTGTTTCGAATATATTGCTTGTTATAAAGACTTGTTTTTTTTTTAACTGCTACCACATACGGCAATACGTACGCAATGTATTACGACTGATAGCGTAACGTTGCATCATCAGTACCATTTTAGGATGCCTTGGTGAGGGGATCATTATAATCAAGTATTTTTAACGTTTTGAGCACTTATCGCATTTTAAATTTTATGCGGAGCGGATGCATTTAGGTGTTTACAAGAATTATTACTCATTTGACACGCATGTTAAATTATAAAGTAATGAAAAGAATTCATTGTCAAAAGTTATTGTTGCTTTTTAATTGACTTACTGATCGCCTTCTGTACTGTCGATATTTTATAAAACTGCATAAAAGGAAAAGAAACCCTTAAGGGCAGCCTCTAAGAGTATTAATAAATATTATTATAGAGCATAAACTTGTTACGGAAGTGCACTATGAGCAGCTAATTAAAACTTTATCAGTATATTTTCGACCATGACCATAATGGTCTGTAACCCAAGAGTGCAGCCGCAAATAAGATAAAGAAACCGAGCATCAGAACTTGATAAAGACATACAAACATGTGACATAATACACATACAGAAATTCACAATACACATTAAGATTTATAACCCAATCTTAGCAAAAATTATGTTCAAGATTTTTAGAAAACTTCGTCATTATTTGCCCGAGTAATATGGTTAGTAAGAAATGGAAGAAGGTTAGTATTAGTAACTAAATCAAGCAATTTCCATCTCAGCTAACTCGTCGTCTCACAAAGTATTGATTTCCAATATTGTGATGTGTTTATTATTGAAATGCCACAATATTTTGTATCAATACCTGCCTGTCCCATTTCATCTCTCTATGATAATTTTTTGTGCGTAAACAATTTCAAAGTACATTTTTGTTACTAAGCCAATTTGATTATCGTGTTATCGTAAAATGATCAGAGATGCATTGTGCATGCTGCTAATCATAAAATAAAAATATCTTATCTATCACTTTTGCGACAACAACGTTGACGTTCCGTGTATTTTTCCTTTCTCGACGAATATGTCCTTTTTCCTTTGCATTAGTTTCAAACCGTGGTTTCATTATTTAGAAAGGTCATTAAAATATTACTTGTACTTTTTAGTAAGAAAAGGTACCAACAAAAGTTTTATCTAAATACAACAACCAAGCCAAGTTTTTGAACGTGTGGTACCTATATGGTTGTTTGATAAGTCAGTCGAAAAGATAGAGAGAGATTCTATTATGATACTTTGAAATATTCTTAAAGAAAGGCAGTGTTATATTTCTGGATATTATGTAAACACACGAAATATGTGTCAGTAAATTATACCGATTACAGATAAAACGTTTTCAAGGTTGCAAGGTTGGCTGATATTATTATACAATGCACCAAACACGAGATTAGATACGGAGAGCTCAACTTTCAAATTAGCACAGCTGTATTTTCTCCCATTAACGTCCGTAAAATAGAATTTACTTATTCGTGTATTAAATAAATATATAAAAAAATAATTAACCTCTTATTTGTACAGCCAACAAAAGAGAGAATAGGGCATACCGAAAAATATAATGATCTCAGCTTAGACAAAAATAAAAGGCCGAATTCTAGAACAAAGAAACGACCAGTTCTCATAGGAACAAAGAGTCTGCTGAGCTTTATTAGATCAATATACGTTTATGTATGAGCCAGTCGTATCAAAGGATCGCTTATGCGCCTTCTGATAAAAAAAACTACTGCGCTATAAATTTTGTCTGGCCTGGTTATTATTCTTCAAGGACGCAAGCCTCGTTCAAGGAAACCTAAAATTTGTAGGTCCTGATGTTCTCTCTCAAGGCTGAAAAAGAAACTTTGACATTGGCAGTTGTTTGGTGCTGCATCTACATTTAAAGGAAAAGAAAATTGGTGACTTTTCGTTTGATGACGTCATGATATCAAAGACCGAAACGACTAAAAAAACGTTATTAGAAAGCTGAAAATATTCCAGAAGGTAGATAAGGATACTTTTACCGCTATATTATTCCCAAGGGAGAGTGGATAGCATCACTTGTCTCCATATCGACTTTTACAGACTAATGCTTTTCCAGAAAATCTATTCTGAATAATGTCTACAGTAGGTGCCAGTGTTGTAAACTTAAAAGAAAATAAATCTGCCGTTGAAATGCAGGAAGAAAAACGCGCGCTAGATCGTAATGTATTTTAAACAGTCACGTCGACTGGCGAGAAATATAGACTCGGCAAGCACCGTTAGGCTAGGCCCGGCCGGCTGAATCTGGCAAACGTTACGGTAGGCGCGATCGATCGCGCGTTGGGGCAGGTCGGGGCTCTAAGCTCGCACGTGGGGTGTGGGGATCCAGCGGCGGCTGTGTAGGCTCGACACTTCTCTCTTCTTACAGTACTGCGAGTTTTCATGTTTCGAAGATGTATGGCACATAGTTGTGCAAGGTGGAGAGGTTAAATATATTTTTTTCTTATGTAGATGACTTTATGGAAGAATCAATGCTGGGAAAATGTAACAATTTGGAGAAAACTTGCTGAGAGTATAGTGGTATTGTTACAATAAAATAATCTTACAGCTTTAAACAATGTTCCTAGGTGGAAATTTTTCAATATGTGGTAATAATTTTTTAATTCTTTTTTACATTAATTCAACCGAAAAAAGTAACTTAGGTATGTATTAAAACAAACAAAATATCAAAGCAGAAAGTAATGTGCATAACGCCACGGATATTATGTGCATTAGACCCGCGGAAATTAATTGCACTAATGCTTTTGGTATTATTACAACACGCGAAGTGCACCTCAGTGTTTTGTGTATTAGCAAAACGTGTATTTGATAAGGAAATGTACACTGTAGAAAATAAAACAAACACCAGAAATATGTGACCGTTTTTCCGCAAACAAAATCCGATAAAATATTAAAGTTTTTTAATGAGCGGTGTAATAATTACTGGTAACACAATAAAATCATTCATATTTGGGATATTACACGATTACGTACGGCAGCGGCCGACGTGCCGCAGTTGATAAAGTTTTAGGATAGGTCAAGGCAAAATACTTCGAAAAAATCTGCACATGCTGAAATAATATCCTAGAAATAATTAAAACAATTTGAATTAGAAAGATAAAATAAAAAGTACGCACCATGTCCATGCCTAAGTCCATCCACTCCATGTCGCTTGTTTATTTTATAGTTAGGTCAGGTTAGAAGTCTGGGTCTAGGCTAGTCGCCGAGAGTACCGCGCGTCGCGACGTTCGTTCCACGAGTGCAGCGTGGTGTTGTGTGTTGCACCGAAATTTCGTTCCCGCGCCTCGACCCCTACCCCGCACCTCACCCCCGCTCGCAAAATTTTCAAACTTCGAATCGCGCAACGCCATCTAGGGGCGATCGGTTTCCCTCCCCTCTGTGTGTAGCCTTGAACTTGACTCACGTCGCGAGCGACCCACTTTTGCTTTGCCGCGCTCCCTGCCCCGCGCGCCCCGCGAGCCGCGTGTCGCGTCGCGCGCATTGTCAAGGCAAAAGCAGCTGAATGGAGCTAAGCGCAGTTTAGCGCAGCATAAGGCACGTTTTCGCGCTACCATTCCTGCGAATCACTCTCATTTTCATTGCGACTATTACGTCATACGCGCGCGTTTTGTAACATTATTGAGTTGATATGCAAACAATTCATCAGAGCATAGCATTGTCAGCAATTACATCTTTTAATATTGTGAGAATAATTTGTTCACTTTCTCTAAATCACATAATCTATAGGTAAAATAGTGTGTGGTGTAATAAGTTGATAAGGTTTTTTATTACTTATCCAATATTTGTCAATGAAGAAATTTAATAAAATTGTGTTTCCATCTCTCCAGCTTGAAAATAACGATTTTACCGCGTAAATTCAGTGAGTTAAAGTATTTTTTATGCACTGGATGGAGAAAACTTATTGGAATTTTTAACATCTCATCTTGAAAACTAATAATAACAATGGCGACGGTGCGTTCAGAAAATTATTTCAGCCAGTTATTCTTTAATAGAATCTAATGAATTTTGTTCTATTAAATATTTGACATTTCAGAATTTTTAGACATATGTTATATTTCTGAACGCATCTTCAAAAATTTAACCAAGGGGATTATTTTATTTTGCCTGAAGCATTCGAGCTGAACATCTTTTTTCCGAAACTTGACATTGGCAGAATGTAATGAAAAAGTTGTGTGAAATACAAGAGAGCAAATTCATTCACAATTCGTGCTTTTGAAATCCTCACTTAGCTCAGGATACTTACTCCTGTGGCTCGGGGACTCAAAGTGGGTCTTGGCCTCCGACACGAGTTTCCACCAATTGTCCCGGTCCTGGGCCGCTTCACGCACGTCGGTCGCTAAACGGACTGAAAGACATCGCTCCAGCGATATCTAGGATGACCAACTGGTCGTCGACCGCTGGGTTTTTCTAGGTACGCTTTCTTAGCGCCACGATCTACCTCCATTCTTTCTATGTGTCCGAGCCAGCGGAGACGGTGCGCTTTGGTTTCTCCGATTATGTTGGACTCGGCCACGAGGTCTTCGATCTCGGCGTTCTTGTGGACCCTAAAACTCCAAGTTTTTGACCAGGCCCAAGATTTTTCTGAGGATTTTGCGTTCGGCTACCAGGAGTTTGTTCTCTTCTTTAAGTGTCAGCGTCCAAGTCTCGCAGCCATAAAGTATAGGTCTAATGGCCGTTTTGTAGATGAGGATTTTTGTTCTTCTGCTTAGGAGCTTGGGCACTAACACTTTATGAAGCGCCGGCTTTATCTCAAGGCGTTCTGGATGCGGATGTCTATTTCCTCCTCCCTTGTGTTCATGTCAGTGACAGTACAGCCCAGGTACTTAAATTTGGCCATTCCCTTGTAGACGGTTCCTCCAACATGTAGATCTGCGCGTTTTGTGCGTGTGCACCTAAACGTTTCATGTGACGGTTTTTTTTATTAATGATGGGTTTTTTCTTGACTCTAGTCTAGGTCAAAGGACAGGGACAGAGTCTAAGATGGAGCGAGCTCACTTAGAAGAAGCCTGTTCACTCTTACTCTGAAGAGATCAGGGTTGTATGCGTTTGGAAACACAGACGCAGGTAGTGAGTTCCACTGTTTAGCAGTGCGCATTATAAATGATGACTGGTATTCAGTTTTTTCGTGGTTTATACCCAGTCCCACCGCTTTGGCTTCAGCTTCCAGAGCAGCACATTTAGCGATCTCTCCCTTACTTTCGCCAAGCAGGGCTAGATCGTCAGCATATCCTATCACCTTGTGTTTCCCATTCAGTTGCAGTCCAAAATCCATGACTAACATATTTCCCATCCTTTTCTAAACCTATTAGTCGAAAAGTGACAGCACTAATTTAAGTTAAGAGAATTTATATCCCAAATTGAGGCCATTGTAGTCAGTCACTAGTCAGTCAAGTCTAAATCTGTGATATTGGTAACTAATGGGGATTGTTCAATTTGTGTTGAACATCACTAACGGAGAAGATAATGTGTGTATATGTAATGAAGGTAGTTTCTCAATGGACAAAAAAACTGAAATTCAATGGACTTGAAAATAAGATGCAGAGCCATTTTCAATAATTTAAAATGATGAAGATACACAAGTCACAATTTGGCGCAATACTAGTTTTGGTTAAAAAATAAAAACAGTAGCTCGTCCACAATAAAAATCGGAAGCTTTTTTTAGCATATATTGGCGTAAATGGCGAATCAGTTGAAACAAAAAAATCTTTTGGTTTGTACGGGCCCTTGCCTGCCGGTACAACTGTTTTATGATATTATTTGAAGCCGGAGATAAAGTAAAAACTGGTTGTATAAATTTGATATTTAATTGATAATGACTCGAGCACACGCCACGGCGGTTTGGAGTGCACTGATGGTGCAATGTATGTAAAATGCTGACTAGCAAGATGTGCGGTTGTATAGACCGTACATGGTTTACAATTTATTTTTATTATTTAAAAACGCTATATATAGACACGGGACTTCCCGTCATGTTTTTTAAATAAGAGTCCTTTATGGACCAAAGATCATTTCACTTTTGTAGCAAAACGTTCCACCTTCATATAAAATATTAAAGTATCTTCAACGTGTGTGCGGCGCTTTAAAGATCCTTAGAATGTTATTTTTTCCTTTTTCCCATACACGCTTAGTTTTATAAATAATCCGCTAGACGTCGCTGCAGTTAGTTTCATAAACGCACCCTATGTTGAACTGTGCCTATAGAATTTGACGTGTTCCCTAAATTCTTTAAGGATCCTATCATCAGATCTATAATAACTTGATGTTAAATGCCCAAGGTTCACAAGATTTGAGCGCACACTGCAATTTTGACGGTGGCGGCGCGGCAGCGGCGTCTCAGCTGCGTGGGTTTAGAAATACATTTTGATTTTTATAGTCCTTTGTATGCTTCTTTTCCGTAATTTTTGCTTGGCGCCACATTTTCACGATATAACCGAAACTTAAAAAACCGAACCTGTGCGACCCGGACTCGCGCACGACGGATTCCGTATCATTAACTAATTAACCTATAACTAATACTGGCAAAATTGAAAGAAATAACGTTTGATGTATAGGAAGTTAAATATGAGTATATTTGTTAAATTTAATAATTTATTTTTAAGTGGGTATTTTGGGAATAGCATCCGTTGCGTTATAATATTAATCCATTTGTTGCACGGTATTTAACTTTTAATAGGGGGTCTATTGAAAATCAATTTTACTGTAACTATTGATGTAAATTGAAACTAAATGTTGTGTGATTATTTCACGTGTTTACATGTATTCGCTATCAATGTCGGGCAAAAATATCACGTATGTGTATAGCCTGACCTCTTTAAATATCAGCTTTGTTGTATTTTTCAGTACATTTAAATGATGGAAGTGTCTGTATGGCGGGGTGCCCTGTTGTATAATTATTGAATCTATATAACGGGGCGCACAGTTATATAGCGCTTTGTTTGTGAAGCTATTCATCGGTGCTTTTATTGCGCCTTGCTAAATCTGTAGGCTGCACTACCTGATTGGTTATCTGTAAGAAAGATGGTTCTGTGCTTCATAAAGCACGTTTAGCTGTCAGTGCCGATTCCTGTTGCTTGTAAGTATACAAGGCCTTTGTTGCGTAGGACAGAGGTCTACTACTAAGGCCACTCCAATAATAATTTCAGTGAAAATAGAAACTGTTTAACTATCACGTTTTATGGAATATGACTGGTGACAGACGGGCAAAGAGGGAGACAAACGGAATTCCAGTAAAATGGTCCCGTTTTTAACTCATTTAGAAGACATGCGTTGAGCACATATTTAACGTTTATTTTTGTTGGGCATATTTTAAACACGCGGTTAACGCATGACTTTCTTTTTGTGGTTAGTCCTTTATTGTCTAGAACAAGGGCATATAGTCGAACGAACACACTTTACTACGAGCGTTTTTCACAGAATATAGAGTGTAAATATTTTCAAGAGGTGTTCAAGACGTGCAATTGAACAATCTTCTAAGTAATTACTTCCGAAATACGAAAAAAAAATTTGTTTGTTACTCGAGTGAACCAAATTACTTTTTAAGACTATTTTATTTTTATTATTTGGTTTTGGTTTAAAAATTCTGATCAACACAGGATCAAGATCTACATTGGTTTAAAAATTTTGATTAACACAGTCAGGATTTTGTTCGTTAAAAAAACAAACACAGGGTCAGGTTTAACGTTGGTTTAAAAACTGTGATTATCCAGGATGATTCTAGATTAAATCTACGAGGTAATTTACAAAAAAATACGGCCAAGTGCGAGTCAGACTAGGCCACTGAAGATTCCGTAATATGACATCAAGCTTTTTCATATGATACTGCACTACTAACAGCAATATTTTAAAATTTTGATCTTTTTCGGCCCATAAAAAACCAGTTATTTTTTTCCTTAACGTGCACTTTAAGACGAAGCATCTTCCAAAATGTTATAGTTCTAGGTGCACAGGAGGTCCTATGAATTCAGACGATTCGGACTCCTTATTTTTTTATATCTACGAAAGGCTTATTTTTTTATATCTACGAAAGTTTTATGTTACGGTTAATTTCACATGAGTACCCCAATGCAGGACACGACGCGTCACTTTGAAAATGAGTACAACGCACTTACCGTGTAATGAATGGGGCCTATTCTATCTGACAGTTCTCAACCTTTTTTATAATTTTAAACCTAGAGAAAATTCCAGGATGCGTTGTTTTTTCTTTGTATGTATGTATACAAGTGTACATATATGGCGCCGAGTGAGCTTAACTGAAAAAAGTTTATTCCCAATGAAATGAAAGTAAATAGTTGAAAAGTATTCGTCACTTAAATGTCAAAATATCAGCTTAACATAACGCCATCTGGTATGAAATTAGAAAAGTATGAGAACTGCCAGATAAAAAAGCCCCTATTATTCAACGTTAGATGTTACCCATCTTTAACAAACAACCGACTGGTAAGGGCTTTGAAAGTTCAAGTTGTTTTAGTTCCATGGGGTTTCTAGATAGCAATGAATGAATTCCTTGTGCATTACACCTCAATACCTCATTCAAAGAATACTTTGCAATAGCAATAGCGCGGCGAGGTGTGTAGTTGCAGCAGTGTGACCATATCTTAAACAGATAATGATTGAATTCCAGTAGATAATCTAAAATATTCTAAACTGTGGCGCCCTCTATACTATAAAAACAGCCGTAGAGTATGTTACTATTCTGACAACCGAAGTATGACTTAGCAAAACCTATTGTTATAAAAAAATCGTAATCGTATCGTGGATACTTACATTGAATTCATAATATTTTATCAGTACTTACAAGTTTTGCAAAACCACACCTCGGACACTGGCGCTCAAATGTATGAATCAAATGCGTTGCTACGCACACAGTCTAAGCTCGCGTAGGTGAACGCGGACCATGCTTGTGTGTGTGAGATAACATGTCAGGCAGGGTTGCCGCCATTTTGCGTTCGCGAATCGGGAATGCAATGTGCGGCAGTATGAAATGACCTTCGTCGTCGCGTCCTTGCTTAGCCGGTGTCTGAGCGTCCTCCGAGCGCGGGTGGGCGGCGCTTGTAGGGGGAGGCAGGGAGTGACCATACTGTACGCTAGTACTATTAATTATACTGTGGCAAAACCATTCTCAAAATAGCAAGAATATTGCAGCCTGGGTCGTTTTTTTCTTATTATAGATTTCATTAGTTATAAACATATATTATAGCATGAGATTGGAATTATACCCATATAGATTTCTAGAAATATGGGTGAACAAGAAAATAGAAGATTTTCCTATAAAATTACGATTAGTTGATCTGAATTCACTGGCCCAAAGGCGTAGCGGATATTACCTATGCACCGAGGGTCATGGGTTCGATCCCCACAAGACACAAATATTAGTTAAGTCCATTTTCACATATTTGTGTTTAGTCTGGGTGTTATCAATGTACATTATGTATTTATTTACAAAAATGGTAAATGAGAATTAACATCAGCTACCTAGTTCCCATAGTACAAGCTTTGTGTTCTCTATGTATTGAAAGTATTTTTAAAAAATATTTATTTAAATATTAATATCAGCTACCTAGTATCGATAGAACAAGCATTGCTTAGTGGGGCTAGATGGTGCTGTGTATATGAAATGTGTCCAGGGTATTTATTTATATGTTTAGTTTGGGGCTAAATGGCACTGTGTGCATTGTCAAAAAACTGTAAGGGTGAAAAGCTTACTTATTTCCCATATAAATATTGCTGGTGGAATGTTGTTCGTGTGATGCCGGCTTAGAATTGCATCACCCCATTTCTTACCCATGGGTGTCGTAAGAGCCGACTAAGGGACTCGAGGGATGTGTATTGCAAATTTTAGGCGATGGGCTGACAACCTGTCACTATAGTCATACACAGTTATCTGGTTGACCCTCAAGCTTTTGTCAGAAGTGGTGTTAATATCCGTTTTACGGTCGTTAACGCTCTGCCTATCCCGTAAGGGATATAGGCATGATTTATGTATGTATGTATGTATGAATGTTGTTCTACCCGTGAATTGTTGCCACACCATAGTTATGGTTAATACTTATACACTATGGTTTATTTTGCTTACTTACAGTACTACATTATTTTCATACTCCACAGGTCCCATGTTCAATCCCTGGTTGACACTTAACATTTTTCAACTTCTTATTTTCATTTCTGATCATACATATACATACATATATCACGCCTATATCCCTTGCGGGGTAGGCAGAGCATAAATGGCCGTAAAAACGTACATTTACGCCACTTCTGACAAATGTGTGAGGGTCATTCAGATAACTGTGTATCACCATAGTGACAGGTTGTCAGCCCATCGCCTAAATTGCAATACACATGTTACCCTCGAGTCCCTAAATCGCATTTTACGATACCCACGGGAAAAAAATGGGGTGATGCTATTCTAAGCCGGCATCACATGGCAAATCATACTTATACATACCTTAAACTGCTGTTGTTTAACCGAACAGTGGTTGAATCCCACATATCCTCAACAGGTACATAAGGCCATGAGAAGAAAGGTTGAAAGGCCTGGATTGCAACCTGGAATGAAACGGAAATAGCAATCAATTTTAAATCATTAATTTTATACATAAAAACTGTTTGAAATTTAATACAATAATTTAAAACTATTTACAGTACATATTTTTATGAATTACAATATTAGAACTTAGAACTACATATTTATTTGTTCATTACATATTTTCATACATTAAAAATCTTTGAAGTTTTGTTATAAAGAAAACAAATTTTTGACATTACTAAATCGTAATTGCTTAAGTATCATAAAAAAAAAATCAAAGGGGAGAACCTACCAATAAAAAATTGAATTCTCAGGTAACATTTTTGTGTTAGACATTTTTTTTTATCAGAGCTCAATTTTTACCTTTCTATCTATGTTCCATAAGAAGACTTTTGTACACTTTAATTTTCAGCAGTAACTTAATCTAACACTGCATTAAACTGCCAAACAGTCATAGGGTTTGGCCATAGTATGACACAATATACATGAATCAAATTATAATTTGAGTTCTAAATAAACAGAAAATGAGTTTGTAAAGAATAATTATTTACATTGAAAATTAGTTATAACTGGAATAAAAGATAATGACTTGCATTTTTAAATATATATAAGATGACTATATGCCTTGAGGGGTAGGCAGAGCGTAAGCATTCGTACATAACGAACATCTATACCACATCTGACAAACATTTGAGGGTCGTTCAGAAAATTGTGAATCACCATAGTGACAGGTTGTCACTATGGTGATTACTTTACATTACACTTACGACACCCACGGAAAGAAATAGAGTGATGCTATTCGAAGCCTACATCACACAGCATAGTAATAGCCTACAATAGTCATGTTTGTAACCACAAAACAATTTTTTGGATTACAAATTATGATGTCAGGGTAACGGATATCTACTGGTGTGTAAATTAAACACAAACTTTCTGCATTAAAATCAAAATTTGTACGATTTTGAGCATAAACACTAGGTAGCTATTATGTAAACAGTTTCACATTTAGCAACTACTTCCAACTTACATGAGACAAACCTCACATGAAATTCGAAGAAAATTTTACACAATGCACGTAGAAAACCCGATAATAATCAATTAACTGGTATAAAACAGCGAAATATTCTCGAATGTAATAAAATTAATAGCTGTCAAACTTTACCAAGGCTAAATTCAGATTACACAAACTAAAACTTCTCCAAAGTAACTGCAAACTGTGCATTAGCATTCGCTAGGTTATTTTACAACAGTATAAGAGAAAAAATGTTTAATCACAAAGATTAAACGCGTAATATCAAGAATTAGGTTAGAATATTTTTGTTTGTCCGACACTTTCAAAACCAGTGCTGAGCCATTCTTAGTATTAGCAAGTATCCATTCAACATTGAAACATGCTAGCTTCAGTCCAAATTCTTATACAGCGTAAATTATTTTAATGTTGTTTCATTCGTTTTTCAACACAAAATTCATAATAATTCGAAAATAGAAGGAATGGAGGGAAGACAATAAAATCGAGATATATTTTTAGAAATCGATCGATTTGTAAATAGTTTCCACAAAATGTGTGCAACACTAGTTGCACTTCTGTGATAATCAATCAAACACTATCGTAAAGAGGATAAAGCAGTCCGATGTACTTCAATTTGTAATGCGTTTAATTCGTCACACATTACGATTTCATCCAAAATTAAGTAACAAAAACAGCCCCAGCACTGAACGTTCCCTACAACAGGGAAATTGTAAATATTTTGTAGGAAGTGTCTATACAGCGGGGCGCCCTGCCATATAGTGATTTAATCTATGTAGCAGGGCGCACTGTCATATCCTCCTGGCGCCCACGCGCCTCAGGAGAGGCCAAAATAAACATGGCGACTCCAGCCCAGAACTTTTTCTGAGTATCGTTTAATTACGGCCCGTGAGCCTTTCAGAGACCCATATTAAAAAATGTTGTAAAAATTTTCAAATTTCGCGGGTTTAATAATGTCATTTGTTTTAATTTATGGACGAAATAATATGGAGTAGTTTCCGGTATGCTTTGATTGGTTGTTACAATTGACAGACGTCATTTTGAAGAAAATTAACGGCGACATGGCGCCCGTCACGGACACGCGGTAAGTAAATCATATTTTTTTATGATATTTAATGATTATTAAGTATGTTTTCGTGCAAAAAACTATGCAATAATAAGTACTACCCACACGAAACTCATTAGTTCGCAGTTTTACGCCCAAAATTCTGCATAATCTTGGTTTAAAATAATATGTACTCTGGAAAGGCGATAGGGTCGATGCTAGTATGAAAAGTATCTCAAGTTTATTCGTGTATGGCTTTAAGACATGCTGTTTCATGAAATATTTTTAATGTTTCGAATGTAAATAATCTTTTGAGCTTATACTAACAATTTAAGATTTGCCCACGCTGAGGTTTACAATTGTTTTGTGCACCAATACACCTAGTGCTTTATTCATAGGTTTGCAGGATCACGAAATTGAAGCCCTTGTGGACGGTGGTGCTCTGATGATTCAGAATTCGAAGATGATGGAGAAGACGATACAGGATTCGTCACATTTTATGACGACAACACGCAAATAACTCGTCAGATACATAATTTAAGTCTAGAAGTTTGTTTCAGATATTTTTGTTGGCTTAATTCTGATTGTTTCTTACGAATATAACACCTACAACTTTGAAAAATTGATGTTTTATTGAATACTATGCGTAAAACTTAAGATTTTTAGTAGAAAACTGTTGAGAAAAAATACCTTTGATAGTTTAAGAAGAAGAAGAAAGTTAAAATAAGTGATTTAATTAAAAAAGAACTGAAAGAAACATATGAGGACTAGTCAGTTGTATATTTTTAGTTCAAATCATAATTTTCTCAAGTACGGCCCAATAGCCTTTATACAGAACAAAAGATAAATAAATAATTGAAATGAAAATTAAATGCTAATATAATCATAATTATACCCTGAAAGTTTCACTGCGAACCGATAACTCTAACATATTAAATTTTCAACTCAAAACCTTGGGTGTTTATGACTATAACAATTATGTACTATGAGAAGGCCATTCGGGCCGTTGTGAAGGATGACTCAAAAAATCTCTGGGCGCCACGAGGATATAGCGTTTTGTCTGTGAATTTGCTATTCAGCGGTGCTCTTACCGCGCCTTGTTACATCTGTAGGCTGAACCACCTGATTAATGGTCTGTAAGAAATATGGTTCCGTGCTTCGGAGAGCACGTTAAGCTGTCAGTCCCAGTTTCGTCATATCATATGACATGACATATGACATGACATATGACATGACATATGACATGACATATGACATGACATATGACATGACATATGACATGACATATGACATGACATATGACATGACATATGACATGACATATGACATGACATATGACATGACATATGACATGACATATGACATGACATATGACATGACATATGACATGACATATGACATGACATATGACATGACATATGACATGACATATGACATGTCATATGACATGACATATGACATGACATATGACATGACATATGACATGACATATGACATGACATATGACATGACATATGACATGACATATGACATGACATAGTGACAATTCATTACATATGAAATGTCATATGTCATGTCATATGTCGTGTCATGAGTCATGTCATACGTCATGTCATGTATTGTCATACGTCATGTCATGTCAAATGTCACATATCATTATGCCATGTCATATCATCCATGGTATTAAAGTTTTCCCACTAGTAGTAGGCCTCTGACATATGCAACAACGGCCGTGTTAGTTTTAGTATTAGTAGTGATAAACAGCAACTGGGACTGTAAGCTTAACGTGCTCTCCGAAGAACGAAACCATTTCTTACAGACCATTTATCAGGTGGTAGCCTACAGATTTAACAAGGCGCGGTAAGAGCACCGCTGAATAGCCAATTCACAGACAAAACGCTATATGACAGTGCGCCCTGCTACATTGATTTAATCACTATATGGCAGGGCGCCCCGCTGTATAGACACTTCCTATTTTGTACAAATTACAAATTCATATTTATATTTTTATATAATTTAGCTTTTAGTTTTAGTTTAGTCTAGTATATAAGTCACTTTATGTTTTTTAAGTTCATTTTTAAGCTGATGGTCTTGTAGCCAAAGCTTACACAATAAAAAAAAAAAAAAAACTGAACGTTCCTGTGTACGCAGCTGTTTTTCAATTATTCAAACTTTTTCCGAGTTACAGCAGTAAAATAAAAAATCAGAAATATATTAATTATATGTAAATACATGAAGATATAAAATATATCTGGGATTTTCCAACTTATTAAACATTTAAGTATCGAAAATAATTTCAATATTTGTTGAATTTTTTATTGCGTAAAACGTCGACACGACGTTTCTTTCTTTGACGGGCCAACTCATCGGTATTTTTTAGACACCGAGTTTGTTTTCTGTTCTAAATGTGAAGAAATTTAATGAATTCCTTGCATTAGTTACTAGGAGAAAAGAACAACAGCACGATGGAGGCGTACTATCTCTTGTTCCTGTTGAGTGTGTTCTGGCACGGAACGGAGGGTATCATGTGGAGTCTGGCTCCCAACACTCAGAAATGTTTGAAGGAGGAACTACACGCGAATGTGCTGGTAGCAGGAGAGTACGAGGTCACAGAAGCCGCAGGGCAACGGATCGACTACATTGTAAGTCAACCAAAGTTATTTCCTTCATAAATTCCATGGGTACTTGAAACATCTGTTTGGCAGTGTGAGTTGGTCTGGGTTTCTTATTAGAGATACTGTATGCAGTAGGTATGGTATGTTCACAGTAGTGACTTAATAATACATTAGTAGGTACAAATTAGTATTGACCTATCTAATAGTATAGTAATAGTATCTATCTAATATCCTTTTGACAAACAACACATTAGGTCAGGGTATTATGTATCTTTGCGCATGAAGCTTGACCCTATTGTTCTGAATAGTAGGCCCGGTTCAACATGTGCTGCGTCCGGTTCAACCCCAAGTTAGTCGTACTGACTTAATAATTAGTAGGTACACATTAGTATAGTCCTATCTAACATTTTGACAAACAACACATTAGGTCAGGGTATTAAGTTTCTTTGCGCATGATGCTTGACTCTATTGTTCTGAATATTGTCATTTTATGTAACACCATGCAAGGACCATATATAACCTCTGAACAGTAACAAATGCTTATGTGTTATATATGGTCCTTGATGACATACAATATTTTTTCTTCTATCTATACTATATAGGGTGAAATTTTACTCGTGACGGATAGCATAATCTCAAGATGGGCTGGTAACAATTTCCCCAATAAATGTAGGTCAAAATAGGAAAAAAAAGTTGGACCCATACAAAATTGTCAATCAGCTATATTCTTATTTATTTATACTTTATTGCATATGATTCAAAATGCGGGCCTAATGCCAGACAGCATTCTCTACCGGCCAACCAGAAGGTAAACAGACGAGAGAAAGAAGCGGGTGCACTAATGACTTCTTTAATTCTTGGGTAGACTTGTTCTTTATCACCAGCCAGCAAAATTGCACCCTATATCTTTTCAGATAAATTGATAAATTAATCAAAAAATTCTATTTCTAGGTCCGAGACTCCAAAAACCACATTCTATCACAAAAGGAAAGCATCAGTAAGGGAAAGTTCACCTTCGTCACAGAAACATACGACATGTTCGAAGTTTGCTTCATATCAAAGGTGCCACCTGGTAAGAAATATAAAAATAACAAAATAATTGGACAGATTTTGTAAATAGTATGAAAGGGTTAGCCTCGATAATTGCAAGTTTTGTTTTAGTACTTACCATGTTACTATCACCCCATTTCTTGCCCATGGGAGTCGTAAGAGGCGACTCAGGGACTCGAGGGTGTGTATTGTAATTTTGGGTGATGGGCTGACAACCTGTTACTATAGCGATACACAATTATCTGAATGACTCAAATGTTTGTCAGACGTGGCGTGAGTGCCCGTTTTTTCGGTCTTTCACGCTCTGCCTACCCCGCAAGGGATATAGGCGTGATATATGTATGTATGTATGTATGTAATCAGCAGCACCTTTTTCTTCCATTTATCATGTAGGACACTTGAGTCAATAAACAACCTGATGAACCCTGTTGACAGAGTTTTTCAACCATCTCCTGGTACTAGTAGGCCTAGTAGCTAGTAGCACATGGTTGTGTTACAAATACCATTTAAGTTATCATAAGCAGCAACCAGGACCGAAGGCTTAACATGCTCTCCGAAGCACAGAACCATTTGTGCCCTGGGAACCTGCACCTTAAGTGACTCCTTTAAGGAATTTAAAGTCATTGGATTTTCAGACAGTAATTATATAAACCTGTGTTAATGAACCTACCTATAATCAATACCTCATAATCATCCAGGGAATGGGTATCAGCATTCCCTGTGGAAACAATATCTTGAACTGCGTTTGCCAATCCGCCTGTCAAGAATGGTGAGTATGGCTACAATAGGGAGGGACCCATGTGCAGCAGTGGACTGTTGTGGCGATGGGCTGACAAAATGTCACTATGGTGATACACAATTTTTTGAATGACCCATAAATATTGGTCAGACATGGCATAAAATTATGTCTTTTATGGCCGTTTACGCTCTGACTACCCCTCAAGGTGTATTGACTGACATATGTATATATTTTCAGAGCGCCGCGGTGTGCCTCAAGACGTAACACTAGATATAAAAGTTGGAATTGAAGCTAAAAACTATGAAGGTGTAAGTATAATATTATAAATAACTTAATATTTATATTATAATATATTTAATTTTTTTAGTTCAAACCTTGTTCTACTTTTTAACAAATAAAAGTAAGAGTGAGTCTTCAAAGTAAGAGTGAACAGGCTACTTCTGGGTGAGCTCGCTCCATCTTAGACTCTGTCTCTGTCCTATGACCTAGACTAGAGTCAAGAGCAAACCCATCATTAATAAAAAAAAAAAAATAATAATAAAGCACTATTTGAAGAATGAAAAGCACAAACTTAATTATTTTATAGTGCAAATACTTAAATCTCAGATCATTTTTGTTTTTCTGGATAAGATCATATTCTGTCGCGCGCTCACGCGTAATCGTAGCGTCAGGCGATTTGATTAAATCAAGGGTTTTTTTATTATTATTATTTGAGAAGTACAGGTTGGTCCTAATAGACCAACAGCCACTGCAACCTTTGCAGATCTATTGTGGCTGGCCATTTATCAAGGGTTTAAGAAAACTCAAGCTACTTACAAATATAAGTGATAACCTTCATTGAATAAAGTTAATTTTACCCAGCAGAACTTTACCTCCACATGTCATATTCGTAAACTGGCATGTAATGCTTTTGTTACGCTGGTCCCTGAGATATACATGCTTATATATCTGTATAAGTTGTAACTATTTAATTTTACAATACTTACATGCTTTTTATACTTTATGTACAATTATTTTACACAACTTATTTCTTATCGGTGGGCCGTACTTTGCCAATCTACATCAGCAGAACTCTTGGGTAATAATGAGTGACTTTTCTGACTAATCAGTGAATAATTTTCTTAGAAAACTTTTCTACCGCGGGCAGGATTTGAACCTAGTGATCGCGAAAGTCGCAGGTACAAATCCTGCCCGCGGTAGAAAATTTTGCAAGTTTTCTAAAAAATGTATACCTAACACGGGAGGTGTTTGAAAAATACTTACTGAGATTAGGTTTCAAATGCATGAATAACTATTTTAACATGCATGCTGTGTTAGTCTGGAACAGAATGCATGTCCTTTTCAGTTAATAAATGTCCCTTTTTGATTTTTCATCCCCGGGCCGTCATACATAAGCTAGTTGCAATTTAAAAGCAGGGATTGTATAACCGAAATGTTTTCGGTTGAAACGGTAAACGGTATGACGTCATACCGAAATATTACGATACCATAAAGTGTCGGAACCGGAAATTTGTTGCTACCGCAAATTTACCGGTACCGGTATTTTTATGGTACCAAAACCGCTATCAAAAGGGTTTTGCAAGGTCATCTCCGACAATTCGGCCACCGTAGCCTACGCTGCGTTGCCGTTCCGTGCATGCGGTGGAAGGGTGAATGCCGCATCAAGCAGATCGCTTGCCCGCGCGTGTTGAATTGACAGAGCCGCCATTCTTCTAACCCTTTTGAATTAAAAAGGCGCGTCGTGCCTGGGTAGCTTGGTAGGGCAAGAAGTCGTCGTGTTCGTTTCGTACGGGTAGTACTACTTTAATTAAGCGTGCGTACGGTCGTGTGTATCAAAACTTGTCATCGATCAACGTACATGATTTTCGGTCAGATCAAATAGTAAATAAATAAGTGGGATCATTTGAGGCTCAGGTTCCTAAGGTTCTAAAGTGGCACTAGGTCGGAAGATTTAGATTGGCTGTAATTGAAAGGTTCTATTTTGACTGAAGTGCCACCAAATGAATGTCAATAAAGTTAAAAATCATTTGTAATAGTTAATTGGGAAAGGTTGAATCTGTTTAATATTATGTCGCCATAATTTGATAAGGTTAAGGTAAGTGAGGGTCAAATGGTGACTTCAAAATATAGCATGCGTTGTATAGAGCAATGAATTTCCCTTCTAAGGATCCCTATCTGAGGACCAAAAATTCCAAGATTTTGCAGATGGAAATGGATTTAAAACCTTAGTCGTACAGGCAAGCCTTTGAAGTCCTCTTGATTTTGAAATTTTCTCATTCAGGTATCACCGAAAATGCCATACTTTAAATGAAATGTGTATTTTGTTAATATTCCTGCGTAAAAAAAATGTCTTTGTCCTTTCTTACTGTCTCACCGATAATCGGTGCCACTCCTAAGGGTCGCGAGTTTACAAGGAAATGTATGCAACGAATTGTGTTGCGCGCGGCGCGGTCGAAATTTCCAAGAGGCTGAGGCGGCGGCAGTCGCGACCGCGCAGCGCGTGCCGGCACTGTGCGACTTTACTTACAAGAAAATGTATGCAACGAATTATTTAGAGCGGTTGGGTCGAACTCCGGTGGCTCTGCGGTGTAGTGTATGGTGACAAATCTTTCAGTATGTTTGATATGGTATAGAGCGTAGGCTATTATTATAATGAATGGACTGGACTGAGGATATTAATAATGTCACAGAAAAATTGCTATTTTCAATACTACATACATACACATATCACGCCTTTATCCTTTGCGGGTAGAGTGTTTGTGAGTGGTTTCAGAAAAAAACATGTCATAAGAGATGACTAAGGGACTGTATTATAATTTAAGGCGACAGGCTGTCACTATACACGTGTCTAAAAAACGTGTATCACACTATTGTGATACACGTTTCATCGAAAATTTCATACATAATTTTTACTTTCATTGCTCCCACGTTGCTCACCGTTCTCCCTGCTTCACTCATTCCCCATATTCCCCAAATAAACCGCTCCGCCTTGCCATACCCTTTCTCTACCTCTCCCCCTCCCACAAAGTTTAAAATCACTTGCATCAGGTAAATAACTGCATTATCAAACTAATATGGTATATTTCGGTGACACCTTTTTACTTGACTGAGAGAATATAAAAATGAAGAGCACTATTTAAGGCTTGCTTCTTCGATTAAGCTTTTTAAATCCATTTCCATCTGTAAAATCTTGTAATTTTTGGTCTGCGAATAGGGATCTTTAGAAGGGAAATTCATTGCTCTATACAACACATGCAATATTTCGGAGTTACTATTTGACCCTGGCTTACCTCAACCTCATCAAATAATGACAACATAATACTTAATAGATTTGACCTTTCGCAACTACCTATTACAAACGATTTTAAACTTTATTGGGTCTGTAGGCTTTCGGATCAGATGGGGGCTTGCCGTTTCCTTTGGGAAGAACATCAAGTTGGCTGAACTTCCATGCGTCTGGGAAGAACCAACCTGCAAGCAATGCGTGTACATGAGCAGCATCTCACTGCTACTAACCTTCCAGGCGTGCTTGATGATTCGGGCTGTATGGGCTGTCGGACGTCCGTACCAGGTGCAGTGTTCGGGAGTTCCTTGATGATGTTCTCGAGCGTCTTAAGATTTGACGTTCTGGAGTCGTCATATGATGCACACGCGGCAGTGACGCGGATCGCGCGATGGTAGGCCGTATCCCTAGAGGGGTCGTCATCCGGGCAGCGTGCCGTCAACAATCCAGACATTGTTCCGTCCGCAGTAGTGGTGTAGGCCTGAAGCAGGTCTACACAATGGAGCACATTCATGGGTGGACGCGACCTTCCGGAGTCCGCCTAATACACAAGCCCCCATGTGTCTTCGTTCCCAAAATCTGCCACCGAGCGAAAATGGTTGATTTCAGCGAGCTTCATTGCATTTTTGTACTGACCTCTTTTAGCCCTGTTGTAAATACTTTTTGTAAATACTGAGACACCCTGGCCACTATATATTTTTATATTTATGTTTGTCAACTATGACACAAAACAAAACTGTTACTCTAATAAAATATTCTGTTGATGATACATCAAACAACTTAGTTTACTTCCATGATCTCAAATTTCCTTTCGGAAATTTAACAGGTTATGGGCCCAGAGCCCCTCTAACTTATAAGGGCATGTATAAATTAGATATTTCTGAGCCACAACAACAAGCACAGCTGACAAATGTCAGAAATGAAACAGCTGTTCTGTGGCATAGACGCCTTGGACATCTCAACGTCAAAGCGATGTCTACTCTGAAAAAGAGAACGAATGGCATAAACTGTCAAATAGATAGTTCGGGTTTAGATGAAACCTGCATTCCTTGCCTTCAAGGAAAATTAGCAAAAAGTCCATTCAAAAAGTCAAAAAGTAAGTCTTTCAAAAAGTGTGAGCTCATTCATTCCGACCTTTGTGGACCAATGAGTACACATTCATGGGGTGGCGCGCTCTACTTACTTACTTTCACAGATGACTTTACGCGCAAAACTTTTGGCTACTTGCTAAAGTCAAAAAGTGAAGTGTTTTCAAAGTTTGTCGAATTCAAACAACTTGTAGAAAACCAAACAAACGAAAAAATTAAAAATTTTCGTTCCGACAACGGTCGTGAATTTGTAAACGGGCCGATGTCTACATTTTTAAGGGAGAATGGAATTATCCATCAGACCTCTGTAGCCTACAACCCTCAGCAAAACGGCGTCGCTGAACGGGTTAATCGGACGATTGTAGAAAAGGCCAGAGCAATGTTGCACGACGCAAAGCTCCCAAAAGCTTACTGGGGTGAGGCAGTAAATACAGCAATTCACCTAAAAAATCTTTCGCCCACCCAAGCTTTAAAAAATAAAATACCTGACGAACTTTGGTACGGGAAACGACTTGATGTGTCTCATCTACGTGTTTTCGGCTGTGAAGCGCATTCTTTTATTCCAAAAGAAAAACGCAGCAAACTGGACTCGAAAACCCAGTCTTGCATTTTTGTTGGATACTCAACTGAGACTAAAGGCTATCGCCTTATAGATCCTCGCAACCCACGAGCGATCATATTGTCACGGGATGTAGTCTTTATTGAAGACAAACTTGGAGTTACTGAACCACAGCAACCCACCACCCCTAACAACAGTCTCACTTACGATTTAATTGTTAATACAAGAGTAGACCAACAGGAAACACAACCGCCTACGACACAACAGCCAAGTCTTCCATCACCTCTCATCTCAGATGTTCCAGTCCCACGTCCTAACTCTAAAATACCCCCTCAAAACACTGAACCCCAGCCACAGCCTCTACCACAAATAGATACATCTGCGACTGCTGAACCGGCATCACCAGAGTATCTGTCAGCTACTTCTGAACCAGATGAACCCGTTCTTCCTGAAGTTCCTACTGAACCTGAACGCAGATACCCTGTCCGTGTAAGGAATCCTCCTGAACGCTTCGGATATCTCACCTCAGACCTGGAACCCGAATCTTTTAAAGAAGTAACGGATCATGAAGAGAAGGAAAAGTGGTTAGAAGCTATGCATGCTGAATACGATTCCCTAATAAAAAATGGAACCTGGGTTCTCGTCGATAGACCCTCCGGCAGAAAAACGATTAAATGCAAATGGGTATTTAAACTAAAAAAGGACACTAGTGGCCAAATAACGAAATACAAAGCCAGACTAGTAGCAAAAGGCTTCACCCAAGTAGCAGGGATTGACTACAGTGAAACTTTTGCACCAGTCGCTAGACTGTCTTCAGTGCGACTATTATTGGCTTTTGCGGCTCAACGTGGACTTCAAGTTGACCACCTAGACGTGGAAACTGCATTTCTAAATGGGGACCTCGATGAGGAAATTTATATGGAACAGCCAGACGGCTTCTCCACTGACCCAAAGGGCAAAGTATGCCTACTCAAAAAGGCTCTATATGGCCTTAAACAAGCTCCACGACAATGGAACTTGAAAGTCTGTGAAGCCATGAAAAAACTTGACCTGCAGCAAGCTTCTAACGAGCATTGCCTGTACTACAGACGCGACGGAAACGACCTACTTGTAGTAGCTGTATTCGTCGACGATTTCTTTATTCTCTGTAGTAACGACAGCATGAAGGACGACCTTAAGCTCGGCTTAAAGAAACTATTCGTGGTCAAAGACCTTGGTCCTGTCAAAGACTGTCTTGGAATGCGTGTTGTCCAGAAACCCGGCAACATATCTCTCGATCAAACCAAATATATCGAGAAAGTGATAGAGAAGTTTGGTATGACTGATGCCATCCCTGTCTCAACGCCCATGGAACCAGGTATGAAGCTCACAATCCCTGATAAGGATGATGAGAAACCCGATTTGCCATACCAACAGCTTATTGGTTCTCTAATGTACATTGCAATAGGCACAAGACCAGATATATCCTATGCAGTATCTTATCTGAGCCAGTTCAATGGACATTACGGGGAGGTGCATTGGAAAGCTGCCAAACGAGTTTTAAGGTATCTTAAAGCAACTAAGGACCTAAAACTAAACTTTAAAAATGGTGACGGTTATCCAACCGGCTATGCTGACGCCGACTACGCCAGCAACGTAGTAGACAGACGCTCATACACGGGGTACGTTTTCAAGATGTGCAGTGCTGCCATCTCTTGGGAATCTAAGAAACAGCGCACCCCTGCACTGAGTACCACAGAGGCCGAATACATGGCCCTAGGCGAAGCCTGCAAAGAGGCCATCTATCTCCGCACACTTATCAAAGAAGTCTACAACGTCATACAGCCACTCACCATTCATACAGACAACCAAAGCACAATCAAACTCACTCGCAACAACACATTCCATGCACGCACAAAACACATCGACATTAGACATCACTTCATACGCCTACTCTCAGAACAGGACTACATAATCACATACATACCAACACACAACATGATCGCAGACATCCTCACCAAGCCTCTACCAAAACTCAAACATTGTAAATTTTCATGTTCATTAGGTTTAGGCTAGGATTCAGATCATGGTTAGGTATGTAAATAGTTCTCTAGGTTTAGGTGTATATACAGGTTGAAGTTTTTTTTGGTGAAGTGTATATACAGGTTGATGTAATTTTTTTTTGTTTGTGTATAGTTTTAATTTTGTGTTGTGTTATCGTGTGTTTGTTTATAGTGATCTTTGATATGTCTTATCTTAGTTTTATACAGGTACAGGGTGCCCCATTACGGGGAGGTGTTGTAAATACTTTTTGTAAATACTGAGACACCCTGGCCACTATATATTTTTATATTTATGTTTGTCAACTATGACACAAAACAAAACTGTTACTCTAATAAAATATTCTGTTGATGATACATCAAACAACTTAGTTTACTTCCATGATCTCAAATTTCCTTTCGGAAATTTAACAAGCCCGAAGAATGGTGAGTAAATGCTCCATGATTAGGGCTGCGTCGCTTTCTTGCACTCAGCCAGTTACGGCGCGCTGCCACAACTCTCCTACGCATGGTCTAGCGCAGGGTTCCACCACTCATAGCCGTTAGCAACTTCGTTTTTTCGGGTACCGAGATATTTGTAAGAAGACGGGCTGCTTGCAGCCATCTTCTGCAGCAACTGCATCTCAGCCTCCTTCTGGGCCAAAACCTCTGTTATGGCCCTGCTTTCAGCATCCTCGTCATCTGACATGGCTAAGCGGCCCGTGCCGAGGCGCTAGACCGATAGTTTAGTCGTATTAGGTGCTAATTAACAACCCTGCACGCTATTCGTGCGCATAAAATCCGGAAAAGTTGAAAATTGAAAAAAATATGGGGAGGAGGGCGATTTGAGGCGTCAATATATGACTGGGTATCCTGTTCAAAACTGGGATGTAAACCGTTGGTCTATAGGCCTCTACGATGCCGAGAAATACGCTTCTAAAGTTTGGTCCCAAAAAGGGGTATTTTGGGACGCGGCAGCAAGAAAGGGGGCAGGGTGGTTTGTGGTGCACGAAATGAGTTCTTCTTGTTTTGGCGCAGCCGTTGAAGAAAACGCGGTGCAAATCGGACCAGCCGTTACCAAGAACTTAGGGGTCAAAAATTCGGTAGGGGTTCGGGGGGGCAAGGGGGAGGGGTTCGACGCACACTTTTTTTTAAAGAGTTTAGGTGAAAACCCGGTCGAAATCTGACAAGCGGTTCAAAAGTTATAGCCGATCGAAAATTTTGGTAGAGAGGGGACGAGGTGGGGGGCAACCTGGGGTGCCCTGCCAAAAAAAAATAAGACCGGGATGTTTAAAGGGGTGAAATTTTGAACTGGATGGGGGGTGCAGGGGGGTAAGATATGTCAGGGGGGGGATGAGTGACAGCCCCATGTCACAATCGACAGGTATCAGTGACACCTGCCAAACAGCACATGAAACATCAGTTCACTTTGACAAGCTAAGCAGATGGGGCCAACGCCCAAAGTGAAAGCGAGCACGACAACTTAGGAACAAAGAAAACGTTAAAAACCGCGTGGAACTTAGGTCTGACAACGTCGCTAAATACATCGCGCGAACTCCATTTTTCGATATCATAATTAATACCGGTTAAATAAAGGTTAAATTAATTTATAACGCTACAGGTATAAAATAATGGTACCGTAATTTTTTACCGGTACCATAACCTTTATCATAACCTTTATCCGTCTACCTTTAAAAAGTATACCGGTACCGTTATTATACCGGTAGCTTAACCCTGTACCTTAACCTAAAACGATCCCTGTTTAAAAGTAGAGTCCAATTTAATTATCATGTTATACTCCGAAACTCAATAGGTACTAGTGTAATATAACAAATACAAATCCATTAAATGAACATTCTCTTCATAGCTCAAAACTTGTAACCTGAGTAGCAACTTCGGCATATAGTATTTTCCGACCATACTTTTTGAGAACCAAAGCGATAGCGCATAAACAGTGAGCTACACAATTGTATCGAATTACGCTTCGGGCATAAAATGCACGTTGCGCTACCGTGTATGTCTTCATGTTAGTTAAATTTCCATGAAACAAGGTTTCTTTCAATATACCCCCCAACCAAATCGCGTTGCAAGTTTTCGCAAATTAAAGACTCAAACCCCGGACACCCTTTTGGTCCACCCTGTACTAATCAAATTATACCTTTCAGATCGGTGAAGCTGCGAAGCTTAAACCCATGGAACTTGAGCTGAAACGCCTGGAGGACCTATCAGAAGCCATCGTCCAGGACTTCACACTGATGCGCAAGAGAGAAGAAGAGATGCGGGATACCAATGGTAATAAGAGACAAAATTGTTTAGGTAGTTCTCTCTGCATAATGCTGCATGGTGATAAAATGGAGAAACTAGTTTAGATCGTAAATTTATTCAGTGGCCGGCCCAGTAGTGGTGTTACTCGCTGCTTATCGTTTTCCCGTGGTAATAAGACCTTTTCTTGACACGTAGGGTATTGTACGAGATATAAACCTACCTCTTGAATCATTCCATCAATTTTTTTAAATACGTTAAAATCTCTTGCAATGCATACAACGGGACAACACGGAACGGATGATGTGGCTCAGTGGTAGTGCGACTGCTTGCGGCGCAAAGGTTCCGGATTCGATTCCCGGTGGGGCACTCAAAAAGTTGATTTTATCATGAATTTGTTCCCAGCCTGGTTAGGACATTGCGGGCTGAACCACTTGATTGTCTGTAAAAAAATAGGCGGTTGAAAAACTCTGATACAAGGGACTTGGTGTCCGACACAAAAAAGCGGGGCATGTTTTTTAAGGCTGTAAGCTCCCCAAATAAAATAAAATAAATAAATAAAAATACCAGTGCGCTATGTTATGAAACTACAGGCTACATGTCTACAGGTGAAATTTCTAGTACATTGCGTAGCCACTACAATACTTGGTATCATAATGGCTAACCGACTACGCAATGGGCATCGAATTTCACCTGTAAAATTGTAGCCTGTAGTTTAATAAAATCGGGCACTGGAGAATCACCTGGTTCAGCCTGCAATGTCCTGACCAGACTTGGAACTAATTCACAAAGTGATAATATCAACTTAGTGAGTGCTCCACCGGGAATCGAACCTGGAACCTCTGCGCCGCAGGCAGTTGCACGTGCACTACCACCCTTCACGCAGAATAGGCGCAAAAGACGTCTACTTAGTTTACTAAGTACAGTGCCCTTGTGTAAGGCACGGTGCGCCTTTTAAATTCGGACGGATAATAATGCCAAGACGCGCGCGGCGCGCATGGTGCCCGCTTAGCGGAGCGTTGGGTCTCAAACGTATAACAACGAGCTCGCTCCATTCGCACTACGCATTCTGTTGGTTCGGCACATTGTAGCAATCCTCCCACCGCCCACTAATTATACCGTGATATGTCGAGATCATTACTCTTCGCTCGCAATATGTGTTGTGTAGTTCAATACTCTACAAAGCTCATTGTTATATTATATGCTTGCTTATAGTTATTATACGCATGCAAATAACACCCTTTGAAAATCTTGACTTCAATTTGAAACAAATATCGTTTACTGGTGGTGGTGGCGTAAAGTTACCAGCCCCGAGGCAGTGCCTTTATTTTATTTGTTTACCTATCCCGCCCGAGCCGGTTTTCTGTTAGGGCAGACAAAATTATTATAAAAAGAATAAAATTGTTAAACAAATTTCTTTTTTTAACAATGACGGATCATGACGTCAATAAGTGATAATACTTTCCTACATTGAATTAGTTTACTATGATTTTATTATGCACTCACAGTGCTATATCCACACTAATATTATAAATGCGAAAGTAACTCTGTCTGTCTGTCTGTCTGTCTGCTACGCTTTCACGGCCAAACCGCTGAACCGATCTTCATGAAACTTGGCACCGAGATTGCTAGCATACCGAGAACGGACATAGGCTACTTTTTATCACCATTCGAGGGTCTGGAGTACAGATGTAGACCACCAGGTGTACCTCCAGGAGCCCAGCATAACTATAAGAGATACAGGCATGGTTCCAAAACAAAAGTTGTTCAGTATTATGGGCCGCTTCTTTTCACAAGGACATTGAGGATCTGGAGTACCTTATGTAGACCACCAGGTGTACCATCAGAAGCCCAGCTAAACTATAAGAGATACAGGCATGGTTCTAAAACAATAGTTGTTCTTTATGATGGGCCGCTTCTTTTCACAAGGACGTTGATGATTTGGAGTACCTTATGTAGACCACCAGGTGTACCATCAGGAGCCCAGCTAAACAATAAGAGATAAAGAAATGGTTCATAAACAAAAGTTGCCCAGTATAATGGGCTGCTTCTTTTCACAAGGACATAGAGGATCTGGAGTACGTTATGTAGACCACCAGGTGTACCATCAGGAGCCCAGCTAAACAATTAGAGATACAGAAATGGTTGCAAAACAAAAGTTGTTCAGTATGATGGGCTGCTTCTTTTCACAAGGACATAGAGGATCTGGACTACCTTATGTAGACCACCAGGTGTACCATCAGAAGCCCAGCTAAACAATTAGAAATAAAGAAATGGTTCCAAAACAAAAGTTGTTCAGTATGATGGGCCGCTTCTTTTCACAAGGACATTGAGGATCTGGAGCACCTTATGTAGACTACCAGGTGTACCATCAGGAGCCCAGCTAAACTATTAGAGATACAGGCATCGTTCTGAAACAAAAGTTGTTCAGTATAATAGGCTGCTTCTTTTCACAAGGACATTGAGGATCTGGAGTAACTTATGTAGACCACCAGGTGTACCATCAGGAGCCCAGCTAAACTATTAGAGATACAGGAATGGTTCTAAAACAAAAGTTGTTCAGTATGATAGGCCGCTTCTTTACACAAGGACATTGGGGATCTGGATTACCTTATGTAGACCACCAGGTGTACCATCAGGAGCCCACCTAAACTATTAGAGATACAGGCATGGTTCTAAAACAAAAGTTGTTCAGTATGATGGGCCGCTTCTTTTCACAAGGGCATTGAGGATCTGGAGTAACTTATGTAGACCACCGGTGTACCATCAAGAGCCCAGCTAAACTATTAGAGATGCAGGCATGGTTCTGAAATAAAAGTTGTTCAGTATGATGGGCCGCTTCTTTTCACAAGGACATTGAGGATCTGGAGTACAGATGTAGACCACCAGGTGTACCATCAGGAGCCCACCTAAATTATTAGAGATACATAAATGATTTTCAAAACAAAAGTTGTTCAGTATGATGGCCTGCTTCTTTTCACAAGGACAAAGAGGATCTGGAGTACCTTACGTAGACGACCAGGTGTACTATCAGGAGACCAGCTAAATTATTAGAGATACAGGCATGGTTCTAAAACAAAAGGTGTTCAGTATGATGGGCCGCTTCTTTTCACAGGGGCATTGAGGATCTGGAGTACCTTATATAGACCACCAGATGTACCATCAGGAGCCCAGCTAAACTATAAGAGATACAGGGATGGTTCTAAAACAAAAGTTGTTCAGTATGATAGGCCGCTTCTTTTCACAAGGACATTGGGGATCTGGAGTACCTTATATAGACCACCAAGTGTACCATCAGGAGCCCACCTAAACTATTAGAGATAAAGAAATAGTTCCAAAACAAAAGTTGGCCAGTATGATGGGCTGCTTCTTTTCATAAGGATATTGAGGATCTGGAGTACCTTATGTAGACCACCAGGTGTACGATCAGGAGCCCACCTAAACTATTAGAGATACAGAAATGGTTCCAAAACAAAAGTTGGCCAGTATGATGGGAATAAGTTGAGAAAGGACATTGGCAACTTTTTACCAAGGATGTTTTTGTTATCTACTGACTTTTGTATTCCATGGTTATAAATATTGATCTGTCTGCACAGTTCACCGGATGGCAAATTTTGATTTGTCCCTTTAACAACAGAAGCAAGCAAGGCATCCTTAAACAGTAGATATAAGAACTGTTCTAATATCACTGTCATACTTACTATGAATACACATATCAACTTTAGAACCTGTTTCTAAAAAAACTATCTAACGCGGACGAAGTCGCGGGTAAAAGCTAGTTTTTTACATAAAATTGGCAAATGTCAGTCGGGGCGCCAGAAGCTCAGTTGGCAGAGCAGTGCGACGGTACCCCACGGTCTCGGGTTCAAGTCCCGGCGGGCGCTAACATATTTTCAATTTCTTATTTTTATTGATTGAATAAGTTGATTTCATTTTATAATTTTGTTTCAGAATCAACAAACAACAGGGTACTGTTTTTCAGCATATTCTCGATGGTCTGCCTGCTTGGGCTCGCCACGTGGCAAGTGCTGTATCTGCGCCGATACTTCAAGGCTAAGAAACTTATCGAATAGCATTCTTAACTAATTGTCTCCGTGGACTAAGTCGCAGGAAAGGATATCGCTAATACAACTACTGTAATGCTACCATTTCAGAACTACAAAAACAAATTCTTTATTTAATAAATATAATTACTAATAGGTAAAACTATACAAAAACAATTATGAGGCTTAACTATTTCCTAAACTTAGTACGGTATCCCAATAAGCTATATTTGACAGCTGTCAGATTCGTGCTAATGCTATGGCAGACGGTACATTTTCCTTTGTTGACACCCCTTTTAGTATGGATATGACAGCTGTTATATGTGGCTTATTATTGGGATAGCCTTACTTTACAACACTTAATTATTTTTCTTGTTCTTTGTGAGAAAAGAGACAGCCTATACGACATTAATGTATTATTTTTATTGTCTGATAAGTTCAATGTTTTTGGTTGTGTTGTCTTTTAACTACTTGCGTAATAAGAAAAAACTACTATGACTAATATAGATAGACTAGTTTTTACCTATTGTTACTGCTAATTTTCTTTACATTCTTTTATTACATACACATATCGCACCTTTATCCCTTGCGGGGTAGATATAGCGTTAACGGCCGTAACTACGGTCGCTATCGCCACGTCTGACAAATATTTAAGGGTCGTTTTGGAAAAATCGTGTATCACCATAGTGACAGGTGGTCTGTTGCCGTATTCGTAAAACCCTCGTGTCCCTTTGTCCTTTTACGACACCCGCAGGAATGAAATAGGGTGATGCTATTCTAAACCGGAATCACTCGGCAACAATAATGTTCTTTTTGCACCATTTTCGTTTTCATTAATTCAATTTTCCTGCGACTCAGTCCACGAATTTAGATCTTTTTATTATATCTAGGTAATAATATTTTTTCGATACTTAGTGATAATTTTAAAGTTATTTGTAAATGTTTGAGTTCCATGTCCGAGTAAGAAATGATTTAAAATATAATTTGTAAAATAAATAAACCCGTTTTATTTTGAACATCGAAAGAAAATCGCTTAGCCTCTTCACCCGCTGCCACTCATTTTCCCATTCCTATTGGAATCTGGAATTTTTTCACGGTAACATGTAGTACTATGTTCAGGGAAAATTGAGCCAATTATTTACAAACATACATACATAAATCACACCTATATCCCTCGGGGTAGACAGAGCGTTAACGGCCGTAAAACGGATATTAACACCACGTCTGACAAAAGTTTGAGGGTCAATCAGATAACTGTGTATCACTATAGTGACAGGTTGTCAGCCCATCGCCTAAAATTGCAATACACATCTTACGAGTCCCTTAGTCGCCTCTTACGACACCCATGGGTAAGAAATGGGGTGATACTATTCTAAGCCGGAATTACACGGTAAAAAAACTAAAAAAATCTTTACAAACATACCTACATGCATAACACACAAAAATACAAATCTTACCCCTTTTTACACGACTGCCAAACCGAAAAAGGAGTGTAATGTTTTTAGAGTTCAATTATGTGTAACGGCTGGTGTGGAGAGGAGCTATTAGCTGGCGAGATGAGCAGTGTAAAGCGAAGTGGTGTGGAGCGATGTAATACAAAGAGGTGAGGCGTGGTGAGGTGCGGAGGTGAGGTGAGCGTAGACATTTGTGTCTATGGAGGAGAGGAGGCGAAGAGAGCATAGAGGAGAGTCAAAAATGACGTTTATTCGAATTTGGAGTTTGATCTTTGATGTGACATCGGCGTTTTTTCACTTTTTTGTAAAATTGAGAAATTGTCTTGAAAAATATTAATTGAATATAAAGCAGTGTGATTCCAAGAAACTCTTTTATTCGCTAAAATATCCTGACGTTAATATATGTATGTGCGATTGTTTTAAGTGCTGCAATTCGTAAACCACCGAACGGATGGGAATTGTATCAGAAAAATCCTTACATTATCCCGAGTGTCATAGGCTAGGCTTTATCTGAGATTGAAATTCTATAATTAATGTTGGATAGTATTATCATCACTTATTGACGTCATGATCCGTCATTGTACCTACAAAAATAATAAATGTATAACACAATTTCTTTTTTTATAACATTTTTTGTAATGTCCTAATCGAAAACCGGTTTGGGCGGAGTAAAAGAATAAAAATAAAGGCACTGCCTCGGGGCTGGCCAGGTTAAACACACGGCATGTAACTTTACGCCGCCACCATCTGAATCCGATATCTCTGAAAGCAGTCGTGTTTTTAATTTTATAATGTTTGTTATATTAGTTAGGAAACATGAAGATTGATAAAGGTAGATGTTAAAATAATAGAAACTACAACTTTATTACAATATGATTTTATAATACAAAGTTTTACAGTGTGACCTTTAAAATGTTAATTTTATTGCCATTTTATACAGGGTGTAAGGGTCACTTCTCCGAATAGTGATAAGGTCCATTCAGACCGTAAAACTGAACAGCTTTCCCCTCGGAACATATGTCAGGAAAACGACAAAATAAATATTGATCTCCCGTACAAAATCACGATCAGCTAACAGGCTCCACTATGGAAAGTCAAATTTTCTTTCAAGTTTCCTGACATTTGTTCCTAGGGAAACATTGTTCAGTTTTATGGTCTGCATGTATCAGTATTCGGAGGTACTTGATACAGGGTGTAAGGAAAATAACGTAAAACATCTTATTAGTAGGTTTACTCAGCCCATGAAAATAAATATCAAATAAGGGCCTCGTATTTGGACCCGAGCCTATTACCTTCAAAATACAAAAACGCGTTATTTAAAAAAAAAACTTATAAGTTGTTCAGTTTCATATACCTACTGAGAAAGTCCACGAGATGTCCTATGTTATTTTCCTAACACCTTGTATAAAAATAGACATTATTTCAAATCTCAAACTGGCAAATTGAAGGTTTTCCATTTTCTGAGTTGCTCCAATTTTCTACACTCTCGTTAAAACCACCGAATATAATTTCATAGATAAATAAAATCTCAACAATAGAAATACAATTTGTACCTACTACCAGCAGCACATCTAGTTACCCTATAACTAGGTGTCAATCTTTATCTTAGTAAGGCCCATCGTTGTGTAGTGCGTATTTTACGGGAAATAAAAGGGCAGCGTGAGCAGCGTTGCGTGTGATTTGTGTAACGCGCATTATGCCAGTGCGATCAGTCTGATCCGTTCTTCCCAGAATAACTCCGCACCCCTGGGCAGGTTGTTCGCACGACCACACTAATCACCACACCTCCGCGTAAGTCCGTGCTCCCCATTGATCTACAACAACCCTAGATTTAGCGCCTCATACAAAATTACGCTAAAATTTTGTCACCTACTGAACTATACAGTCATACATAGCGATTTATAGATTCATTGCGTCCGCCTGATTCAAAATATCACAACGAACCTCAACATAATCTATTGAATTCAGCCTTATTTGTTAGCCCGTACTTGGTCATGTTAACAGTTTAGCGGCCAGCCACGCACTGTGGGAAAGAAGTGCTCGCTTGCAAATTGTGCACTACTTTACCGGCCCACCTTTTGCGCGTACGCGCGTAATCTAGGGTTGTTGTAGATCAATGGTGCTCCCCATCAAGTATTCAGATGTAGGTTATGTAGTCACGGGGCTAAAACTATAGTCACTTCAACAAAATAAAATGCCAATATGCAGTGAAATACAACCCGCATGAACACTACAATACCTTGCCCTATTACAGCTACCTAGGCACGACGCGGCTTCTAAATTCGGACGGGTTGTAATTGCGGCGTTGTCAATACGCGCAGAACTGTTTGCTCCACACAGCGTTGGGCCTAGGCGGTCACCCTTAAATGTGTAAGTCAATGTGCTGCTTATGATACAAACAATTTGATAAATAAAACCTGTAGAATTCATTTGTTTTAGTACCTACAACGGTGGTACTGCAACCTTATATTTAATTCAGCGACAATAAAAAATAAACACTTTTATATTTATTTCTAAATATTTAATAAAGATCGAATGATGAATATAGGCTCTGCCTCGTAAAAAGGTAAACCAGTGACTATGAAATTAATCGTAAGATATTTTATTTTAGAAACAGTTATGAAAAAATTAACTCGCACGCGAAATAAGAGACGAGCACATGTCACTCGACAGATTTTACAAACCCTATCTATGCGCCAACGCTGTGTTGAGCGTGCTAGATTTTGCAAAATACAAGATCAGCGCTGTGTAATACGCGTCCGCTAACACTCGGCGCGGGCACATTTAGTACAACCCGTACGCATGCGACGACATCTTGCCGTATTAAAGCTTCTTAGGTATGATTCAAGTTATAATGTCAACGCTCACGCGCGTGCAGCCCGCTCAAGGCAGCGTTGAGCCTAGAAGTAGTACAAATTTAATTATAGAAACATAAAATGTGCCAGAACACGACTAAAAATACGAAAAATACAAAAAAGAATCTTAGAGGGTTCTATTCTATAGTACCTACAGGAAGAATAACATGGAATGTAAGAGAGACAAAAAGAATAATACTCATATTTTAAATCTATTTACCAGGCTTTGCCGTGGCGAAATGATGTTAATGTTAAAACCACAGAATAATAAAATAAAACAGAAGGTACAAAATTAAAAGATGAGTAAGAAGTAAATGCTCAGAAAAGTGTAGAGAACTCGAATCAACATAGATGGCGCCACTGACTAATGCTTAATGAGTTTTTTCGTGACTACGCTGAAAGCAGAAATTATAATACGCAGTCCAATCCAAACACTACAATATTTTTGTTTAGTTTACATTCTCGTAACAAATAATAGTATTAACAAGTAGTAGTACTAATAAAATAAGTAGGTACAGTTTATGTCGAGCCATATATTATAAAAAATTGTTTTTTTGCGATAGTCACGTGTCAGATACAGAATCGATTATTTAGTTCTCATCCATAAATACTACGGAATCGTGAAATTTTCATACAACTTGTTGCTAACGGTTACAACTTACAAATAAGTGACAACTGACGGTACCTACTTATAAGAAATACCCTTAATTTAAGTGTGAGCCGCCGTTGCATAAAAAAAAACTCAATATAATTTGCACTTCCATAGAAAACTAAAAACAAAATAAAATTGTGAAAAATATATAAAATAGGTATAACATACAAAAATAATTTGCATAAATTCATTCCATAGCGTTGTTTCTAGACATCAAAAATTTAAAAATATACCTTATTTTTTATCCATTATCTATCATCAATTCAGTTTAACAATCTAACAAAAGATGCAAAAAATGTTATCAGTTCCAATTTGGGGTACTTAGAAAGACTTTTAAAACATTATAATTGTAATATTAGTTTACAGTACCTAATTATTTTTTTATTATTTGTAGGTGTTGCATAAATTACTAGTTACTTCAGAATATCAACAATATAAAAACACGTTTAAGTTCAGCTGTAGTTTTTGTATCCAGAAAACATGAAAATAAAAATAAATGCCACAAATATTTTGCTATTTAGCTAATTTAATAGAAGACTCACTTGCAAAATGGAAGTTGGATGGTTGATTTAAGATTTAATGTTCACTTTAGTTACACATTTTAACTAATAATCCAAGATTCATATAAAAAGCAAATACTTATTACTGTAGGAAAAGCGAACAGAGGAAGCTAATTAAAAACCTAAATTCATCTATTTTAATTTACATTAAATCATCTGTACATTTGTGATACAACGCCCTCTATCAAAGAGGGGAATAATCTAATTGGACTGTCAGGTGTTTCACACCCGCTTCTCTAAATATCCTCGCCGCTTGCTCCGTGACGTACCTCGGGTCGACTTCTCTCGCGACTTCAAGCTTGATAGCACCGACGTGGACGTCACTACACAGCGTCCAGAAATGCGGTTCTTGCACCGCGTGGACGCCAGCTAACCCTACTACCCTAGTGAAAAGATTGGGCAACGCCCGCTCTAAAGTTTCAGGAGTCCGTTGCATAAGCACACCCGCGGAATCGCGCACTAACGGTATCACACTTGCGGCGATAAGTAAAGCTATCGCCATCGAGCAGATTGGGTCCGCTCGCATCCAACCGAACGCCCGCATTAATAGGGCTGAAATTATCACACCAACTGAACCTAATGTGTCTGCTAGAACGTGCAGAAAAACTCCCCTCATGATGGCGGACCCAGCGCCGGTGGGCGCTTCGGTGTCGTCATGGGAGTGGTTGTGGTTGTTATGTGAGTGACCATGGCCACCGTGGGAGTGACCGTGGCCACCGTGGCCGTGGCCGTGCCCATGGTGGAACGCGTAAATGCCCACCATGTTCACTAAGAACCCGAGGATCGAGACGAGCAGGAGACGCTCGTGTTTTACCTGAAAAAGAGAGGGACAGCAAGTTAAGTATAAAAGTTTTACAAAATATCAGAAACCACAGAAAGTCTAATTCATATCCTATAGCTTATTTGTTAACGTGAATTGAAACTATTATACAAAGTAATTTACGTAAAGTACATAGTAGCTAACTTTGTCGAAACCTCGCGCTTATTAGAAGTACAAAGCGTATAGTAAAAAATTGAAATCGAAACACGTAGCCAGCCAAATCGACACTTTGGCAATGCGGTTTCGCCATTAGTACAAAAGTTATTTATTTGAAAGTTGCTTTTCGTGCAAAATTAAATGGTCAGCATACTTTTAGAAAGTACTAAACACGCCTATCTATGTCCCGTGAGGAGTAGACTGAGCGTCAACGGCGGCGTAGTATAAGACGTTAACGCTAATTCCTACAAACGCTGATTTAGAAATGCAAATTTTATACGAATTAGGCTCATATTTCGTTATCATTATCACCTTCAAGCTAATTTTTCGCTGATTCTGATAATGGCTATGGTCTTGTTGAATTGAAGCAGAATAAATTATGGAGGTCGCAGCCACGTAAAGTAATGTGTGATAAAAAGTAGCAATATAAAGAAAATATGTATGATAATGTAGATGATAAAATGCATTGCAATTTTGTATGAACTCCGCTGAACCAGTAAGTATTTTCCGAATCATAACTTGAACTGAATTAAAAGCAAAAAATAGTTTTTTAAAGTATTCAATGTAGAGACTTTGTTTAGTTACTATTTTATTCTATGTATAGATAATGTAATGGTGCTATAAGTGTATAATCAAACTAGAATTATGATTTCTTAGGGTTTGAATAATTTTGGCCTACTACCTGATAAGGGTCAGTGTACATCTTCAAATCTACAGAAAGTAAGAGTAGAGACCACGCCTCCGCAAGCGTAGTGTTTGACGACATCCGGCCAGATAGACCAATGACTTAAAAAGACGTCTGGAAGCAACTGGCTGGCGGAAACGAGTCAAATGAGATATCATGCCCTATGGCCCGCAGAACCGATTTCTAGCATCTGCAGGCCAATTTCTAGAAGAATGTTTTACTAGAAGTAGTATTATTGTAATAAATTGAGATATCTGTGATTTAGTAAATAATTACATGTTTGGCAAAGACTGCTAGTGCAAGTTTAAAAATAAATAAATAAAAATCAGTGGACTGCTATAGGCTAATGTGTTTATGTAAGTATTAAGAAGAAATATTTCATAAAAAACATTTGAATGGTTGATATAATTCCTGAAAGATAACATGAGAATTTTAAGAGCATAAATGTCACACAAATTTACTATCAAGTACAGATAGATAGATAAGAAGCAATAGTAATGAATTATGTGTCTTATCTTCATACTAAACAAGTTAAGATATAATATTGGTCAATATGAAGATACTTTCAAAAGTTTTCAAAACTATTAAATTCTGATAACTTTTTTTTACATATAGTGGGTTATGTACTCAGAAATGATAAATCATTTGCCTGCCCTTATCACAGTTTATTTGGGGTTGGTGCAACATGTTTTTTTCCTCCAATGATAAATCATCATTATAAAAAACTTGATTTCACAATGTTAAAAATTGTTCAGGAAAGGAAGGAGGTATAATTTATAATTACTCAATCCACTATAAGAATCAATGTTATAAGACCAAGATTTATTGAATGCCTTATCAAACATACTCTTACATGAAGTCTTGTAAGAACTGAGTAAGATAGTGTAGATATATGTATGTACATAAAACTAATAAATATTGAAAGTCCTATCTTTTTTTTCTGTTCTTATCTAAAAAAAAATACATTGGGTTTTAATGCTAAACCTCTAATGCAATCCCTTGTGGATTTATGTGTGAGGCCTTCTGTTGCCTATTCTTAACATTCACATATACATAAACCCAGCCCAAGCTCAAATACTAGTTTAATTTGGGTTTTGTTATTTAAGGTATTGTTTTATTTGCTATTGTTTAAGGTAGATAACTTAACACTACTAAACTAAAGTCTAGTTATCAATAAGCATAATAAAGGAATAAAAATATATTTACCTCTGGAGGCTCAATAGCTCTCTCCACAGCTTCACTCATGATGAAAAAGGCAATAAACAGCAGGAACAGACCGTTCACAAAGCCAGCTAATACTTCTGCCCTGGCATATCCATATGAAAATCTCTCATTTGCTCTCCACTTGGACACTAGGGAGGCTGCCAGGCCTGCCACAAGCCCCGTGCAGTCAAAGAACATATGGAATGCATCGGAAATTAAACCTGTAACAAATTAGAAACACTTTACTAGCTGAACGTACCATATTGTAAGCATAAAAGGTATGCAAACTGGGTGTTTTAATGTGTGGTAGAAATAAATAAAACAAAAATAATACACACCTAAACTATTTGTCCAAACACCGTAAAACAACTCCACAAACGCGAAGGACAAATTAAGTATGAGGAAAAGGAATAGATTCCTAGAATTTTTATCTGAATAAATTAGCCTAAACCAATTCTGTAACTTTTCTCTAATTCCGCCGAGAGCACCGCGCGGGAGCCGCGTGTCTTTCTGTGTGAGCGGCAACATTGTGACTCTCTTTCCTGCAAGGATTCTCACGTCATCGCAGGCCCAATCACTCAGAAAACACCAAAACTTAGCACCAGAAACACTGCATACGTGTACTTGACAAGCGGTTCCTAACCTTTACAGATAAGGTGTTTTTTCCAGCACAAGAAAAAAAGTGCTTATGGGAATTGATAGAATTTAGACGCTAGAAGCGTAACCTTATCGAAACATTCATGCTTTAATAGCTTTTGTAGTAATTTAACAACATAAAACTGTTCAGTCCCCAACTTGACTTTCATGACAGATTAGAGTGTCAAAATTGTGTGACGTCACATAATGCGTTTTTTTTTGTAGACTCCGGATAAAAGTTTGTTACAAACACAAGCGCGCATTTACTACTAGTGCAATATAAATTTTCTATAGACAAGAAGTGTTGTAGTCAAATCTCAAATCATAATACTTCACGGATTTGAACTCTTGTCTATGGTACAGCTGTTATACTTAGCAAATGTTGATTGGTCATTTTTCTTGTTAATTTTTATATCAGCCAATCACATTCGAGGGATTTATGTAATCAATGAAAATGAGAACATACTTATGATGAGTCATTGACACTCGTTTCCGGAAAGTCTAGGTTTTCTCTATGAAATCAGTTTATATTGGCTATGATATTGATAAGACACTAGTTTTATTTTCATAAAAATATTGAAAAATATCTATATTTTCTTTATTTTTTCATCATTGTGTACTTTAAGAACAATATTCTTTATTTTCTTTCCATTTTTTATTTTTCTTTTCGTAGATTTTAATTTTTGCCGCCAACTTTTCAAATGTATTCCACCGGAAATTCGTCTATAGATGCGTTTGTTTCCGAAAGTGAACGTTTTCACGAGTCAACAGCAACGTCTTTCGAGAAGTCTTTCGTTGTTTGCGACATTTTTCTTTCTTTTATTGGTCATCTAATGTTTTATGTGATGAAATAACACGTCGATTACGAGTATTTTCATTATTAGTGTTCATAGTCGTAATTAAGTAAACGCTAGATTACGATATAAGCTAATATGGGCGACGAAAGCCACCCCAAAACTCTCTACGTCGGTAATTTGGACGCGAGTGTCACAGAAGATTTTCTATGCGCATTGTTCGGTCAAATAGGCGAAGTAAAAGGGTGTAAGATAATTCGTGAACCTGGCAACGATCCGTATGCCTTCCTCGAGTTTACAAATCATACGGCAGCGGCTACGGCCCTGGCCGCCATGAACAAGCGAGTGTTCCTCGACAAGGAAATGAAGGTTAACTGGGCTACTAGTCCCGGGAACCAGCCCAAGACGGACACTAGCAACCACCACCACATATTCGTCGGGGACCTGTCACCAGAGATCGAGACACACATATTGCGCGATGCGTTTGCACCATTTGGTGAGATTTCCAACTGTCGGATAGTCCGCGACCCACAAACGCTCAAATCCAAAGGGTACGCATTCGTATCTTTTGTCAAGATGGCTGATGCAGAAGCTGCTATTCAAGCAATGAATGGTCAATGGCTTGGATCGAGATCCATACGGACCAACTGGTCGACACGTAAGCCGCCCGCCAACAGGCCTAACGAGGGTGCGCCGAGTAGCAAACGAGCCAAGCAGCCGACCTTCGACGAGGTCTATAACCAGAGTTCGCCCACAAACACGACTGTTTACTGCGGAGGATTCACAAGCAATGTTATTACTGAGGAGCTTATGCAGAACACATTCTCACAGTTTGGCCAGATACAAGATATTAGAGTGTTCAGGGATAAAGGATATGCATTCATTAGGTTCACAACTAAAGAAGCGGCAGCTCATGCAATTGAGGCCGTGCACAACACAGAAATTAGCGGACACACAGTAAAATGTTTCTGGGGTAAAGAAAACGGAGGAGGAGGTGATAACCAGGTGTGTATTTAGGTTCAGAATGCAAATCAAATCATAAAGCATTTATGGACAGTCCACTTTAAAACAGTACAAAAATAAAAATGTTGTCTTCTTTTTGTGTGGGACACTGAGTTGATGTACAACTCGATGAACCCTGGCATTGAGACTTGAGAGAGTGATCTTTTGTGAATGTGTGTTTGTCTTTATATGTGGGTATGTAAGTGTGCTGGTAATTAGTTCACCTAAAGTCATTTATATAGTTACAGTATCTTTGTAGGTAGTTCATTGTAGTAGCATTTCTTTTACTTTTTACTCGACTTCATGTACATATAGGTTTGCAGTTTTCTGGAAAGATAAGGGGGGAAATCTGGTAGCAAAAGTAGTTTTTGCTCATTGTACAAGTACTTTTTTATACTTGTGACATTCAACAAAATGAAATGAACTCAATACCAGTACAACACTTCACCATTACTACTAGAACTGCTTCAAGATATCATAAAAATGGAGTATCCATAAACTTATGAGTTTGGATCATATGAATTTCGAATGAATGGTTATTCTGTTCTGTTTATTTCATTCATTTAATGCAAACTCACAGGTTTTAAAAAATCATATGGGGGTGCATTCAAGCAACCATAAATAAAATATCTTTGTAGCTTTTCTAAAATATGCTGTAGCTGAATGGTATGTTTATTAGCTACAATAGATCTGCAAAGGTCGCAGTGGCTGTTGGTCTCTCAGGACCAACCCCTAATTCTCAAATAATAATGGTATGTTTATAGACAACTAAAGAACAGTGTTGTATAAAAGACCTTTTATTTTTGTCGCTTGAGCGCTGCCCAGTAAATAAAAGTATGTAAGTACGTGACGTAATTGCAGCTGGTATTGTGCTTATTTTTGCAAGTAAATACATCTTTTTTTTAAACTATAATATCTGTTACTTGACATACTTTTACTTGCACTTTGTTTTCTAATGGAAATGCCTTTCCAAGGAGATTATTTATAATTCTTTTTTGGATGAAATCAATTTTAAAGAGTTATTTACCAAATCTGAGAACACAGGTTATGTAATGTATTT
This sequence comes from Tuta absoluta, assembly GCA_027580185.1. Taxonomy (NCBI): domain Eukaryota; kingdom Metazoa; phylum Arthropoda; class Insecta; order Lepidoptera; family Gelechiidae; genus Tuta; species Tuta absoluta. Next base: position 4,180,875 of record JAQAHW010000029.1, on the reverse strand, counting down.
TATTTGTTAAATATACCATGTTTCACAATCCTAAAGGAATTGGAAAATATTTACTGAAGACAGCATTATATTAAGTCTTCATTCAATGAGCATTAGCTCATGTTAATTGATGCTAATGCAGCCACAAAGCTTTCTATTACTTTCTTTCTAATTTGAATTCAATTTAAATGTTAAGTTGGCTGTTCTTGGAATTTGTATCAAAGTTGTTTTATTCTTCAAAAATAAACTAATACCATTAGTAGTACTTTATAATCCATTATTACAGAAGTAGATCTTGTTTATTACATTAATTAACTATTTTTTTTACATTAATAAAAATAGAGTATAAAAGGCTGGGTGTAGACAAACCAGAAATTATACCAGCAGCAGAATGATTGAAGTGATTTGTAAACATGCAATGAAGTACTTGCAAAAACAGAAAAGTTTAAAAAGAAAGCCTAGGAAAAATCTTGCTTTTGTCAAATGTGGGACATGGGGATTGTAAAGTGCTTTTGCCTTTTAAGATTTATAGTTTGGGGTTGTCCACAAATTAAGAGACACAATTTAGAGGAAGACCTAAAAACATTTGGATGGATTGTATAAAAGCTATGAAGCAGAAGGGTGTAAACAAAAGATTTGATTTGATAACAGCTGATAAAGGGCAGACAGATGATGATGGGTCTTACCAGACTTTATTGTACATACCAGTTTTTTTGGGGCCAAATATGCAGCAATACACCATGTGTACTGTTAAGTTATTTAAATATGGATTTTTAAATGTAATGTGAACATGTTTCCAGAGCACGAATAACACGCCAGCCCCAGCGCCACCGACCGGGCAGATGGGCCAGCAGACGCAATACCCGTATCCGTACCAGCAAGGAGGCATGGGCTACTGGTATGCCCAGGTAAATATAAACAACATTTTTATTACTTCCTCTTCCTGACGCCCGATGTGGCGCAGTGGTAGTGCGACTGCCTGCTACGCAAAGGTTCCGGGTTGGATTCTCGGTGGGACACTCACAAAGTTGAAATGTATCACTTTGTGAATTTGCACCCTGTCTGGTTAGGAAATTGCAGGGTGAATCAACTGATTGTCTGAAAAGAAATGGTTCGTGGTTTTGAGGTCATGTTAAGCCGTGGGTGCCGGTTGCTGTCTATGATTACTTAGACGGTGGTCGTAAGACAACCATGTCAGAGGCCTACTAGTTGCAGTAGGCGGTTGAAAAACTGACACCAGGGTTCATTGGGTTGTTGGAGGACTTGGTGTCCCACTCGGGTTGGGGTGTCTGCAGAGCTTGCTGACGGGTGATCGATCAGTTCCGCTAGGTAGGAACTATTTCACCCAATTCCCAGGTTTGGGGCACTGGGTTCACTGGTGCTCCGGCAGCGTCACCTACTTGAATCTTCTTGTTGCCCTGCAGAAATGCAGGACATCTTTTAGAGATATGTTAGCTAAGTCTCTTTCTTCAAGCTTGTCATTACCTAGGTATTCCCATCATGCTACAGAGGGCACGGCATGTCCCTGTTTGTGATTACTTCGACAGTAGTCATTACACAACCATGTGAGAGCCCTACTACTAGTAATAGGCGGTTAAAAAACTCTAAACCAGGATTCGTCAGGTTGCTGGATGACTCGGTGTCCCACACGAAAAGAAGATCAAAATGTTGTTTTTAAGACAAATCTGTACCTAGATGGCACATATATCTACTGGCCAAGTTTCAAACTTATGTTTGCCAAAAAGGATATACAGCACTTGCATTGCTTGTTCATGTTTGAAATATTTCAAGGGATTATGTACCCACAAAACTGAACAACTTTCCCTTATTTTTTATTCAGCTCGGAAGTTTTACTGGGCGATTCTACTCATGATACTGAACAACTTTTATTATGGGGTCACCTGCGAAATCGTGAAAAAAAATGCAGCTGTTCTATATATTTTGTTCGGGTATGTACATATTTTTCTATGGAGCAGCTGTTTTTTTTCGCGGTTTCTTAGGTGACCCCATAGTAAAAGGTGTTCAGAATCATGTGTAGAATCACCCTGTAAAATTTCCTTGCTGAAAAAATAATAATACTGTATAACTATGGTCAACCAGTAAATGCTGATCCACTAACTAAACTCAAGGTGCCTGCTGATAGTGAAAACCACATTGTTGTTCAGGGAGCCAGCTGCCAATAAAAAGATAATTCAATTACTCATCCTTTTAATTACCGACATTGCGTCACGCGCTCATTAACTATATATTTCAAAGGTTAGTAGGACATTTCGTCTACATCTGTGCTCTGTGGCCCACATACTCCAACCTAATTTAAAAAACCTTTCTTGGAGTGAGTCTGAAATTTTAGGTTGTTTTATAAGTGCATACAAATCCCTTGCGGGGCAGAGCGAAAACGGTTACAAAAAACCGGCTAAGTGCGAGTCGGACTCGCGTACGAAGGGTTACGTACCATTATTTACTTGCAAAAAAAACACGTGTTTTGTATGGCAGCCCCCGTTTTTGTTTATTTAAGTTTTTGTTGTTATAGCAGCAACAGAAATACAACATCTGTTAAAATTACAACTGTCTAACTTTCGCGGTTCATGAGAGAACTTGTTTGTAATAATATTTACTTTATTCAAATTTTTTGTATTTATTGTTATAGCGGCAACAGAAATACATCATCTGTTAAAATTTCAACTGTCTAGGTATAACGGCTCAGGAGATACAGCCTCGTAACTGTAGGACGGACGGACAGACAGACAGCCGAGCCTCAGTAATAGGGTTTCCATTTTTCCCTAAAAACGGACATTTACGCCACGTCTGACAAAAATTTGAGGGTCGGAAAATTGTGTATCGTCATAGTGACAGGGTTGTCATCCCATCGCCTGAAATTGCAATACACACCCCCGAGTCCCTTAGTCGGACACCCACTGGAAAGAAATGGGCTGATGTTATTCTAAACCGGCATCACACGGCAAAGTATTAGTGCATATGGCAATGAAAATTGGTTAAACTCACTTGAAGTAGTTTACGGCATACATTTGGTGTAGAAACTTTTTATGCCATCAAGGCACCGGCACCAATGTTTTAACTTTCCCGCATAAGTTATTTGCGGTCTCTTTTCTTTCGCTTATTTAATTTGGTGACAGATATAGCTAAGAATGACCTAAAGAAATGTTCCTGGAGAATCGAAACCTAAGTGTTGGAAAGGCCATACATATACAATAAACAATCCATACCATTTGCTCCTAAGCATTTTTAACAATGGATTGAAAAACAAACGGGCCGTAGTCAGCTTATCAGCTACAAATAGAGAGTTTGATAAATTAAATCAACATTGAAAATGCTGATTAGGTTGAATCAGCTATTCTATTAATGTTTGTTCTCCGAATTTGTAATGATTGAATTGTTAAATAGGAGTTGTGATGTGTGATGCCGGCTTAGAATAGCATTACCCCATGTCTTTCCCGCGTATATCGAAAGCGGCGACCTAGAGACTCGAGGGTTTATACAAGAATGTCTTGTGTATTACAATTATAGGTGAGATATGCTGAAATCCTGTCTTCTATAGTGATTCACGATTTTTCTGTAACAGCCCTTATATATTTGTCATACGTGGCTAAAGCGAACGCATTTTTTGGCTGTTAACGTCCTGCCTATCCCACAATGGATAAATGCGTGATGTGCGTATGTATTTGTTTTAATGAAAGCTAAATATCTTGACACATTACTTGCATTTGTTGGTATTGACTAATCACCACTTTCCGCATTTATTTATATTAGGTTTGCTGCCTAATTATAATGGGAAAGACCAACTTATATTTCGACTTTTATTCCTGCAAGAAAGTTGTTCCTTGTAACCAGTCCACACTGGCCTTCCTTCCTTCTTCCTTGTCAGTCAGTGTGGCGCAGTGGTAGTGCGACTGGCTGCGACGCTAAGGTTCCGGGTTAGATTCTCGGTGGGGCACTCACAATGTTGTATCATCACTTTGTGAATTTATTCCCAGTCTGTTAAGGACAATGCAGGCTGAACCACCTGGTTGTCCCGATTGTCCGTAAAGTCGTCGGTCCCGGTTGCTGTCTATGATTTCTTAGACGGCGGTCGTTACACAACCATATTAGAGGCCTACTACTAGTAGTAGGAGGTTGAAAAACCGACACCAGGGTTTACCAGGTTGTTGGACGACTCGGTGTTCCACACAAAAAGAAGAAACCCACACTTAAGGCCCCAAACATAGGCTAAAAGCTGCCTCCATCAGAAAAGAATCGTAATTTATCGAAAATCCGCTTCTGTCAAATTTAAGTACAGATGCTGAAGCTTATTTACAAAATGTTGTAAAAATAGTAGTGTTGCTGTAGTTTCAGAAAGACAAATTGCTAAAAGTGGCCACTAAGCACTTTCGCTATCTGTGACTACCTTAATATTTATTTACAATTAAGACATTCTGTAAATATACTTAAGTACTTTAATCTTACAAAAGCGGATTTTCTATAAATAACGTTCACATCTAGTTATGAATTTTTAAGTGATGGGGGCAGCACCTAGCCTATGTTATCCCTATAAATAAATAAATAAATCCCCTGAAAGCGAATGTAGTCGTCAACGACCTCGACAGTGGCGCCAATTCACAAAAAAAAATTATACAAACAATCTACCAGAATATCTTAATGAAATAAATACCAAAAGTGGCCTTTTTTAGGTACTTTTTCCATAACTTTAATAGCAGCGAATATTTCATTGAGTTTGCAGATTATAGTTTTACTGCAGCATATTACTATAAACTTGGGCATCGGATATTCTGATAGATTGTTTGTATAAAGAGAAATTTTTTTTTTCGTGTAGTGGTGCCACAGTCGAAACTCGCCTTAAATAATTGGCTATAGAAGCCATCTCCGAGCGCAAAAATTTGAAGTGGTCGCCATGTCCGAAATCGGTCGTAAGAAGTCGTCATCATCAGTTGTTATAAACAGTATTGTTATTGTCTCCAGCAGGGCTACCCGGCGGCGATACAGGGCTACATGGCGCCCGGCTACTACCAGCAGTACGCCGCCGCATACAGCAACCCGCAAGCCGCAGCCGCAGGTACTTATACATATTTAACACTTTGCCGTGTGATGCCGGCTTGGAATAGCATCACTCCATTTCTTACCCGTGGGAGTCGTAAGAGGCGACGAAGGGACTCGAGGGTGTGTATAGCAATTTTAGGCGATGGGCTGACAACCTGTCACTATGGCGATACACAATTTTCCGAATGACCCTCAAACGTTTGTCAGACGTGGCGTAAGTGGCCGTTTTTTCGGTCGTTTACGCTCTGCCTACCCCGCAAGGGATAAAGGCGTGATGTATGTATGTATAAAAGATGATATGATTTAACAGCTGATAGAGATGAATGGAAGAAAAAAACATGTTGCGCCGACCCCAAATAAATTGGGATAAGGGCAGGCAGATGATGATGTTAACCAATATTGTCAAGAAAAGCCAATATTGGCATGAAAGATCTATTCAGTTTTTGCGGGGTACACTCTGATAAATAGTCACATAAAAAACTTTGTTATGTACACTTTATTAATCTATCTGCATTTAATATAAGTACCAATATTCTCTTAAACATTAAGATTATTTCATTTATTGACGAATCTATTTATGTAACTGCGTTCTTTAAAACCATGAGTATTACATGTACCACAGTGCTATATTATTTTCATAAATAAAATTGAGAAGGCGCCGGTAGCTCAGTTGGCAGAGCAGTGGGACGGTACCCTTAATTTTTTTTAACTCATGGGTACTACAGATGTAACAGAGTGCGCTTAGCGGGTTTTTAAAAAATGCAAAAAATTGTATGATGTGTAATGTTGGCTTAGAATAGCATCACCGCATTTCTTTCTTGTGGGTGTCGTCCGAGCTGTACTTGATTGTACTGCATGCTGTGCTGTAGGGTTGTTTTTTTTTATTAAAAGTTTTTGAGCTTTATTCTGTATGTATAAAAAAAAACAAGCTTAACATACTTTACTATACCTACCTGTAGAAAGCGTGTTTTAAAGGAACGTAGTTTTCCTAACACCTTGTATACACATATTAGGAACCCATGCTATTTACTTTCTAATACATATTTAAACATTGCTTGGTAAATAAAGTTTGAAAAATTTATGAATACCAAACAAAATTTTCAAATCCACATATTTTACTACTTATAGAGTAAACTAATGACTTTCCGAATATAATTTGTTTTTGCATTCAACATAACTACATAGTATAAAGTAAAGTCGCTTCCCGCGTCTGTCCCTATGTCTGTTTATATGTATGCTTAAAAATCTTCAAAACCATCCAACAGATCTGGATGAGTTTTTTTTTATAAAAGGAGTGATTTAAGATGAAGGTTTTTATGTATGATTTAAGTCGGGAAAAGGTCTGTTTTCCGTGGGAAATCAGTTTGCAGCGGGTGAAACTGTTAGAGGGCCACTAGTTGTTTTTAAATTTACGGTGTCACTTTCAAATAGATTTCCATACACCACAAAACAAAAGTTAGATTATACACGCACGCCGCCGCACTTAATTATGCATGTGTGTACTATGCGGAGAACCACCACGTACGCATTGAATATATTAGCATGAAAGGCCTCGTCTAAAGTAATAATACAACCATATTTAGCAAAAAATAACAGACTACACACAATAGGAGAACCACGAACTTTCATACAAACGTTTTACCCTTTTAGGGATTAGAATTCTAAAAATTCTTTCTTAGCAATTGGTTATATGTATATTATTATAATAAATTTAAAAAACCTTCTGCCCCAATTTCATGTTTCTAGCATTAGTAAGTAAGTAAGTAAAAACACTTCATTGCACATTCAAAACACAAATAAGTAACAGGAAAACTAAAACTAAAAATGCGCAAAGGCGGCCTTATCGCTGAAAGCGATCTCTACCAGACAACCTTAGTAGATTGTAATTTCAATGAGTCAGTCAGTAAGAACATGTTGTTTTAGAAGTTTAGACAAGGCTCAAAACTCGCGCAAGAATAATTAGCAACCGTCTCGCTGCAGGTGACCAAAGTAAACGATCGGCTCAGTCGACTTGTTTGCAATTTTTGTAGTCGGTTACTAGTCTGCTGACGAATAGCCCGTAGGCGGTTACCCGGCCAAAACCATAGTCGAAGTATCTCTAGTAAAAAGCTAATGTTGACTAACTTGAACTTAGTTGATTGTACACAAATTTGACACATGATAAAAGCAACATTGGTTCTTATATTATTAGCACTGGTTGGTAATGACCTCTTACCTAAAATAAGGACTGCCATTTTTCGTCAAATAAAAAGGATAGGAGATATCGAAGTCATGTCATGTCTCATAATTTGACGCAAATTACGCGTTATCTGTAAAAGCAAAGCAACGATTAAAACGAAATGGCGAAGAATAAAAAATGATGAACTCATTGTCATTTATAAAAAACCTATTTTCTATCCTTATCGAAACCTATTTGGCGTAAAGTGAAAGCGCTAAATTAAAGTTAGCTATAAGAATTGATTTCCTGAATTGAGGGCAATATTGAATTATTGCGTAGGATTTTCTTTATCTTATCGCGATTCTTTTCAATTGCATAATTTTATGCTACGTGAAGTTTACTTGATGCTCGTAAAATGCGATAAACACGGTATTGTGGAGAATAGAGGAATATTAAATGAATATTATTGATTGAAACTTTAACGTTTAATTCCAGGTTCCGATCGTAAGTTGTGTATTTTTATTGGATTTGCCAAAACTAAAGCTTAAATTTAATCGATGTTCATAGTAAGACGCTACTGATTTTAGCAATTTTTGTCCTTTCCTTTGGAACCATTATACTACGCTGGGTAAACATCAAGCGACTTTTTAGGTTGAAAATTTATTTATGCTACGTAAAGAGTAGAACAATTCGAAAGGATGCCAAAGTCCTTATTAAGCTAAACAACTTTCCCTAAGGAAAACTTAATTTTACGTAAGAAGCCAACGAGTCACTATTTCCTTTATTAATTTCGATTTTTGAAAGATCGCAAACCTTAACAGTTCTCATTTGTTTGTTCCAGCAGGCTACCGCATGTCAGTGCCGGGCGGGGCGGGCGGCTGGGCGGGCGGCGCTCCGCAGCCCCTCATGTACTCCGCGGCGGCCATGCCCTCCGCGCAGTACCCCTCGCAGTAACCACCCCCCCACCACCCCCGCCACCGTCCAACCACCTCACCCCCCGCATGAGTTGCGTCTAAGCCAGTCAGATAAGCGAAATATGTTACTTCAGATACAATTTAGGGCCGCTGGATTGTCACACGTAACGAGTAGAATTGTGAGAGGAACACCGAGTCTGACGAATGACCCGATGAACCCCTCAGAGGTTATCAATCGCCTAGGCCTCTGATCATTGAGTCAAGTGCTTCTAAAATGCACTGACTCGCCACCCGCGATACGGTGTAAAGGATACATTTTAGGGCCGCTGGATTGTCACACGTAACGAGTAGACTTGTGAGACTAGCTTTTTTGCTAAGGAACACCGAGTCTCCGAGTGACCCGATGAACCTCTCTGTCAGAGGTTATCAATCGCCTAGGCCTCTGACTTCACTGAGTCAAATGCTTCTATGAAAATGCACTGACTTGCCACCCTACTCGTTACGTTTAATCTGGGCGATACGGTGTAAAGGATAGTTGGGAAATATTTGAAGGATGATTAAGCTCATACATAATACTGGGGCGCGTTCAATGCACCATCTTTCGTAGCTCTTTTATACTAAAAGTCTTTCGTCGTCGCTGAACGGTATGTTTATGGACGACGAAAGACTTTTTAGTATAAAAGAGCTACGAAAGATGGTGCATTGAACGCGCCCCTGAAAATTTTTCCCTTTCAATGTCATGGAAAATAATGAGCCACGAAACGACACAAATTTGGCACTACAATATTTGCGTATTTTAAATGCTGGTACTTGGGAAAAGTTGTTCAGCTATATGAGTAAATTCACAATTCAAATATTTCCTAATAGTTATACATACCTTAGTGATAGAAACATAGCAATAACTAGGACTAAATGTCCTGTTCCTATACCACGATAGACTTGATGATGATTCCGCGATTCTAGCATTATTCACACTTTTTATTATGTTCTATGAACTCAAACAGCTATTGAAAATGGTTAACATAAAATGGTGCTAAAGTTTTCAGAAGAAATCATCCGAACTACAGTTACTCTACAGAATAAATCTGCTGCCTATGGAAACAGTCTTATACTTAATTTTCATACAAACTAGTTTGGATTCGTGAAAATATTGTTATTAATGTATTCCGATTTTCTTTATGACTGCAGCAAAGTATGTTTAAATAAAATATCTTTTTCGATCTGGCTACATGTCCATTGTACTAATCAATTTTCTTCCAAAATTGTCAGGACTTCTAGTAATAACTTTGTTTGATACATATTTGGTATTTTTTAAGGAATCGCTGTATCTTTTTTCATTTTTCAAATTATTATTTTCATTCCTGAAGCAAATTGCTGTAGTCATACTGCAATACTGTCAAAAATATTTTAGTAGGTGGAAATAATTTTGCCCAAATTATCAGTAATTTAAATTCCAAATTATTTTCTACTTTTTTGGGTTCCTTTTGGAAAAATAAAACGATTATTTTGGCTGATTCCCAGCATTCCAACCAGAGTTGTGCCTAATGCTTCCTACCTCCAATATTTAAGAGTGTCACATCTGCGCGCTATTCTTTTAGATAGAAACGCCTAGATGTAGCGGATAGCGCTAAGATGTGACTAGATATATTCCATGTCCCCTTTTTAGGGAGGAATGAAGGTGTTTAACATTACCTGTAAACTTTTTGATGGCACAAATTTTATATTTTTTGTATGATAAAACTCTTATAAAAAACTAATTTCTTATTACTTTCATCAAAATTGTACTTACAGAATATACCCTCCACTTTGCCAATGGTAGTCATTCACCATATCGAGTTAGTTACCCCATTGTATAAAACTATAGATCTGACTGGCGCAATGTCGTCGACGTATATAAAACGATAGAGTAGGTTTAACAACTCATGCTTCGGGTGGTACGAGCAGCAAACGAGGCAACATTTTGTACGTAAAATTATGTAATCTGTATTTCTTGCCAGAATATTTTGCCTAGAAAGAAAAATTTGAAGTTTGAATTCCGAAGTCAATTATGTACCATGATGGAGCTTTTGAAGGGTTTAATAAGTAGCTTTTCATTCCACAAAACCAAAATAGTCCTTGTCTTAGCACAAAAATCACTCGTGGCGTGATTAGTCGATGGAATTGAACAACTTTCCGAAAAGCGCATAATTAATTATATTTTGATTTCCTTGATAGCAATACAAAATTCCGCAAAAAAAAAAAACGGTACATTTTGCTTTTAGCACTTATTTTAACTTCTTGCTGAATATGGCAGGTAACTCTGGCAAAAATGTGTGCAAATTATGTAATTCCCTCGTTTGCCGCTGCGGGCGTCGTGTTGTCAAAATTGTAGTGTAAGCTGGTGAATCACTTGACCTGCAACTGTCAGGGTTCATCGGGTCGTTCGTCGATTATACGTCCCACACGATATGAATGACTGTCAAGGATCCCAGCTCTCCTCGCGACCCCTATTACAGCAGCGTCAAGTGACGGCCAGACGACGTAAGTAAAGGTATCCTCGTCTTTTTCTCGGCTATTCCTTGATTTAGGCCCAAAACATGACCAAGCGGCAATGAAGAGTTAAGCATTGACGCCATTTCAGCGTCCAAAAGTATATCACTTGTCTTTACAATTTCGTTGACTCGCCGTTTACACAAGGTTTGATGTTTCGGCCCTAACTGATACTTCGAGACTGAACAGATAGTGAATAACTGTAAAAAGACGAGTGTAACTTTCGAATGACGTCTTACAGCACTAGAATTCCCCATTTCGTGACCTAAGCGCAGCGAAACGTGTGATCCAATGTTCCCATTGGACCACAGTGTACCGCTATAGGAGGCGCACCGGTAGATACCTACATAGATAGGACATAACGAAATACATAAATTATAAATTTTTAATAAAAGTTATAAAAAATATATAGGGGGAGTAGTCGCGAGTGGAGTCGTGTACATACATTGATATTTATTTGCGCGCTGCGCTCCGGCCGCACCCACCCGCCGCGCCACCGCGCCGCCGCAGACCGAAGAACGTATTTATAATTAAGTTCGGCACATGTTGTTTTGTTTGACCTGAATTGTTATGATTTATTGTATGAACCTGGAGAGTCAATAAAGCAGTGGGTCTGGGACGCGGCTGTTTGATTTCCCGTCGATTTTGAGCGAGAGTCGCGCGCGGAAGGGGACATGGTTCCGCTGGTTGACTTAACAAGTTTGCTCTGAGCGGGATAAATGAACCGACCACTTTTTCGTACTTATAGTTACTTCTTGTGAAGTCAAGTCAAAATAACTGGAATTATTTCAAGGGATGAATTAGCCCGTGAAACAGAACTACTTTCCTTAAGGCAAAGTTCTAATTATTATTCAAATAATATTGCTAAACCCATACTAAACAAGCGAACAGTCGCTTCTTATGGAAGATCCAATCTTTTTATAAATATTTCGACCTATGTCCCTAGAGATAGTAGTTCAGTTTCACGATCTGATTCACCTCGTCTAATAAATCCAGTAGTTTCTTCTTTTTCATATAGCACTATAAACAGGATGTAAAAATATTATGAGGGGTGAACCAGTCCATGAAAATGAACAACTTCTCCCAGGAACATAGGTCGAAATAAAAAAATAAATCACCTCCCATACAAATTGACCCGGTCGGATGTAACATTTTATAGGGAGGTCCAAATACTGTTTTCATATTTCGACCTATGTTTCACGGGGAAAGTTGTTCAGTTTCGTGGGCTGGTACAACCCTAGGAATATTTGCAGTAAATTTTTACACCTCATATTTCAGCCCTACTATGTCGACCAGCCTAACCTACGAGCTCTCGTGCGCGACTCACACTTGGCAATGCTTACGCCCTTAGAAACGAATACAGCACGTTCAAACCGTGATCCAGCAGTTTATAGTTTTATACATTTTCGATGTCCTATACCTTTTCATTCCGTGATTATCTGTTTGAATGTACTGTGTTCGTCATTGTCCCACTGTGAACCTCAACAATCAGTCTTAGTTTAACGCAGTCCAGAGGAAAGATCTGATGAAATTGTACCTATCTCGCTTCGCCATTATGTATTCGTATTGCTGCTCTTCATGAGTGACAAGGATGGTTCAATGATACCACGTTCAGATCCTTCCTCCACTGAGAGATATATTCAATGACATCTTCAATGTGCATTATGTTTATTTCTGGGTCCAAAATTATATAAAGTCGGTCTCGTCGCCCGCGTATACATTCGGTTAACGATAAATTTATTGTAAAAACTTAAAATTAGAGAGGTCATTTTGTAAAAGGAAAATAAATAGTTTAAGTTGACTATTACTTTTTTTATTGTTCTTTATTTCGTCAATCAATACTAATTACCCTTTGATGATTACCATTCTATATAGGTACAGTTGGTTGTAGCACATAAGGTATCAGGGGTACTCTAAAAGATCTGAATTGTTTTTATCCCCAGTAGATACATAATAAAAATCTAAACTTATTCTCATAAAAGAAGTCATTTTCTACTAATACATACTCATTTCAAGAAAAAAATATTGCTAGGGACAAAAATAATTCAGTTCTTTTGTGTACCATAAGTGCTACAACGGACCGTACAGCACTCTAATTTAGCCGTAGAACCATTTCGTAGAGCTGGCTACGTCATGAAAAATATTGAGTATTGAGTTGGCCTCTACTACAGTATAAATAATAGTACTAAAGTACTCTACTAAGGCACTAACCAAGTTTCGCTTCAAATCGTTTGCCTTCTGACCTAGCCAACTCTCCGTCCAATAGGGTGATATTGAATTATTTCGTTGTGAGGGATGAATCTCATAGAAAGACATTCTGCAATTATGACGTTTTATACATACTGCAATGCAACCTGAAGTATGGCATTTTGCTTTTAGAAAAGTTTAAATGTCTAATTTGTTCATCCCTTAGCTTCGAATGATTTTAATTTAACCCTAACTATTCACAGAATTAAATTATTTACAAAGAGCTAAAACACGAACGTATGGTAGTGTAAAGCAAGCTTAGAAGTGATGACAGATGTCCACATCCGAGTAACTTTGACCTAGAATGTTCCCGTTCTATTTTCTTTGAACATTCATCCTAATGATGTGGGACTCAATAACGTAAGCATGATTCAACACGAGACCGAAATACCATAACAGAAACTTTCACACACCTACGTGCTCTTGGTCAATCAACAAATGCAACAACATTACAAGCAAGTTTGGCGTGCAGTGATTCAGAAGAAAAGAATGATACAGCAAAATTAACACAAACAAGAGCTATTTTCGTCCAGCCCTTGGTCTCCAGTTGCATTCCACATGATTATCCTTCACCCATTTGTGACATCACAAGTATTATTTTATAAAGTTCCGAGGAAAAGCCAGGGTGTGACGTGAAAATTGCAATGACAGTGATCTAAAAATACGCACGGCGTCGGTGCGGTTAGCGCGCCGTCCGCAGTCGAGAACCAACCGTCGCGAGTGACAGTCGAACGAAATTAAAATAATAAATAGCAAAAATGGTGTACGAGAGTGACTTCTACACGACCCGCCGCCCCTACAGGCCGGCCTCCAGCTACAGCGTCTCGGTGAGTACCACACCTCGCTCCATCCCCGGGAGCCGGCCCCTCGCACCAGCTCGACCCTCGATTCTTCTACTTTTCAGAACATAACTGATAGTTCTCCAGTTAGATACAGATAGTTTGTTCACAGTCTTCTCGATTGACCAGTGACAACATCCGTGCTGCGTCGCTTGAAACATCATTGCTTTGTAAGTTTAGGTCTACGTCGATAGATTAGGTGCAAATAGTTTGTCGATAAGCGATACTTAGATTCCCGCAAGTGGGTCATTCAGTCTGAGAAACGGAGAGTCGGAAAGCGGAGCCGGCGGGCGCAGCCAAATATAGCCGCGGCTGGAGCGCGCCGCGCGACTAACGGCGATTATCCGCTTGCAGCGGCGCCAGCTGGGCGACTGGGAGAAGGTGCCGTTCGTGCCGCGGCCGAGCCTCGTGCCCGACCCCGTAACTGCCTTCGGGAGGCGCGAGCGGCCCGGCGTGCGCGGCTCCATCCTCGATCCCGTCGTGCGCCAGAACATCCCGCCCGCGCCGGAGGCCAAGCTGGCGCCCATCGCGCCCTACGTGTCCCCGCGCGACCAGACGCGCAACCGCGTGCTGGCCGCCGTCGGGGTGCGCGAGCGCACGTACGAGGCGGACCCGCTGGGCACGCCGCGCGACCATATGGACGTGGTGCTGGCGGCGGCGCACGGCCGGCCGGAGCATACGCCGCGCCATCGCCACGTCTACTACAGCAACTACGCGACCTACTGATCGAGGAGGTCGCGTCTCGTGTGTCGCTTTCGCTAGTCGGCTAGGTCGGAGGTCGGGCTGGTGCGAGGGAGGGCGGAGGCGCGGTGGTGGCGGGTGCTAAGGGCGCGGTTGTTGCAGACGCCGAGACACTACGTCGTGGTCGACCGGGACCCCGTGGGGCGTCGCGCTGACGAGCAGTACTCTTACTCGTACTCGTCGACGTCGGAGCGGTCGGGGACTGGCAGCGGGCTCCCGCAGCGCAGCACTTACAGCACCTCGACGGAGCGTCGTACGGGCAGCGGCCCTGGAGGCTACTCATACACCAGTGAGAGGAGCAGCAACCTGGGCGGCCCTGGAGGCTACTCCTACTCGTCGACCACGAGCGGCCGCCTGCCCTACGGCACCAACTACCGCCACTACTCGTACCGCGTCTAGCGCCGGCTCCCGAGCCCTTCCCGTCCCTCCCCGCTCCCTCTAACCCCCATCCCCTGCTTGTCTCTATGACTATTTAATCAGTATTCGCTATCGCATTGTGATCGCTCTACTTCGATGCTCAGAAGTGGAAATAGATCTTGTTAGAGTTTTCGATGTTTTTTATGTATAATTTTATTTGATCGAAAAATGTTAGACTGATTTTTTAACAAAATAAAGCTTGCGTTTTTTAATATCTCTCTATTTTTCTTTTGTGTTAAACTCTTACCTTTGAACGATCGATACAGACTCGGTCCTTGTTTACTAACAAGAGTTGTGTACCTACCTACTAAGTACCTACCTCTTAAACCTAAGTTCTATTAGTATAGTGGATTCTATCTTTATAATCATCAAATCTGCTATGTGAGCAAGATCTTAAGTACAGAACTTCAACTCTTGAAGAAGAATTTCGCAGAAAAACAAGAAACTTATACCTATACTAGCAGCCCGCCCAGCGGTTTCACCCGCCGCTAACAATTTCCCCCCGGGAATAAGACAGTTTAATATAGCCTATGTTCATAAGGGATAATGTAGGATTCTAAAAATCTTGACTTCAATTTGAAACAAATATCGTTTTCAGATGGTAGTGGCGTAAAGTTACATGCCGTGTGATTAACCTGGCCAGCCCCCCAGGCAGTGCCTATATTTTTATTATTTTTTTCCCGCCCGAGCCGGTTTTCTATTAGGTCATAACAAAATTGTAATAAAAAAAAGAAAATTGTATGATACAAATTTATTTTCTTAGAATGACGGTTCATGACGTCAATAAGTGATAATACTATCCTACATTGAATAAAGAATTTCAATTTCAATTAACAGTAAAAGAATTTTTTAAATCGGTCCAGTAGTTTCGGAGCCTATTCAATTCAAACAAACAATAAATAAAATCATGTTTCTAATATTAGTGTAGATTATATAATTATTATTTTAGTGTGATGCCGGCTTAGAATAGCATCACCCGATTTCTTTCCCGTGGGAGTCGTAGGAACTTGAGGGTGTGTATTGCACTTTTAGGCGATGGGCTGACAACCTGTCACTATGGCGATACACAATTTTCCGAATGACCCTCAAACATATGTCAGAAGTGGCGTAAATGTCCGTTTTTGCGGCCGTTTACGCTCTGCCTACCCCGCAAGGGATAATAGGCGTGATATGAGTATGTATGTATTATTTTAGTGTAGATTTTTTAATGCATTATGTAATGTTTTTTGTCGTCTTTTTATACCGAGTAAGGGACAGCCCTTCGAATACTGATAGGGTGCATGAAACATAAAACTGGACAACTTTCCCCTAGGAACATATGTCAGGAAATGCCAAAAAAAATGACCTTCCATACAAAATCACAATCAGCTGGCTGCATTCACTATGGGAAGTCAGTTTTTTTACGTTTCCTGAAATATGTTTTTAGGGGAAAGTTGTTCAGTTTCATGGTCTGCATGTACCCTATTAGTATTCTGAGGGCTATCCCTGACACCCTTTAATACAGTGATGATTAAATGTAATCATTACACCGGTACGAATAATGTGGCGTAGTTGGTACATTTTTAAATGAAAAAGTAGTTATTGTGGCATAACTGTTTTATTTAGACATATGGTATCGCAGACATAATTATAGATATTGATGTCCTCTATAAAACTGTAGTACATCACTTTGCTCTATTGTCAATAATTTCCACAGCGTACGCGATATAAGATATATTTTTGGTACATTTTTCACACCTTGGGTTACATTATCGAAATTTTCACGCGGATCCCTATTTTTTTCTCGTATAAAATATAGCCTATGTTCATCAGGAATAATGTAGGATTCTAATGGTGAAAAAACTTTTAAAATCGGACCAGTAGTTTCGGAGCCTATTCGATGCAAACAAACAAACAAACAAACAAACAAACAAACAATCAAATCTTTCCTCTTTATAATACTAGTGTAGATTAGAATTACTCATCAACATTTTTGTAAAGCATAAACAAGATCTGGAAATAGCTCCTGTTTACTTTCAGTTAGGTACTCATTGGTATTATAGTGAATGGTGGTACGATAATATTATGTAAATTAAATAATTTCACACACTCTTGTACTTACCTACCTAATACCTAGTTACTTAGGTCGAGTTTCAGTTAATAGCACTATTGTTAAACTGTTAGAAAATGCTTATTAGTAAGGTGTACAAAAATCAGAGATTAGAATTCATCTGCAACCAGTCTGTTTAGAACCCCAAGGAATTTACATGCATAAGGCTTTTCGATCTCCGACCATCATTTTCAAATTATATAGAGCTAATGAATTTATTTGGCGCAGCCGCTGACATCAGTTTACTATCTGAGTAACTATCTGCCATACGTGTACCCAGCATCCCTTCTACAATATCTGTACCCGCACACCTACAGTTTAGCGAACGTCACCTACACTCCTAAGCTATCACAGGTGAGAAAAATATGTCATCCATGTATCTACGCAACGGCTGTAATATTGCTGCTCACGGCTGTACAAATAAGTAAATGCAGCTTATGAACACTGATAATAATAAACTATGTAGATAAATTTGCATTGTAGTCTACTGGTACTCCTAATAAAGAATGTAAGTATTGAAGCGCAAAACACCAGGCTTAAAAGCATGTGGCACTGCAATGCACAAAATGCTGTATTATATAGCCGTAAACCAACGCTGTACACATTAAATTCATACAATATCAACATTGTTGATCTTGCACGCCGTCAAAACACATGTAGCGGTAGTGCGAAGAGCCGCGTGAGGCTTTCATAGTTTCCTTTTTTTGAGTAATTTGTAGGTAGAATGATACATTCAATTCTAAAATAAGTAAGTACCTACTTACTTTCAATTCTCGACACTCAGCGTATACAAATTTAAACCTAAGTAGTTACACGTTTGGTCTCCAAATAACTCAGAAAACAGAATCTTTTGACTGGAGATTACCCAACAATCATCACTCCTTCGTTACGCTACGTACGCAACATCAGATTTAGAAAACCTCGACCCAATTCCAATCAATGCAACAGGAGGTAAATACAACAAAATGATACCAGACATACAAAATATGCATACATATACAGAAACACAATATTTTAAGCAAGTAAGTGTAGCAAACATGTTGCGCCGACCCCAAATGAAGGGAGATGATGATAATCATTATCAGACATCCGCAGACCGCCGACACGGTTTTACCGTACATATTTTACCTACCTACATTATGATTCTGTATTTTTATTATAGTAGAGTAAATATATAAAATAATTTGGGCGCTGTCCATACTGACCTGACGATTGATGAGTCTTTTTTGTGTGTATCTAGGACTACCACAAATTGGTGAACAGCTTCCTCTTCCCCCGATCAAAGACCTACCAAAGTATACGAACCAAGGCAAGAAAGCATCCTGTTAACAATCCTTGAATGTTAACATCGCGTCATGTTATGACCCTACCGTCACATTTATGTTAGACATCCATACATCTAGTCCGCACATTTTCGCCTTGTACCTATAGCATTCCTTATTACAAAGAGTCACGGAAGAAAAAAGGGTAGGTAACGGATGATATGAGCTACAGCTTTAGGTAGATACGAGACATGGTCAGCAATAGGCTTACAAAGTCCACCGGGCTGGGGATAGTCAAGTGAATGAAAGGTCACGTTCCGTCCAGTATTGTAACTTCAGCAATTATTTCTTTGTTTCATACCACCACAAGGCTGGTCACCAGATTCTGAAAATTAGCGATATCAAACGGCTATACTACAACTCTATCACCGACATGCGCATAAAAATAAAGGCAAGGCAGTAAGCATTTTAGAGGTGTTACTAAATAATCATTTTACAGAGCCAAATGTATTAACACCCGTAGCGTGGACCATGACATGACATGAGAATTCATTCATTCATGATGATGCACGATATGATTATCATTTGGCATAGCACTGGCGTTCAACACCTGAGATTATCATAATACATGTCTTGTCTCTACGCGAGCCAAACGGTTTATTCAGTTAACTATTTGTTTATTGTGTGTAGGGTATTAATTGTAGGCAGTATAGAAATATTTCAATACTTTAGCTGTAGCAAATATAAACGAAGAGTTCAATGGTGTAGTATATTTTTTATTTCTCAATCAAACTTAAATAGCCTTATGGGCCTCTAGATAAATTAACAATCCGTAGAATTGTAGAGCGCCGAGCGTTTTAATATACTTAGGCAAAGTCTATGGCGAGATGACAAGAGGAAATTATCTTGCACAATAAACTTTGAAGATCGAAGATTCAGATTTGGAGTGATCTTATATTTCCTTTATTTCTGGCATAACAATTTATATTATTCGTACACATTTACCGTGGCACTTGCGCTCTCAAAATGTCGGGTTTTAATTGTTAAGATTTGGCTTCACGCCAAAACTTTTGAGATTGTAAATGCGTGTAATTATGAAATGACATGGTAAATGGTACCTCGATAAAACCAATATTTCGAATAACTCCTTCACTGTTAAAGCCTTAGGCGGCGTAGGGAGAGGAAGAAGGCCCCGAGAGAGGTAGCCTTTGAAAAATTTATAACATAAAGGAAGGAACTAATAAGAAAGAGAAATTCTCATGAATCCCTACTGCCTGGGACTAAGAGAAGATCCAAATAGGGTGTCAGACATTCGCCGATTTTAAAAACACCAAGGTATAACAAGGTGCAAAACTAACCCGGTATATGAAGACGTGCCACGCATTACTGGCATTAAAATACACTTGCAAAATTAGCGGGCAAGGAATGAGCTGCGGTAGCCCAGATGGAAGAGGCGTCGCCACTAGTAATGCGAGAGTCGCAGGTTCAAATCCTGCCCGCGCTTGTAAATTTTGCAAGTTTTCAAAAATGGTATACCTAACACGGGAAGTGTTTTAAAATTTGGTATTTAAGGTGTATAACCAATGTGTCCTGCCGATCCTCACCTATTGTGTCGAAACATGATGGTCACCAAGGTGAACATGTACTTATAAGAATAAAGTAGCGCAGAGAGCAATGGAGCGCGCCATATGCTAAGTATCTCCCTCGCTGGTGTCGAGTCGAAATCGACGTAGGACCAAAGTCGAAGATGTAGGAAAGCTAACCAAAAAATTGAGGTGGATGTGGGGACATCAGCCTGGTGGTCCGATGATATCACCAAGTCGACGGGATCTCTATAAATAAGTTTATCACAGGACTGTAAAGATTGCCGAAATAGGCTTATGCCCTGGAGTGGTTGGAAGTGGGCTGATCATGACGATAATGACAAACAATATTTTGTAACATAAGAACGTGTTTCTAACTATCCCAATCACTTCTTTTTTATTAATTTATTAAGCCTAAATATATTTAAAATATGAGTCATTGGGATCCGGATGCAGAACCGAGCACTAAAAATGTTTGCTCCAAATGAACATTGGAATCAGGGTAAATCTGATGATCATGAATGATTGCTGGAGCGCGTGCAAAACTGCGCGCAAGATATTTTTAAACATGTTTTTCATGGAGACTTGTTGATGTTTACATTAAAGTGTGAAACATAAACACACGAAGGGCTTTTTTTTTTTTTTTTTTTTTTTTTTTTTTTTTTTTTTTTTTTTTTTTTTTTTTTTTTCCGCTAGGTGGCGTCTCATAGTAAACATTTCAATTGATATAGTCTTATAAATAAATTCAGTTTTAATTGTTTATTGCGGTTTAACATCTACAAATTTTAATGATTTCATAAGTTTATGTGCTGGACTATCCTGGATAAAGTTATCCAAGCTGTACGGAGTGTTTTTATATGAAAAAAACAGCAAAGAAATAACGAACGCGGGAACAAGTTGTAAACGAACAATTTGAAAAGCATTCGACATCGTTTGTTTAATGTTCTTAGTGAAAAAAATTAACTGTAAAACGAATTTGAACAGTGTTGATCAACTCTACGGACTATTTAAAACAGTGTAATAACTTTGCTTTGATTATTCCCTTGTTAAAAAACCAAACATTCAAACGGTACCTAACGAACTTTTGTACTTAAGTTTTCAATAAAACTGTGTTTCGTGTGATACTACACTTTAATAATTATGAAAGGATTTTTAAATCACTATTCATTCAGTTTTTAACATCAGAAAGTAAATTTTTAAAATATCAGACTTAACATAAGATTACGAAAACAGTCAAAAATCACGTTCTAAGCGCCATCTGTAAATGAGTGGCTGAACTACTATCGCTAAAAGGAACCAACACAACAATGCACGATGTTGATAGTGCCCAACATGATATTGCCAGACACTTGTACTACTAGACAACATGATATTGTCTATTAGTATTACTTGTGCAAATTAAAGGACGCCACCTGCACTTTTCTCTGCACTTTTTCTCTTTAACTTTTTGACAAGTCGTATTTCATCCGAGATTCTGAAGATACTTCTGCAGAAAAAGTACAATAAAAATGAATTCGAGGCGTGATACAATTGCCTGCTCCAAATGCAAACTAAGAATTTTCGGGAGGCAATTTTTAAAATGCCTGCTATGCAGCCGTAACTTTTGTGCTAATATTAGCTGTTCCAAAATCCCAGACAAAATATATTATTTGATGCAAAAAGACAAAAAAGAAACTTGGAATTGCCCTGACTGCACTAAAGAGAAAATTAAGTTATCTTTAATTAAATTTAAAACCACACCTAGCCCAAGAGCACATTGCAGCAGCCCAAGAGCACAGTATGTCAATAGTGGCGGTGTCATAAACGACAACACTTTTGATGATTCTGCTCTCAGTTGTGATACAGTGAAAGATCTAGAAATAGTGAAAGAGTTACAACAGGAGGTAGATGACCTGAAGCAGAAATTAGAAAATACTACCACAGAAAATGATAATTTGAGGAGACAAATCGAAACTTTAACGAAAGAAAATAATGGTCATATCCCAAGAAACAGTACAGAAGAAAATGAAAAATGTATATCCGCTGCTAAAATAGATTTCCTTGATACGCAGATAAAAAAATTGCAAACGGAATTGCTGAAGTCGCAACAAGAAATTCTAAATTTGAATGGAATAATTAAAATTTTACAGAATGATCAACCGTCAATAAAAGAAATTTGCCACAACCAAAATTCAAGAAATAATAAGCCCAATGATAAAGAGTGTATCTTAAAAACGCCTCAAAAAAATAAACTATGCCTTATAAGTAGCAATAATAAACATAAAATAACCCGAATGATACAAGAAAACGACCTCTGCAATAAATTTGAATTTTGTCACTACATTACCACGCGTGCAAGTATTAATGTGCTTATCAAAGACATAGAGCAAAAGATTGCAGATTTCACAGAAAATGACTATTGCATTATCATGCCTGGAGAGACCGATTTTGAGACAACAAATGACTACTCTGACCTTGTAAAAAGAATAAGAGATAAGATGTTAAACATAAAAAATACCAACATTATAATAACAGCTGCAGCCTATAGAGTCGGAACTAGCATATTCAACTCCAGGGTCGAGTCATTTAACACCAAACTGAATGCTGATATGTTGCAACATAACTACGGTCGTTTCTATGACATGAACGTAGAACTTACGTCTAATATGTACTCCAAAGTAAGTGAGTCTCTTAAAAACATTGGTATGATGTTCGTCATACGGCAGTTAATGAAATTTATTGCATTACAACCTGCACCATGTAGAAAGCAAGAAACGAATTCGGGGGATGAAATATCTAGAGTGATACCACATACAAAAAAATCACCAAATCCAGAAATTTGTAATGTTTCCATGAGGGAGTCTCATTCACACGTAACAAATAACTCCAACTGTCAGTTTTTTCTATAGTAAATATTTAAACATATTACATCAAAATATCAATGGTCTATTAAGTAAAACTGACGAATTAATGATACATTTAGATAATTTGAGAGATCAAAGCAAACCAGTCGATATAATATGTATTACGGAACATAATATGAACGCAGAAATTGAAGATTGCCTCAATATCTTGAACTTTTCATTAGCTACGAGTTACTCAAGGAATAAACGAAAAGGCGGTGCTTGCATTATTGTCAGAAATGGACTATTGTACCGAGAGTTAGTAGAAATTAAAAAGATCTCAATTACACAAGTAATAGAATGCTGTGCTATAGAACTATTAGACTATGATATTATTTTAGTATGCGTATATAGAATACCTGGATCTTGTCTAGATTCATTTCACGAGAATCTTGAATTAGTTTTAAGCAAGATTTGTAATCTTAGAAATAAGAAAGTTGTTATCTGTGGAGACTTTAATATTAACATACTAGAAAATAATCGAAAAAGCCGTGATTTTATACATCAACTTACAAGTTACAACTTAAAATTGGCCATT
This sequence comes from Tuta absoluta, assembly GCA_027580185.1. Lineage (NCBI taxonomy): Eukaryota > Metazoa > Arthropoda > Insecta > Lepidoptera > Gelechiidae > Tuta > Tuta absoluta. The sequence goes on along the minus strand of JAQAHW010000029.1, from coordinate 4,157,645 downwards.
AATCAGGTAACAAGATTATCTAGCGGCACATGCCTAGATAATTTTGCATATAATTTAAAAACGGCTAAAGCTGAAGTCATTGAAACTACTTTGTCAGATCATACAGCGCAACTCCTTATTTGTCCTGTAAGAAAAACATGTATTTTAAAATCATGGCGCATCAAACGTAGAGACTTCTGTAAAGACAACTTAGACAAATTTTATAATTGCATTGCTAGTTTGACCTTCGATGATGTTTTAAAATGTGATAACTCAGAAATGGCTTATAATATGTTTCTAGAAATTTTCCAACTGTTCTATGAGCTGTGTTTTCCTTATAAAATAATTAAAAAAACCTTAACAACTAAACCTAATTGGTTATCACGTGGTATAAAAAAATGTTCTAGGAGAAAAAGAGAGTTATTGTGGTGTTATAGGAAAGACAAAAGCGACGAAAGTAAAAAAACATTTAAAGATTATGCCGGTAAACTAAGGAAAATCATTAGTCTCACTCAAAAATCTCAAAACAATAACTTTATTAAAACATCTAAATGTAAATCAAAGGCTTCATGGTATGTTATAAACCAGTCAAAATGTAATTTACCTAAAGAACCAATAATGAAACTTAAACACGAAGAACGGTGTATCCAAAATCCTACGCAAATAGCGAATGAGTTTAATAATTATTTCATTGATAAGATCTCACACAATAATGAACCTGATTTAACCCTAACGAGCACAATAAAAAGTAACCCGAAATCTATATTTATAGCCCCCACATCACCACTAGAAATCATAAAAATTATATCTTCTTTAAAAAATACCACAAGTGTGGGTATTGATGGTATAAGCACCAAAGTGATTAAACTTGTATCTCATTTAATTGCTTCACCGCTCTCTCATATAATTAACCTATGTATTGAAACGGGTACATATCCAGATAGCCTGAAACCTGCAATTATAGTACCTCTACATAAAAAAGGAAACAGGGAGGAAATAGGTAACTATCGCCCAGTAGCATTATTATCAGTATTCTCTAAGATTTTTGAAAAGTTCCTACACAATAGTCTCTATACTTTTTTCGAAAAATATAACATCATAACAAATTCACAAAAGGGGTTTAGAAAAAATATATCAATCAATATGGCTTTATACGATTTGGTACAAGAAGTGACGCGTAATCTGGATGAAATTAATCCAGTTTGTGCTGTTTTCATGGATTTAACCAAAGCGTTCGATCACGTTAACCATAAGTTATTATTGAAAAAGCTATACATAAATGGAATAAGAGGAAATGCTTTGAAGTTAATAGAATCATATTTGGATAAAAGACAACAAATAACTGAGTTGACACAAATTTGCACAATTACCGGACAAGAAAATAAATACCGATCAGACACTAGATTTATGAAATGCGGAGTGCCACAAGGCAGTGTATTAGGTCCACTTTTATTCCTCATGTACATAAATGATATGCCAGAATACAGCCAATATCCCACAACTCTTTTTGCCGATGATAGCACGATAATAATTAAATGCAATAATATTGACACTTATGAAAACGAAATAAATTTAACAATAAAAAACATAATAAACTGGATGCAGAACAATAACCTAAAAATTAATCTAGATAAAACAAAACTTGTTCATTTCAGCCAGCGCAAGATTACCCCTAACCTAAACATAAATTATAACGGGACTATGATTGAAAAAGTAGACAGTGTAAAATTTTTAGGTGTCTCCATAGATAAAAATATGTCCTGGGAAACGCACTCCTTAACTGTTTGCAATAAACTATTCAAACTATCTTATATGCTCTACATGTTAAAGAAAAATGTTTCTCAAGATGTCGTTTTAATGGCATACTATGGGTTCGTTGATTCTGTGCTACGATACGGAATAATATATTGGGGTAACTCAACTTACAGAGAAATAATCTTAAAAGCCCAAAAACGATGTGTACGCTCCATTTGTAGTTTAAAACCGACTGATAGTTGCCGACCACATTTCAAATCACTCAATATACTCACATTCCCGTCTCTGTATATTTTAGAATGCACTATGTATATAAAATTCAACTCCAATGTTTTTAAAATAAGACCCATAACTCAGAACTTCAACTTGAGACCTAGAAACACAATGATAGAAACAAATATGTGCAGAACTGCTTTAATGAAAAAAAGTGCTCTTGAAATGGCACCCAAACTTTATAATAAGCTTCCGGAAAATATCAAAGCTATTGGAGCACCATCCAAATTTAAGTTAGTTTTAACCCGCATATTGCAGAAAAAATGCTACTACAGTTTACATGAATATTTAAGTGACGATAGCCTGTTATAATTGTGTTTGTTTTTTATTATTTTAGTATTTAAGTCTTGTTAAAGTATTTTTTTATTATTAATTTTAATTTTGTTAATTTGTAATTACCTGTAATTCTTTCTTGTTACTGTTTTTTGTGTTTCTTTTTTCTTCTTCAATAATAATCTTAATAAAAAAGAAAAAAACAAAAACTGTACTAAGAAAAAAAAAAAAAAATTCGTACGCCAAAAGGTAAACTGTAGTGATACAAACTAGTTTTAAGATCTTTGTTTTTAACCTACAGTTACGAATAAACTATATTTGATTTGATTTGATTTGATTTTGCTTCACAAAACTTTACAATTAACAATTCTGTGAATTTAAGGTGTTTGTTGGTTTTACTTCATCCAAATCCAACCAAAGGGTCAAGTCACTAGCAGAGAAAAGTACTACTCCACCAATAACAGCCCAACTCGTAAAATGTTAAAATTGAGCAAGGTCACATGATTGATAAAGTGAAGGTACTAACTCGCAGTTACCTATTAGGCAGGCACCTATCTAACTTGAAAGTTAAGTATTTAAACGTATTTTCCACTGCAGCGCAAACATTACGGTTTTTCTAATTGAACCATGAAAGCAAAATTCATAGAAGAGGCATCTCCTAATTTATCGCTGACCGGCATTGTAAGTAAACAACCCTTAGATCTTCCGCCTAAAATCGACCTTCAAACATTTTTTACCAAGCTGATGTAGTAAGAAAACAATGGCCGAAGACAAATCCGGCTCTAGAGTCTTGGCAACGAAACAAAACCAACAAGGTCGGCTGAAACACAAAAACAAACTAGATCACCACTCACCTATCCGTTGCGTGGCGTGATAGAGAGTTTAGAAATGAAAGCAGCCAGACTACGCAATGTTAACGAATGGGCACTACGAACAGGAAAGTTCATGGCGAAATTTGATACGATTGTAAGCTAAATTAAGACCGCGAACGGCGGAGTTTCACGATCATTCCAAAGATTATTGGTAATAAAATGTAGGATAGCAGTAATGAAAAACGTAAGATTAAATTATTCTCATCATACTTTATGTATCTCTCAGTAATCAAGATATTCTCATACCAAGATTGTATATCATTCAGGGAAATAGTATATTTGCCTAACAACTAAGCAGGGGGGCAGTTAGTTATGTGGATAGTCAAAGGGTAAGGCACAAACAAAATAGATCAAAATAACTATAAACAGAAGCAACACAGACAGAACTATAAATAATATCAAGAGGAATAGGTATCTGGCATTCAACATGACAATTTAAACCGCAAAAGTTCACTGAACCCTCCACGCAATCGATTCTTGTCTCTCAAGAAGTCTGGCACAAGAAAATCGCTATCGAATGGCAAATGAAATTCAAAGAAAACCGCCCTAATAATAAATCGCGATAGCTGGAGCGCGCGCGCAGGAGATTCGTCTATTTTCGCGCGTTGGGTGACTCACGCCCGCTACTGATACGTGCAATCATGCCCCTCGAATAGCCTCATGACATTTCATAAACACGGTGGATATGTGTTGGAAAATTATAATAGAAAATGAAACTGTTTTCTCATAGAAATTTTGAAAGTAGAGGTCAGTGGCAATCTAATGGCAATCCCATGCAATAGGACAATTCTACATTCTCTAAAGAATCACTAATTATCTCAAAGGAGATAAAAAGAGCGCTTAATTTCTGAACGACGCTAACGCTGACTTGTTTTGTAGGTATAAGGTCAGTATACTTGTGGCAGTATAATTAATTAAAGTTACAATTATAAGGTCTTGAAGACGGGAATAAATAAGGCAATATTAGAGGATATAAAAAGAAGGCATTTCGCGAAGTGCGAAAATAGGTAGATCATCCAAAATGAATTCGTCACTATAAATACTCTCATCAAACGACTCTTTCTCAGAGAACTCATGATCAGTACATCACTCATCTACATTTCCTGATCTCCACAGAACGTATGTATCAACCCTTTCTTTTGGCATGCTCTACAAAACATGACATTGTAAAATTCATGAAGTCTCAATACATTTCATGAACGTTTGTGACTCTTCCATGGCATCTTCCAGTGTAAGTGTGAAAATCATGAAAAACCATGACATTTCATAACCATTATTCTCTCTTCTACATTATTCAGACTCTTCCTAATATGATCTATCAGTGTACTTATGTGTGAAGATCATGAAAACCCATGACATTTCATGACCATTCTTTAGGATTAGTTCGCACCTTCGCACGCTCACAACTTAGCTTTAAGCTTTTCTCACTCCTAACGAGCTTCAAGAGTTACATCTAATTGGCACTTAAAAGCTTTGTACAAATTGGCTGATTAAATTTCATTTTGTGATTCCGTGAAGCTCGGGCGGATAGACCAAGTGTCTGATGCTCTGACGCGCCTGCAGGCCGAGCTGATCTACCGGCCGTCCGCTCGCACGGTGACCCGACTCGCCACCTACCCGGAGCCGCCGCACCATGTGGTCAGGGTGCGCGTGCGGCCCTCTGTCGTCATGCGCGAGCTCGACAGGATCTCGCACAGGCCTCGCTCCAGCTACGCCTTGAACGCCGTCGAAGACTTCTACCGCTCTGAGTCTACCAGGGTGAGTATCTTTGACTTCGAACCCAAAATATTCATAAGCATTATAAGGATTTATTCACTGAGAAATAAGTAAAAGAATTCGTTCTCATTTGGATTAAGTTTCACTTATCTTTAAAAGAAATCGAGGAGGTCCAATTTATCCTTAGTAAAATTATTTTTGTATGAAAATATACGACTGGATTAATCATTACATACAATATCTTTTCACTTCCAGCAATTCGAGGATGAGACGCGCCGTATCCGCGCTGATACCGCCTCCGCGCTACAAAGAGCACGCTCCGTCGTGCCTCGCGCAAAGTCTGTCATGCCCCTTGATTCGATCTACACGTAAGTAGTCTTCCTCCTTTTGCAGCAATATGGGAAAATACCCGCCACGTACTAGAGAACAGCGTCATTGGGGCGCCAATCTCGTTAACTTATCTTCTTCTATCTGAATGAATTTTTGGACCATAACTATGGTCACCTCACCTCTAAAAACATTTAAAAAACCTTACAAGGACCTAATATATTGAAATCTCCTGAAAGTGCTGCCTGACGGACTTTATCTAAAGCTCTACAAGAAAATTGAACTTTTCCATAAAGTTGCCGCTCAAGAAAATGTAGAGATACAGAATAGAAGGAATAGGTAACAAATTTAAATCTTGACTAATACCCACGTAGTTGAAAAAAATGAGTTTACAAATAAAATATGAAAAATTAAAGCTAATGAATGGGAGCGAGCGCTCGCAGTCACCTTCGGAATTAGTTTTTAATGAAGATAGAGAAGTTGTTGGTTTTGAAAACATTGAAATCGTGGGCACGCTACCAACTTGTCACTCCGTTAAACACTTTACATGTGCTATGGGTGAAAATAATGAAAACTCCATTTAATCTAGCGAATGTCTTTTGTCTGCATTCTTAATCCAGATAATAAGCAAGAGGAAGGCTAAATGCACCTTCTTTTCAGCGCCGGCAAACATTTGTACCTACTTATTTCGGTTTATGATTCGTAATCAATCTGCGTATAATTGTGTATAGGAAATGGTGGATGGGTAGAAGATCCCAGATATTTACCTCCGAATGTCCAGTCGCCTGTACATGTAGTCCTACCTAGTGTAGGTACTTTTAAAACACGATACGTGATAGCTCTGGATCTGGCAAGCATGTTCAACCCGGAATAAAACACCTTCAGACCGCCAGCGCCAGCAACATTGAAAGCGACAAGGCGAAAGGCCCTGTAGTGTTGGTGCTAGGTCAAGTTTTTCTCGGGTTGATGTAACCAAAATAAAAATAGCCCATTGATGAGTCTATCACGGCTTGGCACTGACATTGAAGGCGTAATCGGCCGTGCATCATTTGGCAATCATCTGCGACATCCTCGTTTTTCGGAAGCCAATTTTTGCTAGACGAAGTTTTGTAGGCGATGAAATTGTGGGCGCGAAACTGTCTGCTGGCTTTTGATCTTGGAGATGTTTTTTATACCACTCAACGCTGTATACAAAACAAACTGATGCAAACCGTCTGAAATATAAACTGTAATTTCGTACCTAAGTATACCAAAATACCGCCGTTCCAACACAAAATAGCGCGCAGCCGCCAATACTTGCTTTGTGGTTCCAATAAGTCGTACCTACCTATTTGAGCTGTTATAGCTGTCATCTTAATACTAAAAGAGATGTCAAACACAAAAGAAAATGGACCCTCTGCTATAGTATTATCACGAATTTGATAGCTGTCAAATACGACTTATTGTAACGGCGGTACTTTAGACCTGCGATTCTGCATAGTGATAGCTTGAATAAAGTCTGATGAAGCAATTATCATCTTTTCAATTTTAAATCTCTGAAATTTTAATTTAACAAATTTTATGACAGGTTGTAAAGACGGTCAGTCGTCTATTTTAATTTTATTTGCTGTTCAATGGAAGATTCTTACAAATTTTGTAGAAATATTCGCCGCGTAGGAGTCCCTTGCTCAGCCAAACAAAATCCGTGCGCTTCTCTGACGTATCGTACGTCCAATATAATTATAGCTCAGTTAAATGCCAGCTAATGTTTGCTGTAGTGTTCCAATAAAATTGTTTTATGTTTATTTTCATATAGAACATACTTGATGTGTTTTTTCAAAGCGTAAAAATGGTTAGGTACGCCATGCTTCACCCATAAAATCCGACATTGAAATGTCTCCTCAGTTTACACATTGTTTTCCAGGATACGGAGTAGTTTCGAAAATCGGCTAGCTCAAGGTGACTTCAAAGCCAAGATTGAAGCTATGTTGAGGGCTATCTGGAGAGCTAGACTTAGTGCTCAAAGTTCGTGAGTGCAGACCATCTTGGATGAGAACGAACATATTTTTTACTACTGTCCTGTTTTTGCACAATTGTTACACAATTTGAATAAACCGTTTCTGCGGTTGTTTTGATTGTCTTTTGTTTTATTTAAGATATCAGTTTTTGTCTCATTCAATGTAGATCGAGCATGTTTATGATGGATAGGAAAGTTCATCGTCATTGGGATAAGTCCGAAATAATTTTTTTTTGAGCATTTACTTGGGGTCGGTAGAAACTGCTATTAAATATCAGACTCAGCGCACGTATATTCATTAATCATTATATTGGTAAATATTCTATGTTTCATATTTTTTGAAATGAAGCCAACACGATGTTTTTGTAAAATCCTTCAAATTCCACGGCATGGTCAAACCCAAATGCATTCTCCAGTGAACTATGGTCCCTATGTCCATTCTCAATGACTTACTCCGACATGAGTATCCATATTTAACTCAAGTGTCAGCCAATTCCTGGCAGTCTTTAGAATGCTAAAAAGTAACTTATTTTTTAAAATTTCCAGCTACAACTACGGAGAGCCGATGCCCTACCGTTTCAGCAGCGATGCTTATGCTACCAAGCTGCTCCTGCCTCTGCGCAACGTGCATGACACTGTTCGTGACGCCATCAAGCACATTTCATACTGGCACGAGCCCGCTAGGAAGTTCACCGGTAAGACTAACCTAAGAAGCTTGAGACTGATGAAAGAATGAGTGCAAAATGCGAAGAAAGAATTACAGAAGGAAGAAGTAAGACTGCACAAGACAATGTGAATTTCAAAATTGAAAGGGACAGAATCACAGGACTGTAATTTGTAGGTAGAGGATAGTCTGTTTCGTATGGCGATGAAACAATAAAGTAAGAGTGGAATATGAAAGGATGAGAAACAATGTTTAGACTGTCACTGTATTTGTATAGTAAGAAAAAAAAACCCACAAAATTATATATAAAGACGACTTACAAAGAAGACAAAACACCACACAGATTATTAACCAGTGTTGTTTTACAGACGGAGTCAGTCTTCCTGTTATCTGTTAACTTGTTTCCTTCTAATTTACCTACTGTTGTTGTGTCCCTGAGTGAACACCAACTAACAGTTAACGTGTTTTGTCACAGAAAGATGTGGCTGTTACTTTCTAACTCAACAGATTAGAAACGACTTAGAGCATCAAGAATGCATAGAGTTTTGCTCTTATGTTGAAAATCTATTTGGACATATTTATTAAGCCAATTTTTCGTGGTTTTCCTAGTGGTAACAGCCTTGTTTTTCCTGTGATGTGTGGTGTAACCGAGGTGTTGTCGCCAGGACGCGGACACCTCGCGTGCGTGCACTACTCCGGTAACAAAGCGTTCTCCAACCGTCGCCCGCTCTACAAGGAGCTCAGCATCCGCGATGATGTCAACCTCCTCTCGTTTTACGCCAAGAACCGGCTTGCGGCTGCTGGCTTAGGCTCCGAGACGGTCACAGGTATCTAACCACAAGCATCGCTAGCTCGATAATGCGCCGCCGCTTAATTTCTTTAAAATGAACAGTAAAATGAGAGTAGATTAGCTCTGGACGCAGAGTGATAAATTGAGTTATAAAGTCCGTGTCTAACACTGTGTGTGGTGTCTCTTGCAGCGGGTAACGCGCCTGAACAGCCGTCGGCGGCGTAGCGCGCGCGGCCGTCCCTCGCAGGCGCGGCGCGGGCGACCTGGTACTTTCTTGATCACCCCAGGGTGGTCCTGCCTGACCACCGCCCGCGCCGCGTCCGCCCTTCGCGCACTATGATCTCGGTATAACTCCCGAACTAACCCAGATCATCTATTTTTATATTCATTTTTAATATTGTTATTTAAACATTAAACGACACAACGAACGAAATATTTTATATTTTTTATTATTCTAGTCATTTTCGATGTGATATTCGACTGCCGAAGTTGTCGGTGACCGAGACGTCTCGTTTTCACTATAACAGAACTGATTTTTACTTAACAATAAATAAACGATTTTTACTGAATTTTAGTTGTTTTAATGTGCATGTTAGTTACCCTAAACCTACATGCTTTAAATCCAGGCTTCAATTAATGCTTCGCTTACTTGACTAAAATTTGATTAACATAACATGCTTAGTAATTAGAAGACAAATAAACACGATTTCTTTAAGAAGCATAAGCAATTTTGGGACTATAAGTGATATTGATTATAAAGATCATGTTATTGAATTTGGTGAGGCAATCATCTCGTCTATATAAGAGACCATTTGTTCGGAATCACATCATCGCATTTCGCATGAAACTAGCAGCACATCACCCCATTGGATGAATCACCAGCTCAGCCTGCTAGACCAAGAGCTTAGAGTATTTAACAGCTTGTGGAGGTGTGCTGCTACTGTGCAGCTTGTCATGTGATCGTTGGGGCAAACGATTTTGAGAAATGAGTTGTTGAATCTCAGAAAACTGGGCAAAAAGGCTACACGATCGCATCAAACACTACACATTCATGACTCTCTAAAGAGCAGCTAGAGATGTACACAACATCGGTCATAAAAATAAATATGTCACAAACATCTACTCACCAAATTTGAAATGGATGACACTACACTTTCCCACAATCTAAAATTAGAAGTAGAACTCAAGAGATTCAGCTTTTCATTTCCCCAACGGTCTTGCAATGCTTGGTTTTAACACGGGCCTGGTGCAGTCAAACTGCTGCCATGGAGGCCGAGCCGCAAGTTCCAGGCTCCCGTGATGATGGAAGACCCAGCCTTGGAGCTGAAGGCCCAGAAGGCAGAACGCGAGGCCAGGTTTAGGGCATCGACTGCTGAACCCACTTTGACCCCGTCCGTCGACTTGGCTGAGATCAAGAGGAAGAGGCAAGAGGAAGCTCGTGCTGCTGAGGAAAAGTGAGTTTTTGTAATAGATAACTTAAGGTTAATAATAAGGTTAGTTTGATCATCTGATTATTCTCGTCTATTGTTCCAGGGCTCTGAAGGAAGAAGCCAAGCGCGAAGCTGAACGTAAGGCTCAGGTAAGTCTCGTTGCTAACCCAAAATAAATTTAAAATTTTGTTTTAAAGCAAAATAAGAGATAATGAAAATAACCTTTTCCCCAGCAGGCTGAACGCGAAGCCGCTGAGAAAAAGAAGGCAGAAGAAGAGGCACGTAAAGTTGAAGAATCCAAACGTAAGGCCGAAGAAGAAGCCAGGAAGGCTGAGGAAGAGGCCGCACGTAATGCAGCTGAAGAGGAAGCTGCACTTAGAGCCGCAGAAGAGGCAAAGAAAGCTGAAGAGGCCCGCTTGGCTGAAGAGGCTCGTCTGGCTGAAGAAGCTCGTCTCGCTGAAGAAGCTAAGAAAGCCGAAGAGGAAGCTAGAGCCAAAGCCGAAGAGGAGGCCAGGTTAGCAGAAGAAGCGAGAATAGCAGAAGAAGAACAAAGAAGGCAGGAGGAACTAGCCCGATTGGCAGAATTAGAGAAGCAAGCCGAGGAAGAGAAGGAAGCTGAGCTTGCGCGACAGGTTAGTTAAACCAAAAAACTTAATATTATGTAGACAGTTATATTAAAGTACCAACGCATTCATCAGCATTGGAATGCCTCGCAACTGCCAAGAGTAAAAGAAGTACCTAAGGGAAGTACCTACATTTTATTTAATGCCTTTCTTTGTTTAGAATCACAGCGTTTTTTATGGCTAGACACTACTATTTTAGCCCGGGCGCTTTGAAAACTACACCTAACTGTTTGGTGAGGAGCGTTTAAGACGCAAGGTTGGATAGGGGAAGTAGTTGGACGCGGCAACTATTAAGGGGTTTGTATAATAGGGAGCGCTGCCGAAGCAGACGAAATCCCTAATAAAGGCCTCTAATCGATATAGAGTAAGTACGAGAGCTGCAGCTGTTGTGGCAAAAAATGTCGTGCTGCTATAGGACTGTACAGCCATCAACGACGGTGCGGCCGTCGTAGATCATCGTCATAGTATAAAGAAGGGAGGAAGTAGGCCAACTCCGGCCTAATCCGCGCTATAATTGCCTACTCTCTTAGGGTTGCCACTTTTAACGAAATTTCTATTCAGGGCCTAGGAATTGGCAAGCGTCGAGCAATTGCATTTTTAAATTGTATTGTGCCAACCAAGGTCTCTTGGTCCGTTTTACCTTACCAAACGATGATGAAACCTATCTAATAAAAGAAAGAATCTTGTTTGAGAAACATGAGACAATGTGTGGCATGTTTCCCAAAGAACGGCCAGCAGACGTGCGGGGCGGTGTTGCTTGAGAATGTCGTCACTGTTAAATAAAACTAACACAGTGATGATCATTAATCCATCAATTAATCCTTGTTCGCCGAGCGTTGTTTGGTTCAGCGGTTTCCGAACTTGGAACCTTAATATTTCGCCTGACCAATAGTAAAGCAATAATAACAGCAAATAGACAACTAATCAATCTCATCATCGAGTGTAACAAAGTTAATATAATGTATCATGCATGTTAAAACAAATTAATTCCTCGTCCTTGGGTACCTTTCCTGGTCATTAGGTAATAGGTAAAAGTGACAAATCTGGAGTTGATGTATAATTCAAACATTCAAACACACAACAAGCATAAAACATTAAAATTTAAAAAAACACGACGGCTTTCTGAAATAAAGCCTACCCTATGACACTCAGGATTATGTAAGGATCCTTCCGATCAATTACCATTCGAATCTTTTCAGTGGTTAACTAGTTTCAGGCCTTTAAAGAATGGCACATAAATACATACATGAACTCTTAAAACATTATACTCCTTTTTAGTTGGGCAGTAAAAATAATTACTTTCTTTTGCGATAATCAGCCATTTTACAATCGCGGATTCGCCTTACTATTACATCGTGATGCGTGACCGTGACTCGTCGCGCGGTGTCGACTCTGGCGGCCCCGTCAAAGCGCAGTCCGAACCCCCCCGAGATTTGTCCGCGTGTGCGTGCGGCGACTCATAGGTACTATCGCGCACACATACAAACCGCGCGCGGTGCGTTTGTATGAAGATAACGTACTTCCCCCTTCTTTATACTATGTCATCGTAACCCACGAGCGCTGCAACAATCATCTAGATAGATGCTGTGGCCAATGATGAAGTACGAGAACACCCCGGTAGCCTTGCGCTTGAAACGGTAAAATCACAGCGAATATGAACAACCGCTGGCTGGCATGATTCCAATTAACGATCAATTAAAAAAGAGTTAATCAAGGGAGGAGCCTTGGTCCTATGCATTTCTTTAGGTATGTAAAGTGTTAGGCTAGAACTATTCTAGCTAACAATACCACGACAGACAACAGTTCAGAAAATTGGCCTCTACAAGGCATTTGATATTTATCAAAGAAATTCATATTTTTCAGGCCGCAGAACTTGCCGAAATTGCGAGACAAGAATCAGAACTAGCCGCACAGCGTCTTGAAGAAATCTCTCAGAGTGCAGACTCCGCCGAAGCCCCTGCTGAGGCCGAAGCCAGGTAACAATAATAACTTACTTTCGCATTATTAGGTTTGAGCAGATACAGTGGGACACATTTCAACCTGAATATTTTCTCTTGCGGTCTACATAAATGAACCAGTTCGTCAGACTTTACCGATGTTATCTTAGATAGATTTAAATGTATAAGTTGATTATACTCTCACATTACAATTGATTGATTAAAGAATTTTGATTAGAGAAAGTAACTCATAGTCAAAGAAACTAGCGTCAGCCGAAAAAAATGCAATGCAGTAGAAGAAACCTGCTCGTTTAAACTCGATTTGCAACAGAGCTCAAAATTCGAAGTTAAGCTATATAAAATTCGATTTCTGATTTTTACAGCGAAGAACCCGCGGTAGAAGACGAGGCGGCACCTGAACCCGAGGCAGCGGAACCTGAATCAGAACCTGAACCGATTGTTGAGGAACCCCAATCCCCTGATGTACCTGTAGAATCAAGCCCTGAAAATGCCGCAGAAGTCAGCGAAGATGAACATGCAGAACAAGAAGTTACGGATGAGGAATAAACTAACAATAAGATGGGAATATTTTTCTAGTTCTAATGCATTTTTTCTTCTAAGGGCAAGGAGGCATACAGAAATATGGTCAGCTAATAGGAGGCGAGCTGGAGATGATAGTTAAAAAAAACTTCACAAAACGACTTTTGTAAAGTTCTTAGATACAGACGCTTCAGTCGCAGGATTATTATTAAAATTGGTTAGTTAAAGAATTGAATTATTAAGGTAAGAAGTCATAAAATATTTATCTTCTAGTTTGAAAAAGTCAGAGGTAAAAACTGCAGAGAAATAATAACTGATTGAAGAAAAATAAATTTGTTTATTCAATAAGTTAAATATATCTGTATATTTTCTCGCCATTTGCATTAAAATTAAGCTAATCTTGATTCATGTATAGTTATTGGTTAGACATGAATGAAGTTTTAGTGAAGTGGTTACTTAAAATGCCTCTATCCATAACTTTCCATCGCATAATATAATTATGTGGTACAGAAAGATTGCTGGCAAACCATTAAATTTTTTTGTTGAAAATACTCAAGAATCTTCTACCACCGGTAACTAAAAATATCTTTTATAAACTAAAAAAAATAATGTTTTAGGTTAAGTGTTTACTTAATAATGTTATATTTTGTTAAAATTTAACAATAAAAGACAACTTTAAATATTAGTTTTATTACACTTTGTCTTATTGTATTTCTGTGTGAATTATTTTATCATGACTTTTTTGCCGAAAAGCAAGATTTTTGATTGTAGTACAGTTTAGATTGCCAATGATACCGAAACAAAGACAAAGACACTTTTAGAAACTTAACACATTCACTGTATGACCCATATGTGTGGCATTCCGAGATTTGAATGAAGCGTGAGTGCGACATATATGGGTCATGCTCCTTTGTGTAATTATAGGCTTGTCAAAAAACGCACGTGTGAGTTTAAGAATTATAACTGGAATACACGTATAGGCTATGAAATTATGAAAAAAATATGAAGAATTTTTTTTGGGGCCATAATAAATCCAAGTAGCAAAATCCCAATGCGCCTACGACATAATTTGCACGTGAGGGGTCAATCACTAATTTGGAGCTACACAGTGAACGTGTTAAATTGAAATAAAGCATATTTACTCATTACTATAAGTCCATCTTCACAATTTCGTCTGCAGCTTTAGAAACATCTTCTTTGGAGACATTCTTCTTATTTTTTTTCTTTGGTGGTACAACTGGTGATTTCTTAGGCTTACTGGAAGTAGGATTTTTCTTGATAGCTACAAATTCTTTGTCAATTTCTTGGACCTTCTGCTTTATCTGAAAATAATAGATTATGCCAGTTACAGTTACCAGTTACTGGTGGTTATTACAATGCAAATTGGCAAAGGCCCAGATAGCATATAAATTATTCAGTGTAAGATTATTTATAGAGTTGAAGGCCATACACACACACATTCTGAACAGTAAATTAAATTAATTCCTCTTCTGTCATAAAGGACACTATGGCCATGAATGACACAAGTTCCTCTTAGGTACATTGGAATATTGCCTTCCTACAATTGAATGGAAAATTACTTGCCTAGTTTGAGTTTCACCATACTAATTTCAAATATAGCCTTTTCATTAGTTATAAGACTAGCCAATACTTTTGACACAGTGTCTTAATAGGCAACTAAGGGATTTGAGGGTTCAATGTGTAAGGTCGCTAAGAGAAAAAGACTCAATTTCTTTAAATATAATTTTCACTATTTTAATCATGTAGAGGGCCTTCATACAAGTCCTTTGTTATTTTGAGCTAGGATGTACCTAGGCTGAGCCACAGCAATTTTAATAAACCTAGGTTTTAGATAAATCTGGGCAATAACTCAACCTAGGTTCATTTAAGCCCAAAATTATAAGGGAGAAAAAGTATTTGTATTGGGCCTTGGGCCCTTCTTTACAAGAAAAATTAAAATATCTATATAAAAAATGATTATTTAAAAATTTCTAACTAAAAACTGTTCTGTTTAAAAATTTTATTTTCATTTTTTCTCAACGTTTTATAGGGTCCCCCTTCCCGCCCCGTAAAGTATTCTCTGACCCAAATATTTATCAGACCTGGCGAAAGCGACCATATTTTACGGCCCAGGGACCAAAACGCAAACGCAAGGGATAAAAACGTGATACCTGTGTGTAAGTAATTTCAATTTGAACTTAGATACAACATAAATATAAATTAGAAGAAGGCAGAAGCAGCAGCTTATCTTGTGGAAATGGATTTCTAGGAATCTAATTAATCCTACAATTTATCACTGAAAATAAAGAGCTGTCCGAAAATTAAGTATATAAACAGACAAGAACTTACATTCTTTAAACCCAAATTCACAGATTTAGCTTTGGTTTTCTTCAAACTTTTAGCACCGGCAACTTTAAATACGTTGGCTTTAGCTCCTCCTTTCTTTTTATTTTTCCCCATTTTAGGTGATTAACAGGGATAATTTAATCAAACTTATAAAATAATCAAATACAATACACAACAACACGTGCAAGTATTACGTACTTACAAAGTGTTGCAAAGTACAAACAATAAATTGTGCACTATATTTTGAAACACTTCAACCAACTACAGTATAATTGATGAATCGATGAGTACTAGGTATCAACTATAAGAGCTTTCAAGTGTGATCACTGATCAGTTATACCTGCATTGCGGTCCCGTATACCGAACCCAAGGAGATATATATTACGCGTTAGGGCATGCAGAAGTACCGGTCATCATTTAAGAGATCTGACCTGTATACTGCATACCTATATTATTAATATTATTAAAGTACAGTGTATAAACACGCCTACTCACTTTATTACACACACAGTCATAAAAAATGCATACTACTATACATTCTACTTCACCATAACATAA
Source organism: Tuta absoluta (assembly GCA_027580185.1). Lineage (NCBI taxonomy): Eukaryota > Metazoa > Arthropoda > Insecta > Lepidoptera > Gelechiidae > Tuta > Tuta absoluta. The sequence goes on along the minus strand of JAQAHW010000029.1, from coordinate 4,141,566 downwards.
CAGACATACCTTGTTAATAGTTATTAAATACTAGTATAGAAGCCAACTTACCTACTTACAACCAAATCAGAAAAATGTTGTGTTTATGAATACCTATGTTTTGTCCTGTGCTTAAGAACATAACTACCTACCTACCTACTTACTTTTGCCTATTTTCAAATGTGTCCTCCAATAGGAAAGTAGCGAGTCACTACCGAAGTTCCGACACAAGTAGCTCTGCTTACTACTTTTAGGGAAGGAGGTCTCATGTATAAGATAAGATAACTCTTCTGAAAATAAACTATACTTATTTATCTTTTATTATTTAACGTGTTTGGTATACCATTTTTGTAGCGCAGTCGGTAGAAGCGTCAGTAGTATTGATACCGAAATTCGCAGGTTCAAATCCTGCCTGTGCTGCTATTTTGCAAGTCCTCAAAAATTACAAAAACTAATGTTGACCTAAATAATAATTAAAGTTACTCGTATATCGCTGAACCCTGCTTATCTAGCTAAGGCGCCGCCGTAGCTACACACCTAAGAACAAATGTTCGCGATCAGGAATTAATATAATATTGTTGCTGTATTCAGTCAGACGCTCACGAACTTCATACGTACGTTTGTGATACACATGATAAACATGGGCAGGGCATCGATAATATGTAGTACCTGAAATGTAACTTACTCAAAAACGTTTTCAAAACCTGCGCTATACTCTTAATCTTAACTTTCAAAATCATGTCGTTAAAATACAACATGAAATATCCATCCTACGTTTTCATAAAAAAATATATATCATAGAGGCATAATATCACTGTTATTTCAAGGAAGTGTCTATACAGCGGGGCGCCCTGGCATATAGTGATTTAATCTATGTAGCAGGGCGCACTGTCATATAGCGTTTTGTCTGTGAATTGGCTATTCAGCGGTGCTCTTATTGCGCTTTGTTAAATCTGTAGGCTGTACCACCTGATTAATAGTCTGTAAGAAATATAGTTTCGTGTTTCGGAGAGCACGTAAAGCTTACAGTCCCAGTTGCTGTTCATCACTACTGACACGGCCGTTGTTGCATATTATGTCAGAGGCCTACTACTAGTGGTAAAATTTTAACACCAGGGATGATATGACATGACGTATGACAGTACATGACATGACGTATACAAGGTGTAGAAAAATAAGCTGAGAATATTTTAAGGGGTGAACCAGTTCGTGAAACTGAACAACTTTCCCCAAGGAACATAGGACGTTATATGAAAAAATTATTTGACTTAGTGTGTTACTTAGTGGATAATTTTGTATGGGAGGGCCAATTTTTTTTCATATTTCGACCTACGTTCCTTGGGGAAAGTTGTTCAGTTTCACGTACTGGTTCACCCCTTAAAATATTCTCAGCTATTTTTTTTACACCATGTATAACATGACATATGACAAATGACATGACATATGACATGACATATGACATGACATATGACATGACATATGACATGACATATGACATGACATATGACATGACATATGACATGACATATGACATGACATATGCCATGACATATGACATGACATATGACATGACATATGACATGACATATGACATGACATATGACATGACATATGACATGACATATGACATGACATATGACATGACATATGACATGACATATGACATGACATATGGCATGACATATGACATGACATATGACATGACATATGACATTACATATTACATGACATATGACATGACATTTATCATGCATGACATATGACATGACATATGACATGACATATGACATGACATATGACATGACATATGACAGGACATATGACATGACATATGACATGACATATGACATGACATATGACATGACATATGACATGACATATGACATGACATATGACATGACATATGACATGACATATGACATGACATATGACATGACATATGACATGACATATGACATTACATATTACATGACATATGACATGACATTTATCATGCATGACATATGACATGACATATGACATGACAGTGCTGAGTGCATATGGCATATGGCATGACATGGCATATGGCATGACTAGGGAATGCAATCTCGAGCCGAGATTGGCAACTCGAGATCTCGTTCGAGATCTCAGGGTTCGAGATTGACCAACTCGAGATCTCGTTGGATTATTGATCGAGATTTCGAGATCGAGATCGAGATTTTGTTTGTCTACACTAATATTATAAAGAGGAAAGATTTGATTGTTTGTTTGTTTGTATGTTTGTTTGTTTGTTTGTTTGTTTGCATCGAATAGGCTCCGAAACTACTGGCCCGATTTTAAAAATTCTTTTACCATTAGAATCCTACATTATTCCTGATGAACATAGGCTATATTTTATGTGAGAAAGAATTAGGGATCCGCGTGAAAATATCGATAATGTAACCCAACGTGTGAAAAATGTACCAAAAAAATATCTTAAATCGCGTACGCTGTGGAAATCATTGACAATAGAGCAAAGTGATGTACTACAGTTTTATAGAAGACATCAATATCTATAATAATGTCTGCGATATTATTTGTCTAACTGTTACAGTTATGCCACAATAACTACTTTTTCATTTAAAAATTTACAAACTACGCCATATTATTCGTACCAGTGTAATGATTACATTTAATCATAACTGTATTAAAGGGTGTCTGGGATAGCTCTCCGAATACTGATAGGGTACATGCAGACCATGAAACTGAACAACTTTCCCCTAGGAACATATTTCAGGAAACGTAAAAAAACTGACTTCCCATAGTGAATGCAGTCAGCTGATTGTGACTTTGTATGGAAGGTCATTTTTTTTTGCGTTTCCTGACATATGTTTTTAGGGGAAAGTTGTCCAGTTTTATGTTTCATGCACCCTATCAGTATTCGAAGGGCTGTCCCTTACTTGGTATAAAATAGACAACAAAAACATTAAATAATAATACACACATACACATATCACGCCTATTATCCCTTGCGGGGTAGGCAGAGCGTAAACGGCCGCAAAAACGGACATTTACGCCACGTCTGACATATGTTTAAGGGTCATTCGGAAAATTATGTATCGCCATAGTGACAGGTTGTCAGTCTATCGCCTAAAATTGCAATACACACCCTCAAATCCCTTAGTCGCCTCGTATGACTCCCATGGGAAAGAAATGGGGTGATGCTATTCTTAGCCGGCATCACACTAAAATAATAATAATATAATCTACACTAATATTAGAAACAGTTTTTTTTTATTACATACATACATATATCACGCCTATAATCCCTTGCGGGGTAGGCAGAGCGTAAATGGCAGCAAAAACGGACATTCACGCCACGTCTGACAAATATTTGAGGGACATTCTGAAAATTGTGTATCGTCATAGTGACAAGTTGTCAGCCCATCGCCTAAAATTGCAGATTTTTTTATCGTTTGTTTGAATTGAATAGGCTCCGAAACTACTGGACCGATTTAAAAAATTCTTTTACCGTTAATTGAAATTGAAATTCTTTATTCAATGTAGGATAGTATTATCACTTATTGACGCCATGAACCGTCATTTAAAAAAAAAGAAATTTGTATCACACAATTTTTATTTTTTTTATTTCAATTTTGTTAAGTATGACCTAATAGAAAACCGGCTCGGGTAAGATAAAAAAATAAAATAAAGGCACTGCCATGGGGCTGGCCAGGTTAATCACACGGCATGTAACTTTACGCCACCATCTGAAAACGATATTTGTTTCAAATTGAAGTCAAGATTTTTAGAATCCTACATTATCCCTGATGAACATAGGCTGTATTAAACTGTCTTATTCCCGGGGGGGAATTGTTAGCGGCGGGTGAAACCGCTGGGCGGGCTGCTAGTTTCATATAATTTGGTATTTACGAACAGCGTCGCACAACTTGCATTTTGCAGTCGAACCATCCACAGACTTTTTGAAATATTTCCAAACCGGCAAATAACTTGTAGTCACGTCCACAAACACTTGGTTTCTATTGTTCTATGACATATTTATATTTCACATCGAAAACTATCTAATATAGAATAATACTGAATGTAATTAGTAGAGACTGGTGTAGAAAAGGGTATGCTTAAATGGTTTGGTCATGTAGAGAGGATGAACGAAAGAAGATTAACGAAACAGGTGTATATGGCAAGTGTGGATGGGAACGTCGGAAGGGGAAGACCTCGACGAACGTACCTCGATCAAATCGGGGACGTGCTAAAGAAAGGTCAGGTCAAGAGTACCCTAAACCGACGAGCATGCATGAAGAGATTGATGAATGTGGAGGAAGCGAAAGAAGTATGCCAGGATCGTAGTAAGTGGAAGGAAGTAGTCTCTGCCTACCCCTCCGGGAAAGAGGCGTGATTTATGTATGTATGTATGTAATTAGTTATTGTATAGATGAATAATAACTTTCATTCGAAAACACGAAGTGCACAGTGACGAAAATGCGAGTAAGTAAACAATAAACAAGCTCTTGGGATTGGTCGGTCGCGTCGCGCCAATCCCCCGTCCCGTACCTCCCGCAACGCACGCTCAATAGGTATCGACTGCTAGGTCCTGCCGCCGGCAAACGCCAGACACTGCGCGGACGCACATCAATGAACACGTCAATGCCTTACGCAAGCTCATTCTCGAAATCTCGAAAATCTCGATGGATTTTTTCGAGATCTCGAATGATTTTTCTGAGACGAGATCGCCTTTTTCGAGATCTCGATCTCGAAAAATTGCTCGAGATCTTGGGGATTTCGAGATCTCGCGAGATCGAGATTGCATTCCCTAGGCATGACACATGATATGACGAAACTGGGACTGACAGCTTAACGTGCTCTCCGAAGCACGGAACCATATTTCTTACAGACCATTAATCAGGTGGTTCAGCCTACAGATGTAACAAGGCGCAATAAGAGCACCGATGAATAGCCAATTCACCGACAAAACGCTATACGACAGTGCGCCCTGCTACATAGATTAAATCACTATATGCCAGGGCGCCCCGCTGTATAGACACTTCCTTATTTCAAAGCTGCCCTTTCCTTGCTTATCAATCTATGAAATAATTTGTTAAGCCTTTTTTCGCACAGATAAACTACGTAAGCCACAGTAATAATCAAATGTTTTTTTTCAAATTCCTTCAGAGGCGACTAAAGAACTTGAGGGTTACATGTGCATTGCAATTTTAAGTAGTGGGCTGACACAGTCAACCTATCACTATGGAGATACATCATTTTCTGGATGAATCTCAAATGTTTTTTTTGACGCAGCGTGAATGTAGTTTTAACGGCTAATTACACTCTGCCTACCCCGCAAGGGATAAAGGCGTGATGTATGTATGTATGTAATTTATTTATTTATTTATGTAAATTATTGAAATAAAAACTAAATTGTTTAATTTGGGCAGAGTTTGCAGCATTATAAATAAATGTCAATTTGACATCAGCCATGTTCGGATACGCCAGAAGATTAACTTGTGGAATTTGTTGTTGATTTTTCGGTAAATTTTTTGTTTAGCTATATATATATATGAAAAATAAATAATCTTAGACTAATTTATTTTTATTCCTAGGATAAGAATCATAGGAAGTGCTTTAAAGAGAGGAGAATTTTCATTCATTTTCAATTAAATCTGCAACGAAATATAGTTAACTGTCAGCTGATTGACATGTATCCGACCACAACTTTAATTGATAAAAAAAACCACTGATAAGATTTTGCTGATTATTATCAATTTGAGATACATTCTCGAAAATCATAAAATTGACTACAAAGTAGATATATTTGTAATCAAAAGGTAGCCACATACCGGCAAAATTACTTACTACTCGAAATACAACGGTAACCACTCCGTAATGGCTAAGGTAAGTAAAGTTGACGCCTGTTTACATTCGGTCTCCAAATTATTATCATAATAACCTGCTGCCTTTATTCGATATTTGCATACTGGTCTATGTCGTTTTAAACTACTCCATAAAGCCAGTTCCAATTTCTCATTCCTCTTCGCTAGTCACTGGTGAACTCGAGAGTGGAAAATAGAATTCGGTATATTTTTCCTAATAACTTTAATAAAATGTCCGTAAAAGGAGATATAATTGAAGAGAAGGTAAGAAATTATTATAATTTATTCAAAGTTATGTCTATTTGCTTTTTCTAGAGATGCATCTACTGTCAGTTTTTATGATGAGCTAGTACCTACATAAGTATCTATGTAAATTCTATAGGTATTTTTAGCTTGGTGAATTCTTCATGTATTAGGATTAAAGCCTGTGTAAAGGTATAAATGCCTATCTTCTTCTTTCTCGGTTCAGAAGTCTGCAAAGCTTGCAGATGGGTGATCAGATCCACTTTTTACCCAATTCCCAGGTTGCTGGGTTCACTGGTGCTCTGACTGCATCACCTCCTGGAATATTTTTCTTGCCTTACAGAAATGCAGAACATCTTGTAGAAATATCTTAGCCAAATCTCCTTCTTTAACCTAAATATTCTAAATCATTTATACGCTCTAAACTGAATTAACTAATATTTTTGTCAAATGTAAATAAACAGATTTTATTTACAATTCCAGCCAGTATTAGTCCTCCGTGATTCTACAGTAAAAAAATCTATTTCAATAATTTTATTTTGTGTCTGGCTGAAATAGGTTTCTAAAAAGAGGTTGAATAAAAAACATAAACTTTTTTCCTTTCAGCCAGTATTATACTCATACTGGCGAAGCTCTTGCTCCTGGCGCGTCCGTATTGCGCTCAACCTGAAGGAGATACCGTATGACATCAAGGCTGTGAGCCTCATCAAGGGGGGCGGGGAGCAACACTGCAATGAGTATAGAGAAGTCAACCCCATGGAACAAGTGCCTTCGCTTATTATTGGTAACATAACATTTTTAATACAAAAAAGTTAGACATGTATTGGACAGGTGTCTTACACTTTTTAAGCAAGCTAATCTTCCTTTTTTTGTGCTTATCTATCTATTTTGATGAATGTAAATTTCTGTTAAGACAAAACAAAATTGTTATAAAAAAAAGAAAATTATTTTACAGAATTATATTTTTTTTATAATGATGATAAAACGATCCTACATTAAATAAATTAATTTTATTTAAATTTTCATTTTCAAAAAATATAATTCTTCAAAGTACTACAAGTATTCCCATACATGACAATAAGGCACAATCAAAATATTTTAAACATAAGAATAATGATATCTTATTTTGATTTAATAAACTTAAATGTACAAATATATTTTTTGTTACTAAATGTAAAGGTAAGTAATGGAATCCTTGACTTTTAATTATTTACATAACCAGTTCTAGACTAAATAATTTGCATAGGTGTGTTAGAAGTAAGATCTATGTATGTATTGTCAATATAGACCCAATCAGACAGACAGACACACCAAACTGGTTTATATACTATTCATTTGTACCTACGAAATGTTTAGTATCTAGGTACAACAGTTTATATCTGTGGCATGTGCTCCAAATACAAATCCTGAAACGCGGTATCGAAGTTATTTCGCCGATCGTTACATATAGGGCGAAATTTCAATAGTGACCAATAGCAAAATCTCAAACTTATCCCAAGGAATATAGGTCCAAACACTATATAAAAAATGTGGACCTCCCATACAAACCTGCCCATCAGCTTATTAGAGTTAATATGGAATTTCGAAATATTTTTGTCATATTTCGACCTATGTTCCATGGGGGAAAGTTGTTCCTTATCACCAGTCCGTTTTGAATTTCGCTATCGGTTACTAGTAAAATTTCATCCTATATACAACTTCCAATCAGATCCAATTGGAACAGTCGTTCCCGTGGCCACGATACCTGATCAGGCGGGTAGCTACCCTATTCCTTACAGTCGTCACTCGGCCTACTAACTAAATATCTCTGTAGTTTCTAATGTGTTAGACTTTTCTATTTTAGATGGGCACACATTTGTAGAATCTCTTAGCATCATGCACTATTTGGAAGAAACCAGACCTCAAAGACCACTAATGCCTCAAGATTGCTTCAAAAGGGCTAAAGTACGCGAAATTTGTGAGGTAAGCAACGAGCAAAGTTGTATGTTGTCAATGTTTTCATCTTCCACAGGCACCACAACGGTCCTCTACTTATGTAGACAGATTAAACCTTTATAAGGCGATGGGAAGAATGTTGCCACCTAAAATTGAACTTAACTACCCACAATAGTTTCAAAACCAATGAAAAAATGTGTCATGCTCTGCCCGTTAAAGGGTTAAGTTAATTATACTCAGTCTATGTCTACTGGTTATAGGCGCCTTCTCTTTCGCCATACTTGCCTACCAAGATTAGTTAGCCAGGTGGATTGGCGTCACAGGGAATGCAACTGATATAATCCGGCAATTATCAATACGTGATTATCACATCAGCCTATAACAGACCATTGCTGGACGTAGGCCTCGCCCAGGGTACGCCGATGATGATGAAGGCCGATGTGGCGCAGTGGTAGTGCGACTGCCTGCGACGCAAAGGTTCCGGGTTCGATACTCGGTGGGACACTCACAAAGTTGATATTTATCACTTCGTACCGATTAAACATCCCCGCTATAAAGCTTTTCGGCCGACCCATCTCGTGGGTCAACGAGACCAAATATCTAGGAGTCACCCTCGACTCAAGACTTAGCTTCCGTAGCCACATTATGAGAGTCCGCGACCGCGCCGCGTTCGTTTTGGGCAGATTACATCCGATGTTGAACAAAAAGAGCAAACTCTCCCTTAGAAATAAGGTGAGAATTTACACCACCTGCGTAAGGCCTATTATGACCTACGCCAGCGTAGCCTTTGCTCACACCTTCGATTCACATCTGAAAATGCTGCAGGTCATCCAAAACCGTTTCATGCGCAAAGCTACCGGGGCGCCCTGGTACATGCGTAACGCCAACCTCCACATCGACTTAGGCCTCCCTACCATTAAAGCGTATATGAAAGAAGCGTCTCGTCGCTTCTTCGATAATGCTCCCCATCATAAAAACCCCTTGATAGTTGCCGCGTCCAACTACTTCCCCCATCCAACCTCGCGTTTTAAACACCGTCCGAGACACATCCTTACGGAAGAAGATGATGAAATCATCCACTGCTGCAGCCATTGCGAGTAGATCACACTCCACAAGCTCCTCAAGCAACCGACGCCCCCGCCGGCGGGGGCGCGGAGGTCCCTCATTTGCTCCCCACTTTGGGAACTACCGGCACGTGCCGGGTAGATTCAGTCCAATACGTTCTCCCCAGAACAACTCGTGAGCTGGTTGTTTGAACAACCACAAGCTTTTCCGGGTGAGCTCCTGCTCCCCACCATACAGTCAGGTGTAGATTAACAGCCCCGGGGCTAAAAATCGTAGGGTCCACAACTAAAAAAAATGATATTTATCACTTTGTGAATTTGTTCACAGTCTGGTTAGGACATTGTAGGGTGAACCAACTGATTGTCCGAAAAGAAATGGTTCCGTGCTTCGGAGGGCACATTAAGCCGTCGGCCCCGTCCCGGTTGCTGTCTATGATTACTTAGACGGCGGTCGTAACACAACCATGTCAGAGGCCTACTACTAGTAGTAAGCGGTTTAAAAAGTTTGACACCAGTATTCATCGGGTCGTTGGGCGACTCGGTGAACCACACGAAAAGAGAGGGTAAGCCTTAAGGCACAATTTTCCGCTTTCGCCATCCAGGTACTACCAGACTATCGTGATTATGTAGTGTCCAAATTATTTCACAAAACGGAAACATTCTCAAACAATTTAATGAAATCCAATAATCTCTACCTTCGATGTGCTCCAGGTGATATCCTCTGGCATCCAGCCGCTCCAGAACCTCGTCGTCCTCATCTACGTTGGAGAGGAGAAGAAGAAAGAGTGGGCACAGCACTGGATCATGCGAGGGTTCAGAGCTGTTGAGAAGCTGTTGTCCAATTCAGCTGGAAAATACTGTGTTGGGGACGAGATCACTCTGGCGGACTGCTGTTTGGTGCCGCAGGTGTTCAACGCTAGAAGGTAAGATAGAGAAAATGGAGTGAAGCCTGATGTGGCGCAGTGGTAGTGCGACTGCCTGCCTTTAAACAAACATATTTTGCAATCTATTATAGCACGTTCATACAATGTCAATATGGGCAGGGAAATAGTAAGGAAAGTGGGCAGCGCGAGTGCGTGAACAGGTTACTCTCGTACTCGTCATGCCGCTGCCACTTCCCGTGCTCCCTTGAATGTCAGCTTTTCGTGCGCGAGTCAAAGGAACGGCAGCACGAACGCGTGTGGAATGTATTGCTATCTCGCTCACTCGTGTTGGTGCGAGATGAGTATAACGGCAGTGTGTGAACACTGACTCACGTTGATACTTCCGCGGAAGTATTTCGAGCAATATTCGCGACAGCGGCAGGAGCAGGAGCATGTGCATGGTGTGAACGTGCTATAAAATATCCAGTCAAGTACATATAAAAAATTTAGAAAACTTGCAAAATGATCTACTGCGGGCAGGATATGAACCTAAGGAGTGGAATGCCTTGCCGGCGGATCTGCCTCCGGAACATTATAGCTTGGGCCTTTTCAAGGCAAGAGTGTATAGGGATTATCTAGGCAAGCATGTACCATCATCGTCTGCATCGTCATTATCAGGTGAGATAGCAGACATATGCGGGCCTATTTTATATTAACCAACCTGTGACTTTCGCCATCACTAGTAGCGACGCCTCTTCCATCTGGGCTACAGCGGCTCATCCATTGCCCGCGAATTTGCAAGTGTATCTTGATGCCAAGATGATACTATGTTATGTGATGATATGGGAGATCCTACTTGTATCTCTAACACGTGAAGTGTTTTAATGATTGTACTATGGTTTATTAATCACTCACAGTGCTATATTATTTTTATAAATGAAACTAAGAAATTGAAAAAATGTTAGCGCCGTGGGGTACCGTCCCACTTCTCTGCCAACTGCTAATTATTCTACAAGTAAGTACCTTATTGTTTTTATAAACAGATTCCACGTAGACCTGCGCCCGTTCCCGATCATACTGCGCATTGACCGCGAATTGGAACACCACCCGGCGTTCCGCGCCGCTCACCCCTCTGCCCAGCCCGATTGTCCACCAGAGGTATGTTACTGCTGTTATACTAACTAATAACTATTTCAGCCACAGTGACTATGACTACAAGTTCTCTGTTTAACATGAGCAAACTAATATCTGCCTCTTATTATGTCCTACCTTCGTGCCTCGATCATCTCTAATGCTACGTTCACACCATGCTTCTGCTCCTGCCGTTGCCGCGAATATCACCCAAATTACTACCGCGGAAGAATCACCGCGAGTGAGTGTTGACACACTGCCGTCTTCTCGCAGCAATACGAGTGAGCGAGATAGCAATACATTCCACTCGCGCTCGTGCTGCCGTTCCTTTGACTCGCGGACTAAAAGCCGACACTTGCGGAACCACTGGAAGTGGCAGCGGCATGACGACTAGCTACATGCTCGCGCTGCCTACTTCCCTTACTATTTCACTACGCATAGCTCGAGTGTGTGAACGCGGCATTACAATAGGCTTGAGTTCTGCTCTACAATATTAAGGATCACGACAGAATAGAAACTTCTAAATAGTTTTTCATGTTTAAAAATCTTATTTTGCTTATTTTGAAAAACACTCACTACCTGCGTCTGTGTTTCCAAACGCATACAACCCTAATCTTTTCAAAGTAAGAGTGAACAGGCTTCTTCTGGGTGAGCTCGCTGCATCTTAGACTCAGTCTCTGTCCTATGACCTAGACTAGAGTCAAGAACAAACACATCATTAATTTAAAAAAAAAATGAATAAGAACTATTCTACTTTACTACTTACTTGCCTTTTACGCGCCGCAGCGGCCAAGCCGCTCACTATTACCCGATCCTTAGATAGGTGTTACGCTATCGACACACCAGGGCGCGCTGCAATAAACATTTATATCCTTTTCCATTCTTACAACTACATTTTAACCGTCGCGTCGTTGATTTTATCCAAACATTAATTTTCTTACAATCAATGTATGAATAAGTTGATGCATGTTGAAGAAGCGAAAGAGGTGTGTCAGGATTGTAGCAAGTGGAAAGATGTAGTCTCTGCCTACCCCTCTGGGAAAGAGGTGTGATTATATTGGGTGTAAGGGACAGCCCTCCGAATACTGATAGGGTGCATTCATTTCATTCATCCCATAAAAAATAATTCAGGAAACGTAAAAGGGATTTTGACTTCCCATACTAAATGCAGTCAGCTGATTGTGATTTTGTATGAGAGGTCGATTTTTTTTTTCGTTTCCTAACATATGTTTCTAGGGGAAAGTAGTTCCAGTTCTATGGTCCGAATGCACCCTATCAGTATTCGGAGGGCTGTCCCTTACACCCCGTTTTGTATGTATGTATTAATTTTGTTTTTACTTATATCTTTTCAGGTGGCCAAGTGAACCGAGCCCTGGTTCGCGTGCTGGCCGAAGCCCAGACTGGTTTAAACCGGGGCCGGCTGTAACGTGGGTTTTAGTACAAGGTAGACTAACAAGATGTAAGAAAATAGTCGCGTGAGGAGTTTGTGCTGCTGTGGGTCTGGCATTACTTGGATGAACTAGAAATTAAACAGAAATATTAGACGTCCGGCAAAAGTTAACCTTAGGGTCGAATTATTAGAATTAAAGCGGCCAGGGGCCATATTCCGCTATTTGAAAAGCTTCTCAGTTGTGTGTCAGTAGTGTCAGTTCGATGTTTTTGGCCGTATTCTGCGTACCATTTGAAGCATAGAAAATCACAATGGCAATAGAATAACAATTGCCTTCCGATGACATTACAATGACTTAAAATAAGAGAATCGGGGCCCAGGACGTTTGTCGCGAATTGACAATAATTTTTTGCAACGAATTTATACATATATACATACATACATAAATCACGCCTATATCCCTAACGGGGTAGGCAGAGCGTTAACGGCCGTGAAACGGATATTAACACCACGTCTGACAAAAGTTTAAGGGTCATCCAGATAACTGTGTATCACTATAGTGACAGGTTGTCAGCCCATCGCCTAAAATTGCAATACACATTTAACCCTCGAGTCCCTTAGAACGAATTTATACTGCGTTTCATACATTAACTTACACAATTTATTCGTATAATTCGTTGCGAACATGTCTTTGTAAACTCGCGTGAAATGGCCGCTTTATAATCCGATCCGTAATTCAGACGTCTTGCTGTGACGCTTCCAGTTCAAGTAACTTTTACACGACTGCCCAACAAAAAACGAAGTGTAAGGTTTTTAGAGTTCAAGTTCATATATGTGCGATTCTTTAAAGGACTGAAACTCTTTAATCACTGAACAGATTCGAATGGAAATTGTATCGAAATAATCCTTAACATTATCCCGAGTGTCATATGCTAGGCTTTATCTCAGAACGCAGTCGTGTTTTTATTTATATATCCAACATACGCTCAGCCGCAGGCCATTCTTTTCTAAGCCCAGAGGGAATTATCGCAAAGCCTCACCCGTCTATCTATGTACTTACAGGGAGTAACTAAAATCGTATAACAAGCTGGAAGGAGGTCAAGGTTCTCAAGACACTAAACAACTTTACCCATGAAATGAAACATGGGACGGTTTTTTTTAAATTAGACCTCTCATATAAAATGGCGATCATTTTGTTAATTTTCTATGGGAGGTAATTTTTTTTTCATATTTCCACATATTGTTTGTTACTCCTTGTATCAACAACTTATGCTTTTAATTTGTAAAATCCCAAAAGTATTGCCCTTTTAATGGAAAAAGATCAAAAGAATTGCCCTTTCCATACAAAATTGTCTTTGATCAGCTTAGTAAAAAAGCGGTTTTACTAATGTCGTAGGTAAAAAGCAATATGAGTAAAGATGACTAATTGTGCCTGCTTAGATTTTGCCAACAATTCACGTCTACCAGTTTACTAAAACCCAAGCGCGCGAACTAAGGATATACGATTTTACATTTTTATACAATCTTTATGCTTTACATTCCTCAAATATAATGCTACGTTCACGCTATGCTCCTGCTCCTGCCGCTGCCGCGAATATTACTCAAAAAGTTCAACCACTGCCGTCATACTCTTCTCGCAGCAATACGAGTGAGCGAGATAGCAATACATTCCACTCGCGCTCACGACACGCGCGGTAGCACAGGAAGTGGCAGCGGCATGACGAGTAGCGGCGCGAGTAACCTGTTTACATGCTCGCGCTGCCCACTTGCCTTACTATTTCCCTGCCAATAGAGGCATAATGTGAACGTGTGGTAAGCTTAAATAACTGTAAGTGTCTTCGATTCTAGTCTTATTGACGAATTTAGCATGTTTAATGGGTCTTGTCTTCAGTAAGGTGAAATTTTACTTGTGACCAATACTGTGACGTTAGTACGGGCTGGTGATGAGAAACAACTTTCCCCAAGAATCACAGGTACTAATATGAATAAATGTTGACCTCTCCTACTAAATAACTCAAATCCGTTTATTGACAATTTTTTTCAAACTTTCCTTGACGATTGTCACAAAATTAACTGCAAATATGTTTCATGAGGAGGTACACCTCTAAAACTGAACAACCTTGTCCAAGAAACTTATGTCGAGAAATGAAATAAGGATTTGGGCCTCCCATACAAAATGATTCAGCTGACCGGGTCAATTTGTATGAGAGGTCCAAAATAACATCCTGTATATTTTTCGTTGTTTCTTATCAGCCATTCTCTGTTTTCAGTCAAGGTCACAAATATAACTTTACGCTATTTATAGTATAAGTACTTAGTATAGGTATGACTTTGTCTGTAATAAATAATAATAAAATGAAATGTATGTATTTATCATAATTCTTTGTGCCATTCTAAATGATATTTCATGTAAGTATATTAAAATATATGTACTTACTTAACTTTAAGTTTACAATTTTAGTGTTATATTTCTAATATATCTGATAAACCTAGTACAAAATGTTTATTTAGTGCTTTATTTACTCAATAAAGTGTATTTGTTTTGAAAGTATTATTTTGCTTCTTATGCACTTATTTACGAAATCCTGTTTTTTTAATCATCCCATACCACTTGCTTGATTCCGATATCAAGATACGATTAAGTTATTTTGGTGCTGGTTTAGTATAGCATCACCCTACCCATATAATATATTATATCTACCAGTGTATGTCGTAAAAGACGACAAAGGATAAATCCAAAGAACAGGCAGTAGCGTTCCCTGCCAATACAACACCTTGTACTGCGCTCGTCAATCCGCCTGCCAATCGTGGTGATAAGGAAATACCACACAATCCCAAGGGGGCGACACGCCAAGGCTGTTGTGTTGTGGTAGTTGAAGATCAAATCAGTCGGTAAGTTCAGCTCTGGCACAATCTAGGGAGATGGTGTAAATTCATCTGCTAAATATTCAATTTATTATTCGCTTGGCCATTCTAAAAAAGATTCAAACGCCGCCGCCGCCGCCGTTGTAAAATTAATACGTTAAAAATGAACGCGTCGGTAACACTCAGAATATAAACGAACGCATCCATAAACTGCCCTCTGATGGTGACGTATGGAACCATTTCTAAAATCCACATACCACAGTAATTAATTTGCCTTCAATGATGGGAAACTGCTATAAATACCACAAAACCAAAAAATACATCATCATACAACTTTTTAAGCACTCGCGATCACTTTCACTCATTTTAAGTATTAGACCGGGTCTATCGCGATAGTATTTAGGTAAATATTAGTAATTTACCTGTGTCCCGACGTTTCAACACAGTTTCATGTATTGTGGTCGCGGGTTGACAATACATCATCATACGTCAGAATATACCCGGAAATTATACAAATGCTTCAGAAATGACGTAACTCTGAGGGAAAATTATGATGTACAAATACTTACGACTGCAAATAGCATACCACCGAATTAAAAAACGTGTCCTGTTTTGGTTTAGTTATTCGTTAATATTAGGTCATTTGGCTATTTACAACGACTGCAAATAGCATACCACCGAATTAAAAAACGTGTCCTGTTTTGGTTTAGTTATTCGTTAATATTAGGTCATTTGGCTATTTACAATAGTTATAGTGGTACGTAGTAGTATTATATTATCTGTGGTTATAGTGAGTTAAAATAATTATTTACCTATTGCACAAATAATCAGAATTCTAGAATGAAAAACGCAAACAAAAGAAACAGCACAACAAGGCGGAATCAAGTTTTCTTCTTAAGTCCAATTATTTGTACGCCTTCGACCAAAAATATATATATAAATATCACGCCTGTAAATGTAAAATAATCCTCACATTTTCTAAATTTAACAATTCGATTATTTTTTCGAACATTTTATAAGCTTTACGGCAATAATCAAAAAATTATCATGTTTTGCAATATGATTAAATTTCAAAATACAAGTGGATTTTTCCCATATTGCGCATCAATTGCAATCGGGGTAAATTCGTAGGAAAAATATGGCAATACCGAGCAGCTGTCTGTCAAACGTATCGAACGCCTTGTTGGTTGTTGTCGATGCTCGGCTTCACTTCACCGTGTCTCGAAAGTTTATCGAGTATTGTTGTGTTCGCGTCGTCGTCGGCCGCTTATCATATAGTGTCACTCAAGATGAATGCAGTGCCCGGTTTAGTGATCAAATAATTAGTTATGCCACGAGCCAACAGTTAAGTGCAGTGCAGTGAATTAGTGTGTGTCGTTACGATGACCGAGAAAAACAAATCGGATAAGATGACTAATTCATCGAAACCTGTTCCTATGAAACTTTTTGCGGCCTGGGAAGTGGATAGGACGCCTTCGAACTGCATTCCCAGGTACTGTAAACTGTGTTTTGTGTGTATTCTATATAGGTTTCAGTTAGGATTTGCTAGGTTTGGCTCCCGACCAGGGAGTGTGTCGTGTACGTCTTTATTGTTATATATCTGTGTGCATGTCGTGCAGGCGATATCGCTGGCCCGCGTCGCGGCTACTGGGCTGCAAATTGTTGTTGTATAGCACCGGCTTATCGGCTCAACGCCTACAGTCCAAATATTATACGTAAAACGTAATAATACGCTTATCGAGCTATTTTCGACCTGGGCCTTTGTTTACGTTGCGTTTTGTTCGTGAATGAAGTATCTACCTAGGTTTATCAATAATATTATCATCGAATTTGATGCCTTATGCATTTTGCTTTATGATTTGCACATTTATCAGTTCAATTCATAATAATGATACACATACATAGAATAAATCGTGTCTGTGGAGTTGAAAAAAATAATGTCAGTTCTAGTAGGTTTCATTGTTACAGTTAGAGTGCATAATAAACATTCTTATCAGTCAAAACTTAAAATAATCAACTAAACAACTTTATCCAACATAGATTAGATAGGATTCCCCAACTCACTGGTTATAAACTGGAGGAGTGAAAAATTGACCTATAAATATGAGTAAGATATGACAATGTATTAAGGTATCAGTTTCCCCAATACTAAAACTTGGACCTTCTTTAGTCATAAATGAATAGGCATAATTAATGCAAGCTTATACCATTATGGCATTTATGGCAATTGATAGTATGTATATTTATAGAAAAACAATATTGAAATTCTTATCTCATATTAAAGTAGAGTTCATAATTAACAACATATTTATTCAAGTCCTTAATTACATTTCCGTATCTGGCAACCATTGTTTAAACAAATAATAATAATAATTCTATTGCAATTATTTATTCTGAGTCTATAATTTATTATATTATGGTGCAAGCTATATGCAAATATAGCTTTTGTTTGATATAACCAACGTCATTTACAGCTTGTTAAAGTAAATAGGTAACTTGCATTTACAATAATATTATCTAATGAACACAGCATACATCACGCCAATATCTCTTGCAGGGTAGGCAGAGCTTAAACAGTGGTAAAACGGACATTTATACCACATCTGACAAACATTCAAGGATGATTCAGAAAATTATGTATCACCATAGTAACAGCCCAGGTTGTCAGCTCATCGCATAAAATTGTAATACACATGTAACCCTTGAGTCCCTGAGTCGCCTCTTACGACACGGGAAAGAAATGGTGTGTGTGAGTGAGTGATGCTATTCTAAGCTGGCATCATACTGCAAATAAAAATTATGAAAATTCCTAACCCCACTAATATGCAAATTACATCATACAAGCTACACATTTCAATCAATGTTAAATTTTTGTACAGTTATTCATAATAAACTACATCTACAATTTTATCTATCTGGGGCATAATTTTAAACACACTTTTTGTTGTAAAATTTCAATAGCAGTTGACTGATTGTCAGATGTGGCCTAAATGTCCGTTTCTACGGCCGTTTATGCTCTGACTACCCCGTAAGGGTTATAGACATGATATATGTATGTATTTTACTGGCATAAAAGTTATTGTGTACATTGTACCAATAAGCTGCTTAATTAATGATTCATTTTGTAATGCTACAAAAACACTTTTTGTTCTCAATGCAAAATTACTTCATTAGTAATGAAATGAACCGACAAAATTGGCGACAAAGCAAGGAAACTCATGGAGCATAGAAGAGAACTTTTAGAACAGAGAAAAAGCAATAGGAAAGAAATAGCACAAATTAGTAAAGATATCAGTAGAAGTATTAGACAGCACAGGAGGAAAATAGAGACATCAAAACTGAAATACCATATTGAGAAAGCTGGAGCTGTAAGAAAAGCGCGGAAAGAATTACAAGAATATACAACATGGATACCAAACTTGAAAAACACAAAAGGAAAAGTAAAAACAAAAAGAGCTACAATCATGAACATTGCTACAGAATTCTACTCAAAATTATATGATGACACAGATACAATAAAGGAAACTAATTCAGGCACAAACACACAGTTTAACGAAGAAATAATACCATCTATTCTAGAACGAGAAGTGGAATACGCCATAGAAACCCTTAAAAACGGAAAAGCTCCCGGAGAGGACAAAATCACCAATGAATTACTGAAAGCAACCAAAGGAAAAATTGTCGGGCCTCTAACATCTATCTTCAACCAGATTGTACAGGAAGAAAAAGTGCCTGAGCAATGGAAAAAATCCTCGATAATACTATTACACAAAAAAGGGGACAAAAACCAAATAAACAACTACAGGCCAATAAGCCTGATGTCCAGTCTATACAAGATATTTTCAAAAATAATCCTGTCAAGATTAACTAAAACATTAGATGAAAATCAACCAAGGGAACAAGGGGGATTTCGTTCAAATTTCTGCACAATAGACCACATTTTTGTAGTTAAACAAATACTAGAAAAGTTTAATGAATACAAACTGGTATACTACATCTCCTTTGTGGATTATAACAAAGCATTTGACTCACTTAAACACAACGAAATCTGGAAAGCACTTTCTGAACAAGGGGTTGCAGGAAAATACATCAGAATACTGAAAGATATATATGTTACAGTAAAAACCCGTTTTTAGTTAAAACGCGTTTTCACGAGTTAAAACTAGTTTTAACTGAATAGCTTTGTCAAAACTAGAATTAACTGTGGTTCAAAAAATAAATTCAGTTAAAACTAGTTTTAACTAGTCAAAACGCGTTTTAACGAAACCAATCAGTTAAAACTGATTCCACAAACTTCTGATTCCAAAAATACTTTTGTTAAATGTGTAAGACATGATTCAAACTTTAAGTAAAATTGCCAATTTAGTTGTTTCATCTTCCTAAGAAGAAATGTTTTTTTTTTATAATTTTTATATTCATAGTAACTCACTAAGTAGAATACTAGTTTTTGTCGTGTATGAAGATTTTAAAAATACTTTTGTTAAATGTGTAAGACTTCATTTAAACTTTAAGTAAAATTGCCAATTTAGTTATTTGATCTTCCTAAGGAGAAATGTATTTTTTTATAATTTTTATATTGATAATAAATATGAATGTTACTGAATTATTGAAATGTTACAATTCACAAATATTCTCAATCAATATTGTAATAATAAATATATTTTAATGTTTCATTTTTAGTCAAGGCAAACAAAATTTTCTACTTAAAACTAGTTTTGTCTATCATTCAAAGTTAAAACTAGTTTTACCTAAAACTAAACCGTATAAATCAGTAAATTCTAGTTTTTACTAGGAGATTCTTGTTTTTACAAAGGCAGTTAGTAAAAACTAGTTTTAACTCGTGAAAACGCGTTTTAACTAAAAACGGGTTTTTACTGTAACATATACAAGGGCAGTACAGCAAAAATAAAATTAGAAAGTGCAGGACCAGAATTTGGAGTAAGGAAGGGCGTAAGACAAGGAGACCCCTTATCTCCGAAGCTGTTCTCTGCAGTTCTGGAAAACATATTCAGGAAACTCGAATGGGATGAAATGGGAATTAAAATAGATGGAAATATGCTGACACACTTAAGATTCGCAGACGACCTTGTAATCTTCTCGGATACCCCAACACTACTGGAAAGTATGCTACAACAACTAGCAGTTGAAAGCTCCTTAGTAGGATTGACCATGAACACAGAAAAGACCAAAGTAATGACAAACAGTACCAAAGTTCCGATAAAAATCAATGGTAACTCAATAGAATATGTAGATGAATATATATACCTCGGCCAAGTCATCGCACCACTGGATACAACAGCAAAAGAAATAGATAGGAGGACAACAGGTGGATGGAGATCTTACTGGTCACTGAAAAATATATTTAAAAATAAAGATATCCCCATGGAATGCAAAACAAAAGTATTCAACACCTGCATCTTGCCTTGCATCACCTACGGCTGCCAGTCTTGGGCCCTCAACCAAAAATCTCTTAACTCACTTAAGGTGTGTCAACAGAACATGGAGAGAAGTATTCTAGGTGTAAAAAGATCAGACAAAAAGAAGCTCAGCTACATACGGAGCCACACTAAAGTGAAGGACATTTCAGTCTGCATCAGAAAACTTAAGTGGAAATGGGCAGGACACATGGCAAGAGACAAAACTGGAAAGTGGACAAGGGATGTAATACAGTGGTACCCAAGAAATGGAAAAAGAGGAAGAGGACGACCATATATAAGATGGGATGATGACTTAAAGAAAGTAGCAGGTTCGCAGTGGATGAGGAAAGCACAAGATAGAAAGACATGGAAGGAAATGGAGGAGGCCTATGCCGGTCAGGCAGACTGAATGAACCAAATTTTAAGCACATTCACAAAAGCATGATGATGAGACTTTTGATAGTGAAAAACTTAATTTAATCTGATAAAAAAAAAAAAAAAAAAAAAAAAAAAAAAAAAACATTTATTTATTGTTGTAATTAATATAATGTAAAGGAATTATAATTATAAATTGCATGCAAAGATTGTAAAAACCATTCAGTAATAAAAGGCTATTGAAATTGAAATTGAAATGAAATGAACCATATTATTATTAACTAAATGAACAATTGAAACATACATGTTTATTTTTAACTTTATGACGACTGTGGGTTTTACAAAACAATATAACATAATGGCTTGTTTTACTTTATAGCCATACTTAACATGATTGAAAGTGATGATGCAGCTTCGAATCTTGCTTGTGGCATATGAATTTCACCATTCTCAATTCATTATTTCTGCTTACATGTTGTAAAAAGATCTTAAAATTTAATTGGACACAAACATGCATCCTGCTAGGGTATCGCAAATTGGATATAAACTTAAATAAACTAGCTATCTTATTTTTTTTTTTTTTTCGTTGTATTTTAATTTACGATCAGTGCTGAGACTATAAGTAAATCTTTTGAGAGATTTTCGCCAGTTTGAGTGTGTCCTCCAATGAGGACATCTACCCATTTCGGTTTAGCTTCATGCTGTGTTTTGGTACATTTTTTCAGATGATGTCCTTTCTTTTTAATCGCTTCTTGTAGCTACGTTTTGTTAACTGTGTTGCCAGCTCATTGGGATGATTCTCCAACCGCTTTCGATACTTTTCTCCACAATTTGAAATTTCCTGTTTCACTGTGTTCATGTGGAGATTTTCATGTATTTCATTATTAGTAATGAACCATGGTACGTTGCTTATAGCTCTGAGAATAGAATTTTGCATTCTTTGCATAATACTTATGTTGGTGTTACAGGCACTACCCCATAGCTGAATGCCGTACATCCAGACGGGCTTCAGGATTGTTTTATAGATAAGAAGTTTGTTGTCAGTCGACAATTTGCTGTTCCGGCTCACTAACCAATACAAATTTCTGTATTTCATGTTCAGTTCGTCTCTTTTCTTCTTTATATGAGGCCTCCAAGTCAATCGACGGTCCAGGTGTAAACCGAGGTATCTGACGCAATCTTGATGAGGGAGTGTTGTGTTTTCCAACTGTACTGGTGGACAATCGCCTTTCTTTAGCGTGAAAGTGACTTGAACTGATTTTGAAGCACTGGCTCTAATTTTCCACTTCTTCAACCATTCTGTTACTGCATCAAGTCCTTCCTGTAATGCCGTGGAGGCTATGGTCGGGTCTTTACTGCTAGCGAGTAGGGCAGTATCGTCAGCGAATGTTGCAGTGATCACACCATCTACTTGTGGTAAGTCAGATGTGTATATTGTGTACAACACAGGGCCTAGTACCGACCCCTGCGGGACTCCAGCTTTAATTTCGAAGAAGCTTGAGGTTGCGTCAGATTCCTTGACTTGAAAAATTCGGTCTGTCAGGTATGAGTGTATAACTGTGAAGTAGCTGTGCGGTAAGCTAGATTTAATCTTACAAAGTAGGCCTCTGTGCCAGACGCGATCAAATGCTTGTTGTATATCCAGAAAAGCCGAGGCGCAGTATTCTTTATTTTCGAGTGTTTGTCTGATTTTATCACAAACCCTGTGGACCTGTTCAACTGTTGAGTGTTGCTGTCTGAAACCGAATTGATGCTGTGGTATTATTTTGTTAATTTGCAGAATTGGTGTGATCCTGAACAGGAGTAGTTTTTCAAATATCTTTGATAAGATCGGTAGCAGGCTGATAGGTCGGTAAGATTTGATATCGTTGACTGGTTTGCCCGGCTTGTAGACCATCAGAATTTGCGACACTTTCCATAATCGTGGGAAATACTGGACTCTTAATATGCCATTGAATAGCATGGTAAGAAAGACTGTAGCTTTTCTTGGAAGTTCTTTTAAGATCTCTTTGGTGACGAGATCAAAACCTAGTGCTTTTTTGTCTTTAAGGTTTGTTATGGTCTTCCACACTTCTCTTACTGATACTGGTTTAGGAGGAGGTGACAATTGAAAATCTTGGTTTAAAATTTCATCTATACTCATATGACTAGCTGTGCCGGTTTCATTTGGTGTGAATACTTTAGATAAATGTTCAGCGAAACAATTGGCCTTTTCTTGAGGTGTTCTCGCCCAACCTGCATTAGTTCTTATAGGTGGTTTGGCTTCTTGTGGTCTATTAAAATTGTTTGTAAATTTCCATAAAGAGTAGTTAGTGGAAGCAGTGGCAGTTAAGGATTCTAGTTTTGTTTCCAGTGTATCATTGTGCCATGTTTGCAACATTTCCTTAAGTTCAGCGGCAGATTGATTGAATGCTACTCTGTCTGCAGTTAACCTACTAGAGTGCCAAACGCGGCGTAATCTTCGCTTTTCCAAAAGAGCCTTTTTTATTTCTAAGGGCTTGTCAGTATGCCCCTTTTTGCTGTTAATTGTCGGTGTGCTGATCCAGCACGCTACTTGTATTAGCGATGTTATGTATTTAGTAGCTTCTTCAATATCTTCAGGCGTTTTTAATGCAATTTTAAGTACTATATTTTCTTCAATATAATTTCTGAATGATTCCCAATCTGTTCTTCTATTGTATAATGATTCTGGAAGCTCATATTCAATCAACATTGTACTAATTGTGAGGAGTACTGGAGTGTGATCTGAGGAACTGTCATGACAAGGTTCTGGTTTAAAATAGTGTCTCGATAATCCTTTAGCGACAAAAAAATCTATGAGATCAGGTCGCTTATTAGCATCTGTTGGCCAGTACGTTGGTTGCCCTGTAGATATCACGAACAAGTTTTGTTGGTCTATAGCTTGTTTAAGTTGTCGTCCTTTGGTAGTGATGAGCCGGGAACCCCAATGTGTATGTTTTGAGTTCCAGTCTCCTCCGATCACGTATCTAGAACCTAGTGTTCCAAAGAAGTCTGTAAACATTTGTTCCGTTAATTTGTGTCTTGGTGGACAGTAGACCGCGCAAACATTAAGCGGCTCCGTTTGATCTTCCACAGTAACAGTCGTTGCTTGTATTGCATCAGATTTATATTCTGACCATAGGTGATGTTTGATACTCTTTTTTATTACAACTGCAGTGCCACCGTGACCAGTGCCATCTGGATGATGAGTTGTGTAACATTGGAAGTCATTAATCTTAACTGACGTTGATGCTGTGCAGTGGGCTTCTGATACTAGTAAAATGTCAAGCTTATGTTCTGCGAGGAGTATTGTTACTTCATGCGTGTTGGGAGCAAGACCATTGACGTTCCAGGTTGCAATCCTGAGATTAGTCATTTTGAAAGTTTATCGACGAGTTTGGCTACTAGACTCATCAGAGTACACATTTGTTGTAAGATAAGGTCAAATTTCTCAGATTGTTTCATTAGCATATGTTCAAGTGCTGATACCGTAAATTGCTTTTGATTGGTCTGTTGTGGGTGAGGTTGTGGGAGGTTTTCTTTGTCTGTGTTCTCTTGAGTGGGTTTGAGGAGTTGGGCAAAAGTTACATCTTCGGATCGGGTTCGCGTCTTTGGCATAACTAGGTTTAAGTTAAGAGGGTTAGGTTTATCGTGTGTTTTGATTGCTGCAGCGAATGTTTTGCTTTTTCTGGCAAGAATTTCTTGGTATACCTCGCATCCTTTGTAATTAGCTGGATGTGGTCCTTCACAAAGCGCACATATGGCAGGGGTTTTTCGATCTGTTTTGAGGCAGTCCGATGTTTTGTGTGGCCCAGCGCATTTGACACAACGATACGGTCTCATGCAGTAGTTTTTCGAGTGCCCATATTGCTGGCACCGTTGGCATTGGACAATCGAAGTTTTCTTTCTTGGATCTTCTATCACTATGGATTGGTGATATATATATTTAAGCTCTTTTGCAGCTTTATTGTTAGGGCCAGGAAGTAAGTTGACGAAGAATGTCGAAGTAGGTTTCTTTTCAGGACCATATTTTGCATTAATAATTTCTCCTTTGATAGTGTTCCCAGTTGCTTCTACTTCTTCTTTGATAGCACTCAAAGGTGTTGATGGATGGAGGTTTCTAATGACAATGCGAAAACATCGCTCCTCTTTTCTATTGAACGTGTGGCCAATCAAGCCTTCTGCTCGAATCAGAGAAATAAGATTTTTGTAAACTTCAAGGTCTGCGCTACTGATTCTCAGTTGGTTTTTATTTACGATTTTATATGTGAATAGGGTTTTTTCAGCTACAGTTTCTAGCAGTTCAGTAAGCTTATTAACATCATCTACTCCATATAGCACGATAGGCGGGGGTCTACTTGGTTTTTTAGTTTGATGTTTGGTATTACTAGGCTCATCGGGATCAACATCCAGGGTATTGAACCTGTTTGTGGTTTTAACAGGTGAAGGGCTATCAGTTTGTTTCCTTTTTTTGGTATGTCTTTTAGGTACCCTCTGCCATAGAGGCGGGTTGGTGCTGTCACCTACTTCATCATCTGTATCTTTATTCTCAGGTTTTTTTTTTCTTGTTGTTTGTTTGTTTCATTTTGAGCTTCTTGATGTCCCGTTGTGAACATACTTTTATGGAAAAGTTGTTGAACTAGTGTTTTGTTCCCAGTTCCGGGGTTGGGTTGGTTTACCCCATTTTGGGGCGTTTGGCTCATTGCTGGCAACACTGTTATGTCAAAAAATTATTGGCAGCTAACATAGTGGGGTAGAAAAATAATAAAAGAATATGAGGGTAGTCTTAAATTTTCGGCCGCTATCGACCGAAGAAGGAGCAGTTTTTGCACTGTTTCTTGTTGATTTGCACTGAGATAACACTATATGTGGTGCACTGTGATGTTATTGGCACGAAAACACTTCAGCACTATCAAATAAAACAGTATTTGCACGATTTGCGAGTAAAATTTAAGAGCACGAAGTGACGCGGTAAACAACTTTGACAGTTCGCTTTTTACCTAGCTAGCTTATTAAAATTTATATTTTACATATTATTACCGTTTTGCATAATTTTTTTGTACTCTCAGATTTACCTCGATTAGAGTCGTAATCACTATTACTATCCATACTAATATTATAAATGCGAAAGTGTGTTTGTTTGTTTGTTTGTTTGTTTGTTTGTCTTTCTTTCACGTTACAACAGAGCGATATCATGCAGTGTTTTTTAGGTGTGCGGTTAGGTGAGAGGCTGGAGAGTGACATAGGCTACTTTTTATCCCGGAAAAACATATTTTTCCCATCGGAAAAGCGATTAATGTTTAGCAATAGAATACACCCATACTACGAACATAGATGAGTATCATGCAGCGATGTAAAGCATTTTTTTTTTTGAGAGCAGCTAAATGAAAAGCTGGTGAGTGACATAGGTTATTTTTTATCCCGGAAAAACATATTTTTCCCTTCGGAAAACCGATTAATGTTTAGCAATAGAATACATCCATACTACATACATAAATGAGTATCATGCAGCGATGTAAAGCATTTTTTTTTTGGAAAGCAGTTAGATGAAAAGCTGGTGAGTGTCATAGGTTACTTTTTATCTCGGAAAAACATATTTTTCCCATCGGAAAACTGATTATTGTGTAGCATAGAATACATCCATACCACATAAAAAAGATGTATATACAGGATGTAAGGGACAGCCCTCCGAATACTGATATTCCCATAGTAAATGCAGTGAGCTGATTGTGATTTTGTATGGGATATAGAAAAAAAGAATTTAATCTATGGCAGGTTGTTCAGTTTCATGGTTTGAATACACCCAATCAGTATTCGAAGGGCTGTCACTTACACCCTGTATAGCACTACTATGAGAATGTCTCTTGAATATGAGTTTTGGGATATGAATGTGGCTTTAAGGGTGATGTGGGTATGTACTTGAGATACTTCTTACCACAGTAGTAAAGTTAATTTCTACAGTTAAACATGATTTGAAAGTCCATTTCTATAATAATAACCATTTTTAGCACAGTAAGTTTGCCCTGCGTATACTTGCGAAGACACATAATAAACTTAAATTTTTTAGATAATTTTTCCGGTTTAGTGACTGCGTCTCCATTAAAATTACGTTATCTTTACTTTTAACATTAAATGCCTGTTTTTCCTTACACTATAAATGTGTCATAATCTTCTTTCTAGCGTCGTAATATCTTCATTATTGAAGGTCGTAATTCCCCTGATGGGAAATATTTTTCTCATTCAGGATTCTTTTCCATCGCTGCGTATCTTTGGCGACATAGAGCGCTGAGTGTATTTAATGAGACCACCTAATTGTACTGAAACCTCTTGGTCGTTTGCCATCGACTTTTCCAGTGATCATGAGTGCAAAGTGGCAAAAGAACTCAAGGATCATTCTTGCGCCTCATTACTTGATTTTACAATAGCCTGTATTAGTGATGGTAGCGCCCAGGTACCACAAATTATATACTTTTTCAAGGAAGTGAACCATTCCAGTGTAGTGTCGTCTGTGTATCGGTGAATAGTGATTTTAGTGCCCTCCCAGTTTACACAGTTGTTCGCCTTACGATGTGTCGTTTAGAATACACAACTAATTAATAAAACTCTATGAGTACGCGGGCGAAGCCGCGGGTAACAGCTAGTATAGTATAAAATAATATCGCTTTCCGTGTCCCTTTGTATGCTTAGATCTTTGAAACTACGCAACGGACTTTGATACGGTTTTTTTTATAGATAGAATGTAAGTAAAAGGCAGATTTTTAGGTACCTTTTTTAATTTTAGGTACCTTTTACTGCGAAAAGCTTTGTTCCTTCAGGAAAACGGGTAGCAGCTGCTGAAACATAATTCATTGGCTTGTCACTGGATAATTGGCTAAGGGTCTAAACAACACGATTCCCATTGACTTCCGTTTTAAAATAGGACGCCATCATGACCTTAATTTTATTTTTCCTACCATCTCATTTGAATGCAGACAGTTCACGAGTTTTGATGTGTGTGTGTGTGTTCGTGAATTGTAGTAAAATGTAGGAAGTTTCAAATCGCAAATTCTATCTGATGTCTGTCTCCGGGAAATAACCCGAAATGTAGGCGGTTTTGGTCGAAAAATCACTATTTCTAATATCTGAAAATCTGTAAAAGTCTTTTTCTAAACTTTTTCGTTATATCGATTATTGATATTGTGCTACTACGGCTTGCATTTTGCTAAAAATCACACGTCCCTACTAGATTTTTATAAATAGCTCTAGATAGACATAATAGTAGGTACATACCGTAGCACTGATTGGCAAGTGGGTGGCAACTTGTCAGGATGTTGCTGATTTGCAACAAGTCAACAACAACTTATAAAATTTAGATAACTAGCGGCCCGCCCATCATTTTTACCCGCTGCTAACCGTTTTCCCGCAGGAATAAGACTCTTTTCCGGAATGTTCTATACCTGAAAACGTTCCTATTGAAACACTCCATCTATTTATAAAAACTGTGCCAAAATCCGTTGCATAATTTTGAAGATGTAAGCATACAACGGGACACCGGGACAAAGAGAAGCGACTTTGTTTTATACTGAATAGTGAGTAGTGATTTACACGAGGCAGCGACAAATTGTTCAATTGAGGCATAAGTAGAGTAGTTTTAGAGTAAGGGACTTTTCATAGGTCTTGAAAGGAAGTCACTGTTAGCTAAAACGGTATTGTTCAATTACGCGTGAGGGATTTGAACCAACGTACGACGCATTGCTGACATGACATTTACAAGTGTCCTGTAAGCCCTTTTGACTCAACATACCGGAAATCTTATCCATACTATTTGACGTTGTCAAACAACTAAGACACTGAATAACTTTTTTTCTAATAGCACCGTAAATCTTTAATTTGAATCTGTATATGAGCCAGATGTACTAGTGATGCTAATCAGCGAGCCATCGATCTCTTGAGAGTTGACGATAACTCGTACAAGAGTTTCGTCCTCTACGGTAAGCTACTTAGCGTGGCAATCGCAAACATTGGCATTCGGCCCGCCTTTTTTACGATTTACAATAATGAACAAAAATAAATAAATAAGGTAGGTTTGTATACCTGAAGTGATGAATGAGTGAATACAGAAGTACTAAAATCGAAAAGTAAATGTTTATTGAAAAGGTTTTGATTACCTTTAGACTCATCAGGTACGTGTTCCAGCGTTCAAATAACTCACTATGTTCGAATATATAAAATTTGAACGAGTCATGATAGAACCTTAAATTGAATTGCAATTTGAAATTCATTTCAAGACAAAAATGACGTACTAAATTCGCTAACGAACACGAAATATTCCAACTCAAAAATAAGTAAACACGAACTTTAAACACAAAACAGACAGACATAGCGCTCCTAATTGTTAAGCAGGGATTTGCAAGTCGGTAGTATAAAAAACTGCAATGAAAAAGCCGCATTTCCTGCATACCGGCTTTAGCCCAGTATGGCTCGCATTTAAAGTTTCAAAATATTAAAGTCGTTTACCTATAGGTTGTAGACCATTGCCCGAGCTCATTTAATTATTAAAAAATTAGGATACATGTTCACATACTTTCGTTTGCAGTGGTTATCCACTGTAGGTTTAAGTGGGTTTTTATACTGTGTATTATTTAATAATAATTTAATTATAGACACTTACAATTTAATTTAATCAATGAGTTACCCTACATTGAATCGAAACTTTACGCAAGCGTAAAAAATACACAGAATGTAATAAATGCTTTACAGTCACATAACGCTATCGTACTAATAATAAGCGACTTAAGAATATTTGTAAGTTATGGCCTCAAATATTGCCAGCCGTACCGGACTACTTTCTTTAACCCTATAATCGGCTTACTTTACGTGCATTATAACCAGTTTTCGCATGGTTATTACTGCCGCTTAAGCCTTGTTTACATGATTACTATAAACGTAAGCAAACCAGTCAGTGTGCTTCGTTATGAAAAATACTGACTATAGTATTTTCTGCGTCGCATGCAAAATTTATGTGTATTTATGATATTTTCCTGCGTCCACGTGTAGGATTTTTTCAACTTCCAGCTATGGGTATTAAAATAAGCACTGCGGCTTAAGATCCCTAGAGGAAGGTTCTCACCTCATCGTTTTTTTTAAACAGGAAAACTTATAGCCAATATTTTAACAATAGTACGATAGATAAACAGAACTGGGCCATCGACAAGTTTTCACCTATGGTACTTCACAATGACTTCTACCTCTATAATCAGATAGAGAATTGATCGAAGAACAAAATGCGTGTAAGTTGTCTATCTGAGGTTCCTAAGGTGTTAAATAATGATTTGTTGACTGTGCTGAAGTCTGTTACCTGGATGCGACGAACTCAATAATCTTGAGCGACTACAAAATCTGGCTGTACGATTTATATTTAACCTTCGAAAGTTTGACCATGTCTCTGAATTTCGTGCTCAGCTTAATTGGCTTCAATTCTGCCTTCGTCGCGATGTGCACATTTAGTCCACTCTCTCCATAAAACATCCTTCAGAATCGATCTTTTCCCATACAATTTAAAAGTTGTATAACTAGGAAACTAAAAAAAATCGCGGTATACATGGACTCGGATACCCCTCAGTGTTAAAATTTTGTCTTTGGACGTCAATATTCGGGCCACCCTGTACAACTTTTGCTTACAACATTTTCGGCTATAGCCCGTAGTTTAGCCTGTAAACTGCAAGTCGAAGTCGTAGCAATACAGCTAAGAGGGCAGCAATCTGCCCTTTTAGCTGTATTGCTTAGCCTTAACTGCTTTTTGGGGTAGGGTTCTCATGATAACCTATTTTTTAACGGATATAGGCAAGTTCACTCACTGTTGCCTCAAAAACTTATCTCTGCGGCAGCAAAAACAGATTTGGTATTCGTAACAATTAAGCATAAATCAAGAGAATATCCATACTAATATTATAAATGCGAAAGTGTGTTTGTTTGTTTGTTTGTTTGTTTGTTTGTCTTTCTTTCACGTTACAACAGAGCGATATCATGCAGTGTTTTTTAGGTGTGCAGTTAGGTGAGAGGCTGGAGAGTGACATAGGCTACTTTTTATCCCGGAAAAACATATTTTTCCCATCGGAAAAGCGATTAATGTTTAGCAATAGAATACACCCATACTACGAACATAGATGAGTATCATGCAGCGATGTAAAGCATTTTTTTTTTGAGAGCAGCTAAATGAAAAGCTGGTGAGTGACATAGGTTATTTTTTATCCCGGAAAAACATATTTTTCCCTTCGGAAAACCGATTAATGTTTAGCAATAGAATACATCCATACTACATACATAAATGAGTATCATGCAGCGATGTAAAGCATTTTTTTTTTGGAAAGCAGTTAGATGAAAAGCTGGTGAGTGTCATAGGTTACTTTTTATCTCGGAAAAACATATTTTTCCCATCGGAAAACTGATTATTGTGTAGCATAGAATACATCCATACCACATAAAAAAGATGTATATACAGGATGTAAGGGACAGCCCTCCGAATACTGATATTCCCATAGTAAATGCAGTGAGCTGATTGTGATTTTGTATGGGATATAGAAAAAAAGAATTTAATCTATGGCAGGTTGTTCAGTTTCATGGTTTGAATACACCCAATCAGTATTCGAAGGGCTGTCACTTACACCCTGTATAGCACTACTATGAGAATGTCTCTTGAATATGAGTTTTGGGATATGAATGTGGCTTTAAGGGTGATGTGGGTATGTACTTGAGATACTTCTTACCACAGTAGTAAAGTTAATTTCTACAGTTAAACATGATTTGAAAGTCCATTTCTATAATAATAACCATTTTTAGCACAGTAAGTTTGCCCTGCGTATACTTGCGAAGACACATAATAAACTTAAATTTTTTAGATAATTTTTCCGGTTTAGTGACTGCGTCTCCATTAAAATTACGTTATCTTTACTTTTAACATTAAATGCCTGTTTTTCCTTACACTATAAATGTGTCATAATCTTCTTTCTAGCGTCGTAATATCTTCATTATTGAAGGTCGTAATTCCCCTGATGGGAAATATTTTTCTCATTCAGGATTCTTTTCCATCGCTGCGTATCTTTGGCGACATAGAGCGCTGAGTGTATTTAATGAGACCACCTAATTGTACTGAAACCTCTTGGTCGTTTGCCATCGACTTTTCCAGTGATCATGAGTGCAAAGTGGCAAAAGAACTCAAGGATCATTCTTGCGCCTCATTACTTGATTTTACAATAGCCTGTATTAGTGATGGTAGCGCCCAGGTACCACAAATTATATACTTTTTCAAGGAAGTGAACCATTCCAGTGTAGTGTCGTCTGTGTATCGGTGAATAGTGATTTTAGTGCCCTCCCAGTTTACACAGTTGTTCGCCTTACGATGTGTCGTTTAGAATACACAACTAATTAATAAAACTCTATGAGTACGCGGGCGAAGCCGCGGGTAACAGCTAGTTGCCTATATATATAGTTTCTTTCTGTGAGTCAACACGGTGACATATCAATCATGATATCAGTGTCAAGAATCACTGTCTCCCTCCAGCAATAATTTTCTCACACAATTTGTTTGGGTACAATTTGTCATCCACCTTGAATGCGAGCAATTAAAGGTGCGGAATGTACCTTTATCACTTTGGTGCAAGTGTGAGTCAGAGCACCGGTTACGCGTACGAAATCTTTAATATTCATATTCATACAGGATGTCAAAATATTAGCTGCAAATATTTTAAAGGGTACACCAATCCATGAAACTGAACAACTTACCAAAAGGAAAATAATTGTATGGGAGGTCCAATTTCTTTTTACCCGACTACGGCAAAGCAAAAAGGAGGGTTATGATTTTGACCTGTGTTCCTCGATGAAATTTGATCAGTTTCATGATCTGGTTGACCTCTTAAAATATTTGCAGCTAAGATTTTTACATCCACATTGCCTATTTGCCCCAAATTTCAAATACCCTGTATTTCTGGGTATCTCTAAAAATACACAGACGTTGCAGTAAACAGAAAAACATACATACATACATATATCACGCCTATAATCTTTTACGGGGTAGGCAGAGCGTAAACGGCTGTAATAAACGGATAATTACGCCACGTCTGACAAACATTTGAGGGTCATTTGAAATATTGTGTATCACGATATTGACAGGTTGTCTGCCCATCGCCTAAATTTGTAATACACACCCTCAATTCCCTTATTCGCTTCTTACGACACCCACTAGAATGAAATGGAATGATGCTATTATAAGCCGGCATCATCAGAAACAGAAAAAGTTGGCAAACAAAAGAAGTTTGAGGTGAGGAAATAAAAGACGCCGATGAATGTGCACGTACCTTTATCGCGGTGCAACTGTGAGTCACTGCACCGGTTATGCAAATGCGGTGCGCTTGCAGCCGGGCGGACGCAGACGCGAAATTACTGGTTTGGTTTCGCTATACGGGGCAAATGATGAGGTTATAGCGGTGCGGAAGTCACTCATTGTTTGATAAATCTGTACTACCTTGGCTTTGGGGTCGGTTTTGGAGTAAGCGCAGTGTGGGATGGCTGTATATACCAGGTTGTAGTTGTGGATGCAGTTGGCCTAAAATCGCGGGTTGGGCTTGGTTAATGATTTCCCACAACAAGTTTTTTGTATGGGAACCCCCTTAAATATTTACTCTATTCTAATTTTTTGTATTTGTTGTTATAGCGGCAACAGAAATACATCATCTGTGAAATTTTCAACTGTCTAGGTATAACGGTTCAGGAGATACAGCCTCGTAACTTTAGGACGGACGGACGGACAGACGGACAGCCGAGCCTCAGTCATAGGGTTTCCGTTATAACCCTTTGGGTACGGAACCCTAAAAATGAATTACTCGTTAGATATTAGTTGTAAAACTAACCCGGTAACTTAACACTTGCATAATTGGCGGTTACTGGATTGGGACCGCGGTAGCCCAGATGGAAGAAGCGTCGCCCCTAGTGATGGCAAAGGTCGTAGGTTCGAATCCTGCCCGCTCTCTGAAATTTCGCATGTTTTTTAAAGATTCACAAACTATAGATTACAGAATGCCATTCCTAAATTCTTCGTCAACTCATACCTTGTCAACGGTCTCGGCTGTTCAGTAGGTAATTGAAGAAGGAAGGGAGATCGCAAGGTCGCAGAGTCTCGTGTTGGGGTGACACACGATTGATTGAGTCACTTCAGCCGATGAATATCATTAAAAGAAACCATACAGTGATCCATGTGATCCGTGTGATGCCGGCTTAGAATAGCATCACCCCATTTCTTACCCATGGGTGTAGTAAGACCCGACTAAGGGACTCGAGGGATGTGTATGGCAATTTTAGGCGATGGGCTGACTACCTGTCACTATAGTGATACACAGTTATCTGATTGACCCTCAAGCTTTTGTCAGACGTGGTGTTAATATCTGTTTTACGGCCGTTAACGCTCTGCCTACCCCGTAAGGGAAATAGGCGTGATCCAACCAACATCATTTCCTTTAAAAAGGATATTAAAAAAAAATACTCAAAACACTAAAACGGGGTTCTTACCGCGATTCTAGATTTTTTTGAATTGTCCTATATTTGTCTGGATGATGTGATGTTTGTCTGGAAGTGAAGCAAACTGAAGTGGCAGTGGGCTGGTCACATCTGTCGTAGTACCGACGGACGGTGGAGTAAGCGGGTTCACGAGTGGAGGCATCGTCTCGGCAAGCGTTTTCATTTCCTAATTTACAATAACCTGGTAAATGAAATAACATTGTTATTTGCATCTCTTTCATAATAATACATGACATATGCGCAGTATGTCACATGAATGTTGTCTATCTTCAATTAACCAGGTTATAAATGTGGGTAGGACTAATAAAATAATGTAAATGTCGAATACCAAATTTTTAAAACACTTTCCGTGTTAGGTATACGATTTATGAAAATATTGAATGTTTAAGAAAAATTAAAATGTCTATGTTTATACGTAATGCACAAATATCACGACTTTATCCCTAGCGAGGTAGGCAAAGCGTTAACGCAAAATATTTGAGGACCGTTGAGGAAATATCATGAATCACTATAGTGACCGTTTGTCGCATAAAATTGTAATTCACATGAAACCCTCGAGTCCCTTAGTCGCCTCTTACTAGTCGCCCGGGGGAATGAAATGGGGGAATTATTCTAAACCGGCATCACACGGCCATTATTTAAGCAATTGCGACTGATAAATCAAGAAAGATACGGGAACGTTACAACTTATCTTGACGACATGATTGAAATAAGATACAAGGAAATATAATTCCTGGTTATATCATACGGAAACCAATATCTTATATCGTGATCGATCGTTTTCCTTACTTACTTACGCATGATTTGTCATAATATTCCGTATGAATGAATACGTTGTCTGCGGTTTTTAACCACAGAGAAATTGTTACGGTACAGATAACATAATATTTCCTTTTAATAAATGTTCCTTCCAAAGGATTTTCGTCTATTGATCACCGAAAGGCGAAAATATATTTGGTTCGGAATTTAAGAAGACTTTTACCCGGAAAATCTCACGCTGATATTTGACGGCTGATGTGGCGCAGTAGTAATGCGACTGCCTCCGACGCAACGAATCCGGGTTCTGGGGCACTTTCAGAGTTGGTATAATCACTTTAGGAGTTTGTTACCAGCCTGGTTAGGACATTGCATTCTGAACTACCCAATTGTCCCTAAGAAAGAGCGCTTCGGAGGGCACGTTAAGCCGTTGCGGTTGCTGTCTATGATTACTAAGACGACGGTCGATACACAACCATTTCAGAGGCCTACTAGTAGTTGTAGGCGGTTAAAAAACTTGACACCAGATTTCATCGGTTCTTTCGTCGACTCGTTGTCCCACACGGAAAGAAGAAATACGAAACAAATTTTTAGTGATATGAGCCAAGAAATATGACACGTTGCATTGTTACTCGTAGTAAGGACGTGAGTAGAATACAAAATAAAATTAAACAAGCATAATAAAAACATAAAAAAACGCTACTGCTTTCTGAGATAAAGCCTATGACACTCGGGATAATGTAAAGATTCTTCCTATACAGTTCCCATTCGAATCTGTTCAGTGATTAACGAGTTGCAATACTTTAAAGAATCGCACGTATATACATACATAAACTCTTAAAACATTACATTCCTTTTTTAGGTTGGGCAGTTGCTTAAAAAACAATGGCTGCTAACTGCTGTTGTAATATCAAAACTCCGAACACAATGCAGTTATGTTGTTGTCAGTTTTATACACATGCCCACTTGATTCATTAGGTCCAGAATACATATATACATCACGCCTATATCCCAGAGCGTAAACAGCCGTAAAAAACTGACTCGTTTGTCAAACTGTTGAGGGTCATTCAGAAAATTGTGTAACACCATTAGTGACAGATACTCAGGCCATCGCCAAAAATTACAATACACATGTTACGCTCGAGTCCCTTAGTCGCCTCTTGCGACACCCACGAGGAAAAAATGGGTTGATGCTATTCTAAGCCACCATCACACAGCAATGACATGAAGTATTATATACTGGTATGAAGGAATGTGGCGATTTAGACCAGCGGATCGGAATCCGCTCACGTTGCCAATTTGCAACTGACAACTATGCCAGCCATCTGCAGATTTTGACAGGAAAATCTAAGAAAGTAAAATTAACCGACCGGAGATACATACGAACACATACGCCGTTATCCCTTGCGGGGTAGACAGAGCCATCGCCACGTTACAGGCGACTGTAGGACTCGACGGTTTCATGTGTATTATAATAAATTACACAATCTTCTGAATGACCCTTAAATGTTTGTCAGACTTGGCATGATTGTTCGTTTTTACGGCCGTTTAAGCTCTGCCAACCCCGTAAAGGATATAGGCGTGATATATCATATATGTGAAGTGCCAAGTAGATAGATACCTACTTAATAAACTAGGCCATCTCGGGGCAACTCATAAAGTTACGCAAACAATCCCTTGTCCTTTTTCCGACATGTGGAACCGAGTTGATGAACGACCCGATTAATCCTAGTGTTATAAAATAAAAGCTTGAAATTATATTCCCACGACACAACCATTAACCTAAGACGATTAAATGTATCTGAAATGAGAATGGTTAGAA
The DNA here is from genome assembly GCA_027580185.1 of Tuta absoluta. Taxonomy (NCBI): domain Eukaryota; kingdom Metazoa; phylum Arthropoda; class Insecta; order Lepidoptera; family Gelechiidae; genus Tuta; species Tuta absoluta. Next base: position 4,104,332 of record JAQAHW010000029.1, on the reverse strand, counting down.
GTGTGACAAGAATAGATATAATAAGGAATGAGTATATTAGAGGAAGTAAGAAAGTAGCGCTAGTCATTGAAAAGATGAGAAGTAGTCGTTTATCGTGGTATGGGCATGTTATGAGGAGGGATGAAAGACATGTGACAAAAAGTACTGAATATGTGTGGATGCATGCAGAAGGAGAGGAAGGCTTAAAAAAGTTTGGATGGTCTGTATAAAAGATGATATGAAGCAAGACGGTGTAAACGAGCATTTGACAGCTGATAGAGACGAATGGAGGAAAAAAAAATGTTACGCTGACCCCAAGTAAATTGGGATAAGGGCAGGCAGATGATGACGACCCTCTACCTAAAGGCCACTAAACCCTACATTGGTGAGACCCCTGATCCGTCTAGAACACGGACTAGGCAATTTCGAAACCTTTGTTTCTAGATGGACCCTTTGAATACATTTACAAGGATTCATTAATTCAGTAACATTCTGGAAGGCAGAACACGTCGCCCTTAATTAGGCGTAAGCCTTTAAATGTATGGTATTTGCTTCTTCTTGTATGGGTCACTACAATACAATGAAAAAGAGGCAGTTGGTTTGGCTTCTTTTGCGTTTATAATGGCCCCCGTAATAGTTTTTCGCATTAATTTGCAACGAGCGGCCTGCCTTGTCGTTTCACCCGCTGCTAGCGGTTTTCCCGCGCGAATAATACATTTTAATATAGCCTATGTTAATTAGAGACAATGTAGGATTCTAGTGGTAAAATATTTTTATAAATCGGTCCAGTAGTTTCTGACCCTATTCAATTCAAACAAATCGAGTCATTCCTCTTTATAATATTAGTGTAGATGTAGATACAGCGACCCGTTACAGTTTTATCATAAATAATTATGTACAGTCGCTCATATAACATAAGGTAACAGGCATTATAAGTGGTATTAAACGAACACTACGGGTGTGCCTTGTGTGAAAGAGGCTAACTATTTTACGCCTTGGCACAGCAGGTCTGTGGAGTAATGGTCTAACTGCTCGGTCGTAACCTCAAGCAAAGCCACAATCGAGGTTCGATCCTCGGGTTGGGATAGCGTTTATTTTTCTTTTTTGTGTATTATTTTGAAACATTTTTTGTTGTATTATGTTTTTGTCGGTAGCTGGTGACTCCAGGGATATAAAAATAAGGCGTAAGTATATTTAAACTACAATGAGAAAGCTTTATATGGTTTATTTTAAAACATGAGGTGTTAACTAAGTAATTATAGTATGGTAAGTGTAAACACGGAGCAATATTACAGAAAAAAATAATTTGTATGAAAGTAGCGACATCTGGTGATCAGTAGTAATAACACGATGTTCTCTCTGGTCATCGCCAATCTTCTGAGGGGGAGTTATACCTCAGCTGATGGTATAGATGCATTGTATAGATGTTTCTAACGTATTAACGGGCAGTATAGTTAGACCTAACTATACCTAAAAATATCGCCTAAAAATTAAAAATATGTAATACTTGTTTTTTATATTTATAGCTAGGCAGGTTTTTATACTTATTTATTGGTAATCTTATTTAATCATTACGATATCATATTTTAAAACATTATACATATACAAATTAAAGTAGAAGAAATAAAAGTGAACAATAAATTGAAAGTATTTATTTATTTACAACGATTGTTTACAGCCTCATATAGGTGCTATGCTTAGTAACAATATAGGTAGGTTCTATCTAATTATGAGACAGGTTTAAAACAACGATTTAAAAAACTTAGTTTACAACTGCTTCCTTTGTTTAGCTAGCACACAGTGAATAAACATGTATAGTTAAATACAATAACATCACTTTGGCGCTTATTTAAGAATGAGTTGCACAGCTATAATAATTTTGTCACAAATCTTAGGGTAAAGAAATGTTCCAGAAGGAACCTTACGACCAACCAAAATGAAACTACCAATGTATAAAAACTTATTCATTCGTATAATAATGCACGCTCAAATACAAATAAAAGCTCATTACTTTGTAAGTATAAACAGAGTATCTCGTGTATTTTTGGTGCATCAAATTATATTTGAGCGTTTGTCTTGGCTTAACTCCGGTTATTTGTAGGGTTCCCTCTGATATTTTTAATACATTTAGGTTAAACAAACTTAATGATGTGGTCTGTAAAATTACAAAAATACTCCCGGGCAAATCGAATTATGTCCTGAAGATGTCTATTAGACAAGGCGTTTTTTTTGCCGCTTTGTATGTTTTGAATCCTTTTGCATGCAAATCTTAGCACGGTTTGTACAGATATACCATGTGCAATTGCTGTTTCCTTTGTTGATGCAAATAGATTCGCAGTGTGCTTTGCAATAACATCCCGATGGCGTGCAGACTGAGGAGCGAACATCTTGGGGGCAAAACCAGGCTTAATACGTTGAACATCTCCAGTGTCACCATGACGCTGAATTCACAATCGGTACGGCTTTTCTCTGCAAATAAATAAATCCTAAATTAGAAGAATGATCCTACAAAGTTATCTTCCTACCATTTAACATTTATTGAAACCTAATATTAAAATACATTGTAGGTTACTATTAAAATCAGGATAACACATATATTACAATGATGAGAACACAATATTTTACTTACCGAAATATTTAATTTACGAGCGATTGCACTCACTGACATTTGCTGTTCATGTAACACCACAATTTCAGCCTTCATAAAAACTGATAAATTATGCATTACATATAATAAAAATTGTTAAAGTTCTGTTAGAATTTAAAAAACACTGTTGTCGCTTCCAAAGAAGACGATCAATAGTAAAGAAGCGAATTCATTCAAGCTGAACTGGTTATTTATAAGTAATTTTTATTGCCTACCTGCAATTTTATAAGACTCGCGGTATATTCAACATTTTCTGATCCGAATATCTATGACGCGCCATGTTATTGATAAGCTTGTAGCAACCAGTTAAAAATTTGAACGTTCTACGTAACAAGCATCTGGTCTAGGGGCTTCGCTGTCGGATACAACGCAGTATAGCCATGGTTCGTATCTCGGCCTGCGCTAGAGTGGTAACTGTCATATTTTTATGTTAAAATTTTAGTTCCTAAGTGAATGATTGCGAGTTCGATAATACTTCGTATTTGGCTTGCGAAAAAGTTTCAAGCAAGTAATTTAAACAGGTTTAAGTGACGTATGCAACGCTAGTAGATTCCGGCTAACTAGCTCAGTGCTGCTACCAAGTTTAAATATTGGCAAAGAGTTTGATGTGGTGGTATGTGGTTGTAATTTTATAGTTAGTGTCGCTGGTGGTGCCATCTTAGTGTTGAATAGAGAATAAATTCCTTTGATACTTCGCATATGCATGCCTGTTACCTTAAGTGGTATAAGAGACTGTACAGATCATTGTTCTGTTTCTTCGCATTAAATTATACCACTTTTTCTGAAGCAGATAAGATAAGACTACTTTATTTGCACATAGTTATAAGGAAAAGTTAACATAAATTAATTTAAAAATAGCACTAATAAGCGTACAATCAGGCGACCTTATTGCTAGTAAGAAATCTCTTCCAGGCTGTCGGGTAACAAAAGTATAAAGTTCTGACTTACGAAAGTCACACTTCATTATGTTGTCAAATGGGCACGTGCAAATGTAATCAATAGTACATTCAAAAATTTAAAAACATGGCTTCTTTTACTAATAAAGAAAGCCTATAAGATTCAGGATAATGTCAGGATTCTTCAGATACAATTCCCATTCGAATCTGCTCAGTGGTTAACGAGTTGCAGCACTTTGAGGAATCGCACATATATACATACATATACATAAACTTATAAACTTTACACTCCTTTTTTTGATAGGGCAGTCGTGTAAAAAAGCTTGGCCCATGCTAAGACTCGTTGATCCCGTGTATCCAATTTAGAGGGATTTTCCCTTCCACTACACATTCGCAAAAAGACTCACGTACGACTAATAAAGGGATTTGCTGTTTCCCTTGATCCCTACACCCTTTGCGTGTCTGATTGGCTTAATTAAATCAACCTGGGTGTATCCGAACTTACGAAAAACTATTTACGTGAGTTATTTTGTCTTATTCACTTTCGCGAATTGAAAGTTTTATGTGCCTTGCGGGGTACGCAGAGCGTTAACCACCGTATAAATACGGTCGCTATAGCCACGTCTGTCAATTATTTAAGGGTCGATTCAGAAAAATCACGTATCACATTAGTGACAGGTTGTCAGCCTGTCACCGAAAATTGTTATACTCATGAAACACCCGCGGTAAAGAAATAGGGTAATACTATTCTAAGCCGACATCACACGGCCATAATTATATGTTATTACGACTGAAAATTCAAGAAAGATGCTGGCTGACGTTACTACTTATCTTGACGACATAATTGAAATAAGAGACACGGAAATATGACTTCTGGTTATATCAAACGAATACTAGTATTTAATACCATGAGCTATCGTATATTCCTAACTTACTACATACATAAATATATCACGCCTAAATCCCTTGCGGGGTAGGCAGACCGTAAACGACCGTAAAAACAAGAGAGACCGAAAATGGACTAATTAGGGATTTTTAGAACACGAGCATCCAATTACGCCACGTCTGACCAAACATTTCTACAATTTACATTGAAATCATTGCTATATTTTCTTTATTTATTTATTTACAGTTTATTGCACACAAAAACATTACAGAAAAGACACAAAATATAAAGAAATACGACACAACAGGTACAGCTTATTTCCAAGTAGAAATTTCTTTCAGCTGACCCTCGGAAGTGATTTACTTTGAAATAATTTTCAAATAATTTTCTTTTAAAGTTTACTTGAAGCAGTAACTGCCATATTGATTTCATTTCAATGCTGTTTATGTTTACCGAAGGAGGTCAAGCCAGTCCCTTACAAGGTGCGTCGGTTGGCCTCATTTTAAGTTACTTTCGATAAAGTGGCTTCAATGATGTGCCACTGACTTGCCTATGTGTATTTTGAGTCTTACAAACGGAAGTAGGTTTTGTGCGAATAGTAAGTAAAGTAAAGTAGAAAAGTATAGAATTTCATTAGCTCGTTCAGTACACCTTTTGGAATAATTTCACTTTTTTTGAGTTGGACTTAGAGATAGTGGTGCTGACTTCCGCGCTGGTTCTTTCCTGGTGCAAAGGTTGGCCATAGCCATTCAACGAGGGAATGCGGAGAGCGTTATGGGTACCTTTGCGCCTGGATCGCCTAGAGGCGAGCTTTTTGATTAGCTTAACGGTAGGATTGAAATTTTTATTTATAATTTTATCTAGTATATATTTGACATTGTAAAAACATCGCCATCTTTAAAGTTTGCTTGTAGCAGTTACTTCAATATTGATTTCATTGTTTGCCGAAGGAGATCAAGCCAGTCCCTTTCAAGGTGCGTCGGTTGGCCTCAAACTATCTTCAATGATGTGCCAATGAGTTGCCTATGTGTATTTTAAACCTTCGTACTTACGGAAGACGCGCGGATATCCTGTAAAGATAATCTCGTGTTGCGTAAAACTTTAATTAGCAGTTACATACACTGTAATGTATTTTCTCTCTCTTTTCTGGTAGTAGTCTAAGTCGTAAATATTTTTTTTTGTTTATATCTTCTTACTAAGCCTACATCGTCCTACTGCTGGGCAAAGGCCTCCCTCTTCTCTTACCACCCTGTTCTACTCTGGGCCTCTAAACGCTAGTCCTTGCTAAAGGCATCTAGCTCATTGTAGTTTTTTGTTTGCATAAGTACCTTTAAAAATTTCTACGGATTATATGATAATTCAAAGATACAGGAGTCCTCAAGGAGCGGCCCTCAAGTACCAATGTACATTAACATTAACAGCCACATCAGTCCAGTGCTGGACATGGCCCTCCCCCTATTGGAGGGTATTGCGATACTCACCACGTTTGGCGAACGGAATGACGAGCGCAGTGCAAGATATTGCTTTCACGGTGACCGCTACTGCCCATTCCTTGGATGATTTTATCACTCAGTGGCTTACGACACCCACGGCTTGTACTGGGGTGATGCTATTCTAAGTTGGCATCACACAAGTCAAGTATATAGCATAAACGTTTGTAATTTGGTCCTATTTTAAGTTACCTGTTAATTGGTACCTGTCCATGTCAGAACTGCATGAAATATAACCAAGTAGTTTATCTCTGAACGTAATTCGTCTGTTGCTTTTCCGTAATGGCAGATGTGATTTAATAACAATTCTGTTTTTCTTGTGTATTTGAGTGTCTGGTGAATAAATCTGATAGTATTTTAGGTAATAAACAATTTTTAAATTGAACATTATATCTAGGAAATTGTAATTAAGGCATATATCTGTCATTGTGTCACTCTTCCTCAGCATAATGCCACATACCTTACTATTTTACGACTTTTAACCTACAAAACTGACCTTACTTAGATGGGAAAATACGACTCTATAAAAGACTTTTGGCGCCAGTGCCTCTGTCACCACTAAAAAATAGTAATCTTTGAAAACTTGCAAAATTTTTATATCTAACACGGGAAGTGTTTTAAAATTTGGTATTCAATATATCTTTGAACGAGGGTGTACTGTGCCACGGTCACGGTGAAGTTTCAGTCATTGCGTGTAAATGCTCGAAGTTAATGTAGCGGATCAAGTGGATTCCTCATTTCCCTGGAATTTGTAGTTACAGTCTTATAAATATCGACTGTATTTGCTTACGTGCTCGTACCTATCAAGTTTTTTTTTGTTTGTTGTATAGTAGTGTTGTAACTTCCGCAATGTGATAGGACGATATACATTCACATTATTATAATTTTATTTTATTTTACCATAATTTGTCTTCTTCTATTTAAAAGCATTGCTCTTTTCAGTGCAGTTTCTGTCAGTTTACTCTGTTTTCTGCCTTATCCTTGACTTCCCTGTACGACAGGACCATTACTTTTTTCTTTTATTTGGTCTAAATACGAGTAACTCCTTCTTGATCTTCCTCTTCTTCTTTTTACTTCGAAGTATGGACCATGACGCAAAAAGACAGGAAACGTATGGAGGCTTTCGAAATGTTGTGTTGGCGAAGAATGGAGAGGATAAAACACTTCCCGTGTTTCAAGTATTGCTAGTTAACAATTTGCTTAACAGGCTTCTTCTGGGTGAGCTCGCTCCATCTTAGACTCTGTCTCTGTCCTATTACCCAGACTAGAGTCAAGAGCAAACCCATCATTAATAAAAAAAAAAAATCTACTTTGTGAGTGCAACACCGGGAATCGAACCCGGAACCTTTGGCACAACCACTGCGCCACATCGGCCGTTACGTAGCTGTTTACGCTCTGCCTACCCCGCAAGGGATTATAGTCGTGATATGTGTATGTGTGTGTATGTATTTTAGAATCCGAGGCGTCGTGTTTAAAATAGTGCACGCGATTTTCCTAGTAATTAAAAATTTATAACCTTATCCATTACTGCATTACAAGGTCGCTTCTGTTTTGATAACGGGTGCATTGCCACGCCTAGTACACAAGGCTATTAACCAGTTTACGTGCTAGGAAGTTCACATGCCAGCCATACTGCAAGGCCAGTGTATGTTACTTTAAGTTGTGAAGGTTTAGAATAGCATCATCCCATTTTTATCCGTATGTGTCGTAGGGATAAGCCCATCCAGGGAAAGGGCAGCCCAGTTACCTGTAAATGCAACATCTTGCGCTCGCCAACTCTCCAGACTGTGTGGCTGTTAATCATTTGTCACTCAAAGCTATGGAAAGTTCTGTACTCTATCTCTATAATGGACTAAATCCGGAATGAGACTATCCGCAAAAATACGAAAGTAACGGACATAGTAAACCTTAACGACTTAACAAATAGGCCACCCCGAATTTCTTAGAATTCATATAATGTATAAAGCCGGTGACGGCTTAGAATAACATCACCCCATTTCTTTACTGTGGCTGTCGCAAGAGGCGATTAAGAGACTCGAGGGTTACATGTGTATTGCAATTTTAGGCGATGTGCTGACAACCTGTCGCTATAGTGATACACAATTTTCTGAATGACCCTGAAATGTTCGTCAGACGTGGGGTAAACAGCCGTTTACGCTCTGCCTACCTCCATAAGAATAAATAATCTACCTCGAAGGCGTGATATATGTATGTATTTATTTATGTTTATCAATAGCAGGGAAATTTGGCAATAGGCATTTTAAATACGCGTATTCTCATCATTACATCTAAAGGTAACCTCTTAGAAATGTTGACATTGAAATCAATTACGGCCGGTGAACTACAAACTTAAAGTTTTATAGGCATGCTTGAAGTCAGTCAGTACCAGAGAGATTTGAAACTTATTCATATTCTGTCCATGCAAAATTCTTCTAAGTTCAACGAATTCGTTCTTTATTATTCTATACACGTCTTCCCCGATATTTTTCGATAACTTATAAAAACTGTAAAAGTTTCGTATTAGATTAGTTTTTACAAGTTCGTAGACAAGAACATCTGGTGTTCGTTTATTTTCTGAGAAAACAAAATAAATAATCTGTCACCAAATAAATTAGCTCTCAGAGCCGTCGTGTTACTCGTCTCGTCGGTTTCTGTCAGTCATGACCAGAGATGCATCCAGTCGTGATTAGCTTTTTTAAACCAAATATAATGAAATTACAGTGAAACTTCGGAGGGCACGTTTAGCCGTCAGTTTCGGTTGCTGTCTTTGATGTCAGTTCACTATTATGTCAGCGGCGTACTACAAGTAGTATCTGACTTAGTAGGCGGATAGATATTCATACTCCTGGGTTTATCGGGTCGTTATTTCGTTATTGTTGTTGTTTTTAACGGCAATACATCCGAGCCGTTTGAAATGCGTAGAGGTGTTCGCCAAGGCTGCGTGTTGGCTCCTACCCTGTTTGGTATTTTCTTTTCATTGCTATTTAAAGTAGCTTTCGGCGATGACCAACAGGGTATCCAACTGCACACGAGGGCTGACGGGAAGCTGTACAATATCTCGCTTCTTACAGGGACCGGACGAGCGGATTAATTTTCAATATCCTTTGAAGGGGTTTCCCACTCATTTGGCTAGCGCAACGTTTGCTAACCGCGTTGGTATACGAGCTAAATGTTTAGCTTTCCCTTTTTATTTTGGGAAAACTTAACAAATCAAAGTGATTAGCGCTAACCAAAGTCTTTTATAGGCTTACCCAGCATTTTTGGTATTTATGGACGGTCGGACGGACTCTGTTGATTATAAATTATAACAAAATAAGGGTAGATTGAACTTGAACTAGAAATCATGTTTTTTGAAAAATTCAAAATCAGACGGTACATAAATAATATCCTGTTCTTAAATTTGATAAATATATGTTTTCTGTCGTACTTATTCAATATTTGGTTGAAGAAAATGTCTAGTGATAATGAATCACCACCTTCTCCAAGCGGCACTATTGCAAAGTCAATTTCACTCATATTAACTACGCATACGGCACTAACTCGCATGAATTATCTCGCGTGAAGCGCTATCGAAGGGTTTCCCTAGCGGATTAGGACAGTCGATCAATAGGCTTTTTTGTTCTGCTTTGCAACAATTTAACTTACCCGTTGGGAAAGCCTTTCATTGGGTTTCCGTGTGAAGGAATAGTCATTAAAATATCAAGCAATATCGCCGTGTATTTTTATCAAATAAAATAAATATTCTGCTTCCAAACCCTGGTAAAAACCCCTTAAAGGGAAAGCGCTTCCGGTCCCTGGCTTCTTAAGTCTAAGCGAAACCGCGATGACTTATTCGTCGATAGCCTTCTGTTTGCTGACGATGCAGCGTTCGTTGCTAATTCTCAAAGTGAGCTTCAAATGATTGTCGATAAGTTTTCCCATGCGTGTACTCTGTTCTCTATGACTATTAATGCCAAAAAAACAGTAGTGCTAGCTCAAGGCGCAGATGCACCACACATCATGCAAGCCGGTGTTCCCCTGAGCATAGTCGATAAGTTTTGCTACCTGGGGTCGACTGTGTCGAATAATCTCACGCTCGATGCTGAGATCGATACGCGAATCGGCAAGGCGGCGACCATGTTCGGCAAGCTCAGTACCAGAGTATGGAACAATAAACACCTGACCACAAAAACCAAGATTAATGTTTATCAAACTTGCGTTTTAAGCATACTCTTGTACGGAGCTGAAACCTGGACATCGTATGCAAAACAGGAACGTCGACTCAATACATTTCATATGCGCTGCGTAAGAAATATCTTGCATATAACCTGGCAGGACAGAGTCACAAATGAGCGAGTTCTAGAAATTGCGCAGCTGCCTAGCGGTGGCTAGGGCATGTGCATCGGATGGAACCTTGTCTAATAATGTCTAGATTCACTTTTAGGTTTTGAGTGAATTTAGAATTCTTCAGAAACAAAAATAATCGTAATCGAGAAGCTTTATCTCTCCATTCTTTAATACGGGTACTTAGGTACTTCATTTACGAAAATATCGTATAAAACACGGTTTACTTGAAAAATGCGCAACCTAGTCATGTTGCGCATTTTGCTCATACCTTAGCACCAAAAGTTGTTGAACCCATTGATTTTACATGCAGTCACGATCTATTCTAAATACGTCTCTTGCTATCGAAGTATCCGTGACGGTGCGTCATCACGGCACCATCACTCACTCCCTCCCTGGATTCTTCTACGTTGAGTGTTGACCAATCGGGCCCAATAAAAAATACCAATAATCTTATAGCTATAGATCTCTCTGTTATCTTGGGCGAACCATCCAGAAAAAGTTACCTTTGTTTATCAGATTTAAAACGCGGTTGAAATTTTTTGTGAAATTGGCCCTTAGTTTTAATACAGTAGCCATTATAAATATTATCAGTTAACTACCTCTAGTTTCCATAGTACAAGCTTTGCTTAGTTTGGGGCTAGATGGCGCTATGTCATTTGTCCTGGATTATTTGTATGTATATTGCCTACAATGGTAATTGGTAGAACAATCGTCTTCCATGTACGTGGTTTGTACCTAATTTACTTTCTGTTATAAGTCTAAAAGTATAAATTACCGTTAGTATGACTATCAGTCATATTTTAAATATAATATTGAGCTCAACCAAATTGTAGTTACAAACTTATTTTTGTATTTTTTGGGGCAAACAGGTTTAGGCTAAATTTAGACGGACATTTGGAAGCTGACGGCTAATAGAGATAAATTGAAGAAAAGCAAATTATCTTAATAAATGTAGTCACCGATATGTAGGTAGGTAGTAAGTAGGTATTATGTAGGGTTGATCATAACACAAATAAAACTAAGCATGTTGAAGAAAAAATAATATGCAATTTGAAATAACTAAACACACTTCTATCGTTCTTAAGATCTTATTTTACATTTAATAGTGACCAGTCTTCTTATGTCATGTTCACACAATGCCAATACGGGCAGGGAAATAGTAAGAAGTGGGCAGCGCGAGTATGTAAACAGGTTACTCGCGCTGCTACTCGTTATGCCGCTGCCAATTGTCGTGCTCCCGCGAGTATCGGCTTTTAGTGCGCGAGTCAAAAGAACGGCAGCACGAACGAACGCGAGTGGAATGAATTGCTATCTTGCTCATTCATATTAATGCGAGAAGATTATGACGGCAGTGTGTGAACTCATTCGCGTTGATACTTCCGCGGAAGTATTTCGAGCAATATTCACGGTAGCGGCAGGAGCAGGAGCAGGCGCATTGTGTGAACGTAGCATTAGAGTTATGAAATCTTCCACGATTTTATATTTATTCTTCTCGAGTTGCAAAGTTCCAGGTGCATTGCTGATTTATTCATTCTCATGCTTAATACATAATATCCCAGTTCTCGCCGTTGCGTTGTAGGAGAAAGGATGGACAGTAGGTTAATTTACTAGTTTGTAGCTCGGACTAGTAATTAAATAAGGTCAAATATGATTCAATATAGTTAGGAATGTGCCAAAAGCTGCCTATAAGGCTATTAAAACGGTGTCCCACTCGAAAGAAGAATAACTGTAGAAATTGATTATAAAAGAAGACCACGCTTGTCAGGCGGATTGGAAAGCGCAGTGCAACGTGTGTTCACGGGGAACGCTGCTGCCCATTCCCTGAATTCATACATTCATCTTTAAAGATACTCACTGGACCACATGGGAACGAAATGACAATAAAAAGCTTAACTCTTTGAAACATCAGTAAGTTTGTAGGTTAGACATAATAATATATATTTTTTGTTTTTGTTGTCCGCCTTTTGAGGAAACTGAGTATTTAAATTACTACCTGCGACTGAGATTTTAGGCTTAACTATCTACTTCATTAAAAATCCTGTTTACAAAACACTTTCCGTATTAGGTATATTTTTTTTTGAAAACTTGCAAAGTTTTGTACCGTGGGCAGTATTTAAACCTGGGACTTTCGCCATCACTACTGGCGACGCTTCTTCCATCTGGGCTGCTACGGCTCATCCATTGCCCGCAGAATTTGCAACTGTATCTTGATGGCAATAACGCGTGGCACGGCTCTATCTACCGGGTTAGCTTTCAGATATTTTTTACTGTGTCCTTTCATTTAAAATTCTATAAGAGCTGTTAGCGTCTGTGTCTAGGAAACATTATACTTTTCTTTATCTTGGAGTTGAAGGCGTGAAATGGAAAATTTCCTATGCATAAGAAAACAGATTTTTGATGTGTATATTGGTGTATAATGTGATTCTTTGTTGGTGGATCGTTTATAATGTTACAATCTACATACATACATGCACATATCACGCCTTTATCCCCTGCGAGGTAGACAGAGCGTTAACGGCCACGGTAAAAATACGCTCGCTATTGCCACGTTTGGCAACATCTTCGACTCGGTGTCCCACAAAAAGAAGAAGTGACAGGTTGTCAGCCTGTCGCCTAAAATTGTAATACACATGAAACTCTTTGGGGTGGTATGGGATCTACCTCCTAGCGGTCCACCCCGGGCAACGGCAACACAGGCTTGCCTGTGGATAAGTCCGACTGAACGATCCCACTAAGCGGTGGAAGGCTCCGTAAGGGGCCGCCTGGCTCGCGACCACCATCCCACCGAAGTCTGGCGCCAAGTAGCTTGCTGCGTTCCGTCAGTGTGTGGGAGTGCCAGTGCCTTAACATGCTTCTTCTGGGTGAGCTCGCTCCATCTTAGACTCTGTCTCTGTCCTATGACCTAGACTAGAGTCAAGAGCAAACCCATCACTAATAAAAAAAAAAAAAAAAAAAAACTCTCCAGTCACTTCTTACGACACCTGCGAGAAATAAATGGGGTAATGCTATTCTAAGTCGCCAGCACACGGCTAGAATCGGATACAAATAAATAAAACACTTTTATTATTGTATTGTATATTTTGATTCACTTTGCATTACTTTGTTGCCAGGTCAAAGTTACAAGGTGCAACGTTCTTACACTCATCAGTAACGTAATAATATTGATTCTAGTTAATCAAAACAAAACTTTCGATCGTACTGAATTAATTAAAAATTATATCACAGTTCAGCAATTATGCATCGGAATTATATACGAAAATCGCTTACTGAGGCATTTTTTTATAAATTACCTGTGTACTATCAGCAGCATGCCAAGTTACTATTCAAATCAAATCAAATAATTTGTTTCTAAGTAGGAATTTACAATATTCTTTTTTAGAACGTCAAAATTAAGTATTTGTATTTTATTAGCGCCAACGTTGCGCCGAGCGGGCTGCACACGCGGGCACGATTCGGCAAAGTACTAGAGCATCGCTGTGTGTTTGCCCGCCCGCGTCGCGTTTTTGCCAACACGCGGCGTGGGCACAGATTGTACAACACGACGACACCTTGCCGTATTACAGACATAGACACGATGCGCCTTCTAAATTCGGACGATTTATAATGTCAAGCCGCCCGCGCGTGTAGCCCGCTCAAGGCAGCGTTGGGCCTAAAGGGTTCAATATAATGGGAGAAAGATGGCAGCAGGCGCTACTGTGCCTATATGCATCAATGAGAAATATCTGAGCTTTGACATTGTCACATTCTCGACCAATCACAGAAAACAGACTCATTCGAGAGTGGCGACATTAGTTCCCCAGTTTGCTATCTCACTAAATTTTTTTTTCGTTAAGGAAATGAGAATGACCATCTACACAGCTGTACGAGTATGTGTGCTATGTATTTAATAACTAAGATAGTTACAGGCAACTAACAAGCCATTTCGCAGCGACCGCGTCCCGTTACCTACAATGAGTGTGAACCCAGATCGAACCACTTTTTGTTGCGGGTCAATGACCGGTGCTCTACACAAAAAAGTTTAAATTGTGTTATGTATTTTTTTATAACGACGTATCATGACGTCAATAAGTGATAGTACTATAATTTACTATCCTATATTGAATAAAGTTGATATAATTTCACACATTCTAGCATTATTCGTTCATCGGGTAGTGCGACTGCCTGCGACGCAAAGTTTCCGGGTTTGATTACGGTTGGGCACTCACAAAGTTGATATTTATCACTTTGTAAATTTGTTCCCAGTCTGGTTAGGACAGTCCAGGCTGAACCACCTGATAGTCCGAAAAGAAAGCTGGAATCGAACCTGGAACCTTTACGCCGCAGGCAGTCGCACTACCACTGCGCCACATTGGCAGGAAATCTCCTTTGCTTCCGGAGGCCATCTGATAACTGTAAACTGTGACATCAGCTGCAGCATCAGTCAACATTGTCAGCATATTCTACATATTTAGACTAATTCAAAGTCAAGGCAAGCCTCATAGACGTGTCAACATCTCATCATCGCAGATAAGGACATTGTATACAGAGTGTTATGCTACTGAAGTGGCAGTAGGCTGGACACATCTGTTGTAGAACCGACGGACGGTGGAGTAAGCTGGTTCTAGAGTAGAGGCCACGCCTCGGCAAGCGTAGTGTTGGACAACCTCCGGCCAGGTGGACCGATGAATTAAAAAAGGCGGCTGGTGGCAAATGGATGGCGATAACGAGAGATTGTGCGCTGTAGCGTACCCTGGGGGAGGCCTACGTCCAGCAGTGGACTGCAATTGGCTGATGTATGCATGTATGGGACATTGGTCGTGGTGCATCTTTCGGCGCAGGGGTATTGGGCTTGATAGGTTTAAATCTAGGTATTCTTTGTGCGCAAAAAACAATTTTGCTTTTCCTTGTCGGTGGAGTGGAGTACCCGCCAGCTTTCACTATCTTCTGGCTTCTCCTCGACTTCCCTGTATGACGTTGCCATTATTTTATCCTTTTCAATTTTATAAGTTAAAGCCGATCATCCTTACATGCAAAAAAAAAAAAGATTTATTGTCGTGAAACAAAAAGTTTTTATACATATTATCACGGGCTGACTATAAATAGTGAAATTCTACTATTGACCGATAGTGAAATCAGAGTACGGGCTGGTGATAAGGAACAACTTTCCCTAAGGAACATAGGTTGAAACAAGACAAAAAAAATGAGTTTCTCTCAGGCAAAAAAAATCTTAAATCAACTGATCGGCAATTTTGTAAAGGAGGTTTTTTTTCATATTTTGACTTAGGAAAAGTTGTTCTGTATCACCATCCCGATTTGAGTTTTCTGCTACCGGTATTAATAAAATTTCACCCTATATAAACCGCGGTTATTTCTCTTACACCTTTGATAAATAAAGTTTATATTAGAATCATTGTTATCATCACAAAATTACAATAAAGGTGCTGTTCCGAACCGAGCGGCCTACGGCCGACGGCCGACGGCCGATGGCACATGCCGCGGCTGTCGGCCGTCGGCCGTCGGCCGCCGCGGCAGATGTCATTCCGAAGGCAGCGGCCGACGGCCGACAGCACATGGCAGAGTATAGTTTTCAGGACTTAGTTATTATGTTTATTAGGTTATTATGGTTTATCGGGTTATCATGGTTCATAGGGTCGTTGGGTTCATCTTGTCGTTAAGGTTCATCATGTGGCCAGAGTTCATCGGCTTGCTAGGTTGGTCGGGTCATCATGGTTCATCGGTTTATTATTTTTCATACATACATACATACATAAATCACGCCTATATCCCTTACGGGGTAGGCAGAGCATTAACGGCCGTAAAACAGATATTAACACCACTTCTGACAAAAGTTTGACGGTCAATCAGATAACTGTGTATCACTTTAGTGACTGGTTGTCAGCCCATCGCCTAAAATTGCAATACACATCTAACCCTCGAGTCCCTTAGTCGCCTCTTACGACACCCATGGGTAAGAAATGGGGTGATGCTATTCTAAGCCGGCATCACACGGTATTATTTTTCATCGGGTTATTATGGTTCGTAGGGTCGTTGGGTTCATCTTGTCGTTAAGGTTCATCATTGGGCCAGAGTTTATCGGTTCACTAGCTTCATCGGCTTTTCATGGTTCATCGGGTTATCATGGTTCATCGGGTCGTTGGGTTCATCTTGTCGTTAGGGTTCATCATGTAACCAGAGTTCATCAGTTCGCTAGAATGTATCTAGCGAACCGATGAAGTCTGGCCACATGATGAAACCTAACGACAAGATGAACTCAACGACCCGATGAACCACAATAACCCGATGAACCTAGTGAACCGATGAACTTTGGTCACATGATGAACCCCAACGTCAAAATGAACCCAACGACCCGATGAACCATAGTAACCCGATGAACCATGATAACCCGATGAACCATGATAACCCGATGAACCAAACGAACCGATGTACTTTGGCCACATGATGAACCCTAACAACAAGATGAATCAAAGGACCCGATGAACCGTAATAACCCGATGAACCATGATAACCCGATAAACCATTATAACCCGATGAACCTAGCGAACCCATGAACTCTGGCCACATGATGAACCCGAACGACAAGATGAACCCAACGACCCGATGAACCATAGTATCCCGATGAACCATGATAACCCGATGAACCTAGTGAACCGATGAACTCTGGCCACATGATGAACCCAAACGACAAAATGAATCCAAAGACCCGATGAACCATAATAATCCGATGAACCATGATAACCCGATGAACCATGATAACCCGATGAACCAAGCGAACCCATGAACTATGGCCACATGATGAACCCGAATGACAAGATGAACCCAACGACCCGATGAACCATAGTAACCCGATGAACCATGATAACCCGATGAACCATGATAACCCGATGAACCTAGCGAACCGATGAACTCTGGCCACATGATGAACCCCAACGTCAAAATGAACCCAACGACACGATGAACCGTAATAACCCGATGAACCATGATAAACCGATGAACCATGATAACCCGATGAACCAAGCGAACCCATGAACTATGGCCACATGATGAACTCAACGACCCGATTAACCATAATAAACCGATGAACCATGATAACCCGATGAACCTTGTGAACCGATGAACTTTGGCCACATGATGAACCCTAACGTCAAAATGAACCCAACGACCCGATGAACCATAATAATCCGATGAACCATGATAACCCGATGAACCATGATAACCCGATGAACCAAGCGAACCCATGAACTATGGCCACATGATGAACCCGAATGACAAGATGAACCCAACGACCCGATGAACCATAGTATCCCGATGAACCATGATAACCCGATGAACCTAGTGAACCGATGAACTTTGGCCACATGATGAACCCTAACGACAAGATGAAGCTAACGTCCCGATGAACCATAATAAACCGATGAATCATGATAACCCGATGAATCTATCGAACTGATGAAGTCTGGCCACATGATGAACCCTAACGACAAGATGAACTCAACGACCCGATGAACCATAATAACCCGATGAACCATGATAACCCGATGAACCTAGCAAACCGATGAACTCTGGCCACATGATGAACCCTAACGACAAAATGAATCCAAAGACCCGATGAACCATAATAATCCGATGAACCATGATAACCCGATGAACCATGATAACCCGATGAACCAAGCGAACCCATGAACTATGGCCACATGATGAACCCGAATGACAAGATGAACCCAACGACCCGATGAACCATAGTAACCCGATGAACCATGATAACCCGATGAACCTAGCGAACCGATGAACTCTGGCCACATGATGAACCCCAACGTCAAAATGAACCCAACGACACGATGAACCGTAATAACCCGATGAACCATGATAAACCGATGAACCATGATAACCCGATGAACCAAGCGAACCCATGAACTATGGCCACATTATGAACCCGAACGACAAGATGAACCCAACGACCCGATGAACCATAGTAACCCGATGAACCATGATAACCCGATGAACCTAGTGAACCGATGAACTTTGGCCACATGATGAACCCTAACGACAAGATGAACCTAACGACCCGATGAACCATAATAAACCGATGAACCATGATAACCCGATGAATCTAGCGAACCGATGAAGTCTGGCCACATGATGAACCCTAACGACAAGATGAACTCAACGACCCGATGAACCATAATAACCCGATAAACCATGATAACCCGATGAACCTAGTGAACAGATGAACTTTGGCCACATGATGAACCCTAACGACAAGATGAACTCAACGACCCGATGAACCATAATAACCGAATGAACCATGATAACCCGATGAACCTAGTGAACCGATGAACTTTGGCCACATGATGAACCCTAACGTCAAAATGAACCCAACGACCCGATGAACCGTAATAACCCGATGAAACATGATAAACCGATGAACCTAGCGAACCCATGAACTCTGGCCACATGATGAATCCTAACGACAAAATGAATCCAACGACCCGATGAACCATAATAACCCGATGAACCATGATAACCCGATGAACCATGATAACCCGATGAATCTTGCGAAGCTATGAAGTCTGGCCACATGATGAACCCTAACGACAAGATGAACTCAACGACCCGATTAACCATAATAAACCGATGAACCATGATAACCCGATGAACCTTGTGAACCGATGAACTTTGGCCACATGATGTACCCTAACGTCAAAATCAACCCAACGACCCGATGAACCGTAATAACCCGATGAACCATAATAACCGGATGAACCTAGCGAACCGATGAACTCTGGCCACATGATGAACCCTAACGACAAAATGAATCCAACGACCCGATGAACCATAATAACCCGATGAACCATGATAACCCGATGAACCATGATAACCCGATGAACCTAGCGAACCCATGAACTCTGGCCACATGATGAATCCTAACGACAAAATGAATCCAACGACCCGATGAACCATAATAACCCGATGAACCATGATAACCCGATGAATCCAGCGAACTGATGAAGTCTGGCCACATGATGAACCCTAACAACAAGATGAACTCAACGACCCGATGAACCATAATAACCCGATGAACCTAGTGAACCGATGAACTTTGGCCACATGATGAACCCTAACGTCAAAATGAACCGTAATAACCCGATGAACCATAATAACCCGATGAACCATAATAACCCGATGAGCCTAGCGAACCGATGAACTCTGGCCACATGATGAACCCTAACGACAAAATTAATCCAAAGACCCGATGAACCATAATAATCCGATGAACCATGATAACCCGATGAACCTAGCGAACCGATGAACTCTGGCCACATGATGAACCCTAACGACAAGATAAACTCAACGACCTGATGAACCATAATAACCCGATGAACCTAGCGAACCGATGAACTATGGCCACATGATGAACCCGAACGACAAGATGAACCCAACGACCCAATGAACCATAATAACCCGATGAACCATAATAACCTATACATAATAACTAGTCCTGAAAACTATATTCCGACCCAACCAACGTAAAGCCGCCGCGGCCATACTGGTCTGCAGTTATGTGCCGCGGCAGATGCGCGGCGGCCGATGGCATGTGCAGTCGCCGCTCGGTTCGGATAGTATCCCATACAAGTCCATACGAACCAGTAGTGCCAAGGACGGCCGCCGCGGCATATGCTGTCGGCCGTCGGCCGTCGGCCGCTCGGTTCGGAACAGCACCTTTAAAGGTGCCGCGGCGGCCGACGTCGGCCGCCGCGGCACTACTGGTTCGTATGGACTTGTATGGGATACTATCCGAACCGAGCGGCGACTGCACATGCTATCGGCCGCCGCGCATCTGCCGCGGCGGCCGACGGCCGACGGCCGACGGCACATAACTGCAGACCAGTATAGCCGCGGCAGCTTTACGTTGGTTGGGTCGGAATATAGTTTTCAGGACTAGTTATTATGTATAGGTTATTATGGTTCATCGAGTCGTTGGGTTCATCTTGTCGTTAGGGTTCATCATGTGGCCAGATTTCATCGGTTCGTTAGGTTCATCGGGTAATCATGGTTCATCGGGTTATTATGGCTCATCGGGTCGTTGGGTTCATCTTGTCGTTCGGGTTCATCATGTAGCCAGACTTCATCGGTTCGCTAGATTCATCGGGTTATCATGGTTCATCGGGTTATTATGGTTCATCGGATCTTTGGATTAATTTTGTCGTTAGGGTTCATCATGTGGCCAGAGTTCATCGGTTCACTAGGTTCATCGGGTTATCATGGTTCATCGGGTTATCATGGTTCACCGGAATATTATTGTTCATCGGGTCGTTGGGTTCATCTTGTCGTTAGGGTTCATCATGTGGCCAGAGTTCGTCGGTTCGCTAGGTTCATCGGGTTATCATGGTTCATCGGGTTATTATGGTTCATCGGGTTATTATGGTTCTTTGGGTCGTTGGGTTCATCTTGTCGTTCGGGTTCATCATGTGGCCAGAGTTCATCGGTACGCAAGGTTCATCGGGTTATCATGGTTCATCGGGTCGTTGGGTTCATCTTGTCGTTAGGGTTCATCATGAGGCCAGAGTTCATCATTTCCCTAGGTTCATCGGGTTATCATGGTTCATCGGGTTATTATGGTTTATCGTGTCGTTGGGTTAATCTTGTCGTTAGGGTTCTTCATGTGGCCATAGTTCATCGTTTCCCTAGGTTCATCAGGTTATCATGGTTCATCGGGTTATTATGGTTCATAGGGTTATTATGGTTCATCGGGTCGTTGGGTTCATCTTGTCGTTAGGGTTCTTCAGGTGGCCAGAGTTCATCGGTTCGCTAGGTTCATCGGGTTATCATGGTTCATTGGGTTATTATGGTTCATAGGGTTATTATGGTACATCGGGTCGTTGAGTTCATCTTGTTGTTAGGGTCCATCATGTGGCCAGAGTTCATCGTTTCGCTAGGTTCATCGGGTTATCATGGTTCATCAGGTTATTATGGTTCATCGGGTCGTTGGAATCATCTTGTCGTTAGGGTTCATCATATGGCCAGAGTTCATCGGGTCGTTATTGTTCATCGAGTCGCCAGAGGTCACCGGTTCGCTAGGTTCATCGGGTTATCATGGTTCATTGGGTCTTTAAGATAATTTAACTTTATACTGGTCATGACAGACCAGGTCCAGAGTCTATATACAGACCAGTATAGTTGCGGCGGCTTTACGATATATATATATACACGTCACACACACACATATCACGCCTATTATCCCTTGCGGGGTAGGCAGAGCGTAAACGGCCGCAAGAAACGGACATTTATGCCACATCCGACAAATGATTGAATGGTTATTCGGAAAATTGTGTATCGCTATAGTGACAGGTTGTCAGCCCATCGCCTAAAATTGCAATACACGCCCTCAAGTCCCTCCGTCGTCGCCTCTTACGACTCCTACGGAAAAGAAATGGGGTGATGTTATTCTAAGCAAGCATCACACGGCAAGGAAATGGGGTGACGCTATTCTAAGCCGGCATCACACGGCAAACAACAAGATACGATACACAAGCACTATTCTACTATCGAAAATGGTCGAATGCGACTGTTTAGTTAGAATGATCCTAAAGACCCGATGAACCTAGCCAACCGATGAACTCTGGCGACCCGATGAACTCTGGCCACATAATGAACCCTAACGACAACATGAACCCAAGGACCCAATGAACCATGATAACCCGATGAACCACGATAACCCGATGAACCACGATAACCCGATGAACCTAGCGAACCGATGAACTCTGGCAACTCGATGAACAATAACGACCCGATGAATTCTGGCCACATGATGAACCCTAACGACATGATGAACCCTAAGGACTCGATGAACCCAACAACCCGATGAACCTAGCGAACCGTTGAACTTTGGCCACATGATGAACCCTAACGACAAGATGAACCCAACGACCCTATGAACCATGATAACCCGATGAACCACGATAACCCGATGAACCTAGCGAACCGATGAACTCTGGCGACTCGATGAACTATAACGACCCGATGAACTCTGGCCACATGATGAACCCTAACGACATGATGAACCCTATGGACAAGATGAACCCAACGAACCTATGAACCATGATAACCCGATGAACCTAGCGAACCGATGAAAAATAACGACCCGTAGAACTCTGGCCACATGATGAACCCTAACGACATGATGAACCCTCAGGACTCGATGAACCCAATGATGAACCTAGCGAACCGTTGAACTCTGGCCACATGATGAACCCTATCGACAAGATTAACCTAACGACCCTATGAACTATGATAACCCGATGAACCATGATAAGCCGATGAAGCTAGTGAACCGATGAACTCTGGACACACGATGAACCCTAACGACAAGATGAACCCAACGACCTGATGAACCATGATAACCCGATGAAAAATAATACCGTATGATGCCGGCTGAGAATAGCATCACCCCATTTCTTACCCATGGGTGTCGTAAGAGGCGACTAAGGGACTCCAGGGTTAGATGTGTATTGCAATTTTAGGCGATGGGCTGACAACCTGTCACTACAGTGACACACAGTTATCTGATTGACCCTCAAACTTTTGCCAGAAGTGGTGTTAATATCCGTTTTACGGCCGTTAATGCTCTGCCTACCCCGTAAGGGATATAGGCGTGATTATTGTATGTATGAAAAATAATAACCCGATGAACCATGATGACCCGATGAACCATAATAACCTTATAAACATAATAACTAAGTCCTGAAAACTATACTCTGATGCCCCGGCTATCGGCCGTCGGCCGTCGGCCGCCGCGGCAGATGTCATTCCGAAGGCAGCGGCCGACGGCCGACAGCACATGTCAGAGTATAGTTATCAGGACTAGACTAAGTTTTGTTTATTAGGTTATTATGGTTCATCGGGTCGTTGGGTTCATCATGTGGCCAGAGTTCATCGGTTCGCTAGGTTCATCGGGTTATCATGGTTCATCGGGTGATTATGGTTCATCGGGTCGTTGGGTTCATCTTGTCGTTAGGGTTCATCATGTGGCCAGAGTTCATCGGTTCGCTAGGTTCATCGGGTTATCATGGTTCATCGGGTCGTTGGATGCATCTTGTCGTTAGGGTTCATCATGTGGCCAAAGTTCATCGGTTCACTAGGTTCATCGGGTTATCATGGTTCATCGGTTTATTATGAATGAAAATAAGAAATTGAAAAAATGTCAGCGCCCGCCGGGACTTGAACCCGGGACCGTGGAGTACCGTTCCACTGCTCTGCCAACTGAGCTACCGGCGCCCCGACGTAAGCCGACGAAATCTTCAACCTCTTGGTACTCGTCTCGAAGCGACGACAAGCGACATCTAGTATAAGTTATTTGAAACGAATACTATGGTCAGTCCACTTAAGAGTGAAATTCGAACCATGCGATGAAGCTTTGCTTAATTAAATGTACTATGGTTTTATTTTGCACTCACAGTGCTATATTACTTTCATAAATGAAAATAAGAAATTGAAAAAATGTCAGCGCCCGCCGGGACTTGAACCCGGGACCGTGGAGTACCGTTCCACTGCTCTGCCAACTGATCTACCGGCGCCCCGACGTAAGCCGACGAAATCTTCAACCTCTTGGTACTCGTCTCGAAGCGACGACAAGCGACATCTAGTATAAGTTATTTGAAACGAATACTATGGTCAGTCCACTTAAGAGTGAAATTCGAACCATGCGATGAAGCTTTGCTTAATTAAATGTACTATGGTTTTATTTTGCACTCACAGTGCTATATTACTTTCATAAATGAAAATAAGAAATTGAAAAAATGTCAGCGCCCGCCGGGACTTGAACCCGGGACCGTGGAGTACCGTTCCACTGCTCTGCCAACTGAGCTACCGGCGCCCCGACGTAAGCCGACGAAATCTTCAACCTCTTGGTACTCGTCTCGAAGCGACGACAAGCGACATCTAGTATAAGTTATTTGAAACGAATACTCCACGGTCCCGGGTTCAAGTCCCGGCGGGCGCTGACATTTTTTCAATTTCTTATTTTCATTTATGAAAGTAATATAGCACTGTGAGTGCAAAATAAAACCATAGTACATTTAATTAAGCAAAGCTTCATCGCATGGTTCGAATTTCACTCTTAAGTGGACTGACCATAGTATTCGTTTCAAATAACTTATACTAGATGTCGCTTGTCGTCGCTTCGAGACAAGTACCAAGAGGTTGAAGATTTCGTCGGCTTATGTCGGGGCGCCGGTAGCTCAGTTGGCAGAGCAGTGGAACGGTACTCCACGGTCCCGGGTTCAAGTCCCGGCGGGCGCTGACATTTTTTCAATTTCTTATTTTCATTTATGAAAGTAATATAGCACTGTGAGTGCAAAATAAAATCATAGTACGGTTTATTATGGTTCATAGGGTCGTTGGGTTCATCTTGTCGTTAGGGTTCATCATGTGGCCAGAGTTTATCGGTTCGCTAGGTTCATCGGGTTATCATGGTTCATCGAGTTATCATGGTTCATCGGGTTATCATGGTTCATCGTGTCTTTAAGATCATTTAAAGTAAACAGTCGCATTCGACTATTTTGGATGGTAGAATAGGTACTTGTATGTATTGTATATCGTATGGCCGCGGCGGCTTTACGATAAACAAGTACTATTCTACTATCCAAAATGGTCGAATGCGACTGTTTAGTTAAGATGATTCTAAAGACCCGGTGAACCCAGCCAAACTCTGGCTACATGATGAACCCTAACAACAAGAGGAACCCAACGACCCGATGAACCATAATAACCATGACAACCCAATGAACCTAGCGAAACGATGAACTCTGACCACAATGATGAACCCTAACGACAAAATGAACTCAACGACCCGATCAACCGTAATAACCCGATGAACCATGATAAACCGATGAACTACGATAACCCGATGAACCTAGCGAACCCATAAACTCTGGCCACATGATGAATCCTAACGACAAAATGAATTCAACGACCCGATGAACCATAATAACCCGATGAACCATGATAACTTGATGAACCTAGCGAACCGATGAACTATGGCCACATGATGAACCCTAACGACAAGATGAACTCAACGACCCGATGAACCATAATAACCCGATGAACCTAGCGAACCGATGAACTATGGCCGCATGATGAACCCGAACGACAAGATGAACCCAACGACCCGATGAACCATAGTAACCCGATGAACCATGATAACCCGATGAACCTAGCGAACCGATGAACTCTGGCCACATGATGAACCCTAACGACATTATGAACCCAACGACCCGATGAACCATCATAACCTATTAAACATAATAACTAGTTCTGAAAACTATATTCCGACCCAAACAAAGTAAAGCCGCCGCGGCTATACTGGTCTGCAGTTATGTGCCGTCGGCCGTCGGCCGTCGGCCGCCGCGGCAGATGCGCGGCGGCCGATAGCATGTGCCATCGGCCGTCGGCCGTAGGCCGCTCGGTTCGGAACAGCACCTTAATAGGTACAATGTTTGTTTCTCTAAGTAATTATTTTATACATTCATTGAGTTGGAATGTAATCGTTATCACGACGAGGAATGATTTAAAACAGTGTCTGGCAGTACTGTTTATTAGGTATTTATATTATGATCGACCAGGTGCCTATATTATGAAACTACAGGCTACAAGTCTACAGGTGTAATTCTTAGTACATTGCGTAGCCGGTTCATAGTCCTGGTATCATAATGGCTAACCGACTACGCAATGAACATCGAATTTCACCTGTAAAATTGTAGCCTGTAGTTTAATAATATCGGGTACTGAATGTATTTTTCACTATGCACTTTAATTTAGTATACTGTTGAAATTATGACTTTAATACACTTTTTTATGTACTGTGTGTTATGGACTTAATATTACCTCCGTAAATTAATAACGAAGTCACA
Source organism: Tuta absoluta (assembly GCA_027580185.1). Lineage (NCBI taxonomy): Eukaryota > Metazoa > Arthropoda > Insecta > Lepidoptera > Gelechiidae > Tuta > Tuta absoluta. The sequence goes on along the minus strand of JAQAHW010000029.1, from coordinate 4,078,203 downwards.
ATATAAATACAACATTATGTAGGTTTACGCGACTTACTTTGTTTATTATTTGGAAGAGGGTTTAGGCCTTTGCGTTTGGGCTGGTTGGCGGTGTATGGCAATCACAGCTGACGAGCGGGCGTATGTGATCTGTCAACCTCTCCGTGAAGAAGGCTGACTTAACCAGCCGAAACGTAGAGGGCTAAAGTCTCTACCAAATTAATATTAAGTAAGTCGCGTAAACCTACATTTTGAGCGGTACTTGTTCGTCAAATAATAAAAATTAATACAACACTATAATATATATTTTCTTGAAACATGGTCGTTTTTGTTTACAGGTAAATGCTGTTACTATCTTTATTCTTTGACAGCAAGTCGGTAAGTAATTTTGAATCCATTTTGATTCTTCGCTGTGTTGCCGGCTTAAAATACCATCACCCTATTTCTTTCCCGTTGGTGCCGTAAAAGGCGACTAAAGAACTAGAGGGTTAAATGTGTAGTTCAATTTTAGACGATGATTTGACCTGTGATTATAGTGCTACTCCGTTTTCTGAATGTGCCTCAAATGTTTGTCAGACGCGGCGTAAATGTTCGTTTTTTTACGGCCGCATAGTATATAGGGATGATATATGTAGATATGTATGTTGATACTTCTTCTTGACGTGTCGAACACCCATGTATATACTAAATCATTCATTCATTCTTTAAGAATGAAGCATGTCACAATTATCCACAACAGAAACCGTAAAATTACAGCGCCGCTTGCCGTTCGTAATATACTGTACGTATTCTGGGTCATCTGGCTCTAACGTCGAAACAAATACTACGCTAACTATGACAACCACAACAGTTCAATGCTGTACGTGGGCCTTCCCTGGTAGGAGGGCATTTACCATACTCACCACGCTTGGCAGGCGGATCGGCAAACGTAGTGCAAGGTGTTATATTTACAGAAAACGCTGCTGCCCATTCCCTGGATACACCCATTAGTCGATTTCTACGACACCCACGGGTAAATATGGGGTGATACTCTTCTAAGCCGGTACTACACGGCAACAACGAAACAAACACATCGCTAGTTAAGCACCCTTAATTATTATTTTATTCGGATTTTTTGTATTTGTTGTTATAGCGGCAACAGAAATGCATATTGTGGACATTTCAACTATCTTACTATGACAGTTTAAAAGATACAGCTTGGTGATAGACGGACGTGCATACAGACGGCAGTCTCTATCATAGGGTACCGTTATGACTTTTTCGATACGGAACCTTGAAACAGATTTAAATAGTACGTACCTAAATATCCACTGAGAAGAACCGTTCTAAATTCTAGTAATTCTGAGTCGATGAGTCAGATCATCTGGCACTTCTGATTCATTTGTCGTGGATTAAAATTGCGTCTAAAGAAATCAGTCGTCTATTAAGTCATGGAATACATTTTATTCAATTGTAAGAACTACTTTTCAAAAAATTGGCAAATATCGACAGAGAAACGGAGCGAAGTGTAAACTAAAAAGATTAGTTTATATTGATATGAAAAATAATATTGTTTCGTCGTTTTTTGACAATCATGTGTTATTTTCTAGTAGAAATTCTTTCACGCCTTGATATGAGAGCTCAACTCACTATTACCGGAGTATCACGAATTATAAATTATTTTTCCTGAAATTCGCGTATTTGGCTACGGATGTACACTCGTCATAATAACTATAACTATATGTATAACAAGTATAAATGTAACTATTTTAGGTATTAACACACATGTATCAGTTATATTATATAGTATTTTGTTTAACTTCATTCACACAAAACACAGTTAACTCACGTTTTTGATCCATTTGAGGGAAAAATCAAATAGGTTTCGTTCGACTGAAAAACAGTCGTATATCTGTTATGGGATAGGCTTTTTGCTGAGTCGCTAACCTTTTCATTATTGCGCCACGTTGCATAGCGGTTTTGTTAATTTTAGTAAGTATATTGCTATGTGAAGTGTCGTAGTTTTTTGAAAAAATATTTTTCTATTCTATTCCATTCATGTTAGAGAATCCACTGAATCAAAAATACGTCTGATCATCTTCACGCTCGAATGGCCGGCGCTGTCGACTCTGTTCAATGACTCACTACCATTTACCTTATAACTGTTGAGTCATGTTTTTTTCTCGGCTATTGGCTGATGAACTCTAGTTTGGCGGAAGCTGTACTTCTTAAAAAAATGGTTCCGAAAGGTACTAGTTTGATAATAGTGGTTTTGAAATGAGTTAAATATAACTATTAAGTTTGACTGTTTTGAATACTATTAAGTTCTCATCGTAAATGGGATTGTACTATTGTAAACAATGTAGAACCAATACCATGATATTATTAAGATAGAAGAGCTTTCGTAATGTTACGTCTGGCCCAACATTCATTTATTTAAGAGTCTCGCTCTTGTCGGTGGAGTCATATCCAATCTGCTCTATTTTCAGCCTTCTCTTTGACTTCCTTATACGACATGACACCTATTTTTCTTTGATTTGGTCCATCGATCGAGGGAAGAAGAGTGTTTTTTCGCGCTGTGATGCTGACTTAGAATAGCATCACCCTACTTGTCGTCGTAAGAAGAACTCGAGGGTAACATGTATATTACAATTTTAGGCGATGGGCTGATAACGTGAATGACCCTCAAATGTTTATCAGACGTGGCATAACTGTCCGTTTTCTACGACCGTGTACGCTCTGCCTACCCCGCAATGGATATAGGCGTGATGTATGTAAGCTATTTTATGGAAAACATCAAGGTATCTCAGACTGACATCATCGCATTAATTAATGTAGTTAAAACTAATTATTTGAACACTTTCACAGTTTCCATTACAATTAGAACAGACTTTTCTCAGATAAATAATTGGCGGAGCAATCTTTCACTTGTAATGGAATATCAATTACAACTGAAACTGTCGTCGCCAGCCGTGGCGAGTGGATTGTCGAGTAATTACTGGACGATTAAACCTCGTTGGTAATTGGCGGCACGGAACACGCTATACGCCGGGACCTGGGTTCTCAGTTTGATGTTTATCTGGCAAAAATATAGGTACTATCACCAGTAGCTTGATTTAGCATTTGAATATGTAAGGTGAAATTTAACTAGTGACCGATAGCGAAAATTCACGCACTGGTGATAAGGAACAACTTAATTCAATTTATTGATTCTATAGCGTTTTTTTCTCAAGAAAAAAAAGGTCGAATTATGAAAAAATAATTAGACCAGTCACACTCAAATTATTTTAATCAATTGTGTTTTTTATGGGAGGTCTATATTTCTTTTTCATATTTCGACCTGTTTTTGGGTAAAGTTTTTGACATCGGTCAGTAGATATAACGAAACGAAAACTCAGTGATGAAGAGCAACTTTTCTCGAGAAACATAGCTCGAAATGTAGTAAGTCAAAACTAGAAACCATGCTTGCTCGCACAATTTAAATTTTGCTCGTAGTTACATAAAACGAATAAAAACATTACTTAAAACGCCAAACACAAAACATATCTCGGAAACATCAGCTGCCGGCATCCATTTCCTTCCTCATAATGCAAATTGTATTCAAGATTCAATTGACAATGTTGCTACTGACAGAGAGAAATGTAAAATCATCACTTAGAAAATCTGAATCCGACTCCACAGTGAAGAAATACTTAGTTATATCTTAAAAGCCCTTAACCAATTTTGGTGAAATTTGTTGCGATTGCGACTTGTTAGTAAAACAATTCTTAAGCCTATCTATAAAGATAATAACTTCTCTCAAATTTTGCATACATACATACTCAGAAGTTTCTGGAGACAAACATCATTACATTATCAGCCACAACAGTCTTCTGCTGGACATGGGCCTCCCCCTATTGGGTGGTTTAGTCGTACTCAACACGCTTGGCAGGCGGATTGGCGAACGCTGTGCAAGATGTTGCATTCACAGGGAACGCTGCTGCTCATTCCCTGGATGATTAGCCCTTAGTCGTTTTTTACGACACCCACGAGTAGAATCGGCGTGATGCTATTCTAAGCCGGCACCACACGGCATATCATAATAAAAAATATTTTTAGGATTCGATACATACTGGATCGAATTAATAACTTTATTTTTGAGGTTGGTTAAATATGCATCATCAAATGCAATTGCAGAATCGCATGAGTATCTGCGCGTGTGTGCGCATCGCACCTGAATCACTTTCGCCAAAGAAACTCGTTTATGAGAATTATGCTTATGCTTTTGAGAACAGTTTTTTTAGAGATAGAGTCGTTTTGTACCTACTTGAACAGGGTGAAAATTTACTAACGACCGATAGCGATAACTCAAGACGGGCTAGTGATAAGGAACAACTTTCTCCAAAAAACATAGGTCAAAATACGAAAAAGAAATTACACTATCCAAACGAAATTGCAAACATATTACTGTTTCTTACGGAAAGTAGTTCCTTAACTTTAGCCCGTCTTGAGATTTCGCTATCAGTCAGTAGTAAAATTGCACCCTATATACATTTTAGTAGGTATTTTACAAAAATCAAACTTACAATTCGTTTTCTATATAGCTTATTCTTAAGTATAGTGTACACGTACATAATACCATATGTCCAGTCTTTGCAATTGGAAGCGAAAGCTCACAGTCCGAAATATAGGGTGTAAGGGACAGCCCTCCGTATACTGATAGGATGCATGCAGACCATGATACTGTATAACTTTCCCCTAGAAATATATGTCAGGAAACGACAAAAACATACCTCCCACAAAAAATCAACGAACGAGCTTTGCGCAGGGAACAAAAAAAAATACATTTCCCGAAGTATATTTCTTAGGTAAAGTAGTTCAGATACTTTAAATAACTTTGACAAACTTCACTCCATAGAAAAATTAACCTCTATTTGAAACATCCTTTCAATATTATGTCTAAAGTTTTAAATTATTACCAATGTTTTAATGCTAGAATTTAAATACATACATATTCTAGTAAAAATCGCTAAAATTTGACAGAGTAACGGCATTTCTCTAGTTTCTATTTAAAAATATATATCTATCTCGAAAAAATTTGAGCGCAAAATTATTGGCTGTCTTTTTCTAACGCAGCGCGAATGAAAGAGACCAACTTTCCAGGAGAACGGGCTTTGAATGCATATCTGTATTCATACCTTACACCCCGTATATTTTCACATAGGTAGTAAGAACTCTTATCTTGAGAATCGCCAGCTTGAGAATGCTCAAAATGGAATCGATTCCGTCTGAAATCGAGACGGGAATTAATCGGATTGTTTCACTGGAGCTGCAATATCGAGTTCAGAAATATCGTTTTGTGCCACGTTATTGGGTATTGAACTAGGGAAAGCAATCAACGGCTTGTAGTGAGAGCAAATAGCGAAAATGAAAGCTCTAAAGTGGAAATTTTTCAAAATTGCGATTTTTTCTTTGGTATTTTTTAATTTTTAGGCGTTGGACTGACAACTTGTCACTATGGTGATTGACAATGAAAGCTATGTAGTAGAAAAGGGTTTTGAAAAGTTCTACTTTTTTCTGTTGTATTATTTAATTTTAGGCGATGGACTGGCACTATGGTCATAAACAATTTTCTGAATGCCATCAATTTTTGTTAGACGTGGCGTCAATTTCCGTTTTTACGACCGTTCATGCTCTGCCTACCCCCTAAGGGAAATAGGCGTGATATATGTAGGTATGTATTTTTTATTTCCTAACGGAAATTATGACTCGATTTATTCTTTACATTTGAAATCACAGCATGGTTTATCTTACTAAAGACAATTAATAATTAATGTTGTCCTAAAATAAAACTTATCTAACCAAGTGATCAGACTGCACAGAACCTAACGAGAATAAGCATCCTTGGAATTTAACCTATACCTTCAGATCGAGTGTTTGCTTGGTCAGACAACTAGACGCTGGGTTGCAGTCTATGATTTATTTTTAGAAAACATGCAAAATTTTCTTTCGTCGGCAGGTTTTGAACCTGCGACATCGCCATCACTACAGGCGACGCGACGCCTCTTCCAACTAACTAAACTAACCGGTGGCACGGCTCGACGCTTTATTGGCACACGCTTGCAAAAATCGCGAGTAAGGAATGATCCGCCACCGAAGAGGCGTCGCCACTGGTAATCCCAAAATTCGCAAGTATCCTTCCCACGGTAGAAAATTTTGCAAGTTTTCTAATAATTGTATATTGACACGGGAAGTGTTTTAAAATTTGGTATTCTATAATTGATTGATTACTTAGATGGTGGTCGTCACACAACCATATTTAAGATACCTACTGCTTGGTAGGCTATTTAGAAACGTATATAAAAAAGAAAGCATTTTTTTCAGTGTAATATAAATACTTAAAGGTAAACTTAAAACATACATACACATATCACGCATTAAACCCTTGCGGGGTAGACAGATTACTATCTACGTTCACCTACAAAAACTCCTCTGGTGCCCATTTACAAATCTTTTTATTATTTCGTCACGCCGCCACGAAACGTGCACTTAGTAACCCACAGAACTGGCATTTTTCACAAGCTTCCGCCGTGTCGGTGAGTCACGCGCGGCGCTCGCATTGTCAAGATAATTGCATACTTCTGGCATAGTTCATGAATGTCACAATAGACGGTATTATTTAAACCCTCCGAACACAGAAAATATTTCATGGTTACTCTACGAATTAACAGAATGAAGCCACAAAGAACTCGTCCTCGCAATCTGTCTTCACGAGCTAAATGCTACTTATGAAATTTTCATATAGAATACTTATTCATGTTTTTGTATATATACTATATGCCGTGTCATATCAAGAGGTCAAGTCGCTGGTAGAAGATAAAAAAAAATATGGTACTTACTCCACCGACAAGAGCCAAACTCTTTAATTTGAATGAATTGTATTTATAATTTATTCTCTCTCTGTTTACCTTCTGGTTGACCGGTAGAGAATGCCGTCTGGCATTAGGCCCGCCTTTTGAACGATGTGCAATAAAGAATAAATCAGTAATTGTGTTTCAACACACGCCAACTCTTTCAAGTCATTTTTGCCTGATCGTAGGGTTACACAGGTCACACTAAATGAAAAATGTTTGCGGTTGTTTACACTATTCATTCATAGTTACTGTTTCTTCTCAAGCGGGTTCTTAAACAATTACTATGAATAGTACTCATCAGGTTCCGTCTAGAATATTCCTGGTTCTAAGGTCAAACCCTGTAATTTGAAAATAACAGCCGAATGTGATGTGGTGAAACAGGTCTGTTGAATTGCGAATGAATGCATCTATTCGTGTCCTTTTGTGTGAAATACATGTGTGCACAGAGCACCGACACGCCATGTCTGCTTGCGCGAGTTCTTTGGTCTGTGCATGTGTGTTTTTATTCGGTACTATTACTAATACTATTCGGTGAATCGGTGAACCTTGTTGTTAGGAGTTGTAAACCGCCAAACTACTGATGTGGCAAGTAAGGACTGCTATGAAGTACCTAATCATACAGACAGTTACAATACACATATCACGCCTAAAATCCCTTGCGGGGTAGGTAGAGCGTGAACGGCCGCAAAAAACGGTTATTTACACCACGTCTGACAAATACTTGAGGGTTATTCGGAAAATTGTGTATCGCCATAGTGACAGGTTGTCAGCCCATCGCCTAAGATTGCTATACACACCCTCGAGTCCCTTAGTCGCCTCTTACGACTCCCACGGGTAAGAAATGGAGTGATGCTATTCTAAGCCAGCATCAGACGGCAGACAGTTACAAAAGGGTGCAATAAGTCGAAAGAGGGTCAAGGTACTCATGAAACTTCTTGAAACATGAGTAGGAATATAAAAAATGGACCTCCCATACGAGATTACCGATCATCTGGTTAATTTACTAAGGGAGGAAATTTTCTTTTTTTATACCGGCCTATGTTCCATGGGGAAAGTTGCTCATTTAAATGAGTACCTCGACCTCTTTTCGGCCCTCTGAAGCAAGGACCATCTTACTTACGGACAATCGGATAATTATAGCGATACGACCTCTATACGCCTCGGCAAGCGTAGCGTTGGACGACCTCCGGCCAGGTGGACCTATGACTTAAAGAAGGCGGCTGGTAGCGACTGGATGGCGGAAACGGGAGATCGTGCCCTATGGCGTACCCTGGGGGAGGCCTACGTCCAGCAGTGGACTGCTATAGGCTGATGAATGAATGAATTAATGATCTCTATGCACTGTGATCTTAGGTTCTATTATGCTTATAATTTTATCAAGGTTGGTACTTAATGATTTCAAGAGAAACTCGCAATTATTAAACTGTATGCATATATGTATTAACTTTATTGTACCACAAAACAAATTTACATTATCAGTAAAGAATGGAATAAAACAAGAGGCACAAAGGCGGATTTATCCCACAAAGGGATCTCTTCCAGTCAACCTTCGAGAGACTCAGAGGATATGTAATTTGCTGGTAAACTACGGCACTTTAGAATGGTAATAAAAAAAAAATAATAAGATAGTTAACTCTAACTAATATAATTTTATTAAATAATAAATAAATACACCCTAGTTGATAATAGATAATAAAAAATATACATAACTGTTTTAAACTTTCGCGGTCACACATAATAACTCAAAATACTGAAACGGAATTATTATCCAATACCTTGTTGGATTATACCAACAAATCATTTCTTGTACGTCTCTGGAGGAAGCCCGAGACGCTTGATAACGAAGCTGTTTGTTAAGCCAGGTGAAAGATCCAATCTTAATCAACTTCCTTTTATAGCAACCGCCTTAACTACCTCCGTGGTCTAATGGTATGAGCGTTGGTCTCACAATCCGGAGGTTTGGGTTCGATTCTCGGAGGGAACACTCGAATTTATAGTTGTCACTTTGTGAGATTTTTTCCAGTTCCGTTAGAATATTGCAGACTGAACCAACTAATTGTCCGTAAGAATGATAGTCCGTGCTTCCGAGGGCACGTTTATTAATAGCATGATCACATTTCTACCCGTGGGTGTCGTAAAAATCGACTTAGAGATACCTTTATTCATCCAAAGAATGGGCAGCAGCGTTTCTGTGAGTATGAATGCAACATTTTGCACTGCGCTCGCCATACCACTTGCCAAACATGGTGGGTATGACAGACAATCCCCCAATACGCGGATTCCCTGGAAAAAATCTACTTTTGGTCGCTTTTTACGACACCCACGTGTAGAATTGGGGTGATGTTCTTCTAAGCCAACATCATACATACATACATACATACATAAATCACGCCTCTTTCCCGGAGGGGTAGGCAGAGACTACTTCCTTCCACTTACTACGAAGTATGCCAACATCACACGGCATAATAATAAACATTCGTTTCAAATTACAATACATTTCTTTCCTACATTGAAAATTTGAACGCAGAATGAAACAGCATTTTTCTTAACCGTGTCCGATATCCAATAAAAAATGCCTGGATCTCTCAGAGGGCTTCAAAACTTGTCAGTCAATACAAAAGGTATCCCTTAGGTGTGCAAAGGGTCAAGCCAGTCACCTGTCAATTAATGTCAACCTTTGTCAGTTCCATAAAAGCTTATTCTGATTCAGAAAGGAACTTGTGTTGTTAACCCCTAGGGTCCGCACATGTCTAACGTCCAACAAGAATGACATAAGATTAAGAGACTAAAGATTTCTTTTAACGTTTAGTGTGCGCTGACCCTTAGATGTACTTAAACTCCAACATACATTCATATATCACGCCTGTATTGTATACCTTGCGGGGTAGGCAGAGCGTAAACGGTCGTGAAAAACGAACATTCACGCCACGTCTGACAAATATTTGAGGTTCATTCAGAACATTGTGTGTAGCCAGTAACAGTTTGACAGCCTATTTGTAAAACACATGTTGCTGTCGCAACATCTCTGCTCTTAGTCGCCTTTTGCGACAGCCACGGGAAAGAAATGTGGTGATGCTATTTTAAGCCGACATCACACGGCAGATGGTGATTCCTTTATATCGTATGGGACACCAGATCGATGAACGACCCAATGAAACCTGGTTCTAAAAGTTAATATAGGCATGACAACGTCGGAATTTAAAGCTTAAAAGTCAATATTGAACGGAAATACAAAAGACTTATAATTAAAACATGATAAGGAATTGCGGAAAGAATGATAATAAACCCATAATTATTGTAATTAAACAATCATTCATTATTAATTAATTGTTGAAGCTGTTATAAAAACCTACTGTTTTATTTATAAATTCGTATGACTCACTCCAATAAAACAAAACAAAGTATACCACTGTTAGTACGGGTCCTATTCGGTAAGTACGATACCATCTGGCAGAAAGCATGAAATTTGGTATATATGTAGCTTACAGATGTGTGCTTCAGGAAAAGAAGGGAACCAGATCGAGCCCCCCCTGGACTCAGACCGGCCGGAGCAAGGAAAACATGACCAAGTGGGGTTTCTTGAAGGGTCCCGATGTAAACTGTTTGTGTGAGGGAGTTCAAACAATGAACCACCTAATGACCTAACATCGTGTCCTGCGTGCCCTAGCACCTGCACGCAGGACGATCTTATTACAGCGTCTCTCAGCGCTGTCATCGTAGCCAAGTTCTGGGCCGCGACGGTGTAGTGTCTGCCATCGACACGCTAAGACGAAGATTAATTTATAACATATTTATTCAATTAAAATCACGATCAGCCCTGACATCCTGCATTGGCACCGACCCCTACTGCAGGTAGTCAATTCCTTTAGGGAGGCTGCTGTTTGTTGTTGTTGTTGCATTGTGCTTCATAATGGAGACCAGAGATCATTTTCTTTTCTACTAGCAGCCCGCCCAGCGGTTTCACCCGCCAGACAGTTTAATATAGCCTACGTTCATCAGGGATAATGTAGGATTCTAAAAATCTTGACTTCAATTTCAAACAAATATCGTTTTCAGATGGTGGTGGCGTAAAGTTACATGCCGTGTGATTAACCTGGCCAGCCCCTTGGCAGTGCCTTTATTTTTATTTTTTTTATCCCGCCCAAGCCGGTTTTATATTAGGTCATAACAAAATTGTAATAAAAAAAGAAAATTGTGTGATACAAATTTCTTTTTTTAGAATGAGTCGACGTCAATAAGTGATAATACTATCCTACATTGAATAAAGAATTTTAATTTCAATTAACGGTAAAAGAATTTTTTAAATCGGTCCAGTAGTTTCGGAGCCTATTCAATTCAAACAAACAATAAAAAAAACTGTTTCTAATATTAGTGTAGATTATATTATTATTATTTTAGTGTGATGCCGGCTTAGAATAGCATCACCCGATTTCTTTCCCGTGGGAGTCGTAGGCGGCGACTAAGGGACTTGAGGGTGTGTATTGCAATTTTAGGCGATGGGCTGACAACCTGTCACTATGGCGATACACAATTTTCCGAATGACCCTCAAACATATGTCAGACGTGGCGTAAATGTCCGTTTTTGCGGCCGTTTACGCTCTGCCTACCCCGCAAGGGATAATAGGTGTAAGAATAAGAATAAGAATAAGGTGTGATATGTGTATGTATGTATTATTTTAGTGTAGATTTTTTTAATGCATTATTTATTGTTTTTTGTTGTCTTTTTTTATACCGAGTAAGGGACAGCCCTTCGAATACTGATAGGGTGCATGAAACATAAAACTGGACAAATTTCCCCTAGAAACATATGTCAAGAAACGCCAAAAAAAACGACCTTCCATACAAAATCACAATCAGCTGACTGCATTCACTATGAGAAGTCAGTTTTTTTACGTTTCCTGAAATATGCTCCTAGGGGAAAGTTGTTCAGTTTCATGGTCTGCATATACCCTATCAGTATTCGGAGGGCTACCCCTTACACCCTTTAATATAGTAATGATTAAATGTAATCATTACACTGGTACGAATAATGTGGCGTAGTTTGTACATTTTTAAATGAAAAAGTAGTTATTGTGGTATAACTGTAATAGTTAGACATATGGTATTGCGGACATTATTATAGATATTGATGTCCTCTATAAAACTGTAGTACATCACTTTGCTCTATTGTCAATAATTTCCACAGCGTACGCGATATAAGATATTTTTTTGGTACATTTTTCACACTTTGGGTTACATTATTGAAATTTTCACGCGGATCCCTATTTTTTTCTCGTATAAGATATAGCCTATGTTCATCAGGAATAATGTAGGATTCTAATGGTAAAATAATTTTTAAAATCGGCTTAGTAGTTTCGGAGCCTATTCGATGCAAACAAACAAACAAACAAACAATCAAATCTTTCCTCTTTATAATATTAGTGTAGACAACCCTAATCTTCGAAACTGGGATATTCTGGATTATGTATGAAACTCTGACCCCAGGTGAAGCCGGCTAGGAAAGACGCCCTTTTTGTGTGTCACCTATCCATGGCCCGTCCCTTAACAAATTATATCAGCACAGAACACCAATATGTTTAAAAACAAACTTGATAAACACTTAAAAATATAAAATGAAAAGAAATAAAGTGAACTATGAACAGTGTGATACAGGCACCATCAGTTGTTACAACTGCCTGCCTGATAAAATATAATAATAATAATAAATAAGGCTTTCCTTGCTTCATTAAGATCTTCTGCTTCACATGTATTATCACATGTAAGGATAACATAGCTCGACAAAAGATCCAAATATGACGGATTTTAATTGCATTTACAGGCTGTGATAATTCTTTGAAGGTTTTTGTGGCTTCAGGAAATGATTTCCACGCATTTCAAAATGACTTTTTTCCTTTCCACTAAAGCCAGTATCACAGCCTGTAAACGCATGAAAAATATAATCCAACTGCATACTTCTGGCCCGAGTGAATTAGCTAGGTCATGGATAGCGATGTTACGTGTAGCTTTTCCGATCCCAAAACCAAAACAGATCCAAAATTCTTCCAAACAGCAATTACCTAAACCTGGCTATGACCGTGCTGCACAGCATGATAAATACGGAGGAGAATTCGGGAATCAGCTTCTTGCTTCGAGTACAGGGAAGCTACGTCTGTGCCATCATTACGTAGAACTTTTTCGCCTTTTGTTGATAAAATCGTCCTTTTGTCATATTGAACTTGCTGGAGCCCATCAGATAGGAAATTAAAAAGTTTTATTGTCAGAACAGCGAAGAAATTTTTGCCAGTTTCTTGGTAGCTTCCCTGCTGATGTGACCCTTTGTCGAAGTCCTTCTCCTCGTTTCTCTGGTAGTATTCTTCAAGCTATCCTCTTTGTACACGTCAAAAATTCCATCAATTCTGTTCTCTTTTTGGTTTCTTTACATAATTTATAAAACTGCTGCGGTAGTCTTCGAACTTTATATTGGTATCTCCAGAAGTGACGAGAATATTTCCATTTTAATATCATACCTAACTTACATACACATACACATATCACGCCTGTAATCCCTTGCGGGGTATGCAGAGCGTAAATGGCCGCAGAAAACGAACATTTGCGCCACGTCTGACAAATATTTGAGGGTCATTGGACAAATTGTGTATTGCTTTAGTGACAGGTTGTCAGCCCATCGCCTAAAACTGCAAAAAACACCCTCGAGTCCCTAAGTCGGGAAAGAAATGGGGTACCTTCTAACCTAAATTATCTACTTAATAAAATAAAATTATATCTACGTGCCGTGTCCTAGTGGTCCGGTGGCGCCCCTATGTGTATGCTTAGATCTTCAAAACCACGCAACGGATTTCTATGCGGTTTTTGCGGTTTGATAGCTGAAGAGATTCAAGAGGAAGGTATGTATAAAATACATGCCAAAACAAAGTCTTATTAAGCAGGAAAACGGTTAGCAGCGGGTGAAATCGCTAGATGGGCCGCTAATTCCTCACAAAATTGGAGTAAATGGAAGCATATCTTGAAAACTATAAGTCTTATCAACATACATCCGAAGATTGTTATATAGATAATTTTATAAGGAATATTTGTTTCCTTGGCGGTTTTCGCCTATCTTTACCCGTTTTTAATAAAAATAAAAATAACTGAAAATTGGGACATAAAAGGGGGGGTAAGGGGGGGAAACAGGGGGGCCTCGACGTGGTTCCCTTCGTTTATTGAAACACATATATGAAAGCAACAAACATGCCAAGTTTCATGCTTTCTGCCAGATGGTATCATACCTCCATACAAAGTCACAAATTGGGACCCGGACTATGTCGTCAGTATTGAGAAAAACTACTCGCGCACTACGGGTTCCGTAGTACCATTATGAATAAAAATTGAATAAAAAGTCAGACGTGGCGTAAATGATCGTTTTTTGCGACTGTTTGCGCTCTGCCTACCCCCCAAGAGATTATAGGCGTAATATTATGTGTGTGTGTATGTAAAACAAACAAACAGACTTTGTCTCAGGAAAAGAGTCTTAATTTGGACCTTTGAGTACGAAACCCTAAAAGCGAAGACAATAATTACTTGTACCTTACGCGGAAAACGAATAGACTTAACACGTAGAGCTAGAACAATAGAACACACTTTTTTATACACATATATCACGCCTTGCGGGGTAGTCAGAGAAAAACGGACATGTGCGCCATGTTTGACAAACATTAGAGCGTCATTCAGAAAACAGTGTATCATCAAAGTGGCAGGTAGTCAGTTCATCGCCTAAAATTGCAATACACTTGTAACCATCTTGCAACCTTTGAGTCCCTTACTCGCCTCTTACCACACCCACGGGAATGAATTTTGGTGATGCTATTCTAGGCCGGCATCTCACGGAAAAACACAAAATGAATACAAATACAAATCATTTATTTTCCAACACAAACACAGAAATAAAAATATAAGCACAACATTCAAATATTAAACCTAGGTACACAATAGTAAGTATTATAGGTACAGTATGGAAATAAAGACGTAAAGTCTTTATTTATTTTTTACTGTTACGTGTCCCCCTTGACACCTTGTGTCCGAAACATGACTCCAACTGATCAGCTCATTACTGGGAACATTTTGCTTGGCAACCTTGGGGTGGTATGGGATCTACCTCCTAGCGGTCCACCCCGGGCAACGGCAACACAGGCTTGCCTGTGGATAAGTCCAGCTGAACGATCCCACTAAGCTGTGGAAGGCTCCGTAAGGGGCCGCCTGGCTCGCGACCACCATCCCACCGAAGTCTGGCGCCAAGTGGCTTGCTGCGTTCCGTCAGTGTGTGGGAGTGCCAGTGCCTTAACAGGCTTCTTCTGGGTGAGCTCGCTCCATCTTAGACTCTGTCTCTGTCCTAAGACTCAGACTAGAGTCAAGAGCAAACCACTCATTAATAAAAATAAAAAAACACCTTCGCGTGACGATGTCGGCAAAAACATAAAACAGCCAATACATCATTATTGTTGTAAAAACGTGCGAAGAGAAGTAATGATTAATGACAGGAAGTGGTATTTTGCTAGTAGCTGAACATTCAGGTAATCGTGCTTGTAAATTGTTTTATTTTTCAATTGGTGTTAGGTGCCGTTGCCGAATAGCATCACTCTATTTCATTCCCGTGGCTATCGTGACAGGTGATTATGGGATCCCGAGCGTTACGTGTGTATTACAATTTTAGGTCAAAGGCTGACAACCTGTCACTATAATGTGACACAATTATCTATCACTTATCACTGCTAGATATTTGCCTCCCCCAATCGGGGGGTATTTGTCATATTTGGAATGGCAAGTGTGTTTTATTAACGGTCGCTGTTGCCCATTCCCAGGATTCATCCACTAGTCGCCTATTACGACACCCACGGGTAGGAATGGGGTGATGCTTGTTAAAAGAGACCACACGGCAAAGCTATCTTGTGATGATATTATGACCTAAGGTACTTTAAATTAAGTTTCCTCAAGATGTCGAGAATATTCTTAAGTATAATTACGTACAAGGTATACTACTAATTTACGTTTACTTAAAACATTATTTACAATCATCTGAATATTATACTTAAGTAAACGTAAAAGGACAGGATGGACATAACTTCTACTTTTACTTAAAACTTTCGCTTTCAAAGTGGTTAACATTACACAGCATACTATACGCAACCGGACAAACAGACAAATTGTTGAAGTAAGTGGCATTGTCATAGAAAAAAACATCACAAATACTTAGAAGTTTTGAGTAAATGTCTAATTCTAAAGACATGGGCAAGGGACATGGGTTACGTGCAAAAAATTATAGAAAATCTCATCCTACTAATATTATAATTGCGAAAGTTTGTATGTTTGTTTGTTACTTCTGCACGCAAAAACTACTGAACCGCTTGTTTAGAAATTTGGCACACATATAGAAGGTAACATGGATTACAACACATAGGATAGTTTTATTTTATACGGGCAACGCCGCGGGTAACAGCTAGTAAGGAATATTATCGACAGCGCATGGAGCGACCTGTTAGTGAGATCAATTTATACTAGTTTTTTTTATAGACATAAGAAATACCAGTATCGGTAGATCTCTAAATGGGTAGGAAACTTGACGTGCTGCTGACAGTACATACAATTAAATTTTAGTATATAAAAAATATTAAACAATGCATGGTGATCTTTTGCCACGTATTATTTAGCATTTAGCTTATGGCCTCTGTTGTTGAAAAATGTAAACACGAATAAAGACCTACGTAAGTATTGTTTGCCAGAAAGTATACCTACTTTAAGCACCTTTTTTTTGTACAGGCCACTGATTCTATAAAGTATATACGCTCTGTGGTACGGGCTTAAGTAAGTACCTGCCAAGCGTGGTGTGTATGGCAAATACCCTAAATTTGGGCCCATGTCCAGCAGTCAACTATTTAAGACCAAAATTAGGACCACTATTATCGTCCTAGCCTACCGTTCATAATTACAACCAACTAACTAAAGTCTACAGGTAAACTGTTACCGGTAAACCGGAAATGTCACTTCGCGAAATCGGAGGATCTAATCGCGGTCGATCCACATAAGTGATGTAATAACTGGTATTTTGATAACCGGTTTGTGATCTAACGACGAATCTCTCTATTTTGAATAATATAAGTACCTACTTACGCGAGGTAGGTATAGTGATGTATGTCCTCATATATTAATACATTGACAGTATTTTTATATAAATATATCACTTTCTGATATTGTTTGATAAGGATATTGCCTGGACATTTGGCTGAACCGCCTGTGACCAATTTTATTAAACTTCAAGGTACAATTTTACAGGTGAAATAAGATGTTCATTGCGTAGTCGGTCATTATGATACCAGGAACCTGCTACGCAATGTACAAAGAATTTCACTTGTAGACTTGTAGCCTGTAGTTTCATAACATAGGCTCTGGTGTTCCGGAGGGCTCATTTGGCCATCTATAAGTACTTAGATAAAAGTCATTCAGAGGCTATTAGCGACCTAGTTAGAGGTTTAAAATCTCTGACATAATTTTTCGTCGAGTCGTTTCCGTTAACTATACGAATCTACTATTCCAAAGAAACAAATTAAAACATGTCGTAAATAAGGTCGTTATGTCGTAGATAGGTACATTGGAATTCGTGTGTTTGAATTTGGAATTTATTGACTGATTGAACGGTTTGACCGTTGCGTAGGTCAGTTCATTCATTCATTAAATTAGATTACTGAATGTTTCGCTTGGTACTAATTTGTGTAGTCTAATTTTGCTGAGGCAAAAATAAAATGGTTTCTATTACGGATGTTTTTAATTTATACGCTGTGATCTTCTTTAACGAATTGTGAATAAAAACATTGTTTCCTAATCAACTAAGATTTACGCCTACACCTACTGTGTGTTCAACAATGCGCTGTACCTACCTACCTACTCTCTTTCAAAATTATTCGAAAAAGCAATGGGTTCAAAAGCAATGCGGCCTCTGAAGTATTGCTTATCTACGTAATTATATAATAGATGGAGCCGTGCCACGCGTTATTAGCATTAAGATACAGGATAAGGCGCGGTAGCCCAGATAAAAAAAAAATAATTTAAAAATTGAAAATTTATATCTGTTTATTTCAATCAAAAATGAATTATATTACATTTCACAGGCGCTTAATCTACAAAATATAAAATAAGATTATGTGCGCCTAGTTAGTTCCGCTCGCAGGGTGACAAGGTTGCGACTTGTCTGTAGGTACATCCTTCTCTCTCTGCCGGATAAGATGCCATTTTAATAGAGACTGTGCTTGCTTGGCAGTTTTGCACCTACAAATTTTATTGCCTGTTTCTTTCGGCAGACTATTAATCACAGAGGGAAGGATGCACCTCCAGTGTCTTTGTCCGTATACATTATTATATTTAGGGATGGTATATGCAGGTAGGTGGGGAAGCTGTCGTAAATTGCTCCGTCTACTGTTTTGATTTAAACATTCAATCTTCTCTTTATATTCCGATACAATTGCGACTTTTGCTTTATCAAAGACATTTAGTACTTTGCAATAGCTAAACAGGTTCTCGTATTTGTTTTTATACTTCAGCTTAATTTTCAAAGGGACAATAGTTTTTAACATTCTTAGCTGTATTTTGTATATGCTACTCAAGTAGGTATTGTAAGTTCTGCCATAACTGGAAATGCCATAATTAATAACTGAATCGGCTAGTGCTAGGTAAAGTAGTCTTAATGTATGATAAGGTAGTTTACATTTCAAGATAGTCAATTTAGCTAGTATTGCTCTCAATTTTTACATACATGATCGACGTGATCAGCCCAGTTAAATTTATTGTCAATTTTCAGTCCTAGGTAGGTATGACATCGTACAACTTCAAGAGGATCACATACGCAGGTGTTATTGTGTGAGTGCATACAGCTATGTACATGGGCTATGACTTGTGGTGGTTGAGCGTTCGTACACTTTAGGTAAGGTGATCGGATATGCAGTACTTTTGTCTTCTGGTAGTTAAGAGATAGCCCGACGTCATGTGCCCATTTACACAGCTGGTCAAAATCAGCTTGGATCATCCTTTGAGCTATTTCAATGTTTTTGTTTGCTGCGATAAGACAAGTATCGTCAGCAAATTGATATACAGAGCAGTGCTGGAATATATTACACATGTCATTGACGTATAATAAATACTCAGTCGGTCCCAAAATTGAACCTTGTGCCGTCCCGTTTAGGGTTGGTATCGGGTCACTGTATTCCTTATTTATACTAACCATATTATATCTATTGGTGTAATAGTTTTTAAACCAACTCAGCAAAGAGCAAAGCAAAGCAAAGATGGAAGAGTCGTCGTCGCCACTTGTAATGGCGAAAGTCGTACGTTCAAATCCTGTCAGCAGTAGTAACTTTACAAGTTTTCTAAAACTACGTGTGAATAAATACATACATAGATTACTTGTAAAACATCTTATGCGCAAAACTGCACGTTTGATGACGTCACTCACTTGGTCATAACCTCAAACACGCAGAGATTACACTTCTTTTTTAATCTAGGAAGTATGATAAGTTGTCCTTATTTATTTTACTAGATTTCCTCCCAGCGGTTTCACCCGCTGCCACTCATTTTCCCGTGGTAATAGTTGTTTTCCTGCGGTAAAAAGTGGCCTATGTGTTATTCCAGGTTATTCTCTACCTGTGCTCCGAATTTCATCCAAATCGATCAAGCCGTTTGAGCGTGAAGAGGTAACAAACATACATAAACACATACAAAGTACGTACAGAAGTACGGATTCTTGGATCGTCTGGTGACGTCAAGAGTAGGCGCGTTACCTACTTATATAAAAATAAATTGTTTGATACTGTCTCAGGAAAAGACTACGATTAGATAAGACAACTAATAAAGTAAGTTGAATAGCCTTTCCTGTAAAATTTTTGATGTCGGCTTAGAAGTTATAACAGCATCACATTTCTTTCCCGTCGGTGTCGTAAGAAGCGACTAAGGGACTAGGGTTACATGTGTACTGCAATTTTAGAAAATGGGCTGATGCCGTGTGATGCTGGCTTAGAATAGCATCACCCCATTTCTTTCCCGTGGGAGTCGTAAGAGGCGACTTAGGGACTCGAGGGTGTGTATTGCAATTTTAGGCGATGGGCTGACAACCTGTCTCTATGGCGATACACAATTTTCCGAATGACCCTCAAATATATGTCAGACGTGGCGTATATGTCCGTTTGTGCGGCCATTTACGCTCTGCCTACCCCGCAAAGGATAATAGGCGTGATATGTGTGTGTGTGGGCTGATCACCTGTCAATATGGCGATACACACTTCTGAATGCGCTTAAATGTTTGTCAGACGAGACGTCTACGCTCTGCCTACCCTCCAAGGGATATAGGCGTGATACATGTATGTATTGTATGCGTATTCTTCGAGAAATAAGCTTCCGTTCGCGTGTTACGGCGTTGTTTCACTTCATTCACCATAGACCGTCTACTGACGTAACGTGTGTGGCCAATGACCGTGGCGTAACTAGAGTAAGGTTAACTTATGTCGCTGCTTTGTTCCTTTGTTAGATAGATAGATAGATGAACACTTTATTGCTTACAACAGAAACATAACAATACAGAAAACTTAAAACTAAAAGTAAACAAAGGCGGCCTTATCGCTTGAAGCGATATCTTCCAGGCCACCTTTGCTAATGTAATGGTAAGAGAGACGAATAAAAAAGATTTGCTTTTGTCGTTATTACAGTAAAACTTGTTTTTACTGTGAACCCATGGTGCTAACGTGCTCTCACTTATAGAGGTTTATCACTTACTCGGTTTCCCAATAGGCAAGGATTAATATATGAATTATCTCATTTACAGAGGCCAAAAATAACCAATTAATCATTTAAAGTGGTCAAGAATTTCTACGAAAATCAACCAAATCGAACGTACGATAGAGACGTTTGTATTGAAAATCTCACTTACAGAAGTCTAAGTTAAAATTGTCTCATTAATGGAGGTCAGTGATTATTAAAATACTGAAACTTCTACTGAAAGACAAGGGCGCATGGAAGTATTAGAACTGGAAAAAATATTATTCATTGTCTTAATTACAGAGGTTATTTAGCTTTTTGTATCATTTCTAGAGGTAAATATGAAAAAAATATGAGAAATAATTCTTAGATAATGAGGTTATTAATTTATGATTACACGATGCAATAGTACCGGAACCTTGTTGAGTGTATCAGACGTACAGGTTTCTCACTTATCCAGGTCCCAGATAACCAGGTTTTACTGTATGTTGTATCTTCAGTGTTTTTCTGGTTACTGAAGTTTTTTTCTGTGAATACACTTAAAAATAGTGGTAACTATTTTGAACATAATCAGCTCAGATACTGTGTAAAATCTCTCAATTTCTGAACAAACCCGTTGAAGTGAACAACATTTCGAAAGGAAAATACGTCGAACATAAGAAATGTGTCAGAATTTGAATCTGTATTTCCAAGAGAGTATTCTTAATTATATTTCAGAAGTTTATATCACAAACATTTCTCTTTTTAACCTTAAATTGCCTAGCTCACATATTTTTCCTTTTCCTCAATATTCCTCGTCAAAATAATTAAATTTAATAACTTTTCAAATTACATTTCTTCAACAAAAAAATCCATCTTATTCTGTTTCCACAAAAAAGAATCCACTTCGCCTTCGAAAATCTTTTGAATATTTTCCTAAAAAGCTTCGGCAAACAGTTGTTGGGTATAAGAGAACATTTAATTTGAACGAGTTAGTGGTTAGTACAAACAATGAATAAAAATAAATCTAAGTAAAATTGTTGAGGAAACCTCTTTGTTTCTTTGTTAAAAGTCTGAGTTAGTCACAAAGAACGTATGGCTGGCGGGGCGCCTTACATACATACATCAATCAGCCTATTGCTGTCCATTGGACGAAGGTTTCCCCCAGGGTACGCCATAGGGCACGATCTTTCGTTTTCGCCAGCCGCCATAGCACAAGGTTCATTTTCCTTTTAGTGCCAAGTCTTATTACTGAAATATCTTAATAATATATCATTTCTTTCTATACCGTGGGTGTCGTAAGAGGCGAATAAGGGACTCGAGGGTTACTTTTGTATTAGGCGATAAGCTGACAAGCTACCACTATTCTGATACACAATTTACTGAATGACCCTCAATTGTTTGTCCGATGAGGAGTATATGTTCGTTTTCACGGCCGATACTCTCTTACATATCCGCAAGGGATATAGGCGTGATATATGTAGATATCTTTTACCCAAATATCTTATCTTCGAGCCTGTTAGCCTAGATGTAAAGTAAAGTCACTATTTATATTTTTTATTAATGATGTGTTTGCTCTTGACTCTAGTCTAGGTCATAGGACAGAGTCAGAGTCTAAGATGGAGCGAGCTCACCTAGAAGAAGCCTGTTCACTCTTACTTTGAAGAGATCATGGTTGTATTCGTATGGAAACGTTTTTTTTTTTGGAGTTCAAACTGAACCTGAACTTCTGTTCGGATCTGTCCACGTCCTGAGTTTCACCTCGTTGCTCGGACGCTCCATCGGGCGCCGGGCGACACTTTCACCAGCGCGCGCGACGGACCGCGGCTAAGGGTCAGTGCACATCTAGCGCCGTTTGATGCGGCCGTATTCAATAGCAAATTGAAAACGAACTGCATCGTTATTTGAATAAATTTGAGCTGGCATCCGTTCCGCGGTCACGCCTCTACAAAGCTAGCACATACATTAAAAAACCCATTAGATATATTGAAACATCGTCATAGTTGATCCTAGGGTGGTTCGCCGTCTGACTCAACGATGGGACAACGCAATACATACATCAAAGCTAAATAGTCCACTGCTGGACATGGAATTCTTAAGGAGTGTTTGCCATACTCGCCACGCTTAGCAAGAGCATTGGCGAGCGCAATGCATGGTGTTTTAGTAACAAAGTACTCTGCTGTCAATTCTAGTGCATTAATTTATCTACACTAATATTATAAAGAGGAACGATTTGTTTAAATTGAATCGGCTCCAAAACTACTGGACCGATATAAAAAAATCTTTTTACAATTGAATCCTACATTATCTCTGATGAAAATAGGCTATATTAAAATGTCTTTTGCCCGCGGGAAATCGGTTAGCACCGGGAGGCAGGCTGCTATCGCTTTAAAGGGCGGGGCAGACCGGCTCCGTATCCGTTCCGTATCCAGCTCTCGTCCGTAGTCACGCACGAACTTATGACGTTGTGATGTATGGGACTGTATGAGATACGGCACACCGCTTGCGTTGCGTATCCGTTGCGTATCCGTTCCGTGCTGCACGCAAGCGGTGTGCCGTATCTCATACAGTCCGATACATTACAACGTCATAAGTTCGTGCGTGACTACGGACGAGAGCTGGATACGGAACGCATACGGAGCCGGTCTGCCCCGCCCTTAAACGATACCCACGAATGGAAATAGGGTGATGCTGTTCTAAGCCGGCACCATACGGCAGATAACGCAATATCATCACGTATAGCAACTCGTTTGATTTGGCGCCGGAGAAAACTTTCACTTGCGCACGCGACTGACGCGACATCCGATACCAATAAGTCGGCGCCGGCGCCGGAAGAAACGTTCGGTAAGAAATGCTGCATTTTAGACAGCCGAAATCAAAAATACAAGATCACACTTTGATACCTATAGCCGCCATCATCGTCAACACATATCACACATACACATATCACACCTATAATCCCTTGCGGGGTAGGCAGAGCGTAAACGGCCGCATAGAACGGACCTTTACGCCACGTCTGACAAACACTTGATGGTCATCCGGAAAATTGTGTATCGCCATAGAGACAGGTTGTCAGCCCATCGCCTTAAATTGCAATACACACCCTCGAGTCCCTTAGACGCTTATTACGACTCGCACGCTTCCAAGCCGGCATCACACGGCATCATCGTCAAGCTACGGTTATTTATTTGGTTTCGGATATTTGACATGCGCCCTATACAGTGGCGAATTGACTAAAGTCTTATATTCGATTCGAAGTCTTATCTTATAGTCGATTTCTTAGGGCGAGTGTAGCCGTAAACGACCTCGACAGTTTTCTCTGTATACAAACAATCTATCAGAATATCCGAAGCCCAAGTTTTTAGTATAATCCTTAAGTAAAATTAGGACCTCCAAACTCAATGAAATATTCGCTGCAATTAAAGTTATAGAAAAAAGTACCTATAATTTGTGAAATAAATCTCACAGATATAGAGAGTCAAACTAGAGGCCTTCGGATCCTGAGATCAAACTCAGATCGCAAAACCACGAAATCAGATAAATAAATCATGACGTGACAGGTCAGTTTGTCATCCAGAGGTCAATGAACATTTTCCCGAGCTCAAAACGCACAAATCGTAGTGGCAGGTCACTCCAGTACTTTACTTTAGAATTAATGACATAACTACTGTGGCAATCTAATATAATATATTTATTACTAGAAGTTATTATTGCCCGCATTTCCGTATCTCTTGCAAACGTAACTATCTGTAGTTGTAACTTGTTAATATTGACTTTCACATTTATAGATTAAGTTCTACTTCTGGTATTATTTTTATTGGTTTTTATAATGAGACATATTTTTTCATTATGCTTACCATAATGTTTGTATCTAGCCAATTAGGTATGCTTCTCTTTTCTTGACTTTTATTAATGTATCTATTCTATTTTTAGATTCTTAGAGTATAATTTGCCCTCACTTTATGTGTTTTTTATTTGTAGGTTCAGTTCAGAGCAAGTTTCTTCGTTTCCCATAATACTGCTATTACCAGCAATCGTGTTTTTATGTCTTTCTCTGATAGTGTGTCATTATAAATATATACTTACCTACATAGCGGATCACTTTAGAGAAACAAAGAGAAGGCGGCCGTATAGTTGTTCCAAGTAGGTATTTAAAGGAGTGTAAACAATCTTATTAGAGCTGAGTGACAGTTACTAGGTTCTGTCCTTATCTGTCGCAAGGTATAATGTTGTCCGTCTTTGTCTAGTTTTTTTACATTCTTTGTAAAACCTACTCGACACGAGTCTTGGTTAAAACTTTCTCTCTCAATCCTTTAGTGTGAGCACGAAAAGAAGAAGAAGAAGTTTGAGCGAAAAAAATATAGATTAAAATTTTACTAGTGACCGACAGCGGAAACTCAAGGCAGGCTGGCTATAAGGAGCAACTTTCGCCAAGGAACATATGTATATAAAAATTTAACCTCCAATACGAAATTTCCGATCAGCTGATTTGGGTTTCTATGGACGCTTAAAATATCAAAAGTCATATTTCGACCTGTGCTCCTAGGGAAAGTTGTTCCTTATCACCAGCCCGTACTCTGTTTTTAGTATTGGTCAGTAGTTAAATTCACCCTATAGTATACAAATCTAATCTATCATTGATAGATGTTGGTGATCTCGAGATGTCTGCAATTCTGCATACGAACGTCCCTCAACTGTTTGTAAAATGTGTTGTTAATGTTGCGTATGACGGCCATTTACGCTCTACCTACCCCACAAGGAATATTGTGGTGACATATATACTCTTATGCATATTTACTTGTACTAATATATTTTCTTAGTTTATAATAGTTTACTGTCTTTGTTCGCAGGTAAGGAGAGTCCATTCAACTTCATTGATCTTCTGCTACAAGTATACATGTAAGATGAATACATCATAATTTGCCGGTGCATTAGGGCCGCCGCAAACTAAACGTACGCTTTTGCGAGCGACGACAGCTCGAGCACTTTTCATACTATTTCAAAAAAAGTACCGTACGTAATTGAAATACCGCCGGTGGCCGCCGGGTAATAGTGGGTTTTCCCGTGGTAATAGTTGTTTTCCCGCGGTAAAAAGTGGCCTATGTGTTATTCCGGGTTATACTATAACAGTGTTCCAAATTGCATCCAAATCGGTCAAGCCGTTTGAACGTGAAGAGGTAACAAACATACATACATACACACACAAACTCTCAGATTTATAATATTAGTACGGATGTAACAAAATTTCTTACATAGAGAAATATTCGCGGCAGCGGCATGAGCAGGTGTATAGTGTGAACGTAGCATTAGATAACGATGCAAATTCCTCCCAACAATGGGCTTCCTGTAACGGATCATTACATTAATGTGTCTTATCGAATATCGTGGGAACACCGAGCAGTAATTACACAGAAGAATGCTCCACTGTTCGCGTTCTTGGTATGATCACTTCTTTGAACATAGGCTAAGAGCGTGTTAGACACGTATAAATATAGTTTTGTAGTCATTTAATTTGAATTGTACCTTAATTTAATGCTGTATAGATCTTTTTACCATAACTGGTTTGGTATAGTTTTAAAGAACTGTATTTTTCAAAATATTTCTGACTGTATGAGCGCTGCGACTTTCATTATAATTTTTCGAAGTAACTACAAATAGAAAGGTAGGTATATTCCAGTTTTTTCTTTAGTATTTTGGTATTTGCAACTGAAACAAATTCAAGTTGAAATACGCTCTTTTTAAAAGCAAATATCTCGCCACAAGAACATTCAAATGTTTTTTTTTTAATAAACATCTTCCCGTTTTGTAACAATATCTATTCAAAGATACCCTGCTCAATCAAGTAGTCGAAAATAATAATTTGCTCCTTCCGACTTGTAAAACCACTTTTTAAATACCAAAATTTTATGTTACTTGATTACGACCTTATTATAAAAGCAAGGCATACAAATGGATACACGGACAGAGTTAATAAAAAAAAATGGATTTTGTGGTATATTACGAAACCTTGAAGAGTGACAAGAATGAAAAAGATTATATTTTTTTATGTACCAGGAAATAATCTTTCAGAGAAAATCAGGACACCAGTTCGCATAATGTGGTCACACTATCAAGCGTCACATTACCTCTATAACGTCCCACTTTTGTAACAAAGAGGAAATATTTGTATGTTATTTGGTTTATATTATGTAGTAGATAAGAACCAATTTAAAACATTATTTTTCCGTTCAAAAACTACATTATTACCGAATAACATTGGCTTCCCTTTACCGAGGGAAAACGCCTTATTACCACAGGAACCGCTGGACAGACCTGTAGTGTAAAATAAGTATAATGACAAAAATGGCAGGCATCTAGTGTAAAAAAGGTATAATGACAAAAATAATATATGTACAGTCAATCTCCCGGCCGGTTAGACACTCGAATCGCCAATGTAACCCTTATCCGGGCGGCATAAGATCGGTCCTAAATCCAAATTGTCTAACCCAGCTTGAGCTGTACTGTACCTACTTCATCATAATATTAGCAGAGATCTCTTGTGAATAATAATTTAAAAAACAATGTCTGGTTATGTCCATTACAAACTAGTTTACATCTAATAAAAGTTTAATGACCTTTCATAATTGTTGTCTAATTTTAGTCTGCAGTATCATATATAATAACATTATACGAGCACATGGCGGGGGCGTAAATTAGGTCGATGGCAATTTTGCGGTTTGCTGCGAGATCGTATTATTTTTATTTTGTTTTAATATACCATTGGATTATATGCCGTGTGATGCTGGCTTAGAATAACATCACCCCATTTCTTGCCCGCGGGAGTCGTAGGAGGTTACTAAGGGACTCGAGGGTGTGTATTGCAGTTTTAGGCGATAGGCTGACAACCTGTTCCGGATGACCCTCAAATGTTTGTCAGACGTGGCGTAAATGTCCGTTTTATGCGGCCATGGGGATATCGTGATATGTGTACGTGTGTGTGTGAGTACCATTCGATGATACGTCACTCGACCAGTCGTCATTGCCTAGGAGATATACCTCTTATAAAGAACTGTCTTGTCTTATGTCTTTGCCGTGTGATGCCGGCTTGGAAAACATCACCCGTGAATGTCGTAAAAAGCGAATAAAGCATAATCATTCAGGGAATGGGCAGCTGCGTGCCCTGTTAATGTTACATCTTGCACTGCGCTCGCCAATCCGCCTGCCATGCGTGGTGAGAATGGCAATGTCCAGCAGTGGTATGTTGGCTGTTAATTTATGTAAAGTATCGTAAGTATTGCACAGAAACAAAACAAATGTGGAAAGGAAGCAGCAGCCTCGAATCAGAAAGCACAGTGTGGGACAGCATCCTACGACGGGGGACAGACGACCTTATGCGTAACCTTTGGATGCAGCTGGCCAAAATAGCCGTAGAAAGAAGCTCTGGGGGAGACGTAAGCAATGGTCGCGTAAATACATACACACACTATAACAGCCACAACAATCCACCGTTGGACATAGGCCTCCCCCTATTAGGAAGGTATTTGCCACACTCACCTCGCTTGGCTGACGGATTGGCGAGCACAGTGCAAAATATTGATTTCACAGGGAACGCTGCTGCCCATTCTCTGGATAAATATTTACCTCAGTGGTTTTCACGACACCCACGGGTTGAATTGGGGTGATGCTATTCAAAGCTGGCATCACACGATACTTTAATAACCACATATGATGCAATGAAACATTTATTACGCATAAACCGGATTCATGATTCAATCTTTTGTGAATCCCGCGGCCTGATGTAAATTTAACACAAAATAAAAGTACAGTTAATTTTTCAGTTGATGTTATCAGTTGTATTGTGCTGTCCTGGTATCCATTATAATGAATCATGTTGTATTATATTACTGCGGTAGACCGTTATTCCGTGACCTGAGTCGGTATTTATCCATTGTCCTTTCAGTTAACTCTTATTTCCTACAGTATTAAAATTTAAATCTGCTGCATAAAATTTTCTGTTTAGTGTTGTGTTACGTTTAATCTGAATAAATCTCCGAGGAAAAGGGGCCCTAAACGAAAAGATTTTTCATATTTTGCTGGTCTCTAAAATCTACCTCAAATTCTAAGTTCTTACTCCTGCTGCTGCAAATATTGCCTGAAATAATTCCGCGGAAGTATCAACGCGAGTGAGTATTCACACACTCCCGGCCTACTCTTCTCGCACCAATATGAGTGAGCGAGATAGCAATACATTCCACTCGCGCTCGTGCCGCCGCCGTTCCTTTGACTCGCGCACGAAAAGCCGACACTAGCGGGAGCACGGGAAGTGGCAGCGGCATGACGAGTAGCAGCGGGAGTACCCTGTTGCCATGCTCGCGCTGCTTACTTCCCTTACTACTTTTCCTGCCCATAAAGGCATAGTGTGAACGTGGGGTGAAAATACCCCTTTTAGTTCCTGCTGGCGATTTACATAAGATCTTGTTTTTTTTCGATGAAGGTTTCTCTCTGCTCTTTCATCTTAGAGAAACCTAATTTATCACATTCTAAAACTTGCATCAAAGTCGAATGTAAACCAGAATCGCAAATCTCATTCTGCCATTCCCTAATGGAAGTCTATTAACGAAACCGAACATTCTGTAAACAGTTTACTTCTTAAGCATTGCGTACGAAACGATCCCAGTCGATTACGTCGAGATTTTTATAGCATATCTTATGCTCGGAAAAGTGCGCAGGATTTTATTTGGCCGCCATTTTTATTGGTTCGGGTTTTCCAAGTGATTACGGTTGTTTTATAGATATGGGTTAGATTTATAAACAATTTAAACCGAACGGATGCTTTAATTTGTTGTATAATCTTTAGTAGTTATTCCAATTAGTGTTTATTTAGTCATCACTTCTCGTTACCTTAGGCCCAACGCTGTGTAGAGCAGACAGAGCGCGCGGGATCTCCTGCGGGAGCCCGCGCGTATTAACAGCGTCGGCATTATAACCCGTCCGAATTTAAAAGGCACGATGCCTACGTAGCTGCATAGAATAAATAATAATACTACACCGGTGTGCGTACTCTGTGGTAGCTGTAATATGACAAGGTGTCGCATGTTCGTACGGGTTGTACTATTAGTGTTGTAAGTAGTATTGGCAAAACTCGCGGCACACAGCGTTGCTATTTTATTTTACCAAATCAAGCACGCTTAATACACACGACACAGCGTTATGCTTTATTTCTACTAACTGAAATTAATTACCTACATGTTTATAAATATGCATAAGTGAGTCAGTGCTGTGCCTAACCGAGTATGTAATATGTCTGTGAATGTGTGTGTAAGTTTGAAAGTAGTAACCTACCTATAGTGTTACAGAAGCAGAGCTAATATAATCGAGAGACAATAACCACAATTTCAATTTAGGTTTTACCTCTCGCGAGCTAAGAGGATGGAAATCAATTTAACTACTATAACATCATCACTGGCGGAGAGGAGAGAAGATTGGAAGTTACTCCACCGACAAGAGTTTGACTCTTAAATTTGAAGAAGAAGAACATCATCAACATATACGATAGTCTTAGCAGACACGTCAGTTACTGATATATTCAATTAGTCATCAAGAACCTCACGTTGGGTGTGGGTGGGTGGTAGTGGGTAGTGTGACATGACACGAGACCGGCAGGGGATTCATTGTTTAGTAATTCTTTCCGTACCTACATCAGACAGCTTTGATGACAGACAGACAGACAGAAACACTTTATTGCTCACATTACCCAAAACAAACAACACAATATAAGCAAAGGCAAGCAAAGAAATATGACTTAGAATTCTTTCTCCGGAACTATCGTGTGGAATATCAAGATCAAAACAGGTGTCCCTAAAAGAGGCCTTTGCTCGCATTAGAGGCTTAAACCTACGATAATTAGAAAATTCTAGTCCTCTTCCGTATAAATTGCTCGGTCGGATAGCACGTTTGGTAAAAGGATCCTCAAAGTTTGTATTCATAATTTAACCTTTGTTGAAAACCAAATTGTGTACAATTTCGAAAACTGAGCCATTACGAGAGGAGACGCCTCTTTCATCTGGGTAACCGCGGCTCAGCCATAATGCCCGCCAATTTTGCAAGTGTATCTTAATGCCAGTAACGTGTGTAATGGCGAAAGTCGCAGGTTCAAATACTGCGCGCGCTTAAAAATTTTGCTAGTTCAAAAAAAAAGCTTTGTTCCTCGAAAAAAGTTGTTCAGCTGCATGGGCTGGTTTTACTAGTCATATTTTTTTTACACCTTAGAATTGTAAGTATCATTTTAACCTCAGTGATTACATACATACATACATATATCACGCCTATAATCCCTTGCGGGGTAGGCAGAGCGTAAATGGCCGCAAAAACGGACATTTACGCCACGTCTGACAAATATTTGAGGGACATTCTGAAAATTGTGTATCGCCATAGTGACAGGTTGTCAACCTCAGTGATTCACCCCTTGAATTCTTTTAGCTATTATTTTTACACTTCATATATTTTAGTCGAAAGTTTCCGCAAAAGACAGTTTGAAAGGGCTTTGAAATGCCATTTGAAACGAAAGAGGAAAATTAAGATTTCAGACATTCCTAAGTCTCCAACTTTCAATGTAAATTTCTGTCTGGAATTTCAAGCTGGATTTCATATCTTTTAAAATTTCACACCTTAATAAATTGCCTTTTAGTCTTCGATTTAATGTAATTTATAGCTCTTTGAAGTTATACTACGCGGTTTGCATCTTGATAAGACTCAATTCTACGTTATCGCCATAAATACGTACAGACATATATCACGCTTATATCCCTTGCGGGGTAGGCAGAGCGTAAACGGTCGTAAAAAACGAACATTTACGCCACGTTTAGGGGCATTCAGAAAATTGTGTATCGCTATAGTTGGTTGTAAGCTCATCAACAAGGTTGTAAGCTCATCGGTCTCATCAGTGTTCTTTACGACAATTCCTAAGAGTTTCGTTTGTGCTAGATTAACCCAAATATGTACTCTTTTTATTCGACTGCCTAACTGAAAAAGAGTGTAATTTTTTAAGAGTTCATGTGATTTTGTATAAATGTGCGATTCTTTAAAGTGCTGCAACTGAACGGATTCGAATGGGAATTATATCGGAAGAATCCATACATTATTCTGAGTGTCATAGGCTAGGCTTTATCTCAGAAAGCAGTCGTGTATAACTTTTATTTATTTATTATGCTACTTTCTTACTTCACAATCTTATCTTCTAAAATTGCTCTATCTCAATGTATAGTTCTAATAAGTGTCTTAAACACTACATAACCAATTTGTCAATCAGTGTTTTGAAGTCTTACGTCGCGTTTATTTACATCTTCACTAATATTATCAGATCTGATTGTTTGTTTGTTTGAATCGAATAGGCTCCGAAAGTACTGGACAGATTAAAAAAAAACTTTTACCATTAGACTCCTATATTATCCCTGATGAACTTAGGCAATATATTATCCCTGATGAACATAGGTTATATTAAAATGTCTTATTCCCACGGGAAAATGGTAAGCAGCGGGTGAAACCGGTGGGCAGGCAGCTGTATAAACAGCTTGTTCAATCCGATAAAAATCGGCCCAAATACAAGCATGTTACCCCTTAAGCGAGTCATCAACATAAGCGAGGGTTCCTTCCTCCACATAAACCCAGTGTCGACAAAGAATTCGGTGATTCTGATAAGAGAGGTCGATGACATTGACAAGTGGCTGATAGTCTATTCAAATACAATCCGTACTATAATATTATAAAACTGAAAATGTGTGTGTGTGTATGTTTGTTTGTTACCTCTTCACGCTCAAACGGATTGACCGATTAGGATGAAATTTGGAACACAGGTAGAGTATAACCTGGAATAACACATAGGTATTTTTTACCGCGGAAAAAAACAATTACCACGGGAAAATCGCTGGACGGAAATCTAGTAAAGTAATAAAATTTTCAAAAAGTGTTTACCTTACACGGGAAGTATTAGGTCCTTACATATGAAATTGTCGTTTTGTCGTACTGGCCACTTTGATCACAAATTTCTCCTATTTGGTTAGGAATTCGAAATTCAAATTTATACAGTTATTTCCACATGTAGTTGTGTTTCGTAAACCGTCATTCATTTGTTTTTTTACTTATCTTTTTTCTGTTTGCATCGCTCAATTTACAAAATGGAAAATTTGAAATATCGCGTTATTTACGAGTACGAGTTCCACCGTGGCACCAGTGCTGCGGAAACGGCTCGAAGGGTTAATGATGTGTATGGCGGTTGTGTCGCAAAAGAAAACACAGTGCGTTTTTGGTTCCAACGTTTTCGTTCTGGAAATTTCGACCTGCAAAACAAGCCCCGTGGACGGCCGGAGACCCAAGTTGATAATGAAGAATTGAAGGCTATTGTGGAAGCGGATCCATCGCAAACCACGTCCAAATTAGCTGCAGGCTTCGGTGTTAGTGATAAAACTGTTTTAATCCACTTGAAGCAAATTGGAAAGATTAAAAAACTTGAAAGGTGGGTTCCTCACGAATTGAGTGAAGCAAACCGGCAAACGCGCGTCAACTGCTGCGTTACATTACTTGACCGGCACAATAACGAAGGGATTTTAAATCGAATCATTACCTGTGATGAAAAGTGGATTCTCTACGATAATCGGAAGCGCTCATCGCAATGGCTGGACCCTGGCAAGCCAGCCAAAGCCTGCTCCAAGCGAAAATTGACCAATAAAAAGTTACTTGTAAGCGTTTGGTGGACTAGCGCCGGTGTCGTTCATTACAGTTTTCTCAAATCTGGCCAGACGATTACGGCAGATGTCTACTGTCAGCAATTGCAAACCATGATGGAAAAGCTAGCTGCTAAACAACCGAGGTTGGTCAATCGCTCTACGCCACTGTTGCTTCACGACAACGCTAGACCACACACTGCACAACAGACGGCTAGCAAATTAGAAGAGCTTCTATTGGAATGTCTAAGGCATCCACCGTACTCCCCGGACCTTGCTCCAACAGATTACCATTTTTTTCGAAATTTGGATAACTTCTTGCAAGGGAAAAAATTCAACTCAGATGGGGCAGTCCAAATCGCTTCAAAGATTTTATTGATTCCCGTCCGAATAGTTTTTTTAGTAAAGGGATCAATGAACTACCTATGAGATGGCAAAAGTGCATAGATTACAATGGCTCATACTTTGATTAAATAAATATACTATATTAAAAAAAATCGACTTTTTGTTCCTCCCATACAAAACGCCAATTTCATATGTAAGGACCTAATATTTAAGTATTCAATTCAAATATGATATAATATGTTCCAATATAAGCAGACAGTGCGTGTTTTTTATAACGACAATTGTCTCGATTCCACATTACTGACTAAAACAGCTAATTATAAATAGCACTGTCACTTTCTGTTAAATAAGTTTAGAAAAGGATATAGTACTATGTCCTCATGTCATGTTTTTAATAGTCTATGATTTGCTCTCCATTTAGTAGATTTCCTTCTATGTAAAACCGGCATATTTTGACATTAAGGTTCATCGGTTCATTCGTCAACACAGTGTCCCACACGAGAAGATGATGACCTGCATATTTTTAATCGCTGCTTAATTTTGACAGATACCGCGTAAAATGCTAAAAATCATAGACAATATAAGAGGCGATCATCTTCTATCCTTGTCTAAGCCTGTTTACCAGACAGTGACGGTGCTATTTTTAGTTAGAGATTTTAGTCGGTAACTTGGAAATGAGACTAAGAAGGGATTTAAAGACTTTCATAATTAATGATGAGACGAGCGTACCTAATCAAAGATGAAAATGGCGTCATGTTGTAAAATAAGTAAAAGAGAAAGCGGAAGGTAGAGATGATGCCAAAATGATCCTAAATTGAAGGCGGTTTGCTTAGTAAATCAGATACATTCTAACACGCGTTTTTACACGAGTGCTTAACCACAAAAAGGAGTGTAATATTTCTAGAGTTCTTGTATGTATATATATGCCTTTTTTTAAAGTGCTGCAACTCGTTAACCACTGAACAGATTCGAATGGGAATTGTTTCGGATTGCACTACAAAATTCACACCCAAATGTATCAGATAAGCTCCACCGTCAAGTGATTAAGAATTTAAGCTTGAACCGTCTGGGTTCCCTTAAGCCCCTTATTTGAGCGGCTTTTAAGGGTATTCTATCTTGCCGACATAGTCCGATTTGGCAGACGTTGCTGGTAATTATATGGGCGTCAGTAGAATAAATTCATGATAACCTGCAATGTATGTCGAAAGTGCAATAGCCGTTGTAACCTCGATACGACTTTAAACCGCTGGGCAGAAATCTAGTTTATTCTAAAACCTTGACATATTATCAATATTTTTCATATGCGCGTCTTTTTTTGCTGTCCCTGCCGTCGTTTTGTTGAAAACGTTCTCATTGTTGGCAAGTATGCTCATCGATCTGTCAAACAAAACCTTGCCTTACGGAAAAATTACGGTGTTTTCATGAATATCCGACTATCCTCAATCATTTACACACAGCGGAAATATTCTGCGTTGTCGAGTTTGTGATAAAAATTATAATTATTTTGTTTTTATACCTTAAACTTGTAATTTGATCTTGCCTATTTTGCCAGGTTTCGTCACTTTTCGTGCATATTCTAAACATTTTGCATGCATATAAATCAGGCTTTTTATGTTGCATTTATAATCCTGTTCCTAATGATTTGTATCAATTCGTCCCCGCCCGCTTTAATAAATAAAAAAAAAGAAAAATGTACTTAATTAAACTTGCAGCAAATGATCATGCAGCCTGTTTCTTTATTTTCTGTCACAGCCGGCGTTGTTTTTGTAATTTCTGAAAAGGTGTTTCAACAAAAACAAGGTAAAGTGGTTTCTGGACTTTGATATATTAAACATGTAAAATAAGTAGTATTTATGGAAGAAAAGAATAATATTTACACAATGAACTAAGTCAACTTAAAAACTACTTAGTACGAAGTTGTTAAAAGTGAATGTCCTTAGGAGTATCTTGTCGTTCTCTTTTGTTAGGTCTAGTTCTTTTTTTGCATTTGCTTTCTTCAGATATTATCACACTATGTATCCATTCTAAATATGGACTAACAGCAGTGTAAATACTGCCTGTCACACCCATGTCCTGCTTAAAGCGCTCATTCCATATGTCCTCATAATGTGTCAGAGGCATAGTTGCCGGGCCGTACAAAGCTGTAATACCAATAATTTTATTTTTGTACAAGAGCGGTCCACCTCCGTCGCCCGGTATAAGACCCTGATTGGCCCTCGTGCATTTGGAATGCACACATATCCCTGATAGTTTCGAACCGAACGGGGGGGCTTTTGGGTCACATCGGACCACCACAGCATTGCCAATGTGAAGAGGCTTTCTTTGGTCCTTCTTTTCCCTCTCTGCATAGAAAACTTTCTCTCCCCTGAATAACTCTGAAAATGAGTACGTTCCGCCAGCGCCTATAAACTGCACAGGAAACCCGATGAGTGCCCTGTAGTCCAACGCTGATATTTTAACTTCTGTTATTTCATCAATTGGATCTATCATTATGAGAGCGATGTTGTCTTTATATATAGATGGCAAAAATTGTAAATTAATATTATCTACTAAGTAGCCATAATGCTGAATCAATTTTCTTATTTTCGTGTGATACTTAGTCGTGTTAGCTGGAATGGTCAAGTCGCCATAGATTATTTTAAATGTCTCCTTGCCGTACTTCCTTATAGTCTTTAAGCAATGCGCCGCAGTTAAAACCCATTCTGGTCTTATCAGGCTACATGTGCATGTTCTTAATGTGCGGATAAAGGATGCACCATGCGCTGGATATATTGTTATCATCTTGATAATTACCATTACGAATGGGTGATCTCCAAAGGGATCGTCAGTACCTTGAAACACTCTCCGATTACCTTTTTTGTGGTGACCACCGCTGACCAAAGATGATTGGAAAAAGATGAATAAAAATGTTACTGAAACGGAAAATATTGATTAGTTATCATGCTGCTGAGTATGGTTTGTTTCTTTTTGCAGCAACTTTATAACTTAAGATAAGTTACCATCCCACCGAAGTCTGGCGCCAAGTAGCTTGCTGCGTTCCGTCAGTGTTGGAGTGCCAGTGCCTTAACAGGCTTCTTCTGGGTGAGCTCGCTCCATCTTAGACTCTGTCTCTGTCCTATGACCTAGAGTAGAGTCAAAAGCAAACCCATCATTAATAAAAATAAAATGAAAAATAAGTAGAAGCTAAACATTTTAAAAAACGTACCCAATACTATATTTGTATTACTTTGAAAAGTCATCTCGTAAAAAAAATGTGACAGTCAAGTCAAGCGGCTGACCATACGAAAATACCAATGCTGGCTCTTTTCATAAAACAAAATATTATTGCAAATAAAATAAATATTTTACGAGCTTATAAAAATAAATGGAAGTTTTAAATTATAGATTAAATAATTTCGTAACTTGCAACGGTATTTTTAACCTCATTGATTTTTATCTGTGGTTATATTTTATACTTTCTGCTTGAAAAAGATTTTGAGTTAGCAAAGGAGCAGACAAATGACAATTCAGTAGATTGGAAATTGAGGGCGCATCTGTGCCTCAGTATGAGAAATGTCATCATAGCAACCTGTGAAAAATATGATTAGATCACTTTTTTCCCACGCCTAGTCCCTTTCGGCTCAGGCAAATGTCATAGCAGAAGCTACCAAAGATGTGTTTTTGTCAAGAAACAATACCAAGCAATTTAACTGACAGGCACTTGAAATGAACACCTCTAGGAATTCATTTTCCTGATTTTCAGTACCGTATGTAATGAATTAATTTTATTGGCAGTGTTCAAAGTATTTAATTCCAGTACGACAAAGTTATATTCTCATAATTATTACAGAAATGTAATGTGATGCGCCAACATATGGCAATCACAGATTAATTCTTGGAAACAGATGTGACAAACAGTAATAATGTATGATACTAAAAGCACGTATGTCTTCATGTATTAATTGAGATATTATATTTGTGTTTCAGTGCTTAAAGGCAGGGATAGCACAAATTGTATATACAGCCATATAATTCTGACCTTTTAAACTTTTTTCATTATTATGTCTACAGTTTTAAAGTTATTGTAATTTTTTAGGCTTTAATTTTGATAATTTTTCTATTTTAGTAAAAATGGCTGAATAAGACAATGTTACGGTATTTCTCTAGTAACTATGTCAAAAAATCCGTAAAATGTCGCGATTATTTGAGCGCGAAATGATTGGTTGTTTCTCTCTGGGACAGCGCGAATGAAGGGGAAAGGAATTTTTTAGGAAAAACATGGTCTTAACTCGCTCGTTTGCATTTAAATTGCGACAGGCTGTAGGTCCAGCGGTGGACTGCAATAAGACATCTACAGAGTAAATTATTTAATACGAAATTATATAAATAGTTTAATACTAAGAATGTTTACAATATTAATGAATATCTGCAATCAAATTTTTAATAATGTTTACTGTCTCTTTTAATATTTAATTTATTGACATGAATTTTATTGTTGATATTATTATTTTTATTCAATTGTTTCATTATTTAAACAGTTGTATTTTTTATTTTTATGTATTGTATATGACCGCCGATCAACCTGATAATATTTGCATGCTATTTCTTAAGATGGCGAAACATGTTTTGTACATTATTGAATCCTACTCCATGTTTGTTGCAAATAAAATTTTGAATTTTAATTTAAAAGCTATTGTAGGCTGTAGGTTAAATGCTGTATTTCGTTTAAATAAAATAAAAAGCAGCAACAAATGCTGAGTATAGCTCATTCGCTTAGACAGTGTTTTTTAAAAACTTGTGATGATAGAGCCAGACTGTTTTCAGTCTCCGTTCGCAGTGGGGTGTCGGCATAGAATAACATCACCCTATTACCCATGGGTGTCGTAAAGGAGGACTAAAAGGTGAACCCTGGGAATCGGAACAGCGTTCTTTGTGATAAAAATAATATGTACTGCGCTCGCCAACTCTGACTGTAATAGATAGCTGTTCGATCGATTCGTTGACACGTAGAATTTGAACATAATATAAATTGCACATTTTTTTCGTTGATCAGCAAATTTGATTTTCGTTAGCAATCATTTCCCATTATTCCAATATGTAGACATAATCGTGCCCATAAATAATACAATATTTTTTTTTAAAACACCACGTGTGTATAAATTGGCTTTATTGAATGTAAATTTATTGAATTTTCATTATCAATTAATCCATTTTCGATTGTCGATTCTCTAATATCATTTACGTATTCACTGTTCAGAGGGCTAATCAGACATTTCTGTATCTCTCATACTGTAGCTTGCGGCCTGAATATTCTGCGTTAAACCGTATTTCCCGCGTTAAAAATATTCTAAATGTTTACCAGGCTCTATAGCTATACCTACACATCAAAAAGTTTCATTCGAATCCGTTTAGTCGTTTCGGAGATTAGCCTGGACAAACAGATAAACAGACAAACAAACAGACAAGAAATGTGTTTTATTCCTTTTTTAACACACGGGTTTAACTGTTTTATTAAATGTATATAGATAAGGTCAATAACGTTTTGTTACTTCACTAAGTGAAGTTATAGTTAGTATGGTTGATTGATTCCCAAACAAAATAATAACAAACTCATGTCTAGCAGTGGACATCTTACGGCTGTCGTTGATAATGATGCGTGGGACACTGACTTGTAGAACTGCCATAGGGGTATCAAAAAAGGTTATTAAAAACCGACAACTTTCCCATTGAAACATGGGCCGAAATTTTTGTTACACTCAATAGGTGTCAGAGTTTTGCACTGTGTATTATGTAACCGATACACCTCTCAATAAGTTTTTAATTAAGAAGCATCTACAGCATGCTTACTTAATTTTATCACATTCTTTAATCTGGGCACTAATCTCTTCAAAGTAAGAGTGAACAGGCATCTTCTGGGTGAGCTCGCTCCATCTTAGACTCTGTCTCTGTCCTATGACCTAGACTACAGTCAAGAGCAAACCCATCATTAATAAAAAAAAACTGGTTTCGTTTGAGGAGGAAAAAAAGCTTTTTTAAATTCCAAGCGCCTTTTACAAAGGTTTACTCAATAAGACCGTTACCTTTCATTTCTTTTGCGTCGGACAAGGAACGTCGGAAAAGACGTCGGAATTTACTGACAAGACAGCTGATCTGTCAAACTCTTTGGCGCCATACAAATCCGTCATTCGAAAACGCTCCTTGGTTCTTCTTTTTCATGTTGGGCAACAACGAGTTGAAGAACGACCCGATGAACTCTGTTGTCAGAGTTTTTCAACCGCCTACTACTACTAGCAGTCCTCTGACTTGGTTGTGTAACGACAGCCGTCTAAGTAATCGTAGACAGCAACCGGGACTGGCGGCTTTAGTGCTCTCCGAAGCACGGAACCATCTTTCTTACGGGAAATCAGGTCGTTATCCTGCAATGTCCTAACCGGACTTGAACAAATTATCAACTTTGTGAGTGCCCACCGGGAATCGAACTCGGAATCTGTGCGCCGTAGCGTAGGCATTCACATCACCACTGCGCCATATCGGCCGTTGAAAATGCTCCTTTGACTGTAGAGTGAAAATACTGTTAAGGCTCTGGCGTGCTAAAAAAAAGTTCATAATCAGATTGTCGCTTGTGTAACCCCGAATCTACCCTCCAGGTCATTGCCCCTTCTGTTTGGGCGGTGATTTATTTAACTTATCGCGTGCTTTAGACGTTTCCTGAGTCTTTCTTCGCCTGTTGGGGAATTAATAAACAAACTTATGTTTTTTTCTTTTTATTTTCAGGTTAGTTCATCGGCAGGAGGGAGAGATAATTTAAACATTTCGGTTGGTTGTCTTTGATCAGTTTATTCATAAGCCGAGATTAGTTGGTAAGTCAGTATATCGCGTTCATTTTATTTTATTGATTCTACGTGCTGTGGATGGCACGTTGAGTCGTCGGTCCCTGTTGCTGATTACTTATAGGGCAGTCGATACATAACCATGTCAGAGGCCTACTAGTTTTAGTAGGCGGTTGAAAAACTGACACCAGAGTTCATCGGGTTTTTCGTCGACTCATTTTCCCATAAGAAAGGTACCCGAAATGGAAACATTCTTGTTTGTGCCATAATGGCATATGATCGGAATGTCACCAATTAATGTTGCCATTTCATATCTCTTCATGCAAACAATACCGTAGAATGTCCTTTTTAAAGTCAAGCTCACGTCAGGGTAGACACTCAAACATAATACTCAGGCATAAGAACGGTCCAGAGTCCAAACTGTCTAACCCAGCTTGACTGTACAAAGTCATCAACATAAACCTGTGTAAGTGCTTTGTACAGAGTTTGTAACACAGACTGTCCCTAATATTATCAAGTTGAGGAACAGATTAGGGGTGGATTACTGCCCCTCCCTAGCTACAGGGTGCGGTGAATCAATAAAGCTTTCAGCTAATAGCTGAACCGTCGGCAAGTCGTCAAGTTAGGTTTGAGCAATAGCCCAGTATGGCTAGCTTTTCATGTTACAAAAATATTAAGGTCTTAATTTTTTGCTCATAGTTTAAAGACCTTTGGACGAACCGAACCCAATGTATTGTTTTGTGTCATTTTAGGTATATGCTAACCCACTTTTTTTTTCAGAGGATAAAAACGACTCGAACTAGGTTTTTAAACTGTGTAAGTAAACTGTCACATAGAAAATACTTGTATATTTCATAATATTAATTTAATTATAAACACCAAAAAATATATTTTATAAATAAACTACCATGCATTGAATCGAAAATTTTCACAGGCATGTGTTTCACAGACACACAACGCAATAGTATAAAAAGTGAACGACTTTAGCATTTTTGTTGTTGTTATGCCCACAAAAAATAATGCCAGCAGTACCGGACTAATGTTAGGAGCTTTATTTTTTACAGCTGCAAGCAGCGGCCGTAGATCTTAGTACGTGGTTTTAATTTCAAGTCTATATCTCTACGCGTTCTGGAGTTGTGAAATGCGGATGGACGGACAACAAACTGATATGGGTAATTTTCGTTACCGTTTGAGGTACGCAGCACTAAAAATAGTGAAAACATTCTTCTGGATTTCCTTTGATACCAACAATTTTGTTAATAACGATGCGTTCTTAATTTGAATTTGTTCGAGGGACAGTTCAGATTCCTTGGAAGTCAAATTTATTTATGACTAGCTTTTACCCGCGACTTCGTCCGCGTTAGATAGTTTTTTTTTAGGCAGAAGTTCTAAAGTAGGTATGTGTATACATAGTAAGTGTGACAGTGATATTAGAACAGTTCTTATCTCTACTGTTTAAAGATGACTTGCTTGCTTCTGTTGTTAAAGGGACAATTCAAAATTTGCTATCCGGCCTGAGAGATCAATATTTATAACCAATGAATACAAAAGTCAGTAGATAACAGAGTACTTACTCCAGAGGTGCCGATTTGAGCACACTAAAATGGTTAGCATAAGTAGATTAGACAGATCAAAAGGTAATATAAGTTACTGTTATACATTTTTATACCTCTATATACCACATTTTTTGTTTTTCTGTCCTCGGTAAAGAAGGCAATGTCCTTTCTCAACTTATTCCCATCATACTGAACAACTTTTGTTCTGAAACCATTTCTGTATCTCCAATAAGGTGGGCTCCTGATGGTAGACCTGATGGTCTACATACGGTACTCCAGATCCTCAATGTCCTTGTGAAAAGAAGCGGCCCATCATCATGAACAACTTTTGTTTCGGAACCATTTCTGTATCTCTAATAGTTTACGTGGTCTCCTGATGGTACACCTGGTGACATAAGGTACGGTCGGATTCATAAGTGGAGTCATAGTTAGACCACTTGACAGAATGCAATACGGGTTATTATCCTCTGTACTTACTTTACTAACATACGCACACACGTAAGATTATCGACTGTAAGTAGAAAAGTCCACCTTAAGGCGTAGCATTAAAACTTAAACAGATTACCACCTATAAGCGACATCTATGTAATCTTTGAAATAATTACTCGGTGATAGCCTATTCGCCACTACATCACCACAAAGTATACATCACACTGGTTTGT
Organism: Tuta absoluta; assembly: GCA_027580185.1. Lineage (NCBI taxonomy): Eukaryota > Metazoa > Arthropoda > Insecta > Lepidoptera > Gelechiidae > Tuta > Tuta absoluta. The sequence continues at coordinate 4,035,536 of JAQAHW010000029.1, read as the reverse complement.
CTAAAACTGTTTATAGTTATCCTTATTCGTTCACTTGTAGTAAAGCAATAGATTACATATCTTTATTTCGTCGTATTGATCACAAGCTACCGTAGCTTAGCGGTAATAGTTCTACCTTCTAATCAGAACGGAACCGGGTTCCCATCCGAACTCTGTATGTTGAATAATGTTTTTTAAATGTTTTTACCATATTTTCTCCAGTAATAATTATTTTATATAATATTTTTCAATAAATTCATCTATGTATTATATCTATAAATGTTTATTGTAAATTATGTATCAAAATATTATATCTAAAAACATAAACCTATAATATTGTAATAAAACAAAAAGTAAGGTAAGAAATTATTTTATTGGTAGGTATGGTATCACTTTATGTAAATAACAAAATGACATGAATGAGATCTTTTGGTAACCATAAGATACGAGTATGTAAAACTATAATAAAATACTTGCTGTCGTAATACTTAGTTAATAGTTTTGTTTGAATGATAAAACACAATATTATGTAAAATGATATTAAGTGTTCATTAGCTGAAACATCGATAGGTAATTATTTATAAGATCATAGGAATGATCCAAATCTTAGATTGAATCTTTCAATAAAGTTATTTATGTAATAATTTCGTTAGTAATTATTTTATTGTTCTATGTTTAACGATGATGCACTTTCCTCGGAAGTAAAAGTAATTGTAATAATAATAAATCAGTTATTTGCCTACATCTCAAGGTTTAAGCTTAAGTACTCGTTTTCGTAATGAAAATATATTGAAGCAAGGCCTTAAGATAACTGACTAATAATGATCAATCTTATATAAATATATATCGATGTTTTAGCATAATTTAATTGCTAATGTAATGCTCCACAAATACCTACTGCAATAGTAGGCGGGTAAGCAGGTAAACAGAGGTTGAGTGAGCAACGATTTATCGGGCCCGCTTCGGCATACATTGCTGATTATTTTGTGTATATTCATATATTATAATGAAATACACAAGATAATCAGCAATGTATGCTAGATCGGGTCTGATTGGAATCTTAAGTAAAAATCGCCGCTTACATAATTAGTATTTGGTGTTACCTCCGCTGTTTTCAACAACACTTAATAAACACTTATTAGACTCGACCAAATAAGTGCATATATCTGTTCCTCTGGTACTCTCCCACACTCCCAGGCAGTGAGCCTCTAAAGCTTCTGTAGTTCTTTCATTGCGCATGTCCCACCTTTGCACCATTAAACCCCATAAATTCTCTATGGGATTTAAGTCCGGAGATTTTGCTGGCCAACGAATAACTTGGATATCTGGGTGCTGGCTAAACCAATTATACACCACGGCAGCTCGATGCACTGGACAATTTATCCTGGACAAATGCAAAACGAGGAACTTCACTAGCAGGATAAACAGTTAAACATTTCGCACCGTCGGCGTCGTCGGTAGCAGGCTTTCCTGTAGCATATCAACATAATTAGCGGCAGTTGCACGCCCTGTTTCTTGTGCTACTAATTCGCCTGGACCAGCGGCAGAACCATTTTCTTCATATTGTTACACCATCATCCTCCGCTGTGAATCATTAATAAGACGAGTCGAGTTTTTACGCTACCTTCCTCTTCAAAATGTGTAACCCAACGTTTAACAGTCTTCCACTAAAACAAAGTAGCATTATTAATAAAAAAGTTTATACTAATCGGTTCACAGCTACCAACATACTATGAGTCAAAGTTTTTAATATTTAAAATACAATTGTAATGAAATAAAACTATACTTACGGCCAGACCAGTCTGATTAGCAATTTGAGTTAAATTGAATCCAATATCATGCAGCGCCACAGATAATGGGAGTTTTTCTATTGACAGTTCTCTTGATAGTTCTTCATGTCAAACCAAAGGGCGCTGTGCAAAACTGAAATTTTGACGTTTCAATATGGCTGGCGTCAGCCATAGTTTTGTCACAAGTTCCGTTTCACGTTGTGTTCGTTACCAATTAATTATGTTTGTTTGATTTCATACAAAATAAACTTATCGCCTTGCTATTATATTGAGTGTCATTCGTGTAAGTAAACAAATAACCAATAATACATCTATAACAATTCAATAAACACAAAATAAAGAATAATTTATAAAGTGGTACAGATTTTGTGTAAAGAAACGTTATTTCAATTAAGCTTGGCGCCCTCTACATGACACTCGAGAATCCCTAGAAAATTTCCCATTGCAGCGCAACAATACGCTGCTTATCCTGCAAACTGATAATAGTATGCATTTCGAAGAAATAAACACTGAAGTTTAATAAATAAACTTAGGTTAAAAAAAATCACTTAGCACACGCACTATCTCGCAAACGATCTAGCAACAACTAAAATGTAATTCAAAATTTACTAAATTTTGCTTCATTTGATAAAAAAAAATTACAACTAAGATATCGGGATTCGATCCATTGTCTCCACAATAACGGTCAAGAATTTGCTTGACCGCGCTACTGACCACGCTACCGAAGCTAATGATTCATGTAGTGAAATAGTCAATACTACTCAGCCTATTATACAATGGTAGTTCGTCAAATAATAGTATGTTATACGTCATTTGTGTCATTGTGTGAGTGTAGCCGCGGGTGCGAGCGACTTGTTTTCTGAGGTTTGTGTTAACTATGACTCCACTTTAGAACGCGACCGTACTCCAGATCCTCAATATCCTTGTGAAAAGAAGCGGCCCATCATACTGAACAACTTTTTTTTTGGAACCATTTCTGTATCTCTAATAGTTTACGTGGGTTCCTGGTGGTACACCTGGTGGTCAACATAAGGTACTCCAGATCCTCAATGTCCTTGTGAAACGAAGCGGCCCATCATACTGAACCACTTTTGTTTTGGAACCATTTCTGTATCTCTAATAGTTCACGTGGGTTCCTGATGGTACACCTGGTGGTCTACATTATGTACTGCAGATCCTTAATGTCCTGGTGAAAAGAGGCGGCCCATCATACTGAACAACTTTTGTTTTGGAACCATGCCTGTATCTCTAATAGTTTAGCTGGGCTCCTGATGGTACACCTGGTGGTCTACATAAGGTACTTCAGATCCTCAATGTCCTTGTGAAAAGAAGCGGCCCATCATACTGAACAACTTCTGTTTTGGAACCATACCTGTATCTCTAATAGTTTATCTGGGCTCCTGATGGTACACCTGGTGGTCTACATAAGGTACTCCAGATCCTCAATGTCCTTGTGAAACGAAGCGGCCCATCATACTGAACCACTTTTGTTTTGGAACCATTTCTGTATCTCTAATAGTTCACGTGGGTTCCTGATGGTACACCTGGTGGTCTACATTATGTACTGCAGATCCTTAATGTCCTGGTGAAAAGAGGCGGCCCATCATACTGAACAACTTTTGTTTTGGAACCATGCCTGTATCTCTAATAGTTTAGCTGGGCTCCTGATGGTACACCTGGTGGTCTACATAAGGTACTTCAGATCCTCAATGTCCTTGTGAAAAGAAGCGGCCCATCATACTGAACAACTTCTGTTTAGGAACCATACCTGTATCTCTAATAGTTTATCTGGGCTCCTGATGGTACACCTGGTGGTCTACATAAGGTACTCCAGATCCTCAATGTCCTTGTGAAAAGAAGCGGCCCATCATACCGAACAACTTTTGTTTTGGAACCATGCCTGTATCTCTAATAGTTTAGCTGGCCTCCTGATGGTACACCTGGTGGTCAACATAAGGTACTCCAGATCCTCAACGTCCGTGTGAAAAGAAGCGGCCCATCATACTGAAAAACTTCTGTTTTGGAACCATACCTGTAGCTCTAATAGTTTACGTGGTCCCTGATGGTACACCTGGTGACATAAGGTACTCCAGGTCCTCAATGTCCTTGTAAAAAAAAGCGGCCCATCATACCGAACAACTTTTGTTTTAGAACCATGCCTGTATCTCTAATAGTTTAGCTGGGCTCCTGATGGTACACCTGGTGGTCTACATAAGGTATTCCAGATCCTCAATGTCCTTGTGAAAAGAAGCGACCTATTATACTAAACAACTTTTGTTTTGGAACCATACCTGCATCTCTAATAGTTTAGCTGGGCTCCTGATGGTACACCTGGTGGTCTACATAAGGTACTCCAGATCCTCAATGTCCTTGTGAAAAGAAGCGGCCCATCATACTGAACAACTTTTGTTTCGGAACCATGCCTGTATCTCTAATAGTTTAGCTGGGCTCCTGGTGGTACACCTGGTGGTCTACATAAGGTACTCCAGATCCTCAATGTCCTTGTGAAAAGAAGCGGCCCATCATACTGAACAACTTTTGTTTTGGAACCATGCCTGTATCTCTAATAGTTTAGCTGGGCTCCTGGTGGTACACCTGGTGGTCTACATCTATACTCCAGACCCTCGAATGGTGATAAAAAGTAGTCTATGTCCGTTCTCGGTATGCTAGCAATCTCTGTGCCAAGTTTCATGAAGATCGGTTCAGCGGTTTGGCCGTGAAAGCGTAGCAGACAGACAGACAGACAGAGTTACTTTCGCATTTATAATATTAGTGTGGATTTTCTATTTTGTTTTTATTAGACATCAAAGAAAGTAATTCCCTACTTCAGCTTGAGCTACTTGATACCTTGTTATTCAATAAAACTTGTACGAGTTCACTTACTTACGCTGAGAGTTACCAGCAATGGCCTCTATTCCGACAGGGAACCATCTAACATTATTTAAATAAGCAAAAGGAAAGAGATATGAAATTTGTCCCTCTCGCTTGTTTCTGAAATTTGACGTTTGTGTTTTTACTGCCGTGTGATGTCGATTTAGAATAGCATCACCTCATTTCTTTCTTGTGGGTGTTGTAAGAGGCGGCTAAGGGAAGGGTTACATGTGTATTGGCTATATGCCGACAACCCGTCACTATGGCGATAGTAAATTTCTAAATGATTCTCAAATGTTAGTCAGACGTGATGTCGGAAATGTTTGTTTTTACGGCCGTTTGCGCTCTGCCTACCTCGCAAAGAATAAAGGCGTGACATGTGTATATATGTGTCTTTATTTTACTCACAGAAGACCATAGACTATGCTCACTGTCATTTTATGCTGTTTTTTTACTGGGTGGAGAACGTAACATAACATAAGTAGTAGTTGACTCATAAATGGATAACAGGAAGTCCTTGTTCTTTCTGTGTGTGACACTAAGTCGTCCAACGACCCGATAAATCCGACACGAAGTGTTGCCTATGGTAAATTCACTCAACCTTTCCACGAGGGACTTTCGAATCAATCTCAGTCAAGATAATAAAAGGTCAAATGTCAACATTTGACGGTCGAGTTCCCGCCCAGTGATTTATAACCTGTCAAAATATCTTCGATAAACAGTACTAGGGAACTTTGTGGGTGGCAAATCACTGTTCCGTGTGGCAAAGCACCGTGCCGTGGTATATTTTTTGAACTGCCTTTGTGGTGCAGTGGTTTGGCTATTGAGCTCTCAGTGTAAAAGGTCGTGGCTTCGATTTGGATATAGACAAATGGGTGAAATCCATTTTGACAGTGGATATTGAGAGTCCCGCTTAGTGATTTGTAATCTGTTAAAATATCTTGAATGAACAGTACTGCTCTTGGTAGTAAAGTGCGTGAAAGCTAGGCTAGCTTAAAATGTCTTAGTGTTTCAGTGGTCTACTGTCTTCTGTAGTTGATAACTGGGCTCTACATAATGGCGGTCGTCACTTCGAAATTTCGAACCTCACGGGAACACACGGTTGAAATGTAGACATTTGTCGATTGTGTCTTGTCTAATCGATAACTCAAAAATGGTAACTGAAGATGCCCCTAATAGTACAAACATCATCATCACATAAGCCTAGCAGTTCCACCAGTCCACTGCTGGACGATGGCCTCCCAGGGTACGCCATAATATGTGAACTCCCGTTTTCTTCATCCTATCACTACAAGTTGTCTATTTAAAACCATCTAGATCGTTTTAATGTTTCGTCAGCAGCAGGCGTTTTAGCGGGTAGAGGAGCCTACTAATTCATAACATCAGCCCAATTCTACCAGTGAATGTCGTAAAAATTGACTAAAAGACTCCAGGGTTTAATGTGTGCTACAATTTAAGGCGACAGGCTGATAACCTGTCACTATAGTGATACACGATGTTTTCAGAAACGGCTCTCAAATATTTGTCAGACGGATAGCGAACGTATCTTTACAGCCGTTAACGTTCTGCCTACCACGCAAGTATCAAGGTGTGATATGTGTTTGTATGTATCATAAAAGCTATAAATCGTACGTCAAATCAGACGCAGACCTCTCTAAACCAGACAAAATTTATTTGCCCCCGGCCACTGACCCTCCAGATTAAGAGGCGAATGTCAACATTTAGTGTGGAGTATCCATTATCCGTCTGTGTCATTTATTCGACCTGTCAAACATATCAGATTAAACTAAAGTGCGTGCTGCGTAGGTAATAGATGAGACTTGAAGAAGATGGACCATTTTTATCCAAAAAAATCGGTTAAAATGTTTAATGTCGGTTCTCTATTTGATTGAGCGGTGAGTTTCTGGGTAAACTTGGCTAGCCAAGGATTGTGCTCAGTGGGTGCAATTGGAGAAGTCCAGCAGTAGATTGATGATGATGATGTAAGCAATACAGGTAACAAAACACCCGCACGTTAGCCGCAGAATCAGGTGGTATAACTAGGTGTATCAATAATTTGACTGATTTCGAATTTTGCTAACCACAAAAGGAAAAAAATACATACATTTATCACACCGGGGTAGGCAGAGCGTTCGTAAAAACGGGCACGCCACGTCTGACAAAAATTTGAGGGCCATTCAGATAGTTGTGTAAAAACGGGCACGCCATGTCTGACAAAAATTTGCGGACCATTCAGATAGTTGTGTAAAAACGGGCACGCCACGTCTGACAAAAATTTGAGGGCCATTCAGATAGTTGTGTAAAAACGGGCACGCCATGTCTGACAAAAATTTGAGGGCCATTCAGATAGTTGTGTAAAAACGGGCACGCCACGTCTGACAAAAATTTGAGGGCCATTCAGATAGTTGTGTGGTTGTCAGCCCATCTCCTATATAGCAATACCTACACAATGTAACCCTCGAGTCCCTTAGTCGCCTCTTGCGACACTGGGAAAGAAATGGAGTGATGCTATACTATGCCGGCATCACACGGCGTTGATGCTATTCTATGTATTCAATTTATAGTGGTTAATAATTATTTAGACTATTTATTTACAATCAAGACTTAGAGCGAGCGTCATAATCATAATAAATCTATTGTTTTGGCAACGATCAACATGCTTTGTTTATTTTTAGCCTATAAACAACTTGCAAAACATTACATAACATGTGTGCATAAATCAAAACATGTACAGTCAAGCTCACGTCCGGTTAGACACTCGAACTGCCAATGTAAGTCTTATGCGCGTGGCATAAGAACGGACCAAAGTTCACACTGTCTAACCTAGCCTGAGCTTGACTGTACGTATCTACAACTAGTAAACAAACTGGCTTGTCAGTTTCCTTGCGAGTTGAATGGGACAAATGCTGTAACTAGAGCAGTGTTGCTACTCTATGGTTAGACTAGAAACACCGCCCATCAAAAGGTTGTCTGGTAGTGATCGCTTGTAGTGATAATGCCGCCTTGGCGCATGTAAGCTATGAATTGTCCTAATATTTTTGTGTGTTATTTTGTGTAATAAAGTGTTTTTACTTACTTGCTTACTTATCGTCCCGGTCTCAAAATGCGTCGCGCATCAAAAATCAAATTAAAGCAATATATAGGGTGATATCAAATAGGCAGGACGGACTGGTGATGAACAACTTTTTACAAGAAACAACTTTCCTCAAAGAACAACTTTCCTCAAGGAACACAGGTAAAAAGATGACAAAAATCATTCCACCTGTCATACAAATTGACGGTCAGCCGGTACATTTTGTACAGGAGGTGCAATTTTGATATTATATATGTTACAGTAAAAACCCGTTTTTAGTTAAAACGCGTTTTCACGAGTTAAAACTAGTTTTTACTAACTGCCTTTGTAAAAACTAGAATCTCCTAGTAAAAACTAGAATTTACTGATTTATACGGTTGAGTTTTAGGTAAAACTAGTTTTAACTTTGAACGATAGACAAAACTAGTTTTAAGTAGAAAATTTTGTTTGTAATTTGCCTTGACTAAAAATGAAACATTAAAATATATTTATTATTACAATATTTATTGAGAATATTTGTGAATTGTAACATTTCAATACTTCAGTAACATTCATATTTATTATCAATATAAAAATTATAAAAAAAACATTTCTCCTTAGGAAGATTAAATAACTAAATTGGCAATTTTACTTAAAGTTTAAATGAAGTCTTACACATTTAACAAAAGTATTTTTAAAATCTTCATACACGACAAAAACTAGTATTCTACTTAGTGAGTTACTATTAATATAAAAATTATAAAAAAGAAAACATTTCTTCTTAGGAAGATGAAACAACTAAATTGGCAATTTTACTTAAAGTTTGAATCAAGTCTTACACATTTAACAACAGTTTAAATGAAGTCTTACACATTTAACAAAAGTATTTTTAAAATCTTCATACACGACAAAAATTAGTATTCTACTTAGTGAGTTACTATTAATATAAAAATTATAAAAAAGAAAACGTTTCTTCTTAGGAAGATGAAACAACTAAATTGGCAATTTTACTTAAAGTTTGAATCAAGTCTTACACATTTAACAAAAGTATTTTTGGAATCAGAAGTTTGTGGAATCAGTTTTAACTGATTGGTTTCGTTAAAACGCGTTTTGACTAGTGAAAACTAGTTTTAACTGAATTTATTTTTTGAACCACAGTTAATTCTAGTTTTGACAAAGCTATTCAGTTAAAACTAGTTTTAACTCGTGAAAACGCGTTTTAACTAAAAACGGGTTTTTACTGTAACATATATATTTCAGCCTTTGTTCCTTAGATAAAATTGTTTCTTATTATAAGACCCTTCTGAGTAATCGGTATCGGTCATTAGCAAAATTAAACGAAGGATAAACACGGCAATAGTTGTACAAAACAGGCAAAATAATTTAATAAGTAAAATTTAATTCGATTTTTTAAATAGCTTCCGGAGCATGCCCTAATTGCCCTAGCATCTGATTGTTTTGTAAGGAATGAACATGCTTGACGTAAGCTTCTTTTAAGATTATACGGGGTGTAAGGGACAACCCTTCGATAGGGTGCATGAAGACCTTGAAACTGAACAACTTTCCCCTGGGAACATGTGTCAGGAAACGACAAAAAAATCAGATCAGATGACTGCAATTACTATTACTACTTAGTTGTTCAGTTTCATGGTCTGAATGCACCCTATAAGTATTCGGAGGGCTTTCCCTTACACCCCGTATATGTATGTATACTAAGTTTTTTAAAGAGAGTCATTCATTGAGGAGTTTAAATCTATGTCAAAGGCTACCGATCTACCGAAGCAGTAGTTAGTATGGTTGACAACTGTCCCTATTGTCACCTGTGTTCCGTGCCGTGATTGTCCGAGCGTGCCTACTGCTTTGTGCACGTTATCGCGTCGCCATCGACATGCACACATAAACATTTATTATATGCTTTAACTTTTACACGTGGACGGAACTACATGACGAGATGTACCTCTAATAGTCGACTGTAGATAGTACGCCCTGCCTGCTACGTCGAGGGTCCTGAGTTCGATCCCCACACAGCACAAGTAATTGTAAGTTTCTTTTCAAATATTTGTGTTGAGTTTGGGTGTTCTTTATTTATAATAACACTAGATTTCTGCAAAGTGGTTTTACCCGCTGCCACTCATTTTCCCGTGGTAATAGTTGTGATCTATGTGTTATTCCGGGTTATATTCTACCTGTGTTCCAAATTTCATTCAAATCGGTCAAGCCGTTTGAGCGTGAAGATGAAGAGGTAACAAACATACATTCATACACACATACACACACACAAACTGTCAGATTTATAATATTAGTACGGATGTATTTATTTTGAACTTGAATAGAATCCTTTGAATAGAGTCTAATTCTACATGCAAGATGTCATAGGCAACTCTGAGTTTGACATATTATAGAGGATGCCAGGGACCATAATAGGCGCCAACGCTGTGTCGAGCGCGCGTGCTAGATTTAGTAAATGACAAGAGCAGCGCTGTGTGACGCTCGTCGCTCAGCTCGTGAACACGACGACATCTTGTCGTATTACAACTACTCTGGCACGATGCACCTTCAAAATTCAGACGGACCTGTTACAATGTCATGCCGCGCGGCCGGCGCTTGCACCCCGCTCAATTCAGCGTTGGGTCTAATACTTGAAATTTGTAGAATACTGACTGAAGCTAAATATGGCATCATGTGACTGACTACAGTGCCTAGGTTTGAGGCTGCCCGGTGGCTAGACTAACTCGCACGGTCCTTGACCCGCCAACCCGGTCACCAGGTCACTCGCCAAATCCAATCGCGGAACCGTTGTACTTGTGTAGACAAATAATACTCGCACAATAGGTGCCAACGGTATGAATAGAATTGTTTACAGTAGGTTGAGTTGAGTCACTTATTTAGATGATCATACATACATATATCGCGCCTTTATCCCTTGCCGGGTAGGCAGAGCGTACACGGGCGTAAAAAATACGGTCGCCATCGCCACGTCTGACAAATATGAAAATCACGATAGTGACAGGTTGTCCGCCTTTCGCCTAAAGCACAAGGGATCACCTGAGTTCTGAGTGTAAGAGGCATACATGGAAGAATTATAAATACTAATATTTAGATTAACTATGGTTGTACTTGTACTATGGTTTATTTTACACACACAGTACCGTACAGTATATAGTACCCATACCCTACTTGGGTACTATGTATACTCTAAGCACAGTACTATATTATACTTGTTAATCTGCTACCAGTTTGCCAGCTACGATCCATCATCTTCATCAGCTTTCGATTTCGATTTCGATTCGTTCCCTGGTTCGATTTTCGGCGGGACACTCACAGAGTTGATATTTATCACTTTGTGAATTTGGTCCCGGTCTGGTTAGGGCATTGCAGGGTGAACCACCTGATTGTCCGAAAAGAAATGGTTCCGTGCTGTCTATGATTACTTAGACGGCGGTCGTTACACAACAATGTCAGAGGCCTACTACTAGTAGCAGGCGGTTGAAACACTCTGACATCAGGGTTCGTCGTGTCGTTGGATGACTCGGTATCCCACACGAAAAGAGATATCCCACCACCAAGACTTAGGGCGTCCCACACTACGTTTCCTGTTCTATGGTTTTCACTCAAGAACTCATTTACTCTAAAGTTAGTTCGCTGTGGAAGTGCAATGCAAGTGACACACCCAGATATCACGGTAAAAGCCCAAATGCCTTGAATCCATAACCTTATTTCAGGTCGATTTTCTTTGGGGTTTTTGAACTCGTTTCACTGTCTACTCTCTATTCACCTCTGACCTAGACTACATTATAGATAGATTGAACCCGTTAGTCATAAAAATAAAACTTTCTATAATTTATGACATTTTTTACACCTTTCACTGCTGCCAAAAGAATCTTAGCTGCTTTGAGTGTAAAACGTTTGTAATTAGATAGCGTTACCTTCTATCTATTTTAATATCGTTTATCTAGTTAGTACGATTACCTACAGAGAAATAAATATGTCTGATTGCTAGCCTAAAGGTCCACACTGCTTTCGTCTCGTAAAATTAACTATTAATTCAAGAAGTTGGATAGGATAGATAGATATTTGAAGCAAAGAAGGAAATAAAACAGAAGAAGAAACAGATAGCAGAATCTTGGCTTAATAAAGACTATACTTAGGTAAAGGTCTGGCAGCCGAGAATGGTTGCGTTTGGCAGCAGTGAGTCGCTGAAGTGGCCAAAAAATGGGTGGAAGAAAGTGACTTTGCAATCACATTGCAGTCTGACAAGGTTTAAGCCGCGAGATAAGAGTCTGACAACATTTCTACGTATTTCTTTATATAAAAAACTTATTATCTATCACATATTCTAGCTATGTATCACAGAATTTTCGCAACTTCTTCGAAGCACTGCTCCTACACGCAACGGAGAGCAGCTGTCAAATTTTCGCCTAAATATAGACTATTTTATTAGTCAATGTCAAATCTTACTTTTCAGTTATAAAAATAATATAGCACTGTGTGTGCTAAATAAACCGAAGTATATTTTTATTAGTCCCAGATTCTAAAATTATTATTGGTTTCCTCTACAAAATCATGTTGTTCTTTATGTCGATGTATCTTTACTTCAAATTATTAGCAACTCATAAAGTGTGTTGACCTTTTTACCTAGATTAATTAAAACTGGTTAGAATGCGTCATCATCATCAAGTAGCTTATTTATGATAAATCTTTGTTTACTTGTCTAGTTCAGCGACCTATCGGCCTTCGACATTAGTGACCTACTAGATTCATTATTAACTTGGTCATAGGTACTATACATTTATGTGAATACGTTTTTTATTGATTTTTATTTATTGTAAAGTTTTTTCGTAGAAGGTTCAATGCCCTTCGTGGTTAACGTCGATATCGTCTACTTATGTGACACATACATATACATACCACGTCTTTATCCCTTGCAAGGTAGGCAGAGCGTTAATGGCCGTAAGATACGGTCGCTATCACCACGTCTGACAAATAAATGGGGGCAGTTGGTGTATGTTGCCGTGTGATGCCGACTTAAAATAGCATCAACCCAATCGTGGGTGTCGTAAAAAAGCGACTTAGGGATAAATTCATCCAGATAATGGGCAGCAGCGTTCCCAGTGAAGTAATATCTTGCACTGCGCTCGCCAATCCGTTTACGAAGCGTGGTGATTATGGGCCCATATCCAGCAGTGGACTGTTGTAGCTGTTAATTTAATGTGAAATGTATAAATTTTAACTGAGCGATACTCGCCATCAAACTTTTAGTTTGGCGAGAATTTTTAAATGTTTTTACCATGTTCCTGCCAAATGAATTTCTAATAAATAATACTTAAACAAAACATTTTCTAATCCTATCAGTCTTTAGCTCGTCAGTTGTCACGGCACTCCCAGTCGTCAGCCTCAAATTAATGACATTCATTCCACGAACGAAATGAGAATGAACCAAAACGAAGTCAATTATGAAATTGCGCCTGACAGAGACAGCTACGTCATGGCTTACGTCATCGTCATTGTTTTTGACAGTTCATTAGCATAGTTAATTAGTTTTGAAGCAGTCAGTGTATTGTTGCTAAAGGGCTTTTGCAGACGAACCGCATTGTCCTGACTGCCGCAGACACACCGCCCGTGAAAGAGCCCTTAAATAGTTCACACATTGCCTCTGTGGACAAGGAAATAGTCAGAGAAGTGGGCAGCGCGAGCATGTAAACAGGTTACTCGCTGCTGCTCGTCTTGCCGCTGCCACTTCCCGTGCTCCCGCGAGTGTCGGCTTTTCGTGCGCGAGTAACAGTAGCGGCAGCACGAGCGCGAGTGGAATGTAATCCTATCTAGCTCACTCGTTATGCTGCAAGAAGAGCATGACAGCAGTGTGTAAACAGTCACTCGCGTTGATACTTCCGCGGAAGTATTTCGGGCTAAATTCGCGGCGGAACAGGAGCAATCGCGTAGTGACGTAGCATAAGGTTGAGGCGCTGCCGATACTACATACTCATTGATCACTCAAATCGTGTGGTAAACGCCATCTTGCTACTCTTAAATAGCAATTGGGACTAAGACTCAACGTGCCTTCCGAAGGCTATTGGGAAACAAACTAAGTAAACTCCAAATCAAGCTTGCCCAACTGTTAAGCGTTCCTTTAACAACTCAAAAGTCAATATTTACCCTCGACTGAAGTAAGAAGAATCTATCTATGCTGGTTTCCCTTAATAATTGCATGGACAACCAGGTGGTATGTTGATCTCTTGAATATAGCTTCGTGTAGTTCAATAACAATTTGAAAGTTAGATTTAGTTTGGAAGTCAAAGTTACAGATGAGATGGAATATTTAGCAGCACGTGCCGGAAACTGGTTGAATGCCACATTCAAGAGTCAGGAGTAAGATTGGCTGGTAGGTATTCAGTTGCTAGGTCGATTATTATACCTACTGTGGTAGTAGGCACTTCTGGGCAGGTTTTTAGGAGGTTTCCTTGTTCAGGGGGTCCGGTTAATAATACGCGTGTAACACCTTTTGAAAATCTTAACATCAATTTGAAACAAATGTTTACTGGCGATGGTGGCGTAAAGTTACATGCCGTGTGATTAACCTGGCCAGCGCCGAGGTAGTGCTTTCACTTTTTTTTTATCCTGGCACAACTGGTTTTCTATCAAGACAATACAAATTGTTATAAAAAAGAATAAAATTGTGTTTCACAAATTTCTTCTTTTTTTTTTTAATGACGGGTCATGGCATGACGTCAATAAGTGATTGCGTTATTCCATTTTAAATTATGTTAATAAAATTTTGTTAAAATATTAGCGGGCGAGGTCGCCCTGATTTGGTTAGGACATTGCAGGCTAAACTACCTTATTGCATAAGAATAGATAATAATACTGGCGTATAGAAACGAAACTCCTTTGTCTGGGCCCCAAAAGCCGCGCTTTAAATACCTACTCCCCCCCGCAGCCCGTAACGCCCCGCACTCTCCCGCGCTTTAAGTCGGGGCTGTCACGTGCCAATAATTTTATTCCAGACTAGCGGCCAGTCAAGCGGTTGCGACCGCTGCTAACAGTTTTCCCGTGGGAACAAAATATTTACCCGTTTTAAAGTCTTACCTTACCATTTTATTGTTAATAGGTAGGTACAGAATTTTAAAATAGGTGCAAAAATGGCGCCGTATGGTGCCAGATTAGAATAGCATTCTTTTTGTAAAACGCGTTCTCCCTATGAATACAACACCTTGCATTGCTAAATTTTTCACAAAAAATGAAAATTCGACCCGCACGACGAACGTTTCCGCGGCGAAGCGCACTCCCGACTGAATTGTTCTCTAAGAGACAGCCAGACGGATTGACCTTGAGCGCGTCTGGAGCGGGAGTGTCATCTCTATGTGATTTCTACTCTATGCTTATTGTTCGTAAGAAAGACGGTTTCGTGCTTCGGAGAGCTTGTTAAGCCATGGTCCTTGTAGCGGTCTAAGATTTATTGATGTGGTGACACAAACCCGCCAGAAGCCTACTAGTGATCAGTTATTGTTATTATTTTGCCGTGTGATACCGGCTTAGAATAGCATCACCCCATTTCTTTTCCGTGGGTGTCGTAAGAGGCGACTAAGGGACACGAGGGTTACATGTGTATTGCAATTTTAGGCGATGGGCTGACTATCACTATGGTGATACACAATATTCTGAATGACCCTCAAATATTCGTCAGACTTGGCGTAAATGTTCGTTTTTTGCGACACTAAGGCGTGATATATGTATGTATTATTTTGTGCCAGAAATGTTTTAATGCAGGGCAAAGGCCTCCCTCTGTTTCTTCCACTTTTCTCTATCCTGGACCGCCTCCTTCCAGGTTAGTGCGTGGGTGGAAAGTGATCAGTACGCGGTTTAAAATCACTACGTTTCACCGGATCGTTCGTTGACAATATTAATAAATGAGCAGAAAAAATTACTTATTTACGCTCTCAAGATTATATTTTTTACTGCCTTCAGGGAGGAGGGAAGGGAATTTCATTTAATTTCCTTGCTGGCAATTTGTTACAACTTATTTTTTCGAAATTATTTACTTACGAAACTTTCCTTAAAAAATGTTTAATTACATTTTATAGCAGGAAAATATTTTTTGAGGCTGTGAAATTTATATAAGAAATATTATTTTGTACCGGCAGTCAGCTGATAATGATTCATGAAAAAGCGTTTTTTGTAGTCTCCTGACGCATGTTCCTAGGGGTAAGTTGTTCAGTTTCATGGTCTGTCAGTGGTCTAAGGGCTGTCCTATTACACCCCGTATTTCTATTGAATAAGTTCATAAGTGCGATCTTGTTAGCTGAAAAACACAGTGGCCTCAATTTTGGATATAAATGCCATTACCATAGAATACCATGTCATATCTTATAATTTGACGCAAAATACGTGTTATCTATCAAAATAAGGACGATTAAAACAATGCCGACTAAATTAACTAGATATTGCAAAGAACCCATTGACTTTTTTAAACACGACAGGACTTAGATATCTCCTATCCTTTTCCAAACCTCTTTGACGGAAAGTGACAGCACTAATTGCAGGTAAGTTAAAAGATTTTTTTATATCCTGAATTGCGGGCAGTACTTATCCAATATTCTAATCGTTTACACGTTTCACCTGAATCACTCTAAACGATCGCCCGTATCGTAACCAATTGACCTGGTTAACGAGATCGAAGTTACGAAGACAGTAAAATATAGTGTTATTACCTCATCCTCGATAAAAACACACATTTACTTAAGTACACATGAATTTAAAGCTATTTGCCAAATATTGGACCAGATGGTTACTCTTCGGGTTAAAGATATTTATTCTCATTTTACATAATTCACTTACATGAGAAATAACAAAAGCAAACTTATATCTAAGTAAGACTATAAAACATGCGAGTGTGCAAACTAAAGATAAACATAATATTTTATATGAGCTAGCTTAATAATTTATTTTTTATTTTTGCGAGGGTAGGTATCATTAGAACAGGTACTCTTATAGTTGAAAGCAATATGCAGGGCCTTTTATTTTCTTATAGTGGGAGATGAAAATTCGAGTGTATCACTCGGGCGGCGTGCTTTGAATCCCTCGCTACGCCCAGGATTCTACTAAAGAATCCCTCACTACTCACTTCGCTCTGGATTCTAAAAAGCGCCCTTGCCGACAAAATATGATTTTGCTACCATATGATCCAGTCTACTATTTAATTAGCCAAGTAGTCATTTCGTCGCTACGCATTAAGTATACGTGAAAAAACATATGGTCACAAGTGATATTCTCAAACTTACTGGACTGATTTTGATGCGCTCTTGCACAAATGTACAGATGAAATATCAAAAACTCGATAAGTTTCGTTATTAAGGCCCATTAAATTCCCAGTCTCTTTTATGTGCAAATATTCAGATGGTTATTTGAATAAATATTCTTTAGGCCAGTCCTAAGGCACGTTCGTAAAATAACATACCTAATGTGTTGGCACAGCTGGGCCCGAATTGATTGCACAAATGTTTTCAATGGGCTTCAGACATACGCAGTGATGTACGGTAGGTACCAAACTGAATGGAATATAAGAGATCAATATACACTGCTGAGTATTAATAAGTATTTTTTTATTTTTTTATTAATGATGGGTCTGCTCTTGACTCCAGTCTAGGTCATAGGACAGAGACAGTATATGGTAAACCAGTGCAGGTTAATCCCTTTAATGAATTATCTCGCTTTCCTTTCGTATGCTCCGGTTATATAAAAAAAAACCTTTTTTATGATGTTGTGATGAATTACCTTAATCTTCGACTGTAGACATTTTCGTCTCTTTAGGACTAAACTTCGTTATATATAAGTCAATTCAATCAAATTAGGAAAGAAAACGCAAGGACCACAGGAGCATTAAAAAGATACACCTATATTTTTCAGGTATGATGTTAACTATTTTTAATTTTACCTTGGCTACAGTATGGGATATTTTACCAATCATTTCAGAGAAAGAGTTCTTGCATTTAAAACTATGTACTTAATTAATCAAATTTATAGATAATTAATGAATTTACATAATGTATTTTACCAATTAGTTAGTACCTATAGTGTAGTAGTACCTAGAATAACCCTTCATAGTGTATGTTTATTTTTCCATTTGACGTGTAATAATTTATTATTTACCAAATATACGAATATGAATATGAATGTTGTTCAGTTTCATGGGCAGGTTCACCCTAATAGAAATGTTCTGTTCTGTTGACGTAATCTATCGTTGCAAGCGAAATCTCTGCTGCAAAATGCATTTGGCAGACGGCTTGGCTGCGGTTTGGCGGTCGGCAACTTTGCGACTTGGCACTTTGGCAGGTTGGCAGGTTGGCAGCAGAATGACGTCATTGTTGCGGTCACGAACGACCTGGCGAGGCCTTCGCACTAATTAGCAGGTTATTCTAATCTTATATTAATACAGATAATAGTCAAGACACTTATTGTTAAAACCTATATTAGTGTTAGAAAAAAAATATTCAAACGTAAGGCGAGACGATTTTTCGACCGGTTTTCTTGAGACAAATATTCAGCCATAAAATTCTAATAAAAAAAATTGCTGTCAAGGATCTCACATATAACTGATACTTTCAGTTTTCAATTTGACAAACATTACTTGAAAGAAAATAAACCAAAGTATTCTATTTGAAATATTTTTCAATATTATGTCTGCAGTTTTAATAACCTTGACATCGTCTACAATTTTTTTTCTGGCGCTAATATTCGCAAAACATTTGCACAATCTTTGCGGTTGCAAATATCCAAATATATACGAATATTCGCTAGTACCTACATAAATGAATGTACAACAAATTAATGTAAACGTCTCTACATGAAAATGTAATTACCGCTTACCGTCCCAGCAACCCTAGAGGCAGAAACCGGTTTGTAATTTCCAACTGTTTGCTCTCAAGGGGTGACCGTTAATGAAAAGGGGTTATGCCAATTTAAATTACATACTAAATTGTAATGAGAATTATATTTTCTACTGAAATACTCATTAGGATGCTGACGTGAGAAGATGCTTTTCCCCTAGTGGTCCTGAGTTGGTAATTATTAATAGCAAAAACAGTCAACTGCTGGTCAATTTGGGACTTTTCCTATGGACGGGTGTTTTCTATGCTTACCATGTTTGGCAGCCAGATCAGGGAACGCTGTCTTTGCCTAGTTTCATCATTTAGTCGCCTCAATGATACATGACGGCCGATGTGGCGCAGTGGTAGTGCGACTGCCTGCTACGCAAAGGTTCCGGGTTCGATTCTCGGTGGGACACTCGCAAAGTTGATATTTATCACTTTGTGAATTTGTTCCCGGTCTGGTTAGGATATTTTAGGGTGAACCAACTGATTGTCCGAAAAGAAATGGTTCCGTGCATCGGAAGGCACGCTAAGCCGTCGGTCCCGTCTATGATTACTTAGACGGTGGTCGTTACACAACCATGTCACATGCCTACTACTACTACTAGTTGGCGGTTGAAAAACGCTGACACCAGGGTTCATCGGGTCGTTGGACAACTCGGTGTCCCACACGAAAAGAGTAAGAGAATGATACATAGAGAAATACTTATCAATGCTGACACCGCATGGAACGGCGCTTAGGCAGGTACCTATAATCACATTAATTGTGGCGCCTCAAAGCCTAGCTCCACTAAAAGGCATGTTCTTAAATAATAAATAACGAAACTTTCACATTATTTTTATTAGTACTCAGTCAATAAATGCGTCAGTTGTGAAAAACGATATATGCTGTATGAAAAATTCAGGTGAAATCATTCTGAAATAATATATTTCGTTTTTATTTTCATCCACTTAATCAATTTCGCATCACATTTTTCACAACTGCCATTTCTATTGCAAATATGATTTATGTACGGCATTTATAATATCAATATCTTTTATATCTCCTTTATCATATCTTGTCAAAGGATAGATATATTTTATGACTGAGTAATAACTTACTTTTTGCGATGTCATTCATTTATGAGATATGACAATTTTGGCAATCGATGACAAAGCCAATTCTATCGTTTTAGCGAATTGAGCGATAGCGTTTTATGAATTTTAGGGTGCTAGCAATATTATCAATTTGTGTTTTTTAAAAGATGTTAGGTATGCTGTTTCTTTTTATCGTGACTTATGAATTGTGCCTTCTTTTGTGACTGTGTGTCTACTTTGGTACACTATGTTCCTACTTTCCACTGTATACGTGATCTTTAACACAAAACATAATTTCATACTGTAATCTTGCTTACCTTTTGGCCTGTTTATGCAAATCTTCTTGAAAAACGTGTAGAATAAGTTGGTCTCAAACAAAGTAGGTAGCGGCTTTTAATAAATTTTCAACAAGCCCATCGGATACAACAAAATTAAATAGCATACGTACATACATCGGATAAAACAAAAACGACCCTCAAACGTATATCAGACGTGGAGTAAAAAAGTCCGTTTAACGGCCGTTTATGCTCTGCCTACCCTGCAAGGGGTAGACGAGTGATATATGTATGTATTATGTAATATGTATGTATTTAGCCGCGTGATGTCGGCTTAGAATAGCATCTTTCATTTGCATTCTTTCCCGTGGGTGTCGTTAGAGGCGACAAAGGGACTCCAGGGTGTGTATTGCACTTTTAGGCAATGGGCTGACAACCTGTCACTACGGCAATACACAATTTTCCGAATGACCCACAAATGTTTGCCAGACGTGGCGTAAATGTCCATTTTTTGCGGCTGTTTAGGCTCTGCCTTCTCTCCAAGTGATTATAGGCGGGATAAATGTGTGTTTATGTAAATGCGCACAATTTGCTTTTGCAGCGTGCTCGATTGTATTTAGTTCATACATAATTTACATGTTTGAATCTTTTGTGCGATGCCCTTGTGCTGTCGAACGCAACTTTGCGTACCGGAGCGAGACCAAAGTATGGTTATTATATACAGGGTGTAAAGGACTGCTCAGGATCACAACACAACTAATAAGTATTAAAACGGTGTTATTACAAAAAAATCGCAGTGCGTCTGGCTGGTCCGAATTAATTAATAACGCCAAACAAAAATACAAAAATAGTTGAACAGTGTCTAAAGTCGTTTGACAAATGTATACCAAATTAGGTTAGGTTAGGTGTTAGGTATACCTAACACGGGAAGTGTTTTAAAATTTGGTATTCAATTTATCGTTTCATCATTTTTTCGTTTCCATTTATCGTTTGGTATTCATTTGCATCGCATTTGCAAAACTAACCCGGTAGATGGAGACGTGCCACGCGTTACTGACAATAAATAGGTACACGTGCGAAATTGGCGGGCAAGGAACGAGCTGCGGTAGCCCAGATGGAAGAGGCGTCGTAGTCACTAGTAATGTCGTTTGACAGCGTCAAATCGTATAGAGAAATAAAGTGTGTATAACCTTTTTGTAATAACACGATAAAAAGTGTTATTCAAATATTTGCACTCAGTATATCACATAACATCGTTTATATGCTAAATGGCTCGATTTGTCCTTGCACTGACGGCCGCAAATGCGTCTGTGAGCCCTGTATGCGTTTATATGCTAATGTGACATTATCCATGCAGTACCTAAGACTCAAGCAAGATAGATTATAGGCGCCCAGGCTTTGTCTGGATACGTTACACGCAATTATATTACACTAGATTCCTGCCCAGCGGTTTCACCCGCTGCCACTCATTTCCCCGTGGTAATAGTTGTTTTCCCGCGGTAAAAAGTAGCCTATGTGTTATTCCGGGTTATACTCTACCTGTGTTCCAAATCGGTCAAGCCGTTTGAGTGCGAAGAGGTAACAAACATACATACATACACACACAAACTCGGAGATTTATAATATTAGTACGGATTAGAAGGGAGGACATGATTGATTGAAGGGCTAAGTGACGCCGAATAAACTGATTTAGGATCTAATTAAGCTAGTTTGCTACATAGTTACCTACGTAGATACTAGGATTGATTGAACACATTAACAACAGTCTAATACTGGGTCTGGGCCTCCCCCTATTAGGGGTATTGCCATTATCACCACGCGGCGCAGGCGGATTGGTGAGCGCAGTGCGAGATTTTGCATTCACAGGGTACGCTGCTGCCCATTCCCTGGATGATTATCCCTTAGACGCTTTTTGCTTCACCCACGAGTAGAATTGAGATGACGGTATTCTTAGCCGGTAACACATAATTCCTTAAACATAATTTCATAATTCACTAACTTGGGTAATAAATTGTCAGATTTTCGTGAAAAATTTAATATTCCATATCTCACAAAACATTCATATATTCTGAGTAGTATAATTCCAAAGGCCTTTTACTTGTAATTCGATTGCCTAATGCCTTACAAGTTTTTTTTAAATTTCCAATACCTGTCACTGGGTTTACATATTTTATCACCCTAACCCTATACTGGTTAATTATGATGATATTTTACTAGTGCTTTATAGCGAAAACTCAATTCGGGCTGGTGATGAGGAATATGAAAAAAAGAAAATATTTTTGATTTTCCTCATAAAATTGCCCATCAGCTGATTGTGTTGACTATGAAAGCTCAAAATATTTCTGAAATTTATCGACCTATGTTCCTAGGGGAAAGTTGTTACTTATCCCGTCTTCGGTTTTCCGTATCGGTCACTAGTAAAATTTCACCCTATATTAACTGAATGAAAAACTAATGTATATTGATCCCTTAGCTCTTATGTACAGTAACGCCGCCCCAATAAGCCATATTCGACAGCTGTCAGTTACATAGAAAAAGAGATGTCAACAAAGGAAAATGGACCCTCTGCCATTGCATTAGCCCAAATCTGACATCTGTTAAATATAGCTTATTGGGATGGCCTACCTATAAATCAATAAAACCTGATACACATACGACATACCACTGGGTCGGAAATATTATTTATGAAGTATGAAGAATCATACAGACCAAACTAAAACAAACGAATAACAAATATATTTTTCTGGCCCACCCACGTTATAATATTAAACCATTATAATAAATTTAAACGTGTTTGTGATAGATGAGTGAATAATATGAAAATATGAAATTGAAAAAATGTTAGCGACGGCCGGGGGTTGAACCCGGGACCTATGGAGTACCGTCCCATCGCTCTGCCACTGAGCGGCGCCCGAACACTTCAAATTTTCAACCTCTTCATACTCGTCTTGAAGCGACGTACAAGCGACATCTAGTGTAAGTTATTTCACTGTGAGTCCAAAATAAACCATAGTACATTGATTGAGTAATAGTTATGCAAGATCTGGCAATATTACTTTTTTAGACCAAACGTTATAAACAAAATTTTCCTCTTAGTGGGATATAAACCAAATCCCCAGCTAACCGGAGGACCGGAGGTTTTCATCAGGTTGCCATCAGCGAAATCGGATGTTTTAATTAACCACTTGAAAATCCTGGGTGTTTTGTAGAGCGGCTCTCACGATTCCTTTTCGTTTGATACTCACACGCCTTGCGCTATCATTTATCAGATAAACACACACATACTTCACGCCTTTATCCCTTGCGGGGTAGGCAGAGCGTTCACGGCCGGTAAACTACAGTCAGGTTTGTCAAATATTAGAAGCCCGTTTTTGAAAAATCGTGTATCACTATAGTGAGAGGTTGTCAACCTGTCGCCTGAAATTGTAACATACATGAAAACCCTTTCCTTATTAGTCGCCGTTTACAGCACCCGTAGGAAAGAAATATTCTAAGCCGGCATCACACGGTAAATTCTTCAAATAGCTGAAATGAATCACACCGTACTACAATACTGCTAACACTGTAGTACACGCCACTGACTGATTGGCTGTGAATGCGTTATAAGGTAAGGTCGGTGAACCCTGAAAGGGCCAGCGAAGACATTTTAATACAGCCCTGTTCATTAGGCATAGTGTAGGATTCTAATGGTAAAAGATTTTTTTAAATCGGTAGTAGTTTTGGAGCCTATTCAATTTTAAAAAATCATATATAATAGTGAGAATACACATATCACGCCTTTATTTCTTGCAGGGTAGGCAGAGCGAAACACGGTCGCTATCGCCACGTCTGACAAATATTTGAGGGCCGTTTCAGTAAAATCGTGTACTATAGTGCCAGGGTTCTCAGCCTGTCGCCTTCAATTGTAATACACATGAAACCCTCGGGTTCCTTAGTCGCCTTTTACGACACCCGTGAGAAATAAATGGGTATGCTATTCTAAGCCGACATGACATGGCAGGCATAAAATTGATAAATAAATTCACGAACATGATAAAAAAAACGAATGCAATTACGACACTCACGTTTATCTACAAAGTACCTACAAGGTACCTACCTAATTAAATAATGCATAGTGTTCTGACACATGTCACATTGCATGTAACAGATAATGATAATTAATGAAAAACCGATATTATCAGTACATTATCAATTGATAAATAAATTCACATACCTACATACACATATCACGCCTTAATCACTCTCTTGCTGGTAGGCAAAGCGTTAACGGCCGTAAAATACGGTCGCTATCGCCACGTCTGACAAATATTTGAACTTTGAAGAATGTTTCAGAAAAATTGTGAAACAAAGTTTTTCGATCCGATTTTTCGACATATGAAATAGAATACTGGCATGACGTATCTTTACTCTAGTAGTCTAGTACTGATTATTTATTACTAGGGTATTATTCAAAAGCACTCTTCCGAGAAAAAGTAAACTTTGCAGGCATGATCAGACCATGAAACTGGACAACTTTGTCAATCTGTCGCCTAAAATTGAAAAACACATGAAGTCCGCGAGTCTACGAAACCCGCGGGAAAGAAATGGGGTAATGCTATTCTAGGCCGGCATCACAGGGCCACGCGGCAAGACCAAGGCCTGGTATAAAAAAAAGTCTGGAAGAGGAAGCAACCTCTTGGAAAGGTGTCCATTTCACTTTTGAATACCAAATTGTTAAAACACTTCCCGTGTTAAGTATAAATTTTTTGAGAACGTACGTATATTTTTCAATTTTTATTTATCTATTTAAACTCAAGTGAGACATAACTATAACTTGTAAGACAAAACAATAATAATAGTGAGTACGATCCGTTTTGTCTTACAAGTTTTATTTACCTTTACAATTTCCCGCTATATTAACGTGCGCATATCCTTCAAGCGAACAATTTTCAAGAAAAGCTTCTCGAGACGCGACCACCGCAAAGAGCTTATTGAAAACATGCCGGTTACTTGAAAATATACTTACCTTTAAGTGTAACACCTGCTTTTGAGGAAAGCGGAAAAGAAAAAAATACTTTCAGTAAGAATTTTATAATAACGGTTGGGACATCACCCAGTCGATTGCTTCAAATTTGACAGAACTGTAACTTGATATGGCACTTTATTCAAATTTAATTTTATAGCAAATATAAATAACAATGTATTTTTTGTTTCAGGTAATTCATGCAGATGCACTAAAATAAGCAAGGATAAAGCATAGGTAATTTTACTGTATGTGAACTTGATGGCCAATATGGCGCAGGGGCAGTGCGACTGCCTGCGGCGCAAAGGTGCCGGATTCGATCCCCGGTGCACTCACTCACAAAGTTGATATTATCACTTTGTGAATTTGTTTCCGTGTGATGTCGGCTTAGATTTCCGTGTGATGTCGGCTTAGAATAGCATCACCCCATTTCTTTCCCGTGGGAGTCGTAAGAGGCGACGAAGGGACTCGAGGGTGTGTATAGCGATTTTAGGCGATGGGCTGACAACCTGTCACTATGGCGATACACAATTTTCCGAATGACCCTCAAACGTTTGTTGGACGTGGCGTGGGTGCCCGTTTTTTGCGGCCGTGTGCGCTCTGCCTACCCGGCAAGGGATAAAGGCGTGATATATGTATGTATGTATGTGAATTTGTTTGCAGTCTGCTGCATTGCAGGCTGGACCATCTGAATGTTCCTAAGAAAGATGGTTCCGTGATTGATTTATTTATTTATCACACAATGGAAATTACTGTATAAAGTTATAGATATAGAATAGTGCTCGTCGAAAACATATTATAATAATGAAAACAATTTGCTTCCGTGCTTCGGAGGGTAGGCTAAGCCGTCGGTCCCCGTTGCTGTCTATGATTCAATTCAATTCGTTCAATTCGTTTATTTGAAAATATAAGTTCACAGCTTACGCCAAAACACTTACATTCTAGTAATTATCCTAAATATAATCTATACAATACTACTTGTCATCCTTAAAACAGAGTTAAGGAACAAATCAGTAAAATGAATAAAAACATTTTTTTTATTACAAAATATGTCCGCCAGACACTGGTGTGTGAGCATCTCATTAATTAATGTTATGGCTCGAGCTGACGGAGCATTCGCCGCGCTGCGGGTGCGCGAGCGAGTCACTGCGAACAGTGGCCGTGCGCGCCTCCGGAGCGCTGCGCCACCGCCGCGCAAGCACGAGCCTGGTATGAACAAGCCCATCCGAGACAGTACAGTCACGTTATCTACCCCACCCCTCAGTGTCGCATGGTAGTGCAAAATAAGTGCCCGTTTACGCCTAAGTTCTAGGCTGTCTAGACCGACCATTCCATAAATGAATATTGATGGGTAAAGGAAAGGATACGCACCATAAGCCTTTTTATATAAAAATCTGGCAAATTTCTTTTGGGTCTTCTCAATCATGTCCTTATATTTGTTTTCTCGAGGATCCCATACGATGTTACCAAATTCCAACCTGCTTCGTACATATGCCTTGTAAAGAGTGAGTGCCACATTGATGTCATTAAAGCCGTACACTGTTCTGATAATGAAACCTAGCATTCTGTTAGCATTTTTACATATATTTTCTATGTGTTGCCCGAAAGTAAATTGAGAATTTAGTGTCAGACCTAAATCTTTAATCTCAGTGACTCTTTCCAAGGGCACCTGATTAAGGTGATACTGGGCGCTATGATAATGATTTGACCTAGTGAAAGTAATAACTTTACATTTGGTTTCGTTGAACGAAAGTCTATTTATACGAGCCCATTCCTCGACCGCAGTGATATCGCTTTGCAACGCGATACTGTCTACAGGGTCCCGCACACTCCTAAAGAGTTTTAAATCGTCTGCAAAAAGTAGACATTCAGACCTCTCGACAACCTTTGGCAAATCATTAATCATGATAAGGAACTGTGTAGGGCCCAATGTGCTACCCTGACTGACACCAGACCTGGTATAAAATGTCTCGGAACAATACCCGTCCAACTGGACATACTGGCGTCTGTTTTTCAGGTAGCTTGCAAAAAACCTTAGTAATTTGGTATTAAAACCATGTTTTGCAAATTTGGACAGCAAGACGTCGTTGTCTACCAGATCGAAAGCCTTCCTAAAATCAAAGTAAACTGCATCCACTTGAATTTTTGTGTCTAATTCCGTTAATATATAGTCAGAAAAGTTTACATGGTTAGTTGTGATAGACTTTAAGGGACGGAATCCATGTTGGCAATCATTCAGAGTAATGTTAATTTGTTGCCTTAGTCTGAAATCAATCATAGCTTCGAATACCTTTCCAAATACCGACAAAACTGCTATAGGCCTGTATGATGTTACGTCCTCTTTAGATTGTTCTTTGGGAATTGGTGTTACTCTTGAAATTTTCCATGCCTCGGGATACTCCGAGTGTTTGAGTGCGAGATTATACAGATGTAATAACGGTATCTCAAAAGCTGATGCACAATCTTTAACTAGAAAAGGTGGAACGAGATCTGGTCCCACAGCAGAGCGGCCCTTTAGTTTTCTGACAGCACGACGAAAATCAGAAAGAGTCACACAGTCTATTGTTACATGCAGTTCCGACGCGCCACCATCTCCAGCTGCACTTTCAGCATCCAACTTAGGTATATTGTCCAAGAATACAGATTCAAAAAATTCACGAAAAGCATTAACAGCTTCCTGCCTTGTGATTACTTAGACGGCGGTCACACAACCATGTCAGAGGCCTACTACTTGTAGTAGCCGATTGAAAAAATCTGACATCAGGGTTCATCAGGTCGTACGTCGACTCGGTTTTCCACACGAAAAGGAGAAGAAGACTGGATAGTAAATAGGAAGTATAAAACAAGTGTTTCTACGTTAAGCATAATCTTGACGCACTCAAAAATCTGATTTAGACGTCGTCTTCGGTAGTTAGATCGGGCCTAAAGAGAAAAACACTTTTTACCGCTTCTGGTAATTAGAGTCAGTCTTCTTACTGCTAACTTTAGGTTCTATGTCAGTTCTATCACATCGAAGAATTCAATGGATAAATCTATTTTCCAACCACATTTCAATTCTAAATTCATTCTGTTCGAATAATAGCCTATCCCGTGCACATATTCTAGACGTTTCTAGAATTCTTGGTATTCCTACGATCCCTGCAATGCTCGGATTGGCGCCGAATCAATTTTCGCATTTTAAATCGGCTGGAATGGAATCCAAGCGAGCCTTTATTTCAACAGCTAGAAATGGTTGGAAATGTTGGATCTGAATTGTATTTTATTCCTAGTATATCTTCGAAGGTACGTTAATGAGTGAGTATTCATACATGATTTCTTTCTTTTCGTGTGGGACACCGTGTTGACGAACGACCCTATGAACTGTGTCTCAGAGTTTTACATGGTGGAGTAAAGACCACCTTTTAATTAATCATAGCCAGCAGCCAGGACTGACGGCTGAACGTGCCCTCCGAAGCACGAAACCCTGTTTCTTACGGACAATCAGGTGGTTCAGTCAGGGTTGCTGCTACAGGATGTGAAGTACTAATATTATTTAAAAAGTTGAACCAGCTTATGAAAATGGAAAACTTCCTCAGGGAATTAGATATCTCATACAAAATATTATTGTGCCAATATTGGAGGTCACTAATTCCTATACCTCGTATGTCGTAGTCGTATTCTATGAAAGAAAATTCCTTGGACGAATTTGATTTCATAGGTCAAATATTTATAGAAATTTACACCTCTATATAAATATTTCAACCCAAGAAATTATAAAAATTCAATCTCAGTTTTTTATTTCGTAAATTTTCGCCCTAAAGTAATATTTATATTCTTTGCCGTTCAACATCAAAGAACAATCAAAAAATAATTTCGCCGGCCGAACATATTTGGAATTCAAATTTGCGTGTCTTATTAAATAATCTTTTTACTTTTTGTTTGTTACACAAAAAACTATTATTGCACAAAATCATTCTACCTACCTAACATCGGCACTTTGAGTTACATTTAGTTAAGTGATAAACCGATACTGAATATTCCTATTTATTCTCTGAAAAACATTGCAATTTGATTGCCTTAATGGCTGGCTAGGAGTTTAAGTTGCTTTTTACCAAGTATTCCCATTGAAGAAGCATAATAAATTGAAAAATATTAAAACACGACTGTTTTCTGAGCCTATGACACTCGGGATAATGTAAGGATTCTTCCGATACTATTCACATTCGAAACTGTTCAGTAGTTAACGAGTCCTTTAAAGAATCGCACATATATACATACATACATACACATATCACGCCTATAATCCCTTGCGGGGTAGGCAGAGCGTAAACAGCCGCAAAAAACGGCCATTTACACCACGTCTGACAAATGTTTGAGTGTTATTCGGAATATTGTGTATCGCTATAGTGACAGGTTGTCAGCCCATCGCCTAAAATTGCAATACACACCCTCGAGTTCCTTAGTCGCCTCTTACGACTCCCACGGGAAAGATATGGGGTGATGTTATTCTAAGCCGGCATCACACGGCTTACATTACATACACACATTAACTATAAACATATTACATTCCTTTATTTTGGTTGGGCAGTCGTGTAAAAACGTATAGCAGCTAAACATAAAAGGAACATACCAGCAGCGTGTCACCTTGTTAGCTCTGATTTAAAGCGCTTGATGGCCGTTATCATATCATTACTTGCACGCAAGGAAACGTTCCATACGTTTGTCTGTCCCGTGGCGTCAGGTGGTCTGCGCTTATAATCAGCGATCACAATCATATGTGTGGACGGCTGATGTGGCGCCGCCGCAGTGGTAGTGCGACTGCCTGCGAAGCAAAGGTTCCGGGTTCGATTATTGGTGGGGCACTCACATAGGCTGAACCACCGGAATGCCCGAAAGGAAGATGGTTTCGTGCTTCGGAGGGCGCGTTAAGCCCGCTGTCGTTAAGCTGTCTATGAGTACTTGGGCGGCGGTCGTTACACAACCATGTCCGAGGCCTACGTAGTAGGCGGTTGAAATACTCTGACACCAGGGTTTATCGGGTCGTTGAACGACTCGGTGTCCCACACGAAAAAGAAGAACCATGGTCTGCCACTTAGATGCCTACGCATGGTTTTTTTTACCCTGGGACTAAACCTGCTCCTGACTGATCGGTGGGGAACAAGGGTTCATCTGTAGAAGATTGTGTAGTTGTTCAAACAACCAGCCCAAGTTGTTCTGTTAATGTGTCACTGTTAGGGGTTGTTCTTGGAAGAAGGGATCGGACTGAATCTATCCGGTACGTGCCGGTAGTTCGAAAAATAGGGAACGAATGAGGAACCTCCGCGCCCCCGCCGGCGGGGGCGTCGGTTGCTTGAAGAGCTTGTGGAGTGTGATCTACTCGCAATGGCTGCAGCAGCGGCTACATTGATAGCGTCATCAGCATCCGAAATCCCCACGCATTAAAATATGCCATTTAGGTCCTACCAGAACAAGACCCTGTAAGGGCGCTGTGCAGGCGTTGGAAGCAGTCGCCTAAAATGCGGGTCTATAGAAGTACAGTCAAGTTCAAGTCGGATAAGACACTCGAATTGCCAATGCTAGTGTTATGCGTG
Organism: Tuta absoluta; assembly: GCA_027580185.1. Classification (NCBI taxonomy): domain Eukaryota; kingdom Metazoa; phylum Arthropoda; class Insecta; order Lepidoptera; family Gelechiidae; genus Tuta; species Tuta absoluta. The sequence goes on along the minus strand of JAQAHW010000029.1, from coordinate 4,005,058 downwards.
AGGCACAGACACCGGAGGACATTATACAGCACCTGCAGAAGATGGTAAAGCTACGCCAGGATCCTCCACGAATTCCCGCCGGTTTGACCCTGAAAATCCGACAGCTGGACTCTAAAATTTCAACAAATTTTAGGTCTTTTGTTTTGTCGTTTCCCCGGAAATACGCGTTCGAATTCATGCGAACAGATTTCTGGCCACAGGGAGTCGTATTCAGGCGCTATCGACCCCCTGTGCAACGTGAGTCGCCGTCGCCTAAAGTGCCTATCTAGATCTATTTAAGTGACATTATTGTAGTGTATTTATAGTATTTGTGTTAGTTTTGATATGGGCCTTGTTGCCTGAAATAAAGGATTTATTATTATTATACATATTATGATTATAACTGTTCTGGCCCAAAGTCCAAACTGTCTAACCCAGCCTGATCTTGACTACTTGGTGGAGGGAGACCAATGTTCTCCGGGCTGGTGATAAGGAACAACTTTCTCCAAAGAACGTAGGTCGAAAATATGTTGAGCACTCATAGTAACCCAAATCAGCAACTTTGGAAGTTATTTTTTTTTCAAATTGAGAGTTTTTTTAAAACAATACTCGTCATCTTTTTACCAGTGGATAATATCTCACGGATTACTATTGAGGTACGATTAGACTAGTCTGCAGTTAAGAGCATAGTACATTAGACAAATGGCGATGAAAGCAAATAAAGGTCAGGGTTCTTTTATACCTAATGGACATAATAGTCGTATTTAAAGTCGCGGTGCAGCATATATGACAGTATCGTCCTTGTCGTGTCAACCCTATAGCTGCATTGTAGGAATTCAGGGTCATGGATGGAATGCACACAATGCATGTTTGCTGATAAGTGGTGCAAGCCTCGACCGTGGCGCCCTCACTTGTTTATAATTAATATCTACAATACCAAATTTTAAAAATCTTCCACCACACTTTAGCCATCACTAGTGGCGACGCCTCTTCCATCTCAGTTACTGCGGCTCATCCCTTGCTCGCGAATTTTGCCTATAACGAAGAGGCGTCGCCAGTAATTTCTTCAAATCTGAAATGAATATCAGAAATATAAAACGGACAAACTGTAGTCCAATACGATAATTGGTTTTAAACTAATTTAACGGTCTATGGTAGCTACCATTACCCGTTTAAGAGATTTTAAAGACGCATATCAATGTAAAGCTTATTGTTGTACAATCAAGATCAGGCTGGGTTAGACAGTTTGGACTTTGGACCGTTCTTATGCCGCGTGCATAAGACTTTTATTGGCAGTTTGAGTGTCTAACTGAATATGAGCTTGACTGTACCTTGAAATACACTTATTGTATAGGACTTCAACAAACAAATAGTAGATCGCGCTACTAGACGGTCAGCGCCGCCTCACGGATCTAACCAACATACACCTTGATTGTTGCATTATGAGCTTCACTTCAAACAAAAGAAAAAGCGTTACGCTTGTTACGCCTTACCACAGATAATATAATAGCCTTACGCAATACAAAAAGCGTAAACAGTGACTATGACTCTCAGTCGCGTTTCGTTGCATAACATCGGGTATCTGTACTAATTTGGAATATTTAAATACTTGTACTAAGGTTTATTTTGCACCCACTCCTCAGTTCATATAATAAGCAAAGCTTCATCGCATGATTTGAATTCCTACTGTAATGAGGACTATACGTAGTATCAGTTAAAATTACTTGCACTAGATGTCGCTTGTACGTCGTCTCAAGAAAAGTATCAAGAGGTTGAAAATGTTGAAGTGTTCGGTCGAGGCGCCGGTAGCTCAGTGGCAGAGCAGTGAAACGGTACTCCACATTGTCAGTCTTATTTTAATTAATTACCCCGCAAGGGATATAGGTGTGATATATATGTATGTATGTAACAAAATTTCTACCATATGAATAAATAAACCAGCATTGCGCGGAAACAGCAAATAAAACCCAGGGTCTATTATAAAGGACAGGTTCAAAGCCATAGCCTTAGTAATGTCCTTGCATGTCGAACTCCGTACAGGCAATGCATTGTAAATAACAAAAAATATGTCTTTGATAAATCAGGAAATAGGGGGTTAATAGAAGAAAACGAGGTTAAAAATATTTCTACTCTTTCTCTCCCTTCGTGTGGGACACAGAGTCTTGCAACGACCCGATTAATCCTGGGTACAGTTTTTCAACCGCCTACTACTAGTAGTAGGAGTAGGCCTCTGACATCATAGACAGCAACCAGGACCGACAGCTTAACGGCCCTCCGAAGAACGGAACCATCTCTCTTTTCGGACTATCAGGTGGTTCAGCCTGCAATGTTCTAACCAGACTGGGATCAAACTCACAAAGTAATAAATATCTAGTTTATGAGTGCCCCATCGATAATCGAACACGGAATCTTAGCGTCGCAAGCAGTCGCACTACAATTGCGCCACATCGGCCGTCAATGTATCTACTGTAAAGAAACTACAGACAATCTAGTAACATAACAACGTTGTCACCTTCTAAGCTGAACTTAAACTGCGCTTAGAGTATTGAAGTAGCAAAGTCCCTGAGTACTCGTATGCTGATGTTGTTTCGTCTTGCTTTGGACTCGTAAAGGCATGGAAATCAACCTTTTGGATAGCGTCCAGATAGACTACTGTTGCAAATCTGCGAGACCTCAGATCTCATGAGTATCTCAACGACGATTCGTATGAGCTTCGTCCCCTTCTTCAAACTGCAACAGCCAAAACAATCTACTGCTGGAAATGGGCCTTCTACGACGGGGGTTATCGCTGATATACTCTCTTCGTTTAGCAGCCGGATTGGCGAGCGCATTGCAAGGTGTTCTATTCCTAGGGAACACTGCTGTCGATTCCCTGAATCATCCCTTAGCCGTGGTGCTATTCTAAGGCACCTCGCGGCTGCGTCGGTTACGATAGCAGAATAAATGTTCTTATAATATTTGATTCTAAGTGATACAGGGAATATTGTCCGTATTGAGGCTGTATAACGAACTGGCCTTTCAAGCCCAACCCCTTAGTTGCATTGCTTGTCCATTGTAAATAACCTCAAGGGTAAATTGCATTGGCTTTTCCATTATCTGAGTAAAGGTCTAGGGGTACCTACCTATATTAATACTGTCGGTTTATTTTTTATCTTGTTCTTTTTTTTTTCTTCTTTTACGTGTGGGACACCGAGTCGACGAACGACCCGAATCCTGGTGTCGGTTTTTTTTCAACCGCCTACTACAAGTAGTAGGCCTCTGATATGGTTGTGTCACCACCGCCGTCTATGTCATCATAGACAGCAACTGACACCGACGGCTTTGCGTGCCCTTCGAAGAATAAAACCATCTTTCATACGGACAATCAGTGCCCTATATTATGAAACTACAGGCCACTAGTCTACAGATGAATTTTTTAGTTCATTGCGTAGCCAGTTAATATTAATTGTATCATAATGGCTAACGGACTACGCAATGAACATCGAATTTGGGCACAGGTGGTTCAGCTTGCAATGTCTTAGCCAAACCGGGAACAAATTCACAAAGTGATAATTATCAACTTTGTAACTGCCCCCATCGGGGTTCGAACCCGGAAACTTTGCGCCGCACTACCACTGCGCCACATCAGCCGTCTTGTAATAGTGATGTCTTTTATTCTTTTTCGCTGAAATAAATATCTTAATGTAGCGAGGGTGAAGTCAGAACAATGACTAAAGTAAAGTTTCATAAGTGCTTTATAACTTCGCAAAACAAAAGCATTTACAAGAAAGTAATGCGGACCGAAAAGTTTTCGTAAAATCGCGGGAATTACCTAATTTAATGCGAAACAAATTATATATTATTGTGTTTTGTCTGGTGAATGACTGTAAAAACATTTTACGCACGCTTCAACTTAACATAAGTTCAGTATTTTTGCTTTTACTTTACAAAATAGTGTCACTACCTGAGCCATTTCGTATCGCAGAAATATTTTAGATTTCGTAAAAACAGAACGCTTTTTCTTCACGAAACGACAAGAAGACGAAGATTAAACGACAAGAAGACGAAGATTTGGCAAGTCCACACTCTAAAGTTAGTTCAGTCGTTTTCAACCATTCAACAGTGGAACAGGCTGTTACGCCATTTTGTATATCTGTGATGCCGCCCCACGGCAAGCCCACAGACTAGTATGGTTTAAATAAATGGGATATTTTCGAATTATAAAAGGATTACTTTACGTTTGTCTCAGACCCTGATTAAATCGTCTGCCACAGATGTGTGAGGCCAATGATGATGATGATGAGGATGACTTTACGTTTGTAATTAAAATAATGGTAGTACTTACCCAAATTTTTATATTTTTCCATTTATTTATCATATAAGTACTTATTTGCTATACAATCATAATGTATGTAAGCATTGTACGCGTATATTAACTTCCTATATTTAGCACATAGATAAGAACGACACTATTTATCGTCCAAGACAATAAACCGCAGTAGAATGCCCATAAAAATACGTAAATACTTTTATAATGTTTACAAGAACTCGCCTCAGTGCACTTGACCGAGTAATTGTGCTGCCATCTCGCGGTGATGGCAGTAAATAAAGATAAACTGTCAATAAATCACGTTTTTATGGCCTGGCTGACATAGTGGGCTTATCATTTCAAACGAGCTGTATTTTTTGTATGCGTGCGTAAGCGCACCGTAGTAGGCGACTATGTATGAGTCTTGGGAACTTCGAATACTGGAGGGTTGCAGGGCCCAAAGGTCATGTAGGAAAAGTATTCAAAATATTACGTACCTATATAGGGTGAAATTCTGCTAAAGTACCGCCGTTCCAATAAGTCATATTTAACAGCTGTGAGATTCGTGATAATACTATGGCAGAGGGTCCATTTGACATCTCTTTTAGTATGCAGATGACAGCTGTCAAATATGACTTATGACGCGGTACTTTAGTGACTGATAGCGCAAACTCCAAACGGGCTGGTGATAAAGAACTTATTTCCTTTAGAAATATAGATCGAACTATAGAAAAAAAAATTACCTCACATACAAAATTGTCGGTCAGATGATATGAGATTCTATGGAAGCTAAAAATATTTTAACTTATTTCGATTTATGTTCTTTGGGGAAAGTTGTTCCTTATCACCAGCCCGTATTCTGTTTTCAGTATCAGTCATTAGTTAAATTTATTACTAGCTGTTACCCGCGGCTTTGCCCGCGTACTCATAAAACCTATCCTGTATGTTAATCCATGTTACCTTCTATATGTGTGCCAAATTTCATTACAATCGGTTCAGTAGTTTTTATATAGTTATATATTATAATGGTCAGTATTCGGAGTTTTAGAAACATCGAGTTTATCTTCTGAACTTGAAACTTTATCACAACATGTTATCCTATTTGTCTAAGAAATCAAAAAGCTAATCCATAGATAAGAAAATGTTTTACCCTACCTTCTACAACACAAAGATCAAAACCATTACAATTTCCCTTAAAAGATCCACCACTTTGCAAACAAGCGTGCATCTCATCAACATGACAAGCCGTAAGCAAATTTCCCTGCTAACTAGACCAGAAAAGATGAGTCTGTATGACATAACAATAGCTATAATAGTAGTTTATGCAACTGTCGTATAATGGGGGTCATTAGAATGCGAGTGTCTGTTTATCACACGAGGCGCAGCCGAGTGTGATAATAGTTTGACACGAGCATTCTAATGCCTAATTATAGCAGTTGCATACACTATTTTATCTACACTCTCCAAAAAAACTCAGAAACACTTTTCTAAACGTACGCACCGGTCATTGCAAGGCCCGATACAAGGACAAATTCAATACGAGAACGTAATATGGCTTGATATGAATTTTTGAAAATCTATACTTTAGCAGTTGTTTAGATGTGGAGTCTTAACAATAACTTAACTAAACAACTGAACAACATCTGAACAACAAATGAACAACATCTGAACAACATCTGAACAACATCGAAACAACAACTGAACTACATCTGTACAACAACTGAACAACATCTGAACAACATCTGTACAACAACTGAACAACAACTGAACAACATCGGAATAACATCTGAACCACAACTAATCAACATCTGAACAAGAACAGAACAAAAACCTATTAAAACAACTGAACAACATCCGAAAAATTACCGTACAACAACAACTGTCAGGTGCGGCGGAAGATAGCGATTTGAGTATTGGAAAAAAAAACTTCGTTTCATTTATCAACTTTATCGTATTAAGAGTTTTGTCATTAAGTCATTACGCTTCTGTAATTTATAGTAAACCCTAGTTTTTATAGGCAGAATGCATAAAGAAGGTCATTATGCATCTGTTTTCGAATTCATAATTCGAACATTATGAGACGAGTGTATATAAAACAATATGTATGTCTGTCTGTGCATCAGCATGGAGCCGGGCTCGTTTCATTCATTAAAATGCCTCATCTCGGCCCACTGAACTTCGTCGTGTTATATGAATAGCACATTTCACGGTTTATTTTTAACTGACTTCAAAACAATAGGAGGTTCTCTGTTCTCGTTCGTTATACCGGGTGGCCCGAGTAGTGACATCCAAAGTCAAAACTTAATGCCTTACACTGAGGTGTATCCGAATCACCCCCATGTATGTTCCCAAATTTTTTAGTTGCCGAGTTATTCAACTTTTATAGTTGTATGGGGAAAATGTTACTGGGCGACCTTTTTTGTACGCTAGAAAGTACGAATCTTGAAGATTGTGCTGCAGAAAAAAACCGCTCGAAAAGCTCTATTACGGAAATAGAAAAGAAAAAAGAAAAATGGCTGTCGTCGAAATTATCTCATACAACTTCAGAAGTTGATTGACTAGGAAGCTACAAAAAATCTCGATTCATATAATATGCGGGTAATTCGGATACTCCTTAGAATAAGGTATTGAAATTTTGTCTTTGCACGTTACTATCCTGGCCAACCTGTATATTTACTAATTGAATTATTTAATTCAGAATTTTCCTACCTACAGCTTCAAATGGGATCGTTTATACTGGAACATACATGCGAGTGATTCAGATACTAGTACAAGGTATTCAAATTTGTCTTAGGCACGTCACAATCCGGGCCACCCTGTATGTACATCTAATTGAATTGTTTTATTAAGAATTTAACTACATATAGCTTCAAAATAGATCGCTATATATACATACACATACACATATCACGCCTTAATCCCTTGCGGGGTAGGCAGAGCGTAAACGGCCGCAAAAACGAACATTTACGCCGTCTGACAAATATTTGAGGGTCATTCGGAAAATTGTGTATCGCCATAGTGACAGGTTGTCAGCCCATCGCCTAAAATACAATACACACCCTCGAGTTCCTAAAACGAAGCTAATTCATAGTTGCAGTTGTAACGGGTGCTGCCCCTAATGTGGTGCCATTACCGATGTCATTACTGGCTTGCCCCCGATTTCGTATCATCTGTGTCAAGTATCAAACGGGGCATAGAGATTTATATACTGACATAATTTTAGCTCAATTTATGAAGATGAATTACTTTTAAATGACTTTTGTGATTGTCATCGTTTTGTGCTATCTAGTGATGAGCGATTGTTAGATAAAGTACTGAATTCCATTGAAATAAACCTTCCCTGTGAAACCAAACAACCCTTTCTCTTAGCATTCATCGGGTCGTTGGACGACTCGGTGTCGCACACGAAAAGAAGAAGGAGCATATTCTATATTTCTTTGGTTTTTTTTTTAAAATTTTCACCCCCTGAAAGGAACCTATACTTTCCCTAAGACCCCGATAATCTTTAACGAATTGCAGAAATCAATAAGTCTATGATTGAATGTTATGGTGAAATAAAGAGTGAAATTGTACTAGTGACCGATAGCGAAACCTCAAGACGCGCTGGTGTTATGGAACAACAATTCCCAAGAAACATAGGTTGAAATAAGAATTGAATTGCCGATCATATGATTTAAGTTACTATAGAAAATATAATAATAAAATGTTATTGTCATATTTCAACCTGTATTCCTTGGGGAAAGTTGTTCCTTAACACCAGCCAGTCATAGAGTTTCTCTATCGGTCACTAGTAAAATTTCATCCTATATAACACCCAAGATATTTCCCAAGCATTTTATGTCTCGTTCAAATATGTATGTCGTGTCGTAAGACGGCGACAAAGGGATTCGAGGGTGTGTATGTATTGCAATTTTTGGCGATGGGCTGACAACCTGTCACTATGGCGATACACAATTTTCCGAATGACTCTCAAATGTTTGTCAGACGTGGCGTTATTTTCCGTTTTTTGCGGCCGTTTACGCTCTGCCTACCCCGCAAGGGATAAAGGCGTGATGTATGTATGTATGTATGTATGCAAATATGTTTATTTATTTAAATAAGCTTTAACTCGAGAATGTTCTGCAGCTGCAAATACAAACAGAGTGTCTGTGGCAGATATCTTTACGTCCATTTAAACAGCTCTTTGTGCAATAAGGAATTTGATAAGGACCAGACCACCCACCATTAAACGACTCTTGTTTTATAAAAAAGCATAGAGCTTGTACTATTCTCAGCCAGTGAGTATAAGCCTTGATCACACGTAGCGAGTAGAGTGGGCGAGTCAGTGCACTTGCCCTCTATTCGCGAAAGTTTCCATACCTCTAAACACTCAGCTCTCTACTCGCTACGTATGATGAAACTTTAGTAGGGACAGGGAAGAGAAGATAGTAGATTTTACAACAAGTGCACAAAACGGAACATTCTCATCCGAGACTTTTAGCAGCCCGAGCCGAAGGCGAGGGCTGATAGTAACGTCGAGGTTAAAATGGTTTTGTGGACGAGTTATGAACTCTGCTTTTCACTTTGATTGCGAGGAAATAAAACAATAGTATATTATATAAGTAACATTTATTTAATTAAAATTCAAAGTAAAATTTGTACAGTTTTGAAAACTGAAAGAAATTGTTTTTTCCCGAGACTTTGGCGGTAGTATCTGTTGCACAACTCTCTGTGCATTAATTTCCATAAGCGTATTAGAAGAGAGTCTTAAATCCTCTTCTTCACTGGTCATTTTTAACAATTTTAGCAAATTGAAGAAATTACGAAAAAACAAGAGCTGTTTCCCGCCGCTTTATTTTTTTTTAATCTTACGACATTGGCATTAGGCTTGGGCTGCAGACCTATACAGCCTACTATTTAAGCCGACATAGTACTATTTCAATTTTTTTCATACATATAAAATGAAATAGCACTATGTCGGGCCGATATCGGCGTTTGGGGCAGACGCCCTTTGGCTGTGTATGGCTCATTTTCTTTGCCTTCATTTATGAGTAGATACGTTCTTGCACTTGTGCATAAAATGCGATTTTGTGCAGCCTATATCCTGCACCAATAAGCTCTTTCAGAGCATGAGAAGTGAAAATTATATTTAATATTGAATTAAATTCGATGTTGACTGTCATAACATAACATATCAAAATCATTCAAGTTTGGTTCAGTACTTTTACCTTTTTTTTTGTGTACGATGCAGTTGCATTTGTTCTTCTTCTTTTTCGTGTGGGACACCGAGTCGTCCAACAACCCGATGAACCCTGGTGTCAAGAGTTTTTCAACCGCCTACTACCACTAGTTGGCCTCTGACATGGTTGTGTAACGACCGCCGTCTAAGTAATCATAGGCAGCAACCGGGACCGACGGCTTAACGTGCCCTCCGAAGCACGGAACCATTTCTTTTCGGACAATCAGTTGGTTCACCCTGCAATGTCCTAACCAGACCGGGAACAAATTCATAAAGTGATAAATATCAACTTTGTGAGTGTCCCACCGAGAATCGAACCCGGAACCTTTGCGTCGCAGGCAGTCGCACTACCACTGCGCCACATCGGTCGTCGTGCAATATTGTCAGATAATGTCATATTTTGTGATTTATTAGCACGGTATTTGACATAATTTTCAATATCAAACATCATCATATTCATCAACAGCCGTGAAACATTTCCAGATGCCTCCATTGACCGCAATTTTGTCGTATCCAACGCTGCCAACGAATCCATCTTATGCGACGACCACACACTAGCGCTTTGGACAGGGAAATACTGAGTAAAGGAAGTGGACAATGCGATTATGTTAACAGGATACTCGCGCTGCTACTCGTCATGCCAGTAAGTGCCTCCGAGTTGGCTTTTCGTGCTGAAATCAAAGGATCGAGCACACGAGTGAAAGTTATTGCTATCTCGCTGACCCGCATTGCTGAGTCGTTGGAAGAGTGTGATGGCAGTGTGTAAACACACACTCCGGTGATATTTTGCGGAAGTATTGCGGGCAATATTCGCGGCAGCGGCAGGAGCAGGGCAAGTGAGCGATCGTGGCTTTGCACTAATAAGGTCTTGTCTTGTCTAGCCCACACCATCCCACTGCTGGGCAAAGGCCTCCCACTTCTCCTTCCATCCATCTCTATTTTGTGCTTCCGCATGCCAGTTTCGTGAGAAATTGTCCAACTCGTCGCGCCATCTACGACGGGGTCTGCCTAACAAGGTCGTCAATCACAAACCACTTCAGTGAGGCATACAATACTGTCGTAACAGTGAACTTGAGAAGGTCGTAGTGTGGTCTGGTCTGCCGTTTACGAGGGTGAGGCACGCCACTCTGCAGATGCCGCAGTGCCAAAACTAGGTCTCGTTTGCCAAGTCACCGGGTTACCCGGATTCCTGGCTGTGATTTTTTTAAACGGCTTGGATTTTTTATATGAGTATCACTGGATTTTTAAGCTCCATGTTTATTTTCACTAAATGTATAGGTACCTAAATATAAAAATTTTGGGGGGATATTACAAAACGAGTTTTTACTTACGCTCTGAATTGTTTGTTTTTTTTTTTTTTGTTTGCTTGAACTATTTCACGTAATAAATTGATAATTGCACCTTTATCTCTTGTGGAGTAAAGTAAGCAAATAGTCAATCAAGTTCAGTCTGAATGCGGATTAAGACAGACAGACACAACCATGTCAGAGCCCTACTACTAGTAGGCGGTTGAAAACCTCTGACACCAGGGTTCATCGGGTCGTTGGATGACTCGAATAGAAGATTTTATTCCTCACATCAATAATTATTACTTAAAAATAAGAACATATCCAAACCAAACAATATAAGCAAAGGCCTTATCGCTTTAAGCGATCTATTCCAGGCAACCCTGCACACTTAGAAAAAGCATTATAAACTTTTGTGAATAACACTGCATTAAAATGTTTCTGTCCTTGACATTCACATAGGAATCTATATTTTAATGTGAATGCAAATGTTGGCGCGTTGCCGTATAAAAGCACGGAACGATGTCATTATACGACAGAACTGCCATGCGATCCTTGGCGCAGAATTTATATCACCGATTTGTGGGAATAGTTTTTCAATTTCAGCCTTGGAGACTTGACATTGCCAATTTTATATTACTTACAGCTAAAAAATGTTCTTGAGGTTAAGTATTCAGGTGACTGTAAATCACTGTTAAGGCGAGTGATGGCGCAAAACTAGCGAAAACCTTAAAGAAAAAAAAAACATATATCTTCCTTCTTGCAAACAACTATACCAGAATGTCCGTTGCAGAAGTTTTTGGTGTTATCTCAAAGCAAAATTTAAATCTTTAAACAAAATAAATTATAAGTGTAATGAAAGTCACTTTATATCTGGCTGCCTGCTGGTCTTTATATAATATCATACCCATTTGTTCATTCAGGTAGATATAATAAATTGAAATAATAGCATTGTAATATCATAAGAACGTTACTCAACATTTGTATAATCTTTTGTTGAAATTGAAAGTCACTCCATGACTTGTAACTTACAAAAGCTTTTAAACGCTATTATAATTTGTCAGAGAAAGCTGGTTACTCAAATACTTAAATAGCTTTTATTCTACATTGTACATACATACATACATAAATCACGCCTCTTTCCCGGAGGGGTAGGTAGAGACTACTTCCTTCCACTTACTACGATCCTGGCATACTTCTTTCGCCTCCTCCACATTCATCAATCTCTTCATGCATGCTCGTCGGTTTAGGGTACTGTAACTAAAGTATTATTTTCTATACCGAATATTTCGGAGGAACGACAACTTGTAGGCCTAAATGAACTAATTAGTCACAAAAAACATCAAACTATAGCTATCTCAATTTCAGGAAGCCATACATATCTTGTGTCCTTTTCGTTAGAGGAGGAGCTTCGAGTCTGCTTCTCCCTGTACTGCGTAGATGCAAAATTCTCACAATCACAGCATGATCTTTCCATAAATTTTTCTATGACGCGAGCAAATTAAAGAATACTGTAAATGTAAAATAATGTGACCTTTGTTACAAGATGCATAAAAGTGTCGCACACCCTTTTCAACCGTATGTGCTAAGTGTGTCGTCATGCGTCACTACTAATCGGTGGCTGTCAAAGCGCGCATATTTATGTGCTATGCATTCTTGCTTAGGGCTGCTTCATTAGTAAAAACGTGGATTAAAATTTACGCAATTTATAGATATAGATATAGATACAGCACTAGCTCAGGAATTAACTAAATTAAAGGACTCACTATACTATAAGTAAAATAAATGTAAGAAAAATTCTTAAAAAGTTTCATAATGAATTATTATGTTGGTGGTAGTTTACAAAAGGAATAACAAATTCTGCTTTGATTAAAATATGAGATGCTAATTATTCAAAATACTATATAATTGATATTCATTAAGATGACATCCCTACCGAGTGCAGAGCAATAGCGAGAAGTCCGAATGCGATAATACAAGTGCAGGACAAGTGCAAACATGTGTGAATCCTAAGGTTAGAGTCACATTTGTTTGAGGATTAAATTCTTTAGTTTTGTTTGGAAATATCGCATTCTCTTGGAAATACAATTTCAAAACTTCTTATGTTAACTTTAATTGTAAAATCTGTGTTTGTAACATACAAAACACGAGAAGTCTTATTTTTGCTCAATTGTAGACTTATTATGGGGATTAGGTCTCAAATTGCTTAATATTAAATTTTTGTACTATAACCTATTAATAAATTAAATTATGATGGGGGGTTATCCTTCTACTGGTTTTAATCTGTATATTATATCTGTTATTTGGAAATGCAAACCTAATAAGTTATCAAATCAGTTTGGTTCTTATCCTAACAAGTGTGGCCTTACCCGTATCAAAGAAAAAATGTGTGGGACCAACAGCCGCAAGCTATTAAGACGTTTTTGTGCATTTTACGCATAACACTATAAATTTTGCGTTAATTACCCAATTAGTCAAATTGACAGCAGAGAAATAAGGTGGGAACATAGTAGGGATTACGAACATTTTGGGCGGGTCTTGCAATTTTTTGCAGAAGTGATAAAAGAGAGACACAAGCGGGATGGGGGGAAGTCTAACTCGGAACGCGCGCGGATTACGTAAGAATAGGGATGACGTTTGACCGTCCAAATTAAAAACAGTGCTTGAATTAGTGAACCTATCGCGAGTGCTAGTGAATATCGTAAGTCCCTTTTCTTTTTCTTTCTTTCTCTCTTTCTAGGATAGTTCTCTGTGTTGACCTGCGCTGCGGACTTAGAATTGCTAGAGTAATTTATTAATTATTTATTTTTGACGGGTTTCTTTTGTTATATCTAGCAGAGGTGGAGCGCAGACTGCAGCAGCATAGGGTAAATTGATAGGGGCTAGGACGCATTTTATTTATTTAATTTGTAGACTAGGGATTAGGCAAATAAATAGTGGAGTGTATAATAGGAGTGTGTATGAAGTATGTAAGAGTTTGTTTTATTAGGACGTTCGTTATAAATATACTTAACTCTTTCATGTTTGGTGCTGACACAATAAAAATGCACGGAACATTAAAGAGGTTTTCTTTTCTAAATATTTTATATTATAATTTTAAAATCATTCGTCCGCGTTACACTTACAAACACTCATTACAAATGTATAATTGTCATAATCAGGACGAAGTAGCCGTTGGTTATGGAGCTATACAGAAACAAGCGAATAGAAACACATCTGGGTGACTTAGTGACATATGATTACTGACCTATGCATGTGGCCTATGTAGCTACACAGTCACGGCTAACGGACCTAGGACTTAGCGTTCCTGGACAAACTGAAAGTGTAGTGCAGTATGTTATTATAGGAATCACTTAAGTGCATACTTGAATTTTTATATGTTATTAAGGAGCCCAAACGTAGCCGCCGTCACAGGTGGAAATCTAAGGTTTGCAAACCATAGGTAATTTAAGCGTGAGAGGTGCGTGAACGTGTGAATGAGAAGCTTGTGAAAGGTTTTTGTGTTCTGAGGTGATCGGGATGTTAGCGTGAAGTTTTGGAAGTTAGAAAGAGTAGGTGTAGTTGTATAGGGTTAAACTTCCAAGGTTTTGCGTGTTGGGCTGGTTATTGGTGTGCAGGGAGACCAGCGTCCCTAGTTGCTAGGTCCCTTCTAGACCTAAAAGGTCTCTTTCAAATCCAGTTTTTCCCTTCCAACTTCGTGGTTACTGAGTCTTTGTTCTTTCAGGCTATACAAGTGATAAACTAAAACTAAACTAAAATAAACGACAATTTTAAATTAATTCATAACCGCGCGTTAAATAAACAATAAATTAAAGACTGTTAAACCATATATAAGTGAAGTGTAGTGAAATGCTATTTATGGAGAAAATTGGCTCAGGACAGAGCTAGATTCAATGGAAGTTCCTGACTTGTATGGATTGCCGGATACCTGGGATATTTACAGCTAAGTGGTATCTTATTTAATTTAATTATTGTGTTCTCTAATATTTTATTTTATTTCAGCAATTGTTAATTAATTGGAGCGTACAATCCTCTAATATGATTAAAAATACACAACGTAGACAGAAATTTAGACGATCACAAAATATGTTCTTTGGCCACACATTATAGCTTCATTTATTAATTACTATAGGCTTAGGGAGATTTTAGTTACAGTACTCTTGACCTGACCTTTCTTAAGCACGTCCCCGATTTGATCAAGGTACGTTCGTCGAGGTCTTCCCCTTCCGACGTTCCCATCCACACTTGCCATATACACCTGTTTCGTTAATCTTCTTTCATTCATCCTCTCTACATGACCAAACCATCTAAGCATACCCTTTTCTACACCAGTCACTACGTCTTCTTTTATACCACAACGTTCCCGTATCACGCTATTCCTTATCCTTTCACTCAATTTTACGTCAATCATACTTCTTAACGCTCTCATTTGTACTGCATTTATTCTACTTTCATGCTTTTTCTGC
This sequence comes from Tuta absoluta, assembly GCA_027580185.1. Taxonomy (NCBI): domain Eukaryota; kingdom Metazoa; phylum Arthropoda; class Insecta; order Lepidoptera; family Gelechiidae; genus Tuta; species Tuta absoluta. Next base: position 3,989,821 of record JAQAHW010000029.1, on the reverse strand, counting down.
CATACCCAACATTCACTCCCATACATAAGTGTCGGAACTCGGAATATGTAAGTGTCCACATTGTATTTCGCTTAAAACAAATAAGAAATATCTTAAGGTGCTGTTTTTTCTGAGAAGTTGCTGCCTTAATTTGCTGCGCTAGAGAGAAACAGACAATGACTTTCAGGCTTCAGCTCAATTTTTTGCGATATTTTTGCAATATTTACGACATAGAAACTAGACAAATCACATTACAATGTCTAATTAGGCCAGTTTTACTTGAAAAGGTATGTAACAAATTTATAGCATATATAAAAAAATTGGTAACGAATGTTGACAAAATATTGAAAAAATGTTTAAATACAGATTTTGGATTTTTTCTATCAAGTAAAGTTTGTCAAATTGTTTAACTGATAATATGTGATATCTGTTATATCCTCGACAATAATTTATATTTTTCTGATTATTATGGCTGTAATTGTCCAAATAAAACCGGTTTTGTCTTGCCCGCCCGCTATAATTGAATGGTTTAATAACCTGGAGAATTTTCACACTGATAAATACATAATTTTACAGTTAGAAGCATTTTTATAGCCGATAAATTACTTTAAGAGACCGTAAGAGTAATTTTATGGTATTGCGGTAATTTTAATGCTTTCCTATTCCTAGGAATAAAATCGATATTACTTGTCCCATTTATTATGTGTTTATACAAGGAGTGACAAAATAGAAATAGAAAGCATTTATTTCAATGCAAAAAGGGTATATCAGTGCGAAAGAATCTCAAGGTACTCATGAAACTAAACAACCTTCCCCGTGGAATATAAGTCGAAATATTATAAAATTGTAAATTAAGCAGCTGATTTGCAATTTTGTATGGGAGGCACATTTATTTTTTAATATTTCCGCCCCATATTCCATGGGGAACGTTGTTGAGTAATTTGAACTCCTTTCGGCTCGTTTTACTTTTTCTTACTACTTGTAAACCGTGATGGTACATTTGTCTTCCTGACCTGTAGGACACTGAGTAGTTGAACAACCTAGGGTACCTAGTATTTGATCTGAGTCATTAAGTCCGTCCATGTACACTTTTATGCATGAAGTTTAATATAAATAAATTACTAAGCACTTCACTTACCTTACACAAAATACTTACAACGAATTAAAAATAATAGAATATAGTATTTTGATGCTATGTTAAATATTGGCTAAGCGCGCAATGGTTGGAGTTTGAATGATTGTCGGAAGTACGGAAGAGATGCAAACTGCAATCAGAGACAACCCTATTTTCGCCCTTTGGCAATAATTAACTTTGCATATTTTTTTTTACTAAGTACTATGATTTTCAATTCGTTGTAAGTAGTTTCTTCTTACTGTGTGAGCTAGGCTAGCTCACACAGTAAGAAGAAACTTTAGTCACCCTTTACGACACCTACAAGAAAGAAATGGGGTGATGCTATTCTGAGCCGACATCACACGGCAAACACTAGTGTCGGATTTCGAGTCGCATCTAGTGTTTGCCGTGTGATGTCGGCTCAGAATAGCATCACCCCATTTCTTTCTTGTAGGTGTCGTAAAAGGAGACTAAAGGACTTGAGGGTTACATGGTTATTGCAATAAAGGCTGATTATCTGCCTTTATAGCGATACACAATTTTCTAAATTGTTTATGACCATCAAATGTTTGTCAGACGTGGCGTGTATGTTCGTTTTTTACGGCCGTTTACTCTCTGCCTACTCCGCAAAGGATATAGACGTGATGTATGTATCTAGTGTTTGTCAATTTTCTTAGCATTTGACTTCAATATCTGCGTCGTGAGCGATTAACTTTCAATCCGATGCGAAACCAATGTTTATCATCAAACACACGGCTTGCGGTTTAGTTGAAGTTTCTCCGCAATCTAGCTGATATTACTTTATACCGAGTGTTTTTGAACAGCTTTCAAATGTAGCTAATATCACAGAATAAATACTATACCTTGAACTTGAACCAACCTCGCATGGTCTATTTCACTATACATCAGTAATAGCAATAAATACCAAATTTTTAAAACACTTCCCGTGTTAGGTACACAACTTTTGAAAACTTGAAAATTTTTCAGGGCAGAACTTGAACCTGCGACTCTCGCCATCACCAACGCATGGTGATGACGATTATAAATTAATTTTTCCGGCAAGTATTATACATAAAATCACATCTCTTCTTTAAAAAGATCTATCTATCTTATAAAAAGAACGCATCAAAATCTGTTCCGTAGTTTGAATATCTAAGCATTCAACGGGACACTACCCACAGGGTAGCGACTTCATTCAAGACTATGTAGTGATTTAAGACCCATTATAAAATTAAAACTCCGATCGGAGCTCGTTTAAACTTGCATTTACCAAGAACAGTTTCTCCATGCTTCTAAGTTTGTGTCGGAGCTGCACTTTGCCTAACTAATAAGTTTCCTACAAACTACCAACTGCATAATTACTATTAGAAATTGCATCTGCGTCCAAAGGGCTTTTAGAAATTATAATAACCACTTGAATAGAGTATACCTAATAAATAATACAAAAAAGTTACGAAGTATACGGAGAAAAATGTGTTAAGTTTGCAAAATTAAACTTTATCGTAAGCCTTAAGGGCCCTGTTCATCCTAAATAGTTGGCCCCTCTCATTCACGCTGCGTCAGAGAGAAAAAGCGAATCATGTAGCGCTTAAATTTTCGCGAGATTTTACGGTTTTTTCGACATGGAAACTAGAGAAATATAGTTTCTGTGTCTAATTCAACAGTTTTTACTAGATAAGCTATGTATCTAAATAAGAGTATAGAAAAATGGTAATAACTTTAAAACTAGAACTAGACATCATATTAAAAAATAAAAATTCAATTAGAGGTTACTGTAGATTTTATCCTATCAAGTAAAGTTTGTCAAATTTAGTAACTGCTTGTATATTTTATTAGTTAGGTCCTCGATAATAATGTATTTTTTTCGTAATTTTATGGCTGTAATTGTCTAAATAAAACGGGTTTAAAAATCTAGCGGGCTATCCCCGCTTTTAACAATTGACGCTAGAGAAATAATGCAGAACTCTATATTTTATTATATGGCATTCTTTCAAATTTTGTAAACAATACTAATAGATAGTCGACGACCGATGTGGCGCAGTGGTAGTGCGACTGCCTGCTACGCAAAGGTTCCGGGTTCGATTCTCGGTGGGGCACTCACAAAGTTGATATTTATCACTTTGTGAATTGGTTCCCGGTCTGGTTAGGACATTGCAGGGAGAACCAACTGATTGGTCGAAAAAAATTGGTTCCGTGGTTCGGAGGGCACGTTAAGCTGTCTATGAGTACTTAGGCGGCGGTCGTTACACAACCATGTCCGAGGCCTTCTACTAGTAGTAAGTGGTTGAAAACCTCTGACACCAGGGTTCATCGGGTCGTTGGACGCTTGGTGTCCCACACAAAAAGAGAAGAAATAGATAGTAATTTATATATTTCATGATACATTTTAGTATGTGTACAAATACATGGTAGGTGTCTATTATATGTACAATAAAGTTTTTTTCTTACTTCCCTAGGTATGTCATTATTATAGTCCCTATCCAATTGCACTCGTAATTCCCGCTTGAATACGTGGTCCGATTCCAATTACTGTCAGAACCGCGTTTGCAGTTCAATAATTGATTTGTGATTAATTAATGTCGAATGCAAATGAACGATATGTTCGGTATATTGATATGTAGGTGTGTATAGGCACATTAAGTGTGAAGCTTATCGGCTGTTCGCGATTTGTGGGTGTAATTACACATTATATATATGGTATGAATTCACCGGAAATAGGTAGTTAATGCTTTAAAATTCGAGTTGAATAAATTGCCGTGTGATTCCGGCTTAGAATAGTATCATCCCTTTTCTTACCCATGGGTATCGTAAGAGGCGACTAAGGGACTCGAGGGTTAGATGTGTATTGCAATTTTAGGCGATGGGCTGACAACTTGTCGCTATAGTTACACAGTTATCTGATTGACCATCAAACTTTTGTCGAATGAATTAAATAAAATCTCATATATATTATGCTAGGCGTAAATAAAGGCAGAAAGGTATTTGCCCTGCATTGTTCTAGTAGGAGGATATATAAAATAAAAGTGCAACAAGAAGTATTTCAGCAAGTTTTTCTTGTAAATAAAAAAGTGAATATAAGTTCCTGAATATTGATATAGAGGCGCTTTTGTTGGCTTTGAGCCAAGATTCTTGGACCGCTTGGCCCAAGAGGTGACATTGTTTGTTAACTAGTGCAGTCTTGAGAATTTGTGCTGTAAGCTAAAACTGTTACCTAGTTAAAGTTTCATAGTAGCGTCCCACCGGCGGTGCCATGTTTTGACATCAGAACACACGTTTATTTTTTGTTTCTGATGTTTTTTTTTTAAAGACTAGAGTCTGCGATTTAAGATCCGAGGCTTTGAAACCTAACCTGACTATTTGGTGGGGAAACAACCAGCGCCTTTGGGACGCGACTGTATTTAGGAGTTGTTCTGGGAAGGAGGGATCGGACTGTATTTACCCGGTACATGCCGGTAGTTCCCAAATAGGGAAACTAATGATGGACTCCTGTTTTAGAGCGCTACTATAACTGTAGGTTTAACCGCAAATGGTTGTCAAAAGATACTCGTAAAACTTACCCAGTAGAAATGCAAAGAATGAAAAAAATAAACCATTAAACTAATGAAACCATCTTAAAAAAGAGAATTTGCTTTCCCTTGAAAGGGAAAATAAAAATGCAGTAACTATCAAACAAAAGGGCTTTTTCGTTTATAAATTGCCAAGATTTATCAGATACCTTTGTTTAAAAGCGAATAAAAGACCTGCTGTTATTACAGACACTGCTACTAAGTGGTTATTAAAATGTTGATTCTCGTCAAGTGATTGGTGTATTTAATCCTAAAACCTCTTATCACACTGTTCCTGAATACCGTACACGGTCCGGCATACATTTCTGGTTATTTTAAGTTTATTGAAATGACACCCATTTAACAACCAGCAATGTATGCCAGCCAGTCCACGGTAATCAGACTAGGGTAATGGTCGTCTTATTAAACTACGAATTTTATTTCATTTGCTAGGATACCAACTAGTAGCATAAAATACGGTAACTCATAGCTGTTTATATCTTCTAATGTGACCTTCTATGTTCACTTCTAGTGTGTGTAAAAGAAATAATATCCAGCATATATTTACCAAACAAAACTTCTGTATACAAAGTACCCATATATCAAATCCCATATACAAAACTCATTCCGTCCCGTAATGGGATCTTGGAATATCTTACATTACATTATATTTTCAGTCACAACAGTACAGTCCACTGCTGGAGATAGGCTTCCCCCTATTGGGGGGTATTGCTATACTCACCACGCTTGGCTAGCGGATTGGCGAGTGCAGTACAAGATATTGATTTGACAGGGAACGCTGCTGCCGATTAACAAATTTGCAGCGTGTGTTTGTGTATCTTTATGGTGCTGAAATTGTTTACGATTCAGATATTCAGGATACATTTTAAAGACTCGTCATAAGGTGGGATACCGGGAAAAGCTTTTCCAAGGGGAAAGGCTTTTCCCGTTGTAAAAAAATCACATTAGGTACTCACTTGGTGGTGGCGTAAAGTTATATACCGTGTGATTAACCTAGCCAGCCCCGAGGCAGTGCCTTTATTTTTATTGTTTTATTGCGCCCAAGCCGGTTTTCTATTAGGACATTACAAAATTGTTGTAAATAAAAAGAAATTTGTGTTTTTTTTTACAATGTCGGATCATGACGTCAATAAGTGATAATACTATCCTACATTGAATAAATACATACATACATATATCACGCCTATAATCCCTTGCGGGGTAGGCAGAGCGTAAACCGCTGCCAAAAACGGACATTTACGCCACGTCTGACAAACATTTGAGGGTAATTTGGATGGAATATTGTGTATCACCACAGTGACAGGTTGTCACTCCATCGCCTAAAATTGCAATAAACACCTTCGAGTCCCTAAGTCGCCTCTTACGACACCCACGGGAAAGAAATGGGGTGATGCTATTCTAAGCCGACATCACACGGCTACATTGAATAAAGTATTTAAATTTCAATTAATCGCTAACACAAATCAAATCCCACCCGGGAATGGAATCCCGGAATATCTTACCCGCAATTAAATCTAAAAGCGCGCGTTGTTTTCAACAAACTCCCGGTGTGCGTTTATGGTTACGGTGCTGAAACATGTTTACGGTACTGTGCGGTTCAGAAATTCAGGGTAAGGTTACCATGTGCCGTGTGATGCCGGCTTAAAATAGCATCATCCCATTTCTTTCCCGTGGGAGTCGTAAGAGGCGACTGAGGTACCGAGTGTATTGCAATTTTAGGCGATGGGCTTATAACCTGTCACTATGGCGATACACAATTTTCCGAATGACCCTCAAATGTTTGTCAGACGTGGCGTAAATGTCCGTTTTTGGGGCCGTTTGATATGTGTATGTGTATGTAACCATGTTTTACGGCAGAGCCCTTTTCTTAAGGTTCGAAATTAAGTAAAACAGGTCGTATTAAAAGTAGTCGGTTGTGTCTTTAACGCAGCGGGAAAAAGAATCAATTTTTCGAAGTTCTACACGGCTCGACTGTTTTGGTTTCTTATGAGATTATCTGGAAAATCCTTACAAAAATATTACACATGGTCACCCTATTGAAAAAGGAAACGTAATAATACGGATGCTGTAACAAACTCAACTAACTAACACTATAACTAACGAACTCTTATCATCATTCTTTCTGGATATGATTTTAATTTCATTCATTCACATATCACGCCTATAATCCCTTGCGGGGTAGGCAGAGCGTAAACAGCCGCAAAAACGAACATTCAAGCCACGTCCGACAAACATTTGAGGGTCATTCGGAAAATTGTGTATCGCCATAGTGACAGGTTGTCAGCCCATCGCCTAAAATTGCAATACACACCCTCGAGTCCCTTAGTTCAATTTCATGTTTAACATTATTATTATTATTTGTTTCAGGTATGTTTCGGAATCCGTACCTTCCGTGAATCTCCTCCTATTGAAGGGTGTTTGCCATGTCACGCTTGCCTTGATAGGCTGGTTGGCGAGCGCACTGCAAGGTGTTGTATTCACAAGGAATACTGCTGCCACTTCTCATATTCGCCAGTATATCCTCGTGTAAAAATAGGCTGATGCTATTCGAAGCTGGAAGCACATGACTTGAATCTGATTATTAAAAACACACAAACACACATATGAAAGCACATACCTATCATATAGTGATAATACTATCCTATATTGAACAAAGTTTATTTCATTTAATTGAAGTTTATTTTAGTTAATTTAGAGTAGGAGCACTTCTGGGCAGGTTTTTTGGGGGGTTTTTCCTGTTCAGGAGGTCCGGTTAATTATACGCATGTAAACTACACGCTTTAAAAATCTTGACTTCAATTTGAATCAAATATCGTTTTCACATGGTGGTGGCGTAAAGTTACATGCCGTGTGATTAACCTGGCCAGCCCCGTGGCAGTGCCTTTATTTTTATTATTTTTTATCCCCGAGCCGGTTTTCTATTAGGACATTACAAAATTGTTATAAAAAAAGAAAATTGTGTGATACAATTTTAATAAATATGTTTTGTTTGTTGGATCCACCACCAAAAGGCATATCAAATCAAAAAATTATCATGCTCCATGAATCAAATAAGTTCTTTCTGTGTTACCAATGGAGCATACCAAACTGGAAGTAACTTGAGTCACACATGCGGAAAGTCAAAGTGCCCGCGGTTCCGGTTCGATTCCCATGCAGGCCCTTCCCAAGGCCACATACCGACACGTGAACATACAAGTGGTTGATTGTTGTGATCCTTTATGCTTCAGTTTGCTTATTAAGCTTAGAATATTTTAATTATTTTTTTTCTCTTTTCACTGTTTGTTTTTCTTATTATCTTCTTCCATATCTTTATTCAGTTATTAGTTTATCATATTAGTATAGATTAGTTTATTTTTATCTTATTAAATAATGTACTTATGCATTAGTATGTAAAATAGTTTATTAGTTAGAGGTATACTAATAAACTATTTTACATAGTTTATTAGTATACCTAATGATTGGTGCAAAGCTGTAATAGTGCCATTATACAAAGGAAAAGGGTCACAGCTGGACTGCAAAAATTACCGCGGTATAAGCCTCCTCAGTGTCGTCGGCAAACTGTATGCAAAGGTGTTGATTGAAAGAGTGATGAACGAAACGGATGAGAAAGTATGGGATGCTCAGGCAGGATTTCGTAAGGGGATGGGATGTACGGAGCAGGTCTTTTCCTTGCGCTGCATAGCTGAAAAATTCCTGGCCAAAAACCAGAAAGTCTATTGCGCGTTCGTAGATTTGGAAAAGGCCTATGACAGAGTAGTGAGGAATGAATTGTGGTCGGCACTATCCATGCATGGGGTGAGCAGTATCTTGATACGAGCACTGAAATCCTTATATAAGGATTCCAGGGCTTGTGTCAGGATAAACGGGGCGTACACTGAACTTTTTAACATCGAGAAAGGTGTTAGACAGGGATGTGTTGCGTCACCGTGGCTGTTCAATCTGTTCATGGATAGTTGTTTGGAAGATTTGAAAGAGAGTGAATGTGGTCTGAGAATGAATGGTTTACTCGTCAAATGTCTTCTCTATGCTGACGACCAAGTTATCCTTGCGTCGTCGGCTGAAGGGTTGCAGGAGATGGTAAATATTATGAATGAGGCTTTGAAAAAGAAAGGAATGAAAGTGAATGTAAGTAAGACGAAAGCAATGGTTTTTGAGAAAGAGGAAAATATGACAGAGTGTAAAATTATGATAGAAGAAGAGAGGGTGGAACAAGTGAAAGAGTTTGTGTATTTGGGCTCCATGTTCACATCAGATGGAAAGTGTGAAAGTGACATCGAAAGAAGGGTGAATGCCGGCAACATGGTGAATGGAGCGTTGCACGCTTTTATGAACAGCCAGAAAGTCTCTGATAAGGCTCGTCTGGCTGTGCATAGAGGGGTGTTAGTTCCGACACTTATGTATGGGAGTGAAAGTTGGGAATGGCAGAAAAAGCATGAAAGTAGAATAAATGCAGTACAAATGAGAGCGTTAAGAAGTATGGTTGACGTAAAATTGAGTGACAGTATAAGGAATAGCGTGATAAGGGAACGTTGTGGTATAAAAGAAGACGTAGTGACTGGTGTAGAAAAGGGTATGCTTAAATGGTTTGGTCATGTAGAGAGGATGAACGAAAGAAGATTAACGAAACAGGTGTATATGGCAAGTGTGGATGGGAACGTCGGAAGGGGAAGACCTCGACGAACGTACCTCGATCAAATCGGGGACGTGCTAAAGAAAGGTCAGGTCAAGAATACCCTAAACCGACGAGCATGCATCAAGAGATTGATGAATGTGGAGGAGGCGAAAGAAGTATGCCAGGATCGTAGTAAGTGGAAGGAAGTAGTCTCTGCCTACCCCTCCGGGAAAGAGGCGTGATTTATGTATGTATGTATTTTACATACAAATGCATAGATGATGTATGGATGTGTCTATGTATAGATGTATAGATATGCATAGATGCGTCTATGCATGCTATGCTATCCCGCTTAACCATTCATAGTCTTTCTTTTTTCACCCAAAGGTTGCCTGGTAGTGATTGCTACCTCAGCAATAAGGCCGCCTAAATAGTATCGTTTTTTTTCTATACTGTATCTATTCTATTTGTTATGTTTTGTACAAATAAAGCATATTGTATTGTAATAGCATCACCAGAATTCTACCCGTGTGTATCGTAAAAAGCGACATAGGGATAATTATCCGTTGGTGCCATACCCCTCGATAGGGGGAGGCCCATGTCCAGGCGTGGGCTTGTGGCTGTTAATGTAATGCAAATTTGCTTCTTTACTACACTATAGGTGGGTTAACGAATCAACGCACAACTTGATATTGAGCGTTACAGGGCATTCTGTAGGGCTAAATTTTACAAGTGACCGATAGCTAAAACACAAGACGGGCTGGTGATAACGAACAACTTTCCCCAAGGAAAATACGGCAAAATACGTAAAATAAACTCGGACCCCCATACAAAATTGCCGAATGCAACTGATTTGAGTTACTATGGAAACTCAAAGTATTTTTGTCATATTTCAACCTATGTTCTTTGGGGAAAATGTTCCTTATCACCAGTCTGACTTGAGATTTCGCTACACGGCCACAACACTAAGATTCTTATGCAATCGCCTTAGGCTGTAAATCCTGTAATGATTGTGTAAATGTTGTAAATAAATAAATATAAAACAAATTTCACGTATGAACAAAATACGCACATCTTATTTTTATGTTCTAAATATATTTTGAAGAGTTCCAACTGTTTGTCATCCGATTCTGATCTGATGATCATTAGATTACTCCAGGAGTATACCTGTTCAAACAAAACAATATTTTTCCAAATCGGTCTTCTGGCGAAGTAAGGGTGATGCTATTCTAAGCCACTCGGTTAATTCCCTAACTTACAATCAAAATAAACAACTCCACTTTTTTAAAGTCGGCTTAAAACATCTGGCAACTGAAATGATTTAGCCCACTATGTTGGAGAATACAAAATTGTTCTGTTTGCGGATGATACCACAGTTATTGTAGAAGCGCCAACCCATGAAGCTCTTGATAACGAAATCAAAGCTGTATTTGCTCGCCTTAGTTCCTGGTTTGCGTGGAATGGGCTGATTTTAAATGAAAGAAAATCAAAAATAATGATTTTTTCTGGAAAATCCCGACCTAACTTAAGGAATACCATATATCCTGCACCATTATGTCAAAATTGTGGATTTTTGGGTTTTCATATAGATGCAGTCTTAAATTGGAAAGAACATGTAAACAAACTGTGTGCAAGACTATCGAGTGCAACTTATGCTTTAAAGACATTAAAACCAATAGTATCCCAAAATATTCTTCGGCAGACTTACTTTGCATATTTTCATTCGTTGCTTTTGTATGGAATTATACTGTGGGGTAACTCTACGGACTCAAGGCGAGTACTAATAGCGCAGAAAAAAGCCATTAGGACCATGGTAAGTGCAAAAATGCGACAATCTTGTAGACCAATTTTTAGACAACTTAGAGTGATGTCACAAGCTTCGGCATATATATATGAAATTTTATTATTCACAAGACGTAATTTTAATTCTTTTCCAATCTATGATGGCCGGACTCGTCAAGCCGGTATGCTAAGACCAGTAACGCACCATATCCAACTTGCGAAGCAAAATCCACGTGTCATAGGTCCGATGCTTTACAATCACCTTCCAAGATCAGTGAGAAATGAAATCGATGATGGAAAGTTTTTGCTCAAAATTAAAAACCTTTTGTTGGATAAACCATATTATTCAGTGCAGAATATCTCGCAGATAAATTACTGTGATTGCTGATTAACATTTATTTGCGTGCATATTATTTATTTGTTTTTATTTTTATTATATAATAATAGGTAATAATAAAATATCATTTATTTAACTCTCCACAGCAAATTACATAGCATATATAAATTAATTATAGGTATAATGCATTTAAATATGGTTGTCTAATGTGTTACTGATTATTATTTTAATTTATTGAGACATTATTATTGATATTGCTATGACGATCTTTATACCAGGGATCGTATAACCGAAATTTTTTCGGTTGAATCGGTAAACGGTATGACGTCATACCGAAATATTACGATACCATAAAGTTCCGAAACCGGAAATTTGTTGCTACCGCAAATTTACCGGTACCGGTATTTTTATGGTACCAAAACCGCTATCAAAAGGGTTTTGCAAGGTCATCTTCGTTCGGCCACCGTAGCCTACGCTGCGTTGCCGTTCCGTGCATGCGGTGGAAGGGTGAATGCCACATCAAGCAAATTGCCCGCGCGTGTTGACTTGACAGAGCCGCCATTCTTCTAACCTTTTTGAATTTAAAAGGCGCATCGTGCCTAGGTAGCTTGGTAGGGCAAGAAGTCGTCGTGTTCGTTTCGTACGGGTTGTACTACTTTAATTAAGCGTGCGTACGGTCGTGTACATCATAGCTTGTCATCGATCAACGTACATGTTATTCTCGTCTGATTTTCGGTCAGATCAAATAGTAAATAAGTTGGATCATTTGAGGCTCAGGTTCCTAAGGTTCTAAAGTGGCACTAGATTTAGATTGGCTGTAAATTGAAAGATTCTATTTTGACTGAAGTGCCACCAAATGAATGTCAATAAAGTCAAAAATCGTTTGTAATAGTTAATTGGGAAAGGTTGAATCTGTTTAATATTATGTCGTCATAATTTGATGAGGTTAAGGTAAGCCAGGGTCAAATGGTAACTTCGAAATATAGCATGTGTTGTATAGGGCAATGAATTCCCCTTCTAAGGATCCCTATTTGAGGACCAAAAATTCCAAGATTTTGCAGATGGAAATGGGTTTGGTCTTAGTCGAACAGGCAAGCCTTTAAAGTCCTCTTGATTTTGAAATTTTCTCATTCAGGTATCATCGAAAATACCATACTATACATGAAATGTGTAGTTTGATAATATTTTCGCGTCAAAAAATTGTCATGTCCTTGCTTACTGTCTAACTAACCTATGTTTTTGCCAAATCCCATTTAAATAGGTGCCACTATTAAGGGTCGCGAGTTTACAAGGAAATGTATGCAACGAATTATGTTACACGCGGCGCGGTCGAAATTTCCAAGCGGCTGAAGCGGCGGCAGCAGCCACGACCGCGCCGCGCGTGCCGGCGCTGTGAGCCGCTGTGCATCTTTACTTAAAATCAGGGACCAGACTGGTAAGCCTATCAGGGGTTATTGATTGGGTTTTACGTATGGGTTTGCTTGCCCTATTCGTATCTCGCCAAAACCCATTCAAAATGCTTTTTAAAGCGCTATTTTAAAGGGTTACAACCCCTTCAAACCACTTTCCATATTGATAGGGTTACCCTATCGATTTTTAAATAAATTTGATCCCTACGGTGTCATTTATACGGACTATTACTGCCCGCACGCCGCGAGGCGGGGTGAGCCGGTCGGTCAAAGCCTTTGACGTTGCCGCGAAGCCGACAGTCGACCGACGCCACCTACCTACAGCACGGTGCGTGTGCGGTGCGTGCGACGAAAGAATGTTATTGTAGTAATTTCATCGCTGAAATGGGAAGCGTCTAGAAGCGTTTAATAGTATTCCTGCGTTTTTTGTTAGGTATTTGTTATCTTTTTGTGGTAGCTGATAGTAATAAAATAAGTATAATGCCATCATAAAAACGAGATTGCATAGCTACATGCCCTAATTATCCTACAAGAAAAAATCCGGTCAAGTGCGAGTCAGACTCGCGCACGAAGGGTTCCGTACCATTATACCTTTACCAAACAATTATCGATATAACGCGCAAAAAAACATGTGTATTGTATGGCAGACCCTATAATTATTTTTGTATGGGAGCCCCCTTAAATATTTACTTAATTCTAATTTATCTATTAGTATTTGTTGTTATAGCGGCAACAGAAATACATCATCTGTGAAAATTTCGACTGTCTAGGTATAACGGTTCAGCCTCGTAACTGTAGGACGGACGGACGGACAGACAGACGGACAGCCGAGCCTCAGTAATACGGTTTCCGTTATTACCCTTTGGGTACGGAACCCTAAAGATGGACCAATTAAGTGCCCTCGTGCCCACAAACATAACCTAAACGTACAACTAAAGACCGCAGAAGAGGTCGAGGATGCTACAAGGACACTAGTTGATGTGATTCAGGAAGCATGCTGGCGAAGCACTCCACAAGATAAAATTAACGTACACAAAAATTAACCTGTCCCTCTAGAAATCAAACGCAAAATTACTGAAAAACGTAGACTCCGTCGAGTTTGGCAAACCAGCCGCATAGCAGCTGACAGTACAGCTTTGAATAGGGCTATTGTTGAACTCAAAAAACTAACACAAACCTCTAGCGATGGAACCTTGCAAGCTAAACAACAAACTCTGACTGCCACAAAAGCAACAAATTATTCTGTAAAGAAAGTCTCAAAAGCAGACAGCCAGTAACTCCAACATAAGTATAATTAATGCTGGGTTAGAACCGCGCAAGTTTGCATTATCGCTAGATCTGACCCAGCTGATGAATGTAGCAACGCGGATACCGGATATCGACGGCCATACACCCAATTGCTTGGACTTGCTGCTGACAACTCATCCGGACAGTCATTCAGTTTCGGTCTCAGCCCCGCTTGGGAACGTCCGACCACTGTCTGGTGAAATCCGTATCGACCTGCTCTCCTCTGGATGACAGCCTCAGGGGCACGAGGCGAGTTTGGAGATACGAGTAAGCAGATTGGGAAGAAATGTGGCACTTCTTTGCATCTTACCCGTGGCGGCAAGTGTGCTTCTCTTCGCGTCACCCCTCGGGGCAAAGCTATCGAGAAACACGGCGAAGCACTTGCCGTTTCACTCGATATCTCGAAGGCCTTTGACAGGGTCTGGCATGCAAGTCTGCTCCGCAAGCTTTCTGCTTATGGCATCCCAGCAGATTTTTGTACTTGGATTTCAGACTTCCTAAGTGAACGGTCCATCAGAGTAGTCGTTGACGGCTGCTCCTCTGACCTTTTGGCCATTGATGCCGGAGTTCCTCCGGGGTCTGTTCTCTCTGCAACTCTTTTCCTGCTGCACATCAATGACCTCCTTTAGCATGGTATTATTGGATACGCAGATGATAGTACCATTTCAATGAAATACTTGACAGGTGCAAAAACCAGTGGGGATGAAATACGTTCGTTTCGTTAAGAAAGGCCATGGTATAGCGAACAAATCTGACCTTAAGCCTTGTCTCCCAATGGGGCGACGACAATCTGGTCTCATTCAACGCCACCAAAACACAGGCGTGTCTTTTCACTGCAAAAAGGAGTCCTTTCGACTGGACACCTACTTTTCGGGGTACATCTTTCCCTGTCACCGACAGCCTCGAGCTTTTAGGCATGGAGTGGACATCAAATCTAAACTTCGGCGCAACCATCAAGTACAATGCTCAAACGGCGGCTAAGAAGCTGGGCATCCTGAGTGAAGCGATACTTTAGCCTGGACAGCTTTTAACTAACTCTTTACAAAGCAAAAGTCCGATCCTGCATGGAGTATTGCAGTCACCTTTGGAATGGCTCAGCCAAATACCAACTTGCTGCTCTTGACTCGGTGGAACGAAGGGGCAAGAGGCTCATAGGCAACAAAAAACTGGTGGACACCAAGCTACATAGCCTGGCACATCGCCGCAAGTTGCCTGCTTGTCGGTTTTTTACAGATTGTACTTCGGAGAGTCTGCTCAAGAGCTTCACGACCTTGTTCCAGCTCCCGTCTACCATCGGACATCCAGACGCACCGCCGGATACCATCCATACCTGGTTGCCATTCCACCAATTCGGACTAAGCGCGTCCAGTCGTCATTTATAATGCGCACTGCTAAAGAGTGGAACTCACTACCTGCGTCTGTGTTTCTAAACGCATACAACCCTAATCTCTTCAAATTAAGAGTGAATAGGCTTATTCTGGGTGAGCTCGCTCCATCTTAGACTCTGTCTCTGTCCTATGACCTAGACTAGAGTCAAGAGCAAACCCATCCTTAATAATAATAAAAAACAGAGACTCTAAAATGCTATATTGAATGAAGACGCTTTCAAACGCCCCATGGTTCATTAAAGTAACAGAACTACATGAATATCTTGAAGTTAACACCGTTGTTGAAGAAATCATACTGCACTCCTTGAGGTACAAAGAAAGGCTCCAAAATCATCCTAACACACTGGCTGTTCAGCTAACGGAACACGTTTTTTTAAACACTTTTTTGTATGGCAGCACCCATAAATATTTATTTAATTGAATTTTTAATTATTTGTTGTTATAACAGCAATAGAAATTCAACATCTGTAAAAATTTCAACTGACTAACTTTCGCGGTTCATAAGATAGAGCCTCTATACAAAAAATCTAGTTTTTTCCGTACAAAAAATATAGTTTGTATGGAAGCCCCCTTAAATATTTACTTTATTCTCATTTTTAGAATTTGTTGTTATAGCGGCAACAGAAATACATCATTTGTGAAAATTTCAGCTGTCTAGGTATAACGGTTCAGGAGATACAGCCGAGCTTTAGTAATTGGGTTTCCGTTATTACCCTTTGGGTACGGAACCCTAAAAATAAAATGTATATCTACTACTCCCACGATCATGCACATATACGTATGATTAGGTACTTATCCATTTTTAATGGAATGATGAGGGAACCAAGTCACTTCAAATCAAGAGAAACGCGCCATGCGGCTTGCTTGCGTGACAGAGACGGAAGAGATTACCGATTGTGGCGCGCCGCAGCGGCAAACAGTCACCGCGCTGAACCTACTTGCAGAGCGTACGAGCGCCACCCTTAGAAAGCGCTACCCAAAGGGGTTTTTGATAGGGTTCCCCTTTCGATAAACTTGAAGCAAATGAAACGGTTATCATTAGGATTGGGTTATCATTAAGATTGGGAGTGTTCAAGCAAAGGGTGGGAGACTTAAGCGCTTAATCGAAAAAGCGCTTAGCGGGTCCCTGCTTAAAATGTCAAACCTTTCAGTATGTTTGGTATGGTATGGAGCGTAGGCTATAATTATAATGAATGTACTGGACTGAGGATATTAATAATATCACAGAAAAATTGCTATTTTCAATACTACATACATACACATATCACGCCTTTATCCTTTGCGGGGTGGGCAGAGTTTTAACGGCTGTAAAATACGGTCGCTATCGCCACGTCTGACAAATATTTGTGTGCCGTTTCAGAAAAAAACGTGTATCACAATAGTGACAGGTTGTCAGTCTGTCACTAAAATTGTAATACAGTCCCTTAGTCGCCTCTTATGACACCTGTGAGAAAGGAATGAGGTAATTCTATTCTAAACCGGCATCATACAGCCGATTTTTAATAATAGGTGGTAGTAAAATAAACAACAAAATAAAGGCAAGTGCAAGTATTTTGAAAACGGTACGTCGCAGCGAAAAAATAACAATGTTTTAAAAACCCCTTTAAAACCCGTTAACTTATTAATTTCTTAATTTTTTTGACCTTAGGTTGACCTTGACCTTAAAATGATCGAAAATTGCATACATATTTTTTACTTTCATTGCTCCCACGTTGCTCACGGTTCTCCCTGCTGCGCTCGTTCCCCAAATAAACAGCTCCGCCTTTCTATACCCTTTCCCTACCTCCTCCCTCCCACAAAATTAAAAATAACTTGCATCAGGTAAATAACTGCATTATTGAACTAATATGGTATATTTCGGTGATACTTTTTAACTTGACTGAGAGAATTTTAAAATTAAGAGCACTATTTAAGGCTTGCCTCTTCGATTAAGGTTTTTAAATCCATTTCCATCTGAAAAATCCTGTAATTTTTGGTCTTCAAATAGGGATCTTTAGAAGGGAAATTCATTGCTCTATACAACACATGCAATATTTCGGAGTTACCATTTGACCCTGGCTTACCTCAACCTCATCAAATAATGACAACATAATACTTAACAGATTTGACCTTTCCCAACTAAATATTACAAACGATTTTAAACTTTATTGGGTCTATAGGCTTTCTGATCAGATGGGGGCTTGCCGTTTACTTTGGGAAAAACAAGAAGTTGACTGACCTTCCGTGCGTCTGGGAAGAACCAACCTTCAAGCGCGTGTACATGAGCAGCATCTCACTGCTACTAACCCTCCAGGCGTGCTTGATGATTCGGGCTGTATGGACTGTCGGGCGTCCGTACCAACCAGGTGCAGTGTTCGGGAGTTCCTTGATGATGTTCTCGAGCGTCTTGAAATTTGACGTTCTGGAGTCGTCACTTGATGGAGCACACGCGGCGGTGACGCAGATCTCGCGATCATAGGCCGTGTCCCTAGAGGGGTAGTCATCCGGGCAGCGTGCCGTCAATAATCCAGCCAGACATTGTTCCGTCCGCAGTAGTGATGTAGACCTGAACAAGGTCTATACAATGGAGCACATTCATGGATGGACGCGACCTTCCGGGGTCCGCCTAATATGCTAACTCCCAATTGTTTTCGTTCCCAAAATCTGCCACCGAGCGAAAATGGTTGATTTCAGGGAGCTTCATTGCATTTTTGTACTGACCTCTTTTAGCCCGAAGAATGGTGAGTAAATGCTCCATGATTAGGGTTGCGTCGCTTTCTTGCACTCTGCCAGTTACGGCGCGCTGCTGCGACTCCCCTACGCACGCGGTCTAGCGCAGGGTTCCACCACTCATAGCCGTTAGCACCGTCGTTTTTTCGGGTACCGAGATATTTGTAAGAAGACGGGTTCCTTGCAGCCATCTTCTGCAGCAACTGAAGCTCAGCCTCCTTCTGGGCCAAAACCTCTGTTATGGCCCTGCTTTCAGCATCCTCGTCATCTGACATGGCTTAGCGGTCCGTGCCAAAGCGCTAGACCGATAGCTTAGTCGTACTAGGTGCTGAATTGCTGATTAACAACCCTGCACGCTTTTCGTGCGCATAAAATCCGGAAAAGTAGAAAATTGAAAAATTTATGGGGAGGAGGGCGATTTGAGGCGTCAATATATGACTGGGTATCCTGTTCAAAACTGGGATGTAAACCGTTGGTCTGCAGGCCTCTACGATGCCGAGAAATACGCTTATAAAGTTTGGTCCCAAAAAGGGGTATTTTGGGACGCGGCAGCAAGAAGGGTATATTAGGATTAGGAAGGGTAGATAGGGCAGGGTGGTTTGTGGTGCACGAAATGAGTTCTTCTTGTTTTGGCGCAGCCATTGAAGAAAACGCGGTGCAACACGGACCAGCCGTTACCAAGAACTTAGGGGTCAATAATTAGGCAGGGGTTCGGGGGGGCAAGGGGGAGGGGTTCGACGCACGGCTTTTTTTTAAAGAGTTTAGGTGAAAACCCGGTCGAAATCTGACAAGCGGTTCAAAAGTTATAGCCGATCGAAAATTTTGGTAGAGGGGGGACGGGGTGGGGGGCAACCTGGGGTGCCCTGCCAAAAAAAATAAGACCGGGATGTTTAAGGGGGATGAGATATGTCGGGGGGGGGGGGGGGGTGAGTGACAGCCCCATGTCACAATCGACAGGTACCAGTGACACCTGCCAAACAGCACATGAAACATCAGTTCACTTTGACAAGCGAAGCACGTGGGGCCAACGCCAAAAGTGAAAGCGAACACGACAACTTAGAAACAAAGAAAACGTTAAAACCGCGTGGAACTTAGGTCTGACAACGTCGCTAAATACATCGCGCGCACACCATTTTTCGATATCAAAATTAATACCGGTTAAATAAATTTATAACGCTACAGGTATAAAATAATGGTACCGTATTTTTTTACCGGTACCATAACCTTTATCATAACCTTTATCCGTCTACCTTTAAAAAGTATACCGGTACCGTTATTATACCGGTAGCTTAACCCTGTACCTTAACCTAAAACGATCCCTGCTTTATACATACTTTTATTTCATAAAATGTAATCTTATTACTGTGATGTAAAAATTGTATTAAGAAATAAATTATCTGAATCTGAATCTGAAGAAGGAACCTATGACCTCATTGTCTGGAGCCCAATGCTAAACCACTAGACCACAAAGCCAGCCCTTTTCAAGGTCACATAACAAAGAACACGTGAGCTGCAACCACAAATGATTTCTTGTTTAAAATTCTTTAAGCGTGTGTTTTTAATAAGGCTGTATATTAATTACGTACTGTCTGTCGGTTCTTTTATTTATGAGGCTACTGTGTAAGGAGGCTAGTAGTTTATTATTTTTGTAATTAGCCTGATAGATCTCACTGCTGGGCAAAGGCCTCCCCTGCGGTCTTCAATTTGTTGCGATCCAGTGTCCAAGTCGTTTTGAAATTGAAATTATTTATTCAATGTAGGATAGTATTATCATACCACTTATTGACGTCATGAACCGTCATTGTAAAAAAAAGAAATTCGTATCACACATTTTTTTTTTTTTATAACAATTTTGTAATGTCCTGATAGAAACCGGCTCAAGATCATCGCGCGTACGTTTTTGGGGCCTACATCTTTTCTGAGAGCCGTTTTGAAGTACTCTCGGTTTGAAAATGATTTTGGCCCAACGACAAACTCCGACAAAATCCGGGTCCATACGACAAACATGCCCGGCCCAATCCTACTTCAACTTGGCAGTCTTGCGTCCTACATCAGCTATTCTGATAGGATAGCTTTTTTATTTAAAGTAGTAGCGTAAAATAAGTACCAACTTTACGATCATAGGTTTTTTCTATGTCCATGGCAGTCAGATACAAGCAGGGGCGGATTAAAACTACTTGATGCCCTAAGCAAGCCATGCATGCACGATTTTTCATCTAAGCATTATAAAATCGTACCTTAAAGCAAGAATTGACTTCAAATAAGTTGGTACTTATATCCTTTTGTGTAATGATGTGTATATATATATATATATAGATGAGTATGTATTATAATATATGTATATATTTATATTATATTAATATACGTATATATACATACATACATACATACATATATCACGCCTATAATCCCTTGCGGGGTAGGCAGAGCGTAAATGGCCGCAAAAACGGACATTTACGCCACGTCTGACAAATATTTGAGGGAAATGAAAATTGTGTATCGCCATAGTGACAGGTTGTCAGCCCATCGCCTAAAATTGCAATACACACCCTCGAGTCCCTAAGTCGCCTCTTACGACTCCCACGTATATATATATATAAATATATGTGTATTTGTATGTAGGTTTATATTTATATCATAGTTTTGTATTCTGTATTTATTGTGTTTATTCAAGTTACCTTTTCTTTCATGATTACTCTCGCACTGCTGTGTTTTTCAATACTCTCTCCTCCACCCAAAGGTTGTCTGGAAGAGATCGCTTGTAGCGATAAGGCCGCCTTTGCGCATGTTAGCAATAATTTTTCCTGATATTTTTGTTTTTTTATTTTGTGCAATAAAGTGTTTTTACTTACTTACTTACTTAACCAAAGTGATTCATTTAAGAGATTTCAAACGATACTATACGGGGTGTAAGAGACAGCCCTCTGAATACTAGTAGGGTGCATTCGGACCATGAAACTGAACAACTTTCCCCTATAAAAATATGTCAAGAAACAACAAAAAAATACGACCTCCCATACAAAATGTCAGTCAGCTGACTGCATTTACTATGGGAAGTAAAAAAGAAAGTGTCCGGGAAGATGTCTAGTTTCATGGTCTGAAAGCATCCTATAACTTTTTAAGCACTCGCGATCACTTTCACTCATTTTAAGTATTAGACCGGGTCTATCGCTATAGTATTTAGGTAAATATTAGTTTCATGTATTGAAACGTCGGGACACAGGTAAATAACTAATATTTACCTAAATACTATCGCGATAGACCCGGTCTAATACTAAAAATGAGTGAAAGCATCCTATCAGTATTCGGAGGGCTGTTTCCCTTACACCTTGTATTTACCAAATCGCGAAACGAAGAACCTGCATATTTTTTTATTATAGTGCTGCTGATAAGTAGTAGATAACGTGCATCGATTAGTATTTATCTTCATCATGTCAGTGAATCTGCTCACCTTATTGAGGGAACTACGCATAAGCACTACGACTCAGATATGTTTTGTACGTGGGTTAAGTTGATCATCATTAAGTAGGTATACGTAGAGTGACACGATCAACACACATAATTAACGATATTCTGTTTACCTTACTAATATAGCAATGCTCTATTCGGAATAATCTCTTAGCCTATATCCGTCAAATAGGTTCAGAAAACGATAGGAGATATCGCAGTCAGGTCTTATAAATTGACGCAAAAAGCGAGTTATCTGTCAAAATATGTTGTAGTAGTAATGTTGTTGTAGTAATGGGGACTCGAGAGATTCTTGTGTATTATATTATAATTTTACACTATAGTCGCCGCCGCAAATTTTGATGCACGATTTTTCTGAAACGTCAGACTTGGCGATAGCGGACGTATTTTGCAACCGTTGATGCTCTATCTACACTGCAAGGTATAAAAGCGTGACATCTGCATGTACATAATTTATCGAAATAATTGGTGACCCAAAACTTATGAATGTGTCACCCATCATTAGAATGCTTCTATGAAATTCATGTGACATTCTTCGAAAACGTGTTTACAGTTAACGAATTTATATGTGTTTACATTTCATGGTAGTTTGCATTGACCTTGGACTTGAAGCAGCGATCAACAACCAGGGACCGGAAGCGCTTTCCCTTTAAGGGGTTTTTACCAGGGTTTGGAAGCAGAATATTTCTTTTATTTGATAAAAATACACGGCGATATTGCTTGATATTTTAATGACTATTCCTTCACACGGAAACCCAATGAAAGGCTTTCCCAACGGGTAAGTTAAATTGTTGCAAAGCCAGAACAAAAAAGCCTATTGATCGACTGTCCTAATCCGCTAGGGAAACCCTTCGATAGCGCTTCACGCGAGATAATTCATGCGAGTTAGTGCCGTATGCGTAGTTAATATGAGTGAAATTGACTTTGCAATAGTGCCGCTTGGAGAAGGTGGAGATTCATTATCACTAGACATTTTCTTCAACCAAATATTGAATAAGTACGACAGAAAACATATATTTATCAAATTTAAGAACATGATATTATTTATGTTCCGTCAGATTTTGCATTTTTCAAAAAACATCATTTCTAGTTCAAGTTCAATCTACCCTTATTTTGTTATAATTTATAATCAACAGAGTCCGTCCGTCCGTCCATAAATACCAAAAATGCTGGGTAAGCCTATGAAAGACTTTGGTTAGCGCTAATCACTTTGATTTGTTAAGTTTTCCCAAAATAAAAAGGGAAAGCTAAACATTTAGCACGTATACCAATGCGGTTAGCAAACGTTGCGCTAGCCAAATGAGTGG
This sequence comes from Tuta absoluta, assembly GCA_027580185.1. Lineage (NCBI taxonomy): Eukaryota > Metazoa > Arthropoda > Insecta > Lepidoptera > Gelechiidae > Tuta > Tuta absoluta. The sequence goes on along the minus strand of JAQAHW010000029.1, from coordinate 3,966,863 downwards.
GAAACCCCTTCAAAGGGTATTGAAAATTAATCCGCTCGTCCGGTCCCTGTCAACAACAACTATAACATGACCTGACTTGGCAATTGGGCATGCATTGCTGGTTATCATTATATTGTTATGACACGCATAAGTTTTAAACTTTTTTTTCAACTGGGCGAGCTGGGTTTAGAAGAGTATTTTCTTGTGATTACATGGCTCATGAATAATTTATGATGGTTTTAGGATTCTATTATACTCATTCTAACCTTATTGTAGATAGATGAATACTATATTGTTTACAACATACACAACATAAATAAAAACAGAAAACTTAAAGGCGACTTTTTCGCTTGCAGCGATCTCTTCTACCTTCTTATTGTACGTGCTTACTTACTTTTATTTAACTTTATATAGTACTATTTTATAATAGCATCATCTTGCACTTTTTTCTCTGGTATTCTGTGTTATCCAACATACATAACACATATTGTGTTGCAAATACCTTTTTCTAGGTAACTTCTTAAGTTTTTGTTTATTTTAGTTGTCGTAGGCCAATTTAGAAATGTTCTACTCGCGGAAACTTGTAAATTATTATAATATTTAAATGTAAGTGTTCCTAAGAAAGTAAAATATAATTTAATAAAAAATACCAGCAATGTATAGCAAATCGAGCCCTATTCGCAGGGTTGTGTAATCGCTGCTTGAAAACTAATTTAGATTGATTGTTATTGTAACTGATCGATATAATTGACCACATAATGTATTAACAATGTTAACATAACACGAAAATAATTAAATGTGTTTCGTGGATACGATAAAAGTACGTGTGATCTTTTTGATTAGAATAGACGCGTTTTTTTAAACAAAAAATCTTCATCATAATCATCATAGTAAGTCACATCCACCAACTGCAGGGCATAGGCCTCTTCTCTATCGCGCCAATCTTCATTGTTCTTCACTGGTCATCCATATAGATCCTGTAGATTTTGGTGATGTCATTAGAACACCTGGTTGATGATCTGCCCACTGACCATTTTGTTCCCCTTGGCCACTACTCTGTGACTGCATTTGTCCACCGTACATCAAGCCTCCTGCCCACCTGCATGTTAATCGTGTGATTTGTTTACCTACATCTTCGACTCTCGTCCTATGTCGAATTTGGACGTTTGATACGCGATCAACAAGGGAGATTCCTAGCATGAAGCGCTCCATGCGATCATGTTTTTAAAATATGAAGATAACATTATAGTAATTTATCACTTTAGGCTAGGACGTCTGCAACACCAGAAACATAATAAACTTTTCAATTGAAACATTAAACAAACTTCAGAGCTCCATTTTGTTGGTATTATTATTATTAAACTGAAGAAAAGCCAACTATAAGGAAATTATACGGAGAAGTTGTTCGAATTGTTGTGAAAACAAATAATTACATGAATGTCCAGCCCACACTGTCGGAACATTTACACTCAACAACCACTTCTTTAGCTTCCGAGTTATTTTCGGTTTTCATTAATTATTAACCATAGGAAATTGTGTATAACGGCGTGTTATTTTAGCTATCAAAGTGGTTAATAAGTAAAAAGGTAACACTTAACGGTGATAATAAGTGCTACGACGCCATAAGAAAATGTCGTTGGGAAAGACACAATTTAAATCTTTAAAACTTATTTCAATTTCAAGGTTTCAGGTTAAACCCACAATACACTCATTAAAACTTCTGTAACCGGTAATCGGGGACAGTATTTCGATATCGTTTGTTTAGTCTATTAGGAATCTCGTAGCACCAGCTACGCTGTTTACGCTACGTCGTTGCGTCAATATTATTTGGCAAGCAGGGTCTCACATAGGACAATTTGGTTATGCCATGGAGTGCCAGCTTAGAATAGCATCACACCATTTCGACCCGTGTGTGTATGTTGTGATAGGCGATTTATTCAGGAAAAATGTCCAGCAGCGCTCCCCGTATACATTACGACTTGCAATGCGCTTGCTAATCTGCCCGCAAAGCGTGGTGAGAACTGCAATATTGGAGTTTCATCTGTAGCACTGGATTTTTGTGACTGTTGCTGATAACATTGACACTTTATATCCGAAAAAAAAAGCTAATAAGGCGGGGGACAGCGCGCGGGCTAGATTTTTAAACTGGTTTTATTAAGATAATTACAGCCATAAAATTCTGAAAAACAAAAAAGACAAGACAAAAAAAAACTAATATATATGAAACATTTTTTAAAGTTATGTCTACGGTTTTAAAGTGTTAACGATTTTTTTGCCTTAATTTAGATACATACCTTTTCTAGTATTGTAACGACATTTCTCTAGTTCCTACGTCGAAAAAACCGTAAATAAAAATATCGCGAATATTTCAGCGCAAAATGATCGGCTGTTTCTCTCTCTGTAAGTGACCAACCTTCACAATTTTTCCATCTTCGGAAGGTACTCAGGTGGCACTTGCGCGCCCTATCTCGCAGTGAAGGGACGTTAATCCCACTGAGTGGCCCTTAACGCCGCGAGGGCCTTTATAAAAAGGTTGTTGGTGTTTTACCTCACGTAAAATGAGATTGGCTTCAAAGGCTACTTGTGTTTTCCGTGTTTTAAGGCTCTTTTTGTATGAAGTGATGAAGGGGCCTTAGTTAGCCTGAAAAAGGAATGAATTTTTTGAGTCAGATTTAGAAACTTGTGGATAAAACGATCAAAACTAATATGTTTCAACCTCTTTCAACAAATCATACAGAAATGATACTGGTAAATTTATTTGAAAATTGTTCTTCGTTAATATTTGTTCAGCAAATCGTTAGCATTCATTATCGTAAAATTGATTCTCTAGACTAATCAACACAACACCCACGCCTGAGTAGAGTTTGCTTAGCAAACAATCATTAATCTAATTTATCAGCAATATCATCTCAGCTAACCAATGAGTAGGTACGTTACAAAACAAACATTCATCTGTGCCAAACAGAATTCGAACTGTGTCATATCATAGTGACGACCGATATGTAGCGCAGTGGTAGTGCGACTGCCTGCGACGCAAAGGTTCCGGGTTCGATTCTCGGTGACTTTGTAAATTTGTTTCCTGTCTGGTTGGGACATTCTAGGCGGAATCACCTCATTTTCCGAAAAGAAAGATGATTCCGGGCTTTGGCGGGCACGTTAAGCCGTCGGTCCCGGTTGCTGTCTATGATTACTTAGACGGCGGTCGTTACACAACCATGTCAGAGGTCTACTACTAGTAGTAGGCTATGCGGTTGAAAAAACCTCTGCAACCATGGTTTATCGGGTCGTTGGACGACGTGTCGCACACAGGGACCGGACGAGCGGATTAATTTTCAATACCCTTTGAAGGGGTTTCCCACTCATTTGGCTAGCGCAACGTTTGCTAACCGCGTTGGTATACGAGCTAAATGTTTAGCTTTCCCTTTTTATTTTGGGAAAACTTAACAAATCAAAGTGATTAGCGCTAACCAAAGTCTTTCATAGGCTTACCCAGCATTTTTGGTATTTATGGACGGACGGACTCACTCTGTTGATTATAAATTATAACAAAATAAGGGTAGATTGAACTTGAACTAGAAATGATGTTTTTTGAAAAATTCAAAATCTGACGTTCTGACGGTACATAAATAATATCATGTTCTTAAATTTGATAAATATATGTTTTCTTTCGTACTTTTTCAATATTTGGTTGAAGAAAATGTCTAGTGATAATGAATCTCTACCTTCTCCAAGCGGCACTATTGCAAAGTCAATTTCACTCATATTGACTACGCATACGGCACTAACTCGCATGAATTATCTCGCGTGAAGCGCTATCGAAGGGTTTCCCTAGGGGATTAGGACAGTCGATCAATAGGCTTTTTTGTTCTGCTTTGCAACAATTTAACTTACCCGTTGGGAAAGCCTTTCATTGGGTTTCCGTGTGAAGGAATAGTCATTAAAATATCAAGCAATATCGCCGTGTATTTTTATCAAATAAAAGAAATATTCTGCTTCTAAACCCTGGTAAAAACCCCTTAAAGGGAAAGCGCTTCCGGTCCCTGGTCGCACATGAAAAAGAAAGAATATCATAATGAATTTCAGCCTTTAAATCTCCTGAGCACTGGAAGGTTGCACCATCTGGGTATGCAGTACGATATTAGAATATCTGACAAATCAGAAGAGCGACTGTAGAGGGATAAGACGTGTGAATGTCCTGTGGCTTGTTGATCCATGAGACGTACTTATTAGATAAACGTGGCTGGTTGGGGACAGAGACCACATCATCGTCAAAACTTATAAAACTCTTGTACTTATATAACTCCTTTTCACCTACAAAGTTGGTCCCTTTCTTTCGCGCAGCCAATAATTCCTGCGCTTCTATTTTCGCGATATTTTGGGGGTATATAAAACCGTTCAATGTCTTATTCAGCAATTTTAACAAGAAGAGTATCTAAATTCTAGTATTAAACATAAGGGAATAATTGTATTGGAAAAAGTTCAAATAGAGGTTACTTTCTATCGAGATAAGGCTGTATGATGTGAAGACCCTTGCCTGTCCAGAATTAAAAAAGAAAAGAATGAACTAAACATTTAGTGTGGCTGAATATTACGTAATACTGTGCCTTACAGGCGAATTTATTTTAAAAAATTACAATTGGTGGGAAAATTGTAAATTTTTATTTGTTTCGTTGTGTTTTGGTCGCTAGCTAACTTTTATAAGAAGTACAATCTTTCATTTCCTAGCCTTTTTTTGAGAAAAGCACTATGTAAGCCTCGGGGAAAATTACTTTGCTTCAAACTATACTCGTCCAGCAAAGTCTTATTTTCCATACCTCGACAACAATGTACTATTGAATCCTACCCTGAGAATACCGCGACGGATCAGTGGCAGCCGTCATAAGGCTAATCTCGGATTATGTCGTAAAGAAAATGTCTTGTTATTTCTAAAGGATTACTCGTAACTACAACTTTCACGATATTCCATTTTCTTGGAATTTGATTGAAGTTATGAGAATCCTCTCTGGATGATTATCCCTTTTTACGACACCCACGAGTGGAATTGGGGTGATGCTAATTTAATCTAATGAATTGTAAAAAAAAGGTTTATTCTCCCGATGTGAAATTAATATTCTACTTTATAATACAAAATGTATCGCATGAGGAAAACAAGCTTTTTATTCAATTTATTGGTAGTATAGTACATAACCAGGTTTGTCCCTATTCACCTGGTCATCCACATACACCCCGTTTCACCGGTATATTCTGAACACACACACACACATATCACGCCTATTATCCCTTGCAGGGTAGGCAGAGCGTAAACAGCCGCAAAAACGGACATTTACGCCACGTCTGACAAAAGTTTGAGGGTCAATCAAATAACCGTGTATCACCATAGTGACAGGTTGCCATCAAATTGCAATACACATCTAACCCTCCAGTCCCAGTCGCCTCTTACGACACCCATGGGTAAGAAGAGGGGTGTTGCTATTCTAAACCGGCATCTCACGGCTATTTTAATCTCTCAGATTAAGACTCCCTTGAAGATACAAGACACTTCTTGTTCCTTAAAGGCGTAAAGCTTTCAATGCTGAACTCTCCAGAACTTTGACTGTTAGATTTACACTTGGCAGCCATGATTTCCACTTGGTTTCTTAAATGCGGATAAAATCACCTTTTAGGCTTCGACTTGGTTATTTTTACATTCAATGCAGTCGCTAACAAATGTATATAGATAGAGAAAACTCTGTATATAGTGCGTCGAAAGTCGTGGCTTCAAATCCCGATTGTGTGAAATAATATAAGGTTTCGGTATAAAGAAATGTAATATACTGTATTGATTACGTTTGTTTTCCTTTTTTGTGTGATTATTTTTGGCGGAAATATGAAACATTTTTTTTATTATTAAACGAACAATTATCGCTCTTAAGTAGGTTTACCCGACTTAAATGTTAATTATTTGGTAGAGAGTTGACAGCCGACGGGCGGATGTGATCTGTCGACCTCCGTGAAGAAGGCTGTCTTAACCAGCCGAAACGTAGAGGGCTAAACTCTCTACCAAATAATTAACAAGTAAGTCGCGTGAACCTACATCAGTAAACACTTTTATTCTCATTTATTCTTTAGTGAGGAGTTTGTTTGCATTGAACAAACAATTCTTGGCAAAACAACAAACAAAGGCTTAAATGGGTAAATATCATGTTTCCATGAAAAGAGCTAATAACAGTGAACGGAACAAATATACCTTTATTCACGTAAACAGTTTAATTTGTTAATCCAACCGTCCAATGGCTAAATATTTTCAATTAATTTCTTTGAAACAAATATCAAAAATCTAAATCGGACAAATTGTTGTTCTAAACGATGAGTTTATTTCAAAATACAACAATAATCATTTTCTTGTGTTTTAAATTTTAAATCAATTTAACGGTTTATGGTGGCCTCCATTTTCCATTTGAGTGTTTTTTAAGACTACTACTAGTAGTGGGCGGTTGACAAACTCTGACACAAAGTTCTTTTGGTCGTTCGTCGCCTCGGTACCCCACACGAAAAAAAAAACACCAGATACTACACGTTCTGTACCAGATACTAGAAAGTCCGAAATAACAACAAATTTTGCTCTACTGGGTGTCAAACCCAGGATCGTAAGCACAAAGCTCAGGCAACTAGACCACGAGGGCAGCAGACAATTATGTAGACCACAGAGCAGACACCCATGTAGGTCACACGCGGCTGGAGTGAATAAGGTTAGCGTGATTGGACTGCACGTTAGGTTTGTAAACTGATTTAGCCGAGGGTGTGTTGCTTAATGAGCTCAGTCTAGGTATGGAATAAATGTAGGTTCAATAAACGGAGCAATGACGTGTGATGCCGGCTTAGAATAACATACTTCTTTCCCGCGGGTGTCGTAAGCGGCAAAGACTCTCGAGGGTTTCATGTATTTTTCCATTTTAGGTGATATCGGTGGCCCTGTCACTATAGAGATTTTACTGTAAAGGCCCTCAAATGTTTGTGAGACGTGGCGATAGCCGTATTTTTACGGCCGTGAACGCTCTATCTACCCCGCAAGGAATAAAGGCGTAATATGTTTAAACAGAGCACATTTTTAAGTCCGAATATATAACTTCTATTAGGTCTGGCTGAACCCACCAAAATAAAAACCAATGACAAAGTTTTGTCTCAGAATGTTTGTGTACAAAATGCAGTTTTACGGTTTAGTTGGATCGTGCCTTACCACAGATCATCGAAACCTCAATCGCCGCGCGACTTCTTTTCTCTATGGGCCTTACTATGTCAAGAGGCTATTTTACTAAAGGAAGCAGATTTTTTACAACCTCATGTATCAACGTTGTCCAATATCCGTGAAACATTCATCTCCTGCCTGCCACTGCCTGCGGTTAGGCCAAGAACAGTTGCTTGTACTGTGCAGAAGCTTAGATGATGCGTTGTGGTGCCCACTAAGAATTACATCACCTCATTGCTACCCGTGGGAGTCGTAAAAAGCAGCTCAAAGATGAACAATAAGTATGAGTACGGCTTGTTAATTCTGAGTACAGTCTCATCCGGAAGCAAGCATAAAACTTGGTATGCTTGTAGCTTTCATGTGTGTCATAAATAATTAAAGCGAGAACAAGCTGTCAAACGAATGTTTCCCCCCCTTCCCCCCCTTTTTATGTCCCTACTTTCGGTTTTTCTGTTTTTATTCAAAAACGGTTAATGTAAAACATAAACTTTTCAGGAGTATAATATTCTGCATTTAATTCTGTACAATAATTGTCTTACAAGTATGTTGATGAGTCTTACAGTTTGTCAAGTTATGCTTATATGAATTCAATATTTTTTTTGAAGATGACTTTGTTCTTAAAAAACAATTAAATGTACCTAGTTCTGAAAAGGTTTAAAATTACTGAGAACGCAGTACAAACTTTTCTTCACCTTACCTTTCAGGAAGAATACCTTTACGTGACGTGAACCATTCATTACGACGGAACTGTCTAAAAGGGTTTCTAACCTCGTCCTTTTTGCGGTTTAGAGAAGACCTTAACAATATTAGGTGTAAAATAAATTGCTGAAAATATTTCAAAGCCGATACAGTCCATGCAAAGTAAATATTGGCCTCATACGAAATGGCTCTGGGTCTCTTACACATTTTGTAATGCAAATAAACAGTAAACACTGTTTATCGAGTAAACACTCATATACAGAGCGAGACAGGTAAGAAGACAAGGGTGGCTTTAGACGAACGAAGGACTCTACTCGTTATGCGCCCGTTAGTAGCTCGTGTGATCAAATTTTGTGCTGCGCGAGTGACTTTGTTCTAACACGCAAACAACACGCGTACTGTTACACCCTGTATTTCTACGACTTTAGTATAGTCAAAGACAGCAGATTTAAATCTGCACAGACAGTTGCAGCTAGACTTTGTTTTCATTAACATCATTCCCAATTATAAACCCTCGCGCCGCGCGCTTTGAGCTGAGACACCTTAAGTTAAGACTTTGTCTGTTTTACTAATAAATAAGTAGTGTATGTATAAGATTTTCTGACTATTTTTCTAATAAATAGGTAGTGTAGTATCTTGTGTTTTTTTTTTTTCAAAAACCTAACTAGGGTAGCCCGCGTAACAGTACGTCTGAGCCACCCCAGGAAATGTATTGTTGCCTACCAGAAAGAACAATGAATAGCTTTTATTCTACCATACATAAAAATTTAATTTCTTCTTCTAAGTCGGTGCACTCTTAGCAGAGTGGTCGTGGTCGTTATTGGTGGCACGCTTTACCAGTCGTCGCCATTCATCCCTGATGGCTGTTTTTCTCGTGCACGCATTATTATACCTATAATCAAAAGTTACATTCATTTATTTTAAAATTTATTGTTTGGAAAACATTAATCACTTTAAAATTTCATATTTAATATATTATTATTCAATTATCTATTAATAAATGGAGGTCGCCTTTGCGGCATAGGCCTCCCCCAGTCCTCTACTCTCTTTTCTGTCTATGGAATATATTACGATGTCTGTTACTTTATTTAAAAAAAAAAAAACGGCCAAGTGCGAGTCGGACTCGCGCACGAAGGGTTCCGTACCATTATCTATTAAAACGAGCAAAAAACACGTGTTTTGTATGGCAGCCCCCATATATATACAGGGTGTAAGGGACGGTGTACCGAAAACTTTGCAGGCATGATCAGACCATGAAACTGAACAACTTTTACTATGGAGCCTATGTTGGGAAACGAAATTTTTTTTTCGAGTTTCCATAGAAAGTCAGTCAGTTGATCGGGATTTTTGTATGGGAGATCGAAAAAAAATTCTCGTTTACCAACATACCAGCTTCCACAGAAAAAGTTGTTCAGTTTCATGGACTGATCATGCCTGCAAAGTTTTCAGTACACCGTCCCTTACACCCCGTATATTTTGTATTTTTTGTTATAGCAGCAGCAGAAATACAATATCTGTAAAATTTTCAACAGTCAAACTTTCGTGGTTCATGAATCAAGCCTCCATACAAAAAAAACAAGTTTATTGTATGGGAGCCCCCTTAAATATTAACTTTATTCAAATTTTTAGTATTTGTTGTTAAAGCGGCAACAGAAATACATCATCTGTGACAATTTCAACTGTCTAGGTATAACGGTTCTGGAGATACAGCCTCGTAACTGTACGGACGGACGGACATACAGACGGACAGCCGAGCCTCAATAATAGGGTTTAAATTATTACCCTTTGGGTACGGAACCCTATAAAAAGAGAGTCCAGAAAGAATAGGGAGCAACAATCATAGCATAGAGATAGTATTGTGTTTCCGCTTATCCGTGCGGAAATCGATTTTCTTTATTCAATAAACAATCGGCGATTGAATTCGATTTAATTTTGTTATGCGATATCGATACGAGATAACGTCGAATACTATTACCTAGAGAATATTGTGAAATCAATGTATGGCGGTGTAAAAGAAATGCTAATTACCAACTTTTTTGGTGATGCTATTCAAAAACTAAAAAGGGCAGGCCCTCTCCCCGTTTGCGCCAGGTTTTCGCTCCCTCTTTTAATTCGCAATGTGATCAAGATTATTGCATATATCTTTAATAAAATAACACGGAATGACAGAATCTACGTTATTCCATTTGTGAAAGGGTTCTTAAGCATTATCTGTGTGTGTATGCATAAACTTTTCCAATCCATAATAATGCCTATGATAAGCATGCAACGAAAATAAAACTCAGACCGATATACCACGGACGCACTTGAGCTGTGTCAAGTCTATTGTTCATGCACACACATCCTTTTTTATAATTCATGTTTCATAATATCTTTATTTGCTCAGAATGGGGTACATCAAACAAGGTAATATTATGCCAGGACTTGTTCGTTGCTATTCCGTTATGGCGGATGTGAATAGGTTATAATTTCCTTTTTTTTTTGTTTATTTGAGTGTTTGGTGAATAATTCTGATAGTTTTTTACGCAACAAACTATTCTTAAACTGTAGGAAATTGTAATTAAGGCAAATATTTGACATTGTGTAATATAGTGACGAGCGGGTCAGCACGTTGCGCTGATTTATTTTACTATCACGTTTCTGGTGCTACATAAACTGCACAACACAGCTCCTAGTCGTAAGACTAGGATCTCTGTGTTGTGGACTCTCCATCGGCGTAATGCCAAATCACCTCACAAATGACTGACTAAACATAACCTTACAACGACTTGACTTAACTAACCTGATATAAATGGAGAAATACGTCTCAATCCACGAGATGTGAAGCCCGTGGCTTTGCCACATCAAAAAGTGGATAGTAATAATAATCTTATGCCACAAAATATAGCATGCAAATAGGTACCTACGTAAAAATGTAAACCCTTTTTTCTAACCATTCTAGCACCGAGGACAAATTGTGAGCTTGATGTGAAGTTATGCATTTTTTCATGCTTTGTGTCTAACTATCTAATCATCTAACTTCCCTTAAACCAATTTATTCATCTATATTTACACATATCACGCTTTTATCCCTTTTGGGGTAGGCAGAGCGTTAACGGCCATTAAATACGGTCGCTATCGCCATGTCTGTGAAATTGGGCTGTTTCAGAAAAATCGTTTATCACTACAGTAGTGACAGGTTGTCAGCTTGTCGCCAAAAATTTCGCAATACACATGAAACTCTCGAGTCCCTTATTCGCCGCTTATGAAACCCGCGGGAAAGAAATAGAGTGATGCTATTCTATGCCGGCATCACACGGTTGTATCTACCTATATCTAAATCGAAAAGAATTCAACTGGCTTTCACCTTCAAACTTACTCGTAATTTTCATGAAACTTAATAATTTTTCTTTTTCGACAGACATCATATTAATTTTTCGTTCTCGCTGTCGAATTAATTATTCATAATTCAATGAAGTTATTTAATATTCTTTTCGTTATTTCAGGTATGATATTTCGAAGTTATCAGACCGATGAATAAAAAATACACGTTTTTTCGGTAAGTTATCGTATTTCTTTTTAAAATAGGTATTTGTACAACATGAGTGCTAATTTTGAATCCTGGTTCTGCTGAGAGATTCAAACGAAAAAAAGTCCTTCCATACAAATAGGCCGGATGGAACATTTTGTATGGGAAGACCGAACTTTTTTTTTCATATAATTATCAATTTATGTTCCTTGGGGAAAGTTGTTCAGTTTTATGGGCTGGTTCACTTCTTAAAATATTTGAAGTTGATATTTTTACACCTTTATAAAAGCTGCTGCTGGAGCGGCTTGTCCGGAATCAGGGGCATGGCTCCATGCTTTGCCATCTTCTCACCTGGGCACATTCTCTTTTCGTGTGGGACACCGAGTCATCCAACGACCCGATGAGCCCTGGTGCACATTATTGGACAGAGACTCTTTTCGTGTTGCCGTTGCACTACGACTAGCGTGTAACGGCAAGAAATTGGCTGCCGAATTTGGGAAAGAGGCGGTGAATGAGGCCTTCCGGTTCATTCCTAGCGCAAAGTTTGTCCCTGGCTGTTCAGCGAGGTAACGCCGCTAGCATCTTGGGATCTTTTGCTCCGGGAATGATCCGGGGTGGTGAATTAGTCACAGGTTAAGGTTAGGTACCTAATTTTTATTTTGTATTACATTGACCACCGACATTTTAGTTTTTATGAATAAAAATATATTTGTCTTTATAAAACGTTTGATTAAGTTTTATATTATTACCTGAATAAACAATAAAAGCAGCAGGATTAAAAAAACATGCCTGCCTGAAACGAAAAAAAAGGAAATAATGTAGCACTGCAAGTATTAAAATACCCTAATATCTTCTTCGTTCATGCTGTTTTAATATTTAGTTGTAGTTTTGTCATTTCATTTTTTACTAAAGCTTTACTTCATCACTGAAGCCGATGCAGTGCAGTGGTAGCGCGACTGCGAGCGATGCAAAGGTTATGGGTTCGATTCCCGGTGGGATACTCACCGACAAAGATGGTTCCGTGCTTCGGAGGGCACGTTTAACCGACGGTCCCGGTTGCTGTCTATGATTACTTCGAAAGTTGTCGTTACACAACCATGTCAGTAAGTACTTTTAGTAGTAGGCGGTTAAAAAACTCTGTTACCAGGGTTCATTGGATCGGTGGACGACTCGGTGTCCCACACGAAAAAGAAAGATCAATAAAGCTCTCTATATTGCCAGCAAAAAAACCTCAAAATAACGAACTGAAACGATTTTCTCTCCGATATATTGCAGCTATTTCACGTGAAACGTGAAGCTTCATAACGTATCTTTAACTGAAAACGACTTCTTTGAAAATATCGTAAACTACAGAAATATTAAGTTTTCTAGAGAAAGATTGCGATATTATCTTTTAACTTGTTTATTGTTAGTGCTTTAGAATGCATAGAATATATCTAAAAATATTTGAGAAAGTACCTCTGTTGGTTAACTATTTCTTTTCACGGTTTCTTGCTACCTATAGATATATTTGGTACTTTTCATCCTACAGCTGCTTGCAACCATTACAAGGTAGGCAAAATATCTAAATCTAGAATTCCTAGGAATTTTGACAAAAGCCGGGATATGGCAAAATCTGTTATTAATTCCTTCTTTTCACAATAAAACAATTTTAAACACAACTTAAATCCGTTTAAAATTCGTGTTTATTTTGGATTTTACGTAGGAATTGTAATATCCAAAATAAACACAACTTAAATCCGTTTGAAATCCGTGTCTATTTTGGATTTTACGTAGGAATTGTAAATTCCAAAATAAACACAACTTAAATCCGTTTAAAATAGTTGTATTGTGATGGATGAGTAATAGTTGTGCAAACTCAAGAAAATATTATTGTTACTTTATTTTGTATTGCACATTCTTCTGATATTTGCGTAGCAGTCAGCTGGCTAGCGAACCATGCCAAAGCCAAACTGACTCGGAGCTTAGCAATAAAAATCTGGACGCCATCCAACATTTATGGTTCTCTGGTATCTGCTATCTGGCTACTATCTGTGGCAGAGTAGTTTGTTTTTATTGACGTAAAAAATAAAATAAAGTTGTAAGCTAGATGATATAGGTAAAAGTATAGGTGAGTTAGTAATCTTAGTATATACCGTAAAATTTTAAAAACTTGTTTTTGTTATGGGTAGTCGTGTAACACATGTAATACTCCCGGTGGCCAACCCCCTGTCATCCACGAGGGTGACTACTGCTCCCAATGGCCACCCGCTTTGCCTGACATAAGCCTCCCTCAACTAAGGCGGCATTTGTCATACTGAGCCTGCTTGGCGGGCGGATTGGCGAGTGTAGTGCAAGGTATTGTTATTTACAGGAACCACTGCTACCCATTTCCTGGGTTCATCCCTTCATCCCTTAGTCGTCTTATACTACACCCATGGGTAGAAGTGGGGTATTGCTGTTCTACGTCGGCACCACATGGCAATTGGAGAATTTCGCACTGATTTACACTGAAAAAAAAAAGCTTTATTTGAGCTAGAATAAATTCTGTAAGCATTGTGATGGTAATGGACATTTGGAGTGGTTATGATAAACAAAACGTTTTTCTGTTGTTATTGGGTGATCTTATTTGTTTTATAGACAAAGGAATTACCTGTAGGTAACTAATAAAAAATACAAATAATTTTATAAAAAATTAGAATATCGGGTTTAAGTGGATTTTATAGAGATAGGTTATTTGAGTTAGTAGAGCTACTATATACACCTTGTCAGGGATACCCATCTCAGCTTCTGGATCGAAAGTTGTGATGTGGTATACGGGTACGCGACCCCGGCTTCCCGAGCTTCTACTGGCTTTGTATACCTTCCAGTCAGTAGTATCCTACTACCTATGTTCCTGTCCCAATTTCACCATATTCCCTCCTATTCCTGTTCCTAGTTCCCTTCCCTCCAGATCCAACATAAGCAGCTCCCTCCTGCTATTACAAAGTCTGTTTCGGTGAGAATGGCAACCCAATACAGATAATGTGAACGGGTTTGGCGGACTCAGCGATTCAGCAAGGCAAGGTGGATGGCTTAGGGCGACGGTAGAGGGCGCGTGTAGTTACCGTCGGCCAGACACTGCATCTGACCTCTCGTCGTAGCGGTTTTCCGTTCCACTGAGTCGAGGAGGGGGAGGACCAGAGGGTGCGCTTGCGTTTGCGCGAACGTCTGCGCACCTAAATATATCCTGCGCAACTGACTGCTTCCGATTAATGGACTCCGATGACGCTAAGTCCTGTGGCGATGGGTTGAAGTAGAGAGGTCTGGCATGGTGCAAGCTGGGCTTTGTCTGATTCCTGCACGCAGGCGGTCCCAGGGGTGTGAGTACACGCCGTGGTCGCTTTTGCATTGATAATCGGGACGACAATGCAAATTCGGCAGCACCTGGGGTGACAGAGCAGCCCTATTCAGGGAAGCACTGCTCTCCTCGCTCAGCCGAGGAGGGGGCTAGAAAAGGTGCCCTAAGAAAATGCTCGTCCCTACCTGGAAGGTGGTAGTAGCCACGGCTGCCATCGCATCACGAAACTCGTGGTCGACGCAACACAAATAATAATAATAACATGAAAACACCTATCATGAAATTTGGCGCGTGGAATGTGAGAACACTCATTGATAGAGATGGCAATGCCTGTCCTGAACGAAAAACCGCCATAGTAGCTCGGGAACTTCGTCGTTATGACGTGGATGTGGCTGCGCTCAGCGAAACGCATCTTGCCGATGAAGGAGAACTGGTGGAAGATGGAGGGGGCTACACTTTCTTCTGGAAGGGTACCTCTGCATCCGAACCTCGACGTTCAGGGGTAGGCTTTGCCATCAAAAATCATTTATTAAAGCGACTACAAGAATGTCCTGTACACATCTCGGACCGCATTACCACGCTGCGCCTTCATCTGGACAAAGACAACTACCTTAATGTCATCAGTGTCTATGCTCCAACGCTTGACAAGTCTGATGACATTAAGGACAAATTCTACGAGGAAGTATCTCAATGCCTTGACAGCATAAACGCCAGAGAGCAGATCTTATTGCTTGGCGATTTCAATGCCAGAGTTGGTCGGGACTATGAGGCTTGGCCTGGAGTTCTGGGGCGACACGGAGTTGGTAACATGAACAGCAATGGTCAGTTACTACTTAGTCTTTGTGCTCAATACGACCTTGCGATATCGAACACCATGTTCAGACTTGCCGCTAAGCACAAGACGACGTGGATGCACCCGCGATCCAAACACTGGCATCTGATCGATTATGCTATAATGCGGCAAAGAGACATCAGTCAAGTCCAAATCACCCGTGTCATGCGCGGTGCTCACTGTTGGACTGACCATAGACTTGTTGTCACCAAACTACGACTCCGCCTCCGTCGCCCTCGTAGATCCATAGTGAAAAAGCCGGCGGGTCTAAACGTGGATAGGCTTAAAGATCGCGAGGTCAGGGTGAAATATGCTGAAGCCTTAACAGAAAAGCTGTCACCAACTAATGAGACTAGTGATGTCGGTGCTGCTTGGGAAACTTTGTCATGTCATCTCATGGAAGCCGCTTCTGCTACTTTGGGTGCGAAAGACCGACATAGCGAGGATTGGTTCGATGACAATGGCGAGGTTCTACAAGCAGCATTCGACAAACATCGAGAGCTCCTGCGACAGAACAATAGAAGAGGTGGAAGTTTTGCGGTGGTCAAAGACAGTGACCAGGAATTACGAAGGCTGTCTCGACAGTTAAAAGACAAGTGGTGGCGGGACAAAGCTTGTCAAATGCAGTGGCTTGCCGATACTAACCAGCTTGGGGAGTTTTACTGTGAAGTGCGTAAACTGATTGGTGCGTCCTACCGAGCAAAAGTGCCTTTGAGGTCTTTAGACGGAATGCAACGCCTGACCAGCAAGGAGGATGTACTTAAACGTTGGGCTGAACACTTCAAAAACTTGCTTAACGTAGATCGTTCAGCTGATCTGCATCATATCAGTTTACTGCCTCAACTCCCATTAAACACTGAGCTGGACAAGCCTCTGTCGTACGATGAGGTTGTTACTGCCATCAGACAGCAGCACAATAAGCGGGCGGTCGGCATTGACCTTATACCGGGTGAGCTACTGAAGTACGGTGGTATGGAGCTGCACATGTCGGTATGGAAGCTATTTGTTCAAATGTGGGAAGAGGAGCGAGTCCCGGATGATTTCAAAGTTTCTCGCATAAGTGCTCTCTACAAGAACAAGGGTGACCGTTCCGACTGCAACTCGTATCGTGGTATTTCATTACTGTCGGTCCCTGGAAAGGCTTTTGCAAGAGTTTTATTGAACCGCCTGAAAGACCTGTCCGAAAAGATTCTGCCCGAAACCCAGTTTGGCTTCCGACCTGACCGAGGCACATGTGAAGCTATTTTCTCAGTGCGTCAACTGCAGGAAAAAAGCAGAGAACAAGGGCGTCAGTTGTACCTCTGCTTTGTTGACTTGGAGAAAGCATTCGACAGTGTGCCTCGCGAAGCTCTCTGGATGGTGCTGGAAAAACTAGGGTGCACGGATAAGTTTGTTCGACTTCTAAGACTCCTGCATGACAATATGCAGTGCTGTGTCTCTGTAGATGGTGAACAGTCCGATTTCTTCCCCGTCACCTGTGGGGTGAAACAAGGGTGTGTTCTAGCGCCTACACTGTTCGCCTTATACTTTGCAGTAGTAGTCAAGGAGGTCTTGAATACTGTATCCGAAGGAGTCCGCATCCGATTCCGCACAGATGGCAGTCTTTTCAACTTGGCTAGACTTAGGGCGCGCACTAAGGTTTCGTATGCACTGATTACAGAGATCATGTATGCTGATGACTTGTGCTTTCTTGCGGAATCCCCAGACGGCTTGCAACAGCTGATGTCCGTTTTTCACCAAGCATGCTGCAAATTCGGCCTGAAGATCAGTGTCAAAAAGACGGAAGTAATGTCTCTAGACACACATGGTCGCGAGACACTGGCCATTAAGCTTGGTGAGGATATGCTGAAACAAGTTGATAAGTTCCGTTATCTTGGGAACACTGTAACATCTAAGTGTGACCTTGATGCCGAGATCAACAGCCGAATCAGTGCTGCAGCTGCAGCATTTGGAAAGCTGCGTTCCAAGGTTTTCTGCTCGCACGACCTAAAGTTAGCCACAAAAATATCTGTCTACATGGCGATTGTGCTGCCAAACCTTCTGTACTCCTCCGAGACCTGGTGTGTCTACCGCCACCACATACGTACTCTGGATCGTTTCCACCTTAAATGCCTTCGCACCATCATGAAGATCAGATGGTCCGACCGAGTGCGTAACACCGAAGTTCTGAGACGAGCCAATGTCGGTGGCATTGAAGCCTATCTAATGCGTCGGCAACTTCGATGGTGCGGTCACGTATCCCGGATGGCGGAGGAGAGAGTGGCGAAGCGCATCTTTTATTCTGAACTAGAGGAGGGCAAGCGAAAGCAGGGTGGACAACTCCTCAGATATAAAGATGTTCAAAAGCGCCACATGAAACGTTGCAACATCGAGCCCACTCAATGGGAGGGTCTGGCAGCACAGCGCCCAGAATGGCGCGGGATGGTAAAAAGGCGAATACGCGAGTTTGAGGAGCAGCGCAAAGCAGACCTCGACGCTAAGCGCGATGAGCTGAAAGACCGGCCACCTGCAGCCATTAACTACAATTATGTGAACGGCAAACTCACCTGCCCGCATTGCGCACGAGACTTCATAGCAAAAATTGGCTATAGTAGCCATCTCCGAGCGCATCAACGCCTCTTTGATTAGGAGTTGAAGTGGTCGCCATGGCCGAAATCGGTCGGAAAGATCATCATCATCATATATACACCAGGAAAAAATCTTATTTTCACGGGAAAACGGACAGCAGTGTGTGAAACCGCTGCTAGATGTGTGTGTTCTGTAAAGTGTAAACAAACATTTCTTTCTTTCTCTTCAGCTGTCGCGTCATGTAAAATCCTCTTGCCAAAGTGATATATAAGCGCAAACAATTCGCTTGTTAGTCCGGTACGGCTGCCATTGTTTGAGGGCATAACTTACAAATTCTAAAGTCTGAAAGCGATCTCTACCAGACAACCTTAGGGTAGAGGAGAAATCAAAGAGATAAATAGAGTAGCGCATCAAATAAAAGGTAAGATTAGATAGGGCATAACTTACAAATTTAAAATTCGCATATTTTTTGTACGATTGCGTAATGTGTGTCTGTAACGCACATAATCCATTTTGTGTCATTTTTTACGCTTGTTTAAATAAAGTATTTAATGTATATTAGCTCATTTATCAAATAAATTTTTAAGTGTCTGTAATTTAATTACATATATACATACCTCACGCCCATATCCCTTGCGGTGTAGGCAGAGTGTAAACGGCCGTAAAAACAGTCATTTCCACATCTGACAAACATTTAAGGGTCATTCAAAAATAGTGTATCACTATAGTTAAATGAGCAGAGAGTTTATCCCTCAACTATCAAATAAAAACAAGTAAGTCGCGTAAACCCACATTATTTAACTATAGTAATACACTATTTTTTTAATGACCCATAAATGTTTGTCAGACGTGGTAAATGACCCTTTTTACGGAGTGATACTTGTTCGTTTAATAATAAAACTATAGTGTAATTTATATAAGTAAACATATATAAATTTATGTACCATGGTTTATCTTCCCCTCACAGTGCTAATGAAAATTAGTTTTTTTTTAGCTATGCTAAGTGGTATTCCGATAACTCAGTGGCAGAGCGGTGAAACGGTACTCCACAGGTTCAATCGCTAACATTTTTCAATTTATAATTTTCATTTATTAAATTAATATTATAAAATATACCAGTATTGTCTCTGTGACAGTTTGCACAGTGTAAACCCCCAGTTTGAGTCGTTTTTATTCACTGCAAACGGAAGTATTTTAGGAAATACCGGAAATTACACAAAATGAGAAATTGGGTTCGGCCAATAGTCCAGAAACTAAAAGCCCAAAATTAATGACTTTAATATTTTGTAAACATGTAAAGCTAGCTATACTAGGGTATAATTCCCCCTCATCAGCCGGGCATCGCCTCGGCGACAATGTCTATTTTTACCCCAACACGGTCTAGGGCTGCACTAGTGTTCACGATTGAGTTTTCGTTTTATCGATGAATGGGCAGACAGCTGTTATCGTGAATTTCAGCTGTCTATTGACACCAACAACTTTTCTCACATCACCCTTGGTTGACAATTGTCAATTAATTAATTAATTAAATAACGCAATACATTGCTCTCTGTTAGGTGAAGTCGTCGGTCAGACATAAGAGTCTTAAGGCTGTGATAGCGCGCGAGCAAGATTTTTAAACCGGTTTTATTTCGCCAATTACAGCCGTATAATTAAAAAAAAAGGTTTCAGTAGGGGATCTAACAGATACCTATCTGAGCTTGAGTGCAAAATGATTGGCTGTTTCTCTCTGGCAAATGAAAGGGACCATTTTTTTAGGTGAAATAGGGCGTTTATAACTTTGTGACTGTACTCTACGGCCGTCGCACATGTAGCAACTTGGCGCGAGCCAATTTCAGTAGTAAAAAATAATGCACACACATATATCAAATATCACGCCTATAATCCCTTGCGGGGAAGGCAGAGCGTAAACGGCCGCGAAAAAGGGGCATTTACGCCACGTCAGACAAATATTCAGTCAGGGTCATTCGACAGGTTGTCGGCCCATCGCCAATACACACCCTCGAGTCCCTTCCTCGCCTCTTACGACTCCCTCGAAAAAAAAAATAACACCTTCAATTCTGTTATTCTCCGTCACATCGATATTGAATTTGTCGACATATTGGCAGCACTACTTTGCACTATTTTAGGAGAAGGTCGGCGCTTATGGGATAGATGATCTTGGCCCTGTATTATGGGAATAAGGTCTAGGTGAGACTCAGGGTAACGTCGGGCATTATGGGAGGAGACGAGCTGGGCAATGAAGTGATGGCAGTTGTGTTTATGGTGTGTTTCACCTTTAAAGGTCGATGGTTGAAACGAAATGTTGAAATTAAAGATAAGGCTGCTTCAATAATTCAATTGTACATTCATAAACATATGATATGACGCCTGTATCCCTTGCGGGGTAGGCAGAGCGTTAACGGCCGTAAAAATACGGTCGCAATCACCACGTCTGACAAATATTAGCTGTTTCCAAAAAATAGTGTTTTACTATAGTGACAGGTTGTCAGCCGGTCGTCTAAAACTGTAATACACATGAAACCCTCGAGTTCCTTAGTCGCCTCTTACGACACCCACAGGAAAGAAATGGGATGATGCTATTCTCAGCCGGCATCACAAGGCGTGATATAATAAACTAATTTTGATTTCTGCTCGTGAAACAGTAATGAAACAATTTTAATTCTGAAAAGTTTAATTTTCTAAAGTAAACTTTGCTGCTTCAGGCTATATTACAAAAAAGTTTTAGTTAGTTTGTATTAAATACGAAATAGGTATTGTGATTTGAATTGAATTTTGTATTTCATATGTACAAATACAAAGTGATATTTCACAGTGACCTTTGCTGAAAAAGACAGGCTGGTGATAAGGATCAATTTTTCTCAAGAAACACAGCTTGAATAAATTTTGTCTGTTTTTTGTTTTTGACTCTCCGTACAAAAATGCCGATCACCTGCCTTTATGTGCTACTATGGAAAGTATTTTTGCATACTTTTTCTAGTTGCTCTTCTATTTTTCTGTGATAAAGTCATTTTTAATTATGTGTATTCGTGACTTATCTATTTGTAAATTTACTCTACTTTGTAAATTTTGGAATCTCGCCCAAATTACAAAGCTACCTAATCTATACTAATATTATACCTAAATTCGAAAGTAACTCTGTCTGTTACGTTTTCACGCCTTAACCACTGAACCGTTTTTGATACTATTTGGCAAAGGCATAGACAATAACTTAAGAAAGGACATAGGCTACTTTTACCGCAGGACAATCTATAAATCCCACGGGAAATTGTGATATCGAATTCACAGCGCGCGTACGAAGACGCCGCGCCGGGCACCAGCTAGTTACCCATAATTTATTGCAATGACTTTAAATCCGGAATGATCCGGATACCGAAATAACTTTCGTTTTGAATGTTGGTAAATAGCTGCTCTCAATGCCATTTTTTATTATGTTTCAGAGTCTATTGACCTTGAATCTAAAAATGAATTTTCATAATATAATGAACCTACTTTCATAGGCCATTTAGGAGGCCGGGTGATGCCGGCTTGGAATAGCGTTAACCCATTTCTTTTCCACGGGTGTCGTAAGAGGCTAGTCGCCTAGGGTCTCGAGGGTTTCATGTGTATTAAAATCTTTGGGCGACAGCCTGACAACCTGTCACTAAAGTGAATAATTGACATGGCGATAGCAATCGTATTTTACGGTCTCTAACGCTCTGCATACAAAGGTATATAGTATGTGTATGTATATAACGTTCATATAAGACTAGACATGTCTTCTTTGCGAGATATGAAGATTTCAGATATCTCAATTTCTTTTTAGATTTCCCTTGCGATTTCAGTCTATTTATATAGTCTGTGTACATTGGGATGTATTGCGTTACTTCTGCTGAGGTTATATCCCTTGTGAAGTAGAAAATATGAATACTTATTTTTCTTTGTAGAGATAACTACATAAACATGTAGCAAGGGTTCGTTTTATTCTGCGTAGCATTGTGCTACACTCGCTACGCCGTAGTCAACGTAAGCTGTTATTTTGAGAATAAAATTGTACCACTGATCTGCATGAACACCTCAAGCTCCCATTTAAAGGATCAATATATTACTGGGTTCATCGGGTCGTTCTTCGACTCAGTGTCCCACACGAAAAGTGGTTTTTCATTCATTTATTACGAATAATCAGTACCTATAAGGTGATCCCCTAAAACGCAACTTGAGCTATGCCGTTAGTACTCACATAAAATTCAGTAATTTACAGGGCCTTAAAACACAACATTAAAACTCAAATTCAAAACATAACACTTTAAATTGTATGACGAGCAGTCTCCAAAGCGGGCCTCGCTTAATTATAACGTGTCCTAATTAAAACACCTTCAAACTTTGCTCATATCAAATGCTAATGAATTCTAGTTGTTTGTTTTTGTAAATTACTGAATTTGTAATGGAACTTATATATGTCGCAGTATTATGGCAGAATTAGGATTTTGGCCGAAATCCTAGGATTTTGGCCAAAAGCCGGATTATGGTAAAATCGTAGCGTTAGTGGTAAAGTCGTAATCGACCATCGTCCTAAGTAGATCTAGGATTTCGGCCATAATCCTAGGATTTTGACCGAAATCCTGGATCTACGTAGTAATATGGTAAAACGAATACTTCAGAACACTTTTTATAAATTTTGTAGTGACTATACACATACATACATAAATACTTGCGGAGTATGCAGAGTTTTAATGGCCATAAACAATTTTGAGGGCTATTTTTGATAAAACGTGAATGACTATAGAAAAATAAATTGGTAATACACATTAAAACTTACATCCGTTAGTCGCTTCTGGGTGTCGTACCCGCGGGAAAGAATAGGGGTGATGCTATTTTAAGCCGTCATTACACGGAATAGTGACTACCGCCATGCATTACTATTTGTCTTTACTTTAATTTGTATTCTTATTATGCTTTTGGAGAGAAAAATAAGAACTTAAGAAAATTTTGCTTTTGGAGAGAAAAATAAGAACTTAAGAAAATTTTATGAAACAAAACAAATGACTCAAAAAATATTTATAATAATCAAATCAGTCTTTTATTTTTATTGATTCCAGATAGAATGTACTAATCACTATTATTATTAGGTATCTAGTCTCGATATAAAAATTAACCATTTTTCATAAACATTTAAGTGCTAACCTCTTCTAACTATGATTAATATAACAAACATTAAATAATTCGTTTTTCTGTAATTAACATAAACTTTTGAGTATCATTTCTTTCATTAAAGATTTTTCAAGTAGTAAAAACAATATTTTTTAGATAATCACATGAGTAACTGTTTATAATATTATTAGATGAGTAATAAAATAAACATTTGGGTGTCTTCTCTTTTACAAAATATAAAAAGGTAAACAGAACCTCCTGTTATCATTTGCATCACCTAGTATCTAAATAAAGATTATGAATGATAGAAATAAACTTTTACTTTAAAAAAAACATATCAGTATTTTCGGAATGAAAAATAATTTCACATAAACAAAATCATAGATTCCCCCGAATCGCGATTAATGCCATAATACTAAGCAGATCCAGGATTTCGACCAAAATCCTAGGATTATGACCGAAATCCTAGATCTGCTTAGGACGATGGTCGAATGTAGTCTACAATTCTGCCATAATCCGGCTTTTGGCCGAAATCCTAATTCTGCCATAATACTGCGACACATACAAGGTATTAGGAACAGCCTTCCAAATACAGATAGGATCCATTCAGACCATAAAACTGAACAACTTTCCCCTTGGAATATATTTCGGGAATATTTAAAAATAGTTAAAAAAAAGGGGTGAAATCATGGCTACAAAGACTTGATTACGAGCAGACAGAAAATTTACTCCTAGCAACACAATGACCTACCAGACATGACACAAACACACACATACAATACACAGAAATCACACACATACACTCATACACTCACAAACACACACATGCACACAAACACATACATACACATTTAAGTTACTATTATCTCATAGGTACTAAATTACTAACCCTCATAGACATACTTTTATCTTTCCTGTTTTATTTTACTAAACACTTTTCATATCTAATTTTATATCACTAGTTTTATATCACTATAATGTTAACCGGTCTTCCACAAAGTTAATTGTTTAGGTAACGGCCCCTGCGATACAAGCCTCGAGCTTAGTGCAGGAGTCACTGGAAATTGTTACTGCCTATATGTGGTCTTTTAAATAAACGCATTTTTTTTTTTTTTTTTTATAGTTTTGATTTCCTATAGTAAAGGCAGTCATCTGATCGTGATTTCGCGTGGAAGGTCGATTTCTACTTTCTTGTTCTGACATATGTTCTTAGGGGAAAGTTGTTTAGTTTCAAAGTCTTCATATACCCTATCAATATTCGGAGGGCTGTCTCTCAGACCCTGTTTAGTGCCATTCTGTATTTTTTTTTTACTTCTTGTTTAACACATGCAGTATTCGAACCCACGTTTACAGCGTTTTTACTTACGCTCTGGCTATCGAGCCATCGTCAGTTTAAGCCTGATCTGTGAAATTTGAGGTTTCTAAGGCATCACGTTTATATGCCTTACGAGGAAGATAGCTCCCTAATAAACTTTTTTATTGTGTCAGACTGAGAAACGGCTCTTTAAGGTGGAACGTTTTTCATATAAACTAGACAAAAATCTTATTAAAAAACTCCATGGAAAGTCCCAAGCTTTAAATTTAACCATACGATTTCCCTTTTAAAACCGATTCGCCTCAAAACGCTAATATATGGAGTTACTGCTGCAAAAAATAAGGTTTGCGCCAAATTTACGTGTGCCGTTATTATTTCACATGAGCTTTTGGTAAAAAATGCTCGGAAACTCATACGAAATCCACTGAACTTTAGTTTTTCATTCACCTTAATGGGATGTCCATTGCTTGGCAGCTCATGTTTCATCTAAAGCGGATGTCATGTTTAGTGTCTACAATTACGATGTCTTATCAGCCCCCTTGAATCACAGGGCCTTACATACCTATGTCTAATTCCAAGCTAAACTCCCGCAGTGGAAGCGATTTACACAGGTAAATTTCTAGTAAAATACCAGGAGTTCAACTGAAGGCAGACAATGGCCGCGTTACGCAGCGCTAAATAGCATACGCTGCACAATATAGCAGCGCATACTATGAATTAAACGTGAACCTAAATCTATTTAACTTAATTAACTAAGTTGATTGAAATTGGCAAATGATGTGTTCCAACCCTTACATAACTCAAGTCGGTAGTAAATACCGTCTGCCGATCTGGCGTTACGTCACACGTATTAGCACTAGATTATAAGTAAGTACCTCCAAATTATATCACCCCACGAATTCCGTAATTCGTACTAAGGAGTCACAATGATATGGTACAACAAATATGACTAAGGGAACACACCATTAACACGAATAAACAGGTTTACACTTACAGTCAACGTGCCGGTCCAAATGCATAAAATACCCAACGGAGAAAGGAAGTTCAGGGAATGGATCAAATCGGGATTCCGTGGGTACTTACAGGGCTGGGTGGAAAAGATATCGACACCCAGCATTCCACTACAGCCTTGGCGCGTTATTCACGTCAAACCACTCACAGCTTCTGTTCGTATTCCACTTTGATATTAGTCATTACGCGTGACCCAACCCGAATTTGGGCCGTACAAACGCGGGCCAAAATGGCCACCTGATGCCTATTCAACGCGACGCTCACGTGGAAGACGTCGAGACATCCAACAATCACTGAGCCTGGCATTCTAGTATAACCCAGGAGGACCGCAATAATACGATGCATCAACACGCGCGATCTCAAATTGAATCGTCCATTACACACGGCATCACAAAACGCGTGGCGGGAAATCCGCACAATACGATACCCTCCCGTCCGAAAGGTTTTGAGTGACTGACTGCGGTGCAGAAATCACCGCCTGGCGCCTACAGGCGGCCCGCGCGCACGCCGCCACCCGCGAGCGAGAAAGGGACAACATATGCCCAGAGCGATGCGTGCGGGCGAGCATCGCGGCGTATTCACAGACCGTCACCAATACCTAACCTACCCCAGCATAGCAACGCTAAATTAAACATTCACCCGCCCTAGGCCGAATCCCTTAGGCCTATTCACTACTGGGGAGACGAGATAGCGTTGCTATTGCTCGCTTAAGAACTGAATCCCCTACCTGAACTGTCGCGACTCGAGGAGTGCCATCACTACCTGGGAACAAGTTGAGAATGCGCCCTCTGCGCCATCGCAGTGGCGGCAGGTTGGCATCCTTAACCAGAACGAGATCTCCGATGCGAGGGGGTTCAGTTCTGTCCGTCCACTTAAGGCGTTGCTGCAGAATGTGCAAATACTCAAGCGACCATCGCTTCCAAAAATTCTGAGACATTTGCTGCAGCAACTCATAACGCGTCAAACGATTGCTACTGACCTCTGTGTAGGGGTATTCTGGCAAGGCGTTAAGTGGTCGGCCAATTAAGAAATGCCCTGGTGTCAGGGCCTCCAGATCATTCGGATCTGAGCTAAGCGGACACAAAGGACGTGAATTGAGAACGGCCTCAATTTTACAAAACACGGTCGCTAGCTCCTCAAAGGTTAATATCGTTAAACCTATAACGCGCATCAAATGCGTCTTAGCGGACTTTACAACCGCTTCAAATATACCACCCCAGTGGGGGCATCCTGGTGGATCGAACACCCAGTTAATGCCCTGACGGGAGAGGCTCGTGCCGATAGCTTCCTCGTTTTCCGATAAAAACGTTATAATTTCTTTCATACATCGATCAGCGCCCTTAAAGTTGGTACCACAGTCCGACCTGATCAGCGCTGGTCGCCCTCTTCGCGACACAAATCTATCTAAAGCTGCTAAGAAAGCCTCCGTAGTGAGGTCGGCCACGAGCTCCAAGTGGACGGCCTTGGTTGCTAGGCACACAAACACGCACAAATACGCCTTGATTGACTTCGCGTTGCGAAGGCGTGATGCCTTTACCATAAAAGGCCCCGCAAAGTCCGTTCCCACACCCGCAAACGTCCAGGCTTCCGTCACCCGGTCCGGTGGGAGGTCTCCCATCTGAGGTTGCATTGTGGCTGCCTTCAACCGATAGCAAGGCAAGCACCGAAACACAATGCTCCGTACCGTACGTCGTCCAGACAAGATCCAAAACTCGCGCTGCAGAATAGCCAAAAGTGCATTGCAGCCCGCATGCGAGTTTTTCTGGTGACGATCCCTAACTATAAGTTCTACCAAAGGTCCCTTCTTTGGGAGTAACAGCGGATGCCGTGCTGAAAAGGGCAGGTTAGCGTTCCGAAGTCTACCTCCAACCCGGAGCATTCCATGCTCGTCCACGAACGGGTTGAGGCGCACAAGACCTCCCTTCAGCTTTCCACGGCCATCCCTGAGCAGCCTGGCCTCTTCCTCAAAATGTTCCGCCTGGACGACCCTAACCAATAAACTTAGAGCCGCATTCCGCTCCGCAGGCGAGAGGACAGGTGCCAAGTTCCGTTCTGCTTGAGGTTTTCTACAGTTGTTCACGAACCGTTTGATCCAACCTGTCACCCCTAGAAGTTTGTCGAGGGAGCTGTATCGTTCCAGCAAGAAAGCCGCACTAGGCTTAGGTACGATCTGCCCTACGTTCACTCGCAAACCTCGATCAGGTGGCCCAAGCGGCGACCCGCACTCATTGTATGGCCATCTCTCAGGTGACTCAGTCAGCCACTGAGGTCCCCACCACAGTGAGTGACCTACCAAATCAGGGGCCCTACATCCCCGTGAGGCGCAGTCCGCTGGGTTCTGTTCTCCCGGTACGTGTCTCCATACCAACGGAGTTTCCGATCCTTTAATCTGTGACACCCGATTTGCCACGAAAACCTCAAGAGTATGTACCGACGTCTGTAACCAGCACAGAACTATCCTACTGTCGGTCCATGCGTACACCGTTTCATCCAAATTGATGGTACCGCGTAGATTACTAGCGACATAATGTAGCAAGCGCGTGAGAAGCGCTGCTCCCGCCAATTCCAACTTTGGAATGGTCCATCTTGTCCTAACCGGAGCCACCTTACTCTTGGCCATAACTAGACGCACGTCTACAGTTCCCGTTGAACTGACTGTCCGCAAATAGACAGCTGCCGCGTACCCTCGCTCCGAGGCATCACAAAACCCATGTAGGGTAGCCTTACATCCCACCGATGGGAGCAATTTGCGAGGTATGGCGATGCGTACGATCCCTGGTAAGGTGGTCACAAACTTGGTCCAATCATTCAACAGCTCTCCGGAGAGCTGGTCGTCCCAACCCAAGTTTGCTAGCCACAACCTTTGCAAGAAGCACTTCGCCATGAACGTCACCGGTGCGATCCACCCGTTAGGATCGAAAGTTCTGGCGATCGTCGATAATACCGAACGCTTCGTCCAAGTCTTCTGCAAAAGGTCTGGCTCGATCTGATACGTAAAGACATCATGCGTTGGCCTATATTGCACCCCTAGGATGCTCAACGTATTTGGATTGTCCGGGTTCTCGAAAAGGTGCGGGTCCTGCTGGAACTCACCTGGCAACCCGGCCAGGAGCTCTGGACAGCTGGACAGCCATTTCCGCAACTCATAACCTCCTGATTCCATGATCGCGATCAGCTCGTCTCGTAGTAGCAGTGCTTGTTGCACGCTATCTGCACCCGTGCAGATGTCATCCACGTAGACGTCGCGATCCAGTACTGCTGCGGCTCGAGGGAATCTTACCCTTTCCTGTGCGGCCAACTCTCGCAGCGTGCGTACTGCCAAAAACGGACTTGGCTTCAGACCATACGTTACCGTGTTGAGCTCATAAGTGACCATCGGCTCGTCAGGGCTCTCACGCCACAAAATCAGCTGGTACCGACGGTCATCCGGGTGTATAATTGTTTGGCGAAACATCATTTTGACGTCTGCGACGAACGCTACTTGGTGCAACCGAAAATCTGTGAGGATGTCCACAATGTCCCGGTTCAACTTGGGACCCGCGTGCAGACACTGGTTCACAGACACACCATTCGATGTAGGAGCAGAACCGTCAAACACTACCCGTATCTTCGCCTCCGGTGACTTCAAAACAGCCAGGTGTGGTATGTAGTAATGCTCGACACACCTCCAATCTATGCTGGACACCGACATGTGGCCTAACTCTAGGTACTCCCTCATGAATTCGATATACTTCTGCCGAAGTGCTGCATCTCGCTTCATCTTTCTCTCCATAGCCAGTAGTCTCCGTTCCGCGATCTGTCGCGAACTACCTAAGGAGGGGCGGTTTGGGAGAAATGGCAGCCTGGTAACAAACCTACCTGACGAACTTCGTGCAGTGTTGTACTGATAGAACAGCTCGCACTCGTCATCCTCTGGCTTCCGTCTATCCGCTGTGGGTGGCTCCTCAGACTCCCAAAACCTCTGCAGCACCTCCGACAACACACTACCATAGAGAACCGTATCGCCCTCTGGTAGGTCCTGAGGTCTCCAAACTGGGCCAAAAATAACATACCCCCCTGTGGTATCAACGGCCACTAAACCAGTTTGCTGAAGTACCCGTTTTCTGCCACACCAGAATCTCCCGAGGACGTCTGACCCGAGGAGAACGTCCACCGTACCAGGAGTATCAAAGTCAGGATCAGCTAGCTCTAAGCCTGTGGTTAACCCTCGTACCGTTGACGGTAACCGAACCTGAGGAAGTTTCCCTACCACTTCATCCAGCACCACTGCTGAGGCATGATAGCTGACCCCTGTACCTGTATTACCTAATGTGAACTCGAAGTTCACCTGACCCCGAACGTCAGGCACATCTACACCTCCAATACCTACAGCCCCATCCGTTGTGGGCCTTATATTTAAGCGTAGCCTACTCACCAGCTTACTAGATACAATACAACCCTGAGCCCCTGTATCTAACAAGGCTCTTACCTGTATGCTGCGGCCACCGTATCCCCATACCCAAATCATTGCCGTAGGCAACAATACCGTAATTGGCCGGGGGGCCGAAGCTGGCGTGTAGGCGGCGATTACCTAGCAGGAACCTAAGCGCGGAGTGTCCGCGTCCTGCGGGGGGGTCCCCTCTCTCCGTACACCTTCGAGTGGGTCCCACTCCTGCTGATAGGGACCTCTGGTCCTGTACGCCATGGCTGGCAGCCTATAGTAACCCTGCGGCAGGCGCGCGTACCGTGGATGCGCCTGTAGCCGCGGGTGCTCAGCCAAGGGGAGAGGCATGCGTGGGTCATGAGACCTCACCATGTTTTTCAGTCCCGCCGAGTACTGCATGTACTGGCCCTGGTGTTGGCACCCGCCCGTAGCATCACGTACTTGTGATGGGTGCCCCTGACCTTGGACCTGTGACCACCTACCCTGTTCCGGCACCTGCTGCCGAGGTGGTGACTGTCTCGCGCGTGGTGAAGGGGGCATCACCTGCTGATGTCCCTGGCCTCGTCCCTGAAACCCTGGTGGAAGAGGACTCCTCCTTGGAGGGGGTGGGGAGCGTTGCTCCCGTCTAGGTAGGGCAGACTCCGTCCGCCGACCCGCGTCAGCTCTGCCTCCGTAATCTCCGCTGCGGTTCATGCATAGGAGCTGATGGTGGGTACCCTGGCAGTACCTGCAGTTGGTGCTTGATGGGCACTCTCGCACCTGATGCGGCCCCATACACCTAAAGCACCAACGCCGTTGCTGCACCACACCACGACGTTTCTGCACCCGCTGTGCAGCGAACTCCTCACACGCAGTCACCTGATGCCCCGCCTCTCTGCAGTAGGCACACCTCGATTCCAAATTAGCGACATTGTATCGCCTGGGTGGCCTACTCTTACCGTCTCGCGCCTGTGCACCCGGCCGTTCCGGGCGGCGAGCGGCCGCAGACTCCGCGTGAAGCGACTCTCCAAATTGGGCATCTACCCGCCTGCACTCGGCCTCGAGGAAGGACTTGAGCTCCTCGAAGGTCGGGAGGTAATCAGATGTCTTACCTCCGTGTGACTGTTCAAAACGAGCGGCCATGTCGCTCGGCAGGCGGCGCAACAACGTGTGGACCAGGATATAATCATAGCCTGACACCGGCATCCCCTGTCTCTCAAGAGCGTTCACTGCAACGCAGACAGGGTTGAGGACCTTGGCCCTGAGGTCCGTCCCTCGTGTGATGGTCGGCACGGTGAGCCACTGTTCCAGGAGTTGGTCAATCATGAGACGTTTGTTGCTGTATCTCTCGATCAGCAAACCGCGAGCCGTCTCGTAACTTGCATCATCGACTGGTAGATGCTTTACCAGCTCATGGGGCTCACCTTGCAGCTTGGCCATCAATTGTGCCATTTTATATGCCGGCTGCAAGTCAGTGCGGTTATGAATCACACTGTCAAACAGATCCTGGAATCGGGTCCAATCCGTGTAGTCCCCGTGGAAGACCGGAATAGCCACAGCCGGCAGGGGCACTTGCACCCCCGGTCCCCGCGGACCATGGGATGGGTCCGGCTCCCCAGCCCTACGCCTGGTGATCACAGCAGCCGCCTGCTGGATCTCCTGCCCCATCTCCAGGCACTGGGTCACATTCGCCCGGACCATAAGTTTGGCCTCCTCATCAGGCGTCCCATCAAATAACTCCTCGCATCCAGTGAGGCAATCCAACACCTCCGCGACCCGTTCGTCAATCCGTTGCGCACAAGCGATGAGTGCGTCCTCTCGGTCCCCGCGACCGACCATCGCCTGCTTAGTCGCGAACCAAATTAGGTGCGTTCTAATTTTTGCCTGAAGCTGTGTAATTGTGGGAGCCATGGTACCAACTCAAAGTAACACCGAACCTTACAATAAAAAAAAATAATAGACAATCGGCCCTGATCCTACCGTTAGGATATCCGCACAGGGTAAACACAACGATAATAACAAGCAATTCACTAATTGATTGGCCCTGATCCTACCGATAGGATATTCTACACAGGGCACACACTACAATCACAATAAATATATTTTTTTTTTATGTAGGTAGATTAAAAATCTTATACTAAAATAATCTTAAATCTAGTGGTTTTCTGAACCACGCTCTGCTACCAAAAATTGTCTAATTCCAAGCTAAACTCCCGCAGTGGAAGCGATTTACACAGGTAAATTTCTAGTAAAATACCAGGAGTTCAACTGAAGGCAGACAATGGCCGCGTTACGCAGCGCTAAATAGCATACGCTGCACAATATAGCAGCGCATACTATGAATTAAACGTGAACCTAAATCTATTTAACTTAATTAACTAAGTTGATTGAAATTGGCAAATGATGTGTTCCAACCCTTACATAACTCAAGTCGGTAGTAAATACCGTCTGCCGATCTGGCGTTACGTCACACGTATTAGCACTAGATTATAAGTAAGTACCTCCAAATTA
Organism: Tuta absoluta; assembly: GCA_027580185.1. Lineage (NCBI taxonomy): Eukaryota > Metazoa > Arthropoda > Insecta > Lepidoptera > Gelechiidae > Tuta > Tuta absoluta. The sequence continues at coordinate 3,934,364 of JAQAHW010000029.1, read as the reverse complement.
TATCACCCCACGAATTCCGTAATTCGTACTAAGGAGTCACAATGATATGGTACAACAAATATGACTAAGGGAACACACCATTAACACGAATAAACAGGTTTACACTTACAGTCAACGTGCCGGTCCAAATGCATAAAATACCCAACGGAGAAAGGAAGTTCAGGGAATGGATCAAATCGGGATTCCGTGGGTACTTACAGGGCTGGGTGGAAAAGATATCGACACCCAGCATTCCACTACAGCCTTGGCGCGTTATTCACGTCAAACCACTCACAGCTTCTGTTCGTATTCCACTTTGATATTAGTCATTACGCGTGACCCAACCCGAATTTGGGCCGTACAAACGCGGGCCAAAATGGCCACCTGATGCCTATTCAACGCGACGCTCACGTGGAAGACGTCGAGACATCCAACAATCACTGAGCCTGGCATTCTAGTATAACCCAGGAGGACCGCAATAATACGATGCATCAACACGCGCGATCTCAAATTGAATCGTCCATTACACACGGCATCACAAAACGCGTGGCGGGAAATCCGCACAATACGATACCCTCCCGTCCGAAAGGTTTTGAGTGACTGACTGCGGTGCAGAAATCACCGCCTGGCGCCTACAGGCGGCCCGCGCGCACGCCGCCACCCGCGAGCGAGAAAGGGACAACATATGCCCAGAGCGATGCGTGCGGGCGAGCATCGCGGCGTATTCACAGACCGTCACCAATACCTAACCTACCCCAGCATAGCAACGCTAAATTAAACAACCTACAATGTTTTTCTCAACTACCTACCTACGTATGCATGCATATCACTTTGTTAAACTACGAATTTAAATTAGTTTTTCGCGTGTTTGTAGTTGACTATTTATAGCACTGTTATTTTTAGTAGCTCAATGAACACCTTTGTATTTTTGGATCACGTGTGAAGGTGTAAGTACAACTTGTAGGTGATCTGGGCCCGAATTCTGCTATTTCAAAAATTCTCAGTTGTGTCTCGATAGCGTGTCAGATGCTTTTTTTTCGTTACGTATTCCATTAACAGTTTAAACTATAGAATATTGCAGTGGTAATAGAAAGACAGTTTAGTGTCGATGGTACTTCAATGCCAAATCTCTTCAGTAAGGCATACAATACCGTCGTAACAGTTGACGTGTGTAGGTTGTAGCCGTCGTAGTGTGGTCTGGTCTGCCGTTTACGAGGGTGAGGCACGCCACTCTGCAGATGCCGCAGTACCAAAACTAGGTCTCGTTTGCCAAGTGACAGTCAGGAGCAGGAGCATAGTGTGAACGTAGCATGACTTATACATTCAAGAAGACCTGTTCCGATCGAGACTGATTACAACAGCTTTAGGTCACGGTCGCGTCTCGTCACAGTCGCACCTGGTCGCAGACAGACACCAGACCGAGTAGCGCTGGGTGTGCACATGAACATGAGTCATCTTCGTGACAGGTGCGGCGATCGAGGGTTTTAACGAGGACAAATTGAGACAATACTTAACAAGGTTCAAAAAGCAGTTTTATTACAAGTATTTGTTTTGTAGCAAATAAGTCATATCCGGTAACGGCTTGAATGCCGTACGAAAGACAAATAACTCTGATACTTTAATCTAATTTTGTTTTGATTAATATTATCACTGTATTTAAATTGATCATTTTATTTGTTTCAGGTAACTATTGGCCTACCTGTTAAGTGCGAGAAGCCTCGATCGAGATATTCACGTCCTTTCTACGATTTAAAATCATTATTATTGTGAGTCATTAAAAACCGGCCATCTTGGCTGCGAAATGCTTGGCTCCAAAAAAATTGCATACAAAATCGTGTTGGAAGGTTTTGGCTTAGTTTTACGGCTGCCCAACCCTGGAATGCTATCGCAGGTGAAATCACCTCCATCATGACGGTTGACCACAGTCTACAGATGTTTAGCCAAGGTCAAAACTCTACGTCATCTTATACGAAACATCCTAAATTGTCATCCTAGTAAGGAGAGTATTCTTACCCGCTACCACACGTTACTAAACCGTGGTTTCATGATGGTCAGTTTAGAAATACTATTGTATTTCACAGAACATTTCTACAGTCAACACAAACAGCTCAGAAGCGCACAATATTGTCAACAACGATATAACATTTCATTGTTCGTTTCACCCGCTTTGAGAATTCCTCTAATAGTCCGGTACGGCTGGCATTATTTTAGGGCATAACTTACAAAATAAGATTGAGGGTATAACTTTGAGAGTACAAATTCTGCGGTTGCTTATTTTTTGTACGATTGCGTTATGTGTGTCTGTCTGTTAAGCACATATTACATTTTGTATATTTTTTTACACTTGCGTAAATTTTCAATTCAATGTATGGTAGCGCATTTATTAAATTGAGTTTTTTAGTGTATAAAATTAAATTAATATTGTAAATTATAGCAGTATTGTCTATGTGATAGTTTACATAGTGTAAAAACCTAATTTGAGTCGTTTTTATCTACTGCAAACAAAAGTATGTTGGCATAAATATGCCACAAAATAATAAATTGGGTTCTGCCAATGAAATGAAAATGAAGTTACTTTAGGTATTCAATGTAGGATATGGTTATCACTTATGGTCCTGAAACTGTAGGTAAGTTAAAAATGAACGACTTTAATAATATGTTACACTTTGTGTTGTTACTTCTTGATAGAACTCCATGTTAATTTACTAATAAAACACTTTTTCACTAGTTCTCGTTCCACTAATTAAATATATTTGTTAATTTGAATTTGCTCCATGATGATGTTCGAAACCGGTCGCATTTAGTTTAATATCAAATTAAACAAATATATTTAATTAGTGGAACTAGTGAAAAAGTGTTTTATTAGTAAAGAGTTTAATAATTTTGAATCATGAAAACCTTTTCATACTGGGCTTTTATCTTCGAAACAAAGGTTTGAAATGGAGCACATACGGAGCTTCGATATTCGATATTTCGATGTGAGATGTACTGCAGGGTAGGGATGCTTTTGTAGAAACATTTAGTGCAATCGACGGGCGGTTGCTTAAGGTAGAAGTGGATGGCGGGTGCACTTTTACTTGAGCCGTGCGATTATGGCTACAATAAAGTTACCAAGACCGATTACTACGTTCGGGTATCATACAATAGTATGATATTGAACGCATAGTGCCCGTCTTGCTAACGTGACACTTGGGAACCGTTTTTACGGGAGTGCTAAGGTAGACAGGATAGAAAGTTTTATCCTAGAATTCTTCACGTCACCCTTGACTTATTGGTTTCTCGTACCTCCTTCAGAATAAGCAAGACCCAAAAAGACTGCATTATCACACACACACACATATTACGCCTATAATCGCTTGCGGGGAAGGCAGAGCGTAAACGGCCGCAATAAACGGACATTTACGACACGCCATGACAAATGTTTGAGGGTCATTCGGAAAATTGTGTATCGCCATAGTGATAGGTTGTCAGCCCATCGCCTAAAATTGCAATACGCACCCTCGAGTCCTTTAGTCGCCTCTTACGACTCCCACGGGAAATAAATGGGGTGATGCTATTCTAAGCGGGCGTCACGCAGCAAAGTCTGCATTATCACTCTTACTTTTGTTTGGTTTCTTTACAAATAAGACAAATGCTGTCCTAAAGGAACAGGACTTGGCGTTAACGTCTAACTATATGTCGCTGACTTTCATTATTGTGCTACGTTGTATATTAGCATGCCAACTATGGTAAATTGTATATAATTTGTTCGTTTGTCGCAGTTTTTTAAATATACTGGGTTATTTTTTATTCACCCCGGAAATTTTACAGGGTGATTCTACTCATGATTCTGAAGAACTTTTATTATGGGGTCACCTGCGAAATCGCGAAAAAAATAACAGCTTTTCCATAGAAAAATTAATACCTACTCGAACAAAATGCATGGAACAGCTGGTTTTTTTTTGCGATTTCGCAGGTGACCCCATAATAAAAGTTGTTCAGAATCATGAGTAGAATCGCCCTGTAAAATTTCCGGGGTGAATAAAAAATAACCCGGTATATTGTTCTAATCTGTTATTGCTAGAAATGGATCAGAATCCTCAAGCGCGGAATCACAAGCTTCTTTTGCAATACAAACAAACGCCTTCAACTTACGTCGGTATTCCTTAGTAGAAATGGGACGAAGCCAGTGAGCCCGCCCCGGGAGCATGACCTGGCATAAACGTTCGGTTTGGGGTCGGTTTGCATAAAATTTTAAGTCATATTTGTATTACGCATATATGTTATATAGTCATAATTATTGAAAGTCATAAAAACAACACGCATAACCCTTGTAGCATAAATTACCAAGTCATAATGTCTATAAGCATAGAGATAACTAGGCATATTATTCATTAGCATAAAAATAACTAGGCATATTATTCGTTGGCATTATTTTAAAAACATGTTCGTGGCTTAGGGGTGGCCCAAGGGCCACCCCCGCCACACCATAACCTATTATGAAGAAAAACTTTATGAAAAATAACAAATATGCGACTCAAAACTAGTCTAAAATAAAATAGGTGAAAATAATAGTATGACTTTCAATGCAGTATGACATACAAACATTATGCCAAACAAATAGTATGACAAAGAATTTTATGCAAACCGAAATATGCCAAAGTATATTAGGAACTTCAACAATATGCAAAACGACGGTATCCCTAAACGTTCATTGCTAGATAGCTGCAGAATTTATGAGAAGGACTGGGCATTAGCCCGATAGAGAAATTGAAAACTGACTTTTCAACCTAGAGATGTACAGATTATTCATAATTGTAATTGAAACGGGTTCTTACCGACGAATTATTTGTAATGATCACGGGTAAACTTATGACGCTTGCAACAGCGTCGAAATATCGGGAACTCGCATTAAAAATAATTTGTCGTTAAGAACCCGTTCTCTCTCTCTTTTCGTATGGGACACCGAGTCGTCCAATGTCCCTATGAAACCTGGTGTCAGAGATTTTCAATCGCCTGCTACCGTTTATATTATAATTATTAATAGTGTAAACAACCGCGAAAAATTAAAATTTAAGATTTACAGATTACTCCTCTAATACGAAGATTGCCTGCTTATACCACTCTCTTCAACAGCTTATCCTTCTGATCAGAGTTTGTTTATGATTTCATATTATTCTGATGTTATGCTGCACAGATCGTTTTCTACGTCTGTGCGGCCTTCGGCTGGTAAAACTTAATCTATTAACCAATATAAATTTTGCCGTGTGATGCCGGCTTAGAATAGCATCACCCCATTTCTTTCCCGTGGGGGTCGTAAGAGGCGACGATGGGACTCGAGGGTGTGTAATGCAATTTTCGGCGATGGGCTGACAACCTGTCACTATAGTGACAATTTACCGAATGACCCTCAAACATTTGTCAGACGTGGTGTAAATGGCCTTTTTTAGCGGCTGTTTACGCTTTGCCTACCCCGAAGGGATTATAGGCGTGATATGTGTATGTATGTATGTATAAATTCTGCCATCGAATAACTCTCTTCGTGACCGGAAGTTCGCATTAACTTCGCCTTGGAAGCCCTTAGGGAGCAATTTTATGCGTAGAAGGAAGTAGTTATGGCCGCTTACGGTCAAAACGTTTAGTAATCTGTTCCTTTCTATTGGAGCAGGATTTAATATGAACTTTCACTAGCATCTATGAATACATAACATTTACAGGCCGTGTGATACCGGCTTAGAATAGCATCACCCCATTTCTTTCCCGTGGGAGTCGTAAGAGGCTACTAGGGGACACAAGGGTGTGTATTGCAATTTTAGGCGATGGGCTGACAACCCGTCACTGTGGCGATACACAATTTTCCGAATAACCCTCAAATATTTGTCAGACGTGGCGTAAATATCCTTTTTTTGCGGCCGTTTACGCTCTGCCTACCCTGCAAAGGATTATAGGCGTGATATGTGTATGTATGTATGTACAGCCACAACATGCTGGACATGGCTCCCCGTATGAGGGGTATTGCCCTACTCACCACGTTTGGCAGACGTATTGGCGTGCGCAGTACAAGATGTTGCATTCACAGGGAACGCTGCTGCCCATTTCATGGGTGGTTATCACTGAGTAGCTTTTTACGATTTCTATTAATAACTTATATTTAATAGTTTGCCGTGTAGTGCCGGCTTAGCTTAATAGCAACACCCCATTTTAACCAATTTGAATCGTAAAAAAGAACTAAGGGATGAATCTAAGTAGGTTTTAAAGAATAGCGTTGACTGCACTTGCCTATATAAGGTGTTTTTTTTTGTGACCTATAGTGAATTCCCAAGACAGGCTGGTGATAAGGAACAACTTTCCCCAAGGAATATAAGATTCCCAACTCAAATTTAGCTGTTGGGCAATTTTGTATGGGCTATGTTCCTTATCCCCAGCCCGTCTTGAGTTTCGCAATCGGTTGCAACTGTTACAAGTAAAATTTCACCCTTTATACCCGCGCTTGCCAATATAACACCTAGCATTGGGCTTGCCTTTATAGCAAACGTACTGAGTATGGCAAATACCCCCAAATAGGGGGAAGGTCATGTCTTACTGTAGACTGTTGTGGCTGGGGTGATGATGATGATGAACGATACACAATTGATCTTTTGCATTTCCCAGTCAAAATCCAGTAAAACTACGCGTAATTCTATTTCATGACATAGGATATTTCTTTTTCTTCTCTTTCTTTCCCGTGGGTGTCGTAAGAGGCGACTAAGAGACTCGAGGGTTACCATGTGTACTGCAATTTAACGTTAAGGGCTGACAACTTGTCGCTATGGTGATACACAATTTTCTGAATTACCGTCACATATTTGTTAGACTTGGCGCAAATGTCCGTTTTTTACGGTCGTTTACGCTCTGTCTACCCCGTAAAGAGGAAATATATGTATGTATGTATCTTATCCTTGCCGTGTGATGCCGGCTTAGAATTGCCGTGTGATGCCGGCTTAGAATCGCATCACCCCATATCTTTCCCGTGGGAGTCGTAAGAGGCGACTAAGGGACTCGAGGGTGTGTATTGCAATTTTAGGCGATGGGCTGACAACCTATAACTATAGCGATACACATTTTTTCGAATGACCCTCAAACATTTGTCAGACGTGGTGTAAATAGCCGTTTTTTGCGGCTGTTTAGGCTCTGCCTACCCCGCAAGGGATTATAGGCGTGATATGTGTATGTATGTATCCTATCAAATTACTTGGATTTGAAACTCCGGCACGAGGCAAGATGATTCCGCAGGATGTACTAATTCTGGAAACTTTGACAGAACAAGACATCTTTAATGGCATTTGGCAAACCAAATACGAAGTTTACTTGCAGCTCTCCTAAAATAGACACCATCACGAGTTTACGACCGTGAGCGTGCGATTCCAACTACGTACATACATGCATCACGCCTATATCCCTTGCGAGGTAGACAGAGCGTAAACGGCTGTCAAAACGGACATTTACGCCACAACTGACAATCATTTGAGGGTCTATCAGATATTTAGTATTACCATAGTGACAGGTTGTCAGCCCATCGCCTAAATTTGTAACAAATACAAAATTAGGTACAATCCTCAAATAGAGCATTTCCGAGGTCGAGTCTTTTAGTCGCCTCTTACGACACCTACGGGAAAGAAATTCGTGCTAATATTATAAATCTGAGAGTGTGTGTGTATGTATGTTTGTAACCTCTTTACGCTCAAACGGCTTGACCGATTTGGATGAAATTTGGAACATTGGTAGAGTATAACCTGGAATAACACATAGGCCACTTTTTACCGCGGGAAAACAACTATTACCACGTGGAAATGAGTGGCAACGGGTGAAACCGCTGGGCGGAAAGCTAGTGAAGAATACATTTTAACTAACTACTTACTATTCCTGTTTCCCTGCGTGCAAATGCACACATTGCTCTTGGTTGCCCGGGACCATTTCCTAAACTAATTATCTGTGGCACGACATGAAATAGATACTGCTGACATTCCGTATTTGATACTTTAAAATGTATTGTATTGCTTAACGAAATTGATAACTGGTATTCTTTTTTTATTTGCTAAAAATTATCACCGGCAGCTGCGGTAGCCCAGATGGAAGAGGCATCGCCACTAATAATGCGAAAGTCGCAGGTTCAAATCCAGCCCGCGCTTGAAAATTTTGCAAGTTTTCAAAACTTATCACCGAGTTTACTTTTTCAAACGGAATACAATCTATAGGTTTACGTTTGATTCAAAATGCCTGCATTTTTTTTATTAAATGGGTACCAAATTTTCATTATAAAGTCATCTAGTTATTTTGTCATTTACCGCGTGATGCCGGCTTACAATAGCATCATCCTACTTCTTTCCCTTGGTTGTCGTAAGAGGTGACGAAGGGAATCGAGGGTTTCATGAGTAACACAATTTTACAGGCTGACATTCTGTCTCTAGCGATGCACGATTTTTCTGAAACTGCTCTCAAAAATTTGTCAGACCGTATTTATTGACCGTTAACGCTCTGCCTACCCGGAAAGGGATCAAGGGTGTATGAGCATAATGTATCTTGTCAATGTTTTCACTTCCACTTTCCATAATAAAACTGTTACGAGTATTTTACCTGATGCTCCTAAATTCAAAGTGTTATAAATGCAAATCTTTTAAGAATATTCAAATTGGTTTCCTTTAGTAACCTAATTTATAACCTATTTGCGCCTTTTGCAGTATCTATATAGGTTTTGCATAATTGAGAAGGCAGAATATAATTTTTATGGAGAGTATAGCTTGACCACCCCATTTCTTTCCCGTGGGTGTCGTAAGAAGCGGCTAAGGGACTCGAGGGTGTGTATTGCAAATTTAGGCGATGGGCTGACAACCTGTCACTGATACACAATATTCCAAATGACCCTCAAATGTTTGTCAGACGTGGCGTAAGTGTCCGTTTTTTACAGCCGTTTATGTTCTGCCTACCCCGTAAGGGATTAAAGGCGCGACATGTGTATGTATAGCTATTTTTATTTCCATGAAATTAAATTTATAGTTCTAATTTCTGTAGGCATTACATATTTACATAGGTAGATAAAAAAAAATGATTGCGGAAATGGATATCACTTAAGCTAGACGTATAACATTACAGCACGTTAATGAAAGAACAGTGCCCTATGTTATGAAACTACAGGCTACAAGTCCACAGGTGAAATTCTTAGTACATTGCGTAGCCGGTTGATATACTGGTACCATTATGGCTAACCGACTACGCAATAAAAAACAAATTTCACTTGTAAAATTGTAGCCTGTAGTTTGATAATATAGCCGTCTCGTCCGCCCATGGCATAGATTTTCTTCATCTTTTCGTGTGGGACACAGAGTCTTTCAACGAGTCGTTGAAACCTGGTATCAGAGTTTTTCTACCGCCTAACGGCCGTCACGAAGTGTAACGACAGCAACCGGGACTGACGGCATATGCACTCCCAAGCACGGCACCAACTTTCTTTGCGGATAATCAGCTTGTGTGTAGATGCAAAGGAAAAAAAACAAATCGACACTAAATATAGCTGTTAAAGTAATAATAAGTATATGTACAATCCTACTTAAATAATTAAATATCTATCAATATAAAAAACATACATAATACAATGTATTAAATATAAATACAAGCCCTATAAATCGTCAGAGATATTTAAGTTAAAACCCCAAAGTTTTCTCATGTTTGTCTTGAATGTTCCGATATTTTTGCTTTTCCGAACATAGATAATGCATTTCCGAGGAGCAGATATATCGTAAAGAGTATTGATTAGAATCGCATCCAAGAACATCCGGCAAAAGAAATGTATTGTGCGATCATCGGAATTCATAATCACAAGAAGTGAAACTGATAACAATCCAAGTGAGTCTGAAACGGTATACAATGGCAAGCGAATGTTTGATTATACAACCATATCGGGTTGCTCTACGATGATCCATCAGAAACAAGCATCCGTACTATAGAATATTATATTATAAATCTGAGAGGTTTTGTGTGAGTATGTATGTTTGTTACCTCTTCACGCTCAAACGGCTTGACTGATTTAGATGAAATTTGGAACACAGGTAGAGTATAACCTGGAATAACACATAGGCTATTATTTACCGCGGGAAAATGAGTGGCAGCGGGTGAAACCGCTGGGCGGAAATATTGCTTTCTAAACTGTATGAGATACGGCACACTGCTTGCGTTGCGTATCCGTTCCGTGCTGCACGCAAGCGTTGTGCCGTATCTAATACAGTCCCATACATTACAACGTCATAATTTCGTGCGTGACTACGGACGAGAGCTGGATACGGAACGGATACGGAGCCGGTGTGCCCCGCCCTTAAGATAAAACCTAGCCCATGACACTCGGGATAATGTAAAGACTTTTCCGATACAATTCCATTTCGAATCTGTTCAGTGGTTAACGAGTTGCATCACTTTATATAATCGTTATTGTGTTCATTCATACATACATAAACTCTAAAAAAAATACACCTTTTTTGATATAGCAGCTGTGTAAAAATATGCAGAAATTATTATTGGATTATATTAAAACTAGAGAGCGCGATATATTTTTAGAAGAATAAAGTATGTAGCACTATGGAACAGCCCAACGATCGATGTTTGAACATAACAAAGAGCTGATGGCGCGTGTCGGCGGCATGTTGTTACGTATAGTAGTATACAGGGTGTAAGGGACGGTGTACAGAAAACTTTGCAGGCATGGTCAGACCATGAAACTGAACAACTTTCTCTATGGAGGCAATGTTGGAAAACGAAAAATATTTAGTGTTTCCATAGGCCGTAAATTTTGTATGTGAGGTCGTTTTTTTTACGTTTACCAACATAATCTTCATAAAGAAAGTTGTTCAGTTTCATGGTCTGATTATGCCTGCAAAGTTTCCGATACACCGTCCCTTACACCCTGTATGACTAGTATCTGTTACCGTGTAACATAAGCTGGAGGGCAAGGCGACGGCGGAATGTGTTGTCGCTGTTTTTTAAACGACTAGCGACCTGCCCAGCGGTTTCACTCACTGCTAAACGTTTTCCCGCGGTAATAAGACATTTTAATATAGCCTATGTTCATCAGGGATATTGTAGGATTCTAATAGTAAAAGAATTTTTAAATCAGCCCAGTAGTTTTGGAGCCTATTCAATTCAATCAAACAAACAATCAAATCTTTCCTCTATATAATATTAGTGTAGATTGAGAACATAAACTTATTAATTCTGGCTCTGACTGGCCGGATGGCGTAGTGGATAGCACCCCGGCCTGCTACGCTGAGGGTCGTGGATTCGATCCCCACACTGTATAAATATTATCTAGTTAATTTTCAGATATTTATGTTGAGTCTAGGTGTATTCTATGTATTTGTAAGTATTTATTAAAAAGGCATTAAGTTTTAATATCAGCTTTCTAGTTCCAATAATTACGCTTTGCTTAGTTTGGGGCTAGATGGCGCTGTAAGAAATGTCCAGGATATGTATTATTTAATTCGACCCATAGGTATGTAACCATTCCCAGAATCATAAATATCGTGGTAGGTATCGACTGTTCTAAAAAAAAGAATGGTAGTACGTACTTGATGTTTGTACTCCCATACCCCTAAATCCTGCCGCACAGAAAAAATAATAAAAGATTTTTGTTAGTTTAAATAATAAATGTTTTTGGTTTGTTTAAAAATTGAGATTAATTGAGAAAAATATTGAAATATAGAATGGCAATAGTTATTTATTATCATAATTGTTAAAGTAGTTTTTAAGATACATCTATTATTTGTCTCTACTTTAAATCGGTGCTTTTTTTTTGCTTAATTTCAACCTGTGATCATATAAATTCGACGGCCGATGTGGCGCAGTGGTAGTGCGACTGCCTGCGACGCAAAGGTTCCGGGTTCGATTCGCGGTGGGACACTCACAAAGTTGATATTTATCACTTTATGAATTTGTTCCCGGTCTGGTTAGGACATTGCAGGGTGAATAACCTGATTGTCTATGATTATTTAGACGGTGGTCGTGTCAGAGGCCTACTAGTGGTAGTAGGCGGTTGAAAAACTCTGACACCAGGGTTCATCGGGTCGTTAGACGACTCGGTGTCCCACACGAAAAGAGAAAGAGATATCATATAAATTGCACGCGCTCCTAACACTAAACAGCGTTTCCTTAGCATTATCATTCCCATCGATCGCTTTTTTACGGGAAATCCGAAAAGGCGAAAAGAAACTCCCATTAGAATTAAAATAAAAGTGTCATTGGTTAGAATGACAAATATTCGGTTTTTTATAAAAAGTTCTCTTGGTGCCGCTCGCTAAAACGTATGGTTTAGTCTGCGACAGCCCTAATCAGTTCTGTTCTGACTTTAGTAGTTGGGAATCCGATCATCCCCAGAGTCGGTGAGAGGTCGGGAAATTCGGGACAATTCGTGTCGTGCTCTGCCCTTCTAATCCCGAGATATCTCGTTACATCGGGATAGGGATTATGTGGTTCTTACCGGGATTTCTACTTTTTTCCCCAGAATAAACCCTCGAGCGGTGAATTAGAAAATTGGTTTTGTTATCTTTCTGATCGCAGAGTGATAGTTTTTTTTTAAAACCATTAAAATTCGTGTGCTACGTGATGCCGGCTTATAATAGCATCGCCCCATTTCTTTCCCACAGGTGTCGTAGAGGCGACTAAGGAGCTCGAGGGTTTCATGTGTATTAACTCATAACTCATAACTTCTTTATTCAAAAACAGAACAATCTGTGTGCGAATTTTTACAATAGGAATTTTACAAATTACATTACATTAAAAATCACAATACATAACATAAACATGCCAATATAAACTATATGTATAATTATTAAATATCTCAAATGATTTGTTACTATCACAAAAAATAAAAATGTCACAAAAATATAATAGTTCATAATGACATATCAATTTCTAAAATGAATTCATAATAATTATCAATTAATAACATGAAATAAAACATTAATGCCATTACTTAGAAACTACTTAACTATAAAATTTTATTAAACCTATAAATCATCAACACTATATAATACTCTATCTAACAGAAATGATTTCAGTCTTCTCTTAAAAATAATCAAATTTCTTACGTCTTTAAGCTCCACTGGAAACTTATTAAACATCCCTACAGCTTGGTACATATAACTGTGTCTAACAATTTCCAAGCTGGGTTTTATAATATTTTTAAAGTCTAATCGTCTAGTTTTCAGTCTTATGTGCATTTCTTGTTCTGTATCAAATTTATGCCTATGTTTCATCATATCGGTCAGTAGTATCATGATATAAAGGCTAGGAACCGTTAAAATTTTGTATTTTTGAAAATATTCTCTACATGATTCCCAAGAAGGGATCCTGGCTATTGTGCGTATTGCCCTTTTTTGTACAGTAAAAGCTTTCGTGATATTATAATCGTAGCTCCCTCCCCAGTGTTTTATGCTGTAGCGTAACTTAGACTCTACCAACGCAAAGTAGACGGCCTTAAGCTGGTCAATTTTAAGCACATCTCTTAAAACCCTAAGAGCGTAACACGCTGAGCTGATGGAACCTTCAATATTAAGTAATTCAGTTTTCCAGTTTAAAGATTCGTCAATGCACATGCCTAAAAACTTAGCGCTTTGAAGTAATAAAATTCTTTGGTTATTTAAATCTAAATGCAATGTGGCTTTGTTGTTAGCTGTAGTTTTAAAGAGTATCGCGCTTGTCTTTTCTTTATTAATTTTTAGCTTATTCGCAGTAAACCAAACTTCAAAGGCGGTCAAAGTATCGTTTGTAATTTTTTCCAAGTCAGCTATGTTTGCTTTAGATAAAACAACATTGGTATCATCTGCAAATATTACTATGTTGGCCTCTGGTACAGTACTGTTCATATATGATATAATATCATTGATAAATATTATGAAAAATAAGGGTCCTAAAATTGATCCTTGAGGAACTCCCCTACACATATCAACAAATTTCGATGTACCCACTCTTTCGATTCCATCAGCTCCTGTCTGTCTAATTTCTACGAATTGTTTACGATTACGCAGATAAGATTCAAATAGCTTAAGTGCATTTCCTCTGACTCCGTAATACTCTAGTTTTAATAATAGTAATGAATGTTCTACCAAATCAAATGCGGAGCTCAAATCAAGAAATAATCCAGCTACTTTGACTTTTCTATTGATTTCAGAGACAATAGCCTCTAAAAATGCATCTATAGCGTCCGAAGTACCCAAACCTGTCTGATAACCGAATTGCCTAGAGTTTAGTATTTTATATTACAATTATAGGCGAAAGACCTGTCACTTGTGATACTCAATTTTTCTAATACTTATTCTTACGGCGTTAACGCTCTGCCTATCCCGCAAGGGATAATGGTAACAAGATGTGTGTGTGTGTGCAACATTAAAATTAAAAAGTTTTGTAGGACTAAAACTTTAATATCCTTCTTCGCAGTACATCATTGACACAAAAAGTACAGACAAGGCACATCTTATTATACCTAAATGTAATACACTTCATGGTCGATGTAAAATTACAAACATAAATATTTCACCTTAATGTAAATAAATACTTACATCCGATTCCATTTCATTTATCTACATTTCCCGTATTTTTGCTATTATTGCAAAATAATATAAAACATATCTTTATATTTTCATTATTCTACGTCCCCTTTAAACGCAGTATTGTTTGCATTTTAAAACATAAGTAGTTTAATGAGAAACGCAAAGCCAAAGTATTCAAACTGCATTACTTGTCCTGGATAAAAAGAAAACGGAGAAAATTTGCGTTTTTCTTCCATAGTTGATCTATAGAAACTAACAGGAGATAAAGCCATGGACATAGATGCCTTCCTTGATGCACGTCTTGAAGCTGCTCGCTTCACTAGTTTGTAGGCAGCGTCTCTAAAGGTAGCGGTAGGCATCCGATCAGTGTCGCTTCTGATGACCTCATACTCTTTGGCAGGAAATCTAAGAGTATTGATGCAACGGAATTGGTCTCTGTAAGGAGGAAATTCGTTTCACAGTGACCAAACAGCGAAGAATGTATTAACTACATACATAAATAAATCATGCATATATCCCTTGCGGGGCGTAAAACGCCACTTCCGTCAAACATTTGAGGATCAATCCGTAAAAGCCCATAGTCTAAAATTGCAATACGCATGTAACCATTGCGTCCCTTAGTCGGTTTTAGGACACCCACGGGAAAGAAATGGGGTGGTGCTATTCTAAGCCGACATCACACGGCAAGTCAAATGCGGTCGAGGCGGCGCACATCCGCTCACATTCAAATCCTGAAACGCGATATTGAAATTACTCCGCCGATCACTATATATACAATTTTCAAACATTTCCCCTGGTCACAACTCCCGACCAGGCAGTAACTACCCTTGTCCTCACAGTCGACACTCGCTTCTGGCTCATTATCACTCCTTCTAAACGTTTATTCAGTTTATTCAGTCTGTTCTGTGGTCTTATAGTTTTCGTGTGGGACAACGAGTCGATGACCGACCTGATGAACCGTAGTGTTTATGGTGACGGAGACAAAGCAAGTTGCTATTTTTATTTAGCTCTTTCAATCCATTTTAAATGAAAACACGATGTATGCTGCTGATGCATGCTGCTTTACCTGAAGTTTAATTTTTCACAGGGAGAGATTTCACTATCAAAAATTCTGCTTTATGAGGAGACTTCATAAATCTCTATCCCCAAAAACTCGTTACCCCTACGTCAACGTTAACCGAACTATAGCTAAAATATTCCAGCTATTCGCGCTGAATAATTTGAAGCAGCCCTCTTTGTAGACACGTTTTAGAAACAAAGTACCTGCCGTATTTTGTGTAAAATATGTTACGTAGAATAAATAAATATGCCGTGTGATGCCGGCTTAGAATAGCATCACCCCATTTCTTTCCCGTGGGAGTCGTAAGAGGCGACTAAGGGACTTGAGGGTGTGTATTGCAATTTTATGGGCTGACAACCAGTCACTATGGCGATACACAATTTTCCGAATAACCCTCTAATATTTGTCAGACTTGGCGTAAACATCCGTTTTTTGGGGCCGTTTACGCTCTGCCTACCCCGCAAGGGATTATAGGCGTACTATGTGTATGAATGTATGTGTATTAAATAAATATGTCGCAGTAATGTTGTATGATTAGGAAGAATTCCTAGCTCTGTTTACGATGGCAGAATGAAGTCACGATTTTGTCATAATCGTCGTTAGGGCAAATTCCTAGGCTATTGGCCCAATACCTGATTTCGCCATTTTACTGCGACAGATATGCCCAATAGTCGTATATGTTATGTTATGGTACAAATGGGAGATTAGAAGTGAAATATTTATGTAAGTTAAAAGCGAGTAACATCTGATCGCACAGTCAAGATGTTTGTGCAGTTTTTTGGAACACTGTTTTAGATTATAAGTTTGAACACTGTATTTACAATAAATGAATATATAAAAATAAGCGTACCAACCTGTGTAAAAGTTCCAATGCTAATAACCTATTTAATCTCATATCCGAGGTAAATTAAAGCTTGGAATTTGCGCGAATAATGCTTTAGTTTTTATAATTTTTATATTCAATTTTGTCGTAATATTTATAGTACTCTCTGATTTCTGACGTGTCATTTGCCAACTTGTCATTATATAATGGAGTAGTGGGGCGTAGAGAATAGGTTAAAAGAAATAGTTTTGGTTAGATTTGGGCCCCTTGTCCCTGGTTGGTGCCCCTGAGATTCGAGAGGTTTACCGTTTACCCTACCCAAAAAAAAACTGTACTTAGTATAAGTGAACTGTGTACTAAATTTTGAAACACTTAAAGTGTTGACTTGTGTTGTGTTGGGATTAATTCATCCAGGAAATGGGCAGCAGCGTTCCCTGTGAAAGCAACATCTTGCACAGCGCTCGCCAATCCGCTTGTCAAGCATAGTGAGTTGACAAAACGCCCCATTAGGGGGAGGCCTATATCCAGTAGTGGGTGCTCATGTAAAGTGAAAACAGTTAATGAAGTCATTGAGCAAAATTTTGAAATGGAGCGGTCCTAACAATGATCCTTGCGGGACTCCAGAAGTAGGACTGAACCAATCCTATCTGTAACCACCTAACCACCAACTACGACTGCTTGGTTTCTATGGCGAAGCTAGAAGACTAGACAGAATAGTAAATTGCCGTGAATACCGATCACTTTGAGCTTAGCCTCAAGGACATTGGAGTCTACTTTATCAAATGCTTTACTATCACTTATCGCTAAATAGTATAAATTTTCTTTTCTTATGCTCGGAAGCCACCCATCTACAGTTATAGTGCATTTGCTGGTTCAATAGTTTCAGGGAAACCCGATGACGTGTCTTTTCGTTTGGGTGGGTAGGGTAAAAATAGACAGTGTTTTTAAAATTGTTTAGCATACTAACTGTCCTGTTACGAGTACCGTGTGTAGTAATAAGGGTTGTAAAGGGACGATGTACAAAGTTGTTGATTGATTGATTTATTTATCACACAATGGAAATTACATTATAAAGTTATAGATGTCCGTTATAAGAATTTGCGTAGTGCACGTCAAAAACATATTATAATAATGAAAACAATTTAAAAATATTCAATAATTAATATTGTCAATTGTAAAGAACATAATGTTGTGAAACGACGCTAACATTTCGATCACACAAAATAATACCTGACTGACTTTATTACAGGAAATCGCAGGTTTTTTCAACAAATTATGAAAGATCTTATACAATCTTTTCTTAAGTCCAGAATTATCTAGTCCCTAAATTCTTCAGTACAGTATTTTTTGCAGGGTTTAAAAAAAAGCAAGTTTAGTTGGTAAACTAGCCAAATTTAATATTTACGCCGCAGCTTCGCTAACGTTCATTATGGAGACAAGTTTCTCGGAAATCCCCTTTTGTTAAAAACTTTGCCTTTGTAAGCTTTTTTTCATGGGACAGAAGCCTGGATTAAATTAATCCACTTAGACATGCCACCTCACCAGTTGTGTGTTGACGGGATACAGTTTGTAGAGAAACATTATCATTGTATTTGTAAACATTTACACTTCTGTCTCTGTTTCTTCTTATCGTGTGGGACACCGAGCCGACCAACGACCCGATGAAACCTGATGTCAGGGTTTTTAACCGCCTACTACTTCTAGTAGGCCTCTGATATGGTTGTGTAACGACCGCCGGCTATGTAATCGTAAACAGCAACCGGGACCGACGGCTTAACGTGCCCTCCGAAGCACCGAACTATCTTTCTTTTCAAACAATGATGGATGAGATTGTTTAGCCTGCAACGTCCTAACCAGAGACTGGGAACAAATTCACAAAGTGATAATATCAGCTTTGTGAGTGCCCCATCGGGAATCGAACCCGGAACCTTTACGCCGCGGCGCGCCGCAGGCAGTCGCGCTACCACTGCACCACATCGGCCGTCAATCCTTTTGGACTTATATTGATAAAGCTATAGAGGTAGAATTACATATTTTTTAACAGAACGGAATTTAAATTCATAACTCTCTACCGTGCTACCGTGTCGACGCTCACTACTTTGCAAATGAAAGCGTGCGACGTCAAATGGCTGTAGATTTGCTCCAGCCCTTAGTTACCGTTACAAATTCATAGGATCTTTCGTCGACGCGGTGTCCCACATGACAGAAAGTGAAGGCACTTTAGGTCTACTGCCCCACTTGAGCTTTTAGATTAAAGCCCTAATTATAGCTTTGATTTTCAGTGCTAAAGACTTAAGTGCCATGTCTGATATTTCCTTGTATCTAAAAAGTTAATCCTCAACTTTTTTTCACAAACTTGCTCAAAGGCTGCGTAACAATGTTTCAGGGATCAGTTGTAAGTAGCTGCGAGCCTTTAAAATTTTGCAGAAAATCTTTGGTCTAGTGGTGTGAGCCTTGTCTTCGACGAAGAGGTCTTGAGTTTTGCCTCGGGACTAATGAGTAGCAATTTTTTTTTAAATGTAACAAACCCAGAAAGAAAGAATATCTTTATATAGTTTTTATTTAAATCATAATAATTTCGCTTAACTGTATATTTGTCATTCAATCTGAAATTTTAACATTTTGGGGGTTATACGCACTAGTGCGGTTTCAACTTACACTTTCAAGATTGCAACATTCATAAGGCGTTCTCCCACTATGGCGGACTGACGGACGTTTTGAAGTATCTGTCTGGTAGACGAAAGGAAATTTCTATATCCGGATTTCTTAAGATATTCATTCTATAAATAACGCGTTTTTTTGACCCTATTTAGGTAATCAACATTCATAGGCTACTACAAAATTTGGCAAGTAGTTCCGTTTTAAGAACAAGTTGAGGAAAATATCCAAAAATTTGTTTGTTTAAGGTTTGTTTAGGGGGCCGAAAAAGAACAAAATTTTAATTAAGGCTATAATTTTAAGTAGGGTATCATGTCAAATGGCTTAGTGTGCAGTGCATGTTACGGAACCCTCGGTGGGCGTGTCCGCCTTGCACTTGGCGTTTTTAGTCCGATATTGAGTTGGAAACGTATTAGAAACGGTCAAGTTGATCACGTTTCTCTTCTCGGCAATTAAAACGCTTATGGCTTGAAAGCGAGGCACACTTAACTAATTAAGTCCAGTCCTAACCTGGACTGGTCAGTTCCATATAACGAACTAATCTTGTGTAGATCTCTGAGCAAGGGAATGTTCAACATGTCTGATTGCTACGAGTTTTTCATGGTTTCATTCTGCTTGTTTGCAGGATTTTTTCCAAAACTTTTCAAACTTGGATTTCCCCACACCACCTACGATGTTTTTTTGAGTAAACCAGAAAATTCATCTTTTGAATGGACACCATAGTCAAAATCACAATATGTTTTGAAAAGTTAAATTATTAGATTCTTTATTTCATTGGTTATAAGACACAAAAATAAGATGTCGACTGCATAATCCTAAACACTGTTTTCTATCTCGACTTTCAACATCTATCAAACATTTTAAAATGTGTGATATATAAATTACTTAAGGTGGGAGGTTTTTCATACATATGTAAAATGGACTTACGTCTTTAAAGGAGACAAAAATCTTATTTAAAAAAACTCGATTGAAAGTCCCGTGTTGATACAATATTTTCGCAAAATAATAAAAATAAATTGTAAACCATAAGATTTATTTTAGTAAAACCGATTCGCCACCTTACGCCAAAAGATGGCGCTCCTGCAGCAAAAAATGAGTTTGATTTTATTGTGGACGAAATACTCTTTATCTTTTAACCCAAAGTAGTTTTGCGCCAAATTTACGTATGCCCTCATCATTTCGCATCATAATTTGTTAAAAAATTGCTCTACATCTCATGTACAAGTCCATTAAATTTCATTTTTTCGTTTGTATGTAAAACGGACCACCTTAACTTGTAGTTATTTAGTCAGTTAATTGACTTGCCATTTCCTTTCAATTGAGTGAGACTAAATTTTAGGCTTTACTTAGGGCATGGCGGTATTGACGTTTTTTCAATACCGGTATTGAAAATTCGCATAAAAATACAGTATTTCTGTATACCTATCGGTATCCATGCCCGAGCTCTACTAAGTGGGCTCTACCAAGTCCCACAAGCGATATATCTGTCCAAGTGTCAAATAACTGCAGGGCCAATTAGGACACAAAATAGAGAATGTACAGAAGGATCACTCGGCCCTTTTTTCGATTATTTCCGCTTTCGGCAAGGGCTGCCACAGTTTTCTTACCGATTTTATTCAATGTAGTAGATACCTAAACATACAGAGAGTAACAGAAAGGCTATATCAAGCCGAAAGGTGCTCATGAAACTGAACAACTTTCCCCATTTCCCCACTTTGACCTCCTTTCGGCTTGGTATACCCTTTCTGTTACTCCCTGTATTTACATTACGTATACTATCTACATAGCACAATTATTATGAAAAGGGGAATGACGAATAGGTAGATATCTGCTCTGGGGCTGTTTAGACTGAGCATCACCCCATTTCTTTCCCGTGGGAGTCGTAAAAGGCAACTAAGGGACTTGAGGGTGTGTATTACAATTTTAGGCGATGGGCTGGCACCCTATCGCTATGGCGATACACAATTTTCCGAATGACCCTCAAATTTTTGTCAGACGCGGCGTAAATGACCGTTTTTGCAGCCTTTTACGCTCTGTCTACCCCGCAAGGGACAATAGACGTGATATGTGTATGTATGTACATCAAAAATTAAAAGTTGCCCTTGTTTAAGTAGAAACTCAAATCAAAGTTATTAATCTTGTTTGTTCTTTTATGAAAGCAAGTTATTATTAAAGTTGGTACAAAATATTATAGGAACATTGTACAAATCACATCGTATTCTAATAAACCTATTTATTACCTATTTATAATTGTGTGAAGCCATTTTGCACGTCCGCACCAAACGCGGTTGACACTCGACTACAAGTGTGTTTGGATTGGTTTGGATTTCCTTGTAAACGGCGGCGTGTCAAATTGTGGAGAGTTTCGTGACGTTTGCTTGTAGTGAGCTCTCTGTATTGGGCGCGCAGCCGCCAATACTTACTTTGTGATTAGGACCCGTCATTCGGGGTCCGATGAAATTGGACTGGATACTTTACTGCTTCAATAAGTAATCTATTTTAGATTAGACTTAAGGGTTTAGAGTTGTAGGTTTCGCATAAATTTAATTTAAACGTTATATGACAAGAAAGCGTTATACGCTTGTCATTGTTAAATAATCTATAGTACGTTCTTCCTAGTGATACACGATTTTTCTAAAACGGCCCTCAAATATTTGTTAGACGTGGCAATAGCGACCGTATTTTTACGGACGTTACCGCTCTGACTACCCCGCAAGGGATAAAGACGTGAAATGTGTGTCTAGTGTGTGTTTGTTGCGTTCTCTATTTAATTTTTGGGAAAACCCTTTCCTTGACTGTGTAGGTGCTCATCCGTCCGTCGTTTATGGAAACCCATACGTTCTATTATCGTCCGTCAAAAAGTCAGATGAACAGAACGGTCGTCTGCAGACACCCTTAGCTGTACGTGTACCTGTGTTGAAACTGTTGAAAGCGTAGTTCCTATAAAAGCTGATTCCAATTACGCTTCAGTCAGTAGATACAGTTGCAACCGGATTGGTTTTGCTCGCCGGATACGATTCGTGTCCGGAACCAATATGCAACTCAATCCCCATTGCCGGCATCGCAATTTTCACGTCACAGTCAGGTTTAAATAAGCTTGTAGGAAAATGCGGGGACAGTAAATGTGAGTTGCAAAAAAGGGTTTGAATTGACTTTTAGATATCGAGAGAACTCTTCACATTCCATAAACTCAGTTTAGTTGCATCAATACATACATACATATATATATATATCATGGCTATATCACTTACGGGGTAGGCAGATCGTAAACTGCCACAAAAAACATACGTTTACGCCACGACGTCAGACAAACATTTGAGGGTCATTCAGAAAAATGTGTATCACCATAGTGAGTCCCTTAGTCGCCTCTTACGACATTTATGGGAAAGAAGTGGGGTGATGCTATTCTAAGCCGGCATCACACAGCCGCATCAATACATTTTTGATTTATAATAATATGCACTCGCATTATTTTCGCATATCTGAAAATATAGAAATAAAAATCTTCATACGAGTGAGACTTTAACCGATATGAATATTACAGTACGTAATGCAATAAAACAATTAGTCGAGTAATAAAACATTAGATAGCAGGTACCTACTTTGTTATTACGTCCCTCGTTTCGTCCATGGCAAAATATTTGCCGCATGGCTTAGGTTCCGCAACCTTATTTTAATTGCACATAAAGTAACAGAATTCCTGTTTAGGGTTCCGTACGTCAAAAGGAAAAACATGCAACCCTGTTACGACCCTTTACTTTATCTCAGGATCGCGTAGAGATATCGAGTTGAAATTATAACCATACACTTAAGTCTACAGCTGCTTGTAGTTGTGACAACATCAAAATTCTAATTTAATGTTCAAAAGAGACAGCCGTTTATGCTGTAAAAAACGCGTGTTTTAGATCCTCTAAAGGGAACCAAAGTTCATAGTATAATATTTCAGGGGACCTAAACCAATGAGATTTTTCAATTTGTTTCATTTTATAGTACAAATTAGGGATATAACATAAAAAAAATATTTAAGAAACATAAACTTATGGGTTTTTAGGGGGTGGAAAAAGATCAATTTTAAGATTAAGGCTAACAGAGTAGGGCATCATATGGAAGGGTTTGATGTGCATGTTACGGACCCCTTGGTGGGCGAGTCCGACTCGCACTTTGCCTTTTTTCAATTAACGCGATTTTTACTATGTTCGGTCAAGGTGAATGCAGAATTTTCAATGTTAAGCTGCAACCTAATAACTTGGCAAGGGAAGTTCTGCGATGGTGCCAACTGGTACCAGGGAAGTTGTAACTTAGCCAAAATATGCAATTGCAGTTCCGAAACTTAATTCAGGTTTGCCAGTAAATTAATAGACAATGAACACATTTCATTCTACACGCGAAGTTTATTTGAATTCGTTAAAAGGAAGAAAAACTTTCGTCTATATTAAATGCAAAGATTCAATGCAATTCGAAAATGCTTTAGTGTACTCAGGAAATACAGTAAAAATAATACACAATTCAAAAGAAGTGTACTCTCGGCGGCCTTATCGCTTGGATAGCGATTTCTTCCAGGCAAATTTAGTGAACAGGACAGAGGAGTAGTTGTAATGCGGGAGAGGTGCACAAAAAACAATAAACGTAAACTTTCTAACGTAAACGTCACCTGTAAAGACGATTTAAGACAAGTGTACAATCTCTGAAGCATGAAATAATATAAATTGCTCTTGAAGAACTCTCAAATTGGCTCTCATTTTAAGAGAATTGCTTAGGCCTTATTATTTATTAACGAGCGGATAATCTTCTATAGTCTCTAATGACACAAATCACGCCTATAATCCCTTGCAGGGTAGGCAGAGTGTAAACGGCCACAAATACGGACACGTCTGACAAACATTTGGGGTCATTCACAAAATTGTGTATCGGCATAGTGACAGGTTGTCAGCGTATCGCCTAAAATTGCAATACACCTATAACCTTCGAGACCTTACACTATGTATTCTTACCATCAGTTTTCAGTTCGGATTCTGTCAATCACTTCCGCGCAACTTAAATTGAGTTTCTTATTCTATAAGGTCCTATCTAATTTTGTGCAAATATTGAGTTCCACTGGTGAAACTATCAACTTTTCCGAAGGAACATGGTCCAAAATATGTAAAGAACATTAGACCTCCAATACAAAAATGTTCAAAACTGTGTCACTTTGTATTTGAGGATTTTTTTAGGGTTCCGTACCCAAAGGATAATAACCGAAACCCTATTACTGAGGCTCCGTCCGCTGTCCGTCTGTCTGTCCGTCCGTCGGTCCTACAGTTACGAGGCTGTATCTCCTGAACCGTTATACCTAGACAGTTGAAATTTTCACAGATGATGTATTTCTGTTGCCGCTATAACAACAAATACAAATAATTAGAAAAAGTAAATATTTAAGGGGGCTCCTATACAAAAATCTTACAAAGTTCTTGTTCATAGTTTGTAGTTCATGTATTTCCCGACACATGTTGCAAACTATTGCAGAACTCTCTCACATAACATGTACCTACTAGTTTACTTGCGATGGATCTTGTTGTAGGAAAGTTTTATCGTTATTCCCGTAAGTTCGTGTGTTTCTCTGAACATGATATGGAAGGAAACTGGATATACTTGTATTCTAAAATAAGGTTCTTTACCTACTATTTTCCATTTGGGTAGGTATATTTGAATGTACTGTTTTAAGGTTCCACAAACACACACACATACACACATATCACCCCGGGCAGACAGAGCGTTATCGGACAGGAAATAAGGTCGCTATCGCCACTTCTGACAAATATATGAGGGCCGTTTCAGAAAAGTCGTGCATTACTATAGTGAGCATCCCAGTGACACAACGGCTGAAAAGCCGTAATGGCTTTGTTAAGTGCGTCACTCCTCTTTGCACAGACCCCGAACAAGCGAGGTGCAACCTTTGGCAGGAGGGGGTGACCCTACCAGATCCTTTCGTCCCGATTGCTGAGAGCTTGCCGCCTGGCCATAATTTGCCATGGTCGGTTTGGAAATCTTTAAATAGACTTCGGACTCAGACCGGCCGGAGTAAGGAAAACATGACCAAGTGGGGCTTCTTGGAGGGTTCCGATGTAGGTTGTTTGTGTGGTGCAGTTCAAACAATGAACCACCTAACATCGTGTCCTGCGTGCCCTAGCACCTGCACGCAGGACGATCTTATGACAGCGTCTGTCAGCGCTGTCAACGTAGCCAAGTTCTGGGCCGCGACGGTGTAGTGTCTGCCATCGACACGCTAAGAAGAAGAAGAACTATAGTGAGCGGTTGTCAGCCTGTCGGTTCAAATTGTTATTCACTTGAAACCCTCGAGTCCTCTAGTCGCCTTTTACGACACCCGCGGGATAGAAATGGGGTGATGCTATTCTAAGCCGGCATCGCACTGTATTTAGGTTCCCATAAGACAAAGCGAGTAGCTGTTTATCGTCTGATAAAAAGTCACTTGCATTCCAATGCTCACCATTTTAACCACTTCGCTCTGGTCGAATTTTGCAACAATAGATTTGTATTGTACTTCAAGCACACATGTGTGCTGTTACGAGCGGAGTAGATAATTATGAAAAAAGCTTAGGTCAATTCATTGTTAATGAATACGAAACCTTATATTTAGGCATGTCCGGCACTCTCTTGGCCGTTTTTTTTTACTTGCTAATGATTAATGAAATGTAATTACAGTCCGCTGTTGTGACTGAAAAATTCCATGATATTTCTATTTGCCCTACAGTTGGAGTAGTGGAAATGTAA
Organism: Tuta absoluta; assembly: GCA_027580185.1. NCBI lineage: Eukaryota > Metazoa > Arthropoda > Insecta > Lepidoptera > Gelechiidae > Tuta > Tuta absoluta. The sequence goes on along the minus strand of JAQAHW010000029.1, from coordinate 3,908,527 downwards.
TTTTCCGACGTAACTAGTCATTTAAAATGTATATCAACGCCACATGTGCCTTATCTAGAGTTATAGGGAATTCTCTTTATTTTGTGTCTACAAAGTGTGAGGAGGAGATTTAGCGGATCATGTACATACCACAGCTTATTGCAGTCAATTGCTGGATAGGCCTCCGCCAGGGTTCGCCATAGGGCAGGATCTCTCATTTTCGCCATTCAGTTTCTACCAACCGCCTTTTTTAAGTCATCGGTCAATCTGGCCGGAGGAGGGCGCTCACGGATTATGTGCTCAAGCAAAATAGGAGACGTAAATTAATGGTACACACTGGTACTTACTTGCAAAACAAGATTCTTTGGAACTTTTTAAGCACTCGCGATCACTTTCACTCAACCCGCGACCACAATACATGAAACTGTGTTGAAACGTCGGGACACAGGTAAATTACTAATATTTACCTAAATACTATCGCGATAGACCCGGTCTAATACTTGAGTGTAAGATTCTTTGGAGCTTCTGGCCCCAAGTGGTCAAAATATTTCTATCGTGAACTTCGCTGAAGAATATACATAAATATTTACCCCGAAACCCATTTAAAGCCCTAAAGCTTTTTATCGTACACACAGCCTGCTGAGTTTACGGCTGAAGTATACCGGAATAAAACCCGTAAAACACTTCGGAAAGTCAATAACATCCCCATTATCCTCACCTGTGCGTTTTGAACTTGCGCTTTATTTGGTGTGCTTTTATGTTGCTTCTAACAAGTGAAATATTGTTATTGTGGATCAAGTGAGCCACTGGCATTCCCACAGACAAATGAAATAGACCGATCACAGTGACTTTCCTGGTAAACCTGCAAGTTTATTTATGTAATGAGTATTTAAAAAAGAATAATGATTTGTATTTTTTATTGATGCTAGCAGTCACAAGGTTACTGTAGTGTGGTCGTTGGGGTCGCCTTATTTAGAGGCAAAATTCAAAATTCATTCCATAAAAATAAAGGGAATAAACTACACAGAGGTACTCGAAGCGAATCTCAATAAACGGCTATGTAAATGGAAGTACAAAAGGTCGCAAGCTGAAAACGCATAGGTAAGGTTAGACCGATTCACCGCCCCGCTTGAGTGCGGAAAATTTATACACTGGGATAAAAACTCGGTTAGTTCCTCGTTTGTCGACGCCGATACCTCGCTGTATCGCCACCAATTTCTACATTTTCATCGTAACATACACGTGTTCTAAATAATTCAGTATGTATTTGCTCTAAGCTTTACGGCGGGTTCTCTTAAATATAGCGACTCTTAGTAACATACGTATCTATGTCGATGATTTTCGTATATCCGCTTGTCTGTCACGTACCGGGAGCCGGACAACAATTTTGAACCTTAACTACCCACAATAAAATTCAAAACCAATGAAATTGTTATAGTATGAAGCGACAGACGAGTGAATATTGTCCATACGCACAGACAAGTAGGTGCGAAGTAGATATTCGTTGACAGCTATTAATCATCGTCATTCATTATTATAAGAAAACCTACATCTATAGGTTGTTGCGTGTAGGCCTCCCCTTTTCTCGCCACCTGCCAGCGAGTGGCAATGAAGAATTCTACTTTTTTAACGTACAAGGATAGAAAATAATTTCATAAGCCAGCCTGAATAAATGACGGTCGCTTCAAAATCCTGCTTTAGCTGGATTAGCTGGCTTGATTTCATTAACAAAAGTGGCTTTTTATCAATTAAAGCCAACTAAAGAACATTATTAGGTTGTTAGATAGAGCCCTTTTTATAGCGCGCCATCTTTTCTAATGATTTGGGTAATTTTTTTCATCTTCGACGGATATTTTCACCTCTGATTTTCTTGTTCTTAACACTTTTAAAAATAACATTTTATTGTATCATAAAATGACTGCTGATGAATGGTGCCGGAAGTCTTCTTCTTAAAAGTCCCATACGTGACTAAAACAGAATCAATGATAGGCACACTCAAATTGCCACGTCATATTCCATCCAAGCTTCAACATACTAAACCCATTTTTCTTTCTTTCCAGGCTATGCACACTTCGCGTCACAAGGCTTCGAGTCTGCGGCACCATTGGCGAGACGGGGGGTGGCGCTGCTGCCGGGACAGGGGCCGGAGCCGTCATCCTGTCAGCCAGGATGCACAGCAGCAAAAGAACGCTGCGGTCTAATGACATCACGATCCCCCCTCTGGATGTCGAGCTGGACCTCTGCTTCTCGTTGCAGTACCCTCATTTTGTCAAGCGAGATGGCAACAGGTAAGACCATGTTTTATGTCATATTCAGTTCCTACAGTGCTGAGATCCTGTCTGCTAGGATATGTAAAGCAGCAAATGGTCGCAGCGCTCCAATGACATCACAACCGCATCTCTGGATGTCATGTTGGACCACTGCTTCTCTCTGCTGTATCCTCACTACATTCAGCACGACGGCACGAGGTAAAGCCATGCTTATGTTAGCTGATCTTTAGTTCCTGAGAACTATGATTATGACAGCTAGGATGCACTGCAGGAAACACGCTGCGGTCCAATGACATCACGATCTCTCCACTGGATGTCGAGCTGGGCCTATGTTTATCTCTCTCACCTCGTCAAGTCCGATGGCAACAGGTAAGGCCATGCATATGTTAGCTGATCTTTGCTTTCTGAGAACTGTGATTCTGATAGCCATGATGAAAGAACGTTACGGTTTAATCATTAATGACATCACAACCCCGTCTTTACATGTCAAGTTGGACCTCTGCTTCTCCCTAAAGTACCCGCACTTCGTCATGCGCGATGCCATTACAGGTAACACAAACACTATGTCAGCTCATCTTAAGTTGATGGCAAACGAGATAGCTAAGGGTTTATTTCTAACAGTTCAATGCCGTAAAATATTTAGCTTTATGGCGGGTCACAGGAGTAATGCGAGTAGGCAGACAGCAAGTTGTGTGGGGAAAAGAGTTGCTATTCTGCCTGGCCGGGTGTTGTGGCCAGGGGATCGACTGGTCCACCTGAAGAGGATTGAAGGTTGTTTCGACTTCGATACCGCGTTTCAGTCCATTATTGTCTGTCACGTGGCGCCATCTTTCTTATATGTTCAGAACTTCTGTTGCGTCTTGCTTGCTTGTAAGCTTCTTGTAGTAGCTCCCAGAGGTCGATAAACTTCACAATTTTCTTATCCAGCCAAAAAGCCTTACCTCCTTTGAAACGTGCACATTCCTCGCATTTTCTGTAGGGTAGTTTCAGTGTAGTCAGGTTTTTGAAAGTCTATTTTATTTGTGTCTATCTGTTTCAGAACCGAGAGTTTTCCCACTCACCATTAGGTTTTACGATTCTCAAATATGGGACACCAATTTCGTCAGACCAGATAAAAACACGCTCTTGACATGTTTGTCTTAGTTTTATCGTCTATTAAACTCTGCTCGGTCCATTAAACTGGCCAAGACTGGGTCAGTACTTAGTTTGATCGGAAACTTGACATACAGTCGTTAATTTTATACTCATATTCCCGTTTTATAGGCACAGGGACCTGAATGCAGTAGAACTAAATAAATTTCATGTCTGTATGTTGTCGTTCTTAGAGAGCATTGTATTGCACCGTGGTGTTTAGGTCTTTTCATGATTAGTATATAGAGTCTCTAGAGAAAGCTCTTTCCCTGTGTGATGAGATACCGTTCTTGTAGAATTAGATAAATACATACATATTGCAAGCCTATATCCCTTGCGGAGTAGGAAAAGCGTTAACGGCCGTAAAAAACTAACATTCACGCCACGTGTGACAAACATTTCAGGGATATTCAGAAAATTTAGTATCACTATAGCGACAGGTTATCAGCCTGTCGTCGCCTTAAATTTCAATACACATGGAACCTTAAGGTTTATCGAGCTGTATAACTAGTTCTTTTTGTGATTCAACCTATAATAAAAACCATTTGGATTAAGATGTTAACCTGAATCTTATGAAATATAACTACAAGAATTTATAACAGCTGCTCTTTTACAATTTGATATCTCATAAATTCAGATGTTTCCTACTCGTTGAGACTAGTTTGCAAATTTTTATATTACTGTTTTTATTTTTGTATACCGATAGCTGTCTTCTAAATAATAGTTGGGTTCTTACTGTAACATTTGTAACCCAGTTTATTGTAACCATAGGTAGCATCAGCCCATTTCTTTCCCGAGGATGTCATAAAAGGCGACTAAGGGACTCGAGGGTTAAATTTGTATTTAAAACCTGACCTGTTGTGTATTGATCTATAGGTATGTTATGTCCTTTGTGTTATATTGTGTACAATAAACGGTTAAATAATAAATAATAATAAATAAAATATTTGCCGATCGGCTGACAACCTGTAACTACATAAATAGTGATAAGCGATTTTTCCGACACGGTACATGTATTTTACAAGGGCCTAGCCTAGGATTGCCAGGTTCTTATAGAAAAGCCGGATTCGGAGTTGTAATAATTCGGACACTTTCCCCTAAAAGTCGGACACATATTATTCATTATTATATAATATTATTATTATTATATTATTATATTCATAAAAGACAAAGGAAAAGCTGAACATAAAAATCGATAGAAAGTAAATAAATGAGTAAATAAACAATAATTTTTAAAACAGTGATATTAAAACTGAAAAACAGAAATATTAAAATTTCGAAAAAAACTTGAAGGAGTTTACCTGCGTGTATTGTTAAATTTTTATTTGCTACATTTTTGAGCACGCAGCGCATTCAAAAAGTGGAAAAATCCGGACAGGCCGGACACGTAAATACTTGGCCGGACAACACCATTAGAAGCCGGATAGTTAGCAACCCTAGTCTTGTCCCCGATTCAAATAATAACACACACGTGTCTGTCTGTTCGAAGTAGTTCGTACATCCATATCCATAATCAACCCAGTGACGATGCATGTTATACCGCGTTCACACACTCGAGCTATGACTATGTGCTATCGCACTCGGGCAGGGAATTATTTATTTATTTACAACCATTATCATCACAAGCACAAGATCAAGCTCAAACCGACAATGTTGACGTCACAAAATATAGATAGGTACACATTAATTATTGCTTAAATATAAAATTACAATTTCATTAAGTTTAGCCAATGAACAATGGAACACATCAACGGAGTTCGAGACAGCATTTAATATCTTGTTATTATTAGTAAGAGAATGGGCAGCGCGAGCATGTAAACAGGGTAGGGCCGTCCGTATTATAGTCAGCGACTCGGCCGCTGCGGCAGGCCATTTCTAACGAGATTATAAAGACTTGTGCGCAACTAATTGTACGAATGAATTAAGTAAATAAATGTATGATACGCAGTATGATTCGTTGCAAAATGTCCTTGTAAATTCGCGTCAAACGTCCTTAATAATCCGACCCTTACTCGTCATGCCGCTGCCACTTCCCGTGCTCTCTCGATAATCGGTTTTTCGTGCGAATGTCATAGGAACGGCAGCACGAGCGCTATTGGAATGTATTGCTATCTCGCTCACTCTTATTTATGCGAGAAGAGTATGACGGCAGTGTGTGAACACCCACTCGCGTTAATACTTCCGCGGAAGTATTTAGATCAATAGTCGCGGTAGCGGCAGGAGCAGAGGCATGTGCATAGTGTGAACGTAGCATTAGTAAATGCCGAGGTCAAGAGTAATGGATGCACTAAAAATATAACGATGATACCGCACGCCTATGTGTGTGTATTTACACTGTCTAATTCCAAGCTAAACTCCCGCAGTGGAAGCGATTTACACAGGTAAATTTCTAGTAAAATACCAGGAGTTCAACTGAAGGCAGACAATGGCCGCGTTACGCAGCGCTAAATAGCATACGCTGCACAATATAGCAGCGCATACTATGAATTAAACGTGAACCTAAATCTATTTAACTTAATTAACTAAGTTGAGTGAAATTGGCAAATGATGTGTTCTGACCTTTACATAACTCAAGTCGGTAGTAAATACCGTCTGCCGATCTGGCGTTACGTCACACGTATTAGCACTAGATTATAAGTAAGTACCTCCAAATTATATCACCCCACGAATTCCGCAATTCGTACTAAGGAGTCACAATGATATGGTACAACAAATATGACTAAAGGGAACACACCATTAACACGAATAAACAGTTTTATACTAAACAACCAGGTTTAACACTTACAGTCAACGTGCCGGTCCAAATGCATAAAATACCCAACGGAGAAAGGAAGTACAGGGAATGGATCAAATAGGAATTCCGTGGGTACTTACAGGGCTGGGTGGAAAAGATATCGACACCCAGCATTCCACTACAGCCTTGGCGCGTTATTCACTTCAAACCACTCACAGCTTCTGTTCGTATTTCACTTTGATATTAGTCATTACGCGTGACCCAACCCGAATTTGGGTCGTACAAAAGCGAGCCGATATGGCCACTTGATGCCTATTCAACGCGACGCTCACGTGGAAGACGTCGAGACATCCAACAATCACTAAGCCTGGTATTCTAGTATAACCCAGGAGAACCGCAATAATACGATGCATCAACACGCGCGATCTCAAATTGAATCGTCCATTACACGCGGCATCACAAAACGCGTGGCGGGAAATCCGTACAAAACACAATACGTTCTCGTCCGAACGGTTTTGAGTGACTGAGTGCGGTGCAGAAATCACCGCTTGGCGCCTACCAGCGGCCCGCGCGCATGCCGCCACCCTCGCCCCGCGAGCGAGAAAGGGACAACATATGCCCAGAGCGATGCGTGCGAAATCGCGGCGCATTCATAGACCGTCATTAATACCTAACTTACCCCAGCATAGCAACGCTAAATTAAACATTCACCCGCCCTAGGCCGAATCCCTTAGGCCTATTCACTACTGGGGAGACGAGATAGCGTTGCTATTGCTCGCTTAAGAACTGAATCCCCTACCTGAACTGTCGCGACTCGAGGAGTGCCATCACTACCTGGGAACAAGTTGAGAATGCGCCCTCTGCGCCATCGCAGTGGCGGCAGGTTGGCATCCTTAACCAGAACGAGATCTCCGATGCGAGGGGGTTCAGTTCTGTCCGTCCACTTAAGGCGTTGCTGCAGAATGTGCAAATACTCAAGCGACCATCGCTTCCAAAAATTCTGAGACATTTGCTGCAGCAACTCATAACGCGTCAAACGATTGCTACTGACCTCTGTGTAGGGGTATTCTGGCAAGGCGTTAAGTGGTCGGCCAATTAAGAAATGCCCTGGTGTCAGGGCCTCCAGATCATTCGGATCTGAGCTAAGCGGACACAAAGGACGTGAATTGAGAACGGCCTCAATTTTACAAAACACGGTCGCTAGCTCCTCAAAGGTTAATATCGTTAAACCTATAACGCGCATCAAATGCGTCTTAGCGGACTTTACAACCGCTTCAAATATACCACCCCAGTGGGGGCATCCTGGTGGATCGAACACCCAGTTAATGCCCTGACGGGAGAGGCTCGTGCCGATAGCTTCCTCGTTTTCCGATAAAAACGTTATAATTTCTTTCATACATCGATCAGCGCCCTTAAAGTTGGTACCACAGTCCGACCTGATCAGCGCTGGTCGCCCTCTTCGCGACACAAATCTATCTAAAGCTGCTAAGAAAGCCTCCGTAGTGAGGTCGGCCACGAGTTCCAAGTGGACGGCCTTGGTTGCTAGGCACACAAACACGCACAAATACGCCTTGATTGACTTCGCGTTGCGAAGGCGTGATGCCTTTACCATAAAAGGCCCCGCAAAGTCCGTTCCCACACCCGCAAACGTCCAGGCTTCCGTCACCCGGTCCGGTGGGAGGTCTCCCATCTGAGGTTGCATTGTGGCTGCCTTCAACCGATAGCAAGGCAAGCACCGAAACACAATGCTCCGTACCGTACGTCGTCCAGACAAGATCCAAAACTCGCGCTGCAGAATAGCCAAAAGTGCATTGCAGCCCGCATGCGAGTTTTTCTGGTGACGATCCCTAACTATAAGTTCTACCAAAGGTCCCTTCTTTGGGAGTAACAGCGGATGCCGTGCTGAAAAGGGCAGGTTAGCGTTCCGAAGTCTACCTCCAACCCGGAGCATTCCATGCTCGTCCACGAACGGGTTGAGGCGCACAAGACCTCCCTTCAGCTTTCCACGGCCATCCCTGAGCAGCCTGGCCTCTTCCTCAAAATGTTCCGCCTGGACGACCCTAACCAATAAACTTAGAGCCGCATTCCGCTCCGCAGGCGAGAGGACAGGTGCCAAGTTCCGTTCTGCTTGAGGTTTTCTACAGTTGTTCACGAACCGTTTGATCCAACCTGTCACCCCTAGAAGTTTGTCGAGGGAGCTGTATCGTTCCAGCAAGAAAGCCGCACTAGGCTGAGGTACGATCTGCCCTACGTTCACTCGCAAACCTCGATCAGGTGGCCCAAGCGGCGACCCGCACTCATTGTATGGCCATCTCTCAGGTGACTCAGTCAGCCACTGAGGTCCCCACCACAGTGAGTGACCTACCAAATCAGGGGCCCTACATCCCCGTGAGGCGCAGTCCGCTGGGTTCTGTTCTCCCGGTACGTGTCTCCATACCAACGGAGTTTCCGATCCTTTAATCTGTGACACCCGATTTGCCACGAAAACCTCAAGAGTATGTACCGACGTCTGTAACCAGCACAGAACTATCCTACTGTCGGTCCATGCGTACACCGTTTCATCCAAATTGATGGTACCGCGTAGATTACTAGCGACATAATGTAGCAAGCGCGTGAGAAGCGCTGCTCCCGCCAATTCCAACTTTGGAATGGTCCATCTTGTCCTAACCGGAGCCACCTTACTCTTGGCCATAACTAGACGCACGTCTACAGTTCCCGTTGAACTGACTGTCCGCAAATAGACAGCTGCCGCGTACCCTCGCTCCGAGGCATCACAAAACCCATGTAGGGTAGCCTTACATCCCACCGATGGGAGCAATTTGCGAGGTATGGCGATGCGTACGATCCCTGGTAAGGTGGTCACAAACTTGGTCCAATCATTCAACAGCTCTCCGGAGAGCTGGTCGTCCCAACCCAAGTTTGCTATCCACAACCTTTGCAAGAAGCACTTCGCCATGAACGTCACCGGTGCGATCCACCCGTTAGGATCGAAAGTTCTGGCGATCGTCGATAATACCGAACGCTTCGTCCAAGTCTTCTGCAAAAGGTCTGGCTCGATCTGATACGTAAAGACATCATGCGTTGGCCTATATTGCACCCCTAGGATGCTCAACGTATTTGGATTGTCCGGGTTCTCGAAAAGGTGCGGGTCCTGCTGGAACTCACCTGGCAACCCGGCTAGGAGCTCTGGACAGCTGGACAGCCATTTCCGCAACTCATAACCTCCTGATTCCATGATCGCGATCAGCTCGTCTCGTAGTAGCAGTGCTTGTTGCACGCTATCTGCACCCGTGCAGATGTCATCCACGTAGACGTCGCGATCCAGTACTGCTGCGGCTCGAGGGAATCTTACCCTTTCCTGTGCGGCCAACTCTCGCAGCGTGCGTACTGCCAAAAACGGACTTGGCTTCAGACCATACGTTACCGTGTTAAGCTCATAAGTGACCATCGGCTCGTCAGGGCTCTCACGCCACAAAATCAGCTGGTACCGACGGTCATCCGGGTGTATAATTGTTTGGCGAAACATCATTTTGACGTCTGCGACGAACGCTACTTGGTGCAACCGAAAATCTGTGAGGATGTCCACAATGTCCCGGTTCAACTTGGGACCCGCGTGCAGACACTGGTTCACAGACACACCATTCGATGTAGGAGCAGAACCGTCAAACACTACCCGTATCTTCGCCTCCGGTGACTTCAAAACAGCCAGGTGTGGTATATAGTAATGCTCGACACACCTCCAAGCTATGCTGGACACCGACATGTGGCCTAACTCTAGGTACTCCCTCATGAATTCGATATACTTCTGCCGAAGTGCTGCATCTCGCTTCATCTTTCTCTCCATAGCCAGTAGTCTCCGTTCCGCGATCTGTCGCGAACTACCTAAGGAGGGGCGGTTTGGGAGAAATGGCAGCCTGGTAACAAACCTACCTGACGAACTTCGTGCAGTGTTGTACTGATAGAACAGCTCGCACTCGTCATCCTCTGGCTTCCGTCTATCCGCTGTAGGTGGCTCCTCAGACTCCCAAAACCTCTGCAGCACCTCCGACAACACACTACCATAGAGCACCGTATCGCCCTCTGGTAGGTCCTGAGATCTCCAAACTGGGCCAAAAATAACATACCCCCCTGTGGTATCAACGGCCACTAAACCAGTTTGCTGAAGTACCCGTTTTCTGCCACACCAGAATCTCCCGAGGACGTCTGACCCGAGGAGAACGTCCACCGTACCAGGAGTATCAAAGTCAGGATCAGCTAGCTCTAAGCCTGTGGTTAACCCTCGTACCGTTGACGGTAACCGAACCTGAGGAAGTTTCCCTACCACATCATCCAGCACCACTGCTGAGGCATGATAGCTGACCCCTGTACCTGTATTACCTAATGTGAACTCGAAGTTCACCTGACCCCGAACGTCAGGCACATCTACACCTCCAATACCTACAGCCCCATCCGTTGTGGGCCTTATATTTAAGCGTAGCCTACTCACCAGCTTACTAGACACAATACAACCCTGAGCCCCTGTATCTAACAAGGCTCTTACCTGTATGCTGCGGCCACCGTATCCCCATACCCAAATCATTGCCGTAGGCAACAATACCGTAATTGGCCGGGGGGCCGAAGCTGGCGTGTAGGCGGCGATTACCTAGCAGGAATCTAAGCGCGGAGTGTCCGCGTCCTGCGGGTGGGTCCCCTCTCTCCGTACACCTTCGAGTGGGTCCCACTCTTGCTGATAGGGACCTCTGGTCCTGTACGCCATGGCTGGCAGCCTATAGTAACCCTGCGGCAGGCGCGCGTACCGTGGACGCGCCTGTAGCCGCGGGTGCTCAGCCAAGGGGAGAGGCATGCGTGGGTCATGAGACCTCACCATGTTGTTCAGTCCCGCCGAGTACTGCATGTACTGGCCCTGGTGTTGGCACCCGCCCGTAGCATCACGTACTTGTGATGGGTGCCCCTGACCTTGGACCTGTGACCACCTACCCTGTTCCGGCACCTGCTGCCGAGGTGGTGACTGTCTCGCGCGTGGTGAAGGGGGCATCACCTGCTGATGTCCCTGGCCTCGTCCCTGAAACCCTGGTGGAAGAGGACTCCTCCTTGGAGGGGGTGGGGAGCGTTGCTCCCGTCTAGGTAGGGCAGACTCCGTCCGCTGACCCGCGTCAGCTCTGCCTCCGTAATCTCCGCTGCGGTTCATGCATAGGAGCTGATGGTGGGCACCCTGGCAGTACCTGCAGTTGGTGCTTGATGGGCACTCTCGCACCTGATGCGGCCCCATACACCTAAAGCACCAACGCCGTTGCTGCACCACACCACGACGTTTCTGCACCCGCTGTGCAGCGAACTCCTCACACGCAGTCACCTGATGCCCCGCCTCTCTGCAGTAGGCACACCTCGATTCCAAATTAGCGACATTGTATCGCCTGGGTGGCCTACTCTTACCGTCTCGCGCCTGTGCACCCGGCCGTTCCGGGCGGCGAGCGGCCGCAGACTCCGCGTGAGGCGACTCTCCAAATTGGGCATCTACCCGCCTGCACTCGGCCTCGAGGAAGGACTTGAGCTCCTCGAAGGTCGGGAGGTAATCAGATGTCTTACCTCCGTGTGACTGTTCAAAACGAGCGGCCATGTCGCTCGGCAGGCGGCGCAACAACGTGTGGACCAGGATATAATCATAGCCTGACACCGGCATCCCCTGTCTCTCAAGAGCGTTCACTGCAACGCAGACAGGGTTGAGGACCTTGGCCCTGAGGTCCGTCCCTCGTGTGATGGTCGGCACGGTGAGCCACTGTTCCAGGAGTTGGTCAATCATGAGACGTTTGTAGCTGTATCTCTCGATCAGCAAACCGCGAGCCGTCTCGTAACTTGCATCATCGACTGGTAGATGCTTTACCAGCTCATGGGGCTCACCTTGCAGCTTGGCCATCAATTGTGCCATTTTATATGCCGGCTGCAAGTCAGTGCGGTTATGAATCACACTGTCAAACAGATCCTGGAATCGGGTCCAATCCGTGTAGTCCCCGTGGAAGACCGGAATCGCCACAGCCGGCAGGGGCACTTGCACCCCCGGTCCCCGCGGACCATGGGGTGGGTCCGGCTCCCCAGCTCTACGCCTGGTGATCACAGCAGCCGCCTGCTGGATCTCCTGCCCCATCTCCATGCACTGGGTCACATTCGTCCGGACCGTAAGTTTGACCTCCTCATCAGGCGTCCCATCAAATAACTCCTCGCATCCAGTGAGGCAATCCAACACCTCCGCGACCCGTTCGTCAATCCGTTGCGCACAAGCGATGAGTGCGTCCTCTCGGTCCCCGCGACCGACCATCGCCTGCTTAGTCGCGAACCAAATTAGGTGCGTTCTAATTTTTGCCTGAAGCTGTGTAATTGTGGGAGCCATGGTACCAACTCAAAGTAACACCGAACCTTACAATAAAAAAAAATAATAGACAATCGGCCCTGATCCTACCGTTAGGATATCCGCACAGGGTAAACACAACGATAATAACAAGCAATTCACTAATTGATTGGCCCTGATCCTACCGATAGGATATTCTACACAGGGCACACACTACAATCACAATAAATATATTTTTTTTTTATGTAGGTAGATTAAAAATCTTATACTAAAATAATCTTAAATCTAGTGGTTTTCTGAACCACGCTCTGCTACCAAAAATTGTCTAATTCCAAGCTAAACTCCCGCAGTGGAAGCGATTTACACAGGTAAATTTCTAGTAAAATACCAGGAGTTCAACTGAAGGCAGACAATGGCCGCGTTACGCAGCGCTAAATAGCATACGCTGCACAATATAGCAGCGCATACTATGAATTAAACGTGAACCTAAATCTATTTAACTTAATTAACTAAGTTGAGTGAAATTGGCAAATGATGTGTTCTGACCTTTACATAACTCAAGTCGGTAGTAAATACCGTCTGCCGATCTGGCGTTACGTCACACGTATTAGCACTAGATTATAAGTAAGTACCTCCAAATTATATCACCCCACGAATTCCGCAATTCGTACTAAGGAGTCACAATGATATGGTACAACAAATATGACTAAAGGGAACACACCATTAACACGAATAAACAGTTTTATACTAAACAACCAGGTTTAACACTTACAGTCAACGTGCCGGTCCAAATGCATAAAATACCCAACGGAGAAAGGAAGTACAGGGAATGGATCAAAGAGGAATTCCGTGGGTACTTACAGGGCTGGGTGGAAAAGATATCGACACCCAGCATTCCACTACAGCCTTGGCGCGTTATTCACTTCAAACCACTCACAGCTTCTGTTCGTATTTCACTTTGATATTAGTCATTACGCGTGACCCAACCCGAATTTGGGTCGTACAAACGCGAGCCGATATGGCCACTTGATGCCTATTCAACGCGACGCTCACGTGGAAGACGTCGAGACATCCAACAATCACTAAGCCTGGTATTCTAGTATAACCCAGGAGAACCGCAATAATACGATGCATCAACACGCGCGATCTCAAATTGAATCGTCCATTACACGCGGCATCACAAAACGCGTGGCGGGAAATCCGTACAAAACACAATACGTTCTCGTCCGAACGGTTTTGAGTGACTGAGTGCGGTGCAGAAATCACCGCTTGGCGCCTACCAGCGGCCCGCGCGCATGCCGCCACCCTCGCCCCGCGAGCGAGAAAGGGACAACATATGCCCAGAGCGATGCGTGCGAAATCGCGGCGCATTCATAGACCGTCATTAATACCTAACTTACCCCAGCATAGCAACGCTAAATTAAACATACACTGTGTCGTTAATAGCTTTTGCAAAAGCTCCAGCAAAGTTCGACACAGAACAAGAATATATGGGTCCAGTTTTTTTTTCTTTTTAGGGTTCCGTACTCTGTGATGTCGGCTGAGAATAGCATTATCCCATTCCTTTTTTGTGGGTGTCGTAAAAGGCAACTGAGGGAATCGAGGGTTACATGAGTTTTGCATATTTGGGCGATAGGGTGACAACCTGCCACTATGGCTATACAAAATTTTCTGAATGACCCTCAAATGTTTGTCAGCCTGTTTGTTATTACTGCCGTTTACGTTCTGCCTACCCCGCAAAGGATATAGGCGTGATATGTGTATGTATGTTTGGATGTTACGTACCCAAAAGATCAAAACGGGACCCTATGACTGAGACTCGGCTGGTTGTCTGTCTGTATGTCTGTCATCAGGCTGTATCGCATTTATAAACTGTGATAGATTGAGAGTTGATTTTTATAACGACAAATACAAAAATATAATCAAAGTAAAATTCAGGGGCTTCCATACAATAAAAACACGCTCGATTTTGTCTCTATGTCTGTATTGTACCTCATGTGAACGAACAGTTATTAGTTACACAGATTAAATTTTCACAGACCATCTATTAATTTCCGCTAAAACATTACTCAAAACAGGATAAATTTTGTATTTAAGGGGGCTTACATAAGAAAAAAGTGATCTTATACATAATGGTACGGAACCCCTCGTGCGCGAGTCCGACTCGCACTTTTTGTAATATTTATATGTTAATGATTGTAACATTTATAACTATTCAATAATAGTTGCAATTATATCTATTTTCGAATCTCCAAAATCTAATTTGTGAAACAAAGACCACAAACAAAGACGTGACCTGCTTAGCTTGAATCAATCATGCGTGGATTTATTAATTTATGATTGATATTTGAATTACAAAACGCAAATTCATGCAACTGTACAGTATGTTAAAATATTTCAAGGGTCGAATTTTTCTTAGGGGAATCCGTACTAATATTACCTATAAATCTGAGAGTTTGTGTGTGTGTATGTTTGTTACCTCTTCATGCTTAAACGGCTTGACCGATTTGGATAAAATTTGGAACACAGGTAGATTATAACCCGGAATAACACGAGGCTACTTTTTACCGCGGGAAAAAACTATTACCACGGGAAAATGAGTGACAGTGAGTGAAACCGCTGGGCGGGCCACTAGTTAATAATATGGTGATTCAGCCTAAAATATGATTAGTTTTTGACATCCTTTATTAATGGAACTTCTATACAAAATCGATCACACACAGCCAACTTCAGATGTCGATGTGACTAAAAACTACACCTTTTGTATGATGTTTGATGTCAAGGCCAAATATAATGACTGCACACAATCTTTAGAAGAACCTATAATTATATAATTCGTTCTGTTCCCCTTGTAGCCTAATAGACCGTGGTTTAGTACTTCTGCAGAATATGTTGCATTTCCGGTAGTTAGTTTCTTGGAAAGACAGGATTTTATTGCAGGAGTATTTTATTATTATTTGTGTACCTTACCTACTGTTATTCGTTTACTTTGTTCTTGGTTAGATATTGTCTAAAGTTATATACGCAGCAAATTTTTGGAGTCATAAGTTGATATGCTGTGAAATTCGATGTTTGCCATTGAACTAGAAATAAGATCATTATGGGGTTGAAACGAGCTAAAAACCGGTCTCTTTTTTGACAAACGGCAAAATGCGCGCTTGCGAATAGGACGGAATCCTGCCGATTTGACCTTTTTTTCGTATTTTTCATGATAGCTCGGTTAAGACAAGGATAGGAGATATTTTAGTCATATCATGTCTTAAATTTGACACAAAATACCTGTTTGACGTTATGTTATCTGTCAAAATAAGGCGACGATAAAAACAATGGCGACTAAATTGACTAGAAATTGCGAAGAACCCATTGTTATTTTTAAACATGATAGGAGTTAGATATCTCCTATCCTTATCTAAACCTATTTGACAGAAAGTGACAGCACAAATTTAAGGTAAGTTGAGAGAATTTATATCCCGAATTGAAGGCAATTCTGTACCTAGATGCTTATGTGGTTTCTCAAAGCAATTGCTGGCATGTATAATGTGGAAATTGCAGGCGGGTGTTATGTTCATGTGGTAAACCGTGCTGCTTAGCACCTCGCTGGCTTAAAATTGTGTTGCCACATCTAACTCTAGTTGTCGATTTATTTTGTGGGATTTACGGCCATACTAATGTTGAATTGATTTAAATTGTATCTATGCTCACGCAGAACATACACTTTCACTTTTAACTGCTAACTACTCGTAGTCAGGAAAGTTTGAGGCACTCATTATACCCGTATAATGTCCAGACTGATTCAGACCATGAAACTGAACAACATTCCCCTAGAAACATATGTCAGGAAACGACAAAAAATAATTGGTCTCTCATACAAAATCACAATCAGCTGACTACATTTACTATGGGAAGTCAACAAATTTGACGTTTCCTGAATTATTTTTTAATGGGATATGAATGCTATCAGTTTTCGGAGGGCTGTACCTTACACCCTGTATAGTATATAATATACAATATACAAAGAGTAATAAAAAGGGTATAACAAGCCAAAAAGAGATTAATGTACTCATGAAACTGAACAACTTTCCCCAGGGAACATAAGTCAAATATGAAAGTATCAGACCCCCCATACAAATTAACCAGCTGATTGGCAATTTGTGTGGGAGGTCCATCTTTTTACCTTAACCTACTTTCGGCTGGTTATACCCTTTTTTACTCCTCGTATACCATGGTCACCCTAATCTATTCCTCTCTATACTGAAGAAGATTATTGTATGCGAGAAATAAATAAATTAGTTTTTGTAAGTTATTAATGTCAATGCTAAGTTAAGGATACTATATTTTCTTTCCTAACTAAGATACAGTTAATAAAATATGAATTTGGAAGGCCTCCGTCCTCCGGCCAGATGTACCGAAGACTTAAAGAGGATGTGTCATAGAGGAACTAAACCCTGGTAAAAGTAGAACTTTGTCTTCGGATCTTTCGAAAAACCTTGCCGTGTGTTGCCGGCTTAGAATAGCATCACCCCATTTCTTTCCCGTGGTAGTTGTAAGAGGCGACTAAGAGTCTCGAGGGTGTGTATTGCAATTTTAGGCGATGGGCTGACAACCTGTCACTATGGCGATACTCAATTTTCCGAATGACCCTCTAATATAATGTCAGACGTGGCCGTAAATGACCGATTTTTGCGGCCGTTTGCGCTCTGCCTACCCCGCAAGGGATAATAGGCGTGATATGTGTGTGTGTGTGTGTCTTCGGATCTTTTGAAATAAAAATCAGTCGTATTATTTCTAAGGCATGGCAACACTTCCTTAAAAGCTATTACCTGCAACCGTTTAAGCTCTAAGCGGGTCATAATCGTAACGATACCTTACTTAGTTGGCTCGTAAAAGGGCACTAAGGTGAAAATTAATGTGGTGTAAGCTTATACATACACATATCACGCCCTGATCCCTTGCGGGGTAGGCTGAGCGTACACGGTCGTAAAAAACCGGTCGCCAACGCCATGTCGGACAAATACTAGTGGACCGTTTTAGAAAAAATCGCGTATCACTATAGTGACAGGCTGTCACCTAAAATGTTAATACTCATGAAACCCTCGAGTCCGTTAGTCGCGACACACCCGCGGGGAAGAAATGGGGTGATGCTATTCTAAGCCGGCAGCACACGGCACTCTAATCCGGCATCACTCGGCACCTTAAGCTTTTGCATACCGAAACACAATTCTCTATAGTTTTGTTGGCGTTTGGAACACCGAATCGATGAATGACCCGAAGAACGCTGCTATCGGAATTTTAATAGGCTTTTGACATGATTATATAACAACCGCCGAGACCGACGGCTTAACGTGCCCTCCAAAGCACAGAACCCTCTTACTTACGGACAATCAGGTGGTTCAACCTGCAACGTCCTAACAATTGGGAGCAAATTCATAAAGTGATGATCAACTTTGCGACTACGAAAAGTTGTTCAGTTTCATGGACGAGTTCACGTTTAAACATTTACCGCATCTTAAAACTTGTAAAGTTTTTCTCATGATGTTCCTTAGCTTGTCGGCCTTAGTAAAAGAAAACTTTTTGACAGACAAACAGAAACATACACAATAATAATTTCAGCTTACAAAAACAACGAAACATAAGTTAAGGTGCACGGTCTTCTAATCATCTTTAGACCTTTGTGCTCTACTTACACTATTAAGTATACAGGCGTGAGTGTTTAATCACTTTGTTTATCCTGGCGGAACAATATATAATAGGTTTCGCGTCAGAGGCATCTCAATTGAAGTAAATTAACGTGATCCTATTTCGCACGAAGCCCTGCACTTCGCTAAATTAATCTTGAATGTGTGGTACCTACATAGTTACATACTTACATGCAGTATAAGTACTTTGTTATAATATACGATTAAAAAAAAACTTGCGGAATTTTCTACCGCAGGCAGGATTTGAACCTGCGATTTTCGCTATCAGTCAGTACCAGCGATGCCTCTTGGATGGCCTGCTCTCCTACAGGATGTAAAAATATTAACTGCAAATATGTTAAGGAGTCAACCAACAGTTTTTCCTAAGGAACATAGGTTGAAGTTTGAAGAAAAGACTGGAACATTTTGTGTGGTAGATCCAATCTTATTTTACATATTTCGACCTATGTTTCTTAGGAAAAGTTGTTCGGTTTTATGGACTTTAGTTTTTTAGGGTTATACACGAATTTATTATTATCATGTTTTATGGACTGGTTTACCCCTTGACTTATTTGCAGTATTTTTTACACCTTACTTTATAAAACAAAATGCTTGCTTTTTTCAAAATATCTTTAGTAAATAATTGTTAAAATGTTGTTCAGTTACAAGGGATGATTATGTTCACGAGAAGCTATGACCTATTTTGAATACCGCGCTCAGTAGCTCAGTTGATTCATTGGTAAAGCGGTGAGACAGTATTTCTCAGTACCGGGTTCAAGTCTTAGGCTTCTTAAATTTCTTATACATTTTACGTCTGCAAAGCAAAACATTTAATAATCTAAACTATTTAATTCCTTCCTCGGGAAGTCGGGAACCAATGATGGTGTATATATACAATATACATACATATATCACTACTATATCCCT
This sequence comes from Tuta absoluta, assembly GCA_027580185.1. Lineage (NCBI taxonomy): Eukaryota > Metazoa > Arthropoda > Insecta > Lepidoptera > Gelechiidae > Tuta > Tuta absoluta. Next base: position 3,889,468 of record JAQAHW010000029.1, on the reverse strand, counting down.
TGTGGGCTAGGCAGAGCGCAAACAACCGTAAAAAACCGACATTTAAACCACGTCTGACAAACATTCGAGGGTCATCAATTACATTTTGTATCACCAGAGTGAAAGATTGTCAGCCCATCGCCTACAATAGCAATTAAAAAAAAGCGTTATTCTCATAAAAACAGTTTCGTTGTTACAAATTTTACAGTCTGCCAAACTGTACAACAGTTTGTTGGCATTGGCAGAGAATAGCTCCCCTTAACATAACTGTATTTTTACAATAATTTTTATTTATTTTTTAAGTAACTATGAAAGAGAAAAAAAAACATGCATATTATTAAATTTTAAATGTAATGTTACCTTACAGGAAAATTATCTACATTTATTTGATTTTTCATCTTCATTAACAAATGTTCACCAAGCCTCTATTTGAATATATATTTACTTCTAGAATTAGTTATGTCTTGTGGTATGTTATTCAATAGTTGTGGCACGAGATATTGAGTGGTACGTTCACCATAGTAGTTAATTGTTTTAGGTATACATAGTGTCCTTTGTCTTACATTACGAAGCGTCCGAGTATATGTAACTGGTATTTTAAATTCGTCACTGCTTTATTATCTAAGGCATAAACAACATTAACATTACCTTCTCCTGAACTGGCAACATTTTACACTTTATAAACAGTTTATTGTAATCTTCCCTACAATCTTGCTTAATTTTATCATCTACAAGGGTTTTCATAAATCTAATTAGAAGCTGTTTTATTTTATCTAGATAGGTTTTAAAAGTGCGTCCAGATGTTTCCAGTCTATAAGAAAGCAGTGAATCAGTAAGTACATAGAAAACCGTGTTAAATGTTGCTCTATTTATGAAAAACTTGAGTTGGTGAAATTTTACAAGTATAGACCTTAGCTTGTCACACAATATATCTATATGTTAATTCCATGAGAAACCGATATCGACAGTCAGTCCCAGATACCCGTATTCCTGCACCACCTCAACTTCCTCAAAGGTGCAACGACTTTGACTCATGTGTAAGCAGTTGTAATCGTGAGCTTTGGTTTCCTAGTTATGCATATGTTGTATGGTGAATAAATGTGCATACACTTTGTTTTCGATATATTTATGATTATACCATTATCATGTGCCCATTTCGTATAATACAAATGTTACTCTCGAGTGCCTTCAATATAATAATACTCAATTCTTAACTATTAAATAATCTGTGATTACGAGTATAGTCTATAACTATCCGACATCTCACGAAATTGATTGTTGATATTTACCTATTTCTATTTGTTTGTTTTCCAGATTGCAGATCATGTTGCAGAGGCGAAAGAAGTACAAAAACCGCACAATCCTCGGATACAAGACCCTGGCTGAAGGCGTCATCAGGATGGACCAGGTAAGCCATTAAATTACTTGCTGAGCTAGTAAAACGGGTTAAATAGGGTGTAAAAATTACTGCAAATTCTTCAAGGGGTTAAACAGCTATGAAACTGAACAACTTTCCCTAAGGAGCATAGGTCGAAATATGAAAACAAATTGGACATTCCATACAAAATGTCCTCCCTATTGTATTCGAAGGGCTGTGTTTTACAGACGGTACAATCTGATAGCAATAGGACCCCAGAGTCGGATATATAGTCCTTACTCAACATATTGTTAAAATACAGATCACAACCAAACCAGTACAGTTTCCATTATCAAACTGTGTCCGGAGACTGACAGACGGGAAACAGCAGTCGCCTCTAATTGAATGACGCACTAATTGTACGTTTGACTCCCTGTTTCTGCATAATTTGCTGTACACAATTAAGCGACGTCCTTTAGGAAAATTTATGACTGTTTGGAGAGTTTGTGATGTCGTAAATACTTACCTAGAAGCTAGAAGTTATTTGTCGTGTTATAAAAATACTTAAAATAAAGCTTTTGTACAAAATATACTATTAAATTGGATGGGTTTTCCAAAGATTGGTATGCGGAGACTCAGGATCGCGAACAGTGGAAGAAGGGGCCTTTGCCCAGCAGTGGGATCCTGACGGCTAGATAAGATAAGATTAAATTATTCTGTCGACCTTCGTCGGCTGTCATTAGCAGCTAAAACGTAGAGGGCTAAACTTTCTACCAAATAAATAACAAGTAGGTCTCGTAAACCTACTTCACTGTAAATTACATTTGTCAATGCGGACTATTCTTTTCTTTTCATAACTTTTCTAATCCTACTTCTGTTTTTCCAGGTGCTACAAAGGTCCATGGATATGGAGCTGGAACTGGTCGGTGTGGGAGGCAAGGGCGGTGCCACTGCAGGCCAGCCTGTGGCCAGGCTCAGCATCACGGGGCTGGCCTCCACGCCGGTAGACCATGACACCAAGAACAACAACACCTTGTTGATTACTGGTAAATATAGGATGAAATTTGACTTGTGACCGATAGCAAAATCTCTGGAGAGGCTGCTGATAAGGAACAAGTTTTCCCTAAGGAACATAGCTCGAAATATGAAAAAGAGAGGACCTGCCATACAAATTGACTTGGCCGGCTGGTACATACACTTCGTATGGGAGGGTCAATTTTTCGGTTACTCCTTAAGGCAGACAATATAGTGGTCGTTGCCGGTAGACAGTATTTGTGGGTGGTACAGGACCGAAGGAGATGGTGTGGAATAGAACAGGGTTATACGGACAGACCGAGTGTTGAGTATTCCTCTTCTTTTCGTGTGGGACACCGAGTCGGCGAACGAGCCGATGAACCCTGGTGTCAGAGTTATTGAGTGACAGACAGACAGACCAGTAGATGATACTTCATTGAATGTGGTTCCTTCAGGGATATCTTATTACATAAATACAAATACACATATCGCGCTTTCATCCCCTGTGGGCTAGGCAGAGCAAAAATGTGGTACTTTACACCACATTTTAGGGCCGTTTCAGATAAATCGTGTGTATCACTATAGTGGCAGGGTTTTAGCCTGTTGTCTTTAAATGTAATACCCATGAAACCCTTGAGTCCCTTAGACACCCGCGGGAATGAAATAAGGTGACGCTTCTTCTTAATTCTAAGCATCTAAAGAATCTAAGAAGAAATCTAAATTATTTATTCCCCTATTCTTCCAGAGCGTGGGTACTCAGATGAAGAAGAAGAGGGAGAGTTCTCATCAGTGGAAGAAGCTGACGAGATGACGTATGGAGCACCCGCCAGGCGGCGCGCGCATCGCACGCTCGCATTTGGCAAGGAGGACCTGTCTTATACCAAGGTATAGTTTTGTATCTATTTGTTACTTAAGGAATATAACACTGATACTCCGTTTATTTTGTTTTGCTGTTACCCGCGGCGTTGCCCAAAATAAAAACTATCCTGTGTGCTAGTCCATGTTACCTTCTATATGTGTGCCAAATTTCATTACAATCGGTTCAGTCGTTTTTGCGTGAAGAAGTATTAAAACAAATATGCAAACTCGCATTTATAATATTAGTAGGATGTTACTGACATCTCGCTAATGTCAGTTACATACAAAGTTTGTTTACATGATTAGTCATTCCAAAATAAACGGAGTATACAGCGAGCGCGTATTGAAACAGTGTAAAATGGTTTGACGGGTGATTTGACAGGGCAATCGGGGCCAGAGGGTGATTTCAGTAGTTGTGAAATAGTTCTACAACACTTTCATTTAACAATAAAGGTATATTACTCCGGTAAGGCAAGCATTATTTTATAACATAACTTGAAAAATATCTAAAGTCGCTTATTTTTTGTTCAATTGCAATATGTGTGTCTTCAAAGCACATATTATATATTGTGTCATTTTTGACGCTTGCGTAAATTTTAGATTCAATGTATGGTTGCTCTTTTATTAAGCTACACAGTTTCAAAACCCAGTTTGAGTCGTTTTTATCTGCAAACGAAAGTATGTTAGAATATACTTAAAATGACACAAACTTATACATTGGGTTCGGCCAATGGCCCAGAAACGATAAGCTAAAAACAAACGACTTAAATATTTTTTAAACATGAAAAGCTAGCCATACTAATTTTTATACTTAATTTAATGATATAGATAGATACTTGGATATAATTTACTAAAAATAACATTTTCAATTTAAGTTAATTCTATATTTTTCGTGCATGTTACATTGATTATTATTATTACAATTCAGTTCAAGCTTCAGCTTATGTGCTAATAGCTCATGTTTAACCCTTATTGAACAAGTGGTTATTAATTAGAGGATATCAAAATATGCTGTAATTTATTATGTCGGGTAAGCCAGTCCAGGAAACTGTTAATCTTTATATAAAAATAGCCTTACTAAGACATCTTTTTAACATAATGGAAAAGCCTATTATTTACAGTTTTCGACATATTTGCCGTGTGAAAAGTTGTTCAGTTTCTTGAAATGGCTGGATCATCCTTGAGAAAAATAGCGTACTTTACCACTATATTGGTATAAAACACTCAGTGGTCGTAGTTTAGTGGAGAAATAAGCAAAAGCTTCATACTACGCAGCTGTCACGCTCCCGCGACTTGAGCTACGTGGAGAGGGAGCGAGAAAGGGAGCGGGAAAGAGAGAGGGAGCGCACGCGCAGTTACATGCGCTCCAAACAGGAACGAGACAGCGATAGTGAGATGGAACACGCGCGGTCCAAGCGCAAAGCCAGTCGGGGGAAACTCGCGGTGAGCGAGATGAGATAAGAGTTTGGCAGTATGGGAATAGAGTCGTTATTTGAGTAATAAAATATTATACAGGTATCTCAAATCTGATCTGAGCTCATAGACGTCAAATATAATATGTCTAGCAACGATAGATAGAGGTTATATTTTTAATTACCGTACCATTTTTGGAATACCATATATTATGAAAATACACGCTACAAGTTTACAAGTGATATTCTTAGTACATTGCGTAGCCGGTAAATATTCCGGGTATTATAATGGCTAACCGACTACGTAATGAACATCGAATTTCACCTTTAAAATTGTAGCCTGTAGTTTGATAATATCGGCCACAAATCTTACAGACTATGCCAACCTTATAGAGAATGTCAAAAGAAGACATTACAGCTTCCAAATAATTGTACGTTTATAGAAGTCACAAACAGCGGTGTCTCAAATCAATTCTAAGGTTTTCAAACTATGCCAATGTAACAGTGTTCATAAGTTTTACCTTTTATTCTGCTTTATAAATTAAGAATTTAAGTTACTTCAGTTTGTTACGTTTTATTTTATGTTCCTCTTATTCTGTTAAAATGTTGGAACAGATACTTTCATATGTAACCTAAGTTATATCGTTTTTTCTATGTTTTTTTTTCTTTTGTCTCTATTCCCATACAAGTCAGTAAAGTTGTGGTGTTTGGTCGGCATGTAAACTAACTAACTAACTAAAGTTTGGAAATGTAGTTAGATATTCCGGATCTCTGCTTGCTTTTTGCTATGCCATTTTAAAACTTACCACCCACTTAAGCATGTTTTTATTTAGATTATTCTATAGTTAAGTAGATTGGGATTAAATTGTATTTAGATTTGTAGATTTAACCTAACGTGATTTGTCTGGTTTTGTTTCTAAAGTACTTCTTTTGTTTCATATAATTTTATCTGACTGACTGAGTTTGTTCTATGATTAATAAAATAAGGTGAAATAATATTTTTGTTCCCGTTAACCTTAACTAAGTACTTAAACTAGTATTAAAAATTCGTTAATGTTTCTATAATGAATCATAAACAGCCGAGCCACAATAGTTTTCTTGGCCTATTTTGGGTCACGCTATTGGCAGGCAGGCAAGCGCAGTACAAGATGTCATTTTCAAAGGAATCGCTGCTGCCTATTCCCTGGATATATCCGTCATTCGCGTTTATACACGGGGGTAGAAAGATCATAAAGAAATGTTGAAATACCACGTCTATACAAGGTGTAAGGTACAGCACTCCGAATACTGATAGGGTGCATTCAGACCATGAATCTGAACACTATCCATAAAAAAGGTTTAAGGAAACGTCCAAAAATTTTGAACTTCACATAGTAAATGCAGCCAGCTGATCGTAATTTTTTATAGGAGATCTAATATTTTTGTCGTTTCCTGACATAAGTTCCTAAGGGAAAGATGTTCAGTTTCATGGCCTGCATGCACCTTATCAGTATTCGGAGGGCTGCCCCTTACACCCCGTATAGATGTTGCTATCTCATTTAAAATGTTGATGTTTGGCACCTTATCTCGTGATTAGATGATAAGAAACGCATACAATTGATAACGGAGAAAGGTTACATTACAGTGACATAACAGATATTCTCGATGGAGGTAAAAGTTTTTGGTGCTCGATAATAATTTTGTGAAAATTTGAAATGTTTTTGTGAAGCTTGTGATAAGGGTTGTGAGTTTGTGTGTGTGCCTTTTTTAACAATATTTTGGAGGGAAGTGTGCTAGTTTCAGGCTTGGCGAATTACTCCTCCAATACTTGAAATATACTGCATTACGAATAATAATAATTACGGATCGGTGTGTCTTAACTACTGAGTTTTTATGTTAATATTTTTAGCAAAATAATAAACATAAGATAAAAAAATTAAGATGTATTTAGTAAACTTTACAGACTGCATATAAATAGTTGAGAATAATTCATTTCATGATAAAACTTCCTCTTTTTCTCTGTCCTCTAAAATGTTGCACGTATTTTCTTGTCCCTCCGATTTACAATCTGTGTTGTATTTGTAAATGTTCCCCTATCCTACCTACTATTTGTTATTTTTTTGCATGTGTACCGATGTTTAAATCACGTTTAATTAAACAAAATGTCACACAATTGAATGTTACTTAGAAAACACCTTGTTACCAATCGTTGACTTTTCAATGGTCTTTTATCAGGTAAATAGAGATGGTTACTTCTTTACTACTCATTGGTATGAAAGAGATGTCAATAGTGTTAGCAGTTCTACTTTCTATCTGCCTTGGCGGTTCCTACAGTTCCAATTTTGTTTTGTTACAAGTTTGATCCGTTCTTCCCTAATCCTAAGCTCAGTCGCGCTCCAAGGGCGGGTTGTTGGTCACAAACTTCTCCGGGCGAGTCCTTGCTCCCCCTACCAACAAGTCAGGTGTAGGTTTCAAAGCCCCAGGGCTAAAATCGAAGAGTACCTGCCTAAAATGAAGTTCCAATACTAACTCAATGGTTTCCTTACAGCAACGCAATCTGAAGCAGAAGTTCGCGGCCTTACTTCGTAGGTTCCGTGTGCCTGAAGAATTATCAGAACGTGGCGCTGCGAGGGACACTCACCCTGCTCAACGAGATATAGACGAACTTTTCCAGGTGAGTATTTTTTTATTTCATTGGTCCTCTACCAGGTTAACTGAAGACGCTTACAAAAGCGCAGTCAAATCAGCAAAATTACGGTCTATGAAGGCAGTCTTTTCCAGCAGGAATAGACCTATGCCTTTGTGAAGTAACTTCATGGTACTGATCTTCAAGGAGAAGATGGAATTTCCCAGCAGTAGTAGTGAAAAGATGCAGACTTCATAAGGATCTACATACATACATGCATCACGCTTATACCCCTTTCAGGGTAGGCAGAGCGTAATCGGCCGTAAAAAACAATCGATGGTTTCAGAAAATTGTGTATAGCTATAGTGATAGGTTGTCAGCCCATAGCCTAAAATTGCAACACACATTTAACCTTCGAGTCTCTTAGTCGCCTCTTACGACACCCCAGGAAAAGAAATGAGGTGATGCTTTTCTTAGCTGACATCACATCAGACGGACAACACAAGGATCTAAACTTAATCAATGACCTTTGTGCAACTCAATTCAATTATATTACTCACGTCAATTTCATCAGAACATTAAGTTCGTTCAATGACGAAGGTATAATACATTCTCGTTCCACATATCAGGAGCTAGAATCCCTCTCATGCGGCGAGGGCGAGGACTCTGGGCCAGACCAGATGGACACCATCAGCATCGGCTCCACGCCCAAACCCTCGCTGAGGCCGTTCTTCAGCAGCTCGAGGAGTCTGGCCAACCAGGAGCATCACAGGCATTCCAACGGTGAGTGTGGGAATGTGGAATGTCAAAAGTGTAAGCGTGAAGTAAGGGCCAGTTACCAACTTGATGGAACGCGAGGTGAAGATGCAAGGTTTTTCGTTTCATCCTAATTGTCTTAGTTGTCTGGCACGGTCTGATTATGGTCTCAGGATCTGGACTTTTCGGTCAGGGACTCTAGGTTTATTTTTGACTATAATTTTCATAATTTTGTGAGAATTTTCCAAGTTTTTTTTTCCACTTTGTCTATGAGAAAGTTGGTTCTGTGCCTCTTATGTGTCGCGTCTCGTCTAGGTGGAAACTGACCCTTATTCTTTCACATATACAATCTAAAAGGTATTAGGAATACAATGGGAACCTCTCGTGCGTTCTCAGGCCTAGAATTTTAACAACTTTCGAGTTTGACGTTTGCTTTTTTAATATAAAATAATCATCGGCTGATACCAATTTGTAAGAACAAGCTTTTATTTTGATTCCTCAGAGTAGTTTATTTTTAAATTGTTGTTCAGATTCTTGGGTCGCGTGAACATACAAGATGTTTATAATGTAACTTTGAAAGTCCTTTCGAATTGGCTCTTGGACTTGTGAAAAACCATAAACTATAGCAGTCATAGCTTTTATAATTATCCAAGAGCTAAAATTACACTTGACATCAACACTTTAACTTTTATGTAAAGATTTAAAAATAAGACTGATAAAGTATTTAGAATGATGAAAATAATGAAGACAAATGTAATAACATGGTAATAATATTTTGGCTGAGCATACCAAGAAGCATTGTGTGAGCTTAAATTTTTCTTTTGCATACATACAAACATACAACCAAGCATTATTCGTATGACAGAGTAATACAAATATTATATGTGTTTTGTTTATCGCTGTGTGTGTAGAATGTAGTGCATGTGTGTGCGAGCCGGACTTTCATACAAATTCATGATTAAAAGTGCATTTTTCATACATGTTACTCACAAATCATTAAAATATACTATTACTAATTGATATGTGAATGTCTGTTGGTCTGTAAGAATAACACTCACAGTCCGTCTCTAACGCACTTGTTAGGCCGGGACACACTATGGTGTTGCTGTGACAAGCGAATCATAATGTGTCCTAGCCTCAAAGACCAGTAAACCCTTAGACTCCGCATCATAGAAAGCTTATGCTTTGTAACTTTTTTAAGCCTTTTATTGCGGCTTTATAAGATCAAGTATTTAGTAAGATTTTCCAGTAATTTAATTTTGCAAACAAACAAGGATTTTGGTAAACTTTTTCATATGTAAGTAAAATAAAAATATATAATAAAAAGTCGTAAATTTTAGACCATCATTTCCTGAAGATATAAGATTAGTGTGCAGACCCATTCTGAAAAACAGTTGGTTCTCGGTTTACGTAAAGTTTAGCACTGAATGAAAAACCAAACAAATAAGGCCTTTGAAAAAGTATTTTTCTACTCGACAGTAACGGGTTTCAAGTCTATTCTCAAAACAGATGGTTCTTATTTGATTAACTGTATGTTATTTAAAAAAATGACACCAAAATATTAGTAGTCGCGGAGTATCAGAGCTTACTGGGCAGCATTATTAGCATTGTGTGCGGGCATGCGCAGTGACACGGCACGCGAGCCTCGCCAGCGCGACCGAGCTGGCCGCCGCGCGGGAACGACACAGCTTCGCCACAGTGCTCACAGGTAAACGCGAAGTAGAGTCTCTTATGGGATAAACTGTCTGTGGGCAAAGAAAAGGCTTTTAGATGGTCTATCGTGTAAGAGACTTGTGAAATGGAAGGTGCGTTCGTTTTATTAATTAATAAATAACAAAAATATTATTCTTTAAAACGAAATCACTTAACCGCAAAGATGACAAACATTCTTTATTAACTTGGAAGACATAATTACTTGTACAATAAATTAGTATTACTTTAAATTTTTATGGCGTTATTTTCACGATTGAATTTATTTTCTAAACGCATATACGTTCTGTGGTCACGAGTAAACTATGTAGACTCACAAGTCGCAGTACATGAAAATTAAATTGAATCGTGCAAAGAACTTTCTACTCTGTCCTAATAGCAAGCTTTTGTCTTTGTCTGTCTTATTATTTCTATTTTCTCACTCCATCCTGCTTTCGTATTTGATTTGTGCTTCTAAAATGGAAACTGCACGATTGCACGGTTACCGAATATCAACTCTATTCTTTATTGTTTTAAACTTCAATTTCCTTTCACGATTTTACGAAATGTACTTTTTGTGATACTATTGTGTTTTTCTTTTAAAAGCAAGTTTTTGAGGTTTTGGTTTTCATTATAATTGGGAGTACTTTTAAAACTTCCCGTATAGTACTTGATTTTTTTACATTCCCGCGTATCCTCTTTTTCATGCGAAATATCGGGTATAAATATATTTTAGTTTTGTACATATGATAACGGCTATTTTATCTACAAGTTTAATATCCTGTGGTACAAGTAGATAAGTACCATCAAACATATTGAGCGTTGATCGAGCTTTTTTTACCAAATGCAAAAATAAAGGATAAAATGGTCCTCAACAAGTCAGGCAATGTTAATCCCTTAGTATACCCATATGTTTTGAACATCAAGTGAGGGTAGTAAGATTAAAAATCACTGGTACACATGCTGTACCGGGGTAGATGAGTGGTTTAGTCTTTTCCGGTAATTGTATTGATTTATTTACAATCTGTATCCTAAACCTCAAAGACTTGCAACACTCACCCAATCTTGTTCCTATTTTAAAACTTCATTTACTACGCACAGAGTCAGAAGTGATCCGCAGTTCAGCCGGCGACGAGCGTGGCAGCGAAGGCAACAGCGATGGTGATATAACAGCTGATGCACCCGTATCTGGAGCCTCAGTGTCTAGCTCGCCACCAAATGACGTCATGACAAAGGTAGTTGTAATGTCACTATTATAGACTAGATTTAGAAGCGTTGTTCAGCAGGCGAATAACGTGGCAGCGATAGTGACATAACAGCTGATGCGCCCGTTTTTGGAGCCTCAGTGTCTAGCTCACCACCAAATGACGTCATGACAAAGGTAGTTGTAATGTCACTATTATAGACTAGATTTAGAAGCGTTGTTCAGCAGGCGAATAACGTGGCAGCGATGGTGATATAACAGCTGGCTGATGCGCCCGTTTTTGGAGCCTCAGTGTCTAGCTCGCCACCAAATGACGTCATGACAAAGGTAGTTGTAATGTCACTATTATAGACTAGATTTAGAAGCGTTGTTCAGCAGGCGAATAACGTGGCAGCGATAGTGACATAACAGCTGATGCGCCCGTTTCTGGAGCCTCAGTGTCTAGCTCGCCACCAAATGACGTCATGACAAAGGTAGTTGTAATGTCACTATTATAGACTAGATTTAGAAGCGTTGTTCAGCAGGCGAATAACGTGGCAGCGATGGTGATATAACAGCTGGCTGATGCGCCCGTTTTTGGAGCCTCAGTGTCTAGCTCGCCACCAAATGACGTCATGACAAAGGTAGTTGTAATGTCACTATTATAGACTAGATTTAGAAGCGTTGTTCAGCAGGCGAATAACGTGGCAGCGATAGTGACATAACAGCTGATGCGCCCGTTTCTGGAGCCTCAGTGTCTAGCTCGCCACCAAATGACGTCATGACAAAGGTAGTTGTAATGTCACTATTATAGACTAGATTTAGAAGCGTTGTTCAGCAGGCGAATAGCGTGGCAGCGATAGTGACATAACAGCTGATGCACCCGTTTCTGGAGCCTCAGTGTCTAGCTCGCCACCAAATGACGTCATGACAAAGGTAGTTGTAATGTCACTATTATAGACTAGATTTAGAAGCGTTGTTCAGCAGGCGAATAGCGTGGCAGCGATAGTGACATAACAGCTGATGCACCCGTTTCTGGAGCCTCAGTGTCTAGCTCGCCACCAAATGACGTCATGACAAAGGTAGTTGTAATGTCACTATTATAGACTAGATTTAGAAGCGTTGTTCAGCAGGCGAATAACGTGGCAGCGATAGTGACATAACAGCTGATGCGCCCGTTTCTGGAGCCTCAGTGTCTAGCTCGCCACCAAATGACGTCATGACAAAGGTAGTTGTAATGTCACTATTATAGACTAGATTTAGAAGCGTTGTTCAGCAGGCGAATAGCGTGGCAGCGATAGTGACATAACAGCTGATGCACCCGTTTCTGGAGCCTCAGTGTCTAGCTCGCCACCAAATGACGTCATGACAAAGGTAGTTGTAATGTCACTATTATAGACTAGATTTAGAAGCGTTGTTCAGCAGGCGAATAGCGTGGCAGCGATAGTGACATAACAGCTGATGCACCCGTTTCTGGAGCCTCAGTGTCTAGCTCGCCACCAAATGACGTCATGACAAAGGTAGTTGTAATGTCACTATTATAGACTAGATTTAGAAGCGTTGTTCAGCAGGCGAATAGCGTGGCAGCGATAGTGACATAACAGCTGATGCACCCGTTTCTGGAGCCTCAGTGTCTAACTCGCCACCAAATGACGTCATGACTAAGGTAAGGGTACGTACGACGGCGCGGCAGCAGCGATTACAAACACAAAGAATATTTTCAATGAAAATCTATTCACCTCAACGCGCCGCCAATGACATTCAGTTTTAGTCATGAGGCCCTAGCAAATTCAAAATCGCGCTTTGTCCCGGGCAAGAATTGCTATAAAATCAATCTTTTATTCCCGCGTCTGACAAGTGTTTGAGGATAATTTCAGCAGCTTCGATGATCGTCTGCCGACCTTTAATACTATGATAGTCCTAAACCAGTTTTTGATAATTCAAACATGATTTAAAAAAAAAACACAAAAACAATCGAACGTCTTTGCGCCACTCACGCCGCGCATTACATTATTAAATACCTGTCTATACGTAATTATTCGGAAGTAATTGACGTTGAGGTCATACAAATACGGCTGCTGAAAAACTCTGAGATATGACGACTCGGTGTCCCAAACGAAAGATAGAAAGAATATCTAAAAAAAAACACAAACTAAAGCATCTATCTTGTTGACAGGAGGACAAACGCTCCCGTCTGTTCCGTAGCGCGACCAGCGGCGGCAACTTAACACCTGGAGCAGTTGGACGCAAGAAGAACTCGCTAGTGATAGCCAGCGACCGACCTCTTTCAGCCCATGAGCTGCCAGTGCAGAGCCCCACTACATTGGAAGTAAGTAATTGAAGTTATAGCGACCTCTGGGAGCTACTACAAGAAGCTCACTCAAGTAGTTCACAGGCAAGCTAGATGCAACAGAAGTTCCAACATATCCGCAAGATGGCGCCACGTAACAGATTGGCAGATAACAATGGGCCTGAAACACGGTATCGAAGTGTTCACCGTGCACCGCACGCATATCTACAACTTCCATTTCTACAAAGTGGACTAGTCGGTACCCTAGCCACAACACCCGCCCAGGTAAGGTAGCTACCCTTTTCCCGACCCGCAACCCTTTATTCTGCCTACTGGCATTACTCCTGTCACTAACCATAAAGTCACTTAACTCCGGGAGCTGTTGAACGCAAGAAAAACTCACTAGTGAGTGAGATAGCCAGCGAGCGGCCGCTGTCAGCCCATGAGCAACCACCACGCTTCAAGTAAGTGGTGTGAGGCTTGCTGGTGCTGGACACCGAGTCGATGAAGTCAGTTTTTCAAATGGTTTTTGAACTAGAAGCATTGTCTGCATGTTTGCATCAGACGTCATCTGCTGTTGCTTTTATGGTACCCACAGGATTTTTTAACTAGTTTGATGCGGATCAAAAATATAAGGTCATATTAAATTCAGTACAAATATTTTTACATACATACATAAATCACGCCTGTATCCCTTCCGGGGTAGGCAGAGCGTTAACGGCCGTAAGACGGATATTAACACCACGTCTGACAAAAGTTTGAGGGTCAATAAAATAACTGTGTATCACCATAGTGACAGGTTGTCAGCCCATCGCCTAAAATTGCAATTCACATCTAACCCTCGAGACCCTTAGTCGCCTCTTACGACACCCATGGGTAAGAAATGGGGTGATGCTATTCTAAGCCGGCATCACACGGCACCTATTCTAAGCCGGCATCACACGGCACATTTTTACATAGTGACACAATTTTTGAACATTTTTGCATGAAATGTCCAAAATTTTTTTTATATGTCAAGCTACGTTTATTGAGAAAAGTTGTTCAGTTTTACGAGTAATAGACGACTACGACTCGCACGACTTGATCACAGAGTCTTCAGGTGTCATGTCATTTGAGTTTATTCTTAGCCTGTCTTGCGAGCGTGGCTGAATCTTTGATATTAGTCCATTTTTGATGTTGTTTCATGTACAGTAAGAAATTATCAGTATTTTAAAGTCTCGCTTGCTACGCCCGCGTTTTATTGATGATTATGCATGACTTAATTTTTAATCTCTTCCCCAGCCCCGCCGAACGATGATGGAGCAAATCACCCGGCTACTCGGTGAGGAGGGCCAGGTCCCGGAATGCATCGCCTTAGCGCCGGCAGGGGCCGCCGCGAGCGCGTTCCATGCATTGGGGGTGCCTTGTATCGTGGTGCCGTCTCCCCACGCACCAGACGCCAGACCGCTTCTGCAAGCATTGTACTCGAAGACTACCAAACTGTAAGTTGACCAGTTAACACAGACTCATATCAACGTGCTTCCTTTTATTGAAACAGAAGTCTTTGCTAGTTGGTTCTATGAAGGGGTGTGCCATATAATGTATCGTGATGCCATCACACTTATTATGCTCAAAGGCTACTAAATTGTGAGTAAAACTACTGCAAAATTTGAGACACCTCTTTTCCCTCTACTGATAGTAAAACAAAGAATAATTAGGTATTTAACTACTATTACTACTTGTTATACCTTGTAACCATAAACTGCACAATAATCCATAAACGTCCTTGCGAACATCATCACTACATAGTATAAAATTAAGTCGCTTCCCGGTGGGTGGTGTCCCGTTGCATGCTTAGATCTTCAAAACCACAAGCTCCAAGAAGCAGGTTTTAATGTATAATTGTACCCTTTCCAGATGCCCTAAGGTAGACTGGGAGATAATGCCATTTTTGTTTTGTTTTGTGTTAAGTCCGCCCGTGTAAATTTTTGTGCATAAATTATAATAAATAAATTTAAAAATACGGGAAAACGGTTAACAGTGTGTGAAATCGCCGTGCGAGTGGTGACTTTATTATCTTTCTTTTGCCTAGAACCGCCCGCCGTCAATGCATCCGTGTTGCAATCTGCGGCGGAGATTCAGCTGTAGCGGCCGCGTTACGGGCACACGCGGAGCTGGGAGCCAGGAGGCCTCATGATGCACCGCCTATCAGATTCTACATCATACCCTATGGTAAGCCTGATGGTATTTCAGTTGGACACCGAAGTGGGCGTGGTCTGCTGTCTTAAAGGCCTAGAGTGACTGATTAGAAGCACCTATAGAAAGCTTGTACAAAACTGGTAGAAACTTGGATTTCAAGAAAGTGGGAATTTCTTGGTTGGCCTCATGATAAAACGTGTAAGTTCTAATTCTTCTTTGATCGCGTTTGCTTTGAAGTACATCTCCACGCGTCACAGTACAATGTCCAATTTCCATTTTCCCATATCAATTCCCGTTCTCCTTGATTTTACCGAACGACATTGTGATTACGTAATTTTGGAGCTCCATTTTCAGTAAAAAACACGCTTTTTGGCGATTGGTTGAATATAATCTAGCTTCAAGTTGTC
The DNA here is from genome assembly GCA_027580185.1 of Tuta absoluta. Lineage (NCBI taxonomy): Eukaryota > Metazoa > Arthropoda > Insecta > Lepidoptera > Gelechiidae > Tuta > Tuta absoluta. Next base: position 3,873,740 of record JAQAHW010000029.1, on the reverse strand, counting down.
ATACCAACCTGACCTGCAGCTAATGGCTGTGAAGTTGACCATTCAACCACACATAATCTTTACATTATAGATTGAGTGTTTGAAAATGTGTATGGCAAAATGTCTTTCGACTGAAATAAATAGTTTGAATTTTTATTAGGCTCAAACTCGTCGCCATAAGGATATTCGGGACTGTGAATGAAACTCTATGTGCTAGTTATTTTAACAGACTGACATAAGAGGGTAAACAACAAATTTTCGCAAATAACACAAACAAACACATATCACGCCTATTATCCCTTGCGGGGTAGGCAGAGCATAAACGGCCGCATAAAACGGACATTTACGCCACGTCTGACAAACATTTGAGGGGCATCCGGAAAATTGTGTAAAGCCATAGTGACAGGTTGTCAGCCCATCGCCTAAAATTACGATACACACCCTCGAGTCCCTAAGTCGCCTCTCACGACTCCCACGGGAAAGAAATGGGGTGATGCCACTCTAAGCCGGCATCACACGGCAAAGAACACTACAGAAACAATCTAGATTAAAAGATCCTATAAAGCAGACTTATTTTATGGATGTTGTATTTATATTCCAGGTCCCAACACAGTATCGCGGTATCTATCGGCGACGGACACCGGCTACTCCCTGCTGTATAGCGGCGACCAATGGCCGGCTCTCTGCGAACGAGCCGCTGATTGTTCCATGCAAGATGTGTCGGAAATGTCGTCACGGATCGCGAGGTACGTCATTTGGGCTAGCAAGCACGGACATTCACGATACATAGGGTGAAATTTAACTATAGTACCGCCGCCGAGAGAAATCGGTTTTGACAGCTGTCATCTTCATACTAAAAGAGATGCCGACAAAGGAAAATGGTCCCTCTGCCGTAGTATTATCACGAATCTGACAGCTGTCAAATACGACTTCTCTCGGCGGCGGTACTATAGTGACTGATACTGAAAACAGTGTTCGGGCTGGTGCTAAGGAACAACATTCCTCAAGGAACATAGGTCGAAATACGACATAAATATTTTGAGGTTTCACAGTGACTCAAACTAGCTGATCGGGAATTTTGTATGGGAGGTCCAATTCTTATTTGACCTATTTTCCTTAGAAAAAGTTGTTTCTTATCACCAGCCTATCTTGAGATTTCGCTATCGGTCACTAGTAAAATTTCACCCGTTATAACGTACCTACCCCGCAAGGGATAACGATGTCATATCTTAGTATGAATGTAAAATAAAATTCTTGAAACAGCCAAATCTTTAATTTCAACATTTCGTTTCAACCTTTAGAATAGCGTCACCCCTTTTTCTTACCTATGGGTGTCGTAAGAGGCGACTAAGAGACTCGAGGGTTAGATGTGTATTGCAATTTAGGCGATGGGCTGACAACCTGTCATTATAGTGATGCACAGTTATATGATTGACCCTCAAACTTATGTCAGATGTGGTGTTAATATCCGTTTTACGGCCGTTAACGCTCTGCCTACCCCGTGAGGGATATAGGCGTGATTCATGTATGTATGTATGTATAACGTATCGTTAGCGGAGCGAGCATGACAGTTGACGTTTTATTGTTCCTGTCACATTCTAATGGAAACGAAGTAAGCTGAACTTAATTTGGAGATAGCATAAAAATTATTCGGCAGTTATAGCCCATAGTTCAGCTTGTAACATTGTTTGTTCGTTTTTGTTATAGGTATCTGAATACGATTGGGCCCGTGAACAACATACCGATCGGTGAAGCGATGGTGGCGTACAGAGAGAAGTCTGGCGATGAGGACGCCAGCCAGACATTCGTGCCATTCATCGCGGTAAGACAAGACATTATGTATTTAACAAGACTGTCTTTTGCAGCGTGGACAAGCCGTTGGATTTCCAAAGGATAGCGTTTAGATGCACTGCTTTTGTTATGCAAATCTGCCAGGCATCGGTTCCATATTCATAAATTTGGTAAATAAGAAATTATTACACGTCAAATGGAAAATAAACTTACACTATGTGGGTATTATTCTAGACAACTAACACAATAGTTAATTCTACACTATAGGTACTTACTAATTGATAAATACATTATGTAAATAATATAAATGATGATTAATGATAACTTTATTTGCTTAGACTAGGGTACAGTACATAGATGGTATAGTAGATTTTACAACAAGTGCACAAAACGGACCATTTTCATCCGAGACTTTTAGCAGCCCGAGCCGAAGGCGAGGGCTGATAGTAATGTCGAGGTTAAAATGGTTTTGTGGACGAGTTATAAACTCTGCTTTTCACTTTGATTGCGAGGAAATAAAACAATAGTATATTATATAAGTAACATTTATTTAATTAAAATTCAAAGTAAAATTTGTACAGTTTTGAATACTGAAAGAAATTGTTTTTTCCCGAGACTTTGGCGGTAGTATCTGTTGCACAACTCTCTGTGCATTAATTTCCATAAGCGTATTAGGAGAGAGTCTTAAATCCTCTTCTTCACTGGTCATTTTTATCAATTTTAGCAAATTGAAGAAATTACGAAAAAACAAGAGCTGTTTCCCGCCGCTTTATTTTTTTTTAATCTTACGACATTGGCATTAGGCTTGGGCTGCAGACCTATACAGCCTACTATTTAAGCCGACATAGTGCTATTTCAATTTTTTCATACATATAAAATGAAATAGCACTATGTCGGGCCGATATCGGCGTTCGGGGCAGACGCCCTTTGGCTGTGTATGGCTCATTTTCTTTGCCTTCATTTATGAGTAGATACGTTCTTGCACTTGTGCATAAAATGCGATTTTGTGCAGCCTATATCCTGCACCAATAAGCTCTTTCAGAGCATGAGAAGTGAAAAAATAATTTTAGATTCTCCCAATCAGCCATGTCAAATAATTACAGCATGCAAATATTTTATATAAAATCTTCGAAGTCAGTTTTTGTAATCTAAGTATTCTTTTACGGAGTAGAAACACTGCGTACTATATAAATATTGATTGAAAAATTCATTCATTATCCATAAATCAATGATTAATTAAGTACATCGTTTTTTATCCAAGAACTCTGTCAAGCTGTAAAATGTGTGCTCGAGAAGCCATTCTTAAGTTTGTTTTTAAATCTTTGAAGTATACGTAGCTCTGTTAGATCTTTAGGCATCCTTATGGCATTCACATTCGCATTTCACGAGTGTCTTGACGATAACACGTATATCCTCGACGATTATCCACGTGTACATAATTTAATATTAATACTGTCTGAAGCGTGCCGGTGGTTTATCCGCGTAGCATAAGTCGCGAGCTCTGTAATTTTATTCAGTGTTTTTATGAATTTGATATTCAATTATCGATTATTCTGCTACTCAAAGTTTTCAAATCATTCTTCTAAATTCGTAGGAGGTGCGAGTTGGCTGCAGCGAAGGGGGCGTGTCTTCGTTGGAGCTAGAAGAGGGCGGGTCTCCCCCCGCGCGGCCCTCGCCCCCCGCCACGCCTGCGCCGTCAGCTGATCTAGCACCGCCGCCATTGTTGACTAGGACGGAGCCTTTGGAGCTTCAGTTGGACTACTGGCTGGTAAGTAGATATGATTTTAGAAAACTTACATTTTTTTTCCGCGGGCAGGATTTGCACCTGCGACTTTTGCCATCACAAGTGGCGACAACTCTTCCATCTAAGAAACCGCAGCTCATGCATAGCCCGCGAATTCTGCAGTTGAAGTGTATCTTGATGCCCATAAAGCGTGCCAATATTGCAATTTGTCCTAAATTGTATAACAGTAGTGCTAGCTCAAGGCGCAGATGCACCACACATCATGCTAGCCGGTGTTCCCTTGAGCATAGTCGATAAGTTTTGCTACCTGGGGTCGACTGTGTCGAATAATCTCACGCTCGATGCTGAGATCGATACGCGAATCGGCAAGGCAGCGACCATGTTTGGCAAGCTCAGTACCAGAGTATGGAACAATAAACACCTGACCACAAAAACCAAGATTATTGTTTATCAAACTTGCGTTTTAAGCATACTCTTGTACGGAGCTGAAACCTGGACATCGTATGCAAAACAGGAACGTCGACTCAATACATTTCATATGCGCTGCGTAAGAAATATCTTGCACATAACCTGGCAGGACAGAGTCACAAACGAGCGAGTTCTAGAAATTGCACAGCTGCCTAGTTTTACCGCCCTGCTTAAGCAGAGACGATTGCGGTGGCTAGGGCATGTGCACCGGATGGAACCTTCGCGTCTACCACGGCGTGTTCTGCTTGGCGCTGTAGCAAACGCTAAAAGAGGGGTTGGAAGACCTATGCTGCGTTTCAAAGATTGCGCCAAGCGGGACATGGCTGCGTTTAACATTGACCATCAAAGCTGGGAGAAGCTTGCTGAGGATAGGGACGAATGGCGTAATTGATGGGCGTAAAACACACGATAATGCCTGGTTTTCTGGTCTCGCTAACAAAAGGCAAAAACGTCATCTACACATGCATGTGCCAGTCTCAAATTCCACCTTCACTTGTAGAGCGTGTGGAAAACTATGCCGCAACCGTATCGGCTTTTACAGCCATGAAAAGTCTTGCCTCAGACACTGATTAAATTGTCTGTCACAGACGTGTGAGGCCAATGATGATGTATACCTAACACGGGAAGTATTTTAAAGATTTGGTATTTAAGTAGATATGATATGAGTGTTTAATGGCACTCACTGTAAGGCCGCGGGGCTATATGACACTTTGAAGCTACGTGAAACTGTCAGGCTTTGATGACACTGGAGCTAAGATACTGTGGAGCTATATATGACATTAAGGCTATATGACGTCACATCAGCCTACAGCAGTCTACCAGTCGCCGCCGTATTTAAATCATCGGTCCATCTGAGGGTCGGAGGGTGTCCAACGCCGTAGCGTAACCAAGGCGTAAATATATTATCATTTGTGTTTATTTTTGCGTATATTCTGGTGACAGCATCTATACAGGGAATTCTTCTAGTCTATGGGTGTGATCGGTAATCGGATCTCGGAGGAATCGAGGGTACTCTTCAAATGCCAAGTACCGGAATATTTATTTATTGTTACTATGGCTAATCAAAGTCCTTATTATTGATAGTTATGTCGGCCATTTGTTTACCTGAGATACAGGAATTCACATTCTTAGGTCAGGTAATAGGAAAGCCTCATAATTATTCTGTTTAAGTGTACCTATTTATAAGTAAGTTTATTGAATAAAGAAAGAATTATCTTAATTATTTTATTGTTTCAGGTGCCGGGCCGCACCGCCGAGGGTGCGGACAGCAAAGTGACAGTGAAGGCGATGTTCCGAGCCCTGCACGTGGCGCGGCAAGGCTCGCATCTGTGCATCACGTATCTAACTAAGGAGAAGAAGCAGAAGAGTGAGTAGCCACTGATATGACAGGTTGTTCAATGTACAGTCGGTTGTAGCACTTAAGCACAGTATAATTAATAGTACTTACTAGCGTACAGTAAGGTCACTCCCTGCCTCCCCCTACAATTTCTGTCCCCAGCAAGATGTTTTTCTTGAAATTAATATGTATTAGTAGAAAATCACTTCTTTTATACAAATAAGATTAAATTTTTATGATGTATTTACTGGGGATAAAAATAATTCAGTTACAATAATGCCTGGTACCATATGTGCTACAACCGACTGTACAATGTTCTCTGAAAAAGAATTTTTATCATTCCGAATCGATCGACATTCAGCATTTTAAAAGCGCCAAAAGTTTTTGAGTGTTTTAAACATGTATAGCAGCATCGTTGCTATTAAGGGGTCATTGTTTTATGACACTACAATTTACAAGGCGATTTGATGCTTATTGCGTAGACAGTTGAGCATTATAATACCATTAAGATAATCAGAAATACGCAATCTATATCAAGTTGCACTTTGGTTCTTTAGATTTAATCTCATGAAAAAATTCATTTCAAACAAATTCATAAAAACTGACAAAAATCATAACTTGACCGGTTTAAATCAGTTTGAATAAGAGGTGAATGTCCTTTTTCACTTGATTAAAACAAAAACACATTACAAAGTTGTAATTGTGGTGTGGCTCCCTGGTCTAGCAGACCATTACAACAGCTAGCGGATATTTCAACTGTCCTTTTGTATCTTGTTCCTAATTTGTCATTTCTTTCACAGTTATGAGGCTGGGCAAAAAGAAGGAGAAATCCAACGAATCTGAGACAGGCAGAACGCAGACAGTGGATGGAGTCGCGCGGCTCATCTGCTCAGCGAAGACCAGCCACAACCAGCCGCTCAAAGGTAACCAATCTATAATAAAGCCGTGAAAAATCTATTTGACATTTGACGCGCGCTAATGCATTTTAAAACCTGGGAATTTAATTACAGATTAACATTTTGAAACTTTCACGTAAATATTTAGAAATGTTTACGGAAATATTTAGAAGCGGGAAATATTTAGGAGCGTTCACGGAAATATTTAGGAACGTTCACGGAAATATTTAGGAACGTTCACGGAAATATTTAGAAGCGGCAAATATTTAGGAACGTTCACAGATATTTTAGATTTTGAAAATCCACGGAAACGTTTTCAAACTTTCATGGAAAATCTCGGTAATTGTGCATAGAATATTTTAAATTTTCGCTACAATGTTTTGTAATGTTCAGATGCAAGTTTCAAAACACTCACTAAATCATTATGTTCAAATCTCCATTCTTATTTACAGTGTACATCGACGGTACGGAATGGAACGGCGTGAAATTCTTCCAGCTGTCGACGCAATGGCAGACGCACGTGAAAACCTTCCCCGTGGCCACCTGCGGAGCGCCCCTCGCCCCGCCCGAGACCTAGGCAACCCGGTTACAGGTAACCAAAACCGGATTCATCTAACACCGGTTTGCACCGGTTCGGCCTGACTCGCGCGCCAACCAGCGAAGCTCGCTTGGTGACGTGAAGTTTGAATGTAGAGTCATTTTGACCGATCTCTGTTACGGTCACCGATAAATTCGATGTGTATTTTCCTTTTCAATAAAATTGATGTATTTCGTGTCGTATAATTTACGTTATTTATTTGTATTACGCTGTTGAGCTGCCATGATTTTATTAGAGCGTAAATTTTGCTTTTGTTGTGTACCTTGAAGAGATACAGAAAGCTTATGATTTTGGTATTATTTTTAGCTTTCGAATTTTGTATTTTATCGATTAAATTAAATTCAAGCTACATAACGAAAGCTCAAGTAGATATACTATTTCATCATAGTCATTCATTTATGTTAGACTTAGTATTGTATTTGTATTACTCGTGTTAACTCGTGTACTCAACATAATATATCGAGATATGATGGTTCGTGACATTTCCAGTTTGTATGTTAAGGTAGTTTGTATGTATCGGTGTAAGGAAACCGAGTTTTTAATTGTGAGTTGTTAGTTGTGAGAATATTCGCTAAGCTATTGGTAAAATATTGTAGTCTTTCTGTCCGTCTAACTTCAAATAATCATTTATAATGTTAATGAAAACGTTTTGAAATGTTCATTTGAACGTAATGTAACGTTTATTAAAATGTTTTCTGACGTTCATTTCAAGGTTTTGTAACGTTTACGTTAACGTTGTAAAATGTACATAAGAACGTTCCTAAATGTTCATTTTGACGTATTGTAACGTTAATTTTTACGTAAATGTTCATGTAGGTAAACGTTTTGAAAATAGCATGGAAAGGTTTTCTTTTCATAATTATATTCATGATTGTGTTTGCATATATTTTTGCAATTGTAACTGTTACTTAAGAATATTACCTACAGTAAAAAATTAAACAAGGAGTATTTAAAGAATGCCTTCTAGTTAAATTTTTGGCAGTAATGTCATTGCAGGCTAGTTTTAACGAATATTTTCACAACCAAAGCCCCTTTACTCATTCGTGCTCTTTCAAACATGTATTCATGATATACAAGACAAATTTAAGACAAAATGAATTGTAATGGATTTAGTACAGTGATGGAATCACACGAATGAGTAACGGGTTAAATAAATTAGTCGGCGCATATCAACCTAGGTTCGTGCTTGACGGGAGCGCGATTTTTTTATCTGTGATTCAGAAATGAAGTTTGATGTAAAGGCCGCAGAGATTGTCGAAGTCATTTTTGTGTAATGTTATCCTGAATGAAATACAGCTGATTTCTAGGGCTTCTTTTTAAATATAGATTTACGTGTATTAAATACTTCCGAGTTTGATAATTCATTTTTCTTATAAGCTACTGTAAGCTACAAATAAAAAGCTATGAAATTTGAAAAAAGAAAAACTGTTCTGTACGGCTCAATAATTTGATTTAGCGAGAGCATGAGCATAAAACATTATAAAAACAGCAATGAATACTATGGAAGGCTGTTCATTTAATTATTTTTTATTTGGTGCCAGACAAGAAAAGTTCTTTTTTCTATTATTATAATAATCTATCAAATTATTGAATAAACTTATCAATTATTTGGCCAATTTACTCGAAATTACAAATAAATATACATAGTTACAAGTTTGTAATCACAGGCGACTGATTTTACTCGACTGTCGCTATATCATAGAGTGATAGTACACTCAATTTTACATGTATGTGTAACTAAGATTAGTCTTTGTGTGTGTATTACTTACTCAGTTCTTTAGAGGCTGTGTGACATAGTAGTTATGTACGGTTTTTTGGGCTGCAGGTTCGATTTTGTCAGATACTACGGGCTGAAGATATAACATAAAATCTAATGATTAGATAGTTTTTTCTCTAAACAATGTCTTCTCAATCGTAAAAGCTTTATAAAACCTTAGACGGTGTAGTAATATTCAAGTTTATAAACGTCAAACAACGATTGATTTGATGTCTTATATAACTTTTTAGAAAATTCCTACGAACATCTGTACAATCAAAAGCTGCAGCCTTAACAAGGCCTTTCAAATATTTTCCAAAACAATAAACAAATACAAAATGATGTGCCAAACTGTACACTAGATTCATAATCAGTTAGGTTTCCACACCATTGTATTGTACATTGGGCCAGTGTTTAAACTTCACGCTAATATTTAGGAATAAAGAAAATATATTTGAAAGGCCGTGTAGTCAGTACGAATGTGTTATGAATGCTTGTTTACAAGCAAAGTTTCATGGTGTAAGTGACTTTTTTTACTAACATACAATTTCCGGCTGAACATTCTAATTCGAATGCGACAGGTTTAGAACTAATAATAAATTCTTAAATAAGGATGATATTATTCCAGTAACCACTAGCCAGGTCTTAATGATTGCTGGATTTAAGATCCCAGGTCAGTTTTGTCACCAAGGCTTTGGTAAAAATAGAAAAAGTTTCAGGTCTCCTTAAAGCATACTTAGATCTCCCGGTATTATATGTTATTATAAATAGTAACTAAAATATGACACTTTGCGTGTTTAAAAAGATATCGGACAATAGTTGCGTGTACGCTTTTTCGAGGTTATAAATTTTGTATGTAGACCGCTGTTAGTCGTAAGGGTTAAACTATACCACTTTAAAAACTTCGTAGTATTTTATAAACCTTCATCACTAAGGAGTACTACCTAGTTAAAACAGTTCATGGCTAAATGTCGTTCTTAATCTTATCCCAGCAAAAAATTCCTTCAGATATTATTGAATCTTAATGTGACGTTTTAATATGTGCACGTTAGCGTAATATAACATTTACGTCAACATGTTAAAGTGTGCGCGTTAACGTTGTGAAATGATAGCGTTTTGAAATATTCTTACAAACGTTGTTAACGTTTTGAAACGTTCAACGTTTTAAAACGTTCATGTGGTTATTAAAAACGGCAAATTAAAATCACGGCAACAAAACGAATTGCTGACACTGCTAAGTTTCTAACTAGTTACCTATAAACTACCTATTGCATTAATATGGGAAAGAATTAAGAACGAAATACAAACATTGTTAATAGACGTTTTTGCTTATAACTGAATAAAAAACATTAATATTGTGAATCTAGAATATGAAATGTAAAGTCCTGGACTTTGTCTGTTTGTTCCCGTGTTTAAATATGAACTCCTTATATCTCAAGCTACATACTAATACATAAAATACTATCTATCGAGCATATACAAAATATCTAGTCCTTTTGAAATATAAAACTTACTTCTTTTTGTATTAAACGCTTTGAAAAAGTGATATGATATAGCACAATATCTGGTTGTATAAATTATAAATTTTACTAAGAAACTGAACGAAATTAAAGGAAATAAAATGTTTGCAAGAATATCGACACGTGTCGATTTAAAAAAGTTAAGCAGTTAAAACAAAAAGAAGCTCGAAATTCAAAATATAATAGAGGCCTAGCCATCAGCATGTTACAAAATTAATTATTACTATATGTATTGGTGTAGAAACTAAGATTACTCTTATAAAAGTGGCTTCGATTCTGGCAGAACACCTCTTTGGCTAATTCTTGGTTTTCATATCTGTCACTTTCCATAGTAAGTCAAAGACAAGATACAGAAGAACTACCGCTATCATTTGCAGCCTTAATTTCTTATTAAAGTAATAATCTATGCTCTAAAAAAATTCCGATTTCAAGGAAACAAACGTCACCAAAGCAAAATTTCGTGATTGAAATAAAAAAAATCTATTAAATATTGAAATAATTAAAAATTAAATATATGGTCATGAAATAACACTTTTCAGTATAAATAAAAATGACTACAAATGAATGGTGTTTACTGTCTCGAAAGTACGAGGAGTTACGAATTAGCTACAGGATTGGTCTGCTAGAATCGAGAGCGATGTATTATTAATTTTCGTTCATTATGATTTGATCTCATAGCTTCTGACTGGTTGCTTCAGCAATTTTGCTCTTTTTTTTTTAGTATGGCATCGTAAGAGAATGCCAAGTTTTTCTAAATTCTTCTTACATTACACATTTGATTGTAAATTTATCTTGTATACAGGGTGCTGCCATGATTGGAATACGTAATTATTGAAGAAGACACAGAATTAACGACTTCTCAAAATGTTACATTCGGTATTTTTCCATTTTTTGTATGATTATTTCAGTTCTTCCAGTGCCCAATATCATCAAACTACGAGCTACAAATTCTAAGTTCATTGTTTAGTCGGTTAGCCATAATACCATAAGTATTAAATGGCTACGCAATGTACTAAAAATTTCACCTGTAGAATTGTAGCCTGTAGTTTCATAACATAGGGCATTAAGACTTGTGCTTGATATTAATCAATAACAAGTTCATGGTTTTTTCCATTTTTGTTTCACCCTGTATAGTTCCATTATCATTTATCATCACAAGTTGTGTCCATTGTAATGGCCAAACAAACTTATGAATTCATTTAATTTTAGAATAAAGAAATTCTATTTAAGTTATATTATTTTAGTACAAAAATATGATACATTTTATTTTACGTCATAATTATTACTAAGAAGTGTTAACTACCTTCATTTCGTATACAGATTACATCTGTACAATAAATTTAACGATTAATTATTTCTGTAAGGGCCTGCGCACACCTAGGGTCTAAGTCGCGAGCCGTTCGTTTTAATAAATGAACTGTATCGTTTTAATAAATGATTTTAGCTTTCACGATTCGACGGACAGACCAACATGGACTTTATTTCTGTTCAAACATACAGTTCATTTTTGAATCGCTCACTACTTGCTCGCGCCTTACGGCACTAGATATGCGCTGGCCCTGAGTGACGCAAGTCATAGGGATAATTTTAAGTGATGAGATTTGTTATATTATCATAATTTGCAAGTATGGTTTGTATTTATTGTACAAATAAAATAATTGCATTAAATGAACAATTTTATTTTGTTTCAACGTCATTTTTACTTACAGACTACCAACATTGAATGTATCTACTTATAATTCATGCATAACAAACAATATAATATAAATATGATTGATTTGTAGACATAATATCAGACTTCATCTTAGACCATTTATGCTTAAGTACCTATAGATCAACAATAGAAAAATTCTATTTAAATTCATACCGACAAATTGTTTTGAAAGGCATTAGAGAGACATAACAATGAATAAGATTGACACATAAGTACTAGATTATAAAGAACTTGATGATATAGTTGCATAAGGCGACTAAGGGACTCGAGGGTTTTATATGTATTTCAATTTCAGGCAATAGTGATACACGATTTTCCTGAAACGGCCCTCAAATATTTTTAGATGTGGCGACAACGAACGTTATTACGGCCGCTAACACCCCGCCTTACCCGAAGTGGCGTGATATGTGTAGTACCAATCATAGACCAAAGAATACGCGCGCGCCGCCAGCGCATGACGTTTCGGTGGAACTTGCTTCGAAAAACGACGCGCGTCAGATGGCGCTTAATGTGCGCTTTCCTTAAATCTACCTACATCCGTTACAACCCCTCGAATATCAAGAACTGGTCCCTCAATCCGTTCTCCCCCCCCAAACCCCCCTCAGGCATGACGTACAGCATTCCATCGGTTTCCTTCTTCGGCGAGAACTGTTTTAAATTCTTGTTACTTCTTTCCAGCTCGTCAAGTCTCCATGCAGCGACGAACCTTAAAAAAATATTAAAAGGGATTTTATGGGTTTGCCGTGTGAATAGCACCACTCCATTTCTACATGTGTCTGTCCTTAAAGGCGACTAAGAAATGAATCCAGAAAATGGGCAACAGCGCTCCCTGTGAATACAACACCTTGCACTGCGCTCGCCAATCCACCTGCCAAGCGTGGTGAGTAAGACGATTAGGGGAGGCCCATGTCAGCAGTTGAAGTTATGTAGGTATGTTGTTAAACTTGCGAACGACGTGATGAAACCTGGTGTCAGAGTTTTTGTTATAGGCCTTTGAAGACTTGGTCTACCTCTGTAGTCTACCGCCAGACGCTAATAAATTAACACATCCATCAGACCATTATCCGGGTGGTCCGATGATATCACCAAGTCGACGAGATCTCTATGGATGAGTTTAGCCCAGGACCGTGAAGATAGTGCAATAGAGCAGGGGCCCATGTCAGGGCAATGATGTCTGAGTGTCCTGAGTGTGGGACGATTACGTGCACCGGAGGGCACGTAGTCAATTGGTACCTACAGTTGCTGGCAGGCGCGACAGAGTTGTTTGTCAACACGACTGAAAAGCAAAATTACAGTCAACCACTGAGCGTAGGTACACCCGTATTCTCTATAAGCTGTACCGAGGCATTACGCTCTGAGAGCTCTTACATAGGAGCAATGTTTTCCAGCGATTCCGCGGCGTACACGCGACGGAATGGCGCATGTCAGCGAGAAAAAAAGCAGGCGGAATCGCAGAAAAAAATTGCTCGTGTGCTAGAGCGTAATGGCTCGGTTCAGCTTATAAAGACCACGGGTGTACGGCCGTGGAGGTCATGGACAGTATTTTTCATGAGTTAGACCTTACTACGCTTCGTAATTGATTGAAATTTTGCTTTCCTGTTCTGTTGACAAACAACGCGATGGAATGGCGGCGAGAAAAAAAGCTGAAGACCGATCACGCACGACCGACGCAGGATTGAGCCCTAAGTCACCTTGATTTTCCGTGTCTGGCGAAAACATAAGTGTTGGTTGGATCCGAGGTGTAGCAAGCCCCAGGATCCCTGATGAGGAGCACCCCGCAGACTAACGCCCAGTGCGCCGTGTGGCCTTGCTTCAGGCATGGCGAGTGGTTGCAATCTGCGTCGTACCTGATTCGATTGAGTTAAGATTTACTAGATTTGATAGTGCATACTTAAAAAAATAAGTTATGTGAAACCTATTTAATTTAAATATGTTTTATGTAATATTAGTATGACTAGATTGTTGGTATGCCGTGTGATACCGACTTAGAATAGCATCACCCCATTTCTTTCCCGTAGGAGTCCTAAGAGGCGACTAAGGGACTCGAGGGTTGTTATTGCAATTTTAGGCGATGGGCTGACAACCTGTCCCTATGGCGATACACCATTTTTCAAATAACTCTCAAATATTTGTCAGACGTGGCGCAAATGTCCATCATTTGCGGCCGTTTACTCTCTGCCTACCCCGAAAGGAATTATAGGCGTGATATGTGTATATTGTTGGTAGTTCTTTAGAATTGTAATAAAGAAAAAAACAGACAATAAATCCTCTAAAATAAATTGAAATTATACAAAAAGTACGCTCCTACATACCTATTGTACAGTCAAGATCAGGCTGGGTTAGACAGTTTGGACATTGGGCTATTCTTATGTAGCGCACATAAAACATACATTGGATGTTTGAGTGCCTAAACGAACGTGAGCTTGTTTGTATGTGTTACTAATTATAAAATATCTTTTGAAAGAAAATGAAGATTTATTAGAGATACCATGGTGATACAAGGTAGTGTTGGGTCGGTCCCAGTATACCCATTGAGAATAACCATTAATGGTAATAGTGGCACTAAATTTCCCATAATTACCATTGCGTTTTTTTAAACGCGCTGGCATGCTGAGCGTTTATATTAAAAACAGGAAAGATTAGTTAAACTAACTTTTTATCTCAATGAAAACTCTTTATTCAAGTGCGTGCTCTCGACTCTTGATAAATTGAATTTCAATCACGACGTAATTAGAAGGTACTGTCTTTGTGACAGGACAGACAAGTACGTTGGTAAAAATCTTTATTTTAAATAATTTAGAAAATGAGTATTGAGATTAGAAAAAGGGGGAAAGGTAATATTTTATTATTTCAAGGCCATGAGTATACAAAACACAGCCACTATAAGTCCGGCAACTTTATGTGGCGCTGTAACAAACGCCACAAAACAAAATGTAAAGGATCTATTACTGTATCTGCAGTGAGTTTCCATTATATTGTGGTGGCCAGTAAGCAGCAGCCTAGATATTAACGTAATGTAGTTGTAGTCAGCGATTGACCATATCCTACGGGAAAGGATGTCATGCGTTTAATAAACGCCGCAAATGGTTTTTCTGGGACACGATCGTATGAAAAGTAATTCCCACTATTTCCGTCAGTCATCAGTGGGTATACTGGCACTGTTTTTAGAAAAAAAGTGAAGTCCCAGTATGACCACTGTAATGGGTAATGGGTATAGTGGGACCGACCCGTAGTGTTTTCTAGCAAGTAAGTAGTGGTTGATTATTTATTACCAAGCTAGCAGAGAATGTTTATTATCTAGACAATACATATCCAATAAAATAATATAAAAAATAATGACCATGTGCAGCAGTAAATTTTCTATGGATGATAATAATGATGATGAATGAGTAAAACATCTACAAATAAAACATTTTGGGTAACAATAAATAATAATATTTTTTATTTATATGCCAATGTTATTATTCTTCTTTTCACTTTAGATCCTTTACGTAGGTGGTGGTGGGGTTGGTTTAACTTCAGATTGGTAAGATAGTATTGCCAGTCCAAGATAAGCAAAACAAAACAAAAATTTTATACCCGTAGTCCATTCCATATCTTTAATTCACAATTTCGTGAACGGAACGTACCGCTGTTGTAAACAAACCTGTGTCTGTAAATTTTAAAGATAACTTTGTCTAAAACAATCAGAACTTACCGAAATTGTGTTAATTTTAAACATAACCTCCGGAGTGGCACAAGCACTATACTATATCATCGCAAAACAGTGTTTTATATCCAAAATCAAGCAAAAAGTACAACACAAAGACTGTACGTATATAAATTTGAATAATTTAACGAACAACTTATGCTGAATCACATCTTATCACATCACAACCTTTCACATTTTGAGCAGCTGATTGGCTGTATACAGTCAAAACAAACGTCACAGACTGACAGATGTAATTATTGCCAACATAACGAATTGTTCGACTGCGTTCAGGGAGGAATAACGTTATTTAACGTTATTTTAACGAAAATTTTACGACTGCAGTTCTTTTCACGCAGAATCCAGTCATCGTCGCCTCGGTACCACACTTTTTGCGATACTTTCGACCGTACGATAGCGACAGCAAAAATACATTGCTAGATATCGTGGTACAACCACAGGACAGCGCGCGAAATTTAAAAAAAAACTGCATGATGTCGACGACATCGACTCCAAACGAAACTCGTACATGCAAAAAATGTGGAAAAGAAATAACAAGTAAGCGTTTTCTAAAATGTCAAAATTGCAATCTTTTAATTCATTTGGAATGTACAAATATTTCGGAAAAATTATTCTTTATAATGTCTAAAAAGTCAGACTGGAATTGCCCAGAGTGCGGGTCAAAACCACAAAAACCAAATCGCTCAAAAATTTTAACAACATCGAATACTACTATAAAAGAAACCGATACTTCTGCTCCAAATGAATTTAGTATCACTAAGAGGAAAAAAATTGTTGTAAATATAAGTACAGACAACTCGTTTAAATCGCTAGGCTCCGATAGTGATAGCGATAGCGAAAGTGACAGCGGTGAAGACGAACTCAGTATAGTAGAGAAATGTGTTCTAAACCGTAGCTGCCCGGATATAAGTGCTTTAAGAAAAAATGACCATCAATATGAAATTGAGAAATTGAATCTTAAACTATTGACCTTAGAAAATAAATTTAAATCTTTGGATGTAATGTACAATGAACTAATAATTGAAAACGGCTGTCTTAAGAAACAAGTTATGGAATATGAACATAAAATCAACAAATTGACGGATATCTGCAAATCACCATCTACACAATCCACAAAAACAAAAAAGCAAAAAGAAGAAGAGACAAAACATGAATAAAAGCACCAACCAAACAGAAAAAACTGATGCTGAAGACCAAACATTACCGGATCTCTCAGATGTACCTTATAATGTTGAAAACGAGAGCTTGAATTCAACAATAAACAGTGATCCTTCAACACAATTCAATGAACACCCTAATCCAAGTAACAGTGAAAGTGAAAGTAAAAGGAAGGTCATAATCTTTTGTGACGAGTATGGTAAAGGAGTCAGAAACATGCTAGAAAATCTTTTAGGATATGACTTTGAAATATCAGCTATAGTCAAGTCTAATGCTCCTTTGATTGAAATTACGAAATCTTGTGAAAATATTTGTAAAAACTTTACTAAATTGGATTACGTTGTTATTTTAGCGGGATCAAATGACAAAAATCCGCTGGAATTTCAATCATTGTTATACAACTGCCTTCTTATGCTTTCAAATACAAATATTTTGGTTGGTGAAATATATAAAAACCAAAACATAAATGCGCAAAAGCAAAATAATATTATTCAAATAGTATGTTCTCAGTTTTCTCATTGTACATATGTGTCTACATTTGAAGGCTCCTATCTAAAATACGCAATTCATAAAAAATATTTGATCAAACTAATATTTAGGGAATTACTAAGGCTGAGTTATAAAACAAAATATGACATATACAATAAAATTAAATCTAAAAACTTTGAAGCAAAATCCAGTGAATACGAAACAAATACACAAATAAATATGGATGATAAAATATATAAAACAGTACAAAAAGAAATAACTCATTATTTTAAAAATATAGACCATAAAGATTTGCGCCCCAGATCCAACAATTTAATACAGTGCACTTTGCCATTCTTTCTGAATAAATATAATAAACAAAAACCGCCAAAACAACATAATATAGCAAACTCTGATCAGGTTGAAGATAGCGTTTCAAGTACCAAAGAGTTTTTTCGAGTCTAAAAATAGTAAAACAACATTCAACATAATGCACTTTAACGTTCAGAGTATAAAACCTAAAATTGACCAATTGGAACTATTAACTAGTGAAAAAAAAGTTGATGTATGTTGTTTTACCGAAACCTTCCTTAAAGAACATGAAGTTGATGCCATTAAAATAGAAAGTTATCAAGAAGCAGCTCACTTTTGTAGGAAAATAAAAACTCGTGGAGGTGTTGCTATTTACGTAAAAAATGGTATCGATTATCGGTCTTTACATTGGATATCAAATCTGGCAAAAGAAAGCCATTTTGAATGCTGTGGTATTGTAATAAGTGAGTTGAATTACCTCATTATATGTACATATAGGACGCCAGCTAGTGATTTGCAATTATTTATAACAAATATGGAATATTTACTCAACAAAATAGTTTGCAGGGCAAGACATAATTATAAAAAAATCTTCGTTATAGGCGATTTTAATGTAAATATCCTTGAAAATAATAATAAAAGTGAGGCTTTTCTGAATATGTTCCGTTCATTTAAATTATACCCGACAATCAATGAACCGACCAGAATCACTAAAACATCAAAAAAATGCATAGACAACATTATGACTAATATTAAACAATACAAGACAGAAGTGTTAGACTTGGGTCTCTCTGACCACACTGGTCAGATCATACAGATACCTTGTACTATGACATTTAATGAACGCTACTGGTATGTTTATAAAAGGAATCCATCTGATTATGTGGAAATATTCCTAAAATATATATCCCAAGTTAATTTTAATAATGTGTACTCTCAAACTGATGTTAATGAAGCATACAATGAATTTATTGAAATATTTAGCCTCATTTACGAACTATGCATGCCCATAAAAAAAGTAAAAGTAACGTATAAAAAGAATCCACACTGGAGGACTAAAGGTATTTTAAAATCTAGTGTACAAAAAAGGCAAATTTATATCACTACACGTAACAGCAAATGTAAAAACATAAAAAACTTCTATAAAAAGTACTGTAAAATTATGAAAACCGTAACAAAAAGGGCTAAATCTATATCAAATATTAATTATATAAATCAGAGTACTAACAAAAATAAGGCGTCTTGGACTGTAATAAAACAAAATACGCAAAAAACAAATTATATTAAAGAGACTGTACAAAGTATAAACAAAGATGATAATTTAATCAGTGACCCAATAAAAATAACTAAAATATTTAACAATCATTTCATTAATTTATGTAACATAGACATTATAAATAAAAATTCATATAAACCAATGGGCAATTCAAATAGTAAAAGCATGTTCTTAACACCAGTAAGTGATAGTGAGTTATTTAAAGTAGTCCGGGATATGAAAAACAAAAAAAGTGTAGGTTATGACAACATACCCGTGCAAGTAATAAAAAACAGCATATGTCTTATATGTAGTCCATTGATCTACATCATAAATTTGGCATTCGAAACTGGTATTTTTCCTGACGGCTTGAAAAAAGCACTAATCAAACCACTACACAAAAAAGGGCCCAAAACTGACATAAATAACTATAGACCAATTGCATTATTATCGACCTTTTCTAAAATTTTTGAAAAGCTTATCAGTAACCGACTATTATCATTTCTACATTTTAATAAAGTATTGAACTCAAATCAATTTGGGTTTCAAAAGGGGAAAAATACGACCTGTGCCATATTTAAAGTACTGAAAGAAGTATGGACATCTATTAATCAAAAAAACACATGTATTGGATTGTACATAGACTTATCCAAAGCGTTTGACTGTGTCTTGCACAATATATTATTAATGCAATTGGAACATATAGGTATTCGTGGAAATGTCCTTAAACTTTTTGAATCATACCTTAAAAATAGACTTCAAGCTACAATTATAGACACATACAACAAAGAGAGTAAAACAGTAGAACGTATTCAATCAAATTATGAAAGCGTGTTTCTAGGTGTTCCGCAAGGAAGTGTTTTAGGGCCGTTATTATTTTTAATTTATATTAATGAACTACCTTCAATAGTAAAACATTTGTGTGTAATGTTTGCTGATGATGCCACTATTTTTATTCCAAAACAAAAGCTAAATAATTTAGACTTCACAAATGAAATAAACCAAACAATAAAAATAGTGGTTGACTGGCTAGCTTCAATAAACTTAAAAGTAAATTTACAGAAAACTAAAATAGTTCAATTTAGAAATTACAAAAAGCTTCATCTTCCATTGAATATAGTGATAGAAGACAGAAAAATTGAAGAGGTAGGAGAAATAAATTTTTTGGGTGTCATTATAGATACACACCTTAGTTGGAAGTCTCATATTGAGAAGATAAATAAAAGAATATCAAGTAGCTGCTACGCTTTGTCTATACTCACGAAAGTAACCTCAATTGAAGTAGCCACAAATGCGTATTATGGTTATGTTTATCCCCTCTTGACATATGGTGTAATATTTTGGGGGAACTCTGTAAATGTTCATTCTACTTTTGTTATGCAAAAGCGATGTATTCGGATGATTTATGGTATGCAAAGCACTGACTCACTACGAAATGTATTTATTGACCGGAAAATTCTCACATTGACATGTATATATATTTTAGAAATAAGTTTATTTGTAAAACATGACAAGCAATATTTTATCAAAAAATCTGACATGAATCGAAATTTAAGACCAAACTATCAATATGACATGTGTATAAGTGTATCAGTAAAAAGTAGCATTCTTCATAAAAGCTCGCTATATACTGGCATTAAAATTTTTAACCACTTACCAGTATCAATAAAAATGTTAAATAGTAAGCAATTTAGACTAAAATTGAAAAATTGGCTTCTAATTAAAGGTTTCTACAGCCTAAATGAGTATTTTAGTAGTGTGCATAGAGATACTTAAAATTGAAATTTGCATGTTAAATAATGTATTATTGTACGTCCGAGATGGACAAGCTGTTGGTACTATTATGTTTATTTAAGATCTACAACACACAGTATTGCAATAAAGTTCTTTGTATTTTATTTGTATTTGTATTTGTATTGTATTTGTATTAATTCAGTCTTTTTATTTACTAGGTTTTTAAAATATTAATATTTGAACCTAATTCAGAAACTGTTGAAAGTTCATTTAATTGAAAAGGATACGGAACTAATAAGCAGGCGCCATTCAATAACTTTTTTATAATTCCATCATCAAATAAACCTCCAGTTTTTAAATCAAAGTTTACATTCTGTATTTCAGCTAGATTCAGCACCTTGTCAGCTAGTTTTAGCATATTTTTACAGCTTAACATCTCCCCATTGCTTGTATAGCCTTCTTGTTTTGATATGGTCAGTATTTCATCAGGAGATACATCTCCATTGATGAGCATTGATAAAGCAACCAGACCACAGGTAGGTCCAACCTGTATAATCGGATCAACCTGCTTATATTTGTATTTAAAAGGGTCCTCTTGTAGGCAAAGTCTATATTTCGCGCAGGCTTCCCACAAATCTGGGTATTTCGTCTCCCACATGCATATATCTTGGTCGACGTATGGCGAGCTATTTTTGTAACTTGGTGGCGAGTAATTCGGCAGATCTAGGTTTAGAGACGTTGGCGGTGGAGGTGGCGGCGGTGCTGGCGGGTTTGAACTCATTTTTTATTCGGCCTATGTTATGGACCAGTCCACCAAGTTTTTAGGTATGTTTACCTGTGAGTTTATCGCCGCATTATAGATTTTTTGTGCTAGGTCACTCGAATATCACATTATGTGGCTACTACGTATTTGTGTCAAGATAGCAATGGCAAATTGGCAATAACTATTTTCGTAAATCCATTTCAGTTTCAGTTTCACAGCTTCGCGCACAGCTTCGCGATCAGTCTATCGAAACTTCAAACAAAAAAATTAATGTATGAAACGCAATAGCATTTTCATGGCGGCTATATCTGTTTCACTCATTTCCGTTTTCTTTCTCTTTTGTTTGTCAATAATGTCAACATCATTTGATCTGTTGATCTGTGGACATAATTTGGCAGTTCAAGTTTGTTAAAACGAAGTAATTGTTGTTTGTGAAATTATTTTCAAGTTCCTAGTTTATTTTGCTTTGTTTCATTTTCAAAAGTGACAAAACTTTAGTATTTGGCTAAGCCAAGGAATAATGAAGTGTAGGAAATGTGAAATTTGTGGATTAAAAGCCGCAAGAAAGAATGGACAGAAACGGCATTTCATGGCTCAGTTTCCTCTGGATGAAGAAAGGTTAGTAAAGATAATCATTATAATGCTTGGAATATGACTCATAAACATCGTAATTATAGCAATAAACATTGATTTGAGTTGATATTATTATTTAGTTGAAGAAGTTGCTGTTATATAGTGCGACCAAAAATAATGTATAATCGATATCGATACAATGCGTTGTCACTTGTCACAAATTTCTTTTTAATGGAGAATGTTTCTAACATTTCCTTACAACCGAGTTCTGGGTTAGAGTACCTATGTTTTTCGGGGCGGGGGGATATTGGAGTAAACGCTTCTGGGCCCTATGAAACGTCGAGATTTACCATTTGCAAAGCCTTTTCCATCTGCGCTACCGCGGCTCGTACCCTGCCCGCGTAAGATAAGATACACTTGCAAAGTTCACGGGCAGGGGACGATCCGCGGTAGCCCACATAGATGAGGCGTCACCACTAGTATAGGAAAAAGTCGCAGGCTCAAATCATGGCCACGGTTGAAAAAAAAGCGGGCTTTCTAAAATTGTATACATAACACGGGAAGTGTTTTAACAATTTGGTATTAAATTAAATGTATTTATTATTTGATAAGATATTATTATATGTTTCAGGTGAAGAACAAATGTACCGATATATAGTCCTAAACGAATGGTAAAAGAAAAAATCTTCGATCTACCCTACAATCAAATTATGTGCAATGATTGAAAATATGGTCAAAGTTTTTGATGAATAAAAAGGACCTCACTAATAATAGTAGACGATTAAATGCATGGACATGCTTGTATGAACTCCGCCAAACCAGTTGCTCTGTTTTCCTGTGGGAATGGGGTGTGTGGGACTTTTTTGAAGTAAAAAGTATCCTCTAATGACCAGTTATACAAAATTTGGTAAAAATTAGTCTAGTAGTTTTTGCTTGAAACGTGGAAAAACAGACAGATAGATACAGTATTTTTTTTACTATTGTTTTGAGACCTATAACTTGAACGGAATTTTAAGTATTCAAATGTACACACTTGGTTGACTTACTGTTTTATTATATTTATTTAGAATTTTAAAAAGTAATAATTATTGAAATCCTTTAGCTTGTTTTACTTAGAAAAAAAGTCCATTAATTATGTTTCGGCAACTTATTGTTATTGAAATATTGAGTAAAAATTGTTTCGATAATATTCAAATACGGGGAGGTTCCGAACGACCGTCTTTCCCGAAAACGCTAAGCTCCACCGGCTAAACTGAACAACTTTCCCCAAGAAGCATAGGTCAAAACTTTAAAAAAATTACCTCCCATAAAGTATTATTCGGTCAGCTTAATTTTTGTATGGGAGGTAATTTGTTTTAATGTTGTCTTTCACTTTTGATCCTCGGGGAAAGTTGCTAAGTTTGACGGGTTTAGCTGAGGGTCTTCGGAAAAGTCGGTTGTTCGGAACTTACCTGCTAAATTGCTGAAACATAATTATTATAAAAATAAAAATATTATTTTGAGCTGCCGCACCGTTTCGGCAGCTACGTTGTCGATATCGATAAATTGCAGGCTGTCGCGTAGGCACATCACTACGTGTGTTCTTTATGTTGGCTATACTAGAATTGACTTGTTTTGACATGTTGGCAATGATTTGGGAACTGCGTTTTGACATTTTGCGTCGTTCATTTTTTTTCTTCGGAGTCCCAACTCTTAAAACGCTAGTTCTATTATATTCTCTTTGTTCGCGATATAAAAACTTCGTTCTGTTACTGTAAAAAAAAACTACCAAAAAAAAACCAAATGCGTTTAGAAATTCTGCCGAGTTCTGTTCTGTGGTAGATTATTCTGCTGAGGAAATGAAGATAGAATATCTAAGAAGAGTTTTATGGAATACTGCTAAAATAAACCCTTGGATTTTTAATGTATTCTGTAGTTTTGGTTTCCATTTGTGAATTTTTATTTCAACAAAAAGCAAAACAAAAAGGAACTTATTCCGGAAAAGAGAACGAATGGAATATAATATGAGGGCGTGGCGAAAGTTCACAAGATCTGTACACTCCCTCCATTCATATTCCATTCGTTCGTTCATTCAACAGATGTCCGATGAAAAGCGAGTGCATTGCATTGCATACGTGAAAGATAATTGATGGTGCTACAGTACCGTAATTAGAAACTGCGGTGAAAGAGCTTTCTCTTCGTGAAACCGGTTTTGCGAGTAACCAATACACCATGTCGGGCAAAAACAATCTCGACATAGACGGGGCTCAACCAAGAGCGGAGGAGAACGTTGATTCGTACAAGCCCATTCCCGAAGCCGATCAAGGTAATTTTCATTGAACTAGACGGTCGTTTTGCCCAGATTGAAGGAGTATACTTTTTCGGGGTTTTCAATAAACAAAAGTTCTACGTTTGAGATTTAGTAAACTACACAGTAATAATTCCTAATTCGCAGAGTCCGTCAATTGAAAACCATGATTTTGCGAAAGTCGCATCTAATATTACTTCCTTTGTTTAATTTTGTTCGTCTTTGTGAACTACTTTGTAACTTCTTATCATTTTTTAGGTATTGAACTGATAACAGTGACAGCAAAAACGTCAAAAGCACATTTATAATGCGACTTATTTATGAAGTCATAACCTTGATCTATTTAATTTGATACATTTACTTGATTGCGGCCATTTTCAGTAAATACGGCACTTTAAAATCAGAATAATTACATTTAATTTTCAGTTATTTATCTTTTTAAATTTTTAAGATGCATTTAGTAATTCCCGGCCAATACTTTACATCGTAAAACTAAAAAGTTTTTGTCAAAGCTGACCTCCCGAACTTGGTCAGGTTATACAGCGCTTTATTCGTGCGTACGGAGTGGACGCCATTTTGTTGTGTCGCTGAGTCCGCTGGATGATGCAACGCTGGTTTTGTTTGCAACAGAAAAATACTGAATAATTCGTGAAATAACAAATTGACCGTGAAAACTGCGAAGTTATTATCATGAGTGGTAAATATTCTTCTGAATTCTGATATTACATTGTGCTTATAAATATATTTAAACAAGTTTGAAGTTTCTCACAGTCAGGAAGATTGCTATTACTTGCTCTACCTTGATTATAAAATTGCTGCTCTTAAATTGATTGATTCAATTGAAATTTAGATGGCAAAGGTCTGTGCTACACAGCTTGAGTACCGTCTATTGTAATGCTTATGGTTCTAGAACTGTTTAAAATTTTAAATTTATACTGTTTTAGCTAACTCAGTAGAGTTGGAGTCTATTGAAGCTGATGCAGAATATATCCAATTGGATCACAATGAAACAATGGAAACTGAATGCTCAGAGATCCAGGATGCCAATGAAGATAATTGGGACACCAAAAATATAACAACAATGTTAAACTTGTATATAGAGAACTTAAATAAGTTCCGTAATCCAAAAGTGAGAAAGAAAAACATTTGGGTTGACATTGGAGCGGCTATAGGCATGGGCCCAGACACATGTGATAAAAAATTCAGAAATCTCAAACAAACATACATAAGACTACTCAAAAAGAAAAGCACAGAAGTCTCACCAAACATAAAATGGCCTTATTTCAATCACTTTGACCAAATCTATTGCAACAATGGAGAATATCAGCCAGAAATACAACAAAAAATCTTAGATGTTTCCAATGAAAATGTTGTGGCTAAAGCTTTACTGTCTATAAAATCTGGGGCCACATATGCTGATATTAATGATAATGGTCATAGTTCAACACCTGTAGATGAGGATAGAAGGAAAGCCAGCAGAAAAAGATATGCAGAGCTAAAAAAAGTCACAGTAGAATTGAGAGATAGACAAAGAATGGTGGAAGAGAAATTAGATAGACTTATCAGTATTGTAGAAGAGTCAAATAGTATCCAAAGGGAAAGAAATTCATTATTTGAACAGTTTTTGGAAAAATTGAACCAAAAGCATTGATAATTAATTAACAAATGGTCTGACATGTGCAGGCCCTGGACCCTTAATAGGACTGCCTATAATAATAATGAATAGCAAACAAAATTATGGATGACAAAGAAATCTATTTTCTAATAAATATTGTGTTAATTGTAAATATTGAACAAATTATTTGTTAAAATAAAAGGACCCAATCACGAAAATTTTATTTCAATTAGTCATAATCAAGTAACCAGTCAAGGAAATTATTTAAGACACAAATTTATAGAAAAAAACCTTAATTTAAGTAATAAATTAGTTGTATGAATTGAATTTACAGAATCAATAACAAATTTAAAAAAAATGATATGTAAGTACATAGGTACTAACATATTTCATAATTTAAATACATTTCACCATCATCACCATTTAGGGAGCACACCTCATGAAAGTTTTGGCGTTATTTTATAATGTTACTATATTCAAACTCTACCTTGAATTTGGTGCCATCCACATCCTTTTTGTATTATTTTGCACTGAATTACTACTAAAATGCATCTTCTTACTAACTATCTACAACACAAACTACAGCTAACACTACCAACCTTTAAGGCACACGCACGACATTTTGATTATCGCCACGTCTATTAACACTTTCATACTAAAATGTCTATTTCCAACTATGTCTTCTACTGGACCAGAACCAAACGAGTGTATTTCATCGCAAGTTTGATTGAATACAGAAGTATTGACAGGATCTTGATAAGGCATACTTACAGATGATATGGAGGCTTTTTTGTATAAGAACACTGAGTACCTACTTGCGTGAGATAGTTTCGTTTGGATATCAGTGAAACGTGGATAGATAGGAGATTTTTCGTTAGGTAATCGTTTGCAACGGATAATTCCGATAACTCTATTAGTTGACTATAAACGTGTGAGGTGCCATACAGGCGCATTTAACCAAAGTAAGTAACTTCCTTAAATTATTATTTAGATATTACCCTGCGCGAGTTTCCTGGCTTTAGAACTTTCCTTTTAGTTCGTCATTTTTATTTATCTTTCACGGATAATCGGGAAAGTTTTAGATATTTTGTTATCCCAGACAATCCATTTCTTTCCGCTCTAAAAGTTATACGTAGTTATAAAGAGTGTGCAACTTACTTTGTCAAGATGTTCACAAACTTCCAGTCTAATATCACGACCCATATAGGCTAAAAAGCTATATAGCCAAGATTCTGGATTCAAATCAAACGCAGAAGGATTCCCCCCTCACCCTTCAGCAGACTAAGCAGACAGATCTCAGCCACTTATGTAACCCGCACCTCTCCCTATTTTGTTCGGCCTTGTATTTCTCCCGATCGATGGTTAGGGTGACGCCTGACGCGGGAAACCTTGGAGCAGGAATACATATCTGTGTACTAAGGCGGGTTGACCTTACGACGGTGCCGGTCGCGATTATTATGTGCTATTATTCTTATTTGTGTTGTTTGCTTGGAAGTTGTGTCTAAAAGGTACAGTTTATAGTTTTATTTTAACGTAGATATAAAATAATCATGTTATTTTTTTTAAGAATTATGATGACGGGAAAATGTATTGTATGATTATTAGCAAGTGAAATAGGTACGATCACGTTTGTAACCATACTTGCGCTTGTTTCTTTGCGTTGCATCATCAAATTTCAATATGCATTGAAGGCCGAGGTGCTTCATGGCGCGATCCCTTTTTAGTAGAAAATTGTAAATTAGTTAATTTAGAACTTTATTGCACTTGGTTAAAAAACCTACTTACCTTAGGTATTTGATTTTTGTAGTTGTATTGTATCTGCAATGGCTAGTCGTGTTTATCTGTCGTACTATTGGTATAAATATTGACTTAAAATATAACTAAATTCATGCCAAATTTTGGTTCACGCAACCTATCGAAAGTCATAACTGATCAAATAAATTATAAAAGGAAGAAACATCTTTAGTAAAGTAATGAGTTAGTATCGATGTAATTAAATAGGTACCTACTTAGTAATATAAGTAGACCTACAACTTAAAACTAATGATTATCGTAAGTAGAAAGGAATTCACTGTTTTACGGCTATCCTGATAGGTAATCGGCTTACTCATTAAGCTCGCTAAAGCCAAATAGGCCAGTCTAGTTGCTGTCAAATTTGGAGTGGTATTGTTTTAGTAAGAAATTTGTTACCTACCTTAGTTTGTGTTCTTCTTATTTCGTGTCGATGACTCAAATATATTTCGACCAGGGTATCGTCAAATGCCTAAAATCGCGTTAATATAAGTCAAATGTTGAAAAAGATAGTAAAAAAAAAAGTGTTACAGATTGATTTTCAAGTAGGTAGGTACGTAACATTTTTGGTTGAATGGAAATACATTTTTGCTTATCTAGAAGAAAAAAAACACAAAGTGAAACCTAATTTCGGTTATTAATTTCACGTGTTCTCCAAAACGGCTTTGATTATTTGGTTCGTTTTTATACACAGAAAAAAATATTAACAATATTAATATTTTGTGCAATTTTTTTTTCTTTTTATAGTTTATGTGAAAAAATGTATTAATAAACCTAAAAATGCGCAGAAATTTGCAAGAAATCTGATTGGGTGTTTCTCTTTGACACAGCGGCAATAGAAGGGACAGTCGCTTCACTCTTCTTAGCGCCATATATTAAATTTTATATCATGTACTTAAAAAGGTATGGGTGTTTTTGCTGTCATTTGCTTTCTGAGACTTTTTTCATACATAGAGTTTTATTTATCTTCAAAATAAATGTGTTCATGGTTAACTTGTATAAGGTCTTATTAAATTCAGTGCAAATATTTTTACGGTGAGTTCTACGCGTGTAAATAAACATGTTTCCCCACAGAACATGAGCCGAAATAAAAATAATAAATTAGTCCTCCAATACAAAGTGACTCATTTTCCGAATATTAGTAAATTATAATGCGTAAAAAATTTACTTGTTAATTCACTAGCAACCCAGCAGCGACGGAGCCGCTGAATATAATTGGAGCCGCTTAATATGATTGGGTTACATAAAATATGGTATGCACTTAGCTACCATTATTTAAATTGTAGTTAATTATATCTGGTCCATATAAAATCATGTATGAAGTTAATTATATTGTCCGCATATTTATGAGGCATATTAAACATTTAAACTAGATCTACAACTTGCAACTTGCTCTAGTAGTGTTCCATACATTGAAGAACTTGTACTTCTGGTAGGTAAATGTTTGATTTGTTTCGTTTCAAGATTAAGTTTAATTCTGTGAATCAAGAACCCTTTTTTGTGAACCTAGTACCACGATAAGTAATAGGTTCAGAGTCTGTGCCACAAATGGAGGCAGTCGGCGCGGATGTGATTCTTGATTGATTTGTGATTCTGGCTGTGTGTGTGCGTGTACGCGATGATTGTTTTTTTTTAAAGAACGTGCTCTGGCCAGGATTTTTTAGGCAACCCATTCATCTAATCACGGATGGGTGAAGGTCGACCCTTGCTTGGATCTTAGACTTAGATGATACCAGGAATATGGACCGGCTACGTAATGTACTAAGAATTTCACCTGTAGACTTGTAGCCTGTAGTTTCATAACATAGGCAACAGGCTGTTTCTCGAGAGGTTACAAAGATATGTGCACAACGAATTATATAAATGAAGTGTATAAATTATTTATGATACGCAGTATAATTCGTTGCAAAAAATCCTTGTAAATTAGCGACAAATGTCTTGGCCGCTTTCGCACTGCAGCGGCCGAGCCGTTGACTATAATCTCAACCCTAACCTGGGGCACGTTCATGCTGTTTCTCTTAGTCGGAATTTTCTCCGATGACAGGTCATAAAGCACTCCGCCAGCGCCAGTCAGTTTCTACCATGCGCTCCAAAACGCGGTTTTCCAACTGTCAAAGTAAAAAAGAGCGACGAAAGATATATTATCCGTGGTCCATTGAACGCACCCCTGCACCCTCGTTCGTGGCGATTACTTCATTTTAAGTACTCGTGATTACTTTCACACACATACATACATCACGCCTATATCCCTTGTGGGGTAGGCACAGCGTAAACAGCCGTAAAACGGACATTTACGCCACGATAGACCCGGTTTGATACTTAAAATACCCACTGTGGTTGATATTGTTTCATTTGCATTCTATATTTTTTCGAAAGTTTCACGTGTATAACGTGATACTCTTTTAATTTTTCTGAAACGACCCTCTAACATTTGTTAGACGTGGCGCAGCGACCGTAGGTATTTTACGACCGTTAACGCTCTGCCTACCCCGCAAGGAATAAAGGCGTGCTATGTGTGTAAATATATTTTTTACAAGATCCTGTTTCTACTGTAACCATGTTCTCGAGCAAACCTGATCTGAGTTTTCGTGGAAGTATTCCAACAGTGATGTAGGGTTCCTCGTTAAAATGTTAATATAGTTTTGTATGAGTGTTCATTTAAATTCGTAGGTATATAACTGACCCGATGGCGTAGCGGGTAGTACCCCTGCCTGCTCTTCCAAGGGTCATGGGTTCGATCCCCACAAGACACAAATATTTGTTAAGTCAGTATTCAAATATTTGTGTTAGTCTGGGTGTTTTCTATGCATAACATGCATTTAGTTACAAAAAAAAAAGTATTAATATCAGCTATCTGGTTCCCATTCCATTGCTTAGTTTGGAGCTAGATGGCGCTGTGTGATTTGTGCAGGATAAAAAAGCGTGATCTTTGGAACTTATGTAGGTACTCTAAATTAAAAAAAATATATGTTCTCTCTAATCTAATCTTAAAACAAATTATATGCTATAGTAAATGAAATAAGTCTATGTATATACGTACCTTTTCAACTAAGATATTTTAACAGAAACAACTGCGATTCCAAAAACAGGTAGTGAACCCTTCAATTTTCAGACACGTCTTGCTCTTATCCTGTTCTTGTCTCCCAAACAGAATGGCATTTATTTCGTTACATTCACCAAAGGAATGCACGCACATCAGTTCTTAACTTCATCAGTTATTTCGCTCTTCGTATTGAAAACGGACGTTTTAAATTGGGATTACAGTGAAAACCAGGGTTTTGAAGGGTTGGTTCAAATCTTTCGTAAGGTAGCCCAATTGTCTTTAATTAAAAAGTGTATGGTATACCGATCCGACCTTAGTTGAGTAAGACAGGAATAATGGTATCTAATCAAGTTGAGAAGTGCGGCTTTTTTCTCACACAAATCGTAACTATTAATACATTTTTAATTCAACTGTACCTAATTCTTTTTAAATAGTTTATTTTAAGTATTTAATGAAAATGATCGTTGGTCTGTCCGACATTTTTAATGACACGTAAAAAGTATTTACCCGTGTTGTGTGCCACACTCTTTACATTAATATTGTCTTTCCTTCAAAGTCAATCAAATCTGAGGCCCAATCACTAAACCACGGAGGCAGTTAGTAAAAATAGTTCTTATTTACTCCAGAATTCCGCACCTCCAAATCCAGTCTCGGCAAGTCCAAGGAGAAGGTGTCTGATCCTGCCGAGGAGAAGCTGCTGAAGAAGGAAGACGAGATCAAGATCACCCCCATGTCCACCGAGGCCAAGTACGACCACCGGAATGGGGATACCAAGATCGAGCTGGATGCCGCCGCTAAGAGGGTAAGCAACATCTTACTTGATTACACTTGACGACCTTCCCACACGAAAAGAAAGGAAGAATAGCACCTTCATCATCATTGGCCTCACACGTCTGTGACAGACGATTTAATCAGTGTCTGAAAAACACTGCGTTGCCTGGGACGCGATTATGGAAAACGCAAGGCTGCCCAGGACCTGCGCCACCCTCTCGGCCTTCCTGGCTGGATCCGCAGGAACGACTAGTCGATACGTGCGGAGCCAGGTCGGCTGCAGGAGTCTGCCCCGCGGTAGATCTCTGTCACACGCGCCTGACGGAGACCCCGTTCCGGGTTTAATTGTGGAGTTGGCCTCTCCAGGACCGTTGTGCTTGGGTCAGATTTATCCCTCGGTCGCTTCTTACGACCCCCACGGGAAGAGATGGGGTGGTGCTATTCTACTCTGCCGGCACCACACGGCCTTCACACTATGCCTTTATATATGGGCAGGGAAATAGAAAGAGAAGTAAAAAGGCTACTCGCGCTGCTGTAACAGCAGTTTATAAAAGACTACGAAATTTTCAAGTGGTATATTTTAACCCTTACGACTGACAGCCATAGCGGTCTACATACGAAATGTATTACCTCGAAAAAGCGTACTTAAATATGCATTGCTCCAGTTAGGCTAGAAGATATTCCATACTTTAGTTAGACAGTAGTGACAGTACACAGTAAGCAATAAATAGTTTGTAAGGTTGCATGCATAGGTTAGTTATTTAAATAAGATAGATATTACAATTATATGTTAAGAGTGCTATCTTGCCAACAAACTGTTTTCGCAGTTTGGCGAGAATATTAAAGTAAATTATTGTTATTCCTTTAAGTGTACAATAAATAAGTAAATAAGTACACGTATTGTCCAGTATCTTTTTAAACACGCAAAGTGTCATATTTTGGTTTCTATTTATGATAAATAACATATAACACCGTAAAATCTAAACTTGAATTATGGAGACCTTAAACCTTTTCTAGTTTAACCAAAGCCTTGGTGACAAAACTGGCCTAGTATCTTAAGTCCAGCAATCATTATAGTAGATCACACTATGCCTATATGGGCAGGGAAATAGTAAGGGAAGTGGGCAGGTTACTCTACTACCGTCATGCCGCTGCCACTTCCCGTGCTCCCACAAGTGTCGGCTTTCGAAACGGCAGCTCGAGCACGAGTGGAATGTTTTGCTGTCTCGCTCACTCGTTTTGCTGCGAGAAGAGAATGACGGCAGTGTGTGAACACTCACTCGCGTTGATACTTCCGCGGAAGTATTTCGAGCAATATTCGCGGTAGCGGCATGAGCAGGAGCATGTGCATAGCGTTAACGTAGCATTTAATACACTAAAAAACATCAAAAATTCAGGGTTATTTTTATTTTAACTTTGCGGATTCGAATCCCACTCGGGTTGTAATTCCTGGTGTTTATATTTTAGATTAGCATAATTAGTCTCAAATCACAACTTTGATACATTTATCGTGAACAATATTGATGATTCACGTAAAAAAATGTTTATATTAACCAAGATATTAACAAAAAATCATGTTAAAAGAAAAGTACTTACTGAGTACATGAGGTCTTATCGAAGTATAATTTTCTACCAATCGACCTTAGGTGGATAGAAAGAGTAGGTATGTTTTTTATCATCATAATAACCGTCATACAATTTTACGTCGATACTTTTGTAAATGGAACTTATGATTTACCGATTTAAATCACTGTAGCCATGGATGAAAGTAGATAGTGCTTTGTATGAAGTGTTACTTCGAGTTGAATTAGTATACAATTAAAATGTTCAAGGAATTTGTTCTACTAGAAGATTCAAGAATTCAAGAACCGTTACCATCTTTACGATCATTGGTATTTATACTTTGGTTCGAGAGAGCTGTGGAGCTCCCAAACAGAAAAAAAAATCCCTGGCTGGAGACGCTAGTCATCCGGAAACCAAAGTATCAATTCGCGGCTATAACTAACTAAAAAGATCATTTAGAATCAATAAACCTTGGAAAAACTGTGCGATTCCAAAAACGCTAAAATTGACCACTTTTAGTAAAATTACAAAACATAACTAAAGCGCTTAGTTATTACAAGGTTTTATTGATTCTTAATTATCTTTGTAGTAAGTTATTGCTGCGAATTGGTACTTTGGTTTACAGATGACTAGCGTGTCCAGCCAGGAATTTTTTTCCTGTTTAGGGGGCGCCCCTAGCTCTCGAACCACCTTAAACTCTACTTACTTACTGATACTGACATACATACATGGGTAAAAATATATGCTGCAAATATTTTTACAATTTGTATCGGTGGTGGTCCAAATTTATTTTTCATATTTCGACCTATATTAGCCTTAGGGAAAGTTGTTCAGTTTCATAGACTGGTTCACCCCTTAAAATAATTGCAGCTAACATTTTTTCAGCATGTATAAATCGCACAGATTATGAAATAGTTTCTTCCACATTTTGTATCCTATACCAATTTTTTATATATGTTGATTAGGCATGTATATGTTTATTTGGGAAAGCTATTCAATTCCATAAACTGGTTCACCCCTAGAATCATTGCATAAAAATTGTTTTCTTTCTACGTACATACATACATATATCACGCCTATAATCTCTTGCGGGGTAGGCAGAGCGCAAACGGCCGCAAGAAACGGACATTTACGCCACGTCTGACAAATATTTGAGGGTCATTCGGAAAATTGTTTATCGCCATAGTGGCGATCCTTAAGGGCGGGGCAGACCGGCTCCGTATGCGTTCCGTATCCAGCTCTCGTCCGTAGTCACGCACGAACTGATGACGTTGTAATGTATGGGACTGTATGAGATACGGCACACCGCTTGCGTGCAGCACGGAACGGATACGCAACGCAAGCGGTGTGCCGTATCTCATACAATCCTATACATTACAACGTCATCAGTTCGTGCGTGACTACGGACGAGAGCTGGATACGGAGCCGGTGTGCCCCGCCCTTTAGTCGCCTCTTACGACACCCACGGGCAAGCAATTGGGTGATGCTATTTTTAGCTAGCATTACGGCCGTTAACGCTCTGCCTACCCCGTAAGGGATATAGGCGTGATTTGTGTATGTATTACAAGGCATCAATGCTTGAAAATTGTGTTCTTTCTTATAACTTGCAAACATTATTGGAGCACAAACTAATATCGCCTTTTAAACCACAAGTCACGTTGTCTGAGTCGACATTATTGTGGTGGCATACTTAATTAATTAATCATACTTTGATATTCACGTGATGAATAAAGCAAATGACACTATTTGTTTATTGAGATAGCACTTTTACATAAATGGTATCTTGTTTCATGTCATGGAGCAAACATTTCTAATATCATGATTCAGGTTCTAAGATTATGTCTGTTTTATGTTTATTGTAATTTGAGTTCTGACTGGCTCTGAATCAGCTGACACTCAAAAAGCATGCATAAAGGGCCGAAACCTCAAAACACTACATACCTTTCCCATTTTACGGCGACTTCAGAAGGGGGAACACAAGTCGTAATTTTTAAGCAAAAATATTACAATTTTGATGAGATTTGTTGCGTTAGATTATTATACACATATCACGCCTATTATCCCTTTCGGGGTAGGCAGAGCGTAAACGGCCGCAAAAACGGTCATTCACGCCACGTCTGACATATGTGAGTGTCATTTTCTTAGCTAAAAGAATCTTAGGTCCAGTATTTTTTGCATTTGCGAGGGCAAACATACACAACACACCTTTACAAATTGTGTTTTCCATTTTACCTCTGAAGAACAGACAGACCAACCAACATGAATTCTTGACCATTGACTCAATTTTTTGTAGTCGGTAACAAAGGGTGTAAACTGATAAATGACTTCACTCTGTTGACCAATCTTCCTCTTCTCTCTCCAGCAATTCACCGGGCTAACCAAGGAGGAGCTCCAGAAGTACGCGGACGATCCGTTCTGGGTGCGTCTCCGCTGGTTCATGTTCGTGCTCTTCTGGGCGCTGTGGCTGTGCATGCTGGCTGGGGCCATCGCCATCATCGTGAGGGCCCCGAAATGCGCCGCGCCCGAGCCTAAGACCTGGTAAGTAGCGACATCTATACGCCGCTTAAGATACTACTAAGCGTTCCAGTTAGTAGTGCCATCCGAGCGCAACATTGTGAAACAAATAGTCTTCGTCCAACGTGGTTACGTATTATCGCGCGTGGGTACGTATTAGCGCTATCTATGAACAGCAATTGGAAACCATACATACACACATCACGCCTATAATCACTTGCGGGGTAGGCAGAGCGTAAACAGCCGCAAAAAACGGCCTTTTACACCACGTCTGACAAATGTTTGAGGGTTATTCGGAATATTGTGTATCGCTATAGTGACAGGTTGTCAGCCTATCGCCTAAAATTGCAATACACACCCTCGAGTCCCTTAGTCGCCTCTTACGACTCCCACGGGAAAGATATGGGGTGATGCTATTCTAAGCCGGCATCACACGGCAAAATTGGAAACCATCTGTCCTAAAACGCGGTATCAAAGTTTTATCGACGCTCTGCATAAATCATCGCTCTTGGATTGACTAGTGGTTAGATATAGTGCTTTTCTGGGTGCTGTAGCTGTTGCATGCTGATTGCTGGCTTGGGCCATCGCGATCATAGTAAAGGCTCCAAAACGTGTCACATTCGAGCCTTAGGCCAGGTAAGTAACGCTGCGTTAGTATCGTGGCGCCATCTATGTGCTACATAAGAGAATATTATATTATAATTTTGACATTAAAATGACGACTTAACTTCGCTTGCATTACGTATTGTATTATCGTACTCAATTGGTGAAAATCAATATAAACTAATATATTTTTTATTCACTGCAAAAAGGAGTCCTTTCGACTGGACACCTACTTTTCGGGGTACATCTGTCCCAGTCACTGACAGGCTTGAGCTTCTAGGCATGGAGTTGACATCAAATCTAAACTTCGGCGCGACCATCGAGTACAAGGCTCAGACGGCGGCTAAAAAGCTGGGCGTCCTGAATAGAGTGAAGCGATACTTTACGCCTGGACAGCTTTTAACTCTTTACAAAGCACAAGTCCGATCCTGCATGGAGTCATTGCAGTCACCTTTGGGATGGCTAAGCCAAATACCAACTTGCCGCTCTTGACTCGGTGGAACGCAGGGCCAAGAGGCTCATAGGCGACATAAAACTGATGGACACCAAGCTACATAGCCTGGCACATCGCCGCAAGGTTGCCTGCTTGTCGGTTTTTTACAGATTGTACTTCGGAGAGTGTGCTCAAGAGCTTCACGACCTTGTTCCACCAGCTCCCTTCTACCATCGGACATCCAGACGCACCGCCGGATACCATCCGTGCCTGGTAGCCATTCCACCAATTCGGACTAAGCGCTTCCAGTTATCATTTATAATGCGCACTGCTAAAGAGTGGAACTCACTACCTGCGTCTGTGTTTCCAAACGCATACAACCCTAATCTATTCAAAGTAAGAGTAAACAGGCTTCTTCTGGGTGAGCTCGCTCCATCTTAGACTCTGTCTCTGTCCTATGACCTAGACTAGAGTCAAGAGCAAACCCATCATTAATAAAAATAAAAAAAAATCTGTTTTCATTATTGTTATCTATATTGTGTCAATAGCTGTTGGTTTTCCAAACTATACGTGTAAAAAAATAACTAAATTAGTGTAGCAAGCACTCTCATCTTTCACTTATATAAAAGTTAAACGACATTATTCTTATTTGCCCATGAAATTTTTAACCTGACCGAACCCAAATATTTTCAGGTACGAAAAAGGCCCCCTGGTTGACTACTCCTCAGAATCCGCCGTCGACTACGTAGCTCTGGAACAAGACCTGGAGAGACTGCAAGCCGCCAAGATCCAGGGCATCTTCATCAACCCCTGCGAGAACACTTACGATGTGCTGGATGACAACACTTGCGTCGATAAGTTCAAGGAGTTCTTGAAGAAAGCGCAGGCGAAGAGTATCAAGTGAGTGTCATGTACATTAGATCCTTATGATCTTAGTAGGCTTACTAATTCAGACGCAAATATATGGCGAGCGAAGCATACGCAAAGTTTTGCGAGCGGAACGAGCGCAACTTTTCGAGCCGATGACACATACAGTACAAGTTTGTGTAATCGTTTTTAGGGTTCCGTACCCTAAAACGATTACACAATAAGGAAAAAAACGGAATCCTTATAGGATCACTCTGTTGTCCTTTCTTCTGCCACAACTTTTTATCTCGGGAACCATATACTCAAGTCTACGGCAGCTTGTAGTTGTTAAAAAAGTCAAGCTCCTAAATTAATTTAGTTTTTTAAGGGACAAAATGTCCAATTGAAGCTAGTAGTTAGTCCTTAGGGTATCATGGGAAAGGGTTTAATGTGAATGTTACGATTCGCACTTGGCCGGATTTTTTCAGCAACCATTCGAACTGTTTCTGTGGCAACTTACTATTTATTTATTAACTTTGTTTATTTCTGTACTATGATTTATTTTGCACTCAAAGTGCTATACAATTTTCATAAAATGAAAAGAAAAAATTGAAATAATGTTAGCGCCTTCCGGGTCTTGAACCCGGGACTGCTCTGCCAACCGAGCTACCGGCGCCTCGACGAACACTTCCAAACCTTCAATCTCGTTGTACTCTTCTCGAAGCGACGTATTGTAACGAATACAATTTTGTTTACGTCTCCCGCAGGCTGATAGTGGATCTGACAGCTAACTTCGTGTCCACCAGCCACAGGTGGTTCGTAGCGAGCGCGAACGGTTCCGCGGAGTTTGACAAGTATTTCGTGTGGGCGCCAGGCAAGGACATCAACCTCGAGACCAACAAACCCAACCCTCCTAACAACTGGGTGAGAATACGATATCCTTATACAGGGTGCAAGGTGCAAGGCCAGTGCCTTAACAGGCTTCTTCTGGGTGAGCTCGCTCCATCTTAGACTCTGTCTCTGTCCTATGACCTAGACTAGAGTCAAGAGCAAACCCATCATTAATAAAAAAAAGGAAAAGAGCTGCGTTCCTTTTGAGGCGAGTGTAGCCGTCAACGACCTCGACAGTGGCGCCACTACACAAAAAAAAAGTTTTCTCTTGATACAAACAAGCCATCAGAATATCCGTTGCCCAAGTTTTTAGTGTTATCCTTAAGTAAAATTAGAACCTGCAAACTCAATTAAATATTCGCTGTACTTAAAGTTATGGCAGAAAACGCTGGCGGGATGACCTGGTCGACTATGAGCCCAATTGGTCAGAAACAGACCGGAAAGCCTGGAAAGAGAGAGGGGAGGCCTTTGCCCAGCAGTGGGACACTGTAGGCTATTATAATAATAATAAAGTATAATAAATTATTAATAATTATGCCGTGTGATGCCGGCTTAGAATAACATCACCCCATTTCTTGGGAGTCGTAAGAGGCGACTGAGGGACTCGAGGGTGTGTATTGCAATTTTAATCGATGGGCTGACAACCTGTCACTATAGCGATACACAATTTTACGAATGACCCTCAAATATTTGTTAGATGTGGCGTAAGCGGCAATTTTTTTTGCGGCCGTTTACGCTCTGCCTACCCCGCAAGGGACAATAGGCGTGATAATTATGTGTATGTATCATTTACAACTTGTCATAATGGCGATGCTTGATTTTTGAATGACCCTCATATGTTTCTCAGACGTGGCGTTAATGTTCGTTATTACGGTCGTTTACGCTCTGTCTACCCCGCAAGGAATATAGGCGTGATTAATGTATGTATATAACATTCACGATATAATCAAGGATCATTTGACATTATTACTTCCTGAGGGTAGAAATAATTATGGCGAGCGAAGCGACACCGAACATTATATCATGTTGAATTTGTTACTTAAGAACAAATATTTTAAGGGTAAGTTCTACTCGTTAAACTAAAGAACTTTCTTTAGAATCATTTTGACGAGAAATTAAAAACAAAATTGAACTCCAGAAACAAAAGGTTGCAAAAAATATTTAACTTTGTATGGGAGGTTCATTTTTACAAGTAGACCTTACTCTCAAAATATTTGTTCCTTCCTTAAATGTAACCTTAGTATATACGGCCGTATGATGCCGGCTTTGCTGTATATAGCAGTACCCCTATTCTTTCCCGTGGGTATCGTAAGAGGCGACTAAGGGACTCGAGGGTTTTGCGTTTTCAACTTTAGGCATTTTTAGGTGGCAGGCTTACAACCTGTCACTATACTGATACACGTTTATTCTGAAACGGCCCTCAAATATCTGTCAGACGAGGCGATAGCAACCGTATTACACGTCCGTTAACGCTCTACCTACCCCGCAAAGGATTAAAGCGTGATATATGTGTTTGTGTGTGGGTGTTTTATCCTCCCGAGGGTAAACATATTTGTAGCAAGGGCAGTGAGCTTAATTCTTGTCACTTCCTAAGGATTATAATATTTTTCACCTCTCCAGCTTGAAAATAACAGTTTTGCCGCTTAAATTCAGTTAAGATAAGATAGATAAGATAAGATAATTCTTTATTAAATAAACTTAATTTCAAACAGGTACAATTATATGAAATAATTATGAGACTAGCCATTTCCTAAACTAAGAAAAGAATTGGCAAAACTCGTTTTTATCCACTCGATTGAGAAAAGTGATTTGAATTTCGAACATACTCATTTTATCAGAACTAAGTAGTAGTAGTAGAGGTGAAAAATAGAGTGTACCACACGAGAGCATATTCATTCGCATCTCGTGCTATTGAATCCCTCACTGAGCTCAGGATACAACTTTTGAATTTTAGTATCCTTCGCTACCTCGGGATTCAAAATTAGCACTCGAAGCAAAAATTACCTTTGCCCTCTTGTTGTACAAGTAACTATTACTTACGTTTGTTTGTTTCCTCTAGAAATCCAGGTCCGACGCGGTTCCCGCGTGGAGCTGGTCGGAGGCGCGGCAGAAGCACTACCTCCGCCAGTTCAAGGCTGACCAGGCCGACCTCAACTTCCACGAGGCAGCAGTCGTCCAGCAGTTCGACAACGTGCTCAACACCTGGGTGGCGGCTGGAGCCAACGGCGTCAGGTCTGTTCACTCAGAGCCAAGCCACACGATGCGGTGCGGCGGCGGCGCGGCGCCTGAGCGGTGCCGCTCCGGTTTCCTACATATAAAAATGTATGTTATGGCACACGGCGCCGTCCGGTGCGCTCCGGCGTTGCACCGCAGGCGCACCGGAGTGGAGACGAGGCGGGGAGGGGTGTAAGTATTGCGGCGCCGGAGCGGCACCGCTCAGTTGTGAGCGCGGCAGAGTGAAGTGCGAAGCCCCGTTCAACTTTGTATGGGGATTTTCAATTTTAATACAGACTGTCGTCGGAATGGGGCCAACCCTTCTCTTCCGTCGCCGCTACGGTGCCGCAAAACGTTGCGGCATCGTTGCGGCGCCGCACTTACCGTGTGGCAGGTAGTCCGGCGAGATGACCTGCGGTGCGGCGCCGCACCGCATCGTGTGGCTTGGCTCTCATTCATATGTCTGAGCCGATGGCGTAGCGGATAGTACTCCTGCCTGCTAAGCCAAGGGTCGTGGGTTCGATGCCCACAAGACACAAATATTTCTAAAGTCATTTTCAGATATTTGTGTTTAGTCTGGGTGTTTCTATTTAAAATATGTATTTATTTACAAAAAAAAGTATATAAGTATTAATATCAGCTATCTAGTTCCCATAGTACAAGCTTTGCTTAGTTTGGGGCTAGATGGCGCTGTGTGAATTGTCTGGGATATTTATTTAATTATATGTTGGACATTTCCCTCAATTCGGGATATAAATTCTCTTACTTTAAATTAGGGCTGTCACTTTCCGTCAAAAAGGTTTAAAAAATGATAGGAGATATATTTAGCCTGCGCCGAGCGAAATCCGACCGTCCAGTGGCGCCCTTCCATGTTTTTAACTAA
The DNA here is from genome assembly GCA_027580185.1 of Tuta absoluta. Taxonomy (NCBI): domain Eukaryota; kingdom Metazoa; phylum Arthropoda; class Insecta; order Lepidoptera; family Gelechiidae; genus Tuta; species Tuta absoluta. The sequence goes on along the minus strand of JAQAHW010000029.1, from coordinate 3,832,512 downwards.
TTTATCTTAATCTGAAACAAATATCAAAAATCTAAAATGGACAAATCGTTGCCCTATTAGATAAGTTAATTCCTAAATACAACAATGAGCTTTTTCTTGTGTTTTAAATTTGAAATAACTAAAACGGAAAATGGTAGCCACCGGTTCCCGTTTTAGTGATTTTAAAGACGCATTACAATGTAAAGCTTATTGCTGTACCTTAAAATAAACTTTTCGTATAGGACAACAATTTGTCCGTCTTAGATTTTTAATGTTTGTTCTGGATTTTAAGAAATTATTAAAAAACAGGTGAGGGTGCCACTGGACGGTCGGCGCCGCCTTAATCATGTCATGTCTTATAATACGTGTTATCTGACAAAATAAGGTGACGATTAAAACAATGCCGACTAAATTAACTAGAAATTGCGAAGAATTTTTTGTGATTTTTAAACACGACAGGAGTTAGATATCTCCATCTTTTTTTAAACTAAGTAAGATAAGATATGAATTTATTATTTATAATTTTTAGGTTTAAGATAACTTTTTTTTTGTAATTCCATTTGACGGGGTAAACTTTTGACACCAGGGTTAATCGGGTCGTTTGACAACTCGGTGTAACAAGAATTTTCGACTGGTTCTCTTATCTCTTACTTATTCATCGATTGGTCCTCAATTTGATTATTGTATATTCCCTGTATTAAATATCAGTATGTAGTTATGCTTTGGCGAGAAGGTTGCCTGACGATGGATATAATTGAAACTCTTCCTTGAATGTAGTACAAGTTGTATTTCTGTGTCACAAATAGTGATTGCTTTAATAATAATCTAATAATTACAATTTGCTCAATCGAGAGAGTCAGGAAGATGAGAAAATCTCTCTATTAGCATCTTATTCTTAAAGTCAGTTTGACGTCTAAGTAAAACTATGTACAATAAAAAGGTCAGCGCCTAAGGAGGTCGCTACAATGCCGTGTGATGCCGGCTTAGAATAACATCACCCCATTACTTTCCCGTGGGTGTCGTAAGAGGCGACAAAGGGACTCGAGGGTGTGTACTGCAATTTTAGGCGATGGGTTGACAACCTGTCACTGAGGCGATACACAATTTTCTGAATGACCCTCTAATATTTGTCAGTCGTGGCGTAAATGTGTTTTTTACGGCCGTTTACGCCCCGCAAGGGACTACAGGCGTGATTTGTGTATGTGTATGTAGTAGTAGTTTGCCGTGTGATGTCGGCTTAGAATGGCATCACCCCATTTGTTTTCCGTGGGTGTAACAGGCGACTAAAAGCCTCAAAAGTTACGGGTGTATTGCAATTTTCATTATAGCAAAACACAATTATCAGTATTGAGTATTGACCCTAAAACTTTGTCATACGTGGCGTAAATGTTAGTCTTTTTACGGCCGTCGAGGGATTAGTACATTACGTCACAGGCCGAGTATAAAGCAATTTATGGTGGAGTGGCATTGGAAGGCCGAGACGAAGTCGAGGCCTTCTAAAGTAAACGAGACCAGAAATTGTTATTTCGGCCGTGGATACAATACTTTTCTCTCATTTGCAAGGAAATAACAATAATAATACAGTAAACCAAACCAAATTGGCGCCAAAACAACCTCGCACCGTCGCACTAAGCATGCGCGCGCCCAAGCGCGTTCCATTTTGGTAGAATAAAAAAAATGGAACGCGCGCGGTATAAGTGTTCCTGAACATGGTATTGTGTACCATAAAACACCTAAACACGAAAGTGTGAAGTTAAAGAACCTTTTTTTCCGGCCTAGTCCGGAAATTTCTACTACAGTCCTCTGCGCCTTGACTACATAAATGAGCCCATTGACGTATTCTTTTTTTAAAGTAATGAAGCCATTTCCGAGCAAATTGGAGAAAATTATGTTTGTGTTTTTTTTTTTGCAGATTGCTAAAAGCCCGCCATTTGTTGGTGGACTTGCAGCTGGCGGACGAGGAGATGAGCGCGAAGCCGTCGGGCGCGAGCTTCGCCGAGTTCGGGTTCTACGAGCACAAGCGCACCAGCGACCAGCCGCAGCTGGGGAACCTGCTCGCGCACTGGGCGCGGCTCCTCAACGCGGGAGGTGCTTATAACGTTCCGACCCACTCTAGAACCTTCCGACCCCCATCACTCTAGAACCTGTCACCGTCACTCTAGAACCTTCCGACCGCGCAGTCCACGAGGAGATGAGCGCGAAGCCGTCGGGCGCGAGCTTCGCCGAGTTCGGGTTCTACGAGCACAAGCGCACCAGCGACCAGCCGCAGCTGGGGAACCTGCTCGCGCACTGGGCGCGGCTCCTCAACGCGGGAGGTGCTTATAACGTTCCGACCCATTCTAGAACCTTCCGACCCCCATTACTCTAGAACCTGTCACCGTCACTCTAGAACCTTCCGATCCCATCACTCTAGAACCTGTTACCGTCACTCTAGAACTTTCCTATCCCCATCACTCTAGAACCTGTCACCGTCACTCTAGAACCTTCCGATCCCATCACTCTAGAACCTTCCGACCCCAATTACTCTAGAACCTGTCACCATCACTCTAGAACCTGTCACCGTCACTCTAGAACCTTCCGATCCCATCACTCTAGAACCTTCCGATCCCATCACTCTAGAAACTTCTGATCACCATCACTCTAGAACCTTCCGATTCCATTACTCTAGAACCTTCCGACCCCCATCACTGTAGAACCTGTCACCGTCACTCTAGAACCTTCCGACCGCGCAGTCCGCGAGGAGATGAGCGCGAAGCCGTCGGGCGCGAGCTTCGCCGAGTTCGGGTTCTACGAGCACAAGCGCACCAGCGACCAGCCGCAGCTGGGGAACCTGCTCGCGCACTGGGCGCGGCTCCTCAACGCGGGAGGTGCTTATAACGTTCCGACCCACTCTAGAACCTTCCTACTCACATCACTCTAGAACCTGTCACCATCACTCTAGAACCTTCCTATCCCCATCACTCTAGAACCTGTCACCGTCACTCTAGAACCTTCCGAGCGCGCAGTCCACGAGGAGATGAGCGCGAAGCCGTCGGGCGCGAGCTTCGCCGAGTTCGGGTTCTACGAGCACAAAGGCACCAGCGACCAGCCGCAGCTGGGGAACCTGCTCGCGCACTGGGCGCGGCTCCTCAACGCGGGAGGTGCTTATACTCTAGAACCTTCCGACTCACATCACTCTAGAACCTGTCACCGTCACTCTAGAACCTCCCGATCCCATCACTCTAGAACCAGTCACTCTAGAACCTTTCTACCCTCATTACTCTAGAACCTGTCACCGTCACTCTAGAACCTTCCGATTTCCATCACTTTATGACCTTTAGACCTCCTTCACTCAAGAACATTCTAACCTTCTTCACTCTCTAGAACCTTCTGATCACCGTTCGTCTAGAACCTTCGTATTTCCATCACTTTAGGACCTTCAGACCTCCTTCACTCTAGAACATTACAACCACCGTCACTCTAGAACCTTCTGATCACCGTCACTCTTGTATGTTCCGATTTCCATCACTTTACAACCATCCGAACCCTCTCACTCAAGATAATATTATGGGGATCGGAAAGCTAATTAATATCTTATACTAGATGTCCGTTGTACGTCGCTTCGAACATCAAGTCATTGAAGATTTGGAAGTTTCGGACAAGGCGCCGGTAGCTCAGTTGGTAGCGCAGTGGGACGCTACTCTACGGTCCCAGGTTCAAGACCTGACCGCCGCAAAAAAAAAAACATTTCTTATTTTCATTTACGAAAATTATGTAGCATTGTGAGTGCAAAATAAACCATAGCACGTCTTGTAAACTACGTGAATATTATATTTTCTTGAGTTTGCAAAACTATTACTACAGATAATACGGGGTGTAAGGGTCAGTTCTCCGAATACTGATAGGGTGCATGCAGACCATGAAACTGAACAACTTTGCCCTAGGAACATAAGTCAGGAAAAGACAAAAAAATACTTCCGATACAAAATCAAGATCAGCTGTCTTCATTTACTATGGGAAGTCCAAAATTTTTTCATGTTTCCTGAAACATTTATTTATGAAAAGCTGTTCAGTTTCATATTCTTAATGCACCCTATCATTATTCGGAGGGCTGTCCCTTTACCCCCTGTATAATAATATTATTACTTATAACAATAACACCGTTTTAAAGGATTCAAGTTGATAAACACAACTGAAATCCGTTTGAAACTGTTTTGAACGAAAGTGATACGTAAATATTGTTCACAGAGAACGTATTCACAATTCACGAGGACGGCACTCTGAAGCCGGACTGGTACAAGCACCACAACTCCTCATCGCTGCACCCGCCCTCCGCGGCGCCTGTCAAACTGACAGATGTCATTGCTACGGTCGCTCAGCTGAACAGCTCCACTCAACAATGGCCAATACTGCAGGTAACAATAGGATTTAAGATTTTTCACTACATAAACAAGCATAATAAACTAAAATCTTGATGATGCCGTGTGATGCCGGCTTAGAATAGCATCACCCCATTTCTTTCTCGCAAGTATCGTAAGAGGCAACTGAGGGGCTCGAGGGTTTCACGTGTATTATAATTTTAGGCGACAGGCTGACAACCTGTCACGTCAGTGATACACGTTTCTTCTGAAACGGCCCTCAAGTATTTGTCAGACGTGGTGATAGCGTGGTTAACGCTCTGCCTACTCCGCAGGGGATAAAGGCGTGTTATGTGTATGTATGTGAAACCTTGTATTTGGCCTAGTTATTATTTCTAAGGTTTTTATGTTAATAAAGGCGAATGTAGTCGTAAACGGCCTCGACAGTGGCGCCACTTCACAAAAAAATATTACTCTTTATACAAAAAATCTATCAGAATGTATTTAGTATTTTCCTTAAGTAAAATTAGAACCTGCAAACTCAATGAAATATTCGCTATGATCAAAGTGATGGCCTAAAAATGGCCACTTTTGGTATTAACTGCGATAACTTTAATAACAGCGAATATTTCATTGAGTTTGTAGGTTCTTATTTTACTATTTTTAGGATAATACTAAAAACTTAAGCAACGGACATTCTGATAGATTATAAAGTTTGTTATAAATAATATACGGTTTGTTATTAAGGTAGTTTTTTGTGTGAAGTGGCGCCACTGTCGATGCCGTTCACGACTACACTCACTTTAAGTATAGGCTGTAAAAAATGAAATAAAAAGTATGTGTTTAACAATGTGATGTTGTCACCAGCTGAGTTCGTACTATACTACAAATTACGAAAGTATGTGTTTAACAATGTGATGTTGTCACCAGCTGAATTCGTACTATACTACAAATTACGAAAGTATGTGTTTAACAATGTGATGTTGTCACCAGCTGAGTTCGTACTATACTACAAATTACGAAAGTATGTGTTTAACAATGTGCTGTTGTCACCAGCTGAGTTCGTACTATACTACAAATTACGAAAGTATGTGTTTAACAATGTGATGTTGCCACCAGCTGAGTTTGTACTATACTACAAATTACGAAAGTATGTGTTTAACAATGTGGTGTTGCCACCAGCTGAGTTCGTACTATACTACAAATTACGAAAGTATGTGTTTAACAATGTGATGTTGTCACCAGCTGAGTTCGTACTATACTACAAATTACGAAAGTATGTGTTTAACAATGTGCTGTTGTCACCAGCTGAGTTCGTACTATACTACAAATTACGAAAGTATGTGTTTAACAATGTGATGTAGCCACCAGCTGAGTTCGTACTATACTACAAATTACGAAAGTATGTGTTTAACAATGTGATGTTGTCACCAGCTGAGTTCGTACTATACTACAAATGACGATAACTTTGAACTAAGCTCATAATTTAATAACTAAAACCGTAGCACAAAAAGTATGTGTTTAACAATGTGATGTTGCCACCAGCTGAGTTCGTACTATACTACAAATTACGATAACTTTGAACTAAGCTCATAATTTTAAAAATAAAACCGTAGTACAAAAAGTACGTGTTTAACAATGTGATATTGTCACCAGCTGCGTTCGTACTATATTACAAACTAGCGGCCCGCCCAGCGGTTTCACCCGCTGCTAACTGATTTCCTACGGGAAACAGACCTTCTCTCGACATAAATCATACATAAAAACCTTCCTTTTGAATAACTCTATCTTTTAAAAAAAACTTCATCCAAATCCGTTTAGTGGATTTGAAGATTTAAGCATACAAATTTACGATTTATTGTACACATGAACATTAAAGAGAAAAACACATAAAGAATACAGACACAACAGGCACTGCTTATCTCTAATAAGAAATTTCTTACAGCAGACCTAGGGAAGAGTAATGGTATTATACGATATGCGGATAAGATAAATTTTAATCTAAAATATATAACAAAGGAAGATATAACATACAAACAAACAAACAGACGTGGGAAGCTACTTTACTTTATACTATGTAGTGATAATCCGTCTCACTTCATTAACGCATAAGGCTAGGATGTAGATAAAATTTTGTATGAAGCCCAGATAAGAGGTAATTTAAAGACTTTATATTGGCTGCATTGCGTTTCAAAATTAGTGATTAGACTTATGACTTAAAATAATTAAACAGGTGTTTCAAAATATTCGAAATTTTAGCCCTTAATAGGGCAAAAAGGGGTTAAAAGTTTGTATGAAAGTTCGTTTTTTTAAATGAATGTGATCTGTTTTAAAATTTGTGATTAGACTAATAACTTAAAATAATTAAACACGTGTTTCAGCATTTTTGAAATTCTAACCCTTAAGTGGGTGAAAAGGGGGTTAAAAGTTTGTATGAAAGTTTTTTATCTTAAATGTGATCTGTTTCAAAATTTCTGATTAGGCTTATAACTTAAAATAATTAAATACGTGTTTCAGCATTTTTGAAATTTTAATCCTTAAAGGTGTCAAAAGGTGGTCAAAAGTTTACTACCAGTTGGGCTACCCATTTTCCCATGGGAATGTGACAATTTCCCGGAGTAAATTATACCTATAAACCTTCCCCTCAAGTCACTCTATCTAATAAAAAAAACCGCATCAAAATCTGTTGGGTAATTCTAAAGATATAAGGAGACACCAAACGGGAAGCGACTTTATTTTATACTATGTAGTGATGACGATAACTTTGAACTAAGCTCGTAATTTTAAAAATAAAACCGTAGTACAAAAAGTATGTGTTTAACAATGTGCTGTTGTCACCATCTGAGTTCGTACTATACTACAAATGACGATAACTTTGAACTAAGCTCATAATTTAAAAACTAAAACCGTAGCACAAAAAGTATGTGTTTAACAATGTGATGTTGTCACCAGCTGAGTTTGTACTATACTACAAATGACGATAACTTTGAACTAAGCTCATAATTTAAAAATGAAACCGTAGTACAAAAAGTATGTGTTTAACAATGTGCTGTTGTCACCAGCTGAGTTCGTACTATACTACAAATTACGAAAGTATGTGTTTAACAATGTGCTGTTGTCACCAGCTGAGTTCGTACTATACTACAAATTACGAAAGTATGTGTTTAACAATGTGCTGTTGTCACCAGCTGAGTTCGTACTATACTACAAATTACGAAAGTATGTGTTTAACAATGTGATGTTGTCACCAGCTGAGTTCTGACGACTCTGCGACCGCCGCGGAGCTGCCCGCCCTGGCCGCACTGCTCCGCGCCGCGCCCGCGCTCGCAGCCGCGCAGCTACCCGCAGACACCAACGACACTGAACACGTGAGTGCAATAATAAAATAATAATAATAATATTAACAGATAGAACGGTACACTACAATAGACCAGACATAACCCTACACGACAAACAAACCAAAACAGTAGCCATACCCAATACCCAAAACATATAAACTACCATATCAGACAAGCTATCAAAATACCGTGGCGTGCTAATACAGTTCACATCGTCCCTATCGTTCTCTCCTCAACTGGAATTATTTCCAAAACTCTTTTAAATAGTCTAAAAATCTTAAATATATCTACAAATCTCACATACTCCCTACAGAAAGCCACAGTACTCAACACTTGCCACATAACACGAAAGTTCCTGACGTCTTCGACAATAAACTCCAGCTCAGAATCCTCTGACATACTTGGTTAAGGCCCGTACGGTAGAGTAAAACCTTCTTGTAAGAGAAGGGAAAAAGAACAGAAATCTAAATAATAATTATAATAATTGTTTATTTCACAAAGGAACACACAGGCAAAGTACAGTTTACATTTGATAACAAAAAGATATAACGTAAGAGACAAATAATGAGGTACATACGTTGTGTAAGAGACGGTGTACCGAAAACTTTGCAGGCATGATCAGACCATGAAACTGAACAACTTTTCTATGGAAGCTATGTTGGTAAACGAGAATTTCTTTTCGACCTCCCATACAAAATTCCCAATCAGCTCACTGACTTTCTATGGAAACTCGAAAAAAAATCCGTTTCCCTACAGAGGATCCATAGTAAAAGTTGTTCAGTTTCATGGTCTGATCATGCCTGCAAAGTTTTCGTCCGTTACATCCTGTATTTACATTTAGTTATTCAATTTATTAGAACATCTTATATCAAGATTAAGGGTAAGGTTGCCGTGTGATGCCGGCTAAGAATAGCATCACCCCATTTCTTTCCCTTGGGAGTCGTAAGAGGAAACTAAGAGGTAAAAAGAGGTAAAGAGAGGTTGTAAGAGGTGAAAGTTGGCTCGATAGATTTATTATTCAAAGTTTGGTCTTTTTTGCGTAGTGTTTGGCAATATTATGAACACATTATTTTTTGCAAATACGATACATCTTGTACATTACTAGATTTTTGTCGTACAGTTTTTTTATTACTTGTTTATTGAGCGAGAAATTTCCAAAAGAGTGAAAAATCGTCTAAATATGGCGATTCCGCTCTGTTCTCGCACACAAGATTTGCTATTAGTGGGAAAGGGACGTTTAAAAGTTCGAGGCAGGCCCTTAAAAGCAGAGGACCAACACGATTCCCACCGGCTCCCTTTTGAAGACTTCAGTGACTTATTTTAATAAATATATATTCATGTATATAGGGTGATGACATTTGACTAGTGACCGATAGCGAAATCTCAAGACTGATTGGTGATAAGGAACAACTTTTCCCACGGAACATAGGGCGAAATACGACAAAAATATTTTGAGTTTTGTGAGTTTCCACACTGATTCAAATTAGCTGATTGGCAATTTTGTATGGGAGTTCAAATTTATTTTTACATTTCGGCCTATGTTTCTTAGGAAAAATTGTTCAGTATTACGAGTAGAAGTCACTTTAAAAATATTTGCACTGAATTTAATAGGACCTTTGAACATGTTTGTTTAGTTTATATTCTTCTGCATACAAAGTTACGTGCAGAACATTAGTAGATTTTCAAAGAGTTATTATGTGAATTTATTACTAGTTTTTGAAATGCTTCGATTTTTCGGCAATGCCCCTAAAACAAGATTGACTAGTCCTTGAAAACTCATGATGGGCTGGTAATAAGGAACAACTTTGCCCATGGAAGGTTGAATATATAATCATATTTTAACCTATGTTCCTTAGGGAAAGTCATATTTCAACCTATGTTCCTTAGGGAAAGGTGTTCCTTATCACCAGCCTGTCTTGAGATTTCACTATTTGTCACTAGTAAAATGGCACCCTATATAAGTTCAACAGGTTTTGGGCAAATCCTGCTATTCGGTCAACTCTTGTTAATACTCTTGAAGGCTACTTAAAATGGATGTGTGATGTGATTGTTTCTAGTTTGGTCAGCTGTCTGCGCTGCGCAACGAGCCGAGCATTCAGTTCGGCCAGCAGGAGATAGCGGCTGTCCCGGACAACAACTCCACTGAAAAACTCATTGTAGTTGCCAGGTAACATATATTATTATTTATCACATAATGTTTGGAATACAAAATATCGAAAACATACATGCTTAAGACCTGCTTTATGCATTCTGCATATAGAAAATAAAGTTTATTCTTAAACGCTGAAGCATTACGTCTAATGAGAAGGCACGCCTTTCGATAAACTAGAGAAATTAAACGAAGTGTTTATAATTAATTGCTAATACTCAAATTTGACAGTGAGATTTTATTGTATGGTTATTGTTCGGTTGTTGTGAAGTTGTTTTGTTAAGTTATTGTTCAGCAGTTGTTTGACGTTGTCAACTGTTGACTTGACATCTGAATATTATCTCATTGAGGCATATTACATAGTTTCCCGTATTGAATTTAACCTTGTACTGGACCTTGCAATCCACGGTACGGCCGTTTGGAAAAGTGTAATTGTAAGTTTTTTTTGTATAGTGTAGTGAAAATAGTCTGTCCAACTGCATATAACTTAACAATACCTGAACAACAACTAAACAACAACTGAACAGCATCTAAAACACCTGACCATCAACTGAACAACATTATCTGGCAGCAAATGTGAGTATTGGCAAAGAACACGTCGTTTCATTTATCCATTTTACCGTAGGGCGTATCTTCTCATTAGACGTAATACTTCAACATTTGAGAAGAAATTGTAATTTCTGTAGGCAGAATGCATAAAGCAGGTCTTTATACAACTGTTTTCGAGTTTATAATCTGAACATGATGAGACAAGTGTAATGGAAGTGTCTTTAATTTAGCTAAAACATGTTCTGAAATCTTCTTCTTCTTAGCGAATCGATTCTGGCGCTTTATATATATTTGGACCAGTACTCAGCCACACGCACAGCTTTGTCCGTTGCTTTGTACAGGTCCTCGCGTGTGCAGGTACTAGGGCACGCGGGGCAAGACAAAAGATGTGCCATAGTTTGGGGTGATGTACCGCACTGGCAAGTACTTTTCGAGCTAAATCCCCATTTACACATATTTTCTTTACTCCGGCCGACTTGGGTCCGGAGTCTGTTTAGAGACTTCCACGTCGGCCAGGCAAGGTGGCGCCCAGGGGGCAGGACCACGATTCCAATGGCGAATGTTTTGAAATGAATCGTTATTTGTCGTTTCCAGATGGAAGGCCGGCCAGCCCGGCTACGTGGCGGTGTTGAACCCCGGACGGCTGCTAGCCACCGCCAGCCTCACCAACCTCACCATGCTCCCTGATACGCTCGCCGTGCACTACGTGTCGCCGACAGTCAAACAACTTACCAAGTGAGTACATACATGCAGTCCACTGCTGGACGTAGGCCTCCCCCAGGGTACGTCATAGGAGTATTCATAAGTGAGGATTGTAGCGGCGCGGATTGCATAGAAATATGGAGCGCGCGCCGCACACAGAATGTGCTGACTTCGCTGGATGCGTCTACTGCTGACGAGGCGACGACGACAACGCTGCCTGCGCAATGTAAACACAACTCGTCACACTCGTCATAGAAGATAAGCCAATCAGATAGGCCAAGGCCTAAAACGCGGTTACGAAGTTTGTCGAAGACTTAGCAATTTTACATTTCTAGATTAACGAATGCGATTTTACTCGCAATTGTTTGTCAGTTTTCCCAGTGGGATGACTTGTTTTCTCGCGATAAAAATGTGCCTATGGCTTTTTCCAGGTAATAGTCTATCTGTGTACCAAATTTTATCCAAATTTGTCAATCCATTCGAGCGTTAAGACGTAACAAACATAACAACAATATCGGATTTATACCTCTAGTATTACGTGCTTGTGAAGACGCCGGGTCTTCGTACGCGCGGCGTGAGTTCGATATTACAATTTCCCGTGGGATTGATAGATTTTCCTGCAGTCAAAAGTAGCATATGTCCTTTCTTAGGTTCCTGTCTATTCTTATGCCAAATTGTATCAAAATCGGCTCAGTGGCTTAGGCGTGAAAACGTAACAGACAGAGTTACTTTCGAATTTATAATATTAGTATAGATAGTATAGTATGGATAAGCTGTCCGATCAATTTAAAAATAGCTACTACTGGACAGACCCAGAGGCTGGTTTTCCCGTTTAAGTCCTGGCTTAGTAATGGCTGTAATCAGCATTGGCCTTCTTGACACTTCTGACAAGTGAGATGCCAATTTAAAAACTACTAATTACAACTACATATGGCGAGCGCAGCGATATAACTGACAATAAAACATACAGGGTCTGAAGCAAACTGGAATGTTGCCTGTGAGGCCAACTTATAGTTTTTGTTTGGGATTATATAGGGTGAAATTTGACTAGTTACTGATACCGATAACTCAGGACGGTCTAGTGATAAGGAACAACTTTCCCCAAGGAACATAGGTTGTGTTTCCTCTATTGAGTGACTCGGCTGTGTATGAATCTACTTTCAGCTCTAGGGTGTGTTAGGGCTTCAGGGATGGCTTCAATCTATATTTTTTTATTATCTCAATTCAAAGATGTATTTTAACGTTTAGATTATACAATTAATATGCAAAATCAAAGGACAAGTAATCGATACAAAAAAGTGGTAGAAATGGCCGTTGCATGCCGCTTTATACTCTTTAACAGCGCCAATCGTACGCCTGTGGAAGATTCAGGAACTATCTTCATCCGAAGGCCGGCTGCTTGCTCGTGCGCAGTTATCTACGTCTGGTTAGTTCTTGGTTTGGTTCCGCGCAACGCCTCCAGATGGCGTAACAGGTCGAAATAAGAAAAAGATTGTCACACCGTACTAATTGTCCCCGGTCGGCTGATGCGTTTTGTACAGGAGGTTCTCATTTTTTAAATATGTTCCTATGTTCCTTGGGAAAAGTTGTTCCTTACCACCCGTACTAAGTTTCAGTATCGGCCACTAGTATTTTTGAAGTTTAATATGCAAAAATTGTATTTGTTCCAGTTACACGGTGAACCGCGAGGTGTCGGCAGATAGCGTGGCGGTGCCGGCGCGCGGCGCTGTCGTGCTCTCGTTCGTGCCGAAGACAGGCGCCGCCGCGTAGACACACCAACACTTCATTCAGCGTACACCCGGACATCTGTTCAGGAACATATTGCATTCTGTAACCACATTTTGTTTTAATAAACGGAGGAACGTTGTATACTAAAATGCAAAATAAACCATCAAACACTGACTGTTTTGTCAGTTGCGTTTCGTTGTCACCTCAGACTTGAAATGTAAGAAAAGAATTGAAATTGAACTATCTTCTACGGGTAAAGCAGTAGAATGACAGAGTTCTTTCGCTACATAAGAAAAATTAGACGGAAAGACCTTGGTTAAAAAGTGAATAAAAGACCACATTATTCCTCAACAACCTTAAAATAAGTAAATAAATATAATAAATACATATATCACGCCTATAATCCCTTGCGGGGTAGGCAGAGCGTAAACGGCCGCATAATTTACGCCACGTCTGTCAAACATTTCAAAGTTCATTCGGAAAATTGTGTATGTATTTTACAATAATATATTTAATAAATTTTAAACTCTCTCAAAAGACATGGCTGGTAGATATATCTTCTAAATAGATAAGCTCGCTTTTGCCACAAAAATTGAAATATTTATAAAGAATATAATTAAAAAAAATAATGTATAGGTATCCCTTTTTTCACATAGTGTAATGCCTGAATAGATGTCTCGGTAGTGATCTTTATGATCTGAATAGATGTCTCGGTAGTGATCTTTATGATAATATGCTTTTAAAGTTGAATATGCCATGTAATGTGTGGTGTGCTGCAACCGTATTTGTATAGCGGTTGATTTATTTGCATTTTACTCTTATTTTATATTTGTGCAAAGAACAATAATAAACGTTTTGTGTAATATTTTGTGTGAGTTTTCATTCTGTTTTCGTGAGTAAGCGTCAACGCTGCGTCGAGCGGTCTAGAGTCGGCAAAATACAGCGTGGGCTAGCGGGCTGGGCGACCTGCGTCACGCAGCGCTTCTCTTGTACTTTGCCGAATCTAGTCCGCGCGTGCAGATCGCTCAACGCAGCGTTGGTGCTAAAGATATCCAATAGCTAAGGGCCAACTCACATCTAGCACCATTTGACGCCACCCCCTTTCAGTACCTAGCAAATACATACAAACAATTTTTTAGGGTGAGTTCCACTCTGAAAATTAAGAAACTTTTCTTAATAAAAATATTATCATCTCAATATAAAAAGGTGCAAAAATATGTTTTGTTGTATGGAAGCTCCAATTTTTATTTTCATGTTTACTTAGGCAAATAAAAAATGCCTACTTCAAAAATGTTGTTTAGTTTCACGAGTAGAACTCACCTTTAAAATAAAAATGTCTGATTTCCCCAGGCCTATCGACTTTATTTTGATCCTATCAAAATGGATGTCACCAAAAGTCGCTAGATATGCACTGGCCTTAAGACTATTTACGGCATTGTCATACATACAATAACAAAAAACTAGTAAGTAACAATAGTAGTATGGCGGGTGACAGGAGTAATGCCCAATAGGCAGAATGTAGGGGTCCAGGTGGTGTCGGGAAAAGGGTAGCTACCCGCCTGGCCGGTTGTTGTGGCCAGGGGACCGACTGGTCCACCTGGATAGAATTGGAAGTTGTATATATGCGTTGCGCGGTGAAACACTTCGATACCGCGTTTCAGGCTCTTTGTTCTGTCACGTGGCGCCATCTTGCAGCTATGTTGGAACTTCTGTTGCGTCTTGCTTGCTCGTGAACCACTTTGAGTGAGCTTCTTGTCGTAGCTCCCAGAGGTCGCTACAGTACTCCCCCTCAAGACCGGAGGTCGATACCGTCAGCGAGCGAAGTGGGGCTGATGACGTCATGTAGCGTGATGATGCAGTCTGGCGTGGCGATACAGTGCTGGTTCCAATGTCCACGGTGAGTCGGGACGTCTACGGTGAGTCGAGACGATGATGGAAGACCAGTGAAGCTGCCGTGCTGTGACTGCGGTGGGTGCTGATGACGTAGTGGTTGATGCGTGGTTGAAGGCTGCGAAGTCCAAGGTAGGGGTCACCAATATGGCGGGTGACAGGAGTAATGCCCAATAGGCAGAATGGAGGGGTCCAGGTGGTGTCGGGAAAAGGGTAGCTACCCGCCTGGCCGGTTGTTGTGGCCAGGGGACCGACTGGTCCACCTGGATAGAATTGGAAGTTGTATATATGCGTTGCGCGGTGAAACACTTCGATACCGCGTTTCAGGCTCTTTGTTCTGTCACGTGGCGCCATCTTGCAGCTATGTTGGAACTTCTGTTGCGTCTTGCTTGCTCGTGAACCACTTTGAGTGAGCTTCTTGTCGTAGCTCCCAGAGGTCGCTACAGTAGTTTATGCAACTGTCATATAATGGGGGTCATTAGAATGCGAGTGTCTGTTTATCACACGAGGCGCAGCCGAGTGTGATAATAGATTGATACGAGCATTCTAATGCCTAATTATATGCAGTAGCATACACTATTTTATCTACACTCTCCAAAAAAACTCAGTTAAACACTTTTCCAAATGTCCGCACCGGCTATTGCAAGGCCCGATACAAGGTCAAATTCAATACGAGAACGTAATATGGCTTGATATGAATTTTCTGAAATTCTTTACTGACAGTTGTTTAGATGTCGAGTCTGAACAACAAATAACTAAACAACTGAACAACAACTGAACAACACTGAACAACATCTGAACAACATCGGAATAACAACTGAACAACTTCTCAATATCTGAACAACATCGGTACAACAACTAAACAACATCTGAACAACAGAACAAAAACCTTTTATAACAACCGAACAACATCCGAAAAATTACCGTACAACAACAACTGTCAGGTGCGGCGGAAGATTTCGAATTGAGTAGTGGCAAAAAAAAACTTCGTTTCATTTCTCAACTTTATCGTAGTAAGAGTTTTCTCATTAAGTCATTACGCTTCTGTAATTTATATGAAACCGTAGTTTTTATAGGCAGAATGCATAAAGTAGGTCATTATGCTTCTGTTTTCGAGTTCATAATTCGAACATTATGAGACGAGTGTAGATAAAAGACTATTATAAACACGACGAACAAATGACCAAATAAGGTGCATCTACAAAAATAGTTGCGGAATGATACCAAGCGATATCACAGAATAATCTAGGCGATATCCAATATTAGTGAAATAAAGCATTTCTCTTTTTATGAAACTGCCGCAGACAAAACGTACGTTCGAGCACTTTTCATAAAATAAAAAAAGAAACACATACATACACACACACATATCACGCCTATAATCCCATGTGGGGTAGGCAGAGCGTAAACGGTCAGAAATTCGGTCGGACAATTACGCCACGTATGACAAATATTTGAGGGTCACTCGGAAAATTGTGTTTAAATTCGAAAATAAGAAACACGTAATAATTGAAATAAAGGTTACATTGCCACGAATGACAAACGACGCCGGTTGTGGCCGAGCGACCGTGAGAATAGTATGTGATCCTAGCCAATATCACGTCTATTTTAATTAAGATTGAGTTCCATTTCGAATTTCTAGTCAGAAGTGCTCGAGTTGTCGCTCGCAAAGACTGGTCTAGCTCTGCGGTGGCCCTGTGCATTCGCAGTGTTTTCTTGTGAAACTCAGCTAGGTTGTTTAGCATGAAAATTACTGCTAAAAACTAGATATGGCACGAGCATGGACGTCGAACACACAAGAAGATTCAAAACATCGAGGTCCAGGAGACGACACTACATACATACTTAAGCGTCATTTAGAAAAGTCTATTGACTGTTCTGCAATCAGTCACTCGCCTCGTCAAAACTACAACGCATAAAAAATGCCGTCAAGTGATGAAGAATTGCAAAAATGATTAAAAAGTCAGTAATAATAAAAATTACGAAGGAAACGTCGTAACTTGGAATAGTTGGAATATTATCGATGGCAGGACACATACTTACCATGCGCAAAATACAATGAAAACGAACTGTAGTGTGGTTTTATTTTACACTCACAGTGCTATATAACTTTCATAAATTAAAATAAGAAATTGAAAAAATGACAGCGCCCGCAGGTTGAAGATTTCGTCGGCTTACGTCGAAGCCGGTAGCTCAGTTGGCAGAGCAGTGGAACGGTACTCCACGGTCCCGGGTTCAAGTCCCGGCGGGCGCTGACATTTTTTCAATTTCTTATTTTAATGAAAACTAACTAATCCCTTTTTTTTCATTCCTAGAGGAAATAATAATAGACTATGAAAGTAGGTAGGTATATTGCTGAGTAAAAAGTAAAATAGAGTAATTGCAAGGACGAGAACTAAATCTGAAGACACCCAATATTAGGTACATACATACACATATCACGGCTTTATCCCTTCGAGGTAGGCAGAGCGTAAACGGCGGTAAAATATCGTGCTTCGGAGGGCACGTTAAGCCGTCGGTCCCGGTTCCTGCCTATGATAACTTAGACGGTGGTGGTTACACAACCATGTCATTTGATCGTTCATTGGATCGTTAGTCGACTCGGTGTCCCAGAAAAGAAGAAGACTATTCTCTTTTTTTCTCCATGAAGCTAGCATACCTATAGAAGCATCCTAGGTATTGCATTGTACCTAGAAACCTACCTAGGTACAGTGGGGCGGGCGGTAAACTAGGTCGTATGGGTAGCTACCCTCTTAACCGGGTTACTAGGGCATACCTAGCTGTTATAGTTAGCTAGACAAACAAGAGAATGATTTTTAATTTCAGTTTGGTTCAAAATATTTAAATTTATTCTTCGGGATGATTTAAAAAAATTGTAATCAGAAAATTAGTAGTTAGTTTCATGGTCTTATCATGCCTGCAAAGGTTTCGGTACACCGTCCCTTACACCCCTTATAGGGTGAAATTTGACTAGTGATACTGACCGATAGCGAAAACTCAAGACAGGCTGGTGATAACGAAAAACTCTGCCCAAAAAACAAATTGGACTTCCCATACAAAATTGCCGATCACCTGATTTGAGTTACTACCTATTGAATCTCAAATAATTTTACAACCTGGGCCCTGTACTATAACCGTGACAATCCGACAAAATTGTCAGATTTTGACAATTATGTCGGATTGTCATTACAAGTGCTGTACTATACCTAAATGCGACAAATTTGTAAATAGTTGACTGCTAATTGTCGTGACAATTCGACAATTTTGTAAATTTTCCACCATGACAAATTTGTCACCTGTAATTTTTAAAGGACAGAAAATTTGTAAATTGTCACCTGTCACCTATCACGGTTATAGTACAGGGCCCTGTATATCCCGGCCAATTCACACAACGCGCGCTATCTAGCCTTAAACCACAGAATATATAATAGTACTAACTTAAACTAAGTAAAGGTTGTACTTACTATGGGAACTAAATAGCTGATTTTAATTTAAAAAATGCTATAAAATACATAGGTACTTACTTACTTGCACAGAAAACACCCAAACTAAACAGTTATATTTGAAAATTGACTAAACAAGTATTTGTTATGAGGATAGAAACCACGGTCCTCGGCTTTAAGTAGTACGGTATGCTACTAACCTTATTACCGCAGGAGTAAAGCGAATCCTACACTATGGCGGACTGACGGGTGCGTCTGTCAAACACCTTAGTAAAACTTTTTTTTTTATATTTGGCTTCCATCGCCTTCAGACGATGATTCTGCCAGAGTCTACATCATAGACTTTTAATAAACAGTATATATTTAAATTATGTAGTGGACTTGTAGACTTAGGATTGGAACACATAGGTACTTATTGTTTTATTACAAAAAGACGCGGTTTGAGCTTTTTGACAGCGTCAAATCGTTCAAACGTATTTCAAACATTGCCTAGCAGCGCGTCTAACTTTTTTGTAAAAACACTGTTAGTACCTAAAACGTGTAGGTAAGTCAGTACTTTATTCTATGTGTAACCATTTAACTAACCAGGAAAGTAAGACACGAGGCAGTAAATAAATTATGGTCGAAGAAACATGAGCAAAAGTTGTGCCGTATGAAACAGGCCACCTGTTCCTAATTGAGAGATCTTGCTGCGCTCAGGGCCTCATTCAGGAAAAGATGCAGCGAGTTATTATTTATAACTAGATTTCCGCCTAGCGGTTTTACAGTTGCCACTCATTTTCCCGTGGTAATAGTTGTTTTCCCGCGGTAAAAAGTAGCCTTTGTATTATTCCGGGTTATACTCTACCTGTGTTCCAAATTTAATCCAAATCGGTCAAGCCGTTTGAACGTAAAGAGGTAACAAACATACATACACACACAAACTCAGATTTATAATATTAGTACGGATTAAAATAAAGCGAATGATGTTGAAATGAGTTGACGAAATTCTATACAAACACCGTACACCTTGGCATAAACTCTTGCTTTAGAACACACACACGTTCGTATCAAATTGCGGCCGTCATAGGTTGTGATTTGTACGGAGGTTTGTAACCGCAATATCATTAGTTAGGTGCCTGCATAGTGCGTGTGCGATTCACCTTACATAACATAACATAAACATAAATATACTTTATTGCACAAAAACAAGAAATGGACATACAGATAGAAAAGAAAGAGTACAATATAGGCGGCCTTATAGCTAGGTAGCTATTTCTACCAGACAACCAGAACACCTTACATGGATACCATTTACTGTGGGATTCGCGGGAAAACGCTGCTGCCAATTCCCTGGATGATTATCACTTAGTCGCTTTCTACGACACCCACGAGTAGAATTAGGATTACACACGGCAATTATCATTACCCGCTACTTATCTGTATGCGTAAAAAACGTTTTATTTTTCCCAAATATTACAATTCTATTTTTGAAAACATTCAAAACTTTCAAGCGCGGGCAGGATTTGAACCTGCGCCTTTCGCCATTACTAGTTTGTTGTTGTTGTGTTGTTTGTATGTTTTCAAAAATTTTGTACCTAACACGGGAAGTGTTTTAAATTTGGTTTTTAATCACAATGCTAGTTTCCTTTACTGCAGGACACATAACACTTTTAAAACGAAGGTACATGCACATTACCTGTTAAAAGCAAGAATAGACTACAAATAATAATATTTATAATATATGTGTCGGCGTCACGAATAACAAGCGACGCGCAATGAAACGTCATCGCACAACCGCACACCTGCAACGCTACGTCATCGCGCTACTCCGTGAATCAGGCGGGTGGGAACGGAGCGGTCGGTCTTTATAAGCCGGAGCACGGGCGTTCGGGCTCATTCTCAGCGAGGTATCCGTTCCGACCACATCCTAATTGAGATCTGATTCACGCCTGAATCATTGCTATAATTGTTATAGCGATTAATTATTAATTAATTAATGCTGATTAAATTATTATTGCCAATTATTTGCTGGTTTTGTAACATGATTTTTCAAGGGGAACTGTTACTCACCGGTTCGCTTGCAGAGTAGCATGAGATTCAGGGAATTTTTGGTATGCTGTAGTAAAATGAAATGACAATATTTTTAAACACACACTGGGTTTTATTGCCTCTTGAGAAAGTCCAATGTTCACTGAGTTTACTTCAGTAGTATTGAAACTAAATAGGTTATCAAAATCTAACCTTAAACTGTAATACAAGCTTAGTACTAACCTTATTTTTAACACTTTTCCTTACTTATTACATTATTAATGTTGACATCTTCAAATCTGGCTGTGGAAGCTATCCATATCCAAGTGGACCTGACATGGTCAACGTCACCCAGGAGTAGAACCTGAAGTGGCTTGATGACGGGCAGAAACCTTTAAACGCTGCTGGAGTACAACATGTGCTGAAATTCCTATCAGCGATGCATGATTAGCAATAAAAAACCCCTGAAAAGATCAAAACCAATGAGAATCGTGCACTCTAAAAGGAAAAATAATGCATGAGCAATCACATTTTCGAGAACATACTTACAGTGTGGGTTTATTTAAAAAATATACTAATTATAGTATTTTCATTGTAGAAACGACGATACAGCGTCGTAGGTTGTCCATTTGGACCACAAAATTCGATGATTTCTTCAGATTTTGAGAATTTTCTCGGTTCTCGTGCGAAATTGTCCGCTGTCAAAAAAGAAAAAGCAAATGCGAGACAGAAGAGTACCTTAGAGCGAGAGGCTTAGTGTTGCCTATATTAAAAAATTCCTACCATAAAGATTGTTGAGCGCCATCTAGATCATATTCGAAGAAACTCAAGTTCTCACTTCCAGCGATAGATGGAAAAGCAATGCTACACATACCCTTCCTTCCCTTAAAAATTTCTTCCTAACAGAAGAAATTTTTAATAAAACGAAAGCAGCCACAAAAAGAAAGAACATCTACCAAAAAAACACAACCAAAAACAAATTGGAGTCATCTACAATCAATAGTAATTAATCAGAGAAGACACCAAAGCAAAACTACATTGCCACATATACACTGTCCGGACAGGATGTAAGAAGAAAAAAAATATTGGACACCAACAAACGTAGGGCGACAAAAGAAACAGAGACTGTATATCTAGGTCAACACAAATACATGAGAACATGAAATTTACAAACACCTTTTGTTGAATTTCTTTCCCCTTAAGAAAATTCAACCAAAAGTTGTTCTATTTAAAACTAGTATATCTATACTATGCTTATGTCTTGGCATCATGTGAGTCACAATCAAAAAGCGTACTGCACATACTTTCTTATGAAAGGCCTATGACAAAGAAAAACTAAGCTAATACTACTACCTAATGTTATGGTAACTTTACTAACCTATAAACCTAATCCTATTGTGTCTATGTCTTGGCATCATGTGAGTATCAATCAACGTGTATACTACACACACTTTCTTAGGAAAGGCCTACGACAATAGACATCTTACTAAAATAAATTATGTACAACGAATACCGCCAGCATGGTAAATTTATTAAGTTAAGTTTAAGTTGCTTAAGTTCAACATAACACCACTTCACATAATATCTAATTAGAATTTGTGAGTAGTTAAGTAGAGTTTTAAGTAATTTAATTTTAAGTTAAATTGCTTATTGACAAGTAAAGTACTCTTAATTGAAGAGTAAGTACTAGCCATCTTCTTTTACCAACCACATCCAGCAAAGTGCCCTACCAGAGGTTTAATTACAGCAATGTCACAGAAAAGATACACCATATACATATATGAATATGACTATTACACTCATACATCATTTAATAAAAATAAATCCCGGGTAATTTGGAAAATAACACTTACATACTTCCCTATCAGTCGTCATACTTTAGAATATCTTTTATGTGAAAGTCTCCCAAAACTTTACCATTCATGTCAGAGAGAGTATAAACAAGTGATGAACGCTTGCCTGTAACAACACATTTTAGAAATTTGGGCGCTAATTTTGCAGTAAACTTTTTGGATGCATTAGATAGATGAAAAGTACGTCTATATACTATTTGTCCAATTCTCAAATCAACATGTCTTTTCCTTAGATTATAATACTTTAAGTTTCTTTGGTGAGCAACTTTTAAATGTTTCTGCACCTTGTTAAAGATTGTTTTCAACTCAGATAAACGTCTGCCATGTTGTTGTGTGTCCCCGAGTGTGACCTGTGATTGTGGATCAGGCTCATCACTACATCTATATAGTGTACCGTCCAAAATAAACTCCCGTCCGTGAATCAAAAAATATGGAGTATACTTTGTTGACTCGTTGACTGATGTGTTGAGTGCACATTGAATTTCGGAAATATGTTCATCCCACTTTTTGTGCTCAGATTGGACATAGCAAGAAATGGCAGTCACAACATTACGAATCGCTCGTTCCGACGGATTCACTTGTGGGTGATATCTCGGGTTATAGTAAATGTTAGGTACATTATATTTATGCAGTAAGTTCCTGAATTGTGAACTTATATACTGTGGTCCGTTATCAATGTAAATATACTTGCATACACCATGTACTAGAAACACATTCTTTTCAATGAATTTTGCTACAGCCGCGCCTGTCGCAGTCCTTATAGGATGCAACATAACGTATTTACTGAAATAATCTGAGCAAACTATTAAATAAGTGTTTCTGTTGGATGAGACAGGAAATGGTCCCAAAAGGTCGCAAGATATTGCCTCAAAAGGTTTAGTTACTTTTTTAGGACTACCCATTAGACCAGGTCTAGCCGTGTTTACAGGTTTGTACATTTTGCACACTTCACAGTTCTTTATATACTCTTTGACGTCGGAATACATATTGGGCCAGTAGAAAAACGTGCAAAGTCTTCTGTGTGTTTTCATGACACCTGCATGAGCACACGCAGGTATATCATGGTTTTTCTTAATTAAGTCTAACCTATTTTCAATTGGCACAACTTGCTTCCAATCAAATTCTGATGTCAGATTATATTTGTTCTTTGAATATCTATATAACTGATCACCCTTTATCTGGTAACTAGGGTACTTCAGCGGTTCTGTCGTAACACTTTTCAACATATTAAGGTACCATGGGTCTTGACTTTCACTCACTGAAATAGCCTCGACTCTAATCCTAGACAGTGCATCTGGTATGACATGCTCCTTACCCTTTCTATGTTCAATTTCAAATTCAAACTGACTTAAGCGCATACTCCATCTAGCCAAACGTCCTGAGGGATTTTTAAGATTGTAAAACCAGAGTAGTGAAGCATGATCCGTTATAATCTTGCATTTTTGACCTTCAACATAATTTCTAAATTGTTCCAAAGCATAGATGACTGCAAGAAGTTCGCGTTCAGTTGTGCTATAGTTAATCTCATTCTTATTTAAAGAGCGACTACAATATGCAATTGGATGCTCGACATCATCGTAACACTGTGTCAACACACCACCTAAGGAATGTGAGGAGGCATCTGTGTGAATTGAAAATGGAAGGTCAAAATTAGGACACTTCAGGATAGGTGCGGATACTAATGCCGATTTCAAAGTAACGAAAGCAGTGTTCGCTTCTTCATTCCATTCGAATTTAATATTTTTGCAGGTGAGTTTACATAGAGGTTTACTAATTTTTGAAAAATCTTTAATAAATCTCCTATACCAACCAGACATCCCTAAAAATCTTTTGACTTCTTTTGGTGAAGTGGGGGTTGGATAATTAAGAATAACTTCCACTTTACCGGGATCTGTCCTTAAGCCATTTTTATCTACCAAGTATCCCAAGTACTTTAATTCTTTTCTACAAAAGTTAGATTTTTTCATGTTTATGGTCAAGTTTGCAGATTTTAAGCGGTTGAAAATTTCTTCCAATAATCTTAAATGCTCAGAGAAAGTTGATGATATACATATTATGTCATCTTGGAATGCAAAGACCTTGTTGTCAAATTCCGGACCAAACAATCTATCCATTAGTCTCTGCATGGTTGCGCTTGCGCCTACTAAACCAAAACACATAACATTAAACTGAAATAAACCCCTTCGTGGCACCGTAAATGCAGTTTTTTCAGCCGACATTTCACTGTCAAACGGACATTGCCAGTATGCAGCACTTAAATCAATAGATGTTAGGTATTTTGCCTCTTTAAGATGATCAAGTATGCTCGTAATATAAGGTAATGGATAGGCATCTGGTTTGGTTATGGAGTTTAATTTCCTACAATCAAGACATAGCCTCATTTCACCATTAGGTTTCTGTACCATAACTACAGGTGAGTTCCAAGCTGATTGTGAGGGTGACACTACTCCTAAACTCAACATTCTATCTAATTCTTGTTCCAAAGCCTGTTGTTTGACAGGAGATAGTGGATAATATCTCTGTTTCATTGGTGGATGTTCACCTGTATTGATAGTGTGTGAAATCAAACTCGTTCTACCTAAACCCACTTTATCAGTATTTATAGTATCATATTTCTGAATAATTTTGTCAATCTCTAATTTTTGATCTACTGTTAAACTTTCATAATCCTCAAGTCCATGGTTCACACTTGAACAAGTTTCTGAAATATGCACAAATTGAGAACTAGTGTTAGTTTCATATCCAAATCCTTTTTTTAAATTAAATAAGTTCCAAAAATCAATGCCCACAATAATTGGCGTTGTAATTTGTGGAACTATATAAAAACAAATTACTTTTACTTGGTTGTTGAACGATACAGGTAAAAATATATATCCCAAACAATTTAAGACATCTGAATTAGCAACTCTGATTACCTTGCGTGGGGTGCTGAAGTAGTTAGCCTTAAAGCCATGTTCCAAAAATGTTTTATGGGAATCTTTACCTAAAATTGAACAAGTCGCACCGGTATCTAATAAAGAACAAACTTGTAATTGTTGTATTTCTAGGGTCAAAAAGATTCTAATGTCACCTTCTTTTTCATTAAATAAAACTTCACAGCATTCATCCGATGAGGATAGGTTTAAGTTAATTAATTTAGATTCTGTGAAGTCTGAGTCTACTAGTTTTTTGGAAAATTATTACAGAAGTTACATTCCGTTCGTCTCACCCCCTTAGCCCCGCACTTGAAACAAACAATTTCACGGTTTGAGCATTGATTAGTAAAATGTTTATCAGAATTGCACCTAAAGCAATGTTTCTTAGCAGTACTTGTGTTGTTTTTCACAGCACCAGACCGTTCAGGCTGATTAAAAGATGTAGTTGCTACATGTTGTTGTTTTTGGTAATGTTTCTGTGACTTACAAGTGTGCAAATCAGCAGTCAACGAAAGCTTTGAAAAGTCTGGTTCTGCAAACTGTTCTGAACGGGATCTTGCTAGTTCTAACCGCTTGCAATAAGTTTTGAATGTATCGATTGATGTTATGGTGTGCAGTGCCAACTCTTTCATATATTCAGGTCTAACATTGTGCATCAAAATCTCCAACTGCTGTTCATCACTAAGTGGTTGGGATAAACGGTTGAACATACCTTGCATAATGGAAAGATAGGTATTTATGGTTTCAGATTTGGCTTGGGTACGCATCCTAATTTCTGAATTTAATTTGTAATCTAAGTCCGGAATGTCAAAATCATCTTTAAGAAGTTTTAGCAAGTTTTGGTAGTTACCCGCAAATCTAAATTTGTTACTTCTGTACCAATGCAGAGCAGAGCCTTCTAATAAATCAGAAAAAGAGATCAGCATTTGTTTTTCTGAGAAATTTCTTGCCATTCTCAGTTCTTCTAGTCTTTCCAAAAAAACCCTTATGCAGGTGGTACCATCGTACTTAATATTTAAAGAATTCAAGTTCACATGTTTATCCCTAAGATATACAGTCTTTGGTTCATCATGTTCAGAGGGAATACTAGCATCATCACTTCCGTGCCCGTCCTCATCGCTGTCATCAGTTACCGGCTCCAAGACACTCAAAATTCTCACAAGACGGAGTCTCAAGTCAGAAACAGAAGCATTACTCTCCTTTATACGAGCTAACCTATCAACCAAATAATTTGACCTAGCCACCAACCTGTCACATGTGGTCTTACTCATGTCCACCTGAACCGACGCATCCTCCAACTCAACAACTTTCCTGGTACACAACACCAACTCCGCGTCCATGTCAGGCTCACTTGGTTTAGGCACTTTTAAACTGCCTCTCCTAGCCAGTTTTTGAATTTGCCTGAATTGACTCCTCAATTGATCACGTGTAGAAGTTTCCTCTGTGGAAATGCCAATAATTTTTAATTCATACTCTAACTCATCCTTGTTTAGGTTATTAATGTATTTATACACTGGTGAATCCATTTTGTGGTTATTTAGCAAGCACCTAAGCAAATACCTATGATATATGCTATCAAGTAATTGTTCATACAAATATTTGAGGTTAAGTTAAGTATTAAGTAAACAAACGAATGCAAGATGTACTAACAGATATATGTAGCTTATGTAAATCCTTAGTTTATTTATTTTCACGTCTAATCCGAATCTAAGTAAGTCAATTTCAATGTTTAGGTACTGAACTACACCAAAATATTACATTTCATAAAAACATACTCCAGTTAACAAAGTATTTTTTTTTGTTTCAATTAACTACAGCATATCAATCAATGTAGCCCAAGCGTAGGGTGCCAAATTTGTAACATGATTTTTCAAGGGGAACTGTTACTCACCGGTTCGCTTGCAGAGTAGCATGAGATTCAGGGAATTTTTGGTATGCTGTAGTAAAATGAAATGACAATATTTTTAAACACACACTGGGTTTTATTGCCTCTTGAGAAAGTCCAATGTTCACTGAGTTTACTTCAGTAGTATTGAAACTAAATAGGTTATCAAAATCTAACCTTAAACTGTAATACAAGCTTAGTACTAACCTTATTTTTAACACTTTTCCTTACTTATTACATTATTAATGTTGACATCTTCAAATCTGGCTGTGGAAGCTATCCATATCCAAGTGGACCTGACATGGTCAACGTCACCCAGGAGTAGAACCTGAAGTGGCTTGATGACGGGCAGAAACCTTTAAACGCTGCTGGAGTACAACATGTGCTGAAATTCCTATCAGCGATGCATGATTAGCAATAAAAAACCCCTGAAAAGATCAAAACCAATGAGAATCGTGCACTCTAAAAGGAAAAATAATGCATGAGCAATCACATTTTCGAGAACATACTTACAGTGTGGGTTTATTTAAAAAATATACTAATTATAGTATTTTCATTGTAGAAACGACGATACAGCGTCGTAGGTTGTCCATTTGGACCACAAAATTCGATGATTTCTTCAGATTTTGAGAATTTTCTCGGTTCTCGTGCGAAATTGTCCGCTGTCAAAAAAGAAAAAGCAAATGCGAGACAGAAGAGTACCTTAGAGCGAGAGGCTTAGTGTTGCCTATATTAAAAAATTCCTACCATAAAGATTGTTGAGCGCCATCTAGATCATATTCGAAGAAACTCAAGTTCTCACTTCCAGCGATAGATGGAAAAGCAATGCTAAATTCTCCACGATGTCGGTAACAAACCTTGGGGATAATGTCGACTCAGAAGACATTAGACCACCTTCTCCAATCATCCAGTTTCACCCCGAAATCAGAAGTGGGGCCGGACGAGGTGGACCATCAGGTTCATCCGTTCTTGCAGCCGTACAAAGTGGACCATCAGGTTCATCCGCTTTTGCGACCGGACCAGGTGTATCATCAGGGTCATGCACTCTTGAGGCCGGACGAAGAGTTGCACTACCTACTTTTGAGGCAAGACGAGGTGGACCAGCTGATCAATCCCCACTTGGAGCCGGACGAGACGGACTGTCAGCTCCAGGCGTTCTGGGGGCCGGACAAGATAGACCACCAGCCACACATGCCTTTGTGGGTAGACAAGCTGGATTACCAGCGCCATATGCCTATGGAGCAGTACAAGGCACGCAACCATCTTCATTTGCTCTTTCTGGGCAGAGCACTGGAGAGCCTGTTGAAAACCAAACACTGAACGCGTTGACCACCATATTGGAAAATATGACTCGTCAGCAGCAAGTTAGTATGCAGGCAAATCGCGAGTTCCTTGCAGGTTTACTTAGCCAAACTGTGGCTCCCAGAAAACGACCTCGACTCAGCGACGTTTATATTGCACCATTTAACCCTGACGGATACGTACCAGTTCGGGATTGGTGCGAGCATGTTGATAAAGCAAAATCTCATTGGGATCTCACGGATTACGAGGTGTGTACGAAAATTGCTAGCTTACTGCAAGGCCGAGCGAAAACTCTTGGTGACACCTGGTTAGTTAAATCACCAGTTTGGAACGACATGAAGAAAGCTCTGATTCAAACCTTTGAACCAGAAGCGCGGTATTCGAATGATGTGGTTAAACTTCGAAATTTCAAATTTGATATCTCGAACCCAGTTCAGTCTATTACCAGAGCATGGAACATCTGGAAGAGAGTTTTGAGTGGTGACAAAGAAAAGGACGCTGTTGAAGCTGTGATTGGCTGCATAGACAACGAGTTTCTTCGTTTGCGCTTGTTGTCCAGCAAGTGTAGTTCTGTTCCAGAACTAATCTCTGTTGCAGCTACCATAAAACAGAGAGAATCACGACAAGGTGAGCCCCCAGCTAGCAGTCAGGAAGGCACTCAAGATTCCGTGTCGGCGGTAGATGGAAACCATCCTACAGCTTTGCAAGAATCCAATGCACACGAAGGAGAGAATGGTACACTGGCAGTTAGTGAAAACGAGGAATTTTAAAGGTACTGTTAGATACTCTTTTGTACTGTTTTTAAATTACAATATCTACTGTATTTGTCATTAGTTACTCCTTACTACTGCGTTGCTTAAGTTGAGGACAGGGGCCTCCTTACTACCGAGTTGCTTAAGTTGAGGACAGGGGCCTCCTTACTACTGAGTTGCTTAAGTTGAGGACAGGGGCCTCCTTACTACTGAGTTGCTTAAGTTGAGGACGGGGGCCTCCTTACCACTGAGTTGCTTAAGTTGAGGACAGGGGCCTCCTTACTACTGAATTGCTTAAGTTGAGGACAGGGGCCTCCCTACCACTGAGTTGCTTGAGGACAGGGGCCTCCTTACTACTGAGTTGCTTAAGTTGAGGACAGGGGCCTCCTTACTACCGAGTTGCTTAAGTTGAGGACAGGGGCCTCCTTACTACTGCGTTGCTTAAGTTGAGGACAGGGGCCTCCTTACTACCGAGTTGCTTAAGTTGAGGACAGGGGCCTCCTTACTACTGCGTTGCTTAAGTTGAGGACAGGGGCCTCCTTACTACTGCGTTGCTTAAGTTGAGGACAGGGGCCTCCTTACTACCGAGTTGCTTAAGTTGAGGACGGGGGCCTCCTTACCACTGAGTTGCTTAAGTTGAGGACGGGGGCCTCCTTACCACTGAGTTGCTTAAGTTGAGGACAGGGGCCTCCTTACTACTGAATTGCTTAAGTTGAGGACAGGGGCCTCCCTACCACTGAGTTGCTTGAGGACAGGGGCCTCCTTACTATGACTTGCTTATGATAAGTACAGGGGTCTACTTACTGTTGACACAGGGCCCTCTTTTCTTCCAAATTGCTTCAGATGAAGAATTTCTAACTTATTATCTGTATTGACTAAAGTGAGTAAAAGGGTCTTTTGGGTACCAAGTAAGGGCCAGTATACAAAGGATACTGTGGGCTTTTGTTCTATTCCAGGTCGAGGACGACCTGTTTGCAGAATGGCCGTGTCGGCGTCACGAATAACAAGCGACGCGCAATGAAACGTCATCGCACAACCGCACACCTGCAACGCTACGTCATCGCGCCACTCCGTGAATCAGGCGGGTGGGAACGGAGCGGTCGGTCTTTATAAGCCGGAGCACGGGCGTTCGGGCTCATTCTCAGCGAGGTATCCGTTCCGACCACATCCTAATTGAGATACGATTCACGCCTGAATCATTGCTATAATTGTTATAGCGATTAATTATTAATTAATTAATGCTGATTAAATTATTATTGCCAATTATTTGCTGGTTTTTCTCCACGATGTCGGTAACAAACCTTGGGGATAATGTCGACTCAGAAGACATTAGACCACCTTCTCCAATCATCCAGTTTCACCCCGAAATATGTATATATATAAATGTACGTGTATTTATATGTAGGATTATATTTATATTATAGTTTTGTATTGTGTATTTATTGTGTTTATTCAAGTTACCTTTTCTTTTGTGATTACTCTCGCACTGCTCTGTTTTTCAATACTCTCTCCTCCAACCAAAAGTTGTCTGGAAGAGATCCCCTGTAGCGATAAGGCCGCCTTTGCACATGTTAGCTATGAATTTTCCTGATATTTTTGTTTGTTATTTTGTCTAAGGGACTCGAGGGTGAGTATTACAATTTTAGGCGTTGGGCTGACAACCTGTCACTATAGTGATACACAGTAAAGTTATCTGATCGACCCTCAACATTTTGTCAGACGTGGTGTTAATATCCGTTTTACGGCCGTTAACGCTCTGCCTACCCCGTAAGGGATATAGGCGTGATTTATGTATGTATGTATGTTATTTTGTGCAATAAGTGTTTTTGCTTACTTACTTACTAGTTTCCTGTTACGCGTCACTCCTGCCGCTGGGCCTGTGCTTGCAGGCGTACAATCATACGGACTACTTGGCTCCGGCGTAGCGTCTTCCAGTTCATATTCCTTGTTTTTCCGTAGCATTCTGTCTTATTTGCCTTGTTACCTTGTTATGTTACTAACATATCTTGTATTCAATAGATGGTGGTCGTAAACACGGTAGGACCAAAAAATACTTTTAAAAAGGAGTAGGTAAGTGAAGTCAAATATAAGGTCCCACTTCTGGGAAAGCTAAAAGAGGAGGAAGAGGATTAAAATAAAACAATACTAGTACTCCAATGAAACTAGCGGAGAGGTTTTTAGTATTTTTTTTATTAAAGGACGATAACGCAACAAAAATAAAGGTGGCCACAAGCGCTGCTATAACTCACGTAATGTTGTGAATTTGGTAGTTTTACTTATCTATAGTCGAAAATCACTTCTTGAACTACTATTTAAACATACTACGACATTCATAGCTAAATCGTTCGATCCGCTTTTTAAAAACTACAGTTACGTTGAAATGGTATAAGAAAGACGATAAGTTTACTTTCTACTAAAACCTCACTTAATTTTAACCTACTTGCTGCGCCACTTTGACGTTTAATCATGACCCATTTTGGCACAGATGAATAAGATAATGTACTAGGGTACAGATAGGAATCGAACCAATCACAGGCGGAGACGCTAATTATAGTTCCATTAAATCAAGTACATGTCGCTAGTGTGCTCATAGAAAGAGACAGGTATATATAATGCTATCTCTTACCACCTGCTAGTGTTGCTAGTGATGTGCCACTACTATCGATATGCATAGTGAACTTGAAATAAAACTATGTAAGATTTGTTAATTCGTTTATTAACTGTTACATATATCTAGACACGCGGTAAGCGTGTAATATAACAATGATTTATTTATTTTATTTTATTGAAAAGAAACACAGTCTTATTTTCTTTTAAATATTACAACTTACATAAAGATTTGTTTGCATGTTAAAACTATCCAAGGCAAATTTTATAGTATTGTAGAATCGAAGTTGGCTATATTTTACTAGTGAATGCTAAACGATCCTATACCTGAATAAATTAATTTCAGAAGTGTCTACTCAACATGGCAAGCATTTTACATATCACTACTTTTGTAGGTTGTACGATGAACTTAGCTTTCAACGTTCACATTTATGTTTTGGTGGGAAAATAGTATACTTTGCCTAAGATTTTTTTACATGATATAAAATGAAATTGACAACCAAAGATCTCTGAAGAAATACTTCGTAGACTTACATTTAAATTACATAGTCCCATATTTTACTCAAAGACTCCAGGGTTGTGATCCAGTTACGTAAGGAAGGAACAGTGATAATTTTTTGGTTACCTTGCCTATCATGTGTCACGCACGTATTTCATATTTTTAACAACTTTATAGCATCTTCATCTCCAAAACTCAACGTGGCCGTTGTTGACTGCAACAGGAGTACGCATTTTTCCCTTGCATCAAAGCTCCTTTTTGAGGAATGTACACTGTCGAAAAGTTTATCATAGAATAGTAGCAGAGCAGCGGTGTTACTCATCGTCGAATATTCGTCATTTTTCGCAGCTTAAAAGAAAAATAAATAATTAGTAGGTACCATTAATTTGTAAAGTGTCTGGAATAGACTAAAATAAGTAAAGCAGTGTTAATTTCTAATTGACCACATTATATTCTGTATTTTAAAGTAGCGTATTATGGCATTGTCAAAACATCGATAGTCGATAATTTTTTGGACATCCCTATTTTTCATACTTTTGTTTAAAATAAATATTATTATTTGAAACAAAGATGATGATTTGAATAAAACACGAATTTAATACCCTGACCAAAGTAGACAGAAGAATATAGACAGAAATCTACTTACTTTTTCCATTTGGAAAACCACTGCTAATTTCTGCCGCCGTAAATAAAGTTGGCTGGGCAGTCAAGGAATTCAGGCGATCGTTTTCGTAAAATTGATGCTCGAAACGGTTGTTACAAACTTTTTTCTTGATTATTGATAAAAAATTATTGATTAAAATTAAGTGAATTGAAATATTTACTGTTGATTTTATTCAGCCACAAAGTCCGCCGGCTTTGCGGTCGCGGAAAATTATGCATTTTGACGCCACTATTGCTTTTGGTTAAACAATTAGGTACGCAACATTTAATTACACCAATTTTAATCAAATTTTGATGTAATTTATCTGATTAACAATAGAAATAGCACACAATAAGAAACTGCAAGTAACTTTCACCGCGATAAAATTTCAGACCACAGATAACTAGTAGGCGTCGTCTGACAGTTCGTCAAACGTCATTGCATTGAACACTAGCGCTGCCTTCTTGAGATCCATGTACTACGACCTGGTAAAAGTGATTATGAACTCTATGACCAAACTATTAATGATTAAAATTGAGTGTGGTAGATAATGTCCCCCGATTCTAGTATGGCGATTCAATAGCGTGCATTTTGGCAAATAAATACAAAATTATTTATAAACAAAGTGAATTAATATTTATGTTAACTTTTTTACAAAACCTGAAGTGATTTGATACTTTAACTTATAGAGTAATCTCTACATGTCCTCGTTGATCGGCAATGCGACTCTTAAAACTCCAATCTCAGAGGAAATGTCGAACAAACAATGCTTGAATACTCCTGATAATAACTCTTTATACTCCAAGAGTAACCCTGGATACCCTGAATCAGGAACCTCTTACGAAGTATTCAGAAACAACACCACAGCCGTAGAAGTCATCGTCAAAGATGTCCCCTTAAGACGAAGAAGAACTAAAACTACTTTAAACGACTATAATCAGATCAATGATAGTAAAATTCAAAAGCTCATTGAAGAAAATGAAAATCTCAAGATTGATCTCAACAAAGCAAATACCAAATTAGCTTTAGCAAGAAAAGGCTTTACAAGTTTAGTTACTGAACTCCAAAATCAACTAGTAACGGTAAGTCGCAGAGAAATGGAGCAGCAGTACATAAATATAAGATTGAAAATGGAAAACGAAAAATTTAAAACAAACTTGGAGTTGAAATCGAGATTAGTCACTAAATTGAGAAAAGAACTTGCTGGTATGCAAAGGTTATTAAAATACGTAGTGAAATGGTTAAAGTGTTCCCCTGTTGTAGCAGATAGCTATTCTTTAGCTTCAGATACGGAATATGACGAATTTGAGAAGGGTCTCAAACATGACACGCGCGTAAATTTCTCTCCTAGTTCGTTCAATGTTACGGGTGATAATGATAATGTTACACTTGATGGAAATATATCTAAGAATATGAACACGCTTTAAACATTATTTGCTTTGGTTTTATTCGCATGTTCGTGAAAACAAAATGGTAAAGTGTAACTAGGAATATGTTTGAGGTACTTCTATTGAAATATTTTTACACCCATGATGTTAAAACAATAACGGAAATAAACTCTCGCAAAGGAAGTATTTTGTACTACGAGTAAGTAAAGGTACTAAAAGGTCAATTGCAAATACTTAAAAAAAATTACGAGAAATAAATACCTATCATTCAATTTGTTTCGAGTTCAGCCTCCGAAACAAACTGTAGCAGTAAGTACATGAAATGATATATTCTCAATTCTTTAAGAATCATTTAAATATTTTGAGCTCTACAGTGTCCTAATTCCAAACACACAAACAGGCAAGGTTAGTATAAGTTTTCAACACAAATTAAATCTTCCAGCAATTCATTCAAGTAAGCAAATCAAAAAGTGCTTCAGCTGTCCTAGTTTCGGGCGTTATCCGGCAAGTGCAGTGCACCCAACCAATCTGGATGCACCGGGAGCCGGGAACCCGGTCGCACTGTGACCCGGTCACGAGGCCGCCGGCCTCGGTAACCCTGTGAACGGGTACTGACCCAGCTCCCGCTACCCCGGTTACCTAGTGACTAGCAGACACACCCTGTCGCTTTGAAATGTATAAAACATACATATATCACGCCTCACAATATATCAATTTTCAACGTTTCAACAATTTCAACGTTTCGAGGTCTTTATAGTGCATTCGAAACGTTTGAATTGTAAAATTCAAAATAAACACAACTTAGATCCGTTTAAAATTGTCTTATTGTGATGCGAAAATATTATATCACGCTTATGTCCCTTGCGGGGTAAGCAGAGCGTAAACGACGGAAAAAACGGTTATTTACCCCACGTCTGATAGAAAATTGAGGTTCATTAAGAAAATCAGTTATGTAACTCTCGAGTCCCTTGGTCGCCTCTTACGACACCCACGAGAATGAAATAGGATGATGCTATTCTAAGCCGGCATCACACAGTAATGTTATAATTGCATTAAAAGATTTCGTATGCATTGACTGCTGCTCTATCACGAACACTGGATTTGTCAAGTTATGTGACTACAACAAAACTACCTACGCTGAACAAAACTGACATCAGGGTTCATTGGGTTGATCGTCGATTTGGTGTCCCGTTCTGAAGCGACTGGCAGTTTTTGTTAATTATGTAGCTAATTTACTATCCATCTTCCTACTCACATAATATAGATATGGCCAGGAGGTCTTTTACAGTTATTTTTCTCTGGGTTTTGAGCAATAGAGGTATGTTACTATTTTAATTATTTATTTTTACTACTTGTTCAGTTTCATGATAGATGTAAATTAACTTGTTCTCAGCATACGTAATGTCCGGTGCAGGTTCATGGAACTGAACAACTTTTCCTAATATGGGTATCAGGTATCCATTCCAAAACTTCTTAAATGATAAGTTACTTCTTAACTACTAGTTGGTTTAGGTATGTCAATTATATATTTGGAGTAAACAAAACCAATAAAATATACTCGTTATAGAGCGCCCACCACTCTTATTAAGGTAAATAAATAACACATAAGTAGATACCAATAGTAATAATAACACATAAGGAGCTAATTGTAAAACTCATACTGAGTTTTCGTAAGACACTTATTTTTTTAAAGATTTGCACCAATAGTAGTCCGTATGGACGCAGTTTCACTTAACTACTAGTTTTTAATACTGCTATTATAATAACCAGTATAGGTAGGTTAGTTCTTTCAATGGTTAACTCAAGGCACTGCTAAAAATATCTACGTAGACACGTACTCATTTCACTCCCTGTTACTAGGTAGGTAAGGTATTCATAATATTTCATATAAAATTCCTACAGAGAATGATAGACTTGTGGTCGACGAATTGCGTTTGTTAACTAACTCTATTGTTTTCCATTGAAGCAGATGTTCTGAGCACATCACATACAATACTACACTCTACCTACGTACATATTCGACAGTATTTTAATGTAGGCAAGCCATTGTTGTATTGTATTTTTCTCTATTGTAGAGCTGGCTTTCATGTTTGAATTTTCGTTTCTACACGAGTACCCTCAGAACGAGGTGTCCTATACAGGTGTTAAAATTTTTTATGAGTACTAAAATCGCACTGTGTTTGCAGTTACACGTGCCTGGAAAGTTCTTTAGGAAGTAACTTAAACTGGGTGTTGAGAAAGTACTAAGTCCCTTTGAATTTGAAGGGATAAATTTTCTAAATAACTAACTAGCGGCCTGCCCAGCGATTTCACCCGCTGCTAACCGTTTTCCCACGGGAAAAAAACATTTTCCCGACTTACATTATACATGAAAACCTTTTTCTTGAATCACAGTGATTCACTCTACTACTAAAGAAAACAGCATCAAAATCCGTTGTTTACCTTAAAAGATCTAATCATACATAGGGATATAGTAAACAATATAACACTTTATTGCACAAAAAGAGAAAGAAAAACAGAATACATTAAAATAAAAATGCGCAAAGGCGACCTTAACGCTATAAGAGCAATTTCATACAGACAACCTTTGGGTACAAAAAATAAAGATAGAAAACAGGGCAGAGTGCAAGAGTCGACTATATCTATACATATAATAAAACAGAAACGAAACCAATTCTGTACATGAAATAGATTCAAAAAAGGGGTTTTGCTTCTAATTGTGTTCAAGATACAGACATCAAAACAGAAGTAAAATAGATTTTTGTCTGTTTGTCTGTTTGTCTGTCGGTATGTTTGTTATTCTTTCACGTAAAAACTACTGCACAGATTTCTACAAAATTTTATACTGTGGTAGCTTATTACCCGGGTCAACATCTAGGATACTTTTTACCTCGAAAAAATCTTTCATTCCCATGGTAAAACACAGTAACTGGTTCCGCAAAGCGAGTTCCGATTTTTTTTTCCTAAAAAATAATATAGATGTCGCTGTTAGTTTTGTAAAACGCGGTATTGACCACGTATTGACTGACATACGATCTGAACTTCTAAACGACCCCGTGAAACGACCTAACCAAACAAAAAACAAACAATCACACATTTAATCCTTGCGGGGTAGGTTGAGCGTCAACGGCCGTAAGTATTTTATCGCTATCGCCACGTCTGACATATATGCGGGCCGTTCTAACTATTACAGAAATGGTCTGACTTTTACTTTGACCTTTGGTCATGGTCAAGGTATGTGATGGAAGACAGATGAATTGTGATATTTTCTTGAGTTTGCACAACTATTACTCATCACAATAAAACAATTTTAAACCGATTTAAGTTGTGTTTATTGTGGAAACGTATGAATTGTGAAATCCAAAATAAACACAACTTAAATCCGTTGAAAATTGTTTTATTGCGAAGACAAATTATGATTTGGGTAAAATTAGTTAATTTTTTTACCACTACAAGAGGCCGTTGGCCTGAGTTAAAGGTTATAATACTTTTAATTTTAACTCGACATCTCTACGTGTAACCGAGATAGTGAGTCTTGAAAGACAGACAAATGGACAACAAAGTGAGTGAACCTATAAGGGTTCCATATTGCAGCCTAAAACCTATTTACCAATATAGTTTTTATTTTAACTCGATATCTCTGCGCATTCCCGAAATAAAGCGTCTTACGAGACGGATGGACGGACGGACGGACAACAAACTGATCGTATAAGGGTTCCGTTTTTTTGTACGTTTCTTTTTGATGTACGGAACCTAAA
This sequence comes from Tuta absoluta, assembly GCA_027580185.1. Taxonomy (NCBI): domain Eukaryota; kingdom Metazoa; phylum Arthropoda; class Insecta; order Lepidoptera; family Gelechiidae; genus Tuta; species Tuta absoluta. Next base: position 3,794,785 of record JAQAHW010000029.1, on the reverse strand, counting down.
AAAATATAAATAACCTTCATTAGTTAGAATCAAAAATGTTAGAGTAAAATTTGTTTAAAATTACTTCATAGATGTCGCTGTTAGTTTTGTGAAACCCGCTAATGAAATGTTTTCTCCAAAATTATATAACAAAGCCACTGACAGGCGGCAGGTTTTCTAAAAAAATAATAATATAGTATTGTAAACTATGCCGTGTGATGCCGGCTTGCAATAGCATCACCCCATTTCTTTTCCGTGGGAGTCGTAAGTGGCGACTAAGGGACTTTCACATGGGCGATGGGCTGACAACCTGTCACCATGGCGATACACAATTTTCCGAATGACCATCAAATATATGTCAGACGGCCGAAAAAACGGACATTTACGCTCTGCCTACCCTGCAAGAGATAATAGGCGTGATATACGTATGTAAGTATAAACTTGGGCAACGGATATTCTGATAGATTGTTTCTTTATAGATGAATCTTTTTTTGTGAAGTAAAGCCACTATCGAGGTCGTTCACGGTTACACTCGCCTTAAACATTTTTGCAGAGATCAGAAGGCAAGGAAGGATTGCACTTGCTGTAGTATCTTCAAGTATCGCTGCCACACTGCTTCCAGGAGAGAAAACGGCGCATACAACTTTCAAAATACCAATCGATTTGGACACAAACGATACTCCAATATGTCCTGTATCACGTAATAGTTACAAGGCAAAGGTTTTCTGATATTGTTGTCTGGTAGTTATGTGACGAGTGTACGATGGCCAACAAAAAAACAGTAGAAGCTATGGATAGGACTTTGAAAGACATACGCAGAGATAATAGTAGGGCCATGGGCCATATCACTGATCTTTTTTCCAGTGACTTTCGCCAAACACTTCCAGTTGTTACTCGAGGTACCAGGGCTGATGAGGTGAATGCATCACTAAAATCATCGGCTCTTTGGCCACAAATTCACAAGCTGACCATGACGGTGATCATGCGAACCCGCCTCGGAGGTAATCCACGGGCTGAAGAGTTTTCACAAGCTTTATTAAAACTCGGCAGAGGTACTTTACCAGAGGATAACGGTCAAGTAAGTCTGCCTGAAACGCTTTGCCAAATAGTTTCTGGTCTAAAGAGAATCATTTCTTCTGTGTATGGCGAACCTTCCTTCCTTCAAAAGAAAGATTCGTAGCTACGTGGAAGAGCTATTTTTGCACCCAAAAATGATCAGACTGCTTCAATAAACCATACCATTATGTCACAAATCACTGGGGATATGGTGGTATACGCGTCAATTACCACTGTTATGAATCAAGACAAAGCCACTAACTACCTAATAGAATTCCTAAACTCCTTGAGTGCGAATGGTCTTTCTGCACACCAAATATTACTTAAACTTGGTGTTCCTATCATGCTTCTTTGCATTCTCACTCCGCCAAAGCTGTGCAATGGAACCAGACTGAAGATCTTAAGCTTAAAGATGAATTTATTCGAGGCGGATATTTTCACTGGTTGTGGCGCGTATACCACTCATTCCCAACAACTTTTTATTTCAATTTCAGGGCATTCAGTTTCCCGTCAGCGTTTTCTTTGCAATGACTGTAAACAAATCGCAAGGACAGACGCTGAAAGCCGCAGGCGTAGGTCTTACGATTCCCTGTTTATCATACGGGCAGCTATATGTCGCTTGCTCTCGAGTCAGTTCTCCTGAAAATTTGTACGTTTTAGCACCCGATGGTAAAACTACCAAAGTAGTTTATAATGATGTTTTGTAGCTGATGTCCATAGTATCAAAACCAAGTACCTAACCGAAAAACAAGTTAACCAGTACCTATTCATTGCACATCTTAAAGAGAAAAAACTTTATACAAACATGATATTAATATTAAACAATATGCATACATCAACTTCACTAACTCACAAGTCACTACACCATGCGTACGAAGTCGCGGGCAACAGCTAGTAATAAATAAGGAGACATAAGCATATAATTAAAAAAGTTAAATAAAATCATAATGAATTATATAACGAACTCAATTACATATTAAATAAATACTATAGTTAAATAAAATACACATACTTATAAATACATATCATCTACTTGAGAGGATATACTAACTCATTTTCTATCTTGGATAGCGAATGTTGGTGTGTGTACCTTCGTTTTGAGCGAGTTCCATATGTGAATGGATTATGGATGTATAGGGACACGGGAAGCGACTTCATTTTATACTATAAAGTGATGAGTTTTTATGGTACCTACATGGAAATGTAGACCTCCCATTTAAATTACTTGATCCGCTCAAACAATGTCACAGTGAAGCAATATTTATGTCCAGCTTAAAAGAGTTTAAAACTATTCTCTTTTCCTCTAAAGCCTGCAGCTTATTTTGTACGTGCTTTCAATATAAGTAGGTCTGTTTTAAGGCAGTTCCTGATGAATCGCTCGAGTGGAGGATCGTTGGACAGCTGTAAACAAGCTTAAACCTGTTTATTAGCTGCATAACGACGTAAACACACTAACTCAGGGTCTGAGTTCGTCAGGACGTCCCACCCCTAATATGACAAAGTCAGACAGGACGTGAAGTCGCGTCAAAATATGACAACTTCAAAGGGGACAGGGATCCCATCCAAATATGACAACGTCAGATATTACTTGATGAAAATATGACAAAGTCAGATAGGTTACGAGTTTCTTTCCAAATATAAATAATATATATTTGATAGTGTGCACTAGATCATACACGAAATCAAAATCCTGTAATTATTTATTGGTCTTATCACCTAAGACAAACATGGGACAAGCTAAGCAAGCTACCCAAAGCCATTCAAGGTATTGTAGTGACTATCCTAGAATAAGGAAACAGGACTTTAGTGTTTAATCGAGGGCACTTAGGCGAGTGTACCCGTGAACGACCTCGATAGTGGCGCCACTCCACAAAAAAAAACAACTCTATACCTACAATCTATCTGTCAGTCCGTTGCCCAAGTTTTTAGTAGTTAGGTATTAAGTGAAATTAGAACCTGCAAACTCAAAATAATATATTCGTTGTAATAAAATTCGCTGGCCACTTTTGGTGTTAATTTTAATAAAGAGAATTTTTTTTTGTGATGTGGCGCCACTGTCGAGGTTGTTCACGAGTACACTCACCTTAAGCATCTTCGTTTCGTGATGCAAATTCAAATACAGAGTGTAAGGGATTGTGTACTGAAAACTTTGCAGGCATGATCAGACCATTAAACTGAACACCTTTTAGTTTATGATATTTATAAGTACAAGTATTTTATTGTGTTGTCCTGATTGTTTTTGATCTGAGAGACCGGCTGTTCTTCAAATCACGTGTATTTTCCAATCTCGACATTGGCAGAATTGCCCCTGTTGACATTATATGCCATATTTATGAAATTGAATTGAATTGTAAGTTTTCAGTACACCGACTTACACCTCGTATGATAAAGTCAGATGAAGTAGACGTATGAAGGTATCAAAACTTCTATCACAGTCGAGGGTCAGGAGGCACGTCCTACGTTTAATAGTAAATCTCGACTCACTTCAGAATTAGGTCAACTCGTGGCCTATCTGTAACTAAGTCTTTTTAATAACCCTCCTTCTGGGGAAGTCGGGTAATAATGAACGTCAATCCAAGGTGGATCGTGACCTGATGGATAAGCCATAGGTACTTAAATTAGATACAACTAGTCGCTAATTAGTCGGGAAAGCCAGTCGGCAAATAGTCGGTAACTAGTCGGATGAATAGCCGATTAATTAGCCGTAACAAAAAACGGTCATTTACGCCACGTCTGACAAATGTTTGGGGGTCATTCGGAAAATTGTGTACCGCCTAAGTGACAGGATGTCAGCCCATCGCCCAAAATTGCAATACACTCCTTAGTCACCTCTTACGACTCCCACGGGATAGAAATAGGGTGATGCTATGCTAAATAAAACCACGACTAATTCAATTGGTAGAAAGGTTCAAACGTGCACAGACAAGTTTTATTTATCCAAACGTCAGCGGAGCAATGATTGGCTCAGCCGACCAGTCGTCCATTTTAATAGTCGATGACTAGTTGACTGATTTTAATCCGATCAGTCGGTAGGGACTAGTCGGTCAAAACCATAGTCGGTGCGTCTCTACTTAAAATCATTCCTCTATCGCTTTGAAGGTAAGTAGAGCGTCATTAAATTAATTCAATTCATGTCATTTATTAAGTCTACTACCTTCGAGAAATTTTTAATAAGTGTGTATTCCCAGAAATAAAAAAGAGACCTCTAGATAGCACGGTGGCAGTTAAAAAGAACTAAATAGGTAGGTACCTACTACGCCCGAAAAACTATCTTTAATGTATAAAATACCTACTTTATGCAATCATGAATATTAAAATACATAAAATTACTATTTACATTACAACAATCAAATAATTAATGCCGCCTCTTATAATAATCAATAATGACTTAAATAGTTAACTTGATACCTATTACTCATGCTACTTAGTACTACATACCTAGTTTTTCTCTCTCCAATTAAATATTGTTGTGCCCAACAGGGTCCATATTGTAAGTACCATAATAAACTCCCACCTTTTATAAATTGAATGACACATGGTATGCAATTAATATTTATATTGAATATTGAGTATCTTGATCTAGAAGCTCGCACATATCACGCCTTTTACCCCTTTCGTAGTAGGCAGAGCGTTAATGGCCGCAAAATGCGGTCACTGTCGCCACGTCTGACAAATGTTTGAGCGTCTTTTCAGAAAAATCGTGTATCACTAGTGACAGTTTGCCAGCCTGCCTAAAATTCGAATACACATAAAACCCTCAAAACACCAGCGGGAATGAAATGGGGTGATGCTAAACCGGCATCACACGGCAAAGCTCCTGACTCCAAATTAACAAACTAAGTCGTGAAGTTATATTATAGCTACTAATAAAATTACACGGGGAAACGATATACATATACAGGGTTTAAGGTACAGCCCTTCGAATACTGATAGGTGCATTCAGACTATGAAACTGAACAACTTCCCATAAACAAATATTTGAGGAAACGTATTTTTTTTGCCTTCCTATAACAAATGCAGTCAGTTGATTGCGATTTTGTATGGGCGGTCGTCTTTTATATTGTGTCCTGCCTGACATATGTTTCTAGGGGAAAGTTGTTCAGATTTAGAGTCTGCATGTACATATTAGTGTTCGGAGGGCTGTCCCTTTCACCCCGTATATATTATTTGCCTACTGCGTGGTGTACCGCAAGTATGTAAATTAAATTGTAGCCTACTAGGTACCAATATACAGAAGTGGGTAAATGCATTTGCATAGAATTTCCTAACTAACTTAAATTATCAATTTCCTACTAAAGATGCATGTATGTATGCATATCTAAGTACACATATCACGTCTTGAGCCCTTGCGGAAAGACAGAGCATCTGAGAAATATTTGAAGGCCGTTTAAACAATTCGTATACACGGACACTGGCAGGTTGTCAGCGTGTCGCCTAAAATTGAAATAAACGCAAAACCCTTCAGTCCGTTTCACGCTCTTGACAATACCTGCGAGAAAGAAATGACTGATCATAGGTGGCACCACACGGCTACTAAAAAGGACTTCCGCCAAATAGCACTAGATACTATACAGGGTGTAAGAAAAAGCACTGCATTCCTTTTAAGGGAGGCCCATGAAACTGAAAAACTTTCCTCAAGGACATACACATACACATATCACGCCTATAATCCTTTGCGGGGTAGGCAGAGCATAAACGGCCGCATGAAACGGACATTTACGCCACGTCTGACAAACATTCGAGGGTCATCCGGAAAATTGTGTAAAGCCATAGGTTGTCAGCCCATCGCCTAAAATTACAATACACACCCTTGAGTCCCTTAGTCGCCTCTTACGACTCCCACGGGCAAGAAAGGGGGTGATGCTATTCTAAGCCGGCATCACACGGCATTCCTCAAGGACCATAGAATTTATGAAAATAATAATATAGACCGTACATACAACCAGACTTGGTTGGCTGCTACATTTTATAAGGGAGGTCTAATTATTTTTTTAATATTTCGGCCTATGTTTCTTGGGGAAAGTTATTCAGTTTCAAAAGCTGGTTAATTCTTTGAAAGGAATGCAGTACTTTTTCTTACATCCTGTATACCATACCGTCCCATTTTAAATGATTTTATTGGTTGTTTGATGGTCAATAGTCTAATTTACGAGCAGGAATTTTATCTAATCGTATGAGCAGTTTTACATGCGATGTAACGCATTTTTTTCCTACGGGCTAATATATTTTTCTCTGTAAAGTTATAAAGCTAGTTAACCTTAAAGTTGATTTGAGTTTTCCTTTGTAAGTAAGTCATTTTTGCAAAATTACGACAATATTTTACAAGCTAAAAAAAACCTCTTAAAAGTTTTAATTTAAACGTGTCGCAGTAAAATGACAAAATCGAGAATTCGATCAAATTTCTGATTTCTTTGTAAGTTAGTATTTTCATTGTCATCACGACACTAATTTTGAAAAAGTATTTTTGGACCTCGTCTAGCTATCTTCCTTAAATCCTAGGAATAGCCGAATTCGTACAAAATCCTAGGAATAGCCGAAATCTGAGATCCGTTTTGGACGATGGCAGAATGAAGTTACGACTGTGCGATATTCCGGCTTTCGGCCAGAAATTCTGCCATTTTACTGCGACATATGTTATTTGCGTAATAAAAATGCAATTACTTGGCGTTGCATATTTCATTGGCGTCCTTTTTCCACTAGTGTCTGCCTGCGTTGACTGTGTACAATGCACTATTACGCTGATAAAGCATCGTTTGTCCTCCATGTTCATTATTTTGGCCGGCCTAGGGGTTTTAACACGTATATCGTATTTGCGAGAATTTTTTGCTAACGCCTGGGAAGGTTGAGTTGTTTTATTTTGGAACAGAATTAAGCCGTATCAAAGACATTTTCACATTTTCTTTGTGAATAAAATCAAAAGGGTATTACAAAGCACATGCTTTTGGCTACAAGCTACGGCGTAGCATTTCGTAGCAGTTGCGTAGAATGTGCACAAACAACTTGTTTTCTCTACCAGTATTATTATCTATTCTTATGTTTCTACACTGTATAATACCATAAGAATAGATAAATGATAATACACTTGACCTTATATATTTTTTAAGATATTATTTTGGGTAAACTTGAAATGATATTTTGTGTGGTATGGCACGGGGCCTCTAAAACGCCTGCGGCGTTGGTCAGAATTGTTTTGTCGGCAAAAGAATTGCGGTGACGGAAATCTGTTTTGGGTAAATATTTTATGCGAAAATAATCTAGCCAGAGCAATGTACGTCCTGAAACCGTACTACGATTCAGCCCCGATTCTGCACGATTTCAGTCGAACCCCTGCAGCCACTGTCTAGCCGCCGCCAGTCTGCCACCGACCGCCGACCGCGACGCATCGCGGCCATTTTGTATTCTCCACGTGAACCAAATTCTTTACAACCAGTAGAAAAGTAAAATAAACTTTTTTTAAACACAAAAAGAAGCAAAACAGTGAAGTGGCCAGTTGCATTTTGAAGGGTAAACGAACGAAAAACTAGGGATTGCCAAAATGGGACTTGATGCGGCGGCGTGGCGGCTTTAAGCCATTTCGGGTACGTACGATGCTTTACGTGATTTTTGACCGCTGGTAAATATAGAAAGGTTATGTTTTACGTGTTTTGACGAATTTTCGCTTGTTTTTTTCGTCATAAACGTTCTCCTACGTGGTCTATAAAAATACAGGTCTTTAGTTTTACTTCCTAAATTTAAACAATTACATACCCCAGTAAACATAAAAATAATATACTTACCAGAAAATAAAAATTCAGTACTACAAAACTAATTTTACACTATCTTTTAATGAAAATAAAAGTATGCTGCTTTTAAAACTCTGCCAATTTTAGTAAAGTTTTTTTTCAAGGTGGGGATATTTTTTAAAGAGATGTGTGTTGTTTTTTACTCAAAAAAATAACTAAGGGTAAAATATTACCAGTTTTATTACTTGTCAGACTTTCATTGAAGTAATGGTTTTAGTAATAAACGAGATTAATAGACGTCGTTAAGTCATTTCGTGCCTACATTTAAAATTAATAGTAGTCCTAATGAAGAAGGCATTGCTTTAAAGAATGTATAGAGCCTAATTAAGGTTTAGAAGTTGTTATTTAGTGCAATTAATTATAATTGAATAGAGCTCTAGGCCAGATACATCAACTTTACTTTTTATTAAAAAATAACCGTGTTATTACAAAAAAGTTAGACGTGCTTAAAGGTAGTGTTTAAAATATTTTTCTATACGATTTAACGCTGTCAAAAAGTTTGTTTACTTACGTCAATTTTTCTTGTTAAAAGTTTGTATTAGTTAAAAAAATGCTTGAATTTAGAAATAAATTTTAGTAATTTGTAATTATGCAATAACTCTAATTAGTATGACGAGAAAAGGAAGCAAATTAGTGCCAGATCAGGCTGGGTTAGACAGTTCGGACTGTGGACCATTCTTATGCCGCCCGCATAAGACTTACATTGGCAATTCGATTGTCTAACTGGACGAGAGGTTATCTGTACGAGTGAAAACAGACTTCTACAAAAATACGTAAAAAGAATGTAAGAAAAGACCTAATGAATAAAATTTTGAAAGAACTTCCTTCCATCAGTCAGATTACTTTAAACCCTTGTTCCCTGCCAACCCCCAGCATCCAAAGTATCGTAGTAATCGGTCACATCTGTCAATACGAAGTGTGGGATTATCTTAAAGCGCCCGCGCGCCGTCTCAATATTTATTTCATCACTTCCTATAGACAACTATAGATGAAAATAAGAAATTGAAAAAATGTTAGCGCCCGCTGGGACTTGAACCCGGGACCGTAGGGTGCCGCCCCACTGCTCTGCCATCTGAGCTACCGGCGCCCCGACTGGCCCAAGCCAATTTTTCAATCTCTTGGTACTTGTCTCGAAGCGACGTACAAGCGACATCCTATAGATACAGATTCAAAATCAAAATGCGGTGCGGTCCTCATAACATGCAAATGAAGTCTCATCGCTAAGATTATTAAATACTAGTGGCCTGCTCAGCGGTTTCACCCGCTGCTAACCGTTTTCCCGCGGGTACATACATACACATACACATATCACGCCTATTATCCTTTGCGGGGTAGGCAGAGCGTAAACAGCCGCAAAACGGACATTTACGTCACGTCTGACATATATTTGAGGGTCATTCGGAAAATGTGTATCGCCATAGTGACAGGTTGTCAGCCCATCGCCTAAAATTGCAATACATACCCTCAAGTCCCTTAGTCGCCTCTTACGACTCCCACGGGCAAGAAATGGGGTGATGCTATTCTAAGCCGGCATCACACATCCCGCGGGTACAAGACATTTTAATATAGCCTATGTATATCAGGGATAATACATACATACATAAATCACGCCTATATCCCTTACGGGGTAGGAAAAGCGTTAAAGTCCGTTCAAAGTTCAAAGTTCAAAGTTCAAATGATTTATTGTTTAGCCATAAGTATTACAAGGTCGAAAATGCATTTATAAGTATCTTTACAGCTACCTAATTAGGTGTACAATATTATATTTAGTTATTAAATCTGTTAATTAGGAAAAAAGAATTCATAACAATATATTTAGATTTATCTACCAGTGGAAGATTAGTTAGAACATACGTGACATTTACAAAGACCAACAAAGTTACAAATAATCACACAATCTCATTAATTAAATTAAAAAGACGTTAACATTATAAATTAGAACTAAGTTAGTTTAATTGCTAAGTCAATTTTATTTTGTATCAAATTAAACATAATTTATTAATATTTTACACATGTCACATTACCCAAATTTAAATATCCTATGATTAGTATCTATGTATTATAATTAATAATGTCATAAAACTCATCACAGTTTGCCGCGATTCTCCAGAAATTCTGTAACGGTATAGAACAGCTTTTGTTGTAACCAAGAATTAACTTTGTGTTTAAATTGGTTTACCTCACATACTTTAAATTCATCTGGGATGTTATTATAAACTTTTACAGCCATATAAAATATACTTTTATGATAAAATTCAGAAAGGTGTGTACCAGATTGCAGAAGCTTATGATTGTTTCTCAGATTTTTGTTTAACTTGCTTTTAGATTCATACATGACCAGATTTTTCCTTACAAATATAGCTACTTCTTTAACATAAAGGCATGGAAGTGGTAGAATCTTGTATTTTCTGAACAGAGGTTTACATGAGTCTATTTGGGCCAATCCCTCCAGGGCTCTGACACAACGCTTTTGCGCAATAAAAGCCTGTGAGACATCCGTAGAGTTACCCCAAAATATGAGGCCGTAAATCAGAACCGATTGGACATAACCAAAGTATGCCATTAGGGCTGCGTCCACCGATGTGGTATATGCAATGCGCCGTAAAGGGTAAACGAATCTAGCCAACCGATCGCAAACATTCTCAACGTGAAGCTTCCAACTGCAGTTACAATCTAATGTAAGGCCAAGAAATTTGGCTGAAGAAATAGTATTCAACTGGCAGTCACCGCATTTCACATTTAGATCTAGTGGCTTTCTAGCATAGGAGTGGAATTGGATGATGCTTGTTTTAGCTAGATTCAAACACAGTCCATTAGCATTCATCCATCCCATGATATCATCCACAGCACTTGCTATTTTCCGTTCATATGTTTCAAGGGAGGCCGATTCAATAATTGCTGTGCTATCATCTGCGAACAAAACCATTTCAGTTTGAGTAATTTTAGGGAGGTCGTTTATGTAGAAGAGAAATAGTAGAGGTCCGAGAATAGTTCCTTGCGGAACACCTCTATCATTTACTCGGTAGTCAGATTGGCAGGAAACGACAGTATTTGTGGTTTTGCAAAGGGCACTGATCTCGACACATTGCGTTCTTCCATCCAAATAGGAGTCAAACCAGTTTAATGTGGTTCCTCTTACGCCATACTTTTCCATCTTACCCAGTAGAATATGGTGCTCTACACAATCGAACGCCTTGGACATGTCAGTAAGTATTGCTGAGACATGAATGCGCTTGTCGATACAATTGTGTACAGTTTTCATAAGTTGGTAAATCGCAGTACTGGTAGATCTACCACGCCGAAAACCGTTTTGCTCTTTAGCAATCAAATTGAACCTTTCCGAATAACTAATCAACCTATTGTACATAGCACGTTCAAATATTTTGCCAATAATTGGGATGAGAGTGATTGGCCTATAGTTAATCATCTCTGTTTTTTTTCCTTTATTTTTGTAAATAGGCTTTACTATGGAAACCTTGAGTTGCTTCGGAAACACGCCCTTCTCTAACGATAGGTTAACTATGTACTTTAATGGACTAGCGATATATGCACAAGACTGCTTTATTATAAAGCTATTCAATGCATCATATCCCACCGAATTTGAGTTTTTAAGCTGAGAAATTATAGTCATCAATTCTGCCTCAGTTACAGGTGTTGCATAAAAAGAATGGCAACTTGATGTTATGTGTTTACATGCTTCTTTGCATTCAGTGTTATTTGATATCGGAAGAGAGTCAATGAAGTAATTGTTAAGACTAGAAGCAATTTTTTGAGACTCGCTTATCTCTACTCCGTTCACTAATATAGAGGATATTGTATGCTGAAGATTATTAGATTGACCTGAGCAGTCATTTATGACTTGCCATGTACCTTTACATTTGTTGACTGACTTAGTTATAGTTTTCTGGTTTGAAAGTCTTATAGATGTACGTGTGCAGCGTTTTAGGATGGTCGTATAATTTTCATATGATTTTTGTTTAGATTTATTTCCTTTTACCTTGTATTGTACAAAAAGGCTTCTTTTAATTTTACTAGCGACTTTTAGACCCTTAGTCATCCACCGATGGTTACTACAACGCTTAATTTGGATTTTAATGATAGGAAAGCACAAGTCATAAAACATTTTGTATAACTCTATGAACTCTTCATAAGCTCTATCGACGTCCGTTTGAGAATAAACTGTAGAAAAGGACAATTTATTCAAACAGTCCATGAATTTATTTGCGTTACTAGCGGAGTAGTCTCTTTTAAATATAAACCATTGTTTTGGGACATTCTTCGTTTTTGCTCTGATGGTGAGAGATTGTGCTGTATGGTCCGATAGAGCAAAGTTATAAATTTCTGATCTTATAGGATTTTTGATATTGCAGATAAAATTGTCAATACACGACTTGGTTTTTTCGGTAACTCTTGTATAGTTGTTAATTTGAAGCTGAAAATTATAGTTGCTGATAATACGTTTAAACTCTATTGTTAGGTTCTTATTAGGCTGATACTCTGATAAAATGTCTAAGTTGAAATCACCACAAATTATAACCTTCGACTTGTGCTTCTTTGATAGTTTAAACAAGAGAGCCTCAAGTTTATCAAAAAAGACGCTTATATTGTTTAAGTCTGGAATGCGATAGAGACATATTAATATTATGTTCGGACCAGGTAAATGAACGCCGCAACATTCAAATACGTTTCGGGCCGCAAAGGATTTTAAATCCAAAGGAGTAAGATCAATGTGTTTTTTAAGGAAAATACAAGAACCTCCACGATTATTTATGGATCTCTTTTTACTTTTCTTGTCTCTATTATATGAATCAGCCAGCAAGTATCCGTCAAGTGATAAATTATTCTCTTCCCCTTTTGGTATAAAATGTTCTGTCACACACACTGCATCTACTGAAGTACGCTCGCTATTTTCTAATTCAGATATTGCTAATAATAACTGGTCTTTTTTAGAAAGAATTCCGTTAATATTTTGATGCAATACACAGAACCTATTGTCGTACTTAACATTATCAACAACTGTACAAAACAATTCCTGTGATTGATTAATATTTGTGTTACTATGATCCACGAAAAAACCGACCCTCTGCCATTGGTCTGAAGTAAAAGGGAATAGTACCTTTTTTAAATTCAACATCAGATTTATTGGAGGAGATAGGCGCAGTAGAGTCATTTGAGTTTTGACCATATTTTTTTCTAGTTTTAGCAAAGTAGTAAGGTATTGTTCCCTTTTTATAATATACAATTGACCCTTCTGTCGGGCTTGTATTACGGTGTATCAATTTTTTTATGTTTTTAACATTTAGATATTTACTTTCATAGTCAATGCTGTCTATAACATGGTTGATGGAGTTGCATATATCAAATTTATTTTTATTTTTACATTTTACAATATGGCAATTGCTATGCTGGTTGCAAATGATCTTAACAGTGTTATTTAGTTTTTCCTTATTTAAATATCTATTTTGAAATACATTTAAAACTATAATAGGTACATTTTTGCATGACTCAATTACCGTTTTTAACTGAGAGATGAAGGCTGATGGATTCTGATCATTTTCTCCAATACACAACAGTAATTTATCGTCTAAAGAGAATTTCAAGTTCTTGCAATTTCGGAGAATTTCTGCGCTATTCGCGCCAGGTTTGATTTCAGCAAAAATCTCGTAACTCTCATATTTTGTGTTGTTTCTGGAGTGTTCCAAGGCAGACGCAAGACCTAAACACTGTTGCGAACCAAAGATGATCATTTTTCTTTGGTGTTTAGACTCTTTAATAGGTTTTGTTTCAACAGGTATTGTAGAGACTTTTTTCTCTGTTTCTTGATTCGTATTACAGAGTTTTGCCAGTTGTTCTTTTAAAACCATGATCTCCTGCATTGCTAATACGAGCTCTTGTTTCAGTGTGTTGATTTTAGCTTGTAGTTCTTCTGTCTTCGTGTCCAATGCTGTGTCGCTTTTTGATGAAGTATAAGGGACAGAGGCGTTGAATCGTGTATCAAAACGTGGTGTCGTTGAAAATCGATTTTTCTTGGCGGAACTCTGATTTACTTGGTTCTTACACTTATGTGGGTCTCTACATATCGTTTTAAGTATTTCATTTTCTTTTGTAAGCCTCATGACTTGTCTAGTTAATGCGTTATTTTCCAAAATTGTATTTTCTAATTCCTGTTGGGTTGATGAAAGTTCAGCTTTAAGTGAATCTGCGATATCTTTCAGTTCTAGTACCGTTCCAATATATTTTTTGTTTGTTTGTTCCGTAAAACAGATATTAACACCACATCTGACTAAAGTTTGAGGGTCAATCAGATTACTGTGTATCACTATGGTGACAGGTTGTCAGCCCATTGCCTGAAATTGCAATACAAATATAACCCTCGAGTTCCTTAGTCGCTTCTTACTACACCCATGGGTAAGAAATGGGGTGATGCTATTCTAAGCCGGCATCACACGGCTCAGGGAAAATATAGAATTTTATTGGTCCCGTATTTTTAAATTGGTCCCGTAGTTTCGGAGCTCATTAAATATAAAAAAGCAATCTACATACACATATCACGCATGTAATCCCTTGCGGGGTAGGTAGAGCATAAACGGCCGCATAAAACGGACATTTACGCCACGTCTGACAAACATTTGAGGGTCATCCGGAATACGAAGGTCATTATCGCCATAGTGACAGGTTGTCAGCCCATCGCCTAAAATTGCAATACACAAGGTAAAGAAATAGGCTGATGCTATTCTAAGCCGGCATCACACGGCCAAGAAAGAATCTAATCTTTCCTATTTACAATATTATTGTAGACGCACACATACACAACTCCCTACACCCTAATCCCTTGCGGAGTGGACAGATCCAATCAAAGTAATCGGTCAAAGGACCACGTCTGACAAATATTTAGAGGGTAATTTCATATAATCGACGAACGACCCGATGAACCCTGATGTCAGAGTTTTCCAACCGCCTTCTACTACTCACTGACATGGTTGTGTAACGACCGCTGTCTAAGTAATCATAGACAGCAACCGGGACCGACGTCTTAGCGTGCTCTCAGAAGCACGGAACTATCTTTCTTACGGACGATCAGATGGCTGGCATATTTTATTGTAGCTTCCCCCCCCTTCTTTATGACTTATGTTGTTGTATTGTCACGTCATGATGACTCACGAATCTGACAGCTGTTAATTCATTAATTTTATGAGTTTGCATAAATATTTACTTAAATTTATCACAACAAAACTATTTTAACTACACTAAGTACTTTTTTTGTTCATCAACATTTTTTAAATTATAATTGACGGGATACGGGGAATAGTATCCCGTGTGATGCCGGCTTAGAATAGCATCACGCCATTTCTTTCCCGTGGGTGTCGTAAGAAGCGACTAAGGGATTCGAGGGTGTGTTCAGGCTATGGGCTGACAACCTACCACTATGGCGACACACAATTTTCCGAATGACCCTCAAATGTTTGTCAGACGTGGCGTAAACGACCGTTTTTACGCCCGTTTATGCTCTGCCTACCGCGCAAGGGATTATGGGCGTGATATATGTATGTATGTAATAGACGGGCCATATTCCATGCCACGGTACAATGACTGCTTCCGTGGTGTAGCAGTCTGAGTTTTGCCTCAGGATCCAGTATGTCCCTGGTTCAAATACTTACCCTGATAAACTGTAGTGTCAGTTTTTAAACCTCTTATGACTTAAAGACCTCCAAAATGTTTGAATAACAACCGCCATCTAAATAAATTATAAGATTGTCGTGCCCTTCGAAGCACGGACTCATATTCATGGACGAATCTTATATTACTCGAATAATGAAACATCCTAAATATTAACCTTGTGATAAGGTTTTTCTGCAAAATATATCAGGGTTTAGGGTCTCTCAGATACAACGTTACATAATCTGCTTTAGGCACGCATTGTTCCATGCGCTGCCCTCGCCTGTCGCCGCCAGATGGCGCTGTTATGAACAAGGGGGCTTGTGGGAGGGGGGGTAGATAAAAGGACATGACTACACAGGGTGTAAGGGCTAGTGTACAAAAACTGTGCTGGCTTGATGATCACTCCATGAAAATCAAACTTTCCTGAGCAATGTATTTTGTGAAAAGACAACTTTTTTTGGCTTCTTCTACACTATTATAAAGAAGAAAGATTTGATATGAATCCTACATTATTCCTTGATGAACATAGGCTATAATAAAATATCTTATTCCCGCCGCGGGAATACCGTTAGTAGCAGGTGAAACCGCTGAGCAGGCCGCTAACTAGACTAAAGGGGTCCCAGGTATAAGAGACAGATTGCATTATTCGCATTGGCCAATGAAAAATATTCGAAAAAGGGAACAAAAGTGGTCCCACGGTAAAGAATACGTGTCAAATTGGCGGGAATTCAGAAAAGCGTAATGGAAAAGTGAGATAGTTTATCATTTTATTACAAAAGGACTATAGGTCACTACTTGTATAGGTTACTACTTGTACTTATAAGTACAAGTAGTAACGGAAAAGACCGAATTTAAAGGAATCCCAATACAATAACAATCGATCGAAATGTAAATACATACATCACGCCTATAATCCCTTGCGACGCAAAAACATTTGAGAGTCATTCGGAAAATTGTGTATCGCTATAGAGAAGGGTGGTCAGACCATCGCCTAAAATTGCAATAAACATGTAATCCTCAAGTCCCGTGATCCACTCTTAAGACACCCAAGAAAAAGAAATCGGGTGATGCTATTCTAAGCAGGCATCACACGGTAATCGAAATGTAAATAGAGTGAAAAAGGCTTTTGAATAGGTATAAATTAGTCTCAATGTCAAAATAGTTCACAGATGCCGTCTCTACCCAATTCATGCAATATTAATATTACTATTTGTTAGTGACATCTGCGCGCGACAGTCGAGCTATTTACGACACTGCATGCGACGCCTCGTGACACCGCCCGGCGCGTATTAATTATTGTTCTACGGTTTTAATATACGGGGTGTAAGGGACAGAATACTGATAATGATGCACCCTGCATACAGACTATGAGGCTGAGCAACTATCATTTTTTATGTCAAGAAACAACAAAAACAAGAAACCACTCGATCGGTACCCCACATGAGAAAAAAAAGAAGATGGGCGACGATATGTTCTTCATATCGCATTTTCTAAAATGGCTCTCAAATATTTGTCAGACATAGCGATGGATGATGGCCGTGTTTGAGGCCGTTTACGCTCTGCGTTCTCCGCAAATTATATGAGCGTGATGTGTGTGACGTAGCTAGCTTCTAGGACCATTTTATTTAAACCTCTAAAGGTAACTCGCGTTGATCATTATCATTCAGCGGCGTTACAACATTTTATTGTAACGCCGCCGTAGAACACGACTGTCTACGACGTTGTAGCAAAGTGCTACGAGTTAGCTACGCTAGAGAGCTTTTGAATGGCGTACGCCGGGGAAGCCTTAAATCTTTGCGTTGATGAATTTTTCCTCCGTCTCTGTCCTTTAAGCCAGGGGTTCTCAACATGAAGTATATAGGGTGGTTTAAAGGTGACGTCAAAAATATATATTTGTTTTTTTCCCCAGGGGTGCCAAAATGTAAAGATAATATTTGTCGTCTCCTTTTCATTCTTCCGGTATGAATTAAAGGCATCATGCATTATTTTAAGTAACATGGGCGCCACATATGTGTATTGTGAATCTACTTGAAAATAAAAATGTTTTGAAGTTTGTGCATAGTATACAGGGTTTTGGGGACGGTGTACCGAAAACTGTGCAGACATGATCAGACCATAAAACTGATAAATTTTTATAATGGAGCCTATGTTTGGAAACGAAGTTAATTTTTCGAGTTTCCATAGAAAGTCAGTCAGCTGATCGGGAGTTTTGTATAGGAGGTCGAATTTTTTCCCTCGTTTACCATCAAAGAAAAAGTTGTTCAGTTTTATGGTCTGATCATGCCTGCAAAGTTTTCGGTACACCGTCCCTTAGGTCACGTATACTCGTGGCACGAACAAATTCTAGTTGTAAAATGTCAAACCTTCTAGTCGCTAGTAGACAATATTTGTACTTCGTTAACGTTGTAATTTGGTAATTATTATTAGTTCTGGTAATTTGATATGGGATTACTCTTGACCTTTGTTTTACCTTATGCCAAATGAAGTGTTACGAAGGGTCAAACCAGTTAACTACGACAGATTGGAGAAATTACTTGTGTGAGTAATCACAGAGTTCAAAGGATGTCGTCTGATTGGTAAAGTTCAGTCTCAGAAAAGGTGACTATATGGGATAAGACAACCTACCGGCATGAAAAATCTTTTATGTGATAATATTTAATTAATATTTGATCTCGGTAAATTATCAAAAATAGTATAAAATATATTTCATTGAAGCACATCGAAATATAGCTTCAAAAGGATATCAGACACATAAATTTCATAAGGAAAGTAGATGTACTGTGAAAGCAATCTTCGTTTTTCGGCAACGATTCTATATCAGGATTATTTATTGAGATTTATAAGTACTTTATGTAAATAGAAGAACTAGTTTTTGTGAAACCGTACTAAAAATAATTGACTGGAAGTTCAAGAAAAAAATACACTTGAAAAATACATTTTACAACAATTTAGGTATGATTATTTTTAATAGGAACATCTTTAAGTATTAAAACCTGAATCGAATGAATGTGCGCTTATTTTACTATAATAAAAACGATAGGATAATTTGGAGACGAAATGTTTTAAAAAAGATAAGTATAATGCTTTTAACATTTTTGCTTTAATTCGAGGTACTTTAAAATACTATTGTTATTATTACTTACTTTTTATTATAAATAAACAATAAATTAACTAAGTAAAAACCACAAATTATTGCTGTTTTCAGGAAATTGTTCGATTCCTACACATAATGATACAACGGATTAGGATTGCTCTCACAGTAAAGGGCTTACAAGAGTTCGTCCTCAAGGGGGTCGTTAGTTCCAGAACTTTGAGAGCCGTTGCTGCGTCTGCTGTTTGTGAACACTTGACAAAACTGCTCGTTATAATGGAACTAGATATCCGAGTCACGAAAGTTATATTAACTTTTATTAACGCTATCTAAATGAGTCAGTAGAAATATTATGTGTCAAAGCGTCGCCCTAAAAAGCTGCAATTCAGAAATATGTACCGACTACATAGTGGAGATTAATAGTCTGTATCCTCAAAACTATGATGAAACTTCATTACCCAAATTATGATTAAAATATAGCCACAAAATGACAATGCAGCAAAGGTCTAGGTAGTTAACCACTTGACAGTCGAAGGCCAGTTAAAATAAGGGCCGCCGCAGGCTAAACGTACGTTTTTGCGATTCCGAAATGATCCCTACTTAATCGAAATAAAGGTGACTAAATATTTTTGAACTTACCTTAAGTTAGTGCTGTCACTTTCCGTCTAATAGGTTCACATAAGGGTAGGAGATATGTAAGTAGTCATGTGATGTCACATGAGGTGACGCAAAATACTCGTTCTCTGTCAAAATAAGGTGACGATTAAAACAATGGCGACTAAATGACTAGAAATTGCGAAAAACACATTGTCATTTTTAAATATAAGAACTTAGATATATCCCATCCTTTTCTAAATAAAAGAGACAGCGCCAATTTAAGGTAAGTTAAGAGAATTTTTATTCCGAATCGTGGCCATTGGCTTGAATGACAAACGGCTCTCACAGTCGCCCGGCAACAACCGGCGGCATTTGTCATACTAGGCAATATGTCACTTTTATTTCAATTACGTTCGGTTCATTCACAGATTTCATTGAAAAGTGTTCTTGGTGAAGCTCGCTAAAACGTACGTTTAGTCTGCGGCAGCCTTAATGTGGTATTACGCCGAGGGACATTTAGGTATCCCGCATTAGACGCGAAGTGGCAGCGGCATGACGAGTAGCAGCGCGAGTAACCTGTTCACATATTCACGCTGCCCACTTCCTTGTGTGAACATGCTATTATATTAGGTTGCAACTAATATTTTGTGCGAATGTTATCAGTTGAATTTGTGGCTATAAGAATTAAATGAATGAACAGTTTTATGAGGCATTTTCAACAACTGCATATTTTTGTCAATTTCGGTGGATTTTTTAATTTTCTGCTTATTTGATGTTTTTTGTAGCTGTATAGCAAAAGATACTCATTTTGAATATAATATATTAACAGGGAAATATATAACAATAGTATTTGGTGAGTTATTTGGGTCACCGAAATTGCCTTGTCACCGAAATTGAATTCATGCCACCGAAATTGGGTTTGTGCCACCGAAGTTGCAATTGTGCCTCAGATCCTCCAATGCTGAAACCTGTGGGATCGCTGGCTCACTCTGCAAGTGAGAAGGCAAATTTGTTGACGCTGGCACCAAGCAACCACCTACTGTACCTCGTTGCGATTCTTCGATGTCGGAGATCGCATTACACACTAAAGAGGTTCAAAGAGTATTGTGCAGTCTAGACGTGAACAAAGCCAGCGGACCTGAGTGCATACCAGCGAGAGTGTTAAGACTTTGTGCACCTGAACTGTCTCCTGTGCTGACACGCTTGTTCCGCCTCTTTCTTAAAGAAAGAACGGTGCCGGGGGCCTGGAAGGTTGCTACTGTGCAACCAGTTCCCAAAAAGGGCGACCGTGCTGACCCTGCCCATTACCGTCCAATTGCCATTACCTCCATCCTATGCAAGGTCATGAAGAGGGTACTTAACAGTAAGTTGCTGACCTACCTTGAAGACAATGATCTTCTCAGTGACCGTCAATATGGCTTTCGCCGGGGGCGGTCTACTGGTGATCTTCTTGTGTATGTCACGCACTGCTGGGGCGAAGCCATCGAGAAAAACGGCGAAGCACTTGCCGTTTCACTCGATATCTCCAAGGCCTTTGACAGGGTCTGGCATGCAAGTCTGCTCAGCAAGCTTCCTGCTTATGGCTTTCCAGCTGATTTTTGTACTTGGATTTCAGACTTCCTTAGTGAACGGTCCATCAGAGTAGTCGTTGACGGCTGCTCCTCTGACCTTATGGCCATTGATGCCGGAGTTCCTCAGGGGTCTGTTCTCTCTGCAACTCTTTTCCTGCTGCACATCAATGACCTCCTTCGGCATGGTTATTGTTTCAGAGAGATACTTGACAGGTGCAGGGACCAGTGGGGATGAAATACGTTCGTTAAGAAAGGCCATGGTAGAGCAAACAGATCTGACCTTAAGTCTTGTCTCCCAATGGGGTGACGACAATCTGGTCTCATTCAATGCCACCAAAACACAGGCGTGTCTTTTCACTGCAAAAAGGAGTCCTTTCGACTGGACACCTGCTTTTCGGGGTACATCTATCCCAGTCACTGACAGGCTTGAGCTTTTAGGCATGGAGTTGACATCGAATCTAAACTTTGGCGCGACCATCGAGTACAAGTCTCAAACGGCGGCTAAGAAGCTGGGCGTCCTGAATAGAGTGAAGCGATACTTTACGCCTGGACAGCTTTTAACTCTTTGCAAAGCACAAGTCCGATCCTGCATGGAGTATTGCAGTCACCTTTGGGATGGCTCAGCCAAATACCAACTTACCGCTCTTGACTCGGTGGAACGCAGGGCCAAGAGGCTCATAGGTGACAAAAAACTGGTGGACACAAAGCTACATAGCCTGGCACATTGCCGCAAGGTTGCCTGCTTGTCGGTTTTGACAGATTGTACTTCGGAGAGTGTGCTCAAGAGTTTCACGACCTTGTTCCACCAGCTCCCTCCCTTCTACCATCGGACATCCAGACGCACCGCCGGATACCATCCATACCTGGTTGCCATTCCACCAATTCGGACTAAGCGCTTCCAGTCATTATTTATAATGCGCACTGCTAAAGAGTGGAACTCACTACCTGCGTCTGTGCTCCCAAACGCATACAACCCTAATATCTTCAAAGTAAGAGTAAACATGCTTCTTCTGGGTGAGCTCGCTCCATCTTAGACTCTGTCTCTGTTCTATGACCTAGACTAGAGTCAAGAGCAAACCATACAATAATTTAAAAAAAATGAGTTGTTTGGCTGCTTACATATGGATGGAATTGTGTTGAAGATAGCTTTAGACCCCTGTTAGCGGCAGCCGTCCACACCTGTTAGCACCTGCCGGTCGACAAATCAACTGATACCTGCGACTACAAATAGTAGCCACGTCTTCGGCTATCGCTGACGGGTGTCAATGACTGAGCAGGAGGACCTTGCGGGAGTGCCGGGCTGGAGGGCCACGAGGGATCGCCGGGCAGGAGGGCCATGAGGGATCGCCGGGCAGGAGGGCCATGAGGGATCGCCATGCAAGAGGACCTCGCGGGAGCGCCGGGCTGGAGAGCCACGAGGGATCGCCGGGCTGGAGGGCCACGAGGGATCGCCGGGCAGAAGGGCCATGAGGGATCGCCATGCAAGAGGACCTCGCGGGAGCGCCGGGCTGGAGAGCCACGAGGGATCGCCGGGCTGGAGGGCCACGAGGGATCGCCAGGCAGGAGGACCTCGTGGGTGCACCGGGCTGGAGGGCCACGAGGGATCGCCGGGCTGGAGCGCCACGAGGGATCGCCAGGCAGAAGGACCTCGTGGTAGCGCCGGGCTGGAGGGTCACGAGGGATCGCCGGGCTGGAGGACCTCGCGGGAGCGCCGGGCTGAAGGGTCACGAGGGATCGCCGGGCTGGACGACCACGAGGGCTCGCCGGGCTGCAGGACCTCGCGGGAGCGCTAGACTGGAGGGCCACGATGGATCGCCGGGCAGGAGGTCCTCGCGGGAGCGCCGGGCTGGAGGGCCACGAGGGATCGCCGGGCTGGCTCAAAAATCCACTGCTGGACATGGGCCTCACCTTATCGGGAGTATTGCCATCCTATACACGCTCGGCTGGTCATGGTCACAACATTTTGCATTCAGAGGGAACGCTGTTCTCTATTCCCTCAATGAATTTATCCCTTAGTCTTCTTTTACGACGCAGATTTTGTTTTTTTCTGAAATAACCGCAATTTTTTTGCAAACAAACGACCTAAAGCGACCGCATTTTACAGGCTTTTTCGATCTGTTTATCTCGCAAGGAGTGAAAGCGTGATATTTCTAAATATGTTTGTTATTTGTATCAATTAAGCCAATTCGGTGGAACTTTGCAATTTCGGTGGGCTTCTAGCAGCCCTAAAAGCCACCGAAATGTGCCCACCGAAATTGCAAATTAGTCATTTATTTAAAAAATATACAAAAGTATCAAGGTTATTCCAGTCTGCAACTTATATTTCAAAAGTGTACCTAAAGGCTATTTAGAATGCATTACTGTAATATTTTTAAACCTTGAGGAAATATTTTAACCCTGAGCACCGAAATTGCAAAATTTTGTTCCGAGTAAACGGAAATTGTTTACTAAAATTTTTGGCGGGAAGACGCAAGGAGGTAGTGCACAACTGTTCACACTGCGCGTGAGTGCTCGGCTGATCCTAGCAGGGAAAGGGTTTTAGGGCTGGATATACTCAACAGTGTGAGCAGGGAGCGTCGAAACAAAATTGCCACCGATATTGCTATTTTTGCTGGGACAAATCTAGTTTTGACATAGTTCATAAACTTTTCATCTAAAAATTCAATTTTTAATAATTTCTCGTAGGGTCACTAATCCCTAACATAATCAAAATTAATTTTCCTAAATATGTTGGACATAATTTTACTGAGAGATGATTATGTTGTGAAAAACGGATTGGGGACAAGCCACCGAACATTGAAATTCGACACTTACTATTTTTTTTCTAAAAAAATAATAACTCTCCAAACATTATTTCTATGGCTTCATATCAGAACAAGTGTCTTATATTTTGAAAAAAAATATCATAGTCATATCTGCAAAGCGTCACCTCGTTTTCAGCGAGGACAAGAAAAATTTCCGCTTGAGAAATCCACTCTTATATTTGTTTGCAGGTCCTCCGAAGGCAGTCAACATTATGTTTTCCTTATGCCGGAGGTACAAAGATGAACACGGTAAGTTTAGTTTGCTATATCTATAAACTCGATACTACCCCATGTCCAGTCATATTATTACATTCTTTATATTAGTAAATTCTTCACGCGTGAAGAAATAGACGTTTACTAAAGCTGAATGCCCAATACAAACGAGTTAGTAATCGTACTTTCGGACAGATAGTGCTTTAATACTACACCAACGCGAATAAAAAACATTATAAATTATAACAGTTCAAAAAACCTCAAATTCATGCCACGAAAAATTCAAAGCAATTTCGCGCGTTAGACTATCTTTTTATATTTCAAACAAAGCAAACGCAATAAGTCCATTCAGCCAAGTTTTTCATTCTGTCTGCTAAAATCGTGGCTAAAATATTAGAGACACGTTACGTTTTACGAAATTGTTGACAATTGCATCTTTCACTCCCGAGACTCGAGGGGAGCAAATGATTTGTATGGATAATTTGTAAATCCGTTAATTTGTAACGTGAACAATAACTCTCTTCTTGATGTTTTAGAAAGCAATAGGGACTTTCTATGTAGGTGTAGGATAAAATAATAAACTGCTCTACTCTACCTCATTACCTGATTGCATATCCACCAATCTTTCTATCTCTTCTTTCTTTCTATCTTATCTCTATCTTTAATCCAACTTCGACTCCAATATGCTAGCTTTCTAAGTAGATAGATGAAACATTTGTTGCATAGTTATCAATATACACATGTACATTCAACAACAAAAGAAAAAACAGTTTAGAATAAAAAACGTATTTATACAGTTAAATTAAGATACAAGGGCCAAGGCTCAGTGGGTCCTAATCAACAGAAGAATCACGGTTATTTCCCCCCAGTTAAAAGTAACCTATGATTCTCAGGAGTATTGAAACAACCTATAGGTAACAGTTTTTTTTAAACTGGTTCAATATTTTCGTAATTTATAGATAACATCAACTGTATTTTGATTTGTGAAGGTATGAATATGTGTTTATTCCCGGCTTCATTCTGGTAGTTCGTAGGGTTCCTTCTAAACATATCCTTGGTCTGAGCTGGTCGTGACCTTCAGGAGTACAGAATGAAGGAATATAGGAGATTATTTTGGTGAAAGAGAAAGCTTTCATTCATTATTTGCTATATTCCGTGGCTATATTAACGATTCGAGTCACGCACGTCGGGCGATCGGGCTATTTAGAGGCACAGTAGAAACAAGAAACGGGATAACATAAAGAAATAAGTACAATAAAATCAAAAATTAAAAATTTGACATCAAAGAATGTTGGTTGTGTCCGGGACTTTACTCAGAACCGTGGAGTACCTTCCACTGTACGTAATATACGTAAGAGTACTCACGTACTCACGGTGTAAGTATTAAAAAGAAAGAAATTAAAAAAATATATATATTGGCCGAGGTTTGAACACAGGACCTGTGGAAGACCGTCCCGCTGCTCTGCCACTGAGCTACCGGTGCCTCGACCAAACACTTTCAAATTTTCAACCTCTTGATACTCGCCTTGAAGCGACGTTCAAGCGATATCTACTGTAAGTTATTTATCTAATACTATGGTTAAAGCTCTGCTTACTTAAATGTTGTATAGTTTATTGAGCCCTCACAGAGGTATATTATTTTGAAATGAAAATAAGTAAGTAAATGTTTTTTGGCGTCGGCCGGGATTTGAACCCGGGATATGTGGCGTACCGCCTCACCGCTCTACCACCGACACCTCGACCGAACACTTCCAAACTAAACACTTTGGTATCATTTTGTTTGATTTGAGTGGAATAGAATAGCACCTAAATATTCATCATCATCACCCACAACAGCCCTAATTGCCTAGTCTGCAGCTGGGAAATGTCATTTCTTTTCTTTTTTATTAAGGATGGATTTGCTCTTGAATCTAGTGTAGGTCATAGGACAGAGACAGAGTCTTAAGATGGAGCGAGCTCACCCAGAAGAAGACTGTTCACTCTTACTCTGAAGAGATTAAGGTTGTATGCGTTTGGAAACACAGACGCAGGTAGTGAGTTCCACTCTTTAGCAGAGCGCATTATAAATGATGACTGGAAGCGCTTAGTCCGAATTGGTGGAATGGCAACCAGGTATGGATGGTATCCGGCGGTGCGTCTGGATGTCCGATCGTAGAAGGCGCTGGTGGAACAAGGTCGTCTTTGTAATGTTTGTTTTACGATCTTTATTTTTATTTTTTTGCTGTTACTCAATATTGTCTATAATGACAAAATAAATGAAACTTGGATACGGGGATAAAAAAGTAAATGAATTGAATTGAATTCCCATTCAATCGATATTCCATTATCTTTAGAGAGGCAGGGGACAAAACTTTATAAAAATCCAGTCAGGTGAAGTTGGGAGAGGGGCAGGCAGGGCAGCTGGCCGATATTGGCTTTATGCTAATGTCTATTGACTGAAACGGCCATTCCTGTTTGGTCCATAGTTGTCCATAGGTAGGAATCATAGGCTACCTTACGTAATTATCACGAGGAAACCCTTGATTCTCACAAAACGGGTAGCACCGTGAAATAACTGCATGGATTCAGGAGACAAAACTATTTATACAGATAAAGATTCCCATTTGATTCAATTGCCGTGTGACGCCGGCTTAGAATAGCATCACACCATTTCTTTCCCATGGGAGTCGTAAGAGACTAAGGGACTCGCGGGTGTGTATTTAAATTTTAGGCGATGGGCTGACAACCTTTCATTATGGCGATACACTATTTTCCGAATGACCCTCAAATACTGGTCTGACGTGGCGTAAATGTCCGTTTTTTGCGGCTGTTTACGCTCTGCCTACTCCGCAAGGGATTATAGGCGTGATATGTGTAAGATTCCCATTTGATTGATATAACATTACTTCAGAAAAGCAATAGACGTAACCTATATTTCTAGGCAGAAGCGAGCTCTCCTCAGGGTAAAAAAAATAAGGTTGGTAACCTAGTAAGGTAAAATTGTACCAGTGATCGATGCTAAAAACTTATGAATAACGGGTATGTAATTTATTTAGTTATATTTTGCGGCCAATGTGGCACAGTGGTAGTGCGTTTCGGGTTTGATTCTCGGTGGGGCACTCGCAAAGCTGATATTTATCACTTTGTGGATTTGTTTCCAATCCGGTTAGGATATTGCAGACTGAACCATCTGATTGTCCAAAAAGAAAGATGGTTCCGTGCGTTGGATGGAGGGCACGTGAAGCCGTCAGTCCCGGTTGCTGTCTATGATTACTAAGACGGCGGTCGCTACACAACCATGGCAGAGGCCTACAACTAGTAGTAGGCCGTTGAAACACCCAGGGTTCATCGGGTCGTTGGACGAATTGGTGTCCCACAAGAAGAAAAACATTATATTTAACATATTATACATTTCGACCCAAGTTCCTTAGGTAAAAAATTGATCCTTGTCACGGCCCCATCCTCCCTCCTCAGTATTCAGTACAAGTATCGGACATTAGTAAAATTTCACCTCATATAGGGTAGAAGCGGGAATAAACCGGATGGGAGATGAACGAGAGCCGAATGTGCTTTATTCACAGTAGGGATGACAAAAGGCAGAAAAGCCGATGTTTTTTTTTTACAAAAACTTTCTACGTCAACAGCTCACTGGCTTTGCATTGTTTTTTATCGTGGGGATTATTCTAGACTTTAGTTACAGTTATGTAGTTTGTTTGGCTAGGATATATGTATTTAAGTCCGCTTCTCTATAAACAATTTTCAATTTAAAACCCATATAATATGTCCGAAAGTATATGACTTACGACTTTATATCGAAGGCTACTTTTGGTTTGTATTTTTGTGCTAACATAAACAGCCAAAACAGTTTACTGTTGGACACGGGCCTCCCCTTATAAGGGGGTATAGCTATACTCACCACGATTGGCAGACAGATTAGCTAGCGTAATGCAAGAAGTTGCTTTCACAGGGAACGCTGCTGTCAATATACATATTTCTACTGTAGCCATGATAAAGACGTATTTTTTGTTTCAAGGTCTCTCGCTATGCCAGTTGCCAACTTTGCCGGTTGCTCTTAGAGGATAGTTGTTCAATCTACTATTTGCTTTCCTAGACATCTACCCAGCTAGATATTTTTGTGCTTGTTTTGAAGTATTTTTATGGCTGCCGTGTGATGTCGAGTGCCAGGTGACGCCGGCTTAGAATAGCATCATCCTTATACAACCCGTGGGTGTCGTAAAAAGCGACTGAGGTATAGTTTCATCCAGGGAATGGGAAGCAGCGTTCCCTGTGAAAGCAATATCTTGCACTATGCTCGCTAATCCGCTTGCCAAGTGTGGTGAGTATGGCAATACCCCCCATCAGGAGGCCCATGTCCAGCAGTGGACTGAAGTGGCTGATAATAAAATGTTAATGTTAAGGCTATGCATATACGAACAATTTATGCTAATAAGTAACGTGAACGAGTTTAATGGAATGATGGATGAATGGATGGGTTTGCTCTTGTTGTATGTATAAGGATGATGTTATTCAAAGCCGGCAACACCTGGCACACGGCAGCCAAAAAAAGACTTCAAAACAAAATAATTGTAGGAACATGGATATTTTTTCGTGATTTTGTATGAGGCCCGATATTAAAAGTTGTCTACGAAAAAGTACCCTCATAAACTTGCATATTCACAAAAAAAACCGTATTAGTATGTATAAACGTGAATGGTAGCACATAACCACCGGTAATCGAACCCAACTCTCTTCGTAGGAATCGTAAAAGTAACCAACTAGGTCGTTTGAGGCATTAGGATGTGACCTCTAACATCCTAAACGTTTTGGACAAACACAATACCCTATCCCTTTCTTCGGTATATCGGTAGAGAGTGATGGAAATGGGTGACGATATTGCCAACTCAAAGATCCTTCAGCTCGATAAGACTTGGTACCAGTAAAAAAAAAATATAAGGAAGAAGAAGTGTCATCAAAATACAAAAACCAAAAATTTCTTAAACTTTAAAACATTTATGTACTTAGTTAGTTAAGTTTTTACGCTGAACTGGTAAAAGAGTACGAAAGTGAAAACGTGTATTTGCTATTTTATTTGCTAAATAAGTCGGTAGCAGTTTTAATAACAGTTCAGCTCTTCAGGTAAGGTGTTCGTAAATGTGCCTGTCTGTCTCACTTCGATACTCCGAAAAATATCGTCGAGTGTAAAACACCCTTATTTTCATACGAACAAGGTGCAGGTAGTGGCTCGAGACGCCGAGGCAATGTTTTATATGCCACCGTCATTTTGTGTGAGTTTCGGTCTCAACGGTAAACGGCGCACGCGACCCCAACGCCCTTGCTCGCCAGTCTGCATACGACGGCCATCGCATTCGATCGCGCATTCTAAGGCCCGCTGGCTTAACCACCTAATTTCGCGAGTGCTACTCATTTAGCTCGGTTTCTCCAAAGACTATTTCGGCTGTTTATCTAAAAGACGAAGGAGACGTGAGGAAGGAGCTGCAAGACCCACTGGTTGGCCAGTCGCTAAGGATTTCGACGGCCGAACGTACATCAAAAGGTCAGTGGTATTTATTGCATTGCATTAGGCTATCGATTCCTACTTTGTTCCTTGTTCGCTGTGCGTCGCGTTTATATTCGAATCGCATACACAGGCATATTTGCGTTCACTAAAACATACAGTCCACTTTAATTTCTAAATTTCAAATTCTTCGAATTCCAACGCCTATTCGCAACATTTTGGTCCTTCGAGCCGGATATTTTTTTGATTTATTTAATTCGAAATTTTAAAATTAGTCAAAATTTGCTTCTTGACCGTTTAAAATATAAATTTTCGTTAACGGACGCCATTTTGCTCTGTGAATCCTTTGTTCTTTGTCTAAGGCATCGCGCCATTTTCGCCGTCATAGCAAACCGTATTTATACTTTTATTTCCATTATTCTATCGTTTCTATTCGTTACGAAAACATTCGCTGCAAAATTTCATATTTTTATATAATTTACCCGACCGCTCCAAAAGGAGGGTGATGTTTCGCTCAGTTTAATATTTTTCGTAAATGCAATTTCGTCAGCTTGAGAACGCTGGTTATCTTCTTTCGTTCGTTTCACTCACACAAGGGATATTTCGATCTTTTGCGTGACATAATTCTCAAGGATTAACCCTTAAAGCGGTCTGTACCAAATTTCGTTAAACATTATTGTGTCGGTTTTGTATTTCGTCCCAGAACATCATTTAATTTCGGTCAGGATTTTTCATTTGATCTCGAAGGTCTTGGTCTTTGTGGAATTTTCTGCATTTATACCATTCGATTTCGACACGATCTCGATACATTATTTTTTATATAAAAAAAAAAAATCCTATCTTTTAGTTTATATTTCAAAGAATAAAAAATGTCGGAGGACGCTAATAATCTCAGCGTCCTGATACATAAGCGGAGTTGTATTGATGCCGAATTGGACACCGTTGTACAATTAGGTATAGAAGCTACTTCAAATTCAGACTCCTACCGAAAATTCATGGTCTCTTGTATGGAGTTGCCTCGAATCCAAGATCAATTCGAGTCAATACAGACCGCGATCGAAGGTCTGGAGATGAAAGAGAAGCAGGCAATCAGTAAAGATCATGTTGAAATTCGTTCAGCTTTCAATGATCTCATTCGTGAGATAAAATCTATCCAATTCGATTTCGAGTTGCAAAAAGAAGAAGCCATCGAGCGCGCAAGGAAGGAGGACGCGAAGGCAGTGCATGAGTCTACGCTCCAGAATCAAGTGGACAAGGCGACTGCCCCGGTTCAACTGCCAAAGCTCTCAGTTCCACTTTTCTCAG
Source organism: Tuta absoluta (assembly GCA_027580185.1). NCBI lineage: Eukaryota > Metazoa > Arthropoda > Insecta > Lepidoptera > Gelechiidae > Tuta > Tuta absoluta. Next base: position 3,764,234 of record JAQAHW010000029.1, on the reverse strand, counting down.
GGGATTTTCGCCAATGGAAGCCGTTTAGCGAGATTTTTGTTTCTTTGATCGACAACGACAAAAGACTTTCGGATGTGGCTAAGTTTCAGTATTTGCTTTCGTATGTTCGTGGCGATGCCAGCAAGCTGCTTAGGGGATTGCCTGTTACAGGCAGTAACTATAAGAAAGCATGGGGAATTCTTGAATACAGCTTTAATAACGAGCGCCTGATTGCAATGCAGCACATGGACTCTCTGTATAAATTGCCCACTCTGAACGTAGCCTCAGCTTCTGGTCTGCGGACCATCTTAACTGGTTTTCTCGAAAACATGGGTGCCCTTGAATCCATGGGATTCCCTATTGATGATTGGGACTTCATGCTTTATCACATGCTTTATCGCAAAATTGACCCAATTACTCGCAGAGATTTCGACAAGTCAATTACTACAAACCGGATTCCCAAGTTTCATGAGCTTCGGGAATTCCTAGATAGGGAAATTATATCCTGGGAAAGCTCACGATCCTTTTCAAGAGCAAACCAGAACTTTAATTCAAGCCACGGTGGCAGTAGCAGCGCTCCATCTACACCTCGCATTCATGCCCTCGTTTCTGGTTCGGCGTCAGAAGGAGCAAAATCTAACAAGTGCATTTTGTGTAAGAGGCTACCTCATTCTTTAGTAGCATGTCATCAATTTAAAAAAAAAAGAATCCTTATGATCGATTCGTATTCGCTAAGGATAATCGGTTGTGTCTGAGGTGCTTGAAACCTATGCACGATTCTAGCGATGCTCAGTGTGCTCTAATTCGATGCTCCATCTGTTCTGCTCCGCACCACTGTGCTTTGCTTCATTTTGCAAAGAACAAGAATGACGAAGGCGTGAAGGAGGAGTCCGGCCAAGATTCGCATGGTTCTAGTGAAGGAACTTCGTCAAACGTAGTGTCGCTGTGTGTGGGGAAGGAAGAGCCCGAGAGAAAGTTTATGGTCCATTACACAGCCGTGGTTTTGATCCGTGATTCGCTGGGTAACTACCATCGGGCTAGAGCTCTCGTTGATCCTGGCTCTGACACTTCCTTCATTACTGAGAGTCTCTTTTCTCGCTTAGGGCTGCCTCGCCGTAAATGTTCTACCCCAATCCACGGGATAGGTGACGTAAAGACTCGGTCGCGAGGGGCGGTCTCTACCATTATCAAGTCCCACGTTGGTTCGGGACCTGAATTTCATTTCGAGGGATTGGTCATGGGTCATATCACTTCGGATAAACCCAGACTCCCGCTAGAGACCGAGTCCTGGTCTTTCCTTTCGCATCTGGTCTTAGCTGACCCTACTTTCCATACTCCGTCACCCGTGGAGATTCTTATTGGTGGTGAAATTTATGAGGAGATTCTCCTTGGGGAAAAGATTCGTGGCCCACCTGGGACTCCTGCTGCCATTTCCACTTCGTTGGGGTGGCTAATAATCGGAAAGGTCGACAATAAATTCGTTCGCAATGGAGACAAGACTTCATCTTATTCGTCGCTTCATATTTCGAATTTAAGTATCGAGGAACGCCTTGATCAAAGCATTCGTCGCTTCTGGGAAATCGAATCTGTCCCAGAAAAGCCCATCTTGTCACCTGAAGATCAGCGCTGTGAGGAGATTTTCGTGAAAACTCACAAGCGTCTGGATTCAGGTAGGTATGTGGTTTCACTCCCATTTCGAGATGCAGAACCTTCGCTGGGCGAGTCGCGCCATCTTGCGCTGGCTCGTCTTCGTTCGGTGGAACGTCGATTCGCTCGTGATGACAAATTCCGCCAAATGTATACAGACTTCATGGATGACTACCTCGAATCGGGACATATGGAGTTGGTCACTGAGGAGATTAAAGGTAAGCATTGTTATATCGCTCATTCAGGTGTTCTGAGGCCTTCTTCAACCACCACACAATGCAGAACTGTTTTCGATGCCGCTGCCGCTACGAGTGATGGAACATCCCTTAATGACACTCAGTTGGTTGGTCCTAAACTGCAGAAAGATGTGGGGGATTTGATTTGTAATTTTCGACTTCATGCTGTCGCTTTCACTGCCGATATTCGAAAAATGTACCGGCAGATTCTGGTGGATGAGAAGCATCAGAACTACCAGCTAATATTATGGCGCAAAACTCTGGGCCAAGAGCCACAAACATTTCGTCTCAAGACTGTGACCTATGGGCTTTCGTCGTCGCCGTTCCTGGCAATTCGTGTCATGCAACAGCTTGCCCATGATCATCAGTCAGAATTTCCTGAGGCCGCAGAAGTTCTTCGTCGGTTCACCTATATGGATGATGTAGTCAGTGGGTCAGATTCGATTGACTCCGCCGTGAATCTCCAAATGCTTGGCATCCTCACAAGGATGTATTCACGTACAGCGTCAGGCCTTTGAACGACAAGGTGACGAAACGTGTCATTTTGTCCGAAACGGCACGCATTTTTGATCCTCTCGGGTTCTTGTGCCCGGTCATTATCTCTGCCAAAATTCTGTTTCAAGAACTTTGGTTAGCAGGTGTAGACTGGGACTCAGAGGTACCTGACGCTATTCGTCACAAGTGGCTTTGCTTGGCCAAGGAGTTTCCAGATCTGTCCAAAATCCAAATTTCTCGGTTCGTACCCACAAGAGGATGTCGAGTTCAGTTGCATGGATTCTGTGACAGTTCTGAAGTAGCTTTCGCAGCTGTCGTATATTTTCGTGTCGTGCATCCAGACAACACAGTGTCTGTGCATATTTTGACTGGAAAGTCACGCGTCGCTCCCAAAGGTGAAAAGAAGCGCACTCTTCCACGCCTCGAGTTGTGTGGAGCTACCGTTCTTGCCAAACTTTTCGACTATGTCCGTCGTTCGCTTGCATCGCAAGTAAAAATTGAAAAAGAATTCGCATGGACAGACTCCAGTATTGTCCTTTGTTGGTTGCGAGCTTCTCCTCACAATTGGGCCACGTATGTCGCGAACCGAGTGTCAGAGATTCAAGAGGTTATATCCCCAGAAAAGTGGAAACACGTACGCTCTTCAGACAATCCTGCTGACTGCGCGTCGCGTGGACTCACTCCTTCCCAAATCGTTGATCACGAACAGTGGTGGTCAGGTCCCTCTTGGCTGCGTTTGCCGGAAGAACAATGGCCGGTGTCCAACGTTGACCTTAAGAGTGTGGAGGTCCCTGAACTGCGAGTTCAGAAAGTTACAGCTCTTGCTGTCGACCCTCAGGGGGAACCTCCTTTCGTAACTCGTTATTCGTCGTTTCACAAATTGACTAAGATAATGGCCTATTGTATGAGATTCATTAAAGTTTGTCGTACAAAATCAAAGATACCTGGACCGTTGACAGTGCGTGAGCTTCAAGATTGTTCGATTCGTCTCGTTAAAGTTGTTCAGAAATGCTGGTTCGCGGCAGATATCCAAAATTTGAAAGCGAAAAGGCCCTGTTCAACTCGTCTCCAGCGTTTGAATCCATTTCTTGATGAGCTAGGGCTCATCAGGGTGGGCGGGCGTCTGAAGTATTCGAAACTCAATTTCAATGCGAAGCACCCATTGTTGCTCCCAGCGAATAGCCATCTGACAGTTCTCATCGTGGACCATTATCATTTATCGAATTTGCATTCGGGGCTGCAAGCCACATTGGCATATATAGCCAGGTACTACTGGATATTGTCGGCCAGAAGAGTAGTCAAGCAGAGACTATTCAAATGCATGAGGTGTTACAGACATCGTCCGACTGTACTGGAACCAATCATGGCTGATCTTCCTGAAGTGCGCATACAACAGGTTCGTCCGTTCGTAAAGGTTGCAGTTGATTATGCGGGCCCAGTCATGACAAAAGTCGGTACTCTTCGAAAATCAAGAGTCGAAAAATCGTACATTTGCATTTTCGTATGCTTGACTACACGGGCTCTGCACATTGAACTTGCATCCAATTTATCGACAGACGCTTTCTTGGCGGCCTTGCTTCGCTTCACCCATCGTCGAGGGTCGTGCTCAGATATATATAGCGACAATGGCAAAAACTTCGTTGGCGCTAGCAGAGAGCTCAAAGACCTTTTCAAGTTCATTGAGCAAGAGAATAGCCAGATCAGTCGTGAGATGCTGAAGGAAAGGGTTACCTGGCATTTTAATCCACCAGCTGCCCCTCATTTCACGGGAATCGCTGAAGCTGCCGTGAAGTCGGTGAAATCGCACCTTGTTCGCATCATCGGAAATACCACGCTCACGTTCGAAGAGATGGCAACAGTACTTATTCGAATCGAAGGCGCTCTGAACTCACGCCCGCTGTGCCCTCTAAGCTCCGACCCGAATGACTTCGAGGTCTTGACTCCAGGCCATTTCATAATCGGTGAGCCTATTAATTCGGTGCCTGAAAGGGATGTTACTGACATTAATGTTAACCGTCTGACACGATGGCAGTTACTCCAACGTTTTGTTCAGGGGTTCTGGAAACGCTGGCATCGCGAGTATTTGCATACGTTACAGCAGAGAGGAAAGTGGACGAAATCCACTAACAACTTAAGCGTTGGTACTTTGGTGCTTATAAACGACCCAAATATACCACCCCTTCAGTGGAAAATAGGTCGCGTTTTGGAAGTGCATCCATCCAGAGACGGTGTCGTCCGTTCGGTAACCCTTAAAACCCAACAAAGTCAAATGAAACGGCCCGTACACAAGCTGTCTCCTTTGCCTATAGAATAAAAATAAAATAAAAATAAATCTAGTTTCGTAGTTTTTTGTACAATATTCATAATACATATATATCTTCTATCTTTATCGTTTACGTATGAAGCGTGAATAATTTCATTATTATAAATTACTTTTCGCTTGTTTCGTACCAATATATTTCATGTTTCATTTTAATTCCAATTAAATAATCAAAATCGTCTATCTCAAAAGTGTTCGAATAGGGGTTAAAATTATATTTTAACGGTGGGCGGTGTTCGTAAATGTGCCTGTCTGTCTCACTTCGATACTCCGAAAAATATCGTCGAGTGTAAAACACCCTTATTTTCATACGAACAAGGTGCAGGTAGTGGCTCGAGACGCCGAGGCAATGTTTTATATGCCACCGTCATTTTGTGTGAGTTTCGGTCTCAACGGTAAACGGCGCACGCGACCCCAACGCCCTTGCTCGCCAGTCTGCATACGACGGCCATCGCATTCGATCGCGCATTCTAAGGCCCGCTGGCTTAACCACCTAATTTCGCGAGTGCTACTCATTTAGCTCGGTTTCTCCAAAGACTATTTCGGCTGTTTATCTAAAAGACGAAGGAGACGTGAGGAAGGAGCTGCAAGACCCACTGGTTGGCCAGTCGCTAAGGATTTCGACGGCCGAACGTACATCAAAAGGTCAGTGGTATTTATTGCATTGCATTAGGCTATCGATTCCTACTTTGTTCCTTGTTCGCTGTGCGTCGCGTTTATATTCGAATCGCATACACAGGCATATTTGCGTTCACTAAAACATACAGTCCACTTTAATTTCTAAATTTCAAATTCTTCGAATTCCAACGCCTATTCGCAACATATGCCAATATATTAATAATATGCCATTCTACAGTTAGGATGAAACTGCATCCAATTGAACTAAGAATCTGCATTGGTTTTATGAATGTCTTACGATAACTTAACGCAATTCGGTATGTAAAGTTAAAATATTTAATATTATTTTCTGAACGAAAGAACCTACCGGCTAAGCTTTACATACCAGTTAGCCCCGATAGGGTACAAAAGCTTACCGTAGAGGACGACACTCATACACGAGTTGTCGTAAGACACTGATGAGACCGATGCCTCGCAGATTCGCACCAGTAATCCACATGGACGCAGTTTCATTTATAACAATTCATCGTTTTTTAATAAAAATTGTAAGAACATGCAAATATCAACTGTCTGTAAGGCAATCTTCTTTTTTATAACGTTTATTACATAGAAAATACTGAAATAAACTAATGATCCCGCTAAACCCAAAGTAGGTTATTCGTTTATTTATTAGTTTATTGTTCATTTATAATTTAAATTGAATAAACTTTATTAATAATTTGGTATAGAAATTATTTTCAATAATTATTTATACCTCTATAATGTAATCACACATTCAGTCTCTACGACGTGCAGAGACAGTGCAATTCCTTCGGAAGGCACTTCTATTCACTTTCTTATTCTGTGGTGAATATTGATGTCTGTTTGACGTTCAATGGAGGAGTTACGCCTTTATATATGTCGCAGGAATATGGCAACATCGGGAATTAGAATATTTCCTAGGAATTCGGTCAAAAGCCGGACGTGGCAAAATCATTACATGACTCAGACATTGTCCTAAACAAATCTAGAAATTTATCGGTATTAGGGTTTTGGTCGATTCCTAAAGTCGTTTAGGAAGATGGCAAAACTATAATGAAAAGATATTACTTTATTCCAATGAATGTTGCCATTACTATTTATTTTAGAAAACTTGCAAAATTTTATAGCGCGGGCAGGATTTGAACCTGCGACTTTCGCCATCAACAGTAGCCACACCTCTTCCATCTTGCCTACCGCAGGTCATCCATTGTCCGCAAATATTGCAAGTGTAAGACACACTTGATGCTTATACCGCGCAAATATTGCAAGTTTTCTAAAATTGTATACCTCACACGGGAAGTGTTTTAAAAACTGGTATTCGTATTCTGATGATGATATAATATTTTACAAAGATTTAAACAAAAACAAGCTTTCGGTCTGTTTGTGATTCTTTGCAAATTTTCAGTAGCTTCACAAAGATTGCAAAAGATCAGCCCATTTGGAACCTTTCGTTACAACCATGCGCTAATAACTAATATTGCCATATTGGGAATATATCTCAATAATAGTTATTTGTACAACAAGAAGGCAAAGGTAATTTTTGTTTCGAGTGCTAATTTTCAAACAAAATAAAATATCACGTATGTTTTTTGTCAATATTCGTTCATAAATATTACATTATATATACCAATATTCATAAATGACAGAAATATTAAAAAAAAAACGCTTACAAAAAGAAATAAATAACTGGCTGAACTATTTTTCAGAACACACCGCCGCCATTGTTACGATTAGTTCTGATAAAATGAGATGTTCGAAATTCAAATCACTTTTCTCCATCGAGTGGATAAAACGACTTTTGGCCACTGGATTTACGCGGCAAAACTGTTCTTTTCAGAGGTGAAAATGATTTTTCCATATTCCTGTCACATATATATCGGGTTTCGATAACGCAACGGCTGTGAGGAGGCATTCAGCCTAATCGGTGTTTGAGAGTGCCTCAGGTGTCATCATTTCAGTACAGTTTCGGAGATATCGAGTTACTGATCGATTTCGCTTCTCGAAAGATAATGTACCTATAACATTGTTTACGTAAAACGGGGTGGATCTGGATGGCCAGGTGAATACGTACAAAACTGGCTATGTACAGTCGGTTGTAGCACATAAGGTACCAGTGGTACTCTAAAAGAACTGAATTATGTGTCTAAAATTTAAACATATTCTCATAAAAGAAGTAATTTTCTACAATCCATGCCAAAAAATGAATTGCTGGGGACAAAAATAATTTAGTTCTTTAAGAGTAACCCTGGTACCTTATGTGCTACAATCAACTTGTACTTTACTTCTAGTAATCAATTGTATAAAGAAACATACGATCGGACGCGTCCATTTGCAACGGCTGAGGACAGTGTGAACGGAGCGTTTGTGGACGGAGTTTTGTCTATAAATAAATAATATCCTGAACAATTCACACAGCGCCATTTAGCCCCAAACTAAACAAAGCTTGTGCTATGGGAACTTCATAGCTGATATTAATACTTATATACTTTTTTGTAAATAAATACATATTATACGTAGAAAACACCCAGACTAAACAAGAATACTTGAAAATGGATTTAACAAATATTTTTGTCTTGTGGGGATCGAACCCACGACCCTCGGTATAGCAGGCAGGGGTACCATCCGCTGCGCCGTCGGGCCAGTCATTCTATGTCAGTCTTTGATTGCGGGCACTCCATAGAGTGGCCGCACTGTGTTGTCTACCAAGAAACGAAATAAAAAGATGCATTTGGCACCACGAATGAAAAGAGACTCCAGTTCGAGAAATTTTACACATAATATTCGAAATCGAGCAAACTCGCGCGCTGTCAACATTAATCTGACGTTTTCAGACTTTTACACATTGTCTGTGGCTAGATCGCTCTCGGAAGTCCGAAGGTTCAAGGTCACGTTTGCGACTTAGGGTGCGTCTCCACTGAAGCGGGGCTGAATAGACCAATGATGAGCCTCAGAATCCCCGCCCCGCTTCAGTGCAGGCACTGTGAGCGGGGCTGCGTTGAGTTATAGGGCGTGCGGGTCTAAGCTATGTAACTGCTATGTGGCTGCGTCGGTCTAGAGCGGGGCTGTGCAGAGCGAAGCTGACCCTCGAGCGGAGGAGAGCGGGGTGCAGATGCGCTGTACTGCTGTGCTGTGTAGATGTGTGCGATACTGGCATATTGCGACGATGCCTTCAACGCTCAGCTCAGCTCCGCTTAGTCCCGCGTGGCTCCGCTTTGCACAGCCCTGACCTGCCCTTCTCAGCTTAACCCAGGTTCGCTCAACCCCACCCAACTATACCCAGCTCGGCTTAGCTCATCTCTTCCCCGCTTAGCGCAGCCCCGCTTCAGTGGACACGCACCCTTATGACAGATAGTGTGTACAGCTTCATATAAAACTAGCGCCCTGCCCAGCGGTTTCACCCGTTGCTAACTGTTTTCCCATGGGATATTTCATGTTTTAATATAACCTATGTTCATCAGGGATTATGTAGGATTCTAATGATAGAAGATTTTAAAATCGGTTTAGTAGATTCCGAGCCTATTCAATTCAAACAATCAATCAAATCTTTCCTCTTTATAATATTAGTGTGGACTACTGCTTAGATTCAAACAAGTCCATCAGTCAGATATAATGTTTCCAGCTTAAAAAGCTTATTCTCCAGATTTAAAATATTCTACTTTAAAATACAAAATAATTATAAACCGTGACACTAATATAGTTTTTCTGTAGCCGCTACAACAACAAATTGTTATAATATAAAAATTTGGGGTTGAACCCATACTAAAGTCGTGCTTTTTTTGTTTTTGCTTAATTTTATCTATCTTATGAACGGTAAAAAGGCAGTTGAAGTTTTCAAAGAATAGAGGTATGTATCAATGTTGTCGCTATAACAACAAATGATAAAAAATAGAATCAAAAATAGAATCAAAATGGGGTGGTATGGGATCTACCTCCTAGCGGTCCACCCCGGGCAACGGCAACACAGGCTTGCCTGTGGATAAGTCCGGCTGAACGATCCCACCAAGCGGTGGAAGGCTCCGTAAGGGGCCGCCTGGCTCGCGACCACCATCCCACTGAAGTCTGGCGCCAAGTAGCCACCTGCGTTCCGTCAGTGTGTGGGAGTGCCTGTGCCTTAACAGGCTTCTTCTGGGTGAGCTCGCTCCATCTTAGACTCTGTCTCTGTCCTATGACCTAGACTAGAGTCAAGAGCAAACCCATCATTAATAAAAAAAAAATTAAAAAAAAAAAAACTTATACTGAAAAGGCTCCTAGGCATACAATTTTTATGGATAATACTTACTTTAGAACCCTACGTGCGTGAGTCTGACCGCACTTGGCAATTTTTTTCTAACATTCCTTAGCTATATTGTAGGTTTTGAAAGCAGGTGATTTTTTTATTTTATCATAGTCATTTGTATCGTAAGGTTATGTAAGGTGCAGCATTGTCAATTCTAGATACATGATTGGCAGTTGTCCAGTTAGTTTGGTGAGAAATAAGTAAGTTTTAATAAGAAACGGTTTTCGCTCCATCTTTTCTCTCGTCAATTCTCCTTATTTCTTAGAACACGATAGGTAAGTATTTTATTTACCTACTAGCGTACCAAGGAACGAAGTAATAAAAAACGGAATAGAATTTTGGCCGCTTCTCGAGTTAAACGGGCGATATAAACCGTGAAATTGGTTTGGTCCTTTTACGAAAGTCGGTTTCGTAGATAAAAAATAACACAAAAATGTTGATGCTAAAACGTTTTAGAAAATTTTATGTTCGGAATGAGTAGGACACTTTATGGGTCATTCTTCAAAATTCGATTCTCCGCGTAATCGGCATGGCAAATTTTAATTTCGACAATTTTAATAATATAACATAAAAATATGATTTTGTGTACTTTCCTGATTATAAAACCGTTTGGTGCTCCATGCTAGCACATTTACTTTTTGAGAAATTTAATTTTGAAATTTCATGTGCCACGCCGATTACAAAACGAGCCACGCTTATTACATAGTTGATTTTATCTGATTTTTTTATGCATTTTGACTAATGAATACTTTTGTACCTATTATTGATAGGAATTATTGAGCTTTCTGACCTAATAATTCACCCCAAATAATTTTTTTCATTACCAAATCATATAAATATACCTATATTAAATGAATACCTAACAGCGAACACCAGTCTTTACAAGTAAGGGGAAAGTAAAAAAAAAGCAGTGGTATTTGTTTGATCAGGTATATTAATTAGTAGAACCTTGTTGACAAAGGAAATTACAAAATAATCATAATTAAAATGTGCTTCAAAAATCAACAGCTCACTCAGCCAAGGGTTCGAATCTAAACTTTATTGACTTATTAACTTTAAAAATCAAAAATTATAACAATCAAAATCTATCACATTAGTGTTCGATCAGTTGTGTTAATTAAGATTACGATTACATAAAGTTAAATCTAATTTGATCAGAACTCTGAATAGCTAAACCTAAAATAACTAGTTAATAGTATCGTTGACAGCAACCGAGACTAACAGACCTTCAGAAGCAAGAAACTAGCTTTTTGCAGACAATAATGTGGTTTGTCTCGCAGGTTTAACCAAATTCTGAATAATTTTATAAATTGGCGAATGTAAGAATCGAATCTGGGACCTCTGGATCTTCTCCCTAAGTCTAAAGACTAAGTCTAAATGACAGAAACAGTTCATATTAAACTATGGTACAATATATAACTAAAAAACTCAATATATATGTAATTTAATTATTTTTATGTAATGATTACCACTATTTATATTAATAACATATTATATATATTTATTTACAAAAATATATTGATATATTCAATCTTTTCTTAACTAAAATAAGTTCATTGTAATCGGCGTGGGACGAATTGTAAGCGGCGTGGCTATTTTACCACGCCGATTACGCCACGCCGATTACTAAAAAAAAACTCTTTTTAGAATTACTTGCTAACCTATTCAACAAGTCTTATTTAAATTATTGCTTCATAAAGTCGACAATATCATGAATGAACCCTGTGAATAATATATCTCTGGATGATTCGATTCAGGATGAAATTTGATCCACGCCGATTACATGCACGGCTTACAGAAATGTGTGACGACTCGTACTTACCCGAATATTTTTGTCTCCCAGCAACGAATCGCCCGTCCACACTGGTTGACTGCCGCAGCGCAACTTGCGGTTTTCGGTGCAAAAACTTCGCTGGTTTTCGTTCATAATCGTGCAATTTACGACGGGTTTTATCACGCTCAGGCAAAGCGCGCGAAAACGTGTGACCGAGACATTTTGAGGCGTATTTTATAAATTAAATGAAAATCAAATGCTTTTTGTATTTTAAACAATACACAAATTCAAGGTGGTTATTTTGATATATAGTTTATACCTACAAAACAGTAGAAAAGTAGTAAAATCATGATTTGTAAAATCCAAGTACGCGGTGTGACACGCGGAGAACACCCAAAATCCTCCCGTTTTCAACTTTCAGATTCAGTTTTGAAATACTAAATGACCTTAAAACATGGCTTTCTGATAGTTTCTAGATAGGTATTGAAATGAAAAATCATCTCCAATTGATCGTTTTGTTCAAACTTTTATAATTTAGGATTTACAACCCTGTGGCCACAATTATTGACCTCCTGAAGAACGACCCTTATAATGCTTGAATGGGATTAACAAATAAATTAGATTTAGGTAGGTAATTGTACTGCCACAGACCAAAGAACTGGCGCACGCTGGGTGACAGCATGTGACGTTTCGGTGCTCTGTGGGTACTGCTGACATTGACTGCCATTACCTATGCTTACGAAGTAACTAGATTTCACCCGCTGCCACAAATTTTCCCGTGGTAGTAGTTGTTTACCCGGGGTAAAAAGTGGCCTATGTGTTATTTCGGGTTATACTCTACCTGTGTTCCAAATTTCATCCAAATCGGTCAAGCCGTTTGAGCGTGAAGAGGTAACAAACAAACATACATATAAACATAACTCATAACTCTCAGATTTGTAATATTAGTACGGATTGATTCTAAAAACAAATTATCATTTAGTATCCAACATGAACATTCCACTGCTGGACATAGGCCTTCCCCTATCGGGGGTATTTGCCATACTTACTCACTACGTTTGGCAGGCGGATGAGCGAGCGCAGTGCAATATGTTGTATTCACAGGCTGTGCTGCCTATTCCCGGGATTCATCAATATTTTTTACAAAATTGTTTCAGTTTAATGTTGAACCAAAGTGATACAAAATCTTCTGAATGACCCTAAAATATTTGTCAGACGTGGACGTGGCGTAAATTTTCATTTTTTACGACCATTTACGCTTTGCCCACCCCGCTCGCGATAAAGGCGTGATAAGTGTATGTATGAAGTTTAAGCATTAAAGTGTTTATTATTCGTTTTGAGGTGGCAGAGCCACTGGCGTCACAACTCTTTTCGAGACGTATTTTGCCATCTAAGTAAGATCAGTTTTGTCGTCAAAAGTCGTTACTCGGTAAGTAAGGTATGTAGCATTACGAGGAAGTGACCGCAACACAGAGAACCTAGTCTTATGACTAGGGGCTGTGTTGCGCAGTTTGTGTAGTAGGTACTTAACAGAAACGTGATAGTAAAATTTCTGCACCGCGTGGTGATCCGCTTGTCACAATTACACAATGTCAGATTTATTCGTCAATCACAATTTCCTGTTTAATGTTCAGTGTAAGAATAGTTTGTTGCTTACATTCTCAGATTTTTTCACCAAACACTCAAATAAACAAGAAATTCAAAATTATAACCAATTCACATCCGCCATTACGAAATAGCAACGAAAGAATCCCAATAAAGTAATTGTTTACTTAACTAAGTATCAGAACTATTTTTGACACGCGAAAAATAAAAACTACTTCAAACAAATAGGTATTTGGAAAACCTTCGTCTAGACTGAACTAGTTTCGACAGTTGAATACGAACAAACAATTTCAAGACGTTGTTTACGGATAAACTTGCGGGTTTTAGGATAATTGAAATACATAAAGCATACAAAAAGCTATTAAACAAATTTATGTAAGTACTTTAAAAGGACCAAAGCTTTTGTTTTATGGATTACCTTTTATTCATATTTTAAACGGAGGTTACTTGAGTCTTACGAGTTTAGTTAGTCACGATCCCTACTATGTCGATACATATTTTTCTGAATAACCTAATATTTGTCAAACGTGGCGTAAATGTTCGCCTTTTACGGCCGTTTACGCTCTGCTATATCCGCAAGGGATATAAGCTAACTAAGGGACTCAAGGGTGTGTATTGCAATTTTAGGCGATGGGCTTGCAACCTGTCACTATGGTGATTCACAATTTTCCGAATGACCCTCAAATATTTGTCCTGATGTGACGTATATGTCCGTATTTTGCGGTTGTTTACGCTCTCCCTACCCCGCAAGGGATTGTAGGCGTGATATGTGTATGTGTGTATGTAGGATCCACGGCAACAACCACGATTTCATTTCAGGAAGGTCCGTCACAAAACTTCCTTTTTTACATATTCTAAAAAAAATATATGCGGGTATTTCACACACAAAAAATTGTGAACAGCTGCGCGAGTACAGCCGGCGCCATGTTTCAAATTAATCGGGTCGCTCGTCATTACGAGCGAACGAGTTTCAGTTGGACCCGCCCTCTCAAAATTACTAATATCCAGAGTATATATGCATTTGCCTAAGTTTTTAAAAAGGCCTAAGATCCGACATAAAAAGATTAAATGCTATCGTAATGTCACTGTTATTTTCTATACTTTAAACTTTTAGCGGAATATAAACGGTCATAACGATCCAACTAACACCCATTGACACAACTGAGACGCTTTTCAAATATCGGAATACAGCCCCTGTTCAAATCTGAACGGAATTTGTCGGTTACGTGCTACTTGGGTAGCGGTTTGGGCCCTAGCTAACATTTACAATATATATAACTTAGCAAAATTAATTATTTCTATAACTAGGTTCGACATAACCCGTCCTTTAATTGGTATAGCGAAGATAAATATTACAATGAACGACCGATACAATTAATAACTAAACATGCTTGAATATTAACGTAAGCCTTTATTTTCAGTATTAAAATAAAAAAAATAAATGTAACTGGCGGCCGCGCGAAGAAAAGACTTAAGTGAAACAAACGTTGTTTGTGCCTACTAGAGATTTTGTGCTACTTCCTTTACATACAAACGTATACCAAAGATTTGCGTCAAGACCCTAACAATGAAGTCCTTCGTATTACATACCGGCGATATAGAAATTATTGCAACAATTTGATCAAAAGGATAAAAAGAAAATATGACCGGGATAATATTATTAAATCCCTAAAATACAATAAATTACTTTGGGAAAACATAAAAATATCACATATACTAATAAAAGTTACGACCCTAATTACGAATTACTCAATTTACAGTCATCGCCCTTAAAATCTGCTGATTACGTTAACCATTATTTCGCAAATGTCGGAAAGCAACTTGCATTTAAAATTAAACTGGACATACTAGGTGTTTCGAGCTCGTCTATTGACAACATTCCAACATTACCTCATTCTTTTGTTCTCTTACCGACGGATGTCGACGAGGTTACGAGCATTATAGCGAACCTTAAAATTGGTAGTGCAGCTGGATGGGACAATATACCCAATAAATTTTTAAAAATGACTGTTACCGAAATAGCGCCTATTATTACTCACCTAACAAATTTATGTTTCGAAAAAGGCATTTTTCCAAAACAATTGAAACAGTCTATCATAACTCCGATACACAAAGGCGGTGATAAAAAAGACATCAACAATTATAGGCCTATATCAGTACTGCCTTCTATCTCAAAAATTTTAGAAAAAATTATTAATCTTAGGCTAATGAATTACTTAGATAAATTTAATATCTTATCCTTCGTTCAGTTTGGGTTCAGGCAGGGAAGATCGACTGAAGATGCCGTCAATGAGCTAAGCTCCTTCGTAACACAGCAACTTGATAGTGGCAAGAAATGTCTGTCGGTCTTTCTTGACCTGAAAAAAGCATTCGACACTGTGTCCATCCCAATTCTTGTGCGTAAGTTGGAGAAGATTGGTTTAAGAGGTGTTCCACTTGCACTTTTCAGGGATTATCTGTCGGAACGGAGGCAAAGGGTAAAATTACCGGGATGTATTAGTGCTGGGGAGGTGGTGTCGTGCGGCGTGCCACAGGGGAGCGTGTTGGGGCCAACGTTGTTCTTGATATACATTAATGACCTCTGTGATATGAAACTCAACAACGCCAAGATACTGTCGTACGCCGATGACACTGTCATTGCCTTTGCAGGTACATCCTGGCCAGAGGTAATGAACTATGCCGAACTCGGTCTAGCTCAGGTTGCTCATTGGCTCAAACACAATTTGCTAACTCTTAATACAGCCAAAACAAATTACATCTGTTTTGGAATTTACAATAGTTCACAACCTAAGAACGATTTCACAATAAAAATTCATAGTTGTGCTGAAGACAATCGCAGTACCTGTAGTTGTCCGGTATTACATAAAGCCTCTAAAGTAAAATATCTAGGTATTCTGGTTGACCAGAGACTATCCTGGTATCCACAATTAGAGCATGTGAGTAACCGCATGAGAAAACTTACCTGGATGTTCAAAACGCTTCGACATGTCATACCGGACAATTCCAATGATACACCTAAGTCTTTGCTTAATCAAATTTATATCATACTTGCACAATCTATCTTAAATTACTGCATAACAATATGGGGTGGAGCAGCAAAAACACAGTTCTTAAACTTAGAGAGATCGCAAAGAAACCTTATCAAGACCATGTATTTCAAAAAGAGGCTTTTCTCGACTGATTTGCTTTATAACATAAGTGGATTGCTTTCCGTGAGGAAACTATATATATTAAACACTGTCCTTAAAATCCATAAATCCCTTACATTCGACCCAAATCTATTAACAAAACTGAGAAAAGATGTGGTAGTCAAATTACCCCCCGTTAGAACTACTTTTGCCAGCATGCAGTACTATACACGTTCAGCATTTTTGTATAACAAGATAAATAAACATATCTTTATCTATGATAAAAATTTCCGAGAGTGTAAGAAATCACTTATTAAATTCATACAACCTTTGACCTATTGTGAAACAGAGGCTTTATTTTTATGCATGAAATAAACTAAAAACACACACACACACACACACACACACACACACACACACACACAGGTGTCATATTATTATTACTACCTATGCTATCAAAAATAAGTATAAGTATAATTAAGCATGAATGTATATAATTATGTATATCTACCATATGGCCAATGTACGTACAGTACTGATTGAAAGGGAGGAGCAGTATCTCCAAACACAGGCCTTTGCAGCTTAAATGGAGATACTATGTGCAATTGTCATAATAGGCTAAGTTTCAAGTGAAATAAACATTTTTGATTTTTTGATTTTTTTGATAAAGTATCTCTCTATCCATAAAAAAAACAATGACAGACACGGGCAAGATCTGCCAAGGCAACCAATCCATTCATTCATCTGTCAATGTCAATCATTATTTTTTTAATAAAGGTGATATAAATGGTAGGCAAATGAATTTTGTTTTCAGCAGCTTAGTTGTTGGAGCTAAACTAAAGCACTTTTTATAATTTAAGATCTCTGATTATGAAAATAAATAAATAAAGTACTTGCCTTTTATTAAATGATGCGATAAACTATTTATTAAAATATAAAAAAGTCTTGTTGGAAATTTGAAATGTTGTGGATTCTCTTACTATCACAGTTAATAAGATGCAATGCAGTGCGGCCTAGTGACAGATAGACAGACAGGAAGACAAGTCTCAATAATAATGATCCCGTTTTCACCTTGGATACGAAACCCAAGTATACACCCTTGAGTCATACATACACATACCTGTCACAAAGTAACTATTGGCGGCTGCGCGCCGAATACAGAGAGCTCACTTCAAGCAAACGTCACGAAACTCTCCACAATTTGACACGCCGCCGTTTACAAGGAAATCCAAACCAATCCAAACACACTTGTAGTCGAGTGTCAACAGCATTTGGTGCGGACGTGCAAAATGGCTCAACAAAAATATAAATAGGTAATAAATAGGTTTATTAGTATACGATGTGATTTGTACAATGTTCCTATAATATTTTTTACCAACCTAAATAAAAAATTGATTTCATAAAAGAACAAACAAGATTAATAACTCTAATCAGTATATTTTTTTATAATGTAATTTGAGTTTCTACTTAAATACATACATACATACATAAATCACGCCTATATCCCTTACGGGGTAGGCAGAGCGTTAACGGCCGTTCAACGGACATTAACACCACATCCGACAAAAGTTTGAGGGTCAATCAGATAACTGTGTATCACTATAGTGACAGGTTGTCAGCCCGTCGCCTAAAATTGCAAAACACACCCTCGAGTCCCTTAGTCGCCTCTTACGACACCCATGTGTAAGAAATGGAGTGATGCTATTCTAAGCCGGCATCACACAGCAATCACTTAAATAAAGGCAACTTTTCATTTTTGATGTACCTACATACATACACATATCACGTCTATTATCCCTTGTGGGGTAGGCAGAGCGTAAACGGCTGCAAAAACGGATATTTACGCCACGTCTGACAAATATTCGAGGGTCATTCGGAAAATTGTGTATCGCCATAGTGACAGGTTGCCAGCCCATCGCCTAAAATTGCAATACACACCTTTAAGTCCCTTAGTTGCCGTTTACGACTCTCACGGGAAAGAAATGGGGTGATGCTCAGTCTCAACAGCCCCAGAGCAGATAACTACCTACTCGTTATTCCCCATTTTATAATAATTGTGCTATGTAAGTAGTATACGTAATGTAAATACAGGGAGTAACAGAAAGGGTATATCAAGCCGAAAGGAGATCAAAGTGGGGAAATGGGGAAAGTTGTTCAGTTTTATGAGCACCTTTCGGCTTGATATAGCCTTTCTTCTACTCCCTGTATGTTTAGGTACATACTCCATTGAATAAAATTGGTAAGAAAACTGTGGCAACCCTTGCCGAAAGCGGAAATAATCAAAAAAAGGGCCGAGTGATCCTTCTGTACATTCTCTATTTTGTGTACCTGTCTTGACCTCGAACAACACAAGTGTTTTTGAAACGTTACCGAACGTTAACGAAACTTCTCCCATCAATCAGCGAAATGTAAGTCTTTAGTTAACTTTATTAGTTGGTTCTCATGTTATACCACAGTCATGTTTTTTATACTGCGTGTTACAGAACACATACATACATGCATATATCACGCCTTTATCCCTTTCGGGGTAGGCAGAGCGTAAACGGCCGCAAAAACTGACGTTTACGCCACATCCGACATATATTTGAAGGTCATTCGGATCACATCTTGGCCCATTACTGTTTGTATTGTACCTCAATGATATCACTCAATGCATATCTGACTCTAATTTGCTTTTATACGCAGACGATGCAAAGATTTTCAGAGTTATAAAAAACAATGATGATTGTAATGCCTTACAGACAGATCTTGATAAATTTGAAAGTTTTTGTAAATCGAACAATCTATTTTTGAACCATGACAAATGTTTTGTCATTACTTTTAGCCGAAAAAAAACGAGCGTTGGTTTTAACTATAGCCTTTGTCAAAAAAAACTGACCCGTGTAAATCAGATTCGTGATCTTGGAGTTATCATAGATTCAAAACTCACATTCATACCTCACATAGATAATATGATAAATAAATCTTTCCAACAATTAGGTTTCATTTTGCGTGTAGGTAGGTAAGCCCTTTAAGAAACTTTTAACCTATAAGGTACTTTATAATAGTTATGTGCGCAGTCGCTTAGAGTTCGCGAGTTCTGTTTGGAATCCGTTTTATAACGTCCATTTTGATAGAATTGAGAGGATCCAAAAGAAATTTGTAAAGGCCGTTGAGCATCGCACTGGTCACACTTATTCTGATTATGTATCATCTATGAAAAGACTGAACTTTACTTCGCTACACTGCCGTCGTGAATGTATAGATGTGTCAATTATTTTCAAAATTATAAACAATATTATTGACGACCCCACGCTTTTGCAATTGCTGTCGTTCAGGGTACCTCGTCGTCGTGAACGTGGTTGCCGTAGTAAACCCTTATTTCAGATACCACGTAGTCGTACTTGTTTCGCAAGAAATAGTTTCATAAAACGGGCTTGCAGGCTGTACAATGAAAAACTTGTAAATGTTGATATATTCAGTAATTCTTTAAACGTTTTTAAAAAACTTTCTTTGCGGTTCTTTTCGAAAGATATTTAGTCTTTATTTACATCAATCTTACTTTGTAGTTCCTTCTAGTGTAAGAATGTTTTCATATAATTAATTAAGGAAACTGTAGGTCTATAATCTGATAAGGTTACACTGTATTACATATAACTATATGTGACTGTTTGTTTCTTATAAAATAAAATAAAATAAAAAATAAAATAAAATTGTGTATCGCTATAGTGACAGGTTGTCAGCCCATCGCCTAAAATTGCAATACACACCCTCGAGTCCCTCAGTCGCCTCTTACAACTCCCACGGGATAGAAATGGGGTGATGCTATTCTAAGCCGGCATCACACGGCAATGTGTTACAGAATCCGTACTAATATTATAAATCTGACAGTATGTGTGTGTGTATGTATGTTTGTTACCTCTTCACGCTCAAACGGCTTGACCGATTGGGATGAAATTTGGATCACAGGTAGAATATAACCTGGAATAACACATAGGCCACTTTTTTACCGCGGGAAAACAACTATTACCACGGGAAAATGAGTGGCAGCGGGCGAAACCGCTGGGCAGAAGTCTAGTAACAAATAAAGTTGAAAGGGTGTGCAAGGGTCCCGAGACACGTCAGTCGATACCACTGTCATACCATTATATTTTTATAATGTGTCGAATAATAAGCGTTTCTTTGGCACATTAAACATTAATGTCCGTTGATCCGTTGGACTCGTATATTTTTCAAACATTTTTATGTAGAAGTGGCGCCATATCTGTTCATAATATAGTAAACTTCGACTGCTGCGACTGAAATTACTTATTTACGTCCCTACTATAACAAAATTATAGTATTATTTTCATAATATTAAGTACTAATAGAACTTAAATTCGCAACCTAGTTTTTTATAAAGTTAGTTACAGAAGAAAACCGATTTTCTGAAACACATCGGCTAAAACACACTTTATTTTCGTCCCGAATATGAATTTTTCATCGCATCACTTTTAATTAAGAAAGAGCCAAAGACTTCATCAATTGAAAAGAAAGGTACATTATAAAGGTAAATAAATTGTACGCAGCAATTTTAGATGAAAGCTATTATACTTTATATTTCAGAACTTTCAACTAGAGATGCACCGTCTATGGTTCAAATCGGCATTCTTCTTCTTTCTTTCTTCTTTTCGTGTGGGGCACCGAGGCGTCCAACGACCCGATGAACCCTGGTGTCGAGAGTTAATCAACCGCCTACTACTAGCAGTGGGCCTCTGACATGGTTGTGTATCGACCGCCGTCTAAGTAATCATAGACAGCAACCAGGACCGACAGCTTAACGCGCCCTCCGAAACACGGAACCATCTTTCTTTTTTCGAACAATCCGACTAACTACTCGCCGACAACAAAAATGGCCGACTAGGCTTTCCCGAATACTCCGCGCATCTCTACTTTCAACTCTATACAAATTCTTATTTGATGAACGTTCCTTTGTATATTATACGAGCCGGAGCGCAGATATACCTATTAAAAATCAAGAGATATGAAAGATAAATCGTTTAAGTAGAGGTACTTAGTAAATAATAGCTTTATAACAGTGATTCTCAAAGTTCAAACTAACCCATATAGGGTGAAATTTTACTAGTGACCGATAGCGAAAACTCAATACGGGCTGGTGATAAGGAACAACTTTCCCTAAGGAACATAGCTCGAAATACAAAAACAAATTATACCATACAAAATTGGCGAAGAGCTGATTTGTGTTGAAATTGAGTTCAGTTTTACCGCTGAACTGGTAAAAGTGTACCGAAGTACTAAAGACAAGACATTTGCAAAAAGTAAGGAAATGTTTCGCTTTTGAATAACAAATTTTAAAATACCTCCCGTGTTGGTTATACAAGTCGCAGGTTCAAATCCTGCCCGCGCTAGAAAATTTTGCGAGTTTTCAAGAATTGTTTCGCTTTTGATTCAGCTCTTAAGTTGTCGTAAGACACTCATGAGACCGATGCCTCACAGATTCGCACCAGTAGTCCGACTGGACGCAGTTTTATACGTTTTTGAAAGTTTTTAGTAGGTTTGTCGGGTGTCTCGACGTTAGAAAAATAATGCGCGAATGAAACCCCGGGCGGAAACGCTAGTCTACAATAATACGCAGTAGTATTATATTATCTGTGTCTACACTAATATTATAAAGAGAAAAGATTTGATTGTTAGTTTGTTTGAATTGAATAGGCTCAGAAACTACAGGACCGATTTTAAAATTCTTTAACCATTAGAATCCCACATTATCCTTGATGAACATAGGCTATATTAAAATGTCTTATTCCCGCGGGAAAACGGTTAACAGTGGATGTTACCGCTGGGCAGGCTGCCAGTACATAATATAATTCTAGTCTAATAGTTATAAAAATGCTACCAGCTTTAGATTTACAAAGACGTTTTAACTGTCGCTACAACCTTGGTGACCCATTATGTTCATTATATTCGGGGGTGGGTCCCAAATGTCAGATTGAGAAACACTGCTTTAAAGTTATTTTGGGTTGAGTTAGATAAAGGGTTCATGTACTCTCTACATCAGAAGGCCTTACAACTTGCAGAGGACTGTTCAGTTTATTGACCTACAACTACAAACAAGTTTGTATTGTAGGTGCAAGCATTGTATGAAGTTTTGACTATATTTCAATGCAAAAAGATAGAAATGCTTAGATACTGGTCTAGACTCTTACTGCTGTCTAAACCGTATTTTATTGCCATAGCGATTCATTATAGATACTTAGAAGTACTTACTTATCATAAGTATTTAGTTTTTTTTTTATTGAATGTGAAATCATAAAAATGGAAACTAACTACAAAGCTACTCCAAAATTACCCGACCGACTAACGACATCCTATATTAGCAAATTAACTTTGTAGTACTTAATTTAGGTATCTGAATCTGTTTTTATTTAGATAAATACCGTTCTTCCCGGGATTGTTATGATGGCATTATTACTGTAACTTTATTTTCGTTAATCCCAACGTAGCACAAATATAATTGCTTACTTAAACATAGAAAATAATTTATTTAATCTACTAATTATGCTTTTGAGTAATATTAATCTTGAATGTTAAACCAATTGAATTGATTGAAAATGAAAGTAAAAAAAAGATAAATGTGCACTCACTGAGAACTAGGCATAAAAAAAGGAAAAAAAATGTGAAGAAAATAGACTAGGAGTGAGTGATTGTTAAAAACCAACCCGATATGTCAATTCGGTATGCTAGAGTCTGTGCGAAAAGAAAATAAGCGTGGGCAAAAAACGAACTAATAGATTTTTCATAGGTTGATATGATATTTCTCATACTGAGGCACAGAGGCGCCCTCAATTTTCACGCTTATTCCCTTTCCGCACAGAATCTAAGGTAGTCGATTTCAAGAAACTCTGAAAATCAATTTCGGGAGCTATACTTTCTAGTGTGATATTTAATAAAAAATTCTTTAAGCACTTTAATGACGCCTCAAAACCTAAATACATAGGTAAAAAAAATAACAAATGTTCGTAACTGACATTATTTGTCTTGAATGAATGATTAACTTTTATTTATGCAGGAAAAGGCATTTTAACCCTTTCCCAACAATTTGGCGGCACATCCTCAACACTTTCGAAAAGTATTAAGAATAGAAATAAATAATTTTATCGCGAATTAATAAAAACCTAAAAATTGGCTTACTTTAGCAAACGTGCAAGAGTTTTAGCCTAATTCAGAAATTCGCCAACAACCCGGTAAAGTACTTAAAATAATTTTAATTGACAAATTTGCAAAATTAATCACCGTCGCCACTGAATAGAATAATTAACAAAATCAATGTTCAGTTCATTGTAAACGAAGCTAATTAATTTTCTTCATAAATTAATACTAAACTCAAGCCAACGAATCTAAACCAGTAGTGTTGCGATCGGTGAAATACTAGGAATCAAGTGTCGCTTACGGGTGCAACGTGCATATGACAGTGTCCGTTCTTCTCTTTTAATATTTACGTTTGACACCTCAATTCGCGATACAATTTATCTTAACTTACCTTAAATTAGTGCTATCACTTTCCGTCGAATAGGTTAAGAAAAAGATACGAGATATCTAAGCCCTGTCATGCTCAAAAATGTCAATGACTTCTTCGCCATTTATAGTCAATTAAGTCGCCATTGTTTTCATCGTCGCCTTATTTTGGCAGATAACACGTATTTTGCGTCAAATTATAAGACATGACTTAACTAAGATATCTCCTATCCTTTACTATTTGACGGAAAGTGACAGCACTATTTTTAAGGTAAGTTAAGGGAATTTATATCCCGAATTAAGGCCACTGTCCCTGTTCTTCTGATAACTTGGTTCCTTACATTCACCAGCGAAAAATAGATAAGATAATTCTTTATTAATAAACTTAATTACAAATAGAGCGAGCGAAACAGCCAATCATTTTGCGCTAAATTTTGCGTGATTTCACGTTTTTTTCAAATTGAATCTAGAGAAATACTGTTACAATGTCAAATTTAGCCATTCTTAATAGAAAAGATGTACTTATTTAAAAACTGTGGAGTGGACATAATATTAAAAAAAATATATTTCAAATACGTTTGTCGATTGTGTAACTGATAGAAATTCGTATCTGTTAGAGCCTCGACAAAAACTTATTTCAATTTTCAAAATATAATGGCTGTGATTGTCTAAATAATACCGGAGTAAAAAAAATCTTCCCGCGCGCTATCCTCGCCTTAAAGGGACACCCCTGATACCTGATAGAATCGAAACCATTGTCAAAAATCTGACTCTCATCAATTCTATGACAATAGTACTTACTCTACTTACTAAATTAGGCCGTGTAATGCTGGCTTAGAATTGCATTACCCCATTTATTTCCCGTGGGTGTCGTAAGAGGCGACTCAGGGACTCGAAGGTTTTGCAATTTTAGGCGATGGACTGACAACCTATCGTTATGGTGATACACAATTTACTGACTGATCCTAAAAGCTATTGTTTTATGGTTTACCTTTTCATCATACTTTAAATCGAAGGTTGACTAAAAGTCTTACGAGTTTAGTTAGTCATGTTCCCTTAACATGGGTACACATTTTTCTGTATAACCCTCAAACGTTTGCCAGACGTGGCTTGAGCGTCCGTGATTACGGCCGTTGACGAACTGCCTACCCCGCACGGGATATAAACGTGATCTGTGTATATTAACTAAACTAAGTAAACTTGCCGCCCACGTATGAAACTTTTTTGTTGTAAACTGTGCATTTCTGCTTTAGTTTGTAGGCAAGTCAATAAAGGTGAATGGAGCGGGCAGTGGATATAGTGATTTTGTGGTGATGTAATCAGTGAAGGTGTCTGTGGAACTTGGGAGGTATCGATCGCCAATTTCATGAATGGTTGGTTCGTTTGTCTCCACTTCAGAACTTTTAGGCAGGGATCGGAAAACGTGTAATTTTTGGATACGGTTCGGTATATGACCGAAACCGGTATTTATTTTGCCAGTAGATTTGACAAACCGAAATATTTCTATTGGTTTTGGTGAGCTGAATCGGTTTGATTGTAATCGCAAGACAATAAGTGTAGTAAAATGTCAGGTAGTAGTACGCACGTGTCACGTAACATTTGTCCGCGACATTGGCGGATTAATTGACGCCGCTTGAACCGGCTAATTCAGGTTTAAGGTACGTTAAAAATTCGTCTTCATGTTATCGATATTGATTACCGGTAAGGTCATCAAAATGTTTCGGTTTTGCTCCAAACAGCAAATTAGAGATCTCTAGAGGATTGTGAGTGTCTATAAGTTTATTCAAAAGGTCCGAAAATAAACTTAATCTCATTTAAATAGAAAAAGTGCTGTACAAAAGCTTAATAAATTTTAAGTGGCTCTTAAAACATTTTGTAATGAAAATTCCTCTCGTAAACGGGGATTGGAACCAGTTTCAATTTACCGGTTATTATAGATGAAAATAAGTTTAATTTAGTTTTTAACTAACCCGTTGGTTGATCAACCAAACTATTAAAATATTTTCTCCTACTTTCACGCTATGCACCTGCTCCTGCTCATGCCGCTACCGCGAATATTGCTCGAAATACCTCCGTGGAAGTATAAGTGAGTGTTCACACACTGCCGTCATACTCTTCTCGCACCAATACGAGTGAGCGAGAAAGCAATACATTCTGCTAGCTCTTCTGCTGCCATTCCTTTAACTTCCGCACAAAAAACCGACAATCGAGGGAGCACGGGATGTGGTAGCGGCAAGACGAGTAGAGCGCTAGTTACCTGTTTACATGCTCGCGCTGCCCACTTCCCTTACTGTTTCTAGGGCATGGATACCGGTATTCGGTAATACCGAAAAACCGGCAATACTGGCGTATTTTGGAGATTTCTAATACCGGTATTAGAAAACGGAATACCGGTATTTCGGTATTTATAGAAACAAAAATATAACAGTGTTGAGAATAGTTTTTTCTAATTTATGAATGAACTCTATAGATTTTAAGGAATTTGAGACTTTATTTTGCACACAGGTACAGATACAGATAATGATTAGTGCCCTATTTCGAGTATTTCCAAATTCTATTAGAATCTGGATGAGGTATTGTACCAGTTCTTTTAATGAAGGCCTCCCTAAGCCGATGAGGCCTTGAAAACTAAGCCTAACTGTTTGGTGCAGAGCAAGGGCTCATCTGGAAGTAGTGAGTGTAGTTTTTCAAACTACCAGCTCAATCGCGCCACCAGGACAAAACTGGGCTTATATAGGAGCTCAATCTCCCTTTTTCACCATCCAGTCACTACCAGCTGCCCTCTTCCAGTTATCGGTCCATCCAGTGGGCGTGGTTTCCACTCGAGCACTCCACTGACCATCGGTCCTACGATAGATATGACCAACCCACTGCCACTTAAATTTGCAATACTTTCAGACGATTTCTGTTACTTTGGCCGTCGGTCAAATAATGTCATTTTGGACTTTATCCGTTAGCGAGATTCTGAGCATAGATCTGTCCGTAGCTTTCTAAGTGCTATGAAGGTTGCCGGCGTGGGTCAGTTTCACCTCCAGGTTTTATGTCTTGGATCTGTAGGTCATGGGTGGTAGAACGCGGTGGTGTTTACCGTAAGTTTTTTAAATGTTAAATCAAGTTGAAAATAAATTTGTATTCTTGTTGTCACCACATGCGACAATACATGAAACACGCGTGTGAGCAGAAAGGGGTAAGTATTTAAGTTGATAAATCAAACCACGACCGGACAGTTCAACCTCTATATTCTAACTAAAAATTACTATGAACATACAGGGGCTACATGTTTACATTTAACTCTATCGCTACACAGGGTCTTAAACAATATAATTCGTGTGAGTGGCTGTCACGGCCTTCCTGCCCAGGCTTCGTTCTCGAAGCCTATTATCGACCAGGACGGCGACCAAGGCAGGCCAGCACAGAAAACAGCCAGTCACCCCATCTGTAAAGAAAAATATTTTAGTAGAGTCACTAACAGATTCCCAATGTGCAATTGACAAGTGTTATTCGTAAGGAGCATTTTTTTTTTCTTCACCTACTTCTTGTTTATCTCCATTACCGAACACTTAAGATGCGGTCCAAGCTCTAAAACAGCTCCCGCAAACCCATTTTTTTTACTACAGTCCTAGCCCACTTATAGTTTACAACTATAAGTAGCTTACACCATTCATCTTTTGTTTTTGTTCATATTTTTTTATTTATTTACGGCCGTAGCTCACTATACTCAGTAGCTTTCGCCAATCATCTTTTTATTTCATTTACGACCATAGCTCACCATAATAGCAGCTTACGCCAATTTTTATTTTTACTACAGCCATGGCTCGCAATAATAGCAGCTTACGCCAATTTTTATTTTTACTACGGCCATAGCTCGCAATCACAGCAGCTTACGCCAATATTTTTTTTTTACGGCCATAGCTCGCAATCACAGCAGCTTACGCCAATATTTTTTTTCTACGGCCATAGCTCGCAATCACAGCAGCTTACGCCAATATTTTTTTTTTCTACGGCCATAGCTCGCAATCACAGCAGCTTACGCCAATATTTATTTATTTTATTATATTATTATAAAACGGCTGTCACGGCATTTTCCGCAGCATCTCGATTCCACAATCTAATTCTATCTTTTGGTACAATTTGAAATGTTTTCTTCTCAACATTTTTAACTTTGTACCGATCTCTTGGCAGACATTTCGCAATTGTGTAAGGTCCATTATATCGTGGATCTAATTTTCCCAGACGTGTTCTCTGACGCTGGACGTAAACAACGTCACCTTCTTTGAGTTTCATGTTGTTTCGACGCATTCTATCAAATCTCATTTTTGATTTTAATGCATTATTTCTTAAACGTTCCTCTGCCGTAATTCGCAACTGTTGCAAGTCGATATCTGACTCAATTTCGGGAAGATCGCTGTTTACTCGCCGTACAGCAGGTACTTCAGATCGCAGTCCCGTAAGTAGTTCGATTGGGCTGCATCCAATACTTTTTTGTATAGTTGTATTTAAAGTGAGTTGAATTTTGCATAGAGCGCTCGACCATTCTGATCCACTACTCACTTCACAAGCTAATAAGTTTAACACGGTAGCTACATATCGCTCTGCTTGCCCATTAGCTCTACTGGCTCCCGTCGCGATGAAGTGTATTTCAATATCCATTCGTTTCAATAGGTCCTTTGTTTGTTTACTTGAAAAGTTTGTTCCTTTATCTGTTATCAATCGTTTCGTAGTTCCAAATAGACTCAGCTGAGGTTCAAGGGCTCTCACGAGTTCGGATCCGGTTAGGTTTGCTATTGGTACTAATATTAGGAATTTTGTATAGGCATCTACCAGTAGCAGTAAATATCTGTAGCAATCGTTAGCTGTTCCAAAAGGCCCTGTACAGTCAGCATGAACAGTATGAAAAGGTATTGGCAATTTTTCAATTGGATGCATAAAACCTTGTTTCGGTCCGCTTGGTCGTTTAGCTGACAAACATATGATGCAGTGGCTGATATATTTTCGTACAAAAGGTGTCATTCCAGGGAACCAGTATTTTTTTCGCATTGCTTCGAGTGTTTTGTCTATACCAATGTGACATTGTTCGTCATGAAATACTTTTGTCAAATTAAATCGGGCAGCTGCTGGAACAAAGTATTTTAATTTTCTTTCTTGGTTTTCTTCAAACATTCTCATCAATATACCATTTTGAACAGTGTATTCTTTCAGACTGTCGGGATTTTCATGAATTCTTCTCATTATATCTTTCACTTCTCGGTCTCCTTTCTGTGTCGCCTCCAACCAAGTTACTTGGTTATTCACTAATACCTCCTCAATTTTATTTTGCGGTGGATTTCTTGAGAGAAAGTCGACATGTTTAATATTACTGCCTTTGCGATATTCAATTTTAAAGTTGAAGTCTTGTATATAAGACCACCATCGGGCTACACGTGGTAATAAATCTCGTTTCGATGAAGTTGATTTTACAGCATTGCAATCGGTAACTAATTTGAATTCTATTCCCAATAAGTAAACCCGGAAATGTTTCAATGCATTCACTATAGCTAATGTCTCTAGCTCATAGCTGTGATACTTGGATTCTTCCGGTGAAGCTTTTTTGCTGTAATAGGACACCACGCGAAGATCTTGATTGTGTCTTTGAAATAAAATAGCGCCGAATCCATGGCTACTGGCATCAGTATGAAGTTCTGTTTGACAATCAGGGTCAAAAATCACCAATAATGGTCTTGATGAAAGCTTGGTAATAATATATTTTCGAGCTTTTTCACACTCTTCAGACCAAAAGAAGGTTGTATTCTTACGCAACAGATCAGTAATACTGGCAGTTTGAGTTGCAAATTCGGGTATGTATTTCCGAAAATAGCTAGCTAGTCCCATCAATTGTCTCACTTGTTTTATATTGCAAGGCGTTGGAGCATTTTTCAGTGCTTCTATTTTAGCTTCACCTGGTCGTATTCCTTCCTCAGAGATAATTCTTCCTAAGTACTCAATTTCGGTTTGCAAAAACTTACATTTTTTTAAATTCAACGTAAAGCCAGCCTCATCTAATGCTTTCAATACTAACTCCAATCTTTGTAACCCTTCCTCGACACTAATTGAAGGTACAATTATGTCGTCAATATAAACTAAGGCCACAGTATTCCTCAAAACTCCTAGTGCCTTATTTACTGCTCTTTGAAATGTACTCGGTCCATTACTCAAACCAAAAGGTACTCGTAACCACTCATAATGACCGTCAGGCGTTACGAAGGCAGTTTTCTCAACAGAGTTAAATATTTCTCCTGAATTTTTCGTCTGGTCAATAGGTATTCCATGAAAACCCGATGCCATGTCCAAGGTAGTGAAATAACGGGCCTTTCCTAATCGGTCCAACTGATCATCAATTAATGGCAACGGATACCTGTCCTTAACAGTCATTTTATTTAATGCTCTATAATCAACACATAATCTGTCTTTAGGTGAGTCTTTTCTCGCAACTAAAATAACCGGTGACGCATACGGTGAAGTTGATTCTCGTATTATGTTATGCTTCAAGAGGTCGGTCACAATTGCCATAACTTTTTCCCGCTCAGAGATTGACATCCGGTACGGGTTATACACAACGGGTTCGTTAGTCGTGGTCCGAATAGTCATGACGGCGGTTTTAATTTCTCTGATGTAATTATTTGACGCTATCAGGTTAGAGTATTTGTTTAAGAGGTCTCGTATGTCGGGTTTGTGCGAGCCCGTAACAAGATTCAAAGCATTCGTAATCAGTTCGTCCATATTACAAACAATCTCGGGCTTGTTTTGAGTTCTCCTTTCAACTACAGTGCCGTTAATCATAGTGACAAAAGTAATGTTATTGTTCATACTTATAGCGTCTCTACCAAGAATAGCTTCGTAGCGTATTTCTTTGTCTTGTACAATGTGATATTTTGTTTCTAAAGTTATGTTTTCCAGCTGAGTAACAACATCAATTTTTTCTATTGACGTAATTATTTCTTCTGAAAGGCCACAAACATAAATAACGGATGATTGACGATGAGCTTCGAGTGATTTTGCTACATTATCTCTCATTAATGAACAGGATGCTCCACCGTCAATTAATAAATGTACAAGTTTTCCATTAATGACAGCAGGTGTTGTACATACCTTTTCATTGCTGTTGACAACATTTGTCTGCTTCAATTTTCCTTTATCGATTCTTTGTTTCGTCCAACAGGAATCCGCCATATGTCCCTTCTTAAAACAAAATGTGCAAGATTTATCGGCACTTATCTTCCTCTTGAGACCTTGATTGTTATTTCCTTTTTCTCCCATCGTAACTGCCGGAAACTTCACTGGTAATTTATGGACGCTGGTAAGACAATCCCTCTGCACATGTCCATATCTATGGCAACGATGACACCTCGGCGAATCAGTGGCCATTCTTGGTCTCTTTGAAGGAGATGGCAAGTTAATCTCACTTTCAATTTCATAACTTTTTTTTTAACATCGATGCAGTTGGTAAGTACCGTGCTAATTTCTCAAATAGACCACTTACTGAATCTGCACTGCTTGCAATCGATTTTGCATGGGGATCAGTTATCCCTCCGATAATTAATTCTAAAATTTCATTTTCTTGAAATTGTAATCTTAATTGCTTCAGGATTCTGTGCTTCTTTGCGGCGTAAATAGATACCGTCGAATATTTGTCACTTGTCATATTTGCCGCCGTTTGAAAATCACGGTGTAAATCACGACATTTTGGAAATGTTATTTGTAAGTCCTCCTTTAATGCTGGCCAGGTCCTTTGCTGAGGTGTCCACTCATCATACAATTCACGCGCTGGCCCAGCTAAAAATGGCACACATCTTGCGATTATTTCGACATCATCCCATCCATTTTTGGAAGCTAATAAATCAACTTCCGCACTCCATTCTTTTGCTTCGATAGCACCAACACTCGGGTCAAAAGTAGGCAAAGCTATAGCTTTGCTTGTACTCAACTCATTGTTTTTTAAGGTCCCGTCACTCGTCACTGTCTCTATTATCACTGTTCCACAACTGTTGTTTTTCACTTTATTGTTCATTGTAAGGCCGTAGGTAATTAATTGAATCTGTATTTAGATACAAAATCATCCCACTTCTGATGTGAGCAGAAAGGGGTAAGTATTTAAGTTGATAAATCAAACCACGACCGGACAGTTCAACCTCTATATTCTAACTAAAAATTACTATGAACATACAGGGGCTACATGTTTACATTTAACTCTATCGCTACACAGGGTCTTAAACAATATAATTCGTGTGAGTGGCTGTCACGCGCGTCTCTTGATCGAGATCGTACGAGATCCGCGTACAGAACACCTTGCGGTGCAGCGCATCTCTTGATAAGGTGATGGTATCTAAGCTTCTTAGTAGAAGTACAAAGATCCGTAAATAAAAATGCAATCATACTATTTTGATGAACGGCTATAAACTCTTTGAAGCTTGGACACTAACACTAAAAGAAGAAAAGAAAGTGTTTGCCGCTGAACGAAAAGTCCTCCAAAAGATCCTGGGCCCCACCAAGGGCGATGATGGCAGGTGGCAACTAAGGAAGAATTCCGAAGTATTAAGTGGCCCAACCAAACATTATCGCAAAGGCAATGGCTGACCGACTTCTCTACTCGGACACGTAGAAAGAATAAGAGAGGATCGGGAAGTTAAAAGAGCGTACATGGCAGCGCTAGAGAGATATGGTGGAGACTGACTAGGGCCATCTTTATGTTAATAACAGGCGCAGGACAGGGAACAGTGGCGTAAGCTAATTTTGGAGGCCAGGTGCCTTTTTGGGTCACTGTTAGCAGTTCGTTTTTTATTTCTCGCAGTGCTAGATTATGAATTTAATAGAACTTACTTTTATGGAACGTCATATTACTATAAATGTTAATAATTTGGAAGATTTAGTGAATTTAAAACTAAAAATATATAATTATTATTAAAGAAATAAAATACCGAAATACCGGTATTTGAAATCTCAGTACCGTAAAAATACCGGTATTGAAAAATTGCCAATACCGCCATGCCCTAACTGTTTCTCTGTCCATAGCTCGAGTGTGCGAGCGCGGCAATAGATTTCTACGATGTTGCATTCTTACACCAACCTTTGCAGCTTTTCGTCTCTTTTAAAATCAGTAAATAAAAAGTGGAAACATTTTGTTTTGTACACACGTACTTACGAATTTCCCATAAACTCATATCACTAGGAAGGTTGGCAACGTAGGGAAGCTTACATGACAGGCGATTACGGGTGATATTAGGATGGGATTAGGTGATATAAAGCTCGTATATATTACCAGCTCGTCTCATCATATTAAAGGTAGATTATTGTGAAATTAAGCAGAAGAATATTTGCAACTTCTTAGGTTATACTTTCTTCATGGTGATCTGCTGATGATCGGTACTTTTAGTTACGACATCTCCTAAAAATAATACTTTCCATAGCCTCCATTGGCTTTGGAAATTATTATGTACGACTGCCATATCTAAATAATCATAAACAGTAACGTTTAACGACAAATTTACCTGCCCTCCGAAACACGAAACTGACTTTCATAGGACGGCCTCCAGCCAGATGGATTGATGATTTAAAGAGGGCGGCTGGTAGCGATTGGATGGCGAAAACACGAGATTGTGCCTTATAGCGTACCCGTGGTTGGGAGGCCCCCGTCCAGCAGTGGACTGTATATACAGCAGCAGTATAAGCTGATATGATGTTATGTGACTTCACCGTCACGCCATACAAATAAAGTAAACACTAAGTATTTATTAGTCGCGATTGGTTGCTTTACTAAACAACACCATAAACACTCCATGTTTCGGATGGAACTTACTGTCTTTTTGTCTTTTTATTTTTTTGAAAACTTGCAAAATTTTCAAGGGTGGGCAGGATTTGAACCTGCGACTTTCGCATTACTAGTGGCGACGCCTCTTCCATCTGGGCTCCCGCAGCTCACTCCTTGCCCGCCAATTTTGGAAGTGTATTTTAATGCCAGTAACGCGTGGCACGGCTTCCATCTACCGGGTTAGTTTTTGCAACTAATACTTTCTGTCAACTTTCTGTTGCCGAATATTGCCAGCACAGATGTGAAAAAGAATTTTTGCAAAGTTATTTGATTGAATAACATTTTATTTAAAACCGCCGCCCTTTTCTTTCATAGCCAGCGAAAATAACCCAATTTTGTAGGGGTTTTTAAATATTACCGTTTTAATTTGCTGTTCGTGCGATAACTAAAAGGGAGTATTTAACTTTAAATTAAACACAACTTGACTTAAACTTTAATCACTTTGGATGTCTTTGGCTTACCGCCTAAGAAATAATTAATGAATTCTGCTGAAAAGCTATATATTTTAATAAGTAACTGGCAGATGGACCGACCGACAATGATAGATGATTGTTGAATTCGAATATGAATTCACACTTTTATCTGTGGCTCATTATTACAAATAACGGCCGTACCTTATAAACGGAGGTGGTAGGTGCGAATGTGATACTGAACAACTTTCCCCTAGAAACATACATACCATACACATATCACGCCTATAATCTCTTGCGGGGTAGGCAGAGCGTAAACGGCCGCAAAAAACGTACACCATATCTGACAAATATTTGAGGGTCATATTGACAGGTTGTCAGCTCATCGCCTGAATTTGCAATACACACCCTCGAGTCCCTTGGTCGCCTCTTACGACTCCCACGGGAAAGAAATGGGGTGAGGCTATTCGAAGCCGGCATCAATATATACGTATTTAATTCAATATTCCCCTCTTCTTTTTCGTGTGGGACACCGAGTCGTCCAACGACCCGAAGAACCCTGGTGTTCCCTATATTCCCTAGAAACATATTTAAGAAAATACAGGAAGGAAAAGATAAATTTCAATATCTAAGCATACAACGGGAAACCATGACACGGGAAGCGACTTTATTTTATACTATGTAGTGATTACTTATTTATCACTACGTAGTATAAAGTAAAGTCGCTTCCCGCGTGGGTCCTACCCTATGTCTGTTTGTTTGTATATATGCTTAAATCTTCAAAACTACCCAAAGGCACAGAATAATAACTAGTACAAAGGATCTGAATGGGATTTTTTCAAAAGATAGAGTGCTTAAAGAGGTTCTTATGTATGATTTATGTCGAGAGAAGGTCTGTTTCCCGTGGGAATTCAGATAGGCCGCTAGTTAATAATTAATTATTATTATTTGTTTCAGAACATGGAGGCACACAAATCAAGGGAGGCTACATGCTTCGGTACAAACGTAAGTTATACCATTAAATACAAAATATTCTGCTAAGAAAAATACTGTTTCTTCTTTTCGTATGAGACACCGAGTCGTCCAACGATCCGATAAACCCTGGTGACGAGTTTTTCAACCGCCTACTACTAGAAGTTGGCCTCTGATATGGATGTGTTACGACCGCCATCTAAGTAATCATAGACAGCGACTTGGATCGACGGCTTAACGTGCTCTCCTAAGTACGGAACCAAAAGTACTGTGTAAACTGGGTTCCTTGAAAGGAGGTTATCCATCTATCCGATGAACCTGTACAATTTTTGACAAAGAATTCAGGTCAAAAACAGTTTTGGACATCCTATAAAAAGTGACTCGATCGACTACACACATTGTATGGGATTTAAAAAATGAGTTTATATGCTTCGTTCTACCTAATGTTCCTTGGGGAAAGTTGTTGATTGAGCTGGTTCACCCCTTGAAACACAGTTTTTTCCTAACATCCCTACAAGGTTATCTTTCTCTTAACTTCAGAACTTCAGATTCTTATGATACTGACTTTTATTAGTTTATTATTTACGACTGCTGATATTTATGAAGGTAATTTATAGCCCTTGGTAAACTTGTCGCGTAAGTTGTAATATTTAGATAACTAAGCAGAATTAGATGTCTATTTCAGCTAAAACTCGATACAAAATATATACTATAGACCTTTTTTATTATTTTTGAACCATTCTATTTATCTAACACCTTGTATAAGATGTAAAGAATTGCTGCTAATATTTTAAGTGGTGAGCCAGTCCATACTGTTCAGTCAAAACTGAAAAACTTTCCTTCTTGCTTATAAATTTACTCGGCCCATAAATGTTGTATGGGAAAACCATATATTTTTCATATTTCGATCTTTGTCTCTTGGAAAAAATTTATCAGTTTCATGGACGGGTTCATCCCTTAAAATATTCACAATTTTCCCTATTTATGTAATGCACATCAGTTTTCAAAACTTTTATTATATTTCAGTTCCCGCAGATTTTGCAGTTATATTGCATGTTTTAATACTTATATTATTGTTATTTCTTTACGGCAGGAAAATACTTGTGGAACTCCTGGTCAGAAGAATGGGTGGTACTCTACGACGATTCTACTATGGCCTGGTTTAAGGTAAGCATTACTGAAATAATGTTTAATCGTTAAAATAACAATATTCTTCTTTTCGTATGGGACACCAAGTCGGCGAACGACCCGATGAACCCTCGTGTCAGAGTTTATAAACCGCCTACTACTATTAGGCTTTTGACATGGTTGTGTAACGACTGCCGTCTAACCGGGACCGATGGCTTCACGTGCCCTCCTAAGCACGGAGCATCATTCTTACAGACAATCAGATGGTTTAGCCTGAACCAGAGCTAATAATAATATTTTAACACTTTTTACAGCATAACTTGTTTTTTGTTATAATAAGAGCAGATTTTACAGATTCTACAATGTCATTCTTCATATAAATTATCTTTAGTTACCATAAATTAGCAGTAATTTATATTTATAGTCACTTTCCGTCAAATAGGTTTAGAAAACGATAGGAGATATCTTAGTCACGTCATGTCATATACTCACAAAGAAGAAAATTCAAATCTAAAAATAAGGTCACAGAGAATTACATACAAGGATCTCTAAAAGTGCTACAAGTTTGCCTCGTAGCTGTTGTCTACGACACTCGTAGACAGGCTTCGTGCTATCTACGTAACTTCGGTTCGTTTTCATAACGAAGGGTAAAAATAGGTAACTCGAAACATCGAGTTTCAAATAAAACACGTTGAAGTATGTCTCAAGTCTTTTTTTAAGTTTGGTCTGTTTCTAAATCTTCTAGCCGGTGTAAGGTAAACATAGTCGGATTACATAACAAGAGGTAAATTGATGAATTTTCAATTCATATCTATTAAAAGTTTAAATTTTTCTAGAAAAACTACAATGCCATTTTTCATCAGTTGGACACACTTTCACCAAAAGACGACATTCGTCAAGATTTTCGGAAGCCAAGTCGGGTGGAAATAGACATAAATTTCTCCCGACAGGGCCTAAAAGCGTGGCCCTATTTTACCCTGTACGTGACCCATCCCGTGTGGCCACTGTGACGTAACGTGAAATACGTAATGGATGGAGGTAGGCCCGGTTTGTACAGTACCGGTTCGCCATACATAGAAAAACGTGTCCTGATTCGCCACAGAACTATTATAAAAAAAATTGTTCCTGTTTGCCAAAATAGTCGAAAAGAAATATCCCTGAACGAGACACACAGCGCCATCTACCCCTAAAGCAAACAAAACTTGTACTGTATGAACTAGAAAACTGATATAAGTACCTTGTTAATTTTACTTTTTTTGTAATTAATACATACAAAATACCCAGACTCAACACAAATAATTGAAATAAATCTTACAAATACCTGTGCTGTGAGGGAATTGAACCTACAACCCTCGACAGGGTCACTACGCCATCGGGCCGGTCATAAATTCATTTTAAAGTACAGTCTGACCATTTAAGCGTTGAAATGGGACATATTAATTAAAAAATAAAAAAAAAAAAAAAAAATATCTTTATTACAGGTCATAAACCCATAGACTTAACGGTACTACATTTAAAATTATGGTATCATGGATTAGAATGGTTTTAGTTATTTTACTACATGTCATACTTACTTAAGTTTATAAATATTTTCTATCTTTCTTCTAATACAATGTCACCCTTTTAAAAAAAATATTAATTAAATAACCACTTAATTTAATTGCAGTTGTAACTCAAATTAATAGCACAATAAATCATTTCCATTAATTGCAATGGGAATTTTTCTAGTCAATCTTCAAATGTACATAAATCGCGCTGAGCAAAACTAAATAAAGTTTCTTTCCAAGGAAATGTAAGTTAATAAATAAAATGTATTTGTGACTCAAATGTCAAAATTTCAGCTTAGCATAACGTCATTTGGTTTGAAATTATCATAGAAATTATAAAAAGCTATAAAAAGAGAACTGGCAGATAGAAAAGTCCCCATTATAAATCTTTACCAATATTGAGTGTCACGAAGCGGTACGCATTGTATGAATGAAACTTTGATGATGAATCGGGAGTGTGACAAAGCGGGTCAGCGTCACGTAATGCTACTAATGGGGATTTACTACACAGTACCAGTTGGTCCTATTTTAAGACTTCGCAAATAGAACTCAAGCGGAAACTTGCCAACGACACGAGACCTGAATAACAACTTAATCCAGAACTTGAAATAGGTACACAGGTAGAAATTTACATGTGACCGACACTGAAAATTAAATACGTAGTCATTCATACATAAGGTATACTATTAAATTAAGTGCAAAGTTTTTAAGGCTGAGTTCTACTCGTGAAACTAAACAACTTTTCTTATGGAACATAGGTCAAAATAATGAAAAATAAATTGGACATCCCATACAAAAATAAATGTGTCACTTTGTATGGGAGGTAAATTTTTTGTTTTCATATTTCGATGTTCCTTGGGGAAAGTTGTTCAGTTTCAGAAGTAGAAATCACACAAAAATATTTGCACTGATTGAAATAGGATAACTGCTGCTGTCGCCAATCCGCTTGCTAAGCGTGATGAGCATTGCAAGGTCCTTGCTAGTACATAGACGAGTACAGTTTATGTACGAGTATGGAGGTCAGGCTTGTTTTTTCATGTGGTTCCCTCTATAAGTAGGTATTTCCTACCTCTGATATTAAGAAACACGACTCCGGATGTCGGGTGGTGCCGACTGGCGTGCCGGGTCAAAACCCCGTCAGAGTCGAGACGGGGAACAAATAACCTACCCGTATCAATAGGTATCAATACGAACAAACAAGATATCGGTATCGAAGTACCTACCTAACAAACTACATAGTAGTTTGTTAGGACTAGTACATGCGATGAAGAGTATTTTTTTAACAAATGCTTATGCAAAATGATGAAGGCCCACGTAAATTTGCCGCATAACTACTTTTGGTTAAAAGATAAAGAGTATTTGGTGCTCAATAAAATCCATCTATTGGCGTAAAGTTTCGAACCGATTGTAACAAGGGAATCGGATAACAGTTTATTTTTATTATTTTGTTGTAAGAACACGGAAGCCCCGTACTAACGAGTTTTCTTATTAGAATTTTGTCTCCTTATAAGACAAAAGTCCATTTAACAATTGAATGAAAAACGTGTAAACTATTCTGTTCAATGATAAAATTCCTCACCTCAATGAAGCATTATGGTACGTTCAACCCCAGAGGGATGAACAACTAAACCGTATAAAAAGTCACTAAACGAGTTAAGCCCGCTTAGGAACTGGCCCGACGTCGTCCGTCGCAACAAAAAGTTATAATAACTTAGCGTTGACTCGTTGCGTTGGCAGGGATTGTATAACCGAAATTATTGCGGATAAAACTGTAAAGGTTATGATACGTACGTTACTAGATACCAAAGCCAAAAGGCATGCAATAATGTTTTTTTGTTTGTACGTTGTTTTCGTTAATATGCAGGCAAACCCATGATAGTAAATATTTTTGTGATGCGAGTGATGTAACAATGATTAGTTTCGTTTGGTTTACAATCTCACTTGGATGTACCTAGTATTTTTTTTTTGCTATAAGACGTTTCTGTAACACTTTCGCGCTTTGTACACATTATTATGGTTAAACCAGCGAATAGGGAAGAGTTAAAAAAAAAGAAAACTCCCTTCTATATTTGACAGACAGCGCTACTTTTGCGGCTCATATAAAGTCTTTGTTGCAATGCCTGTTTTGTAAAAAGTAACATCGAACTTAAAGATATACTTATGTTTTCTAAGGTAAATATTCCTGTTTGGCAGTGTGCACGATATAGGTGGAACCTGCCCCGGCCTTAGCAACGGTAGATTGCGTGTGTTGAGCTAGATTCTGCAATCACTGTGAGAATCAGGCTGCTTATTACGATCTTACACGTGGCGTGGGAATTATGTAATA
This sequence comes from Tuta absoluta, assembly GCA_027580185.1. Lineage (NCBI taxonomy): Eukaryota > Metazoa > Arthropoda > Insecta > Lepidoptera > Gelechiidae > Tuta > Tuta absoluta. Next base: position 3,724,417 of record JAQAHW010000029.1, on the reverse strand, counting down.
CCACATATAATATAATACTACTGTAATACTAAAGGCGATTCACACACTTGTCGTCTGTTGTTCCGTTTTTTTAACGCAACGTAACGCATGCGTCTGTCGGACGAAAGGAAATCACGAAATCCAATCTTATTGCCTTACATATGCGGCTTCGGTGGGTTTACGGTGCGTAACGGAGGCGTCTGTCAAGACGTTTGACACACGCATCCGTACGCACTGTAAATCCATAGAATAAGATTGGAATTCGCAATTTCTATTAGTCTTTCCAGCAAGTTGTAAGCAAGTTCTCCACAAACAACTCATTACTGCGCCACTTAACTGATTTCTCGTAGTAATATACAAACGTGAATATCAGAACTATTTTCAGAGGTTAAAAATCGATAAAATCGGTTTTAGTCAAAAGAGTTATTGTTATGAAATTAAAGAGGTATTTCCCTACTTCTTTCGGGACATAAGAATTGAAAATAATGTAGTTTGCTAACACCTGTACCCTGTTTGCAAGCATTTTGTCACCTAAGAACTGTATACGAATCCCGCGAAAACTTCCTGAAATCGGAAAGATATGAATCCGAAAGACATTTTCACTATGTTTATTATAACTTACCAGAACCGGTATTACGTAATTGAGCTCTAATATGGAAATACAAAACCAGTTTTGAGAACCTTCCGATTTTACATGCCGTAGTATTGACTCGGTATTTACGTTATTCACAGAAATTGTTGTTTGTACCATCGTCGATGTCTTCTCAACTAAATCCTTTCCAATCCACCGACTGTCGCCCCGAATCTCAATAGTGAGACTTATTTATACATCCTCGGTCTACCCCCGGATGCGTATACACAAACCCTACTACGGGCACGGCACAGAGTACTTTAATAGAGTACAGGTGAGCAATCAGCATGCAGACGACGTTCATACCAGACTACAATATACAATACCAACAATATCGCCGCCGGCCACTGCCGCGGCACGCGACGTGTAGGTACTACTCTATCGGCTAGTGCTTTGTGGCCACAGGTCTTACCTAACCTGGCATCAAGATAGGCTGTATTCCTATCAAACCTCAATTTGTGTTCAAAAGGATATTAAAGAAACAAATCCTGTAATCATGTATAAGTTTCTTGTAGAATTTTGTGATGTCTAGCTGTATAATGTATTATAGTAGCCTTTGAATGTTGTTTTACGTGCAGACCCGTCAACCCGCGTTTGGACTAACGCCCCCCGGATCTTTATAACGATGACGTCACACAACCCAGCGTTTGTCTCAATAAAAAACAAAATAAAACTGCTATAGAGTCGTTCCAACTTTCTGTATTCCAGCTTATAAAGGACGAGGCCAGATTTATACACACCTATATAAATAAAACTTTGTCTTATTCTACCTAAAATATTTAATGGAGTACTTATCATTTTTTACTAGTGATCGATACTGAAAACTTCGATCGAGCTAGTAATGAGGAACAACTTTCCCCAAGAAACATAGGTCTTTAACACCAGCCCGTACTATGTTTTCAATATCGGTCACTAGTAAAATTTCACCCCAAAATTTTTTGAGAAATTGATTACCTACTCTTGGTATTGATTGCTCATTACTAGCTACTCATGACTTTGTATGGCTGTTATACGTCTTCGGCACTAGATGTCCCTTTTCCAAAAAAACAAATCCCTCATCTACAGTCTTAATTATGTCTTTCTACGATGGACCAGTTCATAAAAATATAAATTCAGAAATTAGAAATTCAAGAAGTTGTCTATTGTTCGTAGACAGGGTTTCCTCTGAAGAAAATCCTTGCCATGATATTTTTGCAGAAACAGTATTTCCATGCTGACGACGTTGGCGGTGGACCCTCGAGCCCTCGAAGCTGTTGTAGCAGTCGCACTCACACTTGGCTCCCACACTCTTGCTGACGACAGCACGGGCGTGATCTCAACAGTCTTGAAAAATACAAGATGAACGACTTTGTTCAGAACCACCAGAACATAATTTAAAACTAATAAATTAGTAGATATTTTAATTTCTAAGGTTTTTTTTTATTAATGATGGGTTTGCTCTTGACTCTAGTCTAGGTCATTTGTAATGTTGTGTTATTTTTTGCCTATGGCAAGGTTTTTTTTCCTCTTTCGCAGCATTTTTGTAAAATATAAACCATCATCGCTTTTGGAAAAATACGATTCTAAAAGCTATGTTTTATTCCTGAAGAACCTAACTTAAAGCCTTGAAAAACTCCTTGCAATTGAACGCAGCGCATATGACGGGTCGTGACTCGTGACACGAAGTCGACTGTCTGTAGTGAAAGATAATAGGCGTGGGCAAAGAGAAACAAATATCTTTTTCATTCAATACATTTCTCATACACAGGCACAGAGGCGCCCTCAATTTCCACGTCTATTCTCTTTTCGCACAGACTCTAGAAACAATTCTATCCACACCGATGACGACGTCGTTAGCAGGCGCCGCTGGGCGGAGCACCCTCGAGCACTGGAAGCTATTGTAGCTGCAGTCGTACTCGCAAGCAAGACTCTCAGACACTTGGCGACAGCTGAGATCCGAACACAAGGGTGTCGCTAATACATACTGTAAAATACAGGGTAATTTTTTATTCACCCCGGGAAATCCTATGGGAAAGAAATGGGGTGATGCTATTCTAAGCCGACGTCCCTAGTATTTTACCCTAAACAGGGTTATTTTTTATTCACCCCGGAAATTTGACAGGGTGATTCTACTCATGATTCTGAACAACTTTTATTGTGGAATCACCTGCGAAATCGCGAAAAAAATAACAGCTGTTCCATAGAAAAAATCATACCTACTCGAACAAAATGCATGGAACAGCTGGTTTTTTTTTCGCAGGTGTCCCTATAATAAAAGTTGTTCAGAATCATGAGTAGAATCGCCCTGTAAAATTTCCGGGGTGAATAAAAAATAACCCTGTTTAGGGTGAAATACTAGGGACGCCGGCTTGGAATAGCATCACCCCATTTCTTTCCCATAAAAGTCGTAAGAGGCGACTAAGGGACTCGAGGGTGTGTATTGCAATTTAAGGCGATGGGCTGACAACCTGTCACTATGGCGATACACAATTTTCCTACGACCCTCAAATATTTGTCTGACGTGGCGTAAATGTCCGTATTTTGCGGCCGTTTACGCTCTGCCTAGCAACGGATTATAGGCGTGATATGTGTATGTGTGTGTGTAAATACTAGTGACCGATAGCAAAAAGTCAGATTGAGCGGGTAGTAAGGAACAACTTTCCCCAAGGAACACAGGTCGAAATGCAAATAATATTTAGACATCCAATACAAAATTGACGATCAGCTGATTTGAGTAACTATAAAAACTAAAAATATTTTTGTTTAATTTCGACCTATGTTCCTTGGGGAAAGTTGTTCCTTGTCACCAGCCCGTACCTATTTTCAGTATTGGTCGCTAGTAAAATTTCACCTAATATTTCTGTTACAAGACAACATACTATCTGCAAATAAGACATTCGTAGTAATAACGCATATAAACTTGTAGAAAGAATAAGAAGAACATTTTTCACGGGTCACATCAATACGGGTTTTAAAAGGTTTCGGCAATAAGTACTTGCGATAGTGAGAGTCAATTCTGTTGTTTAACCCGGCGTACAAGTTATTTTGTTATTTTACCTCAGCAACAGGGTATTATTTTTTATAGGCATCTTAATCTAAGCTAGTGTAACGGTCTCATAAAGTTCCCGCCTCAGCAGCTTCTTATATCGGCCGGGTGGAAGTTACCACAGATTAACTATATATATGTAGACTGGCTATAACTATAAGTAACTAAAGAAATGTAGAACTAATGCATTTTGTTGTTATATTTTATTTTTGAATGCTTGGTAGCGCATTTTTTTATGATATCCTGTCGAAGTGATTTTTTTTAATTCTTAATAGATTAGTAAAAGTACTTCGTACTTATTTTGTAAAACTGTAAAACGAGAGAAACTTTCCGTAAAAAATTGCAATCAATGAGTGATTATGGACGACATGGAAGGTACCTCTGAAGCTAAAAAACTTTTTTTTTTTAAATAAGTTAGGATTGCTAGGAGACGTTATCCTAAAAGAACCCGAGTTTTTGACTCTTGCTCTAGAATGTATCACTAATGCACATACGAGTACATACGCCGGGTGTTCAAGGCCAAATTACGTGAACACTTTCTAAAGTCACTCCAATCGTCTTGATCGGATCTATTACATACCCATTTGGTTGTGTAACTTCAGGAATTAATTTCCTAATCCAACTATCTTCTTCACCTTGCCCGATTATTGTGCCCTGTGATAAGGTATACCTAATAATTATGTATATATTTTATATGATTTATATATATGTTTATATATATAATTATTAATTACATATATTAGTGTTCGTCATACTAGTTTATCATAGCATTTATTTTGCACTTGCCTCGTCCATTTCCACATGCCCTAAGGTAGACTGGTAGATAATGCCCTCGGCATTAAGTCCGCCCATGTAAATTTATTGCATAATGTTAAGTAAATAAAAAATAAAAATTCATATCACGCCTATTATCCCTTGCGGGGTAGGCAGAGTGTAAACGGCCGCAAAAAACGGGCATTTACGCCACGTCTGACAAATATTTGAGGGTCATTCGGATAATTGTTTATCGCCATACTGACAGGTTGTCAGCCCATCGCCTAAAATTGCACCTCGAGTCCCTTAGTTGCCTCTTACGATTCCCACGGGAAAGAAATGGGGTGATGCTATTCTAAGCCGGCATCACACGGCAAGGCTAAAAACTCAATTTTCTTAAAGTTATAACACTAAAATCTCATACGAACGTCAGACCCTTTTTTACTTTTAGGTTTTAATGCCATGCTATTAAATATACCTAATAATTATGCTGAAATAAGCGCTTGCTTTGAAAAATATTAAAAAGCATTACTCAAGAACGATAAAATGCCGTGTGATGCCGGCTTAGAATAGCATCACCCCATTTATTGCCCGTGGGAGTCGTAAGAGGCGACTAAGGGACTTGAGGGTGTATATTCAGTTTTAGGCGATGGGCTGACAACCTGTCACTATAGCGATACGCAATTTTCCGGATGACCCTCAAATGTTTGTCAGACGTGGCGTAAATGTCCGTTTTATGCGGCCATTTATGCTCTGCCTAACCCGCAAGGGATATTAGGCGTGATATGTGTATGCATGAGTATGTGTAAGAACGATAAAAGATTTTTGTTTAAGTTAAACTTATAATTAATTTGCCGGATAATTTTTTTTCTAATATCTATCGTTTTCGAGTAAGCCAATAATATTAAAAATACGGAGATTTTAGCCTTTTAGGACTGACAACTCTTGGAGCAGGAGTCTTAAACTCTGGTACTATTAGTCTCCTAATAATGAAAGATGTAAGATTTGTCGTACCCATGGAACCCACATTTATGTAAATCCCTTCAATGCTCCATCAAATGCGAAGAACAGCGACATAATGAAGGAAGTGGCATAATGAAATTGATGACGACACAACTGACACGTCACGAATGTTGTCATAAATGTCTTTCTCTTAGGGTTGTCAGAAAACTTTACAGCAATCCTCATAGTAAAAAATGACGGCCGATGTGGCGCAGTGGTAGTGCAACTGCCTGCTACGCAAAGGGTCCGGGTTCGATTCTCGGTGGGACACTCACAAAGTTGATATTTATCTCTTTGTGAATTTGTTCCCGGTCTGGTTAGGACATTGCAGGGTGAACCAACTGATTGTCCGAAAAGAAATGGTTCCGTGCTTCGGAGGGCACGTTAAGCCGTTGGTCCCAGTTGCTGTCTATGATTACTTAGACGGCGGTTGTAACACAACCATGTCACAGGCCTACTAGTGGTAGTAGGCGGTTGAAAAACTCGAACACCAGGGTTCATCGGGTCGTTGGACGACTCGGTGTCACACACGAAAAGAGAAAGAGAGTAAAAAATAAGTAGACTCTGCCAGTTGGGGTATGGCGCCGTAAGGCGTTTAGGAGAAATCCCGGGAAAATTTTTATTACCGACGATGGTTGTGATTAAATGCTCTTAAAACCTAAAAAATTATCATTATTTAGAGCGGATTTTTCTAAATTTCATGATATAACATGAAACAATGATAAACCTCAACTGCTTCCGTGTTCTAGTGGTCTAATCAATGGTCTTAGGATCCGGAGGTTTGTTTCTCAAGGGAGACACAACGTTTATATTTCGTTGATAATCAATTTATTACTTTGTAAGATTTTACCTAGTTTGGTTGGGTTGAGACATTGCATGTTTATCTACCGGAATGTCTGTATGAAAAGTAGATCGGTGCTTCGGAGGTCACAAGAAACCACATCAGAGGCCTGCTAGTTCAAAAGTTGATAGAATGGTGTACATTCTGAAACCGTTTTTATCAGTTCATTTGTCAACTTAAGCCGAGTCTCTCGCGGCAGATTTTTTCAAAACAAAACCACAACATCTATTGCATTATATTGCATAGCGGCTTCCTATTAACATTTCTGTATTCCGCGACCGATGGAGAACAAAGTCTTTGTGTTTTGTCTGGGAATTGTTGGGGAAAAACATGCGCAAGAGTCAGGCTCTTAGTCCAACACAAAATGAAAGACTGAGAGCCAACATCTTTATTACAGGCCGCAGGTAAAAAAAAGTGGTGAAATAAAAATAAATCTCCTTGCCAGCCCTAGCTCCTCCCTTACGTGTAATTTGCCACCAAAATTGTATAACCTAGTCCCCATCCCACGAATGTACGCAACGTGCGAATATAAATCGCGGCAATTTCCCTCGTCAACTTGAAGAGTGTCGTGTGGTTTAGAAATGTCTATACTTACGTGATACTTACTCTACTTATTACAGACAACAGATAGAGAGACATTTACATTAGGGTAAAGACATTTGGTGTACCTATACAGGGTGTAAGAGGCGGTGTACCGAAAACTGTGCAGGCATTATCAGACCATGAAAATTAACGACTTTTTATATGGAGGCTTTGTACCTCTAGATAAACGAAAAAAAAAACGACTTTACACACAAAATTCCCGAAAAAAACATACGTTGATCGGGTAAAGGCAACATGAATCTTAAAAATTGAGCTTCTCCTTTAATACCTCGAACGAATTGTTATTGTTTTTTTTTGCTGGCGATGCGTAAGTACTAAAGAACTCGACGGTTACATGTGTATTGCAATTTTAGGTGATGGGTTGATTACCTGTCACTATAGTGATACACAATCTCCTTAACAACATTGAAAAATTTTGACAGACGTGACGATAGCGACCGTATTTTTACGGCCGTTAACGCTCTGTCTATCGCACAAGCGATACAGGCGTGTTATATGTATGTATGTATTATTTTTAATGATATTGCATCAAATTATTTTCCTTAAAATTACTTCTATAGTAGGATATTAATATATGCGAACAGCAGTTCGCTCCGCCTTAATTGCAAAACTTGGTCCAGTCCAGGCTATTGGTTCGCGAGCAATGTCATTGAAGAGTTAAAGGATTAAATGGTGTGATCATTCAACCGGAATGTAATATTCACGGAATTCTATAATAGCTAGATTAATTATGTTGGCTATCTAAATAAACATTGCTGAGCAAATGAAGGAGAACTTTAAACTGTTTAAAAACAGGTTGTCAGTCCATCGCCAAAAATTGCAATACACATGTTACCCTTGAGTCCATTAGACGTCTCTTACGACACCCACGGGAAGGAGATTGGGTGATGCTGTTGTCACTGTTCTCAGCCGGCATCACACGGTTTAAATCGCTGTTCGTTCTATGTAGGTAAGCACTTAGGTCTCAGTCGAATGCACCCATGCCGGTGGTCTATTATCGCTATAGAGTGGAGACCTCAAGATGGGATTCATCGCCCCTCAAAAGATAGTGAGACGATCTTTAAGCCTACCATAAAAACTGGTTGTAGGTACTTGCAGAAGACGAGAGATGAATGGGAATATAGAGAAAGCCTCTGCCCAGCAGTGGGACACAATAGGCTAAGTATTATATTGACATAAATACTCAGGTAACTGTCTAATCTTACCTCTATTTTATGCACTACTTTCTTCTTACTTTTTTTTGCTTTAGTCTCTCTCTCTCTCTTTTCGTGTGGGACACCGAGTCGTCCAACGACCCTTTAGCGATAAGGTAGTTAAAGTTTTCCTGCTATATAGCGTGTAAGAGACATCCCTCCGAACCTACTCAAAGGGTGTATTTTGTCCATGAAACTGAACAACTTCCAATAAAAAAAACTGGAAACGTCAGAGTTTTTTGACTTCCCATTGTAAATGCAGTCAGCTGATTGTGATTTTGTATGGGAATTGGAAAGTCGTCTTTTTCTCGTTTCCTGACTTAAGTTTCTAAGGGAAAGTTGTTCAGTTTCATGGTCTGCATGCACCCTATCAGTTTTCGAAGGGCTATCCCTTAGACCCCGTATATTTGTATTTGAATGTGCTATAAAGTGGTTTCACTTACTTACTTAGGTACTGTATAAGACAACGTTACGTGAGAAACGTTCCGCGACGCGAATATAGCTTTTAACTTTTAACTTTATGATTGAAAGTTTCCAATGTTTTGGCAAAGCTTCATTTCACATGAGAAGCACGTGTATGGGTAACCGTTTTTTCGAATGTTTGCCGATTTAAACAGACTGTGTAAACTACGATTTTCCAAAAGGTGATCAATTTATGGGCTGAGAAAACCCACGAGAAGTTCAACTCTAGACCACCGGCCACGTTCAGTCGCTCAAACCGAAATAAATTACTGAAATTGTTTTAGAAGTATTTAGTGAAGTATGGCTTAGCGGTGTGGTTTGGTGTAATTGGAAACTGACTATACGGGGTGTAAGAGATAGCTTTCCGAATACTGATAAGGTGCATTCAGACCAAACTGAACAACTTCCCATACGAAAATATTTCAGGAAACGACAAAAAAAATTTACATCCCATACAAAATCACGATCAGCTGACTTTTTTTTTTCCTTTCGTGAAATATTTTATCATGAGAAGTAGTTCAGTTTCATGGTCTTAATGCACCCTATCAGTATTCAGAGGGCTGTCTCTTACAACCTGTATAGGTTGTTAAAAAGCTACACCTACTATTTCATATCGTGTGGGATACGAAGTCGACTAACGATCCGATGAAACCTCAAGTTTTTCAAACGCTTATCACGGTGCCCATTTCTAGTTCATATGATACATAATTTATGAAACTTGTGATGCAAATATAGGCACTAAAGTTTCATGGATACATCTATACATATAATAAAACAGAAACGAAACCAATTCTGTACATGAAATAGATTCAAAAAAGGGTTTTTGCTTCTAATTGTGTATCGTTAAAAAGACTATTAAGTAAATACAATATTTTTTAAACCAAATCAAGTTGTAACTTAACTTACGTCTATACGTAATACTCCTCAAATCAGTAATTATTGCGAAAAAGTTCATGTCGCTTTCAATAGATGTCACTCAGTTCCCATTTTCTTCCGAAAAACTATTACATTACTAAATCCAGAAGACCTCTTGCGTCATATATTTTGGTTCCGGTGAGGTGTCTCTTTAATTCCCTATTTAGTACTTTCATTCATTCAGAGATCATAGCTGTTTGTTTACTACTTGTCATCACAAATGAACGAGTATAATTATAAATAAAAATATGTTGATTTTTCAGTTTTCATAATAAATATGTTGATTTTTCTTGAGTCGTAACTTGTTTTAATTTTTAATTTTATATAACACGAAAAGTCTTAACTTACACAACAACCATCCTAACTTACACTGTTTAAAAAAAATACGTAACACGTAAAGCCGTAACTTGCAATTTCAAGTTTTAAAAAAAGAACAAGAACAATTGCTTGAAATCTGCTGGTAGTAATCACATATTGTATGTATAGAAAGAAACTAGGTGAACCACTCAACAAGTTAAAATAGATACTTCAGATGTATAAACAGTATTTATAGCATTACAACCTGCCAAAGTTATTTTTTTCCTTAAATCGGCTCCCCTATAAAATTTACCATTTGCTAGTTACGTCTCTTCGTGTTGTGGACGACGATATATGCGGGCCGTTCTAACTATTACAGAAATGTTCCGGACTTTTACTTTGACCTTTGGTCATGGTCAAGGTATGTGATGGAAGACAGATGAATTGTGATATTTTCTTGAGTTTGCACAACTATTACTCATCACAATAAAACGATTTTAAACGGATTTAAGTTGTGTTTATTGTGGAAACGTAGGAATTGTGAAATCCAAAATAAACACAACTTAAATCTGTTGAAAATTGTTTTATTGCGAAGACAAATTATGATTTGGGTAAAATTAGTTAATTTTTTTACCACTACAAGAGGCCGTTGGCCTGAGTTAAAGGTTATAATACTTTTAATTTTAACTCGACATCTCTACGTGTAACCGAGATAGTGAGTCTTGAAAGACAGACAAATGGACAACAAAGTGAGTGAACCTATAATGGTTCCATATTGCAGCCTAAAACCTATTTACCAATATAGTTTTTATTTTAAGTCGATATCTCTGCGCATTCCCGAGATAAAGCGTCTTACGAGACGGATGGACGGACGGACGGACAACAAACTGATCGTATAAGGGTTCCGTTTTTTTGTACGTTTCTTTTTGATGTATGGAACCTAAAAAAATATAAATACCTTCATTAGTTAGAATCAAAAATGTTAGAGTAAAATTTGTTTAAAATTACTTCATAGATGTCGCTGTTAGTTTTGTGAAACCCGCTAATGAAATGTTTTCTCCAAAATTATATAACAAAGCCACTGACAGGCGGCAGGTTTTCTAGAAAAATAATAATATAGTATTGTAAACTATGCCGTGTGATGCCGGCTTGCAATAGCATCACCCCATTTCTTTTCCGTGGGAGTCGTAAGTGGCGACTAAGGGACTTTCACATGGGCGATGGGCTGACAACCTGTCACCATGGCGATACACAATTTTCCGAATGACCATCAAATATATGTCAGACGGCCGAAAAAACGGACATTTACGCTCTGCCTACCCTGCAAGAGATAATAGGCGTGATATACGTATGTAAGTATAAACTTGGGCAACGGATATTCTTATAGATTGTTTCTTTAAAGATAAATCTTTTTTTGTGAAGTGGCGCCACTATCGAGGTCGTTCACGGTTACACTCGCCTTATTTTTGCAGAGATCAGAAGGCAAGGAAGGATTGCACTTGCTGTAGTATCTTCAAGTATCGCTGCCACACTGCTTCCAGGAGAGAAAACGGCGCATACAACTTTCAAAATACCAATCGATTTGGACACAAACGATACTCCAATATGTGCTGTATCACGTAATAGTTACAAGGCAAAGGTTTTCTGATATTGTTGTCTGGTAGTTATGTGACGAGTGTACGATGGCCAACAAAAAAACGGTAGAAGCTATGGATAGGACTTTGAAAGACATACGCAGAGATAATAGGGCCATGGGCCATATCACTGTTCTTTTTTCCAGTGACTTTCGCCAAACACTTCCAGTTCTTACTCGAGGTACCAGGGCTGATGAGGTGAATGCCTCACTAAAATCATCGGCTCTTTGGCCACAAATTCACAAGCTGACCATGACGGTGATCATGCGAACCCGTCTCGGAGGTAATCCACGGGCTGAAGAGTTTTCACAAGCTTTATTAAAACTCGGCAGAGGTACTTTACCAGAGGATGACGGTCAAGTAAGTCTGCCTGAAACGCTTTGCCAAATAGTTTCTGGTCTAAAGAGAATCATTTCTTCTGTGTATGGTGAGCCTTCCTTCCTTCAAAAGAAAGATTCGTAACTACGTGGAAGAGCTATTTTTGCACCCAAAAATGATCAGGAGGCCTATTTAGCTGTATAACGGCGGCGAGTTTTTGTATGGAATGACACATGCGGGCATTACGGCGTCGGAATTCGGACGGAATTCGGTCGAGTTTCATCTAGGTGTCAAACAGAATGACAAGTAATTTACATACAAAGTTCTTAATGTCATCGGGTTTTTGTCCCTTTCTACGATCATTTTGTCTATGGTGTCGAAAAGCGGTCGAGCTATGACAACCAAGTTTCTGTCATTGTGCTCGACCATGAGCAGTCTCAAGCATAGGTGCCTTGCCGATGTCGAGTTTCATTTAATTAAGATAACTTATAAAAAATTACCCATAACTATGAGTTTTTTAAGGTTGGTAATGCATCTGTAGGATATTTTAGACCGCATGAGCAGAATAAACTCGTTTAAAAAAGTAGTAAGCTAACTTTACCGACACACTAAAAGTACATATAAAAATTACCACTTGCCATCAGCTACTGTTGATTTTCGATTATATGTGCAACTGTTTTTTTTTGGGTTCAGTTTTACGCCTCATATATTTACATTATAAATAATTATTTCGATTACTTTTCTGAGTGATGATGATAACATTATGATAGTTGATATTCAATATTATAATGAATATCATTACAATAACAAATGTGTTATAAATGCTTGATCTCGTGATCAAACTTTGTACTTCTTGTGCTTGTCAATAGTTGGAGTTGCTTCGTACTGTATCAACAAACATCACTGTAGGATTGCTAAATATTGAACATACATAAATCATGCTTCTTTCCCGCAGGGATAGGCAGCGTCTACTTCCTTCCACTTACGACGATCCTTGCATACTTCTTTTGCCTTCTCTATATTCATTTATCTTTTCATGCAGGCTCGTTGGTTTATTTTTTACTAACTAAAATGTATGCACCAACGAGCGTACATGCGTGTGATAATGATTGCCGTGTGTTGACGGCATAGAATAGCATCACCCCATTCTTTTCTCGTGGGTGTTGAAAGAGACGACTAAGTTGAAGGTTGTACTCGTGTACGGTGTGTGCACTATTCGTTTATAACTCGTGCTCTACATACATTCATTAGCCTATTGCAGTCCACTGTTGGACGTAGGCCTCCCCTAGAGTAGGTACAGGGCACGATCTCTCGTTTTTTCCATCCAGTTATCAGTCCATCTGGTCGGTGGTGGTCCAACGCTACGCTTGCCGCGGCGAGGCTTCCATTCGAGAACCCGCTTACTCCACCGTCCGTCCGTTCTATCATAGGATACACACACGTTTTCTACGCGCGCTCTATTCTTGTGAAACGCGTGCTTTACACGTTGGTGACGCGTATTATACTAGTGTACAACACGTGTTCGATACGTGTGTAACGCGTTCTCTACACGTGTGTTTCGCGAGCTCTACTTGTATACAATGCTTGCTTTACTAGTATGCAACGCGTGCTCTACATGACGTGTACAACGCGTGGGCTGCGCGGGCGTATAACATGCATAGAGCACGCGTGGTGTCAGCGTACGTGTAAAGCTGCCCAACATCCTAATAGACCAACATCCTAAGTCTTACAGTTTTCGGAATAATCACTCTAAATTACTTGATACTAAGGTACAGATTTTCCAAACATTTTAACTGACTATTAAATACTCTTTAAATCATACTTAACAATCCTTGATCAATTTTCACTCAGAATAAAATGTGTTATTCGTCACGTCAGACAATTCATAATCATAAGTCATTTCATTATTGTAGAGGAGCCCACAATGCTCAATGGGGTTTTACTCGAGCGTCAGAGACCTTAACATAAGATCAGCCAAGATTCAAAATTAAGAGCAATACATGACAAAATTTAGTGATAGCTGTCTTAATTAAAACTTGGAAACTATGCATGTATGTTTCTCTGGAAAAGTTGTAGGTCTTGACAAGATCTACATTTGAGATGACAGCTGTCAATTTGTTGTGCCCATCCAGTATCTCTGTTGAAATTTGGATGTTTTTGAATTTCTAAGGCTTCCCGTACTTTCCTAGGAATGAATCTCTTCTCTCTCGCTAGGATTGCTGCCTTATCGAACCTGACATAATGGGTGGGGTTATCCATGATATGTTCGTACATATTGCAAAGCGAGATGAATAAGTTCTTTGTTTGACTACAAAATATACATCTCGGCAAGACCGACAACTTCTTCAAAGAACTAGTAGTTAAGCATGCATAGTTGACGAAATAAATTAGTTCAAAGTTTGACAGATGTCATCTACAATTTCAAGACCTACAACTTTTACAAAGAAATTAGTTTTGCATGCGCGCTGATTATTGCGCATGACTTGAACAAGACAGCGACATAAATTTGAGAAGGTGGACTACAGGCAATAGAACTTGAGTAAATAGCGGTTAAAAATTTTTGGTGGACCACGCAACGAAAACAATGTGGTATGGCCCACCAGGTGGATCTATTTGAAAAAATCTCAGCTCAGCTCTATTGGTGAACTACGCGAAGAAAAAAAAATAACCTATAGGTAGACTACGAGTAAAAAAAAAATGCCCAACTCATTTCATGGAAGAACCGACCAGCTTAGCTTTTAAAATAGAGACCTAAAGAAGATATAAGACCTAGGCTTGATTCGTTCTTTTGCTGTTGTCTACACTGCACCCACCATTAACCTTGCATTTTCTTCTGTTACAATATATTTAGGAAGTGGACGAGTTCGGAAATGGACGAAGTCGATCTAAAGGATCCAGCAATCCCCACTTAGGCTCCTCTACTATTAGAACTTGCATCAGTATTTCTATTTACTCATAATGATTAAAATAAATTATCTGAATTATCATGACTCGTTATGAATAAAACTTTGTTCAGATGACTGAATACTGTAACATACCAAAATTTCACCCAATTTAATTAAAACTACATTTCTCCCACTTGTGTTCCGGGGCACAGATTAACTACAATATGGTCTGGGGTTGGAGTGGGAAATTGCACGATCAAAAACTGTAGTCTGCTATGTACGTCGATCAACTCGGCCTTCTTTTATGTAAGGAACGAGACGAGAGACCGCTTGTCTTGCTGGCTATGTGTTTATATGCGGATGTTAAAGAAAAGCAAAAAGAATTTCAAGTTGGTTGTTTTTATTAATTTTGATCCATTATAGCGTTTCTCCCTAATAAGATGCCATCTAAAACACCTCGAGTAAAACCTTAAATGGGTATCTTGAGGTGATGTTAGTAGAACAATCATAAGTTCATAACTATTGAATGCATAAAAATCCTTTCTTGACGTCTCGAGGTTCGAGTCTGTCGCGTCTGAGTGTTCTTTCTGCTCGTCTGCTAAGTTTTTCTCAAGCAAGGTCTTAATTTGTCATAAAATTTGCGCTGGCAAATCGTGTGAAAACTGCAATACTTCACACAAATTATAAGGTTTCCTGGAGACAGCTGAGCTACAATGTAAACAAAGTATATTAATGAATGTTACCATCTACCATCAAACTTAATAAGTGAACTCTGCCAGTATTCGCAAAAACTGAAATATAAGGAAACCATGCAGATTAACTTCTACAGCGGTTCGATTATAGAGTAAGCGACGAGTTTGCTAAGATATCTAGCATAAACATTGTGTAGGAACCATGTAGGAACTAAAATTATATGTGATCATCAGCATAGTAAGAAAAACAAATCTAACCTTCTAGTAACGAGTGGGTAGGTATTTCGCCAGCGCGTGGGGAAAAATACTGTAAACCAAAACCAGTTCTTCGCCTTATACAATTCGGTGTTTATTTAATATTTACAAGAAAAAATTAGGAACCAAAAGTAACAACCAAAACGTAAATAACCAAACGAGCACAGATGAATAAGATAATCAAACGAGTCTCCATGACAACCAATCAACAGGAAGAGACCGCGCGCGCCGATGCGAAATAACTATATACAAACAAAAAAATCATGTTGTCGCGCTGTCTATCTGTAAATTAAAAAATCTTTAAATAAACTAAATAAAAAAGCAATGGTGGCGATGCACCAAAAGTATAAATATTTTGTGTAATTATTATTATTTTATTTTATAATTTTATAATGAAACCACCCACACCGAGACGACGCCGCGGAAGACCCCGTCGCAGGTGGCGAGACGAGCTACATGCCTTTAGCAAAGACTGACACTTGGAGGCCCAGAGTAGAACTGGATGAAAAGAGAAGAAGGAGGCCTTTGCCTAGCAGTGGGAAGATGTAGGCTAATTAAGATAAGAAGATAAGATGACATAATGAAACGCGTAATTACCTGTTCTTATGGTGTCCATGACTGCAAAGCTGGAATGTTGTGCATTAAAAAAGTTTCAAGCTTTTAGCTTTGTATCTAATGCCTCAGTTCCTCAGTTTATCCTGTCCTGTTCAGTAGTTATAGTCTTACGTTTTACGATCACTTTTCAGCTGAATTACTGGTAGAGTTTCTGCCGATTTTCTCAATGATAGTGATAAATTTCAGCTACCCGTTCGGACGGCCGTTGTAGCGTAGTGGTAGTACGACTGCCTGCGGCGCAAAGGTTCCGGGTTCGATTACCACTGGGACACTCATAAAGTTGATATTATCACTTTGGTAATTTGTAATTTGTTTACAGTCTAGTTAGAACATTGTGGACCGAACCACCAGATTAAAAAAGATTCTAAAAAAAGAGAAACTCTGCCAGTACTTAAGTTTATTTGTTACGCACCTAGACTACACTTTGAAGAATCTTATTTTTGGTTGTGCTCACACACACACACACACACACATATATATATCTCACCTATAATCCCTTGCAGGGTAGACAGAGCGTAAACGGCCGCAAAGAACTTACATTTGGGCCACTTGTGACAAATATTTAATGGTCATTCGGAAATTTGTGTATCGCCATAGTGACAGGTTGTCACCCCATCGCCTAAAATTGCAATACACACCCTTGAGTCCCTTAGTTGCCTCTTACGACTCCAACGGGAAAGAAACGGGATGATGCTATTCTAAGCCGGCATCACACTGCAAATTGGTTGGGCAGTCGTGTAAAAAGGTATTGTATGATCAACATCAATATATTCCTTTGTTAAAAAAGTACTTTCAGCAGCATAATTATATCTATAACAAAGCACCAATTTAAACTGGCTTTTGTACAGTTTACAAGAAAAACCAGTAAAGGTTGGTACCCAGCTCCACTAATGGCACAAATTGTACATAATATTTTATAAAATATTCATAATTTATTATAATAATAATGTAATTAATGTGTATCCCATCTCACACTTCTCTCAAACGGCCTATACTTGTTCGGCCTATATATGCCCAACGCGAGCCCCGTGATTTCATAACGAGAAATAAAAAGCTATGAAAGCTAATGTGATGACTTCTTACGGGCATCACCTCACATAAGTACGTGGCATCACATAAGCCCAGTGGGTCTGCACCTTTTATTCATGCTTAATGAATATGTCCCTTCCATGGACGTAAAAAAAAGTACTGACGGAATCCCAGCTAAGACACATCTGAGGAAGCAAAATGGCGGCGGCTGTCTATGTATAAGTGAATTAAGGGTTGCCAAGTTAGCAAATTTTTTACCAATAAAAGAAAGTTGATAGATAAAAATATTTTTATTGTTTATTCCGATTCCGCGGTAAAATATAGCTTAGGTTGACTCGGTGTCCCACTCGATAAGAAGAAGAAGAAGAAGCAGAGATAAATATAATGTAGCTTTCTAATCGTAAAATAATTTTTGAAATCGTTTTAGTAGTTTCAGAGCCCATTCGCGTCAAACAAACACACAAACAACCAAACAAACAAACAATCAAATCTTTCCTCTTTATAATATAAGTGTAGAACTGTAGATAAGCTTCCCATATTTTGGGGAAATTGTTTAAGTGAATACTAGCAACACTGGATGTTTGACAAATAGTTTTGTTCTTGAAAATGAAAATTTATTTTAAATTGAAAAACTGTAAATAAGTAACTGAATTATCTATTTACCTGTGAAACGTAATTCCTGGATGTTTTTTCTTTTGGTCACTACGGTTTTTACACCATTTCACCACGCAGGACATGTTGTTTTTCCGAAATTTTCGGTGGGTATTTTTGTCCGCTTATGTTGACGTTTGCGCGTGTTATGGCCGACTAATGTGTAAATGTGTGCGTGTGCACTTGTACGTACAGAGAACTGGCCGACTTTGAGCGACACAGTTTGTTATTAGCCGGATTCTGTCCGTACTTTTTTTTACGTCCATGGTCCCTTCGTATAAAATATGAACACGCAGGCTAGTCCGCGGGTAACAGCTAGTCTACATTTATGCATATACGAATTTCAAATAGAACCTTGAAGCAATTGATACATTGACCTTCAACGTATAATAAAAGAAAAGATTATCTGTGGTTACTATCTTGCCTTCCCTTCTAGCCTCTGCGTCAAACTGATGCAAGCCGCAATAGGTCTAATACCGTCGCGTCGAGACGTTATTACCTCTATCGGCCCCCAGACTGCTTCAATAAACCATACCATTATGGCACAAATCACTGGGGATATGGTGGTATACGCGTCAATTACCACTGTTATGAATCAAGACAAAGCCACTAACTACCTAATAGAATTCCTAAACTCCTTGAGTGCGAATGGTCTTTCTGCACACCAAATATTACTTAAACTTGGTGTTCCTTTCATGCTTCTTTGCAATCTCACTCCGCCAAAGCTGTGCAATGGAACCAGACTGAAGATCTTAAGCTTAAAGATGAATGTATTCGAGGCGGATATTTTCACTGGTTGTGGCGCGTATACCACTCATTCCCAACAACTTTTTATTTCAATTTCAGGGCATTCAGTTTCCCGTCAGCGTTTTCTATGCAATGACTGTAAACAAATCGCAAGGACAGACGCTGAAAGCCGCAGGCGTAGGTCTTACGATTCCCTGTTTATCACACGGGCAGCTATATGTCGCTTGCTCTCGAGTCAGTTCTCCTGAAAATTTGTACGTTTAAGCACCCGATGGTAAAACTACCAAAGTAGTTTATAATGATGTTTTGTAGCTGATGTCCATAGTATCAAAACCAAGTACCTAACCGAAAAACAAGTTAACCAGTACCTATTCATTGCACATCTTAAAGAGAAAAAACTTTATACAAACATGATATTAATATTAAACAATATGCATACATCAACTTCACTAACTCACAAGTCACTACACCATGCGTACGAAGTCGCGGGCAACAGCTAGTCCTATATAAAGTCACTGCTATTGACTGTGGCATCTATTTTTTGTCCGCTCTGTGACACGATTTAAATTGATTCTACCAAGTTTTAATGGCTTTAGGAGTTGGAAATGGAACAAAAAATATGCAACGGTTTTAGAGAATTACTCGCAAGAAAAGTTTACGAACTTTTAGAGAACACTTCGAGACTCCTATTTTATTGGATTGGACTTTGTTGAATAAATTATAGGTATAACAAATATTACTTAAAATTATAAGTAGGTCTGTATATATCTGGTCAAGATATCTACAAGTTCTGAGTAAAATCATAGCGGAGAGCTATATGTTCGTACCGATCGGCTTTGAAACCTTGGGCCCCTGGAGTCCAGAAGCCAAAAAGTTTGTAAAAGACGTTTCGATGCGTATCTTTATTCTTTAGGTTAATTGATTGTATATTTATGTTTATATTTGTAAATATTTTATCTAGTTATTTTAAGTTGTAATGAAGTATCAACAGAATAAAAATAAATACACATTGACGCAGACAAAAGGCGTTATTTTCGCCAGACGGTTAGAGCGTCAGCACGGTGTGCCGAAAATTTTGTATTCGAATCTAATTAATGAAATTATTGTTTGGTCTATGGTGATATTTCGTTGGTTTGTGAATTTCTTTGTAACCGACCAAAAATTTACAAATTCTGCTCAAGCTGTATCTTATCCCTAAGTTAAGGGCGTCAGACAAAGTGCCTTCACCAGACACCTGTTTAAGTAATGTCTGAGTGCTGCAAATTACGCCACGCTGGCAATTTTCCTCGCGTAGATTACTACAGCTGACTGATATGGGGTCACTAGAGCGTGCTACGGTACTTATTTACTTCAGAGTAATGGAGGTTAAGTATGTATTACGTAAGTACGTCCATATGTACAGTCGGTTGTAGCACATAAGGTACCGGGGGTACTCCAAAAGAACTGAATTATTTTTGTCCCCAGCAACATTATTTTCTTGACATAAATATATATTAGTAGAATATAAGAGAATAAGTTTAAATATTTATTATGTTTTAACTGGGGATAAAAATAATTCAGTTCTTTTGGAGTATCCTCGGTACCTTATGTGCTACAACCGACTGTACATCACGACATATAGATATACACACAAACAGAACATAAACCTAGTAAATAAGGAGATATTTTTTAAGGTTTGTGCTTTGATTTTGTCACTGGTACTGAATTACAACAGGAAATTAAATACTTTCATGTGATTTATATGACTAAACCCTCTACAAGTAACTCTTTACAAGGTTTCACAATAAAAACAATATGGCAGATAGAAGCAATTTTTTTATGAATGGATAAGGCAGTTCTTTCACCATGTCGTCCGTCGCTGCATATTTTTAACGTCTATCAGACGAATGAAAATTGCGAATTCCGATAATATTCTTGTACAAATACGCACAGTGCGCGGTGCGCAACGGATGCGTCTGTCAAACGAATTGAGATAAGATCGGAACTCGCAGATGGGAACGCAGCGACGGACAACAAGTGCGTAAACTGCCTTACGTTTTCATTGAGTTATGATTATTTAAGTGTTGGGGCTAACTACGCTCCGAAATCCTCTTTAGTAGCTGCCTGCATTTAGACCGCCGCTAAAGTAGTTTTATTCACTCATTGCAGACTCGACTTCGGAGCGGCGCCGCGACAGTTTCGCTCCCTTTCGCACTCACTGGCCTTATGGGCAGCAGTATAACTACCGAGTTTGCAAAGAGTGAATAACACTACTTTATCCTTATCTGGAGGCATGTGGAACTCGTATACTTACATGTTTAATACTTGTTGACAGGATGCGTCTGCCAAATGCATGGCGACATCTAAACACCTCGTGAAGGAGAGCCCGGAGATGCTGGCCATCGCCAACTGGACTGGACAGGTGTGTTTAATAAGCATAATAAAAAAATTAAAAACAAAAAAAAAGCAAGTGCTATTGAGATAAAGCCTAGCCTTTGACACTCGGGATAATGTAAGGATTTCCTATACAATTCCCATTCAAATCTGTTCTGTGGTTTACGAGTATCATGTCATATCAGTCTTTTAAAGAATCGCACATATATACATACATGAACTCTAAAAACATTACACTACTTTTTTGGTTGAGCAGTCGTGTAAGGAAATATTCAATTCAATTTATTTATTACATAATAGTCATTGTATTGAGACATTAATAAACGCATTATACAGAAAATACAATTAATAATTACAAATAGTAAAAAGTAATAATTAGAGCAATGAGTACGTGTATCATTCAAAAATATTAAAACCAATCTAAAAATCTAATACGAACCAGTCTACAAGATTTTGCAAGTTTAACTAAAAAAAATAACGTACATTGAATTACACTTATAATTAAATATTATTCCAAATTTAACGTGAAGAAAATCATTCATTTCAATTCATTTTGCATTAAGAATGCCTCTTATTAACTTTTTAAAATATTGGTCTATCAAGATTAGGCCTTTAAATCCATAAGTTGCTTATTAAAACGCTTTATGACTAGATAACGTGGACTATGCATAACTGCTTGTAATGTGGGTTGGATAATAATAGGAAGAACTTTTCTTTTAGTCGCTACTATTACGTGACCCTCATCTAATGTTTTAACTTGTGTTTACCTAAATTGCTTAGTAAAAACTAGTACCTATATAATCGCAAAAAAAGTTTAAGCTCCTTAAAATGTTCTCCACATGATACAGTTTGGGGATCGTAACGATAGTCCTAATGACCCTTTTTTGAATTACAAATGCACCAAATCAACACTATTGCCCCAAAACATTATGCTGTACCTAAGCTAAGACTCGTTTACCGTAAATAGTCAAACATATAACCTGTCTAGAGCTCAGGTGCCGCAACATCAAGTTCCATCTGCTGTATACTATCAGTCAAATAACACGTACGGCACGTAACGCGCCTACACAGATGGCTGAACTCTACGTCTATTAGCGTTCTCAAAGGATCTCAAAGAAAAAAAAAGTATGCGAATGTTCCGCGCACACATACATGAATTTTGTAAGTGTTCTAAACTATGCCGTGTGATGCCGGCTTACAATAACATCAACCCATACCATTCCTGCCGGTGTCGTAAAAGGCGACTAAGAGATTCAAGGGTTTCATGTGTATTACAATTAACTGCTGACAACCTGATACTATAGTCATACACGATTTTTCTAAAACAGCCCTTAAATATTTAACAGACGCGGCGATAGCGACCGCATTTTAATGGCCGCTAGCGCTCTGCCTACCCCGCAAGGGATAATGTCATGTAATGTGTGGGTGTCTGTATTATATTTATGATTGAATGGACTACAGTACAACAGCCTTAAAATATAACTTGTGATTTTCGAAAATGACGAGTGTGCCTTCTGTAAACCTATTTAATCTATGCTACAGGTAAGAATGCGCCTTCTGTAACTCTATTTGATTTCTGTGACAGGTGCCACGGCGACCGACCCTGCCTCCAGGCGCTCGGCTGTCACAACTGATGGCACTTGGTTCAAGACGAGACCCTGGCAGCGTGGTGTGGATGCTCGCCAAGTCGGACTCCGAGATGAAGTAAGTTATCATCATCATCTTCATCATCATCATCGGATGAAAAACTCTGACACCAGGGTTCATCGGGTCATTCAGCGACTCGGTGTTCCACACGGAAAGAAGAATCATCATCATTTAATTAACCAAGATCTACTCATCTTCTTTTGTCTTGTGTTGTCTTCTACCATTTGACTTCTCCTTCACCAAAAAGTTGTCTGGTAGATATCGCTCTCAGCGATAAGGCCGCCTTTGCGCATTTTTAGTTTAAGTTTTCCTGTTTTTTATTTGTGTTTTGAATGAGCAATAGTTTTTTTACTTACTTACTTGTCGGTGGCTAGATTTCTAATCGTTTCTATTGTGAGTTTTCTATGGCTTTCTTATTTAAAAACCGCCTATCTTCTCATTGATTGGATCCATGTTCGCTCGTCTAGGTCGCCCGCTACCTATTCATCCTAAATATGGTAAAGAAAAATACGAAGTGTATGTAATAATCTGTAAATATATACCTATATTCGCCTTTTGGTACACAAATTACATTACTAAATACTACCATACTTATACGCAGATAGACTCCTATACAGGGTGTAAGGGACGGTGTACCGAAAACTTCGCACGCATGATCAGACCATGAAACTGAATAACTATTTCTATTGAGGATAAGTTGGTAAAGCAGTTTTTTTTTCAGCTACCCATAAAAATTCCCGATCCCGATCACTGACTTTCTGTGGAAACTCGAAAAAAGAAAACTTTTCCCAACATAGGCTCCATAGTAAAAGTTGTTCAGTTTAGTAGTCTGATCATGCCTGCAAAGTTTGTGTGTACCGTCCCTTACACCCTGTATAACTGTTACGTAAGTGGACCTAGATAAATACTTCTTGTGGCGCGGTGGTAGTGCGACTGCCAGCGGCGCAAAGCTCTCGGATTCGATTTCCGGTGCGGCACTCATAGAGTTGACATTATCTCTTTATAAATTTATTTCCAGTCTGGTTAAAATATTGCAGGCCGAACCACCTGATTGTCCGTAAGAAAGATGGTTCCGTGCTTCGGAGGGCACGTTAACCCGTCGGTCCCGGTTGCTGTCTATGATAGATCTCAGTCGTTACACAACCTTATCAGAGGCCTTCTAGTAGTAGTAAAACTCTGACACCAGGGTTCATCGACTAAATAATCCCATACGAAAAGAATACTTATTTTATTTTAATAAAAAAGAACTCCAAAGACATCGTCAAATAAAAGTGATGTCACATTCGTCTATCTGTTGTTTCCTCCACTGGGGAGCATGTTCAGCTTGTGTACTCGTAACAGCCATTGAAGTTTGTAAGAGCTACTATTGGTACTCGAGTCGAGCGAAACTCGATACAGAATTTACTTTTTGGTACAGTAATTTCAATAACCATGTCTCTGTTGCAAAACCTAACGAACCGAACTTAAGTGCCAGTAAGTTTGCTAGTTCACTTCTGCTCCAGAAAAAAGCGTTCGTTTAAGACTTTCGCGTTTTGTACACATTATTATGGTTCAATCGGGTCTACGCGCGGGATTATTCGTAGATAAACATACTGTAAGTTTTGTCGTTGTACTGTACCGTGTTGTTCCAAACGCTCCCAAAAAACAAGATGAAGAGGGCGCGCGCGAGATATCTCGAAACATAGAATTAAATATCTGCATCATGTTTACCGACTAATAATCCCGCGCATAGACCCGATTAAACCATAGAATTAAGCGTGGTGGTGTTACTTCCCCAGGTGGCTATTGCTTGAAACCCCACCGATTTGAAATCAAAAAGATACTCACACACGTTGTCAGTGGTACGTTCAGCGTGCTCCGGATAACCTCAGCTCAAAATTTAAACTAAAATACCTCTGAACGGGGCGGGGGTTCGGCGAAGTGAATGAACATAAGACAGTTAGATGTCCTTACACTAGCAATTTCTAAAGATTTTTCTGTTCTTATTTTCGTAAATAAAAACCTTTTATAGTATAATTTATAGTGCAACACGATAAACAACAGAAATATATCACCAAAACACTAGGTAACACTATGCACCTGTCAAACTGACGATTTGCGAAATTTTCTCAATAGTCGAGAGGTTGAGAAAACTAATCTGACGTGTGCGTATGAATGGGGCAGGATAAGTTTGACAAGTAGAAATTTTCTCCTGACAGACACTCTGAAACGCAGTTCCACGAGCAGATAATTTATCTTATGCGACTACAGTGAACGGCTTCCAGCACACATAAAGTCATCTAGGTAAACGCTCACCCTACCTTTCTCTGTAACGCCCATGTGTTGACTCTGTCTACAACATGTAACTATTGAGAGAGTTACTGTTTATTCTCGATCGTAACTCGGTTGTGTTTTTATATATGCTTTAATATTTTTTTGTGCCGTATGTAGAAACTCCGAGCCCCGACTTGATAAATGACAGGGCTGCTGGGATTATTAATTATCTACTATTTAAGGACTGTTGTAAATAAAACGTACACATGTTTTAAGAATGCACACATCTAAATAAAAAAATACGGTTAAAAATATCGACTGTCTTCTTTTCGTGTGAGACACCGAGTCGACGAACGTCGAGATGAACTCTGTTTTCAGAGTTCTTCAACCGCTTTCTACTACTAGTAGGCCTCTGACATGGTTGTGTAACGACCGCCGTCTAAGTAATCATAGACAGCAACTGAGACCGACGGCATAACGTGTCCGCCGAAGCTAGGATTCATATTTCTTACGACTCGTCTTCCTTCTTTAGTCTCGACTGCGTAAAGGAACTAAAGACATGTTTGCGGATTTTGTTTAACTACACAAACGATGCATTCAGAATGAAAATAAAAAACACCTTACGACTAGAAGAGACTTCGTCTCGTCGGAGTAAAACAAACAAAAGACGCATTTACCTTGACGACTTTATGGAATGTTTGCTGAAAACTCGACTAGGGTTCCGCTTCGCTTGATAAGTGTCGAGCTATACCAGTGGCTTTCTCCGCGACAGAACATTTTGCTCAAATCGTTCGTTAATATGGTGTGGGGGATATGCCTGGTGCCGCAGTTTTTAAACCGTCTTTTATAGGTGACTACTTGTTAAACCTCTGATAAGGTTGTGTATATCTTTCACGGCAACCGGATCGACGGCTTAACCTACCCTCTGAGGCTTGGTTCCTCTGTGTAGGGAAGGTTTTTGCAAGTTTGTGAACTGTTTATGCCTTTGAAATATTTGCAACAAATTATTTAACATCTTGTATTTCGATAGCTGTCGGTTCATGATAGGGATATTCAATTACTGATGATCAAAGTGTTATCTAAGCTCAATCTGTTTGATGTTTGTTACATAAATATTGATTCCACAAAGTGATCGCGATACTTTCATTAATGTAGAGCTATCGTTTACACTTTGATATCTGTTCTGGTTGTAATTTATTCGAGTTTCAGCCGTTTTAGAATCACGTTTCATAATTTTAACGTTCATTACAATCCATTATACTGATTGTTATAACGGTAAACGCCGTGTGATGTCGGCTTAAAATAGCATCACCCCATTTCTTTCCCGTGGTAGTCGTAAGAAGCGACTAAGGGACTCAAGGGCGTGTGTTGCAATTTTAGGCGATGGGCTGACAACCTGTCACTATGGCGATACACAATTTTCCGAATGGTCCTCAAATGTTTGTCAGACGTGGCGTAAATGATCGCTTTGCGGACGATTACGCTCTGTCTACCCCGCAAGGGATCATAGGCGTGATATATGTATGTATGTATATCGGTAATGCCGTCTTGCTTTTCTTTTTCGGTGTGGGACACCGAGTCGACGAATGTTCCGCTGAACCCTGGTGTCAGTTTTTCAACCGCCTTCTACTACTAGTTGGCCTCTGACATGGTTGTGTAACGAATGCTGTGTAAGTAATCATAGTCAAAACCGGGACCAAAACGGCGTAGCGTGTCCTCCGAAGCACGGAACCCTCTTTATTACTGACAATCAGGTGGGAATGCCGTGTGTTGTTGGCTTCGAATCTCTCTGACTACCCCACAAGGAATATAACAGTAATGTATATATCTAACTATAGTATTTATTGAATATATATTTGAGTTCATTATATAATTCATTATAATAATTATTTTTTGTATTTAAATGCTAATGTCCCTTCATTTATTACTCTGCTCTTTTTTCTATCTTTATTTTCTGTACCCAAAAGTTGTCTGTAAGAGATCGCTCTTAGCGATAAGGACGCCTTTGCGCATTTTTAGTTTAGTATATCCTTTATTCTGTTTTTCTGTTCTTACATACATACATACATACATAAATCACGCCTATATCCCTTACGGGGTAGGCAGAGCGTTAACGGCCGTTCAACGGATATTAACACCACGTCTGACAAAAGATTGAGGGTCAATCAGATAACTGTGTATCACTATAGTGACAGGTTGTCAGCCCGTCGCCTAAAATTGCAATTTTCTGTTCTTATTATGCAATAAAGTGTTATTACTTACTACGTGACATTGGTGTGCATTCAATGTTGGTAGTTCTTAATACTCTATTGCAAAATTAATTACTCACATAGTCGAACTATGGGTTCCTCCAGCTTAGGTGGTTCTCACACGCACCACATGCAATTTCAGTGTTTTGCCAGATTCAGTTTATCAACAAAAGGTATCATAGAAAACCGGATTGCACGGCACACGTCGACACGTCAAATAGCGGCTGCCACAAACTGACATTTGTATGGCAGTTATCACGAACCACAATTTTGTCTGGCGTGTGTACGTTCACCTCAGTAGGCTCGAACGTAATTGATACGTTTGATAACGTACACGTAGGTATGTGCTACGTGCGAACCTACTAACGTAGATATAGTACGATATCGTTCTCGTAGCACTTGTGCTACGCTCGTAGCTGTGTATCTACAAGAGCCTACGACGCAACATAATCACTAAATCATTATATCTGTTTTGTGAGTTCCTGCAATGTGCTACCGGCTTAGAATAAAATCACCCATTACTTCCCTGTAGGTGTCTTAAGAGGTGTCTTAGAGAATCGAGGATTTCTTGTGCATTACAATTTTAGGCTGACAATCTGATAATACACGATTTTTCTGAGACGCCTCTCAAAAAATTGTCAGACGTGGCAATAGCGAACGTATTTTACGGCCGTTAAGGCTATACCTACCCCGCAAGGGATAAAGACATAATATAGTATCTATGTATGTTCCACCCTGTTCCACGAGGTACCTCCGCATTCTGAAACTGAAATCCAATCACTAGACCACTTGAAGTGTTTGTGACAAAAAAGAGACACTTTTCCTTTTGTAAGTGAATTAAATAAAACAAACCAATAGCTAGGCTGTGGATCGCTTTGTATATAGAATTTAATTTGAGTCTTGACAGGATCCATTCTGGCGGACTCGCCAAGATGAATGGCATTCCGCCACGACAGATACGGCGCACCAGTGGTTCTCAAACAATTGATGACTCTCTTCTCATATGAAAATGAAATTACCTTATTCAATGTAGGATAGTATTATCATCACTTATTGACGTCATATTCGTCTGCCTTCTTTTTGCATTGATGACTACGGCTTGAAAAATCAGAAGGTTCTCAAAACCGGTTTAGAGATTCGATATTAGAGCTCCATTGGTTTAATTTCCGTTATGGTAAGTTAATATAATCATTGTAAAAATGTCTTTTGCGTCTATATTCTTTCGATTTCACAAAATGCTTGCAAACGGGGTGTAGGTGGAAGTAAATTAGATATTTTTCAATAATTTTGCCCGAAACATGTGGAAAACAACATATATATTTTTTTAATACCATGTTTAACCATTTTAAAGCTCCGAAAACCAATATCGAAAAATTTACAAAAAAAATCTTATTTTCCGTATTTTTTTATTCTGGACATTCGGTTCCCATCCCCTATTTATGACCCGTAGAAACCTGGTGTCGAAGTTTTTAAACCAGTGTCCTTGGACGACTCGGTGTCCCACACGAAAAAAAGTTAAATCCCGTCTGCTTTGACATACTTAATCATTACCTACCTAGGAACTACCTATCAAATGGTTAATTTGTTAGAGCCAACTTTGAGAAATCCGAGAATCAAACCCAGGACCTCCAAGACGTGTGCCCAAAGTTTTGATCGACCTTGGATGCTCTGCCACACGTGTTTCATATTAGATAGGCACATTTCCACGAGCCATTCACTGGTTGAATTGCTGGTCGGTACTAAACAATAAACCCAGCAACGACACTAAATTAATATTCAGTTACCGGCCAAATTAAACTTGCATAATTTTCTGACGCGTGGAGCTTTTACTCGGAACGGAGTACAAATTCATTTTGTAATTTTAACATGCATTACATAAATCACACCTCTTGCCCGGAGGGGGTTGGTAGAGAATCCTCACACTACGAACTTTGCATATTTCTTCTACATATATACGCGTATTACGCATTTATCTCTTGCAGGGTTGGCAGAGTGTTAACGGCTACAAAAATACGGTCGCTAAGGCCACGTATGAAAAATATTTGAGGGCCGTTTCAGATAAATCCTGTATCACTATAGAGACAGGTTGTCAGTCTGTCGCCTATAATTGTAATGCACATGTAACCTTAGAGTCCCCTAGTCGTCTCTTACGATACCCGCGCGAAGGAAATGGGGTAGTGCTATTCTAAGCATTCTTCTACATTTATATTTTTTTTATGCACGCTTGTCGATTAGGATACGTACTAGGTAGACTTTACCTGACCATGTAGGTTCATCGAAGCCTTCCCTTTTCAAAGTGGGAACTTTGACTCGCTTTAAATCTCTTTCGTCAAAACGACTAATTGTAATTTTAAACTACTTGTTATTTGGTAGAGGGTTTTAGCATTGTTTAGCATGATTGCCTTGCAGTGTGGTGCCGGCTTAAAATAGCATCACCCCGATTCTACCCATGGGTGTCGTAAAAAGTGACTAAGGGATAATCATTCAGGGAATGGGCAGCAGCGTTGCCTGTGAATGCAACGTCTCGCACTGCGCTCGCTCATCCGCCTGCCTAATATTTCCAGCCATCAACTGTTGTGGCTGTTGATGGTGATGATGATTTAGGTTCCTGAATTAGGTTTTCTTTTAGTAGTATTACCGTGTGATGCCGGCTTAAATGGCATCACCCCATTTCTTTCCCCTGGATGTCGAGGTGACTGGAGGATGATATGCCACTTGCACAAGGGACATCCCAAAACTTACAAATACAATTATATTTATTTCGCATCACATCTTAGGCACCACAATCAATAAATACAGTACAAATATACAACATGAGCTGAAATGAGTTTAGGCACAGCACACTGCTGGTTTTAAGCTTACTCCTAGTCAAAGATGGGTGTTCTTAAATACTTCATTTCATAGAAAGTTAATAAGTAAGAATAGTTAGGTAACAAAATATATCAATGAGTAACTGTAAACTTAATATATTCATGTAGTCAGCTTTTACGCTGAACTATTCGGTAAGTACCGGACTTTACGGGATGTATGAAAGTAGGTAAATAATTTAAATAGATTCTTCCTAGTTCTGAAAAGTTTGACAGCCACTGAAGGATCCGATTCACTCGTTTCGTGTTCCCGTTATCCTGTTTCGGCCAATTATTGTAAATAATGGCATCGGTCGTGTTTCTATGCCAAGGGCGCGCTGAGACGCTGAGAGGCAATTTCAGGCCCCTTCAGCTGACGACAAGCGACAATACTTACGTAAGAAAGTGCCACTTGGTAATTATAAAACAATTCATAATGAAGTATTGCTTAGAGCTAATTGTTATTGCTATTTAGTGAAGTTTTAGGGCCGCCGCACAGTAAGAGCAGTTTTTGCGATTCACAGCTCAAGCAATCTTCATTAGAAATCCAAACTATTGTAATATTAATAAAACTTATTGCCTAGAATAACAAACGGCTATCACGGTCCCTTTGCGACAAGCGATGGCGTTTGTTATTCTAGGCAATGTCACTTTTATTTAAATAACGTACGGTCTATTTTCGGATTTCTTTGAAAAATGCTCTTGGTGGTGCTCGCAAAAACGTACCCACGTTTAGTCTGCGGCAGCCCTTACACTGACTTTCAATCCGTGTAAGGGCCAGCGCACATCTTGCGCTATTTGATAGCTGCTTTCCAGTAGCATTGAAATAAACTATACTGTAATTGTTGCCGTGCGTTGCTGGCTTAGAATAGCATCACCCCTATTTTCTCGGATGTTACAAATAGCGACTAAGGGATAATCTTCTAGGAAACAGGCAGCAGCATTCCATCTGCCTACCAAGCGGGGTGAGCCTGTCAATACCTCCCCGATAGGGTTAGGTCCATTTCCAGCAGTGGAATGTTGTGGCTGTAAATGTATTGTAATTGAATTAAAGTCGATATTGTTCTTGTCGTAAAACAACCTGTCACTAAAAGTGATATACGATTTTTCTGAAAAGGCCCTCAAATATTTGTCAGACCTGGCGATAGCGATCGCGTTTTTACGGCCGTTAACGCTCTGGCTACCCCGCAAGTGATAAGGCGTGATATAGGATTAGTGTGTATGTTGGTCTTCACATTACGGGTTGTGTGGACGGCAGAGCTGTTCGTTCGCTCATGCATATTTCGCAATTAGTATCAACTTCATTTCAATTACGATTATAATTAAAATAAAATTTACCACTGAAAACGGTGTGCATCGAATGAGCTTCCCTAACTTTTATGTATTGAACCTAGCATAATGTAAAAATATTATCTGCAAATACACTCACAGGCACATTTAACCGGCCACTTGCATTAGCATGGAATACTCTTGATTCTTTTGATTATTGTAAATTACAGTGAAAGTAAATTAAAAAGCAGTTAATTAAACGTTAATTAAAGAATTGGTAGCTTAACTGCAGTAGGTCTTAAATATAAAAAAAACATGAAACAAAAAAGTATCATTTTTCAGAAAGTCTCTTAAGAGGTGAATGTTAACAAAATGTTAAAAAAATGAAAATGAGGACAATCTTAATAGTGAGTATTGCCTCCACGAGCTCTTATGACTTCACGCATACGGTCAGCCATCCCGTCTATGACGTCTTGGATATCTGACTGCGGGATATTGTGCCACTCTTCTAAAACCGCACTTGTTAGGTCACGGAGTGTGGTTGGCACTGGATTACGGCTTCTGACTCGTCTTTTTAAGTTGTCCCAAATGTGTTCAATCGGATTAAGGTCCGGATTGCAGGCTGGCCAGGGTAATCTGCGTATACCAACAGCATCGAGGTAATCATTTACTTGGCCGGCAACGTGTGCTCGGGCATTATCGTGCATAAGCACAAAATTTTCTCCAATAAATGGAGCAAATGGTACCACATGGTCTTGAAGCACTTCCTCCACGTATCTTTGAGTGGTCATACTTCCTCTGGAAATGACGACTAGGTCCGTGCGTGCTTCATAAGAAATTGCTCCCCACACCATTATTGAGCCCCCCTGGTAACCAACAGTTTCAACTATAGCACATGAAGCAAACCTCTCAGATCGACGTCTGTAGACCCGCTGGCGACCATCTGGAGCTTTTAAAGCTATTCTGGACTTATCACTAAATAAAACGGTCTTCCACTGCTCCGTAGTCCAATGCAAGTGCTCGCGGGCAAATTGTAGTCGAGGTCTTCGATGATGTGCCTTTAATTTAGGAGCTTTGGCAGGTCGACGTGCTAGCAAGTTTTGTTCAGCTAGTCTTCGTCTTACCGTTCTCTCACTTACACTAACGCCACGAACTTCAAAAAGCTGATTACGTGCTTCAACAGCTGTAGAGAAGCGATTTCTCAAAACTTTACTTACGACAAAACGGTCATCTCTAGCTGAAGTACACCGATGTCGACCTTGCCCAGGCCTTCGAGTATAGAGGCCAGTCTCACGAAATCGTCTGATAGCGTCTTGTATTGTTGTTCGAGGAACACCAAGCATCTGACCTATGCGACGATGGCTAAATCCAGCATCAGCCAGAGCTACTGCTCTTGCTGCTCCAGCAGCATCCAGGGGCATGTCGTATGAAAAAACTGGTTCTCCAATTAACAATTGATCAAAATAATGCAGTGCACATCTAAAACAAATGAATATCGAAACAAAACCATTCGATCCTAAACAATTTGAAACTCAATGATTTTTTACTTTTTCTTTTTATTCATAAAAACACAATTTACAAGTTAACAAATGAGGTCATATGTGTTTGATTTATCGTAAAATTAAATCCTGCCAATTTACAACATATTACGGACAGCGTTATTTCTAATCACCACGAGATATTCCATTCGAGGGTGGTGGCCGGTTAAATGTGCCTGTGAGTGTATTTTAAGGGGTGCCCCTGCCTATGAAACTGAACAATTTTCCCCAAGGAACGTAGGACGAAATACGACAAATAGATAGGATACAAAGTGATCCGGTCAGCTGGTACATTTCGTATGGGAAATACCCTTTTTTTCATTTTTCGACCTATGTTCCGTAAAGAAAGTTGTTTATTTTTATGGGCTGGTTCACCCCTTGAAATGTTTGCAGTAACTTTTTTTTTCACCTTGAATTATATTTGTACTATCAGCAGCACTTCACCCGTCCCATTTGAGGAATCATTTTATACTGGTTAATCTTAGTAACTGTACGAAAAATCAGCAAAAGATGATCCCTTAAATGGGCAGGTTGATGTGCTTTTAATAGTAACATCTAACTAGTTTTAAATTAAAGTAATTATAACTTATGTCCTTAAAAAGCTAAAAAACATACGAATATAGGTACAGGGTGTAATGGACTATGTACCAATAACTTTGCAGGCATGATCACACTGATCAGACCATGAAACTGTACAACTTTTACTATGGAGACTATGTTGGGAAACGATTTTTTTTTTCGAGTTTTCATAGAAATTCAGTCAGCTGATCGGAAATTTTGTATGGAAGGTCGAAAATTTAGTTTCGGTACACCGTCCCTTACACCCTGTATTGAAGTCCATCTGCGTATAAGTATGGTAGTTTAGTAATGTAATTTGTGTACCAAAAGGCGAATTATAGGTATATATTTACAGATTATTGCAGAACCAATTAGTGTTAGCTCATTCGGAGAATTTCCAATTATTTGGATATGTTTCCACTCATAATTCAAATCGACATTTCCATTAAGGTGAAATTCGCAATAAAATTAAATTAAAAGGATTGTTTTTATACAGAATGTAAACATATTTATCTGCACTCATCTTTTATAATATTCGAATTATGAACTCAAAAACAGTTGAATAAAGATCTACTTTATGCATTCTGCCTATATAAATTACAGTTTCATAGAAAATACAGACGCGTAATGATATGACTTGATGAGAAGGCTCTTACTTCAATAAAGTCCAGAAATGAAACGAAGTTTTTTTGCCAATACTCATATGAGTTTTATACATACATACATACATAAATCACGCCTATATCCCTAACGGGGTAGGCAGAGCGTTAACGGCCGTTCAACGGATATTAACACCACGTCTGACAAAAATTTGAGGGTCAATCAGATAACTGTGTATCACTGTAGTGACAGGTTGTCAGCCCGTCGCCTAAAATTGCAATACACACCCTCGAGTCCCTTAGTCGCCTCTTACGACACCCATGGGTAAGAAATGGGGTGAAGCTATTCTAAGCCGGCATCACACGGGTCACATCACAGTTTTATTTTGTTATATTTTATATACTCATATAAGATTTCTTATTTTCATTTATGAAAAAAATATATAGCACTGCACCGAGACGAGTACCAAGAGATTAAAGAATTGATAAGTGTCAGTCGGGGCGCCGGTAGCTCAGTTGGCAGAGCAGTGGGACGGTACCCCACGGTCCCGGGTTCAAGTCCCGGCGGGCGCTTCTTATTTTCATTTATGAAAATAAAATAGCACTGTGAGTGCATAATAAAATCATAGTACATATAATATTTGCAGCTAATATTTGTACACCTTATATTTCAAAGTGTAACAACCACCCCTTATAATACTTTTAGCTCTTTTTAAAAGGCCTGTATGTAGCAAGGGCTTTCTCCTACGTGACAGGCTGTAAGCCACAAGAGCCTCGAAAGGGAATAGCTTATCAACGTAAAACCCTTCTGAAGGGCTAAAATTTACGAAATGGCGCCCGGAATCCCCCATTTGTGGCCAGCATTTTGCATTATTTCTTCTCCTTGTTTATAAATATAGGGTGTAAAAGACTGGATGCCGTTGATGCCGGCTTAGAATAGCATCACCCCATTTCTTTCCCGTGGGAGTCGAAAGAGGCGACTAAGGGACTTGAAGGGGGAATATAGTAATTTGAGGCGATGGGCTGACAATCTGTCACTATGGCGATACTCAGTTTTCCGAATGAGCCTCAAGTGTGTTGTGGCGTTGATGTCCGTTTTGCGGCCGTTTGCGCTCTGCCTTCCCCGCAAGGGAAAATGGGCGTGATATGTGTATGTATGTGAAGGACTGAGAGTATTTGTCGTTTCCTTACATATGTTCCTAGGAGAACGCAGCCATGGCAGTCGTCGCCTTCTGCTTATTTATTTTATATGTTTTGGAAAATTTTTTTTTTGGAAAACCAACAGCTGTTGGTAATTCTGATAAATATCATGATTCATGACATCACATAGTTGGCCGATGTGGCGTAGTGGTAGTGCGACTGTCTGCGACGCAAATGTTTCGGGTTCGATTCTCGGTGGGTCAATAGCAAAGTTGATATTTAGCACTTTGTTAATTTGTTCCCAGTCTAGTAAGAACATTGCGGGTGAGAACCACCTGATTGTCCGAAAAGAAAGATGGTTCCGTGCTTCAGAGGGTATGTTAATTCCCGCCGTCGGTCCCGGTTGCTGTCTATGATTACTTAGATGGCTGTCGTAACACAACCATGTCAAAGGCCTACTACTAGTCGTATTCGGTTGACAAACTAGGTTTGCCACTAATGGCGCTTTGATTCAATCGTCATCTTACTTTATGGTTCAGGCTGTAAGCCGATACATAAAACTAAGTACTTACATACAACTCTGCGTTAGTTTGTAAGTCTCTTTATAAATACATTTATTTTGAGTTTGTGTTAGGAAGGAGTTCACTTTTATAGTCTGCATGCACACTATCAGTATTCGGAAGGCTTACGATCCTATACCTTTTTTTATATTTACAGCCACAAAAGTCCACCGCTGGACAAGGGTCTCCCCCTATTCGAGGATATTGCCATACTGACCACACTTGGCATCCGGATAAGGCGAGCACAGTATATTACCTAAATGAAGATATCCCTTGGTCGCGTTTAGCAAGACCTACAGAAAGAATTGGGGTTGTGCTATTTTAAACAGACATCAAACGAAATATTACTTTATACCGTCTCGTACTTTCCTATCAGATAATTAGTTAATTCGCAATAATAACAATGAAAAGGATTTTGAACAAAAAGAACAATGAAAATAAGAAGGTATAAGCAGCAAATAAGTGAACCAGCTTATACCACTGCCTGTTACGCCGAGGGTCGTGGGTTCGATCCCCGCAAGACACAAATATTTGTTAAGTAATTTTCAGATATTAGTGTTTAGTCTGGAAACTGAACAACATTCTACATGAAACATCGTATTCGTATTTTTTATTGAATCGACACGGTCCACTGGAATATTCTCGAATGAGAGGTTTTGTCTTCTTTCTTAACTGATTTGATTTTTTGTTTGTGCTTACCAAAGGGAATGGATGACAGCAATATCAAAAACTGTAAGTAGTAATAAACCTCATTTACAAGTACGATGAGAATTCTTCACTAACATACTTATCAAAAATCATTTTGTACTATTGCAAAAGTTGTGCTGCTTACATCATAGCTAATTTATTATCAATCAACGGTGACTTGCTAGAAAATGCTACGTAATAACTAGGTAAGGCCGTGTTGCCCTAAGACTATTGGCAACACAAATTCTATCCCTACTTTCATTTCAAACTCCATTGGTGACATTTAAAGGACGATTGGATTAGAAGATGAAGATATTATACATCCTTTAAAGAAAAAAAAATCCTTCTTTTTGAGGACTAGCTCATAAGGGCATGATCCCAAAGCAAAATATCCTTAAATCTTGTATAGTGATTTTGTTAACACTGTCTATTTTTTTGCCAGCTGCCGCCGCCGCCGCATATCGAGCTGGTGATGTCGATGCCATACCTCCGCACAGCATTCAAGAGACCTACAGTCAGAGTCAGGCGTAAGTATCAGGCCAATCTTACAGGCCAAATTATTAGGCTGAACCCATACTAAATAACAGGCCAACTTATGAGGCTGAACCTATATTAAAAGGAGTGATGACAGCAACGGAAAATGCATCCATTACGCTGGCGTTAGAGATCTGCCCAAACTGTCTATCCCAGCCTGAGATTGACTGTACAAGGATTAGTAATTACTCTTTAACGGAGTTTAGGTTTAGACATTTTGTAACTAACGACATTATGCGGACATAAAATAACCTTTTGCTAATTTTACCATCACCACCACCATCCACCATATTAATCATATTTTTTGCGACCACCATCCCACCGAAGTCTGGCGCCAAGTAGCTTGCTGCGTTCCGTCAGTGTATGGGTGCCAGTGGGTGTGCTTCTTCTGGGTGAGCTCGCTCCATCTTAGACTCTGTCTCTGTCCTATGACCTGGACTAGAGTCAAGAGCAAACACATCATTAATAAAAAAGACAAAAAAATTGCGATCATGACATATTTTTTTAAAGACATTTACATTCATAATCATGATATTCTACACTGGCATCGCTACATCATGACATCGCTAGAATAGAACGTTTACATTGAAAATTAAACAAGCGTTGACTTTACATGTACGCTTGAAACGTGGAACGGTAAAGGGATTAGTGTCTGAACTAGTTCAGTAGTATATATGTATCTGTACCTGACAGACTTCCGGTATTTATGCAACGGCACGAAGCTTATCCGCTGTGATATCGGAAATTTAACATGGCTGCCGAGTTACCTGCGAAAATCTATACGTTATTTATTTATTTACGATTTATTGTACACAGGAACATGTTTCATGATGCACCCTATCAGTATTCGTAGGGCTGTCTCTTACACCCCGTATAATTCGTCGATCTTGATTAGGAACTCAGAAATAGTAGAAAGTGCTTCTCTTTCTGTTGATAAGGTCGATAAACCACTCAATGTATTATGTATATCTTACTACCAGTGTAAGGAACTAAATTGAAGGACACAATAAGGTATAAAAAAATGCTGCAAACATTTTAAGAATCGAACCAGCCCATGCAACTGAAAAAGTTTTCCTAAGGAACAGAGGATTACTTTTATCATATTTCGTCCCTTGTTCCTTGAGGAAAGTTGTTCAGTTTCGTGAACTGCTTCACCCTTCGAGCAACGTGGTCTTCAGTCTCGTTTCGTTACGGTAGGCAGCTTTGATTGAAGGGTTCACCCTAACCCATTCTTCAACTACAAGTTTATCACTTATTGTACTTATATAGGTTTCGAACTCGAAGTAAGCTTAGAAAGGTTCAAAATCACTGGTACACACGCTTTACCATGGGTAGGTGAGAACTAAAATATGAGCAGCTGTGCAGGAGTTTTCTTTACATCCTGTATTTCGCCAGGGATTTCCTCTATTACACGTATTACACTATCTTAGTTGACTCAGAATCTATCAAAACCAACTGAAGCGTCAAAATCCCCTAAAGACAAATTTAAATACGGTCCTAATAACTCAAGCGCCGGCAAAAGGCAAGTCGGGCATTAATACCGTCATCTCAAATTGAATCAATATTCATTCTTGATCCAATATCTTCAAGACGAGACGCTATTTTTCAGTCCGGCTAAGGCTTCCTTTACAATGGAGGATCATCGTTTCATTCCGCTTCAAGTAAGCTTAATGCGCTCTAAGTAGACTGCTTCTGAGACAATAATTATTTTGCTTTTCACTGCTATATCGCAATCCACAACTTATGGGTAGGTTGCCGTGTGATGCCGACTTAGAATAGCACCACCCCATTTCCATGCCGTAGGTGTCGTGAGAGGCGACTAACGAGGGTCACATGTGTGTTGCAAATTTAGGCGATGGGCTGACAACCAGTCACTACGGTAATACACTATTTTCAGAATGACCATCAAATGTTTTTCGTCAAATCGTCGCTTATAACGGCCGTTTACGCCCTGCCTATCCCGCAAAGGTTTGGCGGTTCTCTAACTTGTCGTCGTGTCGTTCCGTTTTTTAACGTTACGTAACGCATGCGTTTGCCAGACGAAAGGAAATTGCGAATACCACTCTAATTCCCATACAAATACGGCTACGGTGCGTTTACAGGCGAAGGGTGATGTGTGTATGTAA
Source organism: Tuta absoluta (assembly GCA_027580185.1). Classification (NCBI taxonomy): domain Eukaryota; kingdom Metazoa; phylum Arthropoda; class Insecta; order Lepidoptera; family Gelechiidae; genus Tuta; species Tuta absoluta. Next base: position 3,685,511 of record JAQAHW010000029.1, on the reverse strand, counting down.
AGGTAGGTAAACCTATTTATCATCGATATTATCATCACATCAACCTTCAACCAGAGTATTCGCCTATTTTTTTCTCGTCATTTCGGGATTATGTTTACCAATATAGGTATTAGGTACCTACCTAAATGAGTGTTTTAGCAGAGGTAAAGAAACGTTAACGCTATTCGTTTACGCTTCAGTGAACCACCCTCTTAAGTGAGAAGGGTGCTTTACCCGCCTTAAGGCGTAAGTAATGGCAACTGCCATCTGTGATCCGGCCAGCTTTCTCGAGATAAAAAAATCGGTAACGCTGAGTGCGATAATAAGTAGAAGATACAGAGTTTCCATTCCTGCCAGACAGTGAAAAATAATATCTTAAATTGTGTATTTATCTGTTTCTAAATTATGTTTGTTTGGGCGTGGATCTATAAATAAATATCCTGGACAATTCACACAGTGTCACCTATCCCCAAACTAAGCAAAGCTTGTAGTATGGGAACTAGATAGATAATATTAATAATTATACTTTTTTGTAAATCAATTCATATTATACATAGAAAGCACTCAGACAAAACACTACTACGTTTTTTTGTGTATGGTGGGGATCGAATCCACGACCCTCGGCGTAGTAGGCAAGGGTACTATCCTCTATCCGGGCCAGTCACTATCTATAGTAGGTATACAGGTTGAAACAAAAGTGCGATACATTCCTTGGAAGGGTTGAAAGGGTGGCTCATTTCCAACATATTCTTTCATAGTAAAAAAAACAGTGGGATAATAACCCACGGTCCCGGGTTTAAGTCCCGGTGGGCTCTAACATTTTTTCAATTTCTTATTATCATTTATGTAATTAATATAGCACATAGCACTGTGAGTGCATAATAAAACCACAGTATAAATAGTAAGTTCTTCACTAAAGAGATACACGAATTTTCTGGAACGACCCTCAAATAGTTGTCAGTCATTGCGATAGCGACCGTACTTTACGGCCGTTAACGCTTTGCCTACCCCGCAAGGGTTACAGGCGAGATATAATTATGTGTATGTGTTAAGTTAAATTTTTAAACCAACCCATTTTAGACAAACTTTTTGAAACGTAAGTTTTTGAGTGATTTTATGGATTGAATGGACCAAGGAAGTGGGTTTCAAAAGCGTGAATATTTCGTATTTCCTGAGGAGGCATATGGCACTGCTAGGCTAAAATGGGTTCATTTTTATTTCTTTTTGATGGGACCTCATAACTCAATCTGGAAACCTATTTTTGAAAGTCTGATAATGTTGCTGTAACGGAAATTAGATGTCCCATATACTGAGTTCTACTTAACAAAATAATGGGATGCTATCATTCTGGCCGGGAATATACCTCCTTTAAAAGGTTCCGTACCCAAAGGGTCAAATCGGGACCCTATTACCGAGACTTCGCTGTCTGTCTGTCCGTCCATCTGTCACTTGGCTGTATTTAATAAACCGTGATAGCTTAGATAAATGATTGGTTCGCTAGCGCGACAGCAAGGACCGATCTTTAATCTAAGCGTAATAGTTATATTGTTATTTTGTTGATTATGTATTCCTGTTGTCGATATAACAACAAATACTAAAAAGCAGAATAAAATAAATATTTAAGTAGCCTTCCATACAACAAATGTTTTATTTTTGCAATATTTATGGAAAATGGTACGGAACGCTTCGTGCCGTGTGATGCTGGCTTACAGCAGCATCACCACATTTATTTCCTGTGGGACTCAAGGGTGTGTGTGTATTGCAATTTTAGGCGATGGGCAATGGCGTCACTATGGCGATACACAATTTTCCGAATAACACTTAAATGTTTGTCAGACGTTTCGAAAATGACCGTTGTTTGTGGCGCTGCCTACCCCGCAGGAGATATAGGCGTGATATGTATATATTTGTGGACGTGTCCAACTCGCACTTAGCCGATTTCTACCATAGGTACTATAACCTACTAACATCTACACTTAAACACCGGTGTAGTTATCTACATTGAAATATTAAATTGTACGCTTTTAGAAGCTGTCAATCGGGTTGGTTAGCCACTTTCTATCACGAAAAAAAATTTATTCCCACGGGAAAATATATGACGGTCGGTAAAACAACTTGACGGGCTTCTAGTAAATTAAAATTGTATGTGCCGTTGCGTAAGTTTGGCCTGTACAAGTATACACGAGTTTTCCATTAAGGGGATTCCAGCGCGTAACTAGCGCCATCATCCCTTAAATATTCTCTGCTGGCTGTTGGACTGCTGGAAGAGATTTCCTTTTAGAAATAAGTAGTACCTGATGTGTTGTTTTTCTTAAATGTTATTGTGCTGTGTTTATATCTTGTGTGCAATAAAGAGTTCAATAAATATTCATAATTTCACACAGCCAAAAACAGTTCACTGTCAGAGCCCGATCAATAGTAGTAGGCGGTTGAAAAACTCTGTCACAAAGTATCATCGCGTGGTTGGACGGTTCGGTGTCCCACACGTAAAAAAAAACGAACACAAGTGGATTTTCGTTATATCACATTTTCATCGAGTTATGAATTTTGAAGTGATGAGGGCGCTAGTGACACCCCGGGGTCCCTCAAGGGTTGAACAGTGAACACTGTAACTCATTCATTTGATTTGTTTCCATGGAGCATTGGAAACGAAGTTAGTTGAAGCCCACCGCATGACGTATGGCGAATTCAATTAGTTTCTACTAGAGATGCACCGACTATAAATGTAATGAGTCGGTCTTTTGAAACAAATGTCGTTTACAGATCGTGGTGACGTAAAGTTACATGCCGTGTGATGAACCTGGTCAGCCCAGAGGGAGTGCCTTTATTTTTATTTTTATATCCCGCCCGAGCCGGTTTTCTATTACGACAATACAAAATTGTCATAAAAAAAGAAAATTGTGTTAAACACATTTCTTTTTACAATGGCGGATCATGATGTCAATACGTGATAATACTATCCGACATTGAATAAAGTAATTTCATTTTTATTTTCAGTCGGCGAATAGACGGCTGAATAGCCGATTAGTCGGCTGTAATAACGACATTGAACTTGAATATAATAATTTATTTCAACTTGTACAGTAATAATTACATACATACATACATACATAAATCACGCCTATATCCCTTACGGGGTAGGCAGAGCGTTAACGGCCGTAAAACGGATATTAACACCACGTCTGACAAAAGTTTGAGGGTCAATCAGATAGCTGTGTATCACTATAGTGACAGGTTGTCAGCCCATCGCCTAAAATTGCAATACACACCCTCGAGTCCCTTAGTCGCCTCTTACGACACCCATGAGTAAGAAATGGGGTGATGCTATTCTAGGCCGGCATCACACGGTAACAATTATGTTCGAAATTAAATCTCTCTCGCTCTTGTCGGTGGAGTTTCCGCCAGCTTTCTCTGTCTTCTGCCTTCTCCTTGACTTCCCTGTACGACATGACCATTGCTTTTTCTTTTCTTCTTGGTCTTTCTCTTCCTCTTTTCCCTTCGATCTTACCCTCAACAATCGTTGTGAAATCACAACTGTTTTAATTAGTAGATAGGCTTTAACGTAGGAATTGGAAATTCAAAATAAACACAACTTACTTAATCAGTTTAAAATTGTTTTATTGTGGTGAGTAATGGTTGTGCAAACTCAATAAAATATACGTTTTAAAAAATTACACTGACGCGATTCCTTTTTCCAAACGTTACCAACACGGCTCAGCCGATTAGTCGGTCGACTTGAAACCGATTAGTCGACTAGTCGGGTAAAACTATAGTCGGTGCATCTCTAGTTTCTACCAACACTTCGTTTGCTTCATTTGTTATATAGAAATTGGTTACAGTCCACGAAAATGTTTCTCTTTGTGACATCGGTGAGCGAACATACGTAGGTAGGAGGTAGCTGCTATACAGGGTGTAAGGGACGTATACCTCAAACTTTATGTAACTCAGTTTTATTATGATCAGACCCTGAAACTGAACAACTTTTACTTTTGCACTGCATTGTCATTGGCATTAAACATACTTGTATAATTTAGGTAGCCCAGTCGGTAGAGACGTCGGTAGTACTGATACCGAAAGTCGCAGGTTCGGACCTTGCCTGCGGTGCAATTTTGCAAATTCACAAAAATGTTATACCCAACAAGTTAAATTGTTTTAAACTTAGTACTCAATCCTGAAAACTTTTCAACAATTTAATCCTTTAGTGGTCTTAGAAGTTGACGCTTTTCAGCGCTCGTAGCGCTTTCATAAAAGTTACCCAGACATTTTCAAGCAGGGAAGTCAGTGCTTGACGGGCTTGATGGCGATTATTAAGTCTGAATGCTCTCCACCACAGAGCATCGGAATTCGCTCTAGGGGCGCGCACGGAGTTTATTGGTCTGTGCTCTCCACTATCAAACTACGGGACATCAATGATAGAACGATGGCAAACGTAGGTAAAAATCTTATGGTGTTATATGTAGTAGTTTTATTTCTGGATAGTCGAAAAAATCTTTATGAACTATGAATTGTTAGATACTAACTCGAACCGCAACGGATGTTGCGCAGTGGTAGTGCGACTGCCTGCGACGCAAAGGTTCTGGGGTTCGATTCATCACACTTTGTGAATTTGTTCTCAGTCTGGTTAAGACACTGCAGGGTGAACCACCTGATTGTCCGAAAAAAGAAAGATGGTTCCGTGCTTCGGAGGGCACGTTAAGCCATCGGTCAGTCAGTCAATCAGAGGCCTACTCTACTACTAGCAGCAGGTGGTTGAAAAAACTCTGACACCAGGGTACATCGGGCCCTCGGACGACTTGATGTCCCACAAGAAGAGAAGAACAGGAACAACACTACGACACTTCTAGCTACGTCTAGGCGTCTGCGGTGCAATATAGATCATGGCTGTGTGGTATACGGAAGAAGACCGTTCCTATTGACAGTTACTTGTATATAAGTAGGTTGAAAGTTGTATGAAATAGAGTGGAATCATTTAAAAAGAAGATATAAGGGTGCGTATTTGCACACCACGCGGAACAAAACTATAAGTCCAAAAATACGGCTTTTTGGGAGAGACAAATAATTAAATTTCGATATTTTATTTTAATTCGTGGAAATTGCGTGGCGAAAAAATGATTGATAGATTTGCGTGTGTTAAAAAATAAGGGATTTAAATTGTAGCCGTAGGACGTCCACTGCTGAACATAGGCTTCCCCTAAATATAATATTTCCACCTCGTCCGATTAGAAGCGTTTTCCCCGCGGACTTGACCAGATTGTCTGTCCATCTCGCGGGGGGTCGTCCTACGCTGCGCCTGCCGGTACGTGGTCTCCACTCAAGAACTCTTCTGCTCCACCGCTTATCAGTCCTTCGAGCAATATGGCCTGCCCATTGCCACTTCAGCTTACTGACTCTCTTAGCTATGTCGCTTACCTTGGTTCGTCTACGGATCTCCTCGTTTCTGATTCGATCACGTAAATCCTACTTACATTAAACTTATTCAGCTGCTAACGAATTTTCACCCAAAATGCGATCCTTGTCCCAAATCACTCAAGGCTGCGTAACTAAATTCCAGCTTGATCCTCCAGTGATTTATAAAAAAATACTGGGAATTCCTCCGGGTGAACGGGGTCCTACTAAGTATTTATTACAAACGGGACTTCGTTAAGGGCCCTCCGTATTACGCCCTTGAGACCCACTTTTTATCGGAAAATTATTTATATGTCGAAAAGATTTGGTTATTTACGATGTGTAGTAAAGATTGTATTATGTTGGCCAAAAGCTAAGGGTGAAAACGTTCTCAACAATTTGTTTGCTATGTGATCATCTCAGCAGTAATCATAAATAAGCTTTCATCAACTTGCTTGCCTCGTAAATATTGTGACTTTATGTACACCGGAAAATTCTTAAACTCTTCTTCATAACATGTTATTCAAACTCAAAAATCACACACAAGCATTATAAATTAGGGAATTATGTTGTTGCCAACCTTGTAAGTCGTCGACGTATACCAACTTCCCCTTACAGCGGGGCAGTTCGCCAAGTTATAATGGGTGATCCTTGTCGTAACAGCTGATATATACAGGGTATAAGGCAATCAATGCATTAACATTAAATGATCTTCTTGAAATGCTAATAACGAAGTAGATGGGTACCTTAATTGATGCAAAGCATTGGCAGTACACCTTGGGTGGTTTACAATTGACTCGTTTTGGCCGTCTACGTAATCAAAGTTTTATAACAGTTACAAGCAAGGAAAAAAGAATCATAGTTATTAAGAGCTAACGGTACATATCTACTGCTACTGGTAGAAATGTTAGTTATCATTTTAGGGACATTCACAACTTGGGCTTTATCATCTATAGTCGTTTAAAAACATAAGGTATTTTTATTTAAATAAAAACCAGGATCTTTTTGCTCTTATTTTTAGCTTTTGTAATGCCAGTGACACTCAACTGTAATTTTTGCCACTATGAATGTGAATTTGAAAAAACGCTATCTAGACAAAACTGAGACGTTTTAAAAATAGCGGAATTCACGCCCTGTTCAATATTGATGATTCTAACATCCTGTCTTTAAGTACTTACGAGCTAACAATAATACGTACTAATTGATGAAAGTAGGCACGCATGAAGTATTAAGAAGGGCGTTACGAAATTCACAGAATGGTTCGGGATTATTTTGCCAATTTCGAGTTCGGCCTTGACAACGTTTAGCTCTTGAATTTTAAAAGCTTGAAACAGGCTCAGAACAAGGTAGTGTTTTGAATTAAACCCTATAAATAAAGAGAATAAATCAGATAATACTTAGCCAAAAATAAGAAACTTTATAAAATCTTTACAACGTAAGTTTATCTTTGTACATCAGGTCGTTTTAGTACTATTTGAGCACAGCAAGTCAAATTGCGATTTTTCTTTTTTCTTATTATTATTTTTATCATATTAAATAAACAATCCTTAAACTCAATAAAAGACACCGTTAATCCCTATTTGGGTTTGTCTCGATGTCCACATTCCGTTCCAATCCCAGCGTTCCAAAACAAATAGATATAACAACAATACAGTCTATCAAATTTACATCGCAATATCGGGCAAGTAAAGAGTACCTGTACACTTCATACGTTACGTCATTCCTGTTAGATAGCTCTATTTAAACTGAAATATATCGCTTCAATTTAATAAGTCTGGTGTTTTTCTTCCAGCTACTTCATCAGAGATGTACTCTCGAAGCGGTCGAAACGCGGTCGGCGCTCTCGACGGGCGTGGTCTGGTGGCAGTCATCAAGCGGCAGGTTCCTCTGGCTGGGCAGCTGGACCACCAGCTCGCGTGGGGCCAGGGGTGGGGCTGGGTCACGCTGCCTAATGGGGTTTGGAGTGGACGTAAGTGGAAACTCCTCAAATATTGCCATACAAAATTACCGTTCAACGTTTTTAATTTATTCTTTACAAATACACAGGATTTTTAGATCGATCGATCAAGAATATTCCGCGAATTCTCTATTGCTCTACCCACATAAAGTCGTGAATGTAAAGAACGTGTGATACGAGTGGTAGAAGCACTCGTCGCAATCTGCCCCTAGCGAATTCGGATTTCTACTGACTTAAAGATACGTCCCAGGCCCCAGACTCAGAAAACAGTACTTAAATCGTTAGACTGAGGTAGACGATATTATTTTCACATCACACACAACTCATATCCTCTCGTATATTGGTAGGTGGGTAGGTATGTGTACCAACCGTAACGTTAAGCGTATTTTTATTACATATCCGAGAGCCGAACCCTCGTCAAAGTCTTAGCAGGTAATCAAGGTCGCCTTTTAACCGAAAAAAAATCAAGAGACTTCACAGTCTAGAATGGTCTATACATTGGAAAATACTTAACTGATTTATATAAAACTGATTGCCGCTCCTAAGTTAGCGATTCCTTTCCCATAAAAAAATTTGGGTCAATTGGTTCTGTGATGTGTCTCAAATTGTGCGCACTATTCGTCCGAGCTATTTGTTGAAGTAGGACCCTTTATACTTTGCTCCTCGATATTTATTCGAAAATTTGGTAAAAAGTGCAGATATCTAATTGCTCAAACAAGAATCTTACTGGTGAACATCTTACCTGCAAGTTAGTGAAATAAGTTTTTAGAAGAAATAAGTGATTGTGATATTATAGGCAAAAACAATTCAAATTGCCGTTTTTAACTGTCCAACTACTAATCAAAGTCACCTTCGTAGTGGCCACCTAGCGATACGCGTAAGCGACGCATGCTCCACGGCGCTTACGACCTTCTGGACACGGCTTTTCGGAACCGGTCTCAATACAAGTTAAAGTGATCGTGTCGTGGTTACTGTGCGTGTGACGCAGCGCAAGTATAGTATTGGTTGTTATTGAATATGGCACCAGATAGTATAAACTGCTCATCTTGCAGTAAGCATGTCATTATGATGGAGAGATTACGGTGCGTCCTTTGCAACAAATACTACCACTGTGAATGTGCTGGTTTTTTGAAGGAAGAATTCAATGCTGAACGCCATAATATAGAGCGAACATGGAATTGTTCTAAATGCACCCGTAGACTGCGTGATGATGAGACGCCTGTCCGGAAAGCGTTAGACTTTGCAGCCGAAAATAACATCAACAAAACTCGTGGTGGGTCTCGCAATTCATACGAGAGTCTGAGAGACAACAATGAGAGCTTGCTTTTCGATGGATCGCAACAAGCTTCGAAGGTCGACCAAGCTGCTGCTCAAACTTCTGCTCAAACTTCTGGAACTCAAAACATAAACAGAGACAAGACAGGCACAGTGGTTGTAGTATCATCTGATTTGTCCGTCGAAATGCAACTTCTTCGTCGGGAACTGACTGCATCGCGGGAGGAAATATCAGCTTCTCGGGCAGAAATGCAAGAGCTAAGAAACGCGATTTCCAGCCTTACTGCGGCAGTCAAGACTTGTGATAGGCGTATTGAAGAGCTCACTGCACGGGTGGTAGTCCTGGAAAAAACCCGAGATGAACCTTTGCCTACAACTGCCCTCGAGCAAACAATTATGCAACTAAAATTGGAGCTTAATGATCGTGAGCAGGAGCTTTGCTGTAATGATGTGGAAATAGCGGGAGTACCGGAGGAAAACTCAGAACAGCCCACTCATCTTGCGCTGAGTATTGCCGCAAAACTGGGTGTTTCGCTGGAGGAACAAGAAATCGTCAGTGCGGAGCGCTTGGGTGCCGTGCGTCGAGCGGATGCAGGCCAAGCAGTGCGCCCGCGTCCACTGGTTGTTCGATTTGCGCGCCGTGTACGTCGTGACGAGATGCTTAGTGCGGCGCGAGTGAGGCGTAATACTACTACTGCGGGCCTGGGCATGGCTTCGCCTGAGCAACGCATCTACATCAATGAAAGGCTGTCGCGGTCTAATAGACTTATTTTCTACAAAGCTCGCAGTGAGTCAAAGCGCGCTAATTGGAAATATGTATGGACCAGAGACGGAAAAATTTATGCACGCCGAGCTCATGGTGAACAAAGTTATCGCCTGCGAACGGAAGACGATATAAATAAAAATTTTGGTATATCCCAGGGTTAGTTCTGTCAGGCAACGAAATTTCTTGTGATTGCGGACAATATTATATACCTTCATTGCTTTTTGGAGTTGTGTTGCTTTCTCAAGTCCAATATAATGTATCTTTGCACTTGTCACGTTTGATCTGTAATGCTCGTGTCATATTGTTGCTGTCTCTGCAGACTGTAGTTGCTTTGTGCTCTTATGTAAATCTAAATAACTCGGAACATTCATACACTAAACACGGAATACTAAGCTTTTTGCAAATAATTGCTTACTGTCTTGATGGCAAATAAAAAATTTAAAGTTGGTTTATACAATCCAGGAACACTTGGTAAACATCATGAAGAGCTTATTCTGGCTGTACAACAGCATGCATTTGACGTATTGGCTATAAACGAGACTCGGCTGCGCCCCAATGAAGAAGGTAAAGCACCTTCTTTGCCAGGATATACGCTGCGAAGTGGTCCAAGACCCTCTAATGTTTGTGATGGACATGGTGGTGGCGTTGCGTTCTATGTGAAAAAGGGTGTCAGAGCTAGATTATGTGATTTTCCGATTAGTCGAACTGTTGAGCAGATGTGGTTGAAATTAAATATAAATGGCAGTAAGGTACTACTTGGAACTGCTTATCGACCTCCTCGACATAAGGTTGATGTATTTTTGAATGCAGTATGCGACTCGTTAAATGTTTTAAGTCAAAGTTGTGATTTTACAATATTGGTAGGAGATTTTAATATGGACCAATATTCCCCGAACAATGTTACAAAGTTGAATGATATAATTGATTTACATAATTTGAAACAAATAGTCACTTTTCCAACTCATTTCACTGATCACAGTGAAACACTATTAGATGTGGTATGTACGGACGCGCCAGTACGTAATGTTTTGTTTGACATTATAGGCAGTAAAAAGACTAATCATGCTTTAATAATTACGGAATTTAACTTTAAGAAGCCTAAAATACCACCCCAATTTATAACCTACAGACCTATCAAGACAATCCACATAGATGATTTCTTGTTTGATCTAAAGGCTATCCCATGGCATTTAGTCTCTGATGTATATAATGTGGATGACATGGTTTTATTGCTCAATTCTTTCATTTTGATCTTGTTTGATGCCCACGCACCTGTAAGGACAATATACATTAAATGCTTCTCATATCCTTGGATTACAGATAATATAAGATTAATGATGAATTTGAGAAATGAGGCACACGTTAAGTATCTTGCTACGAAAAAAGACGCTCATGAAGAATACTACAAGGAACTTAAACGTTTAGTTAATGTATCCCTATTTTATGAAAAACGAGCTTATTTCGAACAAAACATTAACTGCCATATAAAAAACTCCAAAAAATTGTGGAAAAATCTTAAAAGAGATGTTTTCCCTGTTCAAACTGAGAAAGATACTATTCCTGCACATCTCTGCTCTGCTGAGAATCTAAATAAACATTTCCTTAAGTTACCTTGCTCTGGTAATGTGAGTGTTTCGGATCTTAGTTATTACGAGTTTCATAGGTTTAATTACAATTTAAATTTTGGCTTGCAGTGTGTTAATAAACAGATTATATCCAAAACAATAAATTCTCTTAGATCCAAAGCACAGGGTGATGATTTAATTACTTTGGAGATGGTTTTACTGACTTTGCCCGAAACACTTGATGCCATAACATCAATTATTAATCGATCAATAATAACATGTGCTTTTCCTGAACCGTGGAAAACAGCGATTGTTCAGCCCCTTCCGAAGATACCAAGTCCCTTGGAATTTAAAGATCTACGGCCGATAAATATCCTGCCCTGCCTTTCGAAGGTTTTGGAAAAGATAGTCCATACGCAGATTATCCATTATTTTGAGAATAATGATGTACTTCCCCATGCACAGTCAGGGTTTCGCAAGAATAGAAGTACTACAACGGCTTTATTGGATGTAACTAACAATATCTTGGAAGCACAAGATGTTGGAATGGGTACCATCTTGGTTCTGTTGGATTTTTCTCGGGCCTTTGACACTATTAATATACCATTGTTGCTTTCGAAGTTGTCGTATTATGGTTTTGACATACCTACCGTTAAATGGTTCCATAGTTACCTGAGTAATCGGTTACAATATGTGAAGTTACACAATAGTGATGGCTCTGATTCATTTTCATCAGCAAGCGAAGTTACCCGGGGTGTTCCACAAGGGTCCATTTTGGGCCCATTGCTCTTTATTCTTTATAGTGCTGATATAATAAATTGTATAAGAAACTGTAAATATCATTTATACGCCGATGATTTACAATTGTACTTGCCTTGTCATCCAGAAGACGTTAACGTGGCGGTACAAAAAATTAATGAAGACTTAGAAAGAATATCTTGCTGGGCACGTAAAAACTGTTTAATGTTGAACCCCTCTAAGTCAAAATTTATGATACTGGGGTCTAGGCGTCAGGTGGTAAAGATAAGTGCACAAAAACCTTCTCTTACGATTCACGGGGAACCAGTGGGACAGGTTATGGAAGCGCGTAATTTAGGTGTGGTTATGGACCCTTATCTAAGATTTGAGAAATACATTCAGGAATTAGTGCGAAATTGTTTCTATCGCCTGAAAATATTGTATAGAGCCAGACACTTGCTTTCCGTTGAACTGAGAAAAAATCTTGTTGAATCGCTAGTGCTCTCCAAATTCAATTACGCTGATGCTGTTTATGGTCCTAGGTTATTGGCAAAAACTAAATGTTTGATACAGCGTGTGCAAAATGCTTGCGCTAGGTTTTGCTTTGAAATCCCACCAAGAAATCATGTATCACCCTTCTTAAACCAAAATAGGCTTCTTAACATGAAATCCAGAAGATGTCTTCACTACGCCATTCTTCTCTTTGGTATTATTAAAAGTCGCAAGCCCGTCTACTTATTTGAGAAGCTGGTATGGTCGTCTCGCATTCGCATCGCGCGTCTAGCTGTACCACGTCATAAAACCACAGCCTTTGAAGGTAGTTTTAAATATACCGCTGCAAAGATATGGAACAATATCCCTCCACCTCTGTGTTCTTTGCCTACTGTTGCGAGATTTAGGGCAAAACTTAAAGAGTTTCTTTTGCAGCGGCAAAATAGCGGTGAAATCTTTTAAGACAATAAGGGGACAAGAAAAAAAAAAAAAAAAAAATGAAAAAATGACGCGCATACAGAGATTCTTTTTTTTATGGTTACTTTTGATATATCATGATTGGTATGGATGTATAGTTTGTGTATTTTAGGCCTAACACAGGTACACTGCACAGTCACTTAAATGAGAAATTTGTTTTTTGTTGTTGTTTTACTGATATCCTTTATAATAAGACTAATAGTAATAGTATATAAATTGTTATTTATGTTGTAAACTTTGGCGATCTCCAAACCGGTTACAACTGAAAATCAGCGTTACAGCTCCGGCTGTGACATTTTGCTGAGTTGAAACCGTTTCGGTATATTTATGATGTTTAGTTTTAGACCTTTTCCTGTTTTATTAACACCTAAAATTAAGTATGCCGAATAAATGATTTTTCTTTCTTTCTTTCTTTCTTTTCACTACATGGAGCAACATCCATCCATAAGAGTTTGTCGTGTGATGTCGGCTTAGAATAGCATCACTCTATTTCTTTCCCGTGGGTGTCTAAGGACGACTAAGGGACTTGAGGGTTACACGTATATTGAAATTTTAGGCTGACAAACTGTCATTATAGCGATACACAATTTTCTGAATGATTCTGAATGTTTGTCAGACGCGTAAATTTTCGTTTCTACAGCTTTTTTCGCTCTGCCGACCTCGCAAGCGATATACGCGTGATATATGCATGTATGAAAGTTTGTCTGTGTAATTGTATGTTTGTAAACATAAAAACGTGCCATTCCCACGGGAAAAAGGGAAATACAGCAGCAGATGAAGCCGTGGGGCTGATGTCATAACGTCCTTGTTTCAAGTCGATAAATAATATTATATTATAACTTTGATTTAAAAATGAAAGTTAGCGTAACTCGGAAACCCGAATTTTTCATTTCCAGGTCTAACCTGGTCTCAAGAAGGCGAAGACTTTGCTCTCCACGCCATGCCGATCATGCACCACTCCAACGTCTCAGGAGCCTGTTCCATGCTGGATGGAGTAACAGCTTACGAAGCGTCGGTCTACGAACAGGCTTTAGCAGAATATGATGACGCGGCCACTGATGACTGGGACTTAGGAGTCGACTGTGGAGACTTCATGATGTGAAGAGATGATGATGGATGAGGAGGTGATGTTCCGACGGGACTTATTCATTGAAGAATCGTAACGCTTTATTATATACGATACCACTGAAACGTCAGTGTTCGAGAATGTCGTAAGTGAAGTTATGTTCATATGATTTTGTTATTAAATATGATGAGAAATGTTAGAATAAGTTGTGTAGTTGTGTGTTACGAACGTTAATAGTCTTGATGGGTGAAATTCTATATTTTCGTTCAATAACGTATGTATCCTTACTATATGTATGTTCAATAAAAAAATAAATGTCCAGTCGGCACATCATCACTAAAAACTTTGAACAATCAGTAATTTTTCAATTCATTTAAAAGATTTTCCTTATTTTTCAAATTACAAAGATTTCTAATATAAAGGGATAATGGGAAATATGTCCATATATTTTGTAGGAAAAGCAAAAATGTGTTTATTGCTCAATCTTAGAACACTAATGATGTGTGCTGGTCACAAAAGATTAAATACTTATTGCCAATTAAAATGATGTAAAATTTGGAAAAAAGCATGAATGAAAATTTGGTCACAATCACAAAGCATCTTATGAATTTTTATAGAAGTAAGTAAGTAAAAAAGAAACAGAGTCGTTCGTACCTTAGAACCTTGTCGCAGTCAGGCAAGGTTTGCCAAATTATCAAATAGTTGCATGCTTTAGAAGTGGATGTTCGTCATAGAGAGGTGTAGGTAGTTATGATGTTTCTAGATTTCGAAGATAGATATGGCCTATTGATATGAAAGTTTTTTAGATGATTGTAATGATTACAAATTGAGGAATATTTATTGACATGAAAAATTGTCTACCGCGCAACAATTTTCCTTAACTCAGTAAAAAAGTAATGTGTTCTATCTGTTTGTATCAATGTCGGTAAGGATCTAAAATCAGTCGCAAATAAACCACCAAGCAGTTCATACGTTTCTTTCTATTAAAAAATCCTAATATTAAAGTACAAGCTAAACTACACCTTATCATCAAAACATAATGGTCGACTTTCGAACCGGATTACCCAAAGAAGGCTAATGAGGGGTACAAATGCGCTCGAGCTCGTTAACGATAGGCTGCGTATGGGCTATTATTGTTCATCAAGTTATCTCAAGTGAATATTGACTGTGATATTCATAAAACCACGTGGATTTTCGGAACATTTAAGTAAACATTCAAGTGAAATTTGGATTTGGAACATTGTTGACGTGATCTATTGTGGACTATCGTTTAAACTATGACGGAAGTGAATGAAACTATATCCTTGTTGGAAAATACCAGTGAAATACTACATAAAGCACAAGTTAACCTCGGAAAATGCCCAAAACAAAGACTAACAAAAGGTTATATCGAATCAAGACTAAAAATCATCAATGAATACTGGGATTCCTACAGAGATAATCACAACAAACTCGTCAAATGTGTACCCAAAGCGAGAAGGTCAGAATACTCATATTTTACGGACGATTTGTTCTATGAAACGGAAGAATTATACCTATCACTACATTCTCAGCTGCAAGATATGTTGATACAGATAAATAGTTGCACGTCAGGCAATTCATCAGTTCCCGTGCAAGTAAGATTACCTAATATAGAACTACCTAATTTCGCTGGTGTTTACGAAGAATGGCCCACATATCAAGACATGTTTCTCTCGTTAGTACATAATAACTCAGCATTGAATAAAGTACAGAAGCTTCATTACCTAAAAAGTAGTCTGAGGGGTGAAGCAGAATTGTTATTGAAAAATATACAAGTAACTGATGCTAATTATGACCAAGCATGGGACATCTTACAAGCCCGATATGGCAATAAAAAACTTATAGTGAACTCCCTACTAAAGAAATTATTTACACAGAAAAAAATGACTGCTCAATCAGCTGTTTCATTGAAAAGTTTGCTAGATACAACCACTGAATGTCTGAAAAGTCTAGAAAACCTAGATATATCCATCGATTCTTGGGATCCTTTTATTATATTTCTGGTCGTGCAGAAGTTGGACCCAGAGTCTCACCGTGACTGGGAAGAATTCGCCTACAAGGAAGATTCTGAAGAACTACCGAAGTGGGACGATCTTATGAAATTTTTACAAACAAAATTCAGAACATTGGAGCTGGTTTCACCCCCCTCAAAAGAAAGGTCTACAAGAAATAAAGAATTTACAGTCCATGTTGCAACAAAAGACACAAATGAAAAAAGAAACTGTACTCTATGTAAAGACAAGCACACATTATGCCACTGCAAGGATTTTATAAGTATGGATATGCCGAACCGTATTGAATATGTCAAGACAAACAACTTATGTTTCAATTGTCTGGCCCCAGGACATTCTGCTAGAAAATGTCGGCTAAATATGTCTTGTCGCATATGTCACAAACGTCATCACACCATGGTCCATCAAACTCAAGCAATGACGTCACCAAACCAACCAGACAATATTCAAGCCCATCACACTAACGTTGAACAAGAAGATGATATTTTTGCACCACAAGAAGACGTCGAACTATCAGTAAACTTTGTTGGTCGGTCTACATCTGGTCTCTTGGCTACAGCACTTGTACCAGTACGCGATGCATCAGGTCGTACTACCATGCTTCGAGCTTTAATCGACCCAGGCTCACAAGAAACATTCATAAGTGAGAGAGCCGCTCAAGCACTGAAAATCAAAAGAATACCGGTCAATGGCACTGTCACTGGTTTTGGTTCAACCAAAGTAAACATCAAGCACGCTGCAGAAATACAACTATTATCAAGAACTGATAAACTATTCCAATTAAACGTGAAGGCTTTCATATCAACGCGACTCACAGCACAGCTACCGTCACATCAACGCATTTCTGCTAAAAACTGGCCACACATACAAGGACTCGAACTCGCCGACCCAAGCTTCTATCAACCAGGGCGAGTCGATCTGCTGCTGAGTGTAAAGGTTTATGCTCGGATTTTCAAGGCTGAAATAATCGAAGGTCCTCCAGGCACACCATGTGCGCAAAATACCTGCCTGGGTTGGATTCTATTTGGCGAATCAGAAGAAGAATTACCACGCAGAAATGATATCATGGTTATGCATGCACACTTAGATCTCAACCTTGACAACATGCTTAAGAATATGTGGGAACTAGACACAAGCCCAAAGGGAACTCTTACTGCTGAAGAAAGAAGATGTGAAGAGATCTACCAAAAAACATACACAAGAACAGAAGAAGGACGGTACATAGTTAAATTACCAACGAAAACAGACAAGCTTTTATGCAAAGAAGGTGATACAAGAAACATAGCAATTAAGAGGTTATATCAAATGGAAAGACGTTTCGAAAAAGATGCTAATTTGAAGAAAGAATACGCAAAAGTGATGGAAGAATACATATCAATGAACCACATGGAAGAAGTACCTAAGGAAGAAATCAATAAACCAGCTGTTTACTTACCACATCACGCCGTAATCAGGGCTGAAAAGGAAACAACACAAGTAAGACCAGTTTATAACGCTTCACAAAAGGGAAAGAACAATATTTCTCTGAATGATGAACTACTGGTTGGCCCTCAACTTCAAGAAGATATGAGAAACCTAATCATGAGATGGAGAATGAAAAAGATATGCTACGTTGCTGACGTACAAAAAATGTACCGTCAAATTCTAGTAACGAAAGAAGACCGTGATTTGCAACGAATAGTATGGCGAAGTAACACTAACGAACCAATCAAAGATTATCGCCTTTCCAGAGTCACGTTTGGCACTGCTAGCGCTCCTTATCTAGCTGTCAAAACAATGCACCAAATTGCAAACGATGAAGGTCAAGATTATCCAGATGCAGCCAAAACTATAAAAGAAGATTTTTATATGGATGATTTGATGTCTGGAAATGATAATCTGCAAGATGCTATTAAAACTGCAAAAGAAGTTGACATGATACTAAGGAAAGGAGGATTAGTCTTACAAAAATGGTGCTCAAATGACGCTCACTTCTTAGCACAGTTTGATCCCTCACTAAGAAGTAGTCACGTAAAAATGGACATCAACATAGATGGCACTATCAGAGCACTAGGTGTACAATGGAACATGGGAAAAGATGTTTTTGAATATAATCTGAATATACAACAGCCATGTAATGAAGACGTTACCAAGCGCACTATACTCGCTGAGATGCAAAAACTTTTTGATCCTCTGGGCTGGATAGCCCCATCTATATTACCTGGGAAGTTACTCATTCAAAAATTATGGTTACTAGGACTTACCTGGGACGAAGAATTAGCCGACTCTGTTAAAAAGGAATGGCAAGACATACGTTACAGCTTTCAAGATATCAATGACATCACAGTCAAGAGATGGCTGGAAACTACTGATGATGACCAGATTACACTCCATGGCTTTTGTGACGCCTCAAATAAAGCTTTCGCTGCTGTAGTTTACGTGCGCGTTCAAAAGAGCAACAAAGAAGTAGAAACCAGCATTGTAGCAGCAAAATCAAGAGTAGCGCCTGTAAAACCTGTGTCACTCCCTCGCCTAGAGTTATGTGGTGCTGTTTTGCTTTCTAGACTATTGAAACAAGTAAAAGAAGCCATGAGAATCCCTGATGATAAAATATTTGCTTGGACTGATTCCACTATAGTCTTAGCATGGCTTTCCGGAGATCCTGCAAGATGGAACACTTTTGTTAGAAACCGAGTAGTAGAGATCCTCGATAACATTGGACACAATTGGTACCACGTTCAAAGTCAACATAATCCTGCAGATGTTGCGTCAAGAGGAAAGTGTCCAGCAGAACTAAAATATGATGAATTGTGGTGGAACGGGCCAGAATGGCTAAAGAATGAAGAAGTTTACTTATCAAGGCCTGAAAAATTACCAGACATGCAATGTAACGTAAAGATAAACAGCAATTCGGAAGAAAATAACCTAGAGCAGAAATTTAAAGATTTTGACACTTTGACTGAACTCCTAAAATCAATAACATACTGTAAACGATTTTTAAAGGGTAAAGGTTTAGAAAATAAAGAGAAGCCTATGACAACATATGAATTGAATGAATCACTGAACACGTGTATTACAATAGTACAAAGAAAAGATTTTATGGAAGAAATTGAAGCTCTGAAAAAAAGAAAATGTTTAAAAAAGGACAGTAAAATAAAATCTTTACTACCTTACCTGGATGAAGACAGTATTTTGAGGGTAGGCGGTCGCTTGCGCCATGCTGATATAGCTGAAAACCTTAAACATCCAATAATACTTGATTATAAAAATGAACTTACCACTCTCATAGTAGCTGATGCTCATTTGAAGACACTACATGGAGGTGTACAATTGATGTTGAGATACCTGAAAACAAATTACTGGATATTGAAGGCGAAGAACTTGGTGAAAAAGAAAATTCACCAATGTTTAATATGTGCAAGACACACCGCAGCCGCCAGAAACCAACTCATGGGAGATCTACCTAAAGTAAGGGTCACTCCTGCTAAAGCTTTTATAAATAGTGGTGTCGATCTGGCTGGTCCATATCAAGTACTCGCCTCAAAAGGCAGAGGAGTGAGGACGACAAAAGCATATGTTTGCATCTTTGTATGCATGGTTACAAAAGCGATCCACATAGAAATTGTTGGAGATCTAACCTCAGAAAGTTTTATTGGAGCCTTTAGGAGATTCGTATCCAGACGTGGAAAATGCGCTCATTTATATAGTGACCAAGGTAGAAACTTTGTTGGAGCTAATAAAGAACTAGCTATCACTTTACAACAAGCAAAACTAGATTTTGAAGGTCACATTGCAGAGACATTGGCTTTAGAAGGTACGCAATGGCATTTCATTCCTGCGTATAGCCCACACGTCGGCGGCCTTTGGGAAGCGGGCGTAAAGTCCATGAAACATCACTTAAAGAGGATACTTAACCGCAACCTTACATATGAGGAATTTAGTACACTACTGTGTCAAGTCGAGGCCTGTCTGAACTCCAGACCTTTGTGGCCCATAGATGAATCTGACACAGAAAACACTATTCCATTAACACCCGGACATTTCATTATGGGAGACGCTCCAGTAACTGTTCCACACCCTGACTTGAAACACCTTCCAGTTAATCACCTATCTCGCTGGCAATACGTTCAAAAACTATTATCTGACTTTTGGCATCAATGGCAACAAGAATACTTGACCCAACTACAACAAAGACCTAAATGGCTTAAAAAAGTCAAGGAATTAGAGATTGGGCAAATTGTACTCATAAAGAATGAAAACCTTCCACCTTCAAAATGGGCCTTAGGTCGTATAATGAATAAAGTACCTGGTGCAGATGGAGTGACAAGGATATATGGTGTGAAAATTGGAGATACTGTTACTCAAAGGACAATGAATAAATTGTGTCCCTTACCTGTTATATGATTAATGGAATTATTTTTAGAATAAGTAGCATTGTGATTATATAAACCTTTAATGCATGTATTTTCAAAACTGTTATTTAAAAATTCAATATACTTACATGTAAACTTTTGTTAAAATATTTTCTATTGATATCTTCAATTATAATAATTGTTTTAAAGGTTAGAAAGGTCATATATGCCCTTTGGGGGCCGGTATGTTCTATCTGTTTGTATCAATGTCGGTAAGGATCTAAAATCAGTCGCAAATAAACCACCAAGCAGTTCATACGTTTCTTTCTATTAAAAAATCCTAATATTAAAGTACAAGCTAAACTACACCTTATCATCAAAACATAATGTTTTTAAGAAAGCATAATATTTAATTTTACCGTTTGGCTTATATTTATTGAATGTTTTATACGATGCGTTTAATAAGCTTTTATATCAAATTATAATGTTACCATTTAAGTAACCTAAAGTTATAACAGTATGCTTTTAGGTCATATTGTTACAAAAATGAAGAAACTTTTTGAATGTTTTACGTGACCGTCATCCAGGGTAGAATAATTATTGTACGGTGGATGTACTTCCCGTATATTGCATCTCGTTATTGGAATTACACGAAACACTACATTTCTATACAATCTATTTTGTCTCGTCGCACAACATATTTATTGATGAATGAATATTATAATCCTTTAAATTAGAATTAATGGCATGTCCCGCCTTACCCCAAATACACCAATATAAACTAATAAATACTTACTAAGTATGCATTTCATTGATAAAAAGTCGTGAATAAATTTGTATGTTAGATGTAAGTAAGTAAATTGGTGTTTAGATGTAGTTAATGGTCGGTAGAGTACAGTAAAAACCTGGTGAATTTAAAAACGTCTTATTTGAACCATTTTTAGGATTATCCTTAGACCCAAAAGTCAAACCGACTACTCAGGATTATAAAGATGATTATGAAAATGTATAACCATCTGAAAATAATAAAATCTTAAGTACATAAATGTGATTCCTCACGTACCTTTAGTGGCGTAGAATGATTGAACTAGTTAAATGTGAATAGAGATATTTGAGGTGTATGTCTAGACGCTATCTTCCGACCTACCCAAAGACTGCCTTAAGTTATACCTGAAACCTTGTGTGTCCCTAGGCACGGTGATCCCTAGCCCTGCCAAGGGTGCGTTGTAAGATTTTTACTTACGTCTTCAATTTTCACTTGTGTGGTTATAGTCATACTTACACGTCAATCCATATTTTGAATATTAATGGCAATTCTCACACTTGCCCGTGGCTCTGAAAAATATAAATCGAAATGTTGTATACTTATTTTTGTGCTCCATAGATAAAGACCTTTGTAGAAAAACCTGCATGAGTCTAAAATCTTGCAACGCAACTTTGCCTTAGCGTGATGTAAGTTAATAGGTGTTGTAGCAAATGGTGTATGGTAAACAATTTATTAAAAAGTAAATATTTAATAGTTAGAGTTAAGATAGCTTATTAATAAGATATGATATTATTTATACCAAAAACATATTTTATTTATAATATGGTCAGGTAACCTGAAATTATTAATGTGTTATTTTGTCTATTGGACATTACTATTTTTATTGATTCTATTTTAATGAATGACGTATCGTTAGTTGTTTATTTTTATTTAATCCGTTCGTCTGTTATGTTATTGTTCTAGATTAAGTTTATGTTAATTTAAAAGTATAGTTGTAATTCTAGGCAGCAATAAAGGGCGCTGGTGTCGTCAGTATAGATATTTTTGTAAGAAATGCTTGCAGTTATCTCGATGTGTTCTTAGGTATGTGTCGTTGTTCGTCATAGCAAATAGCTTGCAATGTCTACAGAGTAAGGTTTAATCTGCAAGCTTACAATGTATGAGCTAAATGTTTGTACTTTTTGAAATACTCATTGATGTCTACAAAAACCGTTGAAAATAAAATTTTAATTGACTATCTGGATAGGTACTCAATAGGAAATTATATAAAAAAATATCATACGTTTTTACCTAATGAAAAACGGTATTTCTCAAAAAAGATGAATTATGTCACCGGATTTACCACAAAATTATAATGCTAAACATTGTTGGCTTTGCAGAAAAAGTATGTTATCTTTATATTCACTGGTGTTTTATTGCGAGTTGGGAACTATGAAACCGAAAATTAAATTTGAAGCCTTTTAAAATTATAAACATAGTACACATATACGTACCTTTATTTGAGTTATGTAATTTGTAAAATTGAAAAATTTGAGTATATTTACAACATATAATTATATTCATATTGTGGGTCAGAGGCCGAATTCGCGGTCAGGCAAAAAACAAATTAATTACCCGACTGACTCAAAAGGAGGGTTATATTGTTCGAGAGCATAGTTTTGGAATGTGTTATGTTTAATGCAAAGATATAGTTGTATATTTTTGGAACAAATAAAATAGTTTAGGCGACGTTTAAAGTTAATCAGCATGAAAGGAAAAAAGGGACATTTTCCCAGATAAAGTAGGTTTGTGATGCAGGCTAGATATGATAGGTAGACTGGTAGAGACACTTTTGCGTGACTTGTGGCTCTCTTTGGAGAAAAATTCAAAAAAAGCATAATTTAATGTACTATGATTTTACTATGCACTAACAGTGCTATATTATGTTCATAAATGAAAATAAGAAATTCAAGTTCCGTGGGTGCTGAAATTTTTTCAATTTCTTATTTTCATTTATGAAAAGTATAATTTTTCATTTAAGTCGTTACTGTTATGAGAGTCCCGTTCCATGGATTGCTGTGATCAATTGATCAAATCAAATATTCTTCACTGTAAAACAGTTTTTTTGTTTAACTCGATACCAGTGATATAAACAACGATGGCTTAGTAAGTAGATCCTAGAAGTAATGACGACAAATAAACTGCAAAATGTAGAGTTTACGTGTCGCGGCTTGTACTGTCAACCACACAAGTTAGCTTTTGTTCTAAAAGTAATATTAGCAGATTTTTTACTCATGGTATTTTTCCTAGTAGGTTTAGAATAGCATCACCCCATTTCTTTCCCGTGGAAGTCGTAAGAGACTTGAGGGTGTGTATTACAATTCTAGGCGATGGGCTGACAACCTGTCACTATGGCGATACACCATTGAAAATGAAAATTCCGAATGACCCTCAAATATATGTCAGACGTGGCGTAAATATCTGTTTTAGCGGCCGTTTACGCTCTGCCTACCCCGCAAGACATAATAGGCTAGCCTTAAAAAAAAAAAAACTTCCCTATATGGCTACCTTCTATCATCGAGAAAATAAATTATTGGTTTAGAAGACTTTAATAGGTAAGTGTTCTGGGATACAAGACAAGATATGCTGAATGGCTGCATTTTTTAAAATTAAAACTTAGCCATAGACAGTGCGTACGATGTCGGTATAATTTTGTGGAGCGATGTTACGAAATTCTAGTTTGTACTCAAAATGCCAATTTTGGATGCTGTTTTTTCATGCTTTTAAAAATTTGAAGTGAACGTTGAACATTGATGCGAATGTTTTCACAAAATCAAGTGAGTTTACTCAAGTCTCCGCACAATCGGTGGCGCCATCTTGTGGCGTTTAAAGGCATTTAGTGTTCGAATCCGTAAAATACATCATTGGAACAAATTATAACCGTGGTTGACTGTACACCGCACCTACGTGTTACGTGTGTAGGGTATTCCGGCAGACTATGAATGTTTGTATGTAACTTTTGTAAAATAAACGCCTTTGGCAAAATATTCGTGTTTTATTCATTTCATCTAAAGTTGCCCTAAATGCGATTTTCCAGTTTTCATCACAAATCGAATTCAACGAAATCGAAATTTGCCGTGTGATGCCGGCTTAGAATAGCATCACTCATTTCTTCCCTGTGGGAGTCGTAAGAGGCGACTAAGTGACTCAAGCGTGTGTATTGCAATTTAAGGCGATAGGCTGACAACCTGACACTATGGTGATACACAATTTTCCGAATGACCCTCAAATATTTGTCAGACGTGGCGTAAATGTCCGTTTTTTGCGACCGTTTAGCTCTGCCTACCCCGCAAGGGATTACAGGCGTGATATGTGTGTGTGTGTGTCGAATTCAACTATGGCCGATGGTACACCGAAGGCCACTTTTCCCTGAGTCGGATGAGTGCCAAAGACAGGACATAAAACACACACAATAATACCCAGACCACAGATAATATAATGCTACTACGCCCAGACCCAACACAGATACGTTTTATATTCAATGGTTCCGTGCTTCGGAGGGCATGTTATGCGTCGGTCCCGGACCGGATGGCTGTCTATGATTACTTAGACGGCGGTCGTTACACAACCACCAACCATGTCAGTGGCCAACTATTACCTGTTCTATTACTGGAAGGCGGTTGAAAAACTGTGACTGTGGTTCATCGAGTTGGACTACTCGGTGTACCACACTAAAAAACATACATACATACATAAATCACGCCTATATTCCTTACGGGGTAGGCAGAGCGTTAACGGCCGTAAAACGGATATTAACACCACGTCTGACAAAAGCTTGAGGGCCAATCAGATAACTGTGTATCACTATAATGACAGGTTGTCAGCCCATCGCCTAAAATTGCAATACACATCTCTCGAGTCCCTTAGTCGGCTCTTACGACACCCATGGGTAAGAAATGGGGTGATGCTATTCTAAGCCGGTAATCACACGGCAAACCACATTAAAAAAAGAAGATTAAATTCCTCATTAAAATAAAAGGTAGATTCTTCTTCTTCCTTTCGTGTGGGACACCAAATCGTCCAACGACTCGATGAACCCCGATAGCAGAGTTTTTCAACCACCTACTAATAGTAGTAGTAGGCCTCTGATATGGTTTATTAGGTATATTAATCAGGAGGGAAACGAATCTAGGCGAGCCCAAACATCTTTGCCCGGAAATTACTAGCTAAGTACATTAGGATATAACTTAGGTGAGCTCAAATTAATAAAAAGACGAACTAGGTTTATATTGACGATTGAAAAACTTCTTAAAACTTCTCGTGTGCAATGTAAAGTTTGCGCGATTAAGTTGTCTTGCCGGCGGGCGTGAGTGTGGGTGCTGCAAGTCGATTACTCAGCGCTTATTCATGCAGGCTGCCATGTCTGGCGAGCCTCGGTTCTCGATTCGCCATGCTCGTCGCACAGCAACCAACAAGTTTAATCGGTACCGTTCGTCGCACGACGCGCCCGTGCCGCTGCCTTTGCCTCGCGCTCCGCGAAAAATTAAAAAGTTATTAAAATAAAAACAGACGCCATTTGGTTTTCGATATTCAAATTGTCGAACGCGCGCGGTTTTTAGACTGTCTCTGTCAGTCGTTGTCGAATTTTTTGATCGATGTTTGTAAATAAAATGTAGTTTTCTGTTTACGTTTTTAGCAAAGTTGTGCTTACAAAAATCGTGTGTAACTTTATCATGTTGTAATATTTTTGCATTATTTTATAACAACGTTTACTTGTATTAAATCTCTAGGTCTCTACAGAGTTTCTGTTTACGTTTGTAATTTGTGTTGGAAGAATCTTTGAACATGCAGAAAACAGGAAATTCGCGACTCTTGCAGATGCAGGTGAGTTAATTCCTTGGCACCTCATTACCTCCTTAAGCAGCACCAGATTATACTGGTTTTATAACAAACTATGTATGCCACATTTACACTCTCTATGGGCAGGGAAAATGTAAGGATAAGCGAAGATGTAAACAGGTTACTCGCGTTTCTACTCCTCCTGCCGCTGCCACTTCCCGTGCTCCCGCTAGTGTCAAGTTTTCGCGCGCGAGTCAAAGGAACGGCAGCAGGAGCACGAATAGAATGTATTGCTAATGCGCTCACTCGTATTGCTCCGAGAAGAGTGTGACGGTAGTGTGTGGACACTAAGTCGCGTTGATACTTCCGTGGAAGTATTTCGGGCAATATTCGCGGCAGCGGCAGGAGCATAATGTGAACGGAGCATAAGAATAACTAATATAAATAAATAGATCCCTGAGCCATATATTAAACTGAGGTGCTGAGCGCACCAACATCCTATTGGGTATTTTGGAATAACAAGATTTTTTAAAATCGTACTATGTACCTATAGCATTAAATATAAATACCAAAGCTATAGCGAACCAGAGGCTCCCTCTCAGGGCGAGTAGGGGTAATGTTCCGGCACGCTATAGGACATAGGCGTAGGCGCCAAGGCCATGCGCCGCTGCGCGTCGGGTAGCGGAGCTTATAAAACTGTTTGCCATAGTTACTCAGTCATAGATGGCGCTCACCGCCGGAAGTCATTCATTACATTCTTAATCGATTATATATGATGATCGGTCATGTTATCGACATTCACTCTTACGTCATTCTTACTTCCGTTTTCGGTTCTGTTCTCTGTTTGTTCGAGGGTGCATGTCGATACATGTGGTTTTCCTAACGTAACTAATCCAATCCATTGTGATCATAATTATTAGTTTTGATTGTAAACGTATGATTGGTGATACTGATTAAATACGTGGCGAACGTACCCAAAGACTTTTGATTTTAGAAGAAACCCTGAGATGGAGGAGACTTTCCTCCCCTAAAATGGCACCCACCGTGTCATAGGATTTGCCAAGACTGTTTGCCGTGTAATAAGTGACTTTCGTGCTAATTTCTTCAACGTGACTCCAGTGAAATTGTGGATTTCTAACGCGTTTGGTAGGCTCGGTTCAAGATGCCCCGAGAAGGACTTAGAAGTCACCAACAGTCTTGCGATGGCGAGGATGCCGAGCATGGCGCCGCCTCGCAGAATCCTGACGTATCCAGTATCACCATGTCATCGGAAAACTTCGCCCTCTTGATGCAAACCATTCAAGAACATCAGACAAACTTGACCACTCACCTACTTGCACAACTTCGTCGTGATCAGCGTGAGTCGACGCCCCTTGGGTCGTCGGAGGCCGCGTCCGGTGTGGCCGCGTCGTTGGCGGGCGCTAATTTTACTCTGTGTCAAGCAAAGTTTAGCGGCGAGCCCCGCGAGTCTGTTGAGAACTTCATCGACGCTGTTGAGATATATAAAACGGCCACAGGGATCGGCGATGAGAGTGCAGTGAAAGGTTTGGCCCTGCTGCTGTCAGGTACAGCAGGAACTTGGTGGCAAGGTGTCAAACAAGATGTGAAAAATTGGGATGATGCACTGAACATGCTGAAAAGTGCGTTTGGCGAGAGAAAGCCACCTTTTCAAATATATAATGACCTCCGTACCATGAAGCAAAATGGTCAAATGTCAGATTTGTTTATTGCCCAGGTGCGGGCATTACTGGCTAAACTGCCCAAAGGGGATATAAGTGAAAAAGTAGCACTAGATATGGCCTACGGTATGCTGGATTCACGCATAAGAAAGAGAGTCGAGCGCGACAGTGTGACAACCTTCGAGGAGCTACTACGGCGAGCGAGGAGCGTGGAGGATTCGCTCAAGGAAGACCAGCCAGTAGGGTGCGTGCAGCAGCGCGCGCGGACGCCGGCCGGCGGCCCGCCACTGCGCAGCTGGCATACTCCCGCGCCCAGCGCGCCGCTTGCCCGCGGTGCGCAGGCGCCGCTGACATGGGAGCCTTCTCAGCCTCGGTCCGGAGTGCAGCGTGGAGGATCACACTCTCAACAGCAGGATCCAGGTGCCTTGGGTAACAAGGTCACTCAGCAGACAGGTGACAGAGAAGGAATAACAGGTACTGTCAAACGTTTTTGTTTCTACTGTAAAAATAATTCACATTTTAAAAGTGAGTGCCCTCGGTTGAAAAATAAAAGTGGACAGCCGCTGTCACAAATCTCTTGCTATGGGTGTAATGAGCCTGGTGTGACTAGGGCAAAGTGTTTGAAGTGCAATAACAATAATTCTAATGCTTTTTACTCTATTGATGCACCCCAACAAAATGAAAGTGTTTCTTACAAAATCGCTTGCGGGCTGAACAGTAACAATTTAATTTTAAAACAAAATTAGTGTTCAAATTGCTCTACAATTAATCCAATTCATACTTTTGATACTGAAAGTATTTCCAAGCCTAGTAAAATTCAATCTGAAAAAGTCAACTTCAATAAGGGTCATTCTCCTGAATCCCACATAGTTAAGAGTCATTCTCCTAGCAATCCCATGGGAAAATTCTCTCAGAACTTGGAAATAATTTCAAACAATATTAATGTTGTTTCTAATAATGTGGAATGTTTGTCAAATGATTCAACTAATGTTTCTAACACATATGGTGATGTTTTTAATTTTGAAAATAATTCTGAAAATTTGGAAATTAATTTTGAAAAATCTAAAAAATTTATTGGTGATGTGAAAAAAGTTTTTAACAATTTTTATGGGTGTAATAATGCTAGTGAGCAGGGGGAGCCTTTGTGTACAAAGAAGGAAGGGTTGTCAGTTTCATCATTTCCGGTGGTTTCATGTGAAACAATGATGGGCTGCGGCAAGGGGGAGTCGGACACTTCTCTACTTTCTTTTACACCTTACCGCCGATCTATTATGAATATTGAGATCTTGGGGTCTAACGGTACTGGGTTGTTAGACTCTGGCGCTAAGGGTAGTATTGCTGGGCATTCGCTATATGCTTTCCTCCAGTCAAAGGGGCATCCTCTGCAAACTTCAACGAGGAACATTAAACTTGCTGATGGGTTTATTCGGCCAATGGAGGTTCTTGTGGCCAACGTTGATGTTAAAATTTTACACAAAATTGTTAATATTGAATTTGTGATTTTGCCCGATTCAAAAGATAATGAAACATTGTTGGGGATGGATTTTATTAGAAAAGCGCGTATTGTTTGTGATCATATTGATCATGTTTGGTGGTTCAAGGGTGATGGTCAGCTACACGAGCTGCGGTATGAAGGCTTTGTGAGCACTAATAATACTAACTTGCATGAGTATGCGCGGGAAGATTTAAATGAAAATGTGATGCTTTCCCAACTGCTTGCTGATTTTGAAGACGTTTTTAAGGAAACTGGACCACCAACTGAATATGCTGAGCATCGGATCGAAACAGCAGATCATAGACCGATCGCAGTGCCGCCTTACCGCCTGACTCCAGCGAGGAAGGAGGTAATGGAGAAGGAGTTGGAGCGCATGCTGGCCGAGGACATCATAGAAGAGTGTGAGTCTGCGTGGGCTGCTCCTGCACTGCTCGTACCAAAAAAGGACGGTACATTCCGGTTTTGCGTCGACTACCGCAAGTTGAACGCCGTCACGACATCAGATAAATACCCGATGCCCTTGATTGATGAGCTGCTACAAGTGACAACTGAAGGCTGTGTCATGAGCACGCTGGATCTGCGGGCTGGGTACTGGCAGGTACCTATCAGTAAGGAAGACCAAGACAAGACAGCGTTCACGACACCACTGGGATCGTTCCGCTTTAAGCGGATGCCGTTCGGATTAAAGAATGCGCCGGCTACTTTCCAGCGCCTTATTGATCGTTTTCGCTCAGGGGCATCAATGAAGAATATTACTATCAGGGCATACTTGGACGATCTCCTTATAATCTCGCCTAATATGCAGCGGCATATGGAAGATTTGCGCATTGTTTTCGAGAGACTTCGCTTGTTTAAGCTACGCGTCAATAGGGAGAAATGTGTGTTCGCCTGTGACTCGGTGAAGTATTTGGGGCACATCATTTCGTCGCAAGGGATCTCGCCCGATCAAGAGAAGGTTCAGGCTGTCGCTCAAATGAAGCAACCTTCGTCGTTGAAACATCTCCGGACCTTCCTTTAGACTTGCTCGTGGTTTCGGAAGTTCATTCCCGGGTTTTCTCGCATCGCAGAACCGCTAACGAGACTTACCAAAAAGGATCAACCATGGCAGTGGGGACCGGAGCAGAACGGCGCTTTTGAGGAACTGAAGAAACTTCTCACCTCAGCGCCGATTCTTGTGCAAGCGGATTACTCGAAGCCGTTCGTCCTTAGAACAGACGCGAGCTCGTACGCTTTGGGAGCTGTTCTTCTGCAGGGGAAGGACAAGAACGAGAGACCTATCGAGTACGCAAGTAGACTGCTGACGTCCGCCGAAAGGAATTACTCAACAACCGAGAGAGAGGCTTTAGCCGTCGTCTGGGCGGTAGAACGTTTTCGTGGCTACATCGAAGGACATCCTGTCGTTGTGGGGACTGACCATCAGCCGCTGAAATGGTTGTTGTCATTGAAGTCTCCATCAGGCCGCCTTGTGAGGTGGGCATTAAAGCTACAGGCCTTTGATCTACACTTCGAATATACTCCAGGAAAAGCTAATCTCGTAGCCGACACTCTCAGCCGTCCGAACTGTGACGAAGAGACATCCAACGCGTGTGGTGTCTGTTCGGTCGTCATCGACTTACCGGCGAAAAGTCCTACAGAGCTGCGCGAAGAACAGTTAGCTGACCCGGATCTGAAGAAGATTATTGAAGATCTGGAAGGAGGAGTGGAGATTAATGCTCACTGTTGGACTGGCCGTGGATATCTCATGGAAAAGGGAGTTCTGTACCGCTACAACCCAGACTCGGACAACGAAGAACCTCAGCTTGTCGTACCTGTCGACCTTAGAATGGAGATTCTAAAGGAGTGCCACGACGCACCCGTCGCAGGTCATCCTGGTGTGGAAAGGACTTATCAGAAGTTAGCTCAACGCTTTTATTTCCCTGGGATGCGGCGTGCTGTTGTCGATTATGTAAAATCGTGTATATCTTGTCAACGTTATAAGCCGTCTAATGAGAAGCCACCTGGATTGCTGCAGACACCAGTAATGAGCCAGCGGAATGAGGTCTTGGCAATCGACCTATTTGGGCCGCTGCCGCCAGGTGAAGGTGGAGAACGATGGATTTTGCTGGTAGAAGATACGGCCACTAGATGGGTCGAGTTGTACGCGTTGCGCGAAGCAACTGCGGAGGCTTGTGCTAAGGTATTGATCGAAGAATATTTTCTGAGATTTGGCCTGCCGCGGCGTATTGTGTCGGATAATGGTGTCCAATTTATTTCTGCAGTGATGCAACAGGTAATGTTCATTCTGGACATAAAGCAAGAGCTTTTGCCGCTGTTCCATCCACAAGGGAATCCTGCAGAAAGGAAAAACAGAGACTTGAAGGTACAGTTATCTCTGTTAGTTGGAACCGAACACAACTCATGGCCCCGGCATCTTCCTTCTGTGAGGTTTGCTATGAATTCAGCTAGATGTCAGTCTACAGGTGTTTCTCCAGCTTATTTAACATTAGCTAGAGAGCTAAGATCACCATTAGAGGTGTCGCATGATCCAAGAGCGATATTGGATAAAGAAAATTTTGTGCCGCAAATAACGCCATATTTGAAGAGTTTTTTGAGTTCTTTGGCTGCGATCCGCGAAAAGGTTGAAATCCAGCAAGACAAAAGGAAGGAATATGCGGATCAGGCTCGTCGCGTCGGGGAAAATATTGAAGTCGGAGATAAGGTGCTGCTCGCTACGCATCTGCTCAGCAGTGCTCCGAAAGCGTTCAGCAGCAAATTTGTCCCTAGGAGAGATGGTCCATACGTAGTTACCAAGAAGGTTAGCCCTACTACGTACCTGATTGCTCCTGTCGACGAACCTAGCAAGAGTTTGGGAAAGTTTCACTCTAAAGAACTAACACTCTTTCGCGGCCGTGTTGATGATGATCACCTACCAGCTCCGTTTGTACCTAAACGTAATCGGGGTCGTCCTCAGCGTCATGTTTTGGACTCGGATAGTCCAGTTAAGGTTGCAGATGGTGCTCCAGAACCTCAGGACGTGCCAGTCCATGAACGGGGTCGTTCTCATGAACTGGAGGGGGAGTATATAGCGAACCAGAGGCTCCCTCTCAGGGCGAGTAGGGGTAATGTTCCGGCACGCTATAGGACATAGGCGTAGGCGCCAAGGCCATGCGCCGCTGCGCGTCGGGTAGCGGAGCTTATAAAACTGTTTGCCATAGTTACTCAGTCATAGATGGCGCTCACCGCCGGAAGTCATTCATTACATTCTTAATCGATTATCTATGATGATCGGTCATGTTATCGACATTCACTCTTACGTCATTCTTACTTCCGTTTTCGGTTCTGTTCTCTGTTTGTTCGAGGGTGCATGTCGATACATGTGGTTTTCCTAACGTAACTAATCCAATCCATTGTGATCATAATTATTAGTTTTGATTGTAAACGTATGATTGGTGATACTGATTAAATACGTGGCGAACGTACCCAAAGACTTTTGATTTTAGAAGAAACCCTGAGATGGAGGAGACTTTCCTCCCCTAAAAAGCTATATTCCGGCAATCAAATAGTAATGTTTTCTTACGCTAGTCAGCCGGTGAGTCAACAACGGTTTCCAACCGCCGAGATTCGAACCTGGGACCTTGAACCCGGCTGCCGGCTACTAAATGTGCGAATGGGTGACGTCACACCTTAAAAGCTGGTCTGTTGAGAATGTTGTGATGACTAAGTTTTGGTAAAGTTAGCGTCAACATAAACATTTTCTTATTGTTTTCCCATATTCAGTTACAGATCTCTTTAACGGGCCTACTTCCATGAAGTGAGGTGAAAACGAGCTACGAGAATGCATTTTATGCATAATCTAAGGCACATCACTGTCAACAAAATTTTGTTTTTTAATCTTCAAGATATGAGGAATACGCCAGGGCAGCGCAAAATCTCATTTTATATTTAATTACGGAGAAATTAAAATTTGAAGTTACCTCTATTTTTCAGTGATGAAGCGTGGCGTAAGAGATTTCTTCCGCCAGTGCTAATCGAACTGTATTGATCTTAGTATGATTATTAATGGCAATTTCACGTTGAACCCGCCCGGGCGGCTATTTTTTGACAAAACGTCTTAGTTATTATGAAATTTAGCAAAACACTTACTGTTTCCGGCTGATTTCCTTGGGAATAAAAGGTTTTTGTTTTGATGTGTTTCCTCTGCTGTCAAAACTGACGTGGAATTGATCATAGATAAACGGAATATGATGCAGACGCGACACACACACTGTACATTTGTTCGATATTTTGACCGTGAAAAATTATTGCAGCTAGAATTTTGCCGTAAAATATATCAACTATCTACAACAACGGCATTCTATCCGCTATGGATAATTTTGCCAATGTCAATACTACGTTGATTGGTACATCGAACGAAACGCAAAATATAAACCGATTAGACGTAGGTATTAAAAATATTTTTACGATCAAATAATAGGATGACGTGGTTGTTAGTGCAGATTAGTATGCAGTAGTAAGGTTCGATTTATATGCAACACTAGACGGCGACACGGCGGCACAAAAGCAGTTTTTTAACCGCGGCGGAAATTTTTAAATGTATATATGGAGCGCTGCGCATACGGTCACCAGTTCACCACCAACCACAGTTTTAGGACAAATTATAAGAAAGCAAGTATTAGTACATTGTTGTCGAGGTATGGAAAATAAGACTTTGCTGGACTTCAATTATACAAGTCAAGCAAAGTAATTTTCCCCGAGGCTTACATAGTGCTTTTCTCAAAAAAAGGCTAGGTAATGAAAGATTGTACTTCTTATAAAAGTTAGCTAGCGACCACAACACAACGAAACAAATAAAAATTTACAATTTTCCCACCAATTGTAATTTTTTAAAATAAATTCGCCTGTAAGGCACAGTATTACGTAATATTCTGCCATACTAAATGTTTAGTTCATTCTTTTCTTTTTTAATTCTGGACAGGCAAGGGTCTTCACATCATACAGCCTCGTCTTTAGTTACCTGTTTCATACAAAATTACGTCCCGTTTCTATGAGAGTCATCGAGATAATTTTGAAATCAAATTATGCAGGTTTAGCGTATAACGAATTTATCTTAATGGACACCAGCAAAGGATTTCCATACAACTTTGCTGGCGTGATCTGAGACGTGACAAACAATGTGAAACTTCGCGGTTTCTTTTTTTGAAAGAAATTAACACATTTCCTAGCATGTTTGAGAAAAATAATTATGTACATCTACTTACGTACATACATACATACACATATCACGCCCATATCTCTTGAAACTTGCGTACCTACCTAGTATACAATAGTATTATTTATGTAGTAAAAGTTTTTTGTCAGATTTCAGTTCAAGAGTGGGATCAATTGATTCGGAAGGTTTTTAGTGTTATGGGGTAGAAAGGTTCTAGAGTGGCACTGGGTCAAGATGTTCATGCTAGGGTTACACTGGGTTGAAAGGTTCTAGACTTATACCTAGCTGGAAAGTCCTAGAGTGTCACCGAACAAAATGCAAATACTAATGTTAAAATTAATTTCCAGGTAGGTACTTATCATTTCGGGAAGGTCGAGGGTATCATTATATTAAAGGTTGTGGTCACCCTGGTTCGTTGGTAACACCGAAATATACCAAACATTGTATAGGGCTATAAATCCCTTTTCTAAAAATACCAATTTCAAGACCAAAAATTATAGGATTATCCAGATAGGAATGGATCAAAAACCTTAGTCAAACAAACAATTAGAAGCACCTTCGATTTTAATTTTTCTTAGTTACTTTAATAGATACCACCAAAATGCATGATAATTTTTAACTATGAAGCAATTCAACTGGTGTCGGTGATTAAAGGAGAAAGATTGTAAAAGGTGTTCGAAGGTATGAAATTTTTAAGGCATGCGGCTCTGTGTTTGTCTGATGGTCACCAAATATTGTTCAAAAACTAATGAACGGTGCGAGAATGCGACCGCTATTTTATATATTATCATATCATAATATCATACTCGAATATATAATGGCCGTCGCTAATTGGTTTTTGCTATTTATATTTTGAACTTACATGTATGTATACTGATTTATGCAATAAACGTTTAAAATTGAAATTGAAATTTAACAGTATTAGTTGCGCTTAAGGTGCACGCAATGACGAAAATGACAAAGAAATATCCAAAAAAAGTTTCTTAATGTCAAAGTTCGCAAAAAAATGTACAATACCAGGATGGACAAAAACGAAACAAAAATATGTTCTTTCTGATACTGACCACTTGCATTTTCAAACCTGAACTAATAAGTTGGCTTTATTCAGTTTAATGACTTTGCTTCTTCTGAAATAACGTAAAACTAAAAAGTTGTAAATATGATTTGAGATGTTATGAAGATAAGTGTTTTGTGAACTGATTAAGCCCTTATTTTTAGACCAATTCTTTTCATGTACTGAAAGTGGAAGAATAACAAACAAACATACAGTACAGTTTATACAGTTCATAATTAATATGGATACTATGCGTTCAGCTAAGTCTTGGCGAATGGTTCAGCTTATTCCAAAATATGGTCCTTATGATATAATGTAGGTTAATATTCCTTCCAAGTTATAATATCAACTTTGTGAGTAGTCCACCGAGAATCGAACCCGGAACCTTTGCGCCGCAGGCAGTCGCACTACCATTGGTCGTCAAGTATTGTATCAGTACCAGTTAGACTAACATTATATGAAATGGTGACACCTCTATAATATACTCTTTGACATGATTTCCGAATTTCATTTGAATTTCGTTCCTTCCGGCGAAGTAGGACTCTTAAGTGGTCCAAATAAAAAGTCTAGATTCAAGATATCCTAGCTACCAAACTAGCAACAAAATTGAGAAAAAAATTTAACATTCCTTACGAAATGCTCTATCAGACAGTGATCAGACAGCATAATTAGTATGAATTATGGGTCAATTTTCTTTTTATATTCTTATTTTTTTTTTACTATATTAGCTTAGGGTGTTAAGAATCAAGATTTTTGTTTGAGCCACTTATAGAGGGACTCCACAATTCCCATAATTATATAATACTAATTCGAGCAGCTGCCGAGTGTACAAGAAAATACCTATTATATTTATTTATATTTCGGACTTCTTGTATTTAAATTTGCCGTGTGATGCCGGCTTAGAATAGCATCACTCCATTTCTTACCCGTGGGAGTCGTAAGAGGCGACGAAGGGACTCGAGGGTGTGTATAGCAGTTTTAGGCGATGGGCTGACAACCTGTCACTATGGCGATACACAATTTTCCGAATGATTCTCAAACGTTTGTCAGACGTGGCGTAAATGTCCGTTTTTTTCGGCCGTTTATGCTCTGCCTACCCCGCAAGGGATAAAGGCGTGATATATGTATGTATAAATGTATGTATGTATTTAAATCTACTTAACTCGACATTTCGAGTATGTCGGTATTTTCAAAACCAAATACAGACTATGACAATTGACTCGGTTCTGATTCTACGTTGGTTTCAGTTTAATATTGTCGTTAGTTTAAAAAAATGCCACTGGCATTAAGTCCGCCCTAGTACACTGTTTTGTGCATAAAGTTCTATAAATAAATAAATAAGTTCTACTTGAGCCTGCAGACAAACTGTGTAAACAGTTTTGTGGGACTATATTTTAAGCCGGGGAACATGTGTTTAGCAAATGAATAATAAATAAAGATAACAGTTATTTAGTTATCATATCAGTTTTGTAGAGACGGACCCACTTAGTCCAAAAACTAACGCAAAGGGTTACTTCTCTTGTCGATTCAATGCCGATTTGTCAAGTTTTACGTGCCCAGAATTCGAGTACCTGTAACCGATTTACAGTCGCTACCTATTATTATTAAAATGAACGTAATTTGAACCTTAATAAATAAATACTAGCATAATGCTTATTGCTTATATGTAATGTTGGAAGGATTTTCCTTATTTGTACCGCTAAAGCTATAGGTAAATTACGTAGTAATGTAGATTTTTATTATAAACAGTATCTTCAATGACCTAATAAATTGAAATTTTATTTCGAAAACAGGTAAAAGACGAATTTATCAACTTCACTATCGAAAAGTTGCATCATTGAAAAAACTAGGCCTCCTTGTTTGTACAGGCAATACCACATAATAGGTTTTCAATAGTATTGGTAGTCAATAACGCGACTACGGTGCCGATGTAGGGCATGGGGTCGATAGGGCAACGGGTTGGGTCCTTCCTTTTAGCTCCATCTTGTTGTGTCTGCTTCCCTACAGCATTTAAAAAACAATTCAAATTGAAAAACACACGCATGTCACGCCTATTTCCCTCGCGGGTAGGCAGAGCGTATACGGCCGTAAAAACGGACATTTACGCCACGTCAGACAAACATCTGAGGGTCATTCAGATAATTGTGTTATACAATAGTGACAGGTTGTCAGCCCATCACCTAAAACTGCAACACATGCAACCCTCGAGTCCCTAAATCGCCTCCTACGACACCCACGGGAAAGAAATGGGGTGAGCTATTTTAAGCCGGCATCACACGGCCTCAAACACAAATTGAAATATACCTACTACATAAGTAAAATATCAATAAACTGTACAGAAACCGAAATTATCATAATAATTTGTTTCTATGTGTAATTTCTTTGTTTTGAAGTTAGTTAATTCGAAAATTTCTATCGTTTCATCTTCGTTCGTTGTATAACGTTTTAATTCTTTAAATGTTTTTTTTATTTCTTACAGGCAGGTTCTGACATTGATGAAACGAAATTCCGGTTGTTATTTGTAAAAAAACTGTTTTATTCATTAAATTACAAAATGTTACTAATGGGAATAGCCCAGCTTGGCATAATTTCGTTTGGATTGTGTCGCCTATCGACGACAAGGCTCGATTGATGTCTCATCGATGCGATTACGATCGAAAGTTAGATGTAACTGGGTTTTAAGGCACTGATTCACCTGAAAAGTTTGTCCCTTTCATTCGCGCTGCGCCAGAGGGAAGGAAACACTAATTTTGCTCTCAAATTTTCGCGAGATTTTACGGTTTTAAAATCTCGCTCGCGCTATATCCTTAAGAACACAAGGGTTCATCTTTTCGTTCTTCGATTTGACCCACACGAAAAAAGGAAAGGTAGGTAAGCTGATGGGTTTAAAGACTATGGTATGGGGCTTGGGCTCTAAGTCCTAAGGTTTTGTCAAAAGATAGCTTATGATAATTTTCACTCTAAACACTCGTACTAGTGACCTATAGCGAAACCTCATGACGAGCTTCTGGTGAGGAACAACAAACATAGGCTGAAATATGAAAAAAGAAATTGGACCTCCCTTGCTGATTTAAGTTACTATGGAACGACAAAATAATTATTTTCTTATTTTGACCTATGCTCCTTCGGGAAAAAAGTTTTTTATCACCGGCCCGTACTCTATTCTCAGCATCGGTCACTAGAAAATTTTCATCCTATACATATAGTATGCAACGTAAACAACGATCGCTAGAAAAAAAAACATCGAGTATAAAATTAAACCATTGGTTCCTATTTTAACACTCATTATCTGCCTGTACCTTGCAACTGCAACCTATATTCAAACATCTAACCAAACATTGCTCAGTTCAAAGAATCTTGTATCTTATCTGAAATGTCTGCTAACGGTTGTTGACTCCTTAAATGAGGTTAATCCTCTTTTAAAAAGCTCTGATAAATACAGATAAGGATGAAATGAGGATGGTCTTTCCTTTTAGGCTATCGGACATCAACGCGTTATTAACTGTGTACAACAACATGTTTTATGTTGTTCGATTACAAAGAATTGAAAGTTTGTAAAAGTACCTACGATGAAGGGTATTAAATGTTAGGTCCGGTACGGCTGGCATCATTTGAGGGCATAACTTACAAAAATTCTAAAGACGTTTATTTTTATACGAATGCTTTTAGTGTTTATAAAGCATGTATTGCATTTAGTGTAAATCTTCGATTTAATGTTTGGTAACTCATTTATTACACTTTTTTAGTTTTCTTTATTTAATTAATATTACCTAATGTACCAGTATAGACAATACTATATAATATAATGTCACACTTTACACAGTGTAAAAATGAAAATTTGAGTCGTTTTTATACACTGCAAACTAAATTATGTTTAGCATATACCTAAAATGTTGGTTTACGATATTAATGTTTTTGAAACATGTAAAGATAGCCATACTAGACATTCTTTACATTCGAATAATAAATTAAAAGTCACAATTTTTCTTGACTTTTTAGGACTTAGGGCAATTAGGGTTAGACTTCCTGAAAAAGTTGTGTTCATATCGAGTGCTGTCACTTTTATGTAGGTATAGTTGTGTCTGTATTCTTGCAAATTAATAATTCTTATTTTTATTATTCCATATTTTCCATTTTAGCAAACTTTTGTTCCACTCATCCTAGATCATAGTCTGCTTACAGTGCTTCTCCAACTACTCATTAAATGTTTGCAAGTAAGCTGGGAAAAAAACATCAGTCAATTGAATTCACCGTCTATGCAAAATGTGATAGGGAGTCCTGTAAGTGGCTTCGGATCGATACCACACAACCTAGAAACCCATCTCTGACAGGATAGCCTGACGCACGCGATGTACAAGTACAAGTACCTACTGATCCGTAGGTACACAGGATAATTTGTATCGCGTTTAATTTACCTCTACTTACATCGGTGAAAAATCGATTCCATATGTGTTTCAGTCATGCGGTTCCGCCATGTACTGTCGATAAAAAACTCTATAGTTTTAGAGAACTTACAAAATATTACACCGCAGACAGGGACTTTCGCTATATGTGCTAGCGACGCCTCTTTCATCTGGGCTACCGCAGCTCAATCGTCTCGTTTAAATTCAATTCAATTCGATAATATTAATGTATATCACAACTATAATAGCTAAAAGAGTTATCATGAGACACCCCGGGGCACACAATTACTAAGTTAGCTTATTTAATGTATTGACGACAGTTAGGTATGTTTGGTAAAACTATTAAAAGTTTACCCACTATTACCGGGAAGGTAGTTACGTACCTACTATACGTTTACGGACGTATTCGCCAAGGATATCTTTTTTATTGAACCCATCTTACCACCTACCATACCTAACCTACCAATATAATATATCTAAAATGAAGCAAATATCCTCAGAATATAAACCATCAATCAATATTTTTTATGATCAATATATCAATACCGGGTGGCCCGAATAGTGACGTCCAAAGACAAAACTTGAATGCCTTATTTTCTTCTTAATTTCCGTTAAAGGGCTTTTCAAGCGGTTATTTCTATGACATTATCTTCATTATCTGTACTTTGAAACAAACAAAAAAAGGAAAATAGCCTCCCAGTTCAATTTTCCTCATACAACTTTAAAAGTTGAATGACTCGGAAAGTACAAAAAATCGCGGAACATACATGGGGGTAATACGGATACCCCTTAGTATAAGGCATTCAAATTTTGTCTTTGGACGTGACTATACGGGCCACCCTGCATAACAAAATGTAAAACCTAGTTATAATACCTAATTCGTTTTTCTATTCCTGGGTTGACCAAATGAGCTAATTATTTTTTTTTGGTTGTGTCGTGGGTGGAAAGGTTGCAATAAATGGTTCTGGGTTCTGCCAAATTAAGAAATGCACTCTGCCTACACAGGCTTATTTGTGTTTTCGTTATAAAGACTCGTAATGTAAGGATTATCTTTATCAAATTTGACCATCCATAGAT
Organism: Tuta absoluta; assembly: GCA_027580185.1. Classification (NCBI taxonomy): domain Eukaryota; kingdom Metazoa; phylum Arthropoda; class Insecta; order Lepidoptera; family Gelechiidae; genus Tuta; species Tuta absoluta. Next base: position 3,644,967 of record JAQAHW010000029.1, on the reverse strand, counting down.
CTTGAAGTCATTTATAACTAAATTAAAACTAAATTACGAATGTGGTTGGCTAGCTTAAGCTACGACGTGACTGAGTCACTTATCCCAAATAAAATTTCAGTAAAGTTATAATTTGCAAAATTTAAAACACCTAATTTTATTGTAACACACGTTCATTTATCCACACGCAAACATACTAACACAAACACACAAACAGATTCACACACACTATTGTTTTGTTAAGCTCACTTCTTGTCTTTTTAATTCTATGGTTTTCCAAGATACAGGCTGCGTCCTGTTTGGGGGACCTCTGGTTATATCTGTACTTTAATATGTATATAGCAAATAAACAATTTTTCATTTTAATTTAAGGATTAGCTAGTGTTATGAGCAAAAGAGGCTAGGGATGGTCCACAAATTACGTAACGCTTTGTGGACGATCCGTCCAAGCGTTACGGTGCCGTTAGGTTGGAGAAGGGGATGGTCGGGCTTTGTTTTACGTAAAAAAAACAAAATGATTTTTTGCATTTTTAGTTTATTGTTCGTCGATCAAGTAGATTTTTTTTTAATTAGTGATGGGTTTGCTCTTGACTCTAGTCTAGATCATAGGACAGAGACAGGGTCTAAGATGGAGCGAGCTCACCCAGAAGAAGCTTGTTCACTCTTGCTTTGAAGAGATTAGGGTTGTATGCGTTTGGAAACACAGACGCAGGTAGTGAGTTCCACTCTTTAGCAGTGCGCATTATAAATGATGACTATTAGCGCTTAGTCCGAATTGGTGGAATGGCAACCAGGTATGGATGGTATCCGGCGGTGCGTCTGGATGTCCGATGGTAGAAGGGAGCTGGTGGAACAAGGTCGTGAAGCTCTTGAGCACACTCTCCGAAGTACAATCTGAAAAAAACGACAAGCAGGCAACCTTGCGGCGATGTGCCATGCTTTGTAGCTTGGTGTCTCTTGGCCCTGCGTTATTTCTTCCAATTGTTGCGTAACGGAATAGGGGGACGGGAGGGATCTGGACCAATCCTTACGGTCCAGTTCTATGTAAATTTTACGCAAGGTACATAATTTGCGGGCGATTCCCTAGTATTATGATAATATTTCTAAGATTTTGCACAACTATAACCTATTCTAACCAATTTTAACTGATTTAAGTCGGATCCTGGAACAGTCTTGTTGACTAGACAACGGGTATTATCGTAAGTAGAAAAACGTTTGAAATCCATGTAAGTGTGAACCAAGCAAGTTAACACCTGACAGGAAGTCAGTAGTCGTGTATTATATTATAAACACAGTGTGTTTATACTTGTTGTGTCACGAGATAAATATTGTTTTAGTCATACATCAATAACAAGCCATGATTAGTAATGTAATGAGGTTCAAAGATTCTGATCATTTCAATAGAGCTATCTATGTAGGGTGAAATTTCACTAGTGATCTACAGCAAAATATCAACACGTGTTAGTGATAAAGAACAAATCTCCCCAAGGAACATAGGTGGACAATACTCCATAGTAACTCAAATCAGCTGATCGTTAATTTTGTATGTAAGTAAGTCCAAGTTTTTATATAATTCGACCTATGTTACTGGGGAAAGTTGTTCCTTATACTAGCCCGTCTTGAGTTTTCGGAGGTTGGTTGGGCCGAGGTTTTTATTTTTAATTTATTGTGTACAGATATTTCAATAATTTACTTTAATATTTTCGCCAAACTGCGAAAACAGTTTGTGGTCACTAGTAAAATTTCAAACTATATACAGACAGGTGTCAAAATAAAAAAATAGCTTCATACAATGATCTTATATGTTCCTAGCGCTTCAAATATTTTGAGGGGTTACCCACCCTATGAAACTGAAGAACTTATCCCAAGGAACATAGGACCAAATTTGAAAAGAAAGATTAGAACATCCCATACAGACTGACTAGGTCGGCTGGAACATTTTGTATGGGAGGTCCAAATTATTTTCTCGTATTTCGACCTATGTTCCTTGGGGGAAGTTGTTTAGTGTCATGGGGTGGTTCACCCCTTGAAAGATTTGCAGTTAATTTATTTACACCTTATAGGTACCTATAGATCACACATGAATCAAATTCACTCTAACGATGGTAAACGATACACTTGTTAGACAATAGTTTGGCCAATTTGTTTGAATTAGATTCAGTCTTATATATTTTCAAGCGCTGCAATGAGATAAAGTAACTAAACCATTAAAAGCAGAGCATTGCTTCTAAGTATTGCTATTTTGTGGTATCCATCGCTAAACTGCTTGCGCATAAGTGGCGGAGCTTTATAAATCGCGGCGCGTGCGTCTGGGAGCATTGAGCTTTATAAGAACAAAGAATACTGAAGAAACTCCATGACTAAATATTTTCTCGAGTGGACGCCACGCCTCGGCAAACGTAGCGTTGGACGACCACCGCCAGCCAGATGGACTGGCGACTTATAGAAGGTAGCCAGTAGCGACTGGATGGCGAAAACGAGAGATTCTGCCCTTTGTCGTACCCTGGGAATGATGTACCTTTGTAAATATTTTGTAACTGTTAGCTAGCCTACGAGTGTCCAATGCTAGACCAAGACCCGTGACCAAGACACTTAGTTCTATAAGTAAGTACAAGAAGTAAATTAAGCCAAAAGTGTTTCATGGAGATTACCAGGCCAAACAGGCTTCAGCCGTCTCAACTCTTTTCCCAAAGCAAACAGGTATATTAATTAGATCTTCTATACGAAATTACTTCCTTCATTCTTAGCATAACTTATCCTACTTTACTTGACCACTAAATCTTATAATTACGAAGTCTTATAATTAAATTCATTACAAAAATTAGTTTTATATGAGAGAGATTTTGTCGAAATACCAAATTTTTAAAACACTTCCCGTGTTAAGTATTATTTTTTTGGAAAACATGCAAAATTTTCAAAGCGGTTGGGACCCATGCTGCGCGTAAATGTCTGTTTTTACGGCCGTTTACGTTCTGCCTACCCCGCAAGGGATATATGGCGTGATATAGGTATGTATGTCTGTACTCTGTACCTCTATGTTATCATCCGTTATTCCTTAGGTTATAATATCAGTATGGTTCACAAAGTTTATAGAAGTTCATAACGCGACTCTATTCCTTTCCCGAAGTAGTGAAGTCTCAAGTGGCCATTACGAGTAGCATTCTTCAATTACGCGCGCTCGTAATCGCCTGCCACTTGCCTCTGTTTGCATACACCATACACCATACACTACCCACCATACCGGACCATTCGATATGATCGTGTGGCTGATCGTTTAAAATAAACATTTCTCTCAATTTCATATTACCGACTAAAATCTCTAACTAAAACTAGTTTTCTCACATTCTATTGCATAGGATAGACAAAGATAGAAGATGGTCGCATTTTACGCGGAATCTCTCAAAATTTCGGTGATTAAAAATATAGCTGTTACACATACAAGGAAATTTGCGAAATGGCGCAGAAACCGAAGACAAACCGAAAACAACATGACTTGACCAAAAACATGAATAAAACAGTCAATGACATCTTCTATCCTTTTAATTTATTTTTAAACAGAAAGTGACAGTGCTATTTTTAATCAGCCGTTTTAGCCAGTAACGTGGAATCGAGAAAATTTGCAGACTAATAATAATACTCGTGATCGTGCGAATTTGGAGAGACCTAATGTCTACACTTACATACTTACTGTAGTGTACACTTGTACAGATATGTTGCTGATAATGTGATGAGATTATACATAAAAGAGTTGAAGACAGACAGACAGACAGGTTTAAAAAAATTATAGCTATTGTAATCTAGAAACAAGAGGCACAAAGGCGGACTTATCCCACTAAGGGATCTCTTCCAGTCAACCTTTGAGAGACTCAGAGGATATGTTATTTGCAGGTAAACTACGGTACTTCAGCATGGTAAAAATAAGCTTACTCTATTTATATATATTATAAACAAATACAACGTACTTGATTATAAACAGAACACAGATACATAATACATATCATTATATTAATATACACATAAATAAATAAATATATCATAAACCCTATCTGTATATTTTATCTTGCATACCAAGTTTGAAAACACTTCTATACAATTTTATAAAACTCCCAAAATTTATCAGCAAGATACACTTGCAAAATTCGCGACCAAGGCACAAGCCGCAGAAAATTTTGTGTTTCGTAAAATTATAAAATAACTGTTTTATTATAATTTCATAAGTATGTATAGATTTACAACCATTAGTTTGTTTCCTTAGCAATTTTATTTACCATTGTCCCTTAGTGACAGGCCGTTTTGTAATTCACTTGCAATTTTCGTGCTCAACCACCGTGATGCCTTTATTTAATAAGCGTGCTGGATGGAGTTTTTATCATTTCGCAATTTTTATGGCCAATATTCGCAACGATTGTTTCAATGATAAATGTTAGATTTTCATGGCTAGGTATCTATATTTATTACACACACATGTCACACATATTACACAAATCACGCCTATAATCCCTTGCAGGAAATTAGCTTAAATTGAGTTTCGCCATAGTGACAAGTTGTCAGCCCGTCGCCTAAAATGTTGCCTCTTACGACTCCCACGGAAAAAAATGGGGTGATGCTATTCTAAGCCGGCATCACACAGCTTAATTAAAAAGGTAGATATTTATATTATTAATTCCTATGATATGATGTGGCCATAGAGACCTACCTACCTATCACAATGTTTAAAAAAATCACTGCATATTATGAGATTTAAGCCACAATACCTACCTATCTAGGTATTTGTTTTGAATTAACTACCGAAACAGGAAACGATTCTATACAATCCAACTGTACTGTAATTCCGTACCTAACTGTGTGTATACTTATAGTGTGACCTAAAAAGGCAGAAATGTTATTAGTTAATTGCTAATATTTTTCCTGACCTGTCATAGGTACGCTATAGCAGACGCTCTGCGTTATGTTTATTTTTATAATGGTTTGTTTTAATGGGTTTAGGACATGCCTTTTCATTATTTAAACAGCGCAGCGTAGAGTTGTATGTCAATATTAATTACTCTAAAAAGATTCCGAAACGTTATTTTGTTAGCATTCAAAAATAACTATTTTGATAGTTTGGTTACCTATGCAATGTACCTATTATTACTATTATGTACTTATGTTTCAACTAAACAATTTTTAGCATATTTAACTGTTGCAGAAGTATAGAATCACTGAAATTGATTCACTGCAAATGTACAAACAATACTGCACAGCACATTTTTGCAGAAACTTTTCGAGACCAGCATTTCGAAATATTTCAGATTGTCACATTTTTGAAAACGTTTCAGCTCATCTGCTCACCCCTCAAAAGATATAGACGTGATGTGTGTGTTTCAGTTCATTAACGTCGGTTAATAGCAAAGTGTTTAGGTACTTCAATCAATTTACGATGGTCGTGGAATCGATTCGCGTCCGGTCAATTCAGCGGAATTAGTTAATAAGGTCGGGAAGAATGACTATAGTAAGGCCATCCCAATAGCCATATTGGACAGCTGTCAGATCCATACCAAAAGAGATGTCAACAAAGGAAAATGGACTCTCTGCCATAGCATTAGCAAGAATCTGACAGCTGTTAAATATGACTTTTTGGGATGGTCTTACTTAATTATAGCGAAATATATCCTTATATGAGTTTTTTAAATTGTTGGGTTATTAATAAGGTAGAGCTTAAAAGAAGACTCATCCAAAACTTTACAAACTATATTAAGCTAACAGCAGCATTTTATCACATCATGTCAAACGGAAATATCGATTTGAATTTTAGTACCAACGTGGTACCAACACTACAGACAGACAAATTAAATTAAACGTCCCACACCTACTAACTTGTCAGCATAGCAATCCGTCATATAGCAATACATCATAATTCGTCAGGTTTACATGCCTACTACACCCTTTGTGCATAGGTGCCTAATCGCATAACTATACCTACAGGCCCGATGACGTAGCGGATAGTACCCCTGCCTGCTACACCGAGGATCGCGGGTTCAATTTCGTTCGTCTTCTGGGCACAATTATTTGTCAGTCATTTTTTATTGTTTAGTCTGCGTGTTTTTATGTATAATTATGTATTTATATACAAAAAAGTATATAAATATACCAGCTATCTAGTTACCGTAGCTTTGCATAGTTTGGGGCTAGATGACGCTGTGTGAATTGTCCAGGATATTTATAATTTTATTATTATAGTAGAAATAGTATTATGTAAGACAAAACTTTACCAACAGAAGTAGAGATAAAGATTTGTTTAAATTTTGCTTTTTGAAAGCTAGGAATATTAGTCTCTAAATTGTTTTGTACTGATATGAACGCAAGCGCAACCTATTTTAACAAGAAAAATAGAACCATGAATTATCCGATAGATAGTTGCGTTAGCCATAAAGCATACATATAGAATTACTTAGCTTTAACTCACCTCTTCCCTACTGTAGAATCTTTTATATGAGAATGTACAGAAGTTTGATATTTTGGTGTGTTTATGACAACAAACTTGAGTGCCATAATAAAGTAATCATATTATCTTACAACACAAGTAATATCATAGTCGTGATTTGCGGCAGTCCACCTTCGCACGCCTACAGTCGCTGCATTGTCGACACAGACACAGGTTTGAATCGATGCAGTGTACAAGTACATTTATTGCAATGTTTACAATACCAAATTAGGACCGTTTGTCGCTGTGCCCATTTTGTACCACATAATAAACAACTAAGCTTTGTGTTATTCATATTGCTTTGTAGGAATAAGTAAAATTAAATTTGTCTCTACATTAAAGAATGTCTCTAATGTTAAACATACGTTCAATAAAGATCAGGCTAAGTTAGACACTCAAACTGCCAATGTAAGTCTTATACGCGCGGCATAAGAACGGACCAAAGTCCAAACTGTCTAACCCAGCCTGATCTTGACTTTACATACACCAGTCTGAGTAAAGATTCTTAATAAAAAAATCATAATTGGTATCGGTTATAGGATGAAAACAAATAAAGTCTACATCTACAGTATTTACAAATTATTTAAATGCTTTGATATCATAATATTATTATCTAACAGAAATGGAAAATTTAGATTTTCAAACCAATTGTTTTCTGCAATTGAGATGAATTAAGTCTTATTATTATTATTTACCGTTTATTGTACACAAAAACATTACAAGAGAAACACATACAAAGAATAACGACACAACAGGACAGCTTATTTCTACTAAGAAATTTCTTCCAGCTGACCTACGCAAAGTAAGACTTTATAAGATAGGCGGATTAGGCGTGCATAATAGAATATAATAAGATAAAATAAACCTACACACGAATAAATTAAATATACCTAAATAAACTTATAATCACAAAAAATATATAAATACTTATACTTATTTTTGTAAATATACCTACTTACACATACATAGTCTTGCAATTTACGATAGTGAAAGATAGTATTCTTTTACTCTCTTCTTAAATACAGCGATGGAAGGGCTGTCACGAACAGTATGTGGTAGTGTATTCCATAGCCTGACCGCATGCACAGTGAAGGAATATGAGTAGAAGTCAGTGCGATGGTGAGGAATAGCCAGAACAGTTCTAATATGTGGGCGACATGGTTGGTCCTGAGGACGTGAGAAATTAAAGCGCTCACGCAAATATTTAGGGGCACATGGGTTAGCTAGAACATTAAAAAGTAAGCAGAGTATACGACTATTCCTGCGAAACCGGATCGGGAGCCACTTGAGCTTTTTGCGGAACTCGGAAACATGATCGTATTTACGGAGTCCGAAGACATACCGTATACACAAGTTTTGAAGACGCTCAAGCTTATTCAACAACTCCTCTGTGATATCTGGGAAACAAGTGTCGGCGTAGTCCAGAATAGGGAATAGAAGTGATTGTACTAATGAGATTTTCGTTTTCAAGGGCAAAAAACTTTGAAGACGCTTCAAGGAGTGGAACGAGTAGTGGACTTTCCTGCTGACTTCGTTGACATGAGGAACCCAAGTTAAGTTGGAGTCAAATATGACACCGAGATTTTTTGCAGTACTGGTATAAGAAATAGGAGTCCCGTTATACATGACTGGAGGGATACAATGAATATTTAATTGCTTAAACATGTACCTACTTCCCATTATTAAAACTTGTGATTTTTTGGGATTGACCATCAGTCCAAATGAAGTAGCCCAAGAAAATATATTATTTAAATCAGAGTTGAGAGCATCCACTGCATTATTAATGTCAGCAACGTTGAAGTGTCGGTAAATTTGCAAGTCGTCTGCGTAGAGATGGAAGCTTGAGGAGATAACTGAAGTAACGGTGTTAATAAATATAGAAAATAGAAGAGGGGAAAGTACGCCACCCTGTGGAACTCCCGCAGCTAGGACAGCCCAGTCTGAGGAGATCTCATCAGAGCAGACCCGCTGCGAGCGACCACGAAGGTAAGAATCAAACCAAGTTAACGCCGAGGAAGAGATGTTAAGAGTACGAAGAATAGAAATTAGAACGTCAAAATCTACAGAGTTGAACGCGCTGCTGAAGTCAAGCAAAGTAAGGATCGTCAAAGATTTATTATCCATAGCGGATCGGATATCATCAGTGACTTTAATTAGAGCCGTTACAGTGCTGTGACCAGGTCGAAAACCAGACTGAAATGATGAGAGTAGCTTATTTGACGAAATAAAGTCAGCAAGCTGCTGATGGACGATGTGTTCAAGGACTTTGGAGAGGAAAGGGAGTATGGAGATGGGTCTAAACTCGGAAAGGGATGAGGGATTGGATGATTTAGGGAGAGGAATTATGTTCGCACGTTTCCATGCGGATGGAAAAGAACTTGATGCCAAAGAGAAATTGAAAATGTAAGTTAGAATAGGCAGAAGTTCTGGGAGAAGTAAGGAGATCATGCGGGAACATAGGTTGTCATCGCCCACAGCAGTTGAAGATATGGAGAGCACGTGTTTCTTAACATCCTCCTCAGCGACGGAACTAAAGCTAAAAGAACAACACGCTGGTAAAGTTTGGCAAGAAAGATCATAAATTGTTTTAGACTTCATACCGTCGTCAATAGTAACAGGTGGGAGAGAGAAATGCTTGTTTATGTCATTGAGATTGAAGCTAACGTTAGATGAGGCCGTTGATTTACCAATACCAAGGGTTTTCAAGAAGTTCCAAACACGTCCAGGATCACAGGCCTCAATAGAGTTGTGTATGTGGCGCCTTCTAGCATCTCTACACATCCGACTGCAATGATTTCTAAGAAATTTATATCGCGCTAAGTTTTGCTCCGTTGAACACAGCTTAAGCCGTTTCTTCGCTCGGTCTTCTTATTCCCTGACCAATACTGACCATGAGGAACATGGTATTCAATCACTGACATATAACAACAGAAACAACGTTAGCCAAAAAGACAGCAATTAATACACAAAAGCTCCTAATTGCGAATAACGTTTACTTTCTACCCGCATAAAAAACAAACTACAATCAACGTACTTTCATGCACTTCCTTTAAAGCATTATTATCATAACAAAAATAAATAATCTGCTTACATAATACTCTAACACATAGCAAATAAAGTCTGTATTTGTATCACCGGTTGGGTGCGCCTACGCATATGTTGTGACCATTTGCAAAGGCTGAGTCAGCTGGCCGTCTCCTTGTATGGTGGTATGACGTCACCATCAACACTTTCGATCTTGTTATACGGTGCAATTGAGAACAGCAATTTCGAATACTTCACGACAAAAGTGTCTTGATATCCTTTTGAAAGAAGCGAGAGAAAAAGTTTTATAAGTATCAAGTTTTTTAACACCAGTAATTGCATTTGTCGTAATTTTGTATCGCAGTTAAGAACTTCAAAAAAAAACATTTTGTTACAATTCCCAAAGTGATTGAGATAAATATATTTCATTTTTACATAAAGAAATTCCAAATCTCATTATTTACTACAATAAATAACTGTTTTATAATGCAAAAATAATCGTCAAATAATAATAAAATTCATATTAACTAATCCATACTATCCATACTAATATTATAAATGCGAAAGTGTGTTTGTTTGTTTGTTTGTTTGTTTGTTTGTCTTTCTTTCACGTTATAACAGAGCGATATCATGCAGTGTTTTTTAGGTGTGCAGTTAGGTGAGAGGCTGGAGAGTGACATAGGCTACTTTTTATCCCGGAAAAACATATTTTTCCCATCGGAAAAGCGATTAATGTTTAGCAATAGAATACACCCATACTACGAACATAGATGAGTATCATGCAGCGATGTAAAGCATTTTTTTTTTGAGAGCAGCTAAATGAAAAGCTGGTGAGTGACATAGGTTATTTTTTATCCCGGAAAAACATATTTTTCCCTTCGGAAAACCGATTAATGTTTAGCAATAGAATACATCCATACTACATACATAAATGAGTATCATGCAGCGATGTAAAGCATTTTTTTTTTGGAAAGCAGTTAGATGAAAAGCTGGTGAGTGTCATAGGTTACTTTTTATCTCGGAAAAACATATTTTTCCCATCGGAAAACTGATTATTGTGTAGCATAGAATACATCCATACCACATAAAAAAGATGTATATACAGGATGTAAGGGACAGCCCTCCGAATACTGATATTCCCATAGTAAATGCAGTGAGCTGATTGTGATTTTGTATGGGATATAGAAAAAAAGAATTTAATCTATGGCAGGTTGTTCAGTTTCATGGTTTGAATACACCCAATCAGTATTCGAAGGGCTGTCACTTACACCCTGTATAGCACTACTATGAGAATGTCTCTTGAATATGAGTTTTGGGATATGAATGTGGCTTTAAGGGTGATGTGGGTATGTACTTGAGATACTTCTTACCACAGTAGTAAAGTTAATTTCTACAGTTAAACATGATTTGAAAGTCCATTTCTATAATAATAACCATTTTTAGCACAGTAAGTTTGCCCTGCGTATACTTGCGAAGACACATAATAAACTTAAATTTTTTGGTACCATAGTCCTGAAAATTGAAGACTAGGCAAAATCATTATACTGCGTATTCATATTATTATAATTCCAATCCAAGAACATCCATCCCCAAGTTAATTTGGTTTGGAGCTAATATAGGTTTTCAAATCCTTGATTACATACCCACTCCTTTCTTTCATGTCTTCTTGGAGCATGTTTGTATGTAATAAAAATTTCAAAATAGCAGGAATATTAAAAAAAAATTAAAGCTATATAGCAATCTATACTTTCTTATTATTTATTAACCACCAATATAACACTAGGCAATATTCACAATATTCATAAGGTAGCTATACTCTATGGCGACATAGAGCGCTGAGTGTAATAGCTAGGCATAAATATAGGTGTATTGGTAGTTTAGTAGTATTGCTAGATGTAGCGCTGTATTGTGTAATAATGCAGGTTATGCCAAATTATATCGCTGATATAATTTGGCATAACCATTACTACTATATTTGTATTATAATATTCGCGTAGGAGTTAAATAAGTGACCCATAAACGTAATTTTAATAGAGACGCAGTCACTAAACCGGAAAGTAATGACCTGTGTTGTGTGTGCTGTCGCCCTGTTTAGAATACACAACTAATTAATAAAACTCTATGAGTACGCGGGCGAAGCCGCGGGTAACAGCTAGTACAATAAAATAAAAATAAAACACAAAAAATATAAAGTATCAAAGTAATGACACAAAATGTCATAAAACTAATATTTTTTTATAATAAATAAATCCACTGTATTACAGAATGTCCAGCGCTTTCAAAATGTCCAATGGCTACATTACTTACACAATCACATACTTCATATTTTATTATATAGTTTCAACTCATAGCGTAAGCTCTGCCTTTAAACCCATTGCAGATAATTTGTTTAATAGTACATGTGTTGCCTTAACTGTGTATGTTTATCCTTCTCCCTTCAATTATAATACAGAATATTTAATATAACAAATACATTCAAATACCTATAAGTAAACACATTTTGTTGGGACACAATTTAACAAACGGATATATTCATACAAATATATAAAAAAATATTTTCTTTGTAACTATTGTTACCTAACTAGTTTATCAACCTAGGCTATTTTTTGTTTTTATCATTAACTTATATAGCTATTTAAATTATGGAAAGTTGTATGGTCTTGGTCTGAAAATAGCAGTCCTATACAGGAAGTAATAAATAATAGTACATTGTTGTCGAGGTATGGAAAATAAGACTTTGCTGGACGAGTATCAGGCGAGGACTTCAATTATACAAGTCAAGCAAAGTAATTTTCCCCGAGGCTTACATAGTGCTTTTCTCAAAAAAAGGCTAGGTAATGAAAGATTGTACTTCTTATAAAAGTTAGCTAGCGACCACAACACAACGAAACAAATAAAAATTTACAATTTTCCCACCAATTGTAATTTTTTAAAATAAATTCGCCTGTAAGGCACAGTATTACGTGATATTCAGCCATACTAAATGTTTAGTTCATTCTTTTCTTTTTTAATTCTGGACAGGCAAGGGTCTTCACATCATACAGCCTCGTCTTTAGTTACCTGTTTCATACAAAATTACGTTCCGTTTCTATGAGAGTCATCGAGATAATTTTGAAATCAAATTATGTGGGTTTAGCGTATAACGAATTTATCTTAATGGACACCAGCAAAGGATTTCCATACAACTTTGCTGGCGTGATCTGAGACGTGACAAACAATGTGAAACTTCGCGGTTTCTTTTTTTGAAAGAAATGAACACATTTCCTAGCATGTTTAAGAAAAAAAGGATAACAAGCCAAAAGAAGGTCAAGGTACTCATGAAACTGAACAAGATTCCTAAAGAAACATGGACCTAAAGAAAAAAAAATTGGTCCACGTATACAAAATTGACGGTCAACTGGCTAAATTACAATGAGAGGTCCAATTTTGTTTAATATTACGATGTTCCATGGGTAAAGTTGCTCAGTTTTTTGATGAATACGCTGACTTCCTTTCGGCTTATTATACCCTTTATTTAACGCTGCGTTAAAGCAGAATACAAACTAAAATGAATCAACAAAATGTCAATGCCGTGTAAGATTTTAAAAAAGAAACGTATTTGTACTATATCTACGGGTTAATACTTAGGTATTTGATAGCAACAGCAGATATTTCAATGTAAATTGATCTCGTTAAATCTGTATGTTTAAGGAAATGCCTCCATTAGGAGGTTTTAGTATGGCAGAAACCTTATTTAGGAACTTAATGGGCAATATGTAGAGCTAATGACCAATTTTTATATTTAAAGGTTTTTTAGGTTTAATTAATATAAATTACGAAATATTTTTAATAAGTCCCTGTTAAAACTATGCTTAAATACATATTGTTCTTCCATTGACTGAAACACAGCTGTCATTTGCGTACTTAAATTTAATTCACTTTATATGGTGAAATTTTACTAGTGACCGATACTGAAAACAAAGTACGGGCTGGTGATAAGGAACAACTTTGCCCAAACAACAAGGGTACGAAATACGAAAAAAAATTAGGCCTCCCATACAAAATTGCCGATCAATGATTTGAGTTACTATGGACACGCAAAATATTTTTGACATATTTCAACCTATGTTCCTTGGGGAAAGTTGTTCCATATCACCAGCCCGTCTTGAGGTTTTGCTATAGGTCACTAGTAAAATATCACCCTATATACAACTGAGCCCTACTGGACACGGTTTTGGATACAGGACAGCGCTCTATTTTTTTTTAAATAAATAAATAACTGAAGAAATGTCTCACAAGAATCATAAAACACCAACTATGCCTATAAATACATACATATATCACGCCTTTATCCCTTGCGGGGTAGGCAGAGCATAAACGGCCGAAAAAACGGACATTTACGCCACGTCTGACAAACGTTTGAGGGTCATTCGGAAAATTGTGTATTGCCATAGTAACAGGTTGTCAGCCCATCGCCTAAAATTGCTATACACACCCTCGAGTCCCTTCGTCGCCTCTTACGACTACCACGGGAAAGAAATGGAGTGATGCTATTCTAAGCCGGCATCACACGGCAATATGCCTATAAATACTTATGTACATTAAAAAAACTTACGGTAATGTGTTCTGCACATTACTTTCACTCGTTACCTAACTCAACATGCACTTTGCTGCAACTTTTACATCCCAACCTTTCAATTCAGTTCGCAAGGGGGTCAAGTTAGCCTGCAGGGGTTGTAAGTTATTTAGCTGACATTGAAGGCTCCACGTGTGCATTGCTAGGCAACCGTGACACAAACAAACAACCTCTACTTCATTCAGGTTTTGTTGTTTAAGAAGGGTGGACGTGGTTTGCCGGACAGTTAAGTGTTCTTGTGAAATTGATTTTATTTGAAGTCACTTAAATAGATTTTGGTACTTAACTCAAATTTCTAGGACTTGTGTGGTTTATAAAACGTATCAATTGTATTTGTTTGTGGCAAATGTAGAGTGTCCTTATTCTGTGGTGTACTGCTGCATAAAAAAGAATAGATAGACAATACAGAAGCGTCAAATTAACTATACTGTGCAAAGCTCAGGCCGCTGGGAATGATGGAGTCTCGAAAATTCCACGGGTCCTTGGACCGCGTGAACTGGTGGGAGCCTGAGCATTGGAAGACCAGGAAGCCGAGGACCGTCTCATCCATATCCTTGGAGGGCCTGGACCCAACTGAAATCAGGAATGGGTGGCTGACGCTACCCGATCCGCAGGTTAGGTTTACTTTTAAGGGACCATCTTCCCAGTTATGTAACACAGGACTGTTGATTTTTCTTTCATTTTAAAAACCCATGTGGCTTTCAATTAAGTTAGAGAGAGTGTAGATAGGTACATTTAAACCGCTAAAAACGGTAGTTTTTAAATTCTATACAGGGTGTAAAAGACAGCCCTCCGAATACTGGTATGGTTGCATTCAGACCATGAAACTGAACAACTTCGCATGAAAAGTACTTCTGTCACGTAAATATTATAGTAAATGCAGTTAGCTGATTGTGATTTTGTATGGTACGGTTTTTGTCGTGTCCTGGCATGTGCCTGCATAATGGAAAGTTATTCAGTTTCATGGTCTTATGCAAACTATCAGTATTCGGAGGGCTGTCCCTTACACCCTGTATATTGAATTGACAAACATGAAATATACCTTCAAACACACCTGTCTATTAAAAGCCTAATGTCCCCTTGATGCGACAGTACCATCGATCGAAATTCACCTTAACTAATTTACGTACTAAAATAAACTGTAGGTACCGGCTGTATGTATTATATAGGGTGAAATTTTACTAGTGACGAATAGCAAAAACTCAGGACGGGTTGGTGATAAGGAACAACTTTCCCCAAGCACATAGGTCGAAATACGAAAATAAAATTTGGACCTCCCTTACAAAATGTCCGATAAGCTGATTGAGTTACTATGAAAACTCAAAATATTTTTATCATATTTCAACCTATGTTCCTTGGCGAAAGTTGTTCCTTATCACCAGTAGGTAAGTCTTGAGTTTTTGCTATCGGTCAGTAGTTAAATTTCACCCTATACAAATTTAATAAAGATAATTACTAATAGGTAAAACTATATAAAAGCAATTATGAGGCTTAACTATTTCCTAAACTAAGAATAGTAATTCCTGTGTCTTAGGTTTACCAACATAATTGTTCTAAATAATAAAATATGAAAATAAAATACGACTACACAATTAAAATAAACTTAAACTTACAGTCACAAGTGGATAGCAGATAATTTGAAAAAAGTTTTCTACTTATTAAAAGTTTGTTCAGTTTCGTGGTCCAGGATTCCCCCTTTGGTCAACCTGTCCCATATAGGAATAGAAATCTCGAAAATCACAACCAAAGCTTAACCTTTAGAAATGGTTCTGTGTTCTATAGGGTTTCGTACCCAAAGGGGACCCTATTACTCTGTCTGTTACCAGGCTTTACCCATAAACCATGAAATTTTCACAGATGCCGTATTTCTGTTGCCGCTATAGCAACAAGTACAAAAAATAAGGGGCTCCCGTACAAGAAACGTGATTTTTATGCTATTATGATTGATAAAAATTGAAAATGATTCGTATTCCTTCGTGCGCGAGTCCAACTCGCACTTGACCGATTTTTCTATAATGGCTTTGTCCTTTCAACCTATCGCCGGTTTAAGGTTTCGTTCAAGGAGATTTTAAATATTTACGATTTAAGTATGTAGGTACCAAATTATTTTATCGTGGACATGGGAAAATGAACAAGTGTCAAATGGGAAAACTAATACTTGTCTATGTTGTCTATATGTAAATAAAAAATGGATAATGATTTTAGGTTTACCTATCTTTAATTTGTTGTATAAAGTTTGTTTGTTGTTATGTTTTTGTCCCCACCCCATTTCTTTCCCGCGGGAGTTAAGAGGCGACTAAGGGACTCGAGGGTGTGTATTGCAATTATAGACGATAGGCTGACAGCCTTTCACTATTGCGATACACAATTTCCGAATTACCTGTACTGGCGGCAGCCGAAAAATGAATTTTAATTGAGAATGGTTTGAGGTGCCAGCTATACGAAGGGGGCTGGACCTCACAGTACTTAAGTTAAAGTTACTTTCCATTGGCGCCAACGTCTAGCATGACGCCTTTTCCACCCACTCTAACCAACAACTCCTGGCTGTATCAGGAAATCAAAACAATAGGTGTTTTTTGCAAGCCATCTTCCTTGCCTTGTAGGGCCTGAGTCACCAGAGGCCGAATGCAAATGGCTTAGTGATGTAACCCCGGCCTACAGTGTTGACTAATGCAAGGATTCCATGTTATGTATTTTGTCATATCGTCTTGTTGTTTGGGGAACTTCTTCTGATTATCTTTCTCACACTTTGAGTGATAGAGTTTTGTCAAGCAAATACCTATCATCGTAAATCGACCGGGATGTGTAGACTTTATAGCGAAACAAAAGCTCATCAATATCAACCACTTTAACCATGGTGCTACAGATAGCAAAAAAATCCATACTAATATTATAAATGCGAAAGTGTGTTTGTTTGTTTGTTTGTTTGTTTGTTTGTCTTTCTTTCACGTTACAACAGAGCGATATCATGCAGTGTTTTTTAGGTGTGCAGTTAGGTGAGAGGCTGGAGAGTGACATAGGCTACTTTTTATCCCGGAAAAACATATTTTTCCCATCGGAAAAGCGATTAATGTTTAGCAATAGAATACACCCATACTACGAACATAGATGAGTATCATGCAGCGATGTAAAGCATTTTTTTTTTTGAGAGCAGCTAAATGAAAAGCTGGTGAGTGACATAGGTTATTTTTTATCCCGGAAAAACATATTTTTCCCTTCGGAAAACCGATTAATGTTTAGCAATAGAATACATCCATACTACATACATAAATGAGTATCATGCAGCGATGTAAAGCATTTTTTTTTTGGAAAGCAGTTAGATGAAAAGCTGGTGAGTGTCATAGGTTACTTTTTATCTCGGAAAAACATATTTTTCCCATCGGAAAACTGATTATTGTGTAGCATAGAATACATCCATACCACATAAAAAAGATGTATATACAGGATGTAAGGGACAGCCCTCCGAATACTGATATTCCCATGGTAAATGCAGTGAGCTGATTGTGATTTTGTATGGGATATAGAAAAAAAGAATTTAATCTATGGCAGGTTGTTCAGTTTCATGGTTTGAATACACCCAATCAGTATTCGAAGGGCTGTCACTTACACCCTGTTTAGCACTACTATGAGAATGTCTCTTGAATATGAGTTTTGGGATATGAATGTGGCTTTAAGGGTGATGTGGGTATGTACTTGAGATACTTCTTACCACAGTAGTAAAGTTAATTTCTACAGTTAAACATGATTTGAAAGTCCATTTCTATAATAATAACCATTTTTAGCACAGTAAGTTTGCCCTGCGTATACTTGCGAAGACACATAATAAACTTAAATTTTTTGGTACCATAGTCCTGAAAATTGAAGACTAGGCAAAATCATTATACTGCGTATTCATATTATTATAATTCCAATCCAAGAACATCCATCCCCAAGTTAATTTGGTTTGGAGCTAATATAGGTTTTCAAATCCTTGATTACATACCCACTCCTTTCTTTCATGTCTTCTTGGAGCATGTTTGTATGTAATAAAAATTTCAAAATAGCAGGAATATTAAAAAAAAATTAAAGCTATATAGCAATCTATACTTTCTTATTATTTATTAACCACCAATATAACACTAGGCAATATTCACAATATTCATAAGGTAGCTATACTCTATGGCGACATAGAGCGCTGAGTGTAATAGCTAGGCATAAATATAGGTGTATTGGTAGTTTAGTAGTATTGCTAGATGTAGCGCTGCATTGTGTAATAATGCAGGTTATGCCAAATTATATCGCTGATATAATTTGGCATAACCATTACTACTATATTTGTATTATAATATTCGCGTAGGAGTTAAATAAGTGACCCATAAACGTAATTTTAATAGAGACGCAGTCACTAAACCGGAAAGTAATGACCTGTGTTGTGTGTGCTGTCGCCCTGTTTAGAATACACAACTAATTAATAAAACTCTATGAGTACGCGGGCGAAGCCGCGGGTAACAGCTAGTATCAGCTATTTCATAGAAAAATAAATATTTACCGACTCGATCAAAATGTATGGGACAGCTATCCCATGGGCAATATTTTTAAAAGCGTTCTCGGCTAAGCCATGTGAACACAAATATTTCAATGAATTTAGTAAGGCCAATAACCGCAACTTTTAGCTATTTTCAAACTATTAAGTACCAGCATAGGTATACATCGGTTAAAACTGTTGATAAGGTTATAGATATTCACCAAAAGATAACCATTTATGTCTACCACCATAAATAAGGTAAATACTACACATGTAGGAAGGTATTATAGAAACACAGGTCGATGACTGGTTGGTAATGTTATGTTATGTGAGTCATAGTGCGCACCTATATGGGCATTGTCTGTTACACCTTCGATTATGAGGTGTTACAATACATATAAGCATTTTATTTGTGGTAGCTTATAATTGGCTTATGCTTGCTAAAATGATTTATACAGTGTAAATTATGGTGTTAGCTCCCCGAACACAATAAAATAAATAAGTATGAGTTGGAGATATAATATAAGGTGTTATACAGAAACAGTGTTTTGTGTTTCACTGGCTGCATCGTGTTAGCGTGGCCTTGACCTTTGACCACAGGTTGATGATTTTGTGACACGTATGTATGTATACGTACCTACCTAATATAGGTGCTTACTATTTAACAGTACCTAAACGATTTTGCCTTGTGGAATAGGCAGATCGTTAACAGCCGTAAAAAATATTGGTGATTTCGGAAATGACCCCATTGAAATAATATACTGTTTCGACCAGTAGTGATGGGGATCTCTACGTAGGTACCTAGGTAGCTTCCCTAAGCTCCGGGAAGCTGATAATATATAGCTGCCATCCAGTTTAAAGCCCTGCTCTTCTGATAATATGGTCCCTATCATTAGCGCTGCGCTAGTACTATTAATTATACTGTGGCACTGCACCAGAGAGAAACAGCCAATCAATTTTCGACATAGAAACTAGAATAATACCTATGTCAACTTCAGCCATTTTTAAAGTTTGTCAAATTGTGTAACTTATAGCAATTTATATATGTTACATCCTCGTTAATATCTTATTTTCAGAATTTTATGACTATAATTGTCTAAATAAACTTATATCAATTTTTTAAACTATATAAGTAAATGTAAAATTTCCCGTCTATACAGTCGTCCGTCTGTTAGCAGCCTTAGATGTGCACCTACGATAAAAACTGCATTGTCTAGCTATGGAAGAGACGGCTATACACTATCGATGGCGCCTACGCTCCGCTGCATTTGTCGTTGCGGGGACAACCTGTCAATCTCCGATAATGTTTGTTGTTCCAATAACGGCTTCCGACAATACGCAAGGCCGATACCTATCAAAAACAGAAAAACGATTTACCTTGAATACTCGTATTTAGATACTTAGACTGTTTGCTGTGCGATGCCGACTAAGAGTGCCGTGTGATGCCGGCTTAGAATAGCATCACCCCATTTCGATCCCGTCGAAGTCGTAAGAGCCGACTAAGGGACTCGAGGGTGTGTATTGCAATTTTAGGCGGTGGGCTGGCAATCGCTGTCACTATAGCGATACACAATTTTCCGAATGATCCTCAAATATATGTCTGGCATGGCGTAAATGTCCGTTTTCCGGCCGTTTACGCTCTGGCTATCCCGCAAGGGATAATAGGCGTGATATCTGTATGTATGTATGTTACACTGATTTTACATGCTGCTTAGTATTTGATTTTCCATACAAATTAGCCCAAGCCGATGATTGTATTGTATGAAAAGATTTATCTTTTTTCTGTTTTTTCTAAACTGTAGTTATAATAAAGTTGTTCAATTTAATACACGTATCAAATCTAAAGTATTGTTTGCATGAATATATATGATATTTTTTCCGTAAAGTGGCGCTAGTTCCGCGGAACAACTTGTCAGTGTCTGTCTCTACAGTAGTGGGCGGAAAACGTAGGTCGTAGGCCATTCTTTTATCGATAGTGATCAATGTTCCTATTTAGGAGGACAAAGTGGATCGATGATAGATAACAAGGAAACTAACTTGACAGATGAATGATAGGTCGTCTTTTGTGTGGCCTTTTATTTTTTGCCTTTACTTTTATTTGCGAAATGTGGCTGGGTCTGATGACGATTGATCGGTTTTTACATTAAGGCCTTGTAGTAGTCTGATAGAATGTTAAGTTTAGTTAAATCTATTGCTTTAAATTTTGTGGGTAGAAGTTATAAAGACTAAGTACTTAGGTACTAAAAACTGATACACATTATAAGACGAAAAACTTTCTCAATTCGTTCGTATGAAGTCGGCTTGGAATAGCATCACCCCATTTCTTTCCCGTGGGTGTCGTAAGAAGCGACTATGTGAATTGCAATTTTAGCCGATGGTCTGACGTAACACATTTTTCAAAATAACTCTTAAATGTTTGTCAGACGTGGCGTAAATGTTCGTGTTTTACGACCGTTTACGCTCTGCTTACCCCGCAAGGGATATAGGCGTGATGTATGTGTGTGTGTGTGTGTTCTCAAATCATTTGAATCTTTTTAACGCCCTGGTCACTTGTTTGTTTAGTATTATACAGCCCGGTTTACATTGTCTTAGTGTTTAGTAGAGTGCTTCAGGATAGTACTTTAGTTGAAACGTGAAAACGCTACTTGCTTTAGTACATTTTAGTACAGTTCTACTTGAATTGAACTTGCCTTTCAACTTGTACTAAAGCACTCGAATAAACACTAAGACAATGTAAACCGGGCTGTAGGCAGTTGCCATGCCAGTTACTTGTGCCAGTGGAATGTAGGTGTCCCATAATAAGAAACCTGATAAGCTCCCACTTCGAACTAAACTGGTCCTTGCTTAAGGGGCTGAGTAGACCTAAAAAAAGACATTTAAAAGTGATTTTTATTCAAAACCTTCTGAAATACATAAGTAGGGGAATTGTGCTCAAGATGACATACTCTGATAAGACGACACACCATTAGTTTTGGTTTAAATATTCGCACTAGAGCGGGGCCCATGACGTTTTCGGGAGTGCCTGTAGGTGGCGCTGCTACCCCAATTTAGTAATGGCGGATTTGGAACAAGCGTGGGTAATTATCGCATATTTTCGCAATTTTGTGAAGGAAAAAGTTTTGCATGCACTTTAGTTTGGTGAAGAAAACATAAATAAGGTGAGGATCTTTGGTTTGGAGTATTTTGCAATGTGAAATAACATTAAAAAAGGGCACAATTAACGCTAAAAGCGCTTTCAATCCTAAAAGTTTTCGTCACAACAAGTAAAGTTTGACTTGCGGGGTTACTGGGTAAGACGACATACAAGGCGTGGGTCTAAGATGGCATACTACTGCTGCAATGGATTATTTAGCCGCTCTAAGCCAAAAACACTGGGTAAAGTGTCAGCTGTGTTCCAGCTGGTGCCATACGCTATACGCTGACGTACCGGCTAAAAAAAGCTGTTTACTTGCGAATTATGTAAATTAAAAAATATTTTATTGGGTCATAGACGACATACCGTAAAAGTCTAAGATGACATACTATGTCATTTTATCCTTATAATATGTCGTCTTACACACATCGACCTATGTGTGATTTTTGTTTAATTTATCATTTTATGTTAAGCTAATTGTTTAAAAATTAGAAGAATATGGTTAATTTTGAAACGTTTAATAATACCAATAAATAGCTGATCTCATATGTCTTCATTTATTTCCACAATCTGTTCTCAAACAAAAAGTATGTCATCTTAAGCACAATTCCCCTAATACCTAAATAATCTTCGGGATAAGTATTTATATGCTATTGTGATATTGTTTCAGCTTGATAGAAAAAGAACGCAAAGTTATCTCTAATAAAATATATACGAAAAAAGTAATCGTAAAACATGATAACATTATACTGATAATTCGGCTCGATAGAAATAAAACTCAAAATTACCTCTAAAAAGACGCTTACTGTGTGAAAAATACATAGGAAAAAATTAAGTGTATGTTATCATAATGATCGCCTCTAGTAAGTTAATGTTTTTGATTTACAAATAACTTGTTTTTGGCCGAGCTGTCATCAAAAATACGAAAACTTGACAAATCGGTCCTGATCGCATCGCACGCGCGTATTTTGCCGTTTGTCTAAAAACACCGGTTCTTAGCTCGTGTCAGCAGCCCCTTAACTAGCTAGACACAACTTAGTTGTCATTAGTATGTGTGACGATGGCGTATTGCAAGAGCTGAGCTGTTCTTAGAACCACAGATAATTATCTAGAACCTAGATAGTAAGGTAGGTAGAGTATGTGCGGAAAAAGAACCGGCGTGAAATTTTGGGGGCTCCTCTGAGGCACACCTACTCGTATATAAGAAATGTTATATGAACCTAGTTAACTTTTTGTCCACGCCTATTCCCTTTCCGCACATACTCTATCTGCGATTCCTAGCACCTAAATATTATAGGTAAAGAACGGAACCTTTCGGCTTTGTATCCGCCAATTCATAATTTGTGACTGAATATAAGCCCACAACGATTTAAAGTTTTATTATGTATCCTTATCAACTTTTAATTTGTCCACAGGCAAGATTCCAACAAAAACAACTCCAAGAGCGCGAAGTAAAGATCGCTTCGCTGTACGAAGCGCAGCAGGCACGCGCGCTCGACCGCGTGCGTCACTCGCCCAGCAATGGAGTGAGTGGGGCGCGCAGCAGCCCACAGGAACCACCTAAAGTAAGTAGCTACCCAACCAATAGCAGTATTATATGCACACCTTACAAATTTACGAAGCACTCACCATTAATTACTACGTGAACCTAGTGCCAGCTTAGAAAATTGCCTATGCAAATAATTTAGAACCGTCATTGTTAGGTAAACATTCCAGTTTATTACGAAGCTCCTGATCTTTTTAATGTACAGTCGGTTGAAGCAGATAAGGTACCAGGGGTACTCCAAAAGAACTGAATTATTTTTATACCCCGTTAATGAATAATAAATTTTCTAACTAAACCTTATAAACGAAGTCATTTTCTACTAATACATATTCATGTGAAGAAAAAAAATATTGCTGGGGACACAAATAATTAAGTTCTTTTGGAGTAACCCTGGTACCTTATGTGCTACAACCGACTGTACAACATCAGTCTGTTTTTTAATAGTTATTGTGATCTTTATTAAACCAACAGCTTCAGGAAAGCGAGATTAAGATAGCTTCGCTGTACGAAGCGCAACAAGCGCGTGCTCTAGACCGCGTCCACCATTCACCTAGCATCGGAGTTGCCAATGGGAACAAGGCCAGCCCACAGGACCCTAAAGCCGCAATACACCCTGGGAAAGTAAGCACTTTGTGAACTCTAATTTAAAGACAAGGATCCCTTAGAACTTCTAGATGCAGATAGCTTCGCTGTACGAAGCGCAACAAGCGCGTACTCTAGACCGCGTCCACCATTCACCTAGCATCGGAGTCGGCAATGGGAACAAGGCCAGCCCACAGGACTCTAAAGCCGCGATACACCCTGGGAAAGTAAGCCTTTGTAAACTCTGTTTTCGTTAAGACTAGGACCAATTTCTTTGTTCTTGAGCGCGAACATAGTTCATCCAACAACCTGCCCACAAGAAACACAAACCACAGGAAACGGAACCCTGAAATAGTAAACCCTTTTCTGGCCTCTTCTTCCTTAAATATCGAGATTGATTTGATCAGGAGATTTGAATGAAAATAGGTAGGTAGGCGAATCTGTAATATATAGCACATATATCACATTTTTAACATCGAGCTCAAAAATAACCCTTGTAGATTACCATTTATCTTTTTCAATGATCTTCTCTCCTCTCTTTTCGTGTGGGACACCGAGTCGTCCAATGACTTGATGAACCCTGTGATGATGATTAATTCTCTTATATCTTGTTTACTTGCCAGGTCCGACAAATGTTTGAAGAGCGTCGTTCCAAAGGCATAGATAAGAGCTACCCGCTCCAGCCCATCCACAACACAGACAGGACGGCAGCCAGGAAACCCATACCGAACGGATTCAGCAAGGTCACAGCTACGAACGGACACACAAAGACCACTACTTCCAACTCTAGATTTGTCGAGAAGAAAAAGGTGGAAGGAGGGAGACGGACAATGGTGAAGAAGACACAGCATCAAGTGAGTATGATTCATAGCTACCAATCTTTTTTCATACAAAGGCTTAGAAACTTAGGGCCAAAATGTTCCTACTCACGGTATGTCAGACTAAAATGCAACCACTTAGCCAAATCTCTTCCTACGATGAAATGTGAGCATTGTCTCAAATCAGCTGACACAAGAGGTTGCAACGGCGTTTGATTGCCTTATTTCTTAAATAGTAGTTGCCTTAATCCTTATTCCTTATTATTATTATATAAAATCATTTTTATTGATCACAGAAAACTGACAACATTGTGAACGGTTCAGGCGATCTCAATCACAACCATGAACAGGATTTACATGCCGTTAAGCAATCGGTAAGTAATCAAGAATCATTTACTGAACACATTTAGGACTATCCTGCACGTAAAACATGCCTTAAGTTACTATTAAAGTATTCATTCATTAATTTACCTATCTAATATACAGAAATTGGTGGTCTTCATTAGATTTAAGGAGGCACCAAAGTGCGATTGTGAAGCATCTGAAAACACCCTTTCCCATATTAACGCTCTTTATTCCCCATTTTAATCATGTGTGTGTGTAAATAGGCCTCATTAACCACTTGTCTGTCACGTACCGGGAGCCGGACAACAATTTTGAACCTTAACTACCCACAATAAAATTCAAAACCAATGAAATTGTTATAGTATGAAGCGACAGACGAGTGATTAAAGACGCAAAAGGGAACATTTTAGTTTCGAGAAATAATTTTACTTTTTAACAGTTACCTCGAGGCAATGGCGAGCACGTATCGGTAGACGAGCTGGATCGAGCGGACAACAACTATTTGTTAGAGAATGAGACATTCCCAGACGCGCTCGCGCCCGCGCCCACGCCGCGCTCGCCCGAACCACACAAGGAGCCCAAACGACCGCCCAGGAGGTTAGTGTAAGGTGTTATTCCAAACCGAGCGGCCGACAGCATATGCCGCGGCGGCCAAGGTCTACTACTGGTTCGTATGGGTTTGTATGAGATACTATCCGAACCGAGCGGCCGACGTCGGCCGCCGCGGCATGTCACAGTCGGCCGCTCGGTTCGGATAGCACCCCATAACAATCCATACGAACCAGTAATGGCATATGCTGGCGGCCGTCGGCCGCTTGGTTCGGAATAGTACCTTTACTGAGAGCCTTTGGCAAGTGTGAACTCAGTGGCCTCATTTCAGGAAATAAATTCGCGCTTTTGCAATCTTCTACTTTGGAACCTCTCGACTTCATGGCTCTTGAGTCAGCAACACCAGTTCCATTAATATTGCAGAACCTCGGGTCATTTTTCTCCAACTTGTCTCACTCAATGGTCTCAATTCGGGAAATAAATTCTCGCTTTTACTATCTTTTACTTTGGAACTAAGTGACTTCATGGCACTTAATCTTAAGTCAGCAACGCCAGTTCCATTAATATTATCAAACCTCGGGTCATGGTTCTCCAGCTAGTCTCACTCAATCGTGTCAATTCTGGAAATACATTGTCTTATCTTACTTAAAACTAACCCTGTCACTTTCCGTCAAATAGGTTCAGAAAAGGATTGGATATAGGTAGGTAAAATGTAGTTATGTTAAGTCTTATAATTTGACGTAAAGTTCCAATAAGTCGCATTTCACAGCTGTCGTCTCCATACTAAAAGAGATGTCAACAAAGGAAAATGGACCCTCTGCCATAGTATTATCTCAATTCTGACAGCTGTCAAATACAAATTATTGGAGCGGCGGTACTTTAAAATACGCATACATCAGCCTATTGCAGTCCACTGCTGGACGTAGGCCTCCCCAGGGTACGCCATAGGTCACGATCTCCCGCCCGATTAAAATACGCTTTATCTGTCAAAATAAGGCAAACAACGGCGACTAAATTGACTTGAGATGGCGAACAATCCATCATTTGTCATTTTTAAACATCTTTAGACACTTAGATATATCTCCCATCCATTTCTAATCCCATTGACGGAAAGTGTTACAGCTTTATTTTAAGATAATTTATTTTACGAATTGAGACCATTGTGAGACGAGCTAGAAAACAATGACCCGAGGTTCTGCAATATAATAACTGGCGTTGCTGACTCAAAAGCCTTGAGGTCGGAAGGTTCTAAAGTAGAGGATGGTAGAAACCGCAACTGGCTTAAAAAACGTGAAATGAAAGGAGCAAGCTGAGGTCAGCAGTGGACATCACAGCTGTGATAATGAATTTCAACCTGTGTGTCGGTGTTAATCTTCTTCTGTACCAAGTAGGAGCTAATTTGAAGATTCGGTTTGTTTCAGGAGTCCTCCGAATAGGAACAGCCAACCAAAAGAGCAGCCTCAGCCGGTGGCCCCCCCTCGACGAACTGCCAGTGATAAAGCGGTATGTATTTCTTTAGAAAACTAATAATATGATAGAACTGCTATTTTATTGCACCGAAAAGCTACTATGCCGTGTGATGCCGGCTTAGAATAGCATCACCCTATTTCTTACCCATGGGTGTCGTAAGAGGCGACAAAGGGATTTGAGGGTTATGTGTATTGCAATTTTAGGCGATGGGCTGACAACCTGTCACTATAGTGATACACAGTTATCTGATTGACCCTCGAACTTTTGTCAGACAAGCCGCCGTTTTTTACCGCCGAAAACTAATAATAATGATAGGACTGTTATTTTATTGCACCGAAAAGCTACTAACGCCCAGAATCTATCAATAACCCGGAACGAAAAGATACCAGAGGCTAGTACCTATCAATAACCCGGACCGAAGCTAATGGAGCCCGGAAACTATCAATAATCTGGATCGAAAAGATACCAGAGCCCAGAACCCATCAATAACTCGGACCGAAGCTAATAGAACCCAGAAACTATCAATAATCTGGATCGAAAAGATACCAGCGGCCAGTACCTATCAATAACCCGGACCGAAAGCTAGCAGGGCCCAGAACATATCAATAACCCGGACTGAAAGGATACCGGGCTCTGGTACCCTGAGCCCGGAACATGTAAATATTGGGAGCCTAGCTCATCTGTGACTAGTGGTCATTATCACCTTATTGATAATGATGATGATGATACTGAACCATGAAGTAGGCAAACTTTAACGGTTTTTTGTCATTTTAAAAACTCATTTTAGTAACCTCTAGAATCTTTGACATTATATTGCCATAGGATCCAAATCACTTGACTTGACACACTTCAAAATACATTTAGAATCTTCCAAACAACAATAAACAATATACTTGCAATTTGCAAATATGCCGTGAAACTACAGTGTTTATAAATGTAATTCTAAATTAAGTAGTATAAATAAGTAGGTATATACATCCGAATATCCATGGTAAGTTATAAGAATTCGGCTCATTTGCCTTTGTCCGACACGCTTCTTACTACACCACTCCTCCTCCTCAATAGCCACAACAGTCCACTGCTGGACATTGGCCTTCTCTAGAGGAGCCTAGGTGGGTATTTGCCGTACTCATATCACAACGCTTGGCAAGCAGATTAGCGAACGCAGTTCAAAGTGTTGTATTAACAGAGAACAGTACTGCTTATTCCCTTGATTGCCTTCCTTAATTGTCACCTTGTATGGCACCCTTTGGGTAGAAATGGGGTGATGCTTTCTCCAAGCTGGTACCACACAAATCAGTCACATAAAAAAATTTAAAAAATTATCTATTTCTTACAGAGCTCCCACGCATCTCCATCAGTCTCTGCCCTAAAAACTTCAGTCTCAGGCCATCAAGCGTCCCCACGTAGGACGCCGGGTCGGATTTCACCAGGGGCTGCGCTCACGCCCGGGGCCGGTGGGGGCTCCGGCGAACCGTGCTCTGTGTGCGGCCGGCGCTTCGCCCCCGACCGCCTTGAAAGACATCAGGAGATCTGTAGGAAGGCTGCTAACAAGAAGAGGAAACCGTTCGATGCGCTCAAGCATCGGTTAGCGGTGAGTGATGCGTTTTTCTAGATATTTGTAGCTCTGGAGGCACCAAGTTGCTCGCGACCGGCTAGAGAGACTTCAAGAGATTTAACGAAAAAGCCGCCAACGAGAAGAGGAAACCGTTCGATGCGTTCAAGCATCGGACTGCTTTGACAGACATCAGGTAGAAGATAGCAGGAAAGCTACCAACAAGAAAAGAAGACGCGTACAGCACAAGGAAACACGGAAACACCCGTTTGAAATAGTAGATACCTTCGCATTTACTTTCGTTTCGCTACAAGTATATCGCATTAGGTAATCATAATAAATATATCTTGGACATTTCACACAGCGCCATCTAGCCCCAAACTAAGCAAAGCTTGTACTATGGGAACTAGATAGCTGATATAATAAATCCTTTTTTTGTAAATAAATAGACTAAATACATAGAAAACACCCAGACTTAGCATATATTTTTAAAGGAACATACATACGTGTGGGGATCGAACCCACGACCCTCGGCGTAGCAGGCGTTACTATCCATTGCACCATCGGGCTAGTAATTAGTCCTGCTGCTGGCTGGCGCGAACTCAGCGAGACCAATCTTTGATCTTAGAATACCATGTTCTCAATAGATTCTGATGACACAAGGATTTTCTCGTCTGGTCGTGTTGATGCCAAACGTATTTTAGAACTTGAAAATTCGATCTTTTCTACCTATTTGGAGGTGTTATCTCACTAATTTTGTTACAAATTTCTCGCAGGGTACCGATGCTGAAAGTCTTGTAAAGGCAAGCTGACGATTTGTGCTAAAGTTTGTTTTTAATTATGAATGGCTTACATTGAATTACCTCGTTATTATTTAAAAGCATCCTGATCACCTTATTTTTATATTTAAGAATATGGATTAGATATCTTTTTATGCATACTTATTACAAGTTTACCTACATTGCAACCTCTTTTGACTTTTGGCATGGCATGATGAACTTTTGTCACTGATCTAAGTTTTCGTCAATGGTTGACAAATGTTTGTTTGTATGGTTATTTTGAAACAGTTTTTTAATTTTTACCATTTTATATCTTTGAAATGTTTTCGCGAACCACTGCTTTCGTTGTAAGCATGAAATATTCTTAAGGCGGTTGTAGTCGTGGACGGCCTCGACAGTGACGCCACTTCACAAAAAGAATATTTTCTCTTTATACAAACAATATCAGAATGTCCGTTGCTGAAGTTTTTAGTATTATCCGTAAAATAAGAACATACAAACTTAATGAAATAGCCGCTGGAATTGAAGTTGCGGCAATTAAGAAAAAACCAAAAGTGGCCTTTTTAGGCACTCTTTGTCACTTTTATAACAGCGCATATTTAATTGAGTTTGCAGATTCTAATTTTACATAAAGATAATACTAAAAACCTGAGCAACGGACATTCTGATAGATTGCTTGATAACGAGTTTTTTTTTTAACTGGCCGATCACGACTACACTTGCTTAAATCTTTTTCTCTAATATATACCTAAGGTAGTTTTGAATTGTTTTGTTATGATGACGATGTGGTATGGTAGTATCACATAAGACAAGTTTTCATTGATTCCTGATTTCCCAGTTTCTTGATACAAATCCTGGTAGCTGTGGAATCTTACTATAGATGCATCGACTTACCGACTATGGTTTTTCCGACTAATCGGTTTAAAATCAGCCGACTACTAACCAAGTGGTCGCCGACTACCTGTATAATTTGCTATTACTAACGGTAATCTCAGCGACAACGTTTGGAAGTTATCGTTGCGCAACATTTGAGCCTTTTTTACCTATAAACAGTTAGGGTATTTGAAACATATTTATTAATCAAATTATTATAATAAAAGCCGACTAGTTGCCGACTAAAAAAATTGCTGAGTAGTATCTCTAAATTATATTCAATTTAGATACAATCAAGGTATATTTGAGTTGCAATATCGCAGGGTACTGAAGCAGAGGCGTTGATCCCGAAACTACGGAAGCAGGGAGCGGCATCAAACACCAAGCTGAGCAAGCCCATCAACGGCAACTGGAGACAGAAGCACGAGGAGTTCATCAACGCGATCCGAGCCGCCAAGCAGGTGCAATCCTACTTGAAGGCTGGAGGTGCGTCTACACACACACGTGCACATGCACATGCACCACACATTACATAGGCACACAACACACACCTACACCTGAAGGGAATTTACCGGGATACCGTCGTTTTACATATTGTTGAAGATCCTAATATATTTTAGGATACGAGCTCGGTTTGCATAAAATTCTTTATAATTCATACTAATTGAATGCCGAACAAATAGTATTGCATTGAAAGTCATACTATGTTGGCCGCTGGGCCACCCTTAAGCCGCGAACATGCTTTTCTACGAGTATGAAGTAGAAATTATGACTTGGTAATTTATGCTATGTATAAGGGTTATGTGTGTTGTTTTTATAACTTTGAATAATTATGACTATATAACATATGCGTAATAAAAATATGACTTTAAATTTTTATGCAAACCGACCCCAAACCGAATTTACCTACATCTTAGCATGCCATCCATAAATACCTCTTGTCCCTCAAGGTGACTTACACACATGTCATGTTAACGTACAACCGTACAAAGGTACCTCTTTTCCCCGAAGGAGACTTAGATATCACAAATCTGTCTTTACAGGGCTGCCGCAGACTCAACGTACGTTATTGAAATAAAGGGTATCTACATTTTCTGGAAAGATAAACGGCTCTAACTGCCCCCCGCCGACAAGCTGCGGCTTTTGTCATTCCAGGCATGTGACCTATATTTCAATTACGTACGGTTCATTTTCGAATTTATTTGAAAAGTTCTCTTGGTGTCGCTGGCAAAAACGTACGCTTGGTCTGCGGCAGCCTAAAGAGAGCGTCACCTAGCTTATGATTGTGATTGTGTGCAGGTAAGCTATCGGACCTTCCGCCGCCGCCGCCGTCAGAGAACCCGGACTACGTGCAGTGCCCTCACTGCAAGCGGCGCTTCAACCAGGCGGCGGCCGACCGACACGTGCCCAAGTGCGCCGGCTTCCAGTTCAACAAGTCCAAGGGCGGCTCCAAGACCAGCGTCCGACGGTAACTCGCAGGCGAGCCGGCAATGGACGGTCGACAAATACCAACTAAATTCGACACATGTAAACTTTTGCGATTCTAACTTTTTAAATTATTCAAAAGATTTCTATTTTTCATAAAGCTAGGTCACGTACTTATTAAGATAATAAACATTTTCTTACTAATCCTTTTTGTTTGATGTCCATGAATTTACGATTGTTCCACCAATTCCAACCTTGGTAGGCTTGTTCAAATGTACTAATCTTAAAGTGGATCGAAACTTATTCTTACTTTCCAAATAATTACTTACCTACTTAGAGACACTCCTACTCAACTGAGCTAGCTTCTATGATTATGTTCGTGTACACAGGGTGCTAGACTGATAGCGAGAACACAAGATGGGCTGATGATAAGGAACTACTTTTCCCTAGGAACATAAATGTCGAAATATGAAAATTAAACTTGGATCTCCCATTCAAAATTGCCAATCAACTGATTTGGGTTGCTATAGAAGCCCATTTTTTCTTTTCATATTTTCACTTAATGTTCCTTGGGAAAATATTATTATAATTTTTTTTTTTATTAATGATAGGTTTGCTCTTGACTCTAGTCTAGGTCATAGGACAGAGACAGAGTCTAAGATGGAGCGAGCTCACCCAGAAGAAGCCTGTTATGGCACTGGCACTCCCACACACTGACGGAACGCAGCAAGCTACTTGGCGCCAGACTTCGGTGGGATGGTGGTCGCGAGCCAGGCGGCCCCTTACGGAGCCTTCCACCGCTTAGTGGGATCGTTCAACCGGACTTGTCCACAGGCAAGCCTGTGTTGCCGTTGCCCGGGGTGGACCGCTAGGAGGTAGATCCTATACCACCCCATATTTACAATTTATGCTGCTTATCACCAGCCCGTTGTCTGTTTTTAGTATCGGTCACTAGTAATAGTAACCCCTTTATATGGTGAAATTTTACTAGTGCTCGATAGCGAAATTTCAAGACAAGCTGGTAGTATGTAACAACTTTTCCAAAGGAACATTGGTTGAATTATGACAAAAATATTTTGAGTTTCCGTAGTAACTAGAGTCTGCTGATCGGCAATTTTGTAAAAAAAGTCCAAATTTTTTCTCTTATTTCGACCTATGTTCCTTGGGGAAAGAAGTCCTCATCACCAGTCCGTCTCGACTTTTCGCTATCGGTCACTAGGAAAATATCACCACATAGAATCTCATTGGAAATATTTAAAAAATCACAAATCTTACTCTTTCTTTTAGAATGTTTTTATATACATTTTAACCAGTTCCTAGTTTTCTTTGGAAGGTAAGTGTTGTAACTTTATCCTAAACTTATTGATTTTAATTTTTTTCATAAGTTTATTTACTTTTACGTTTAATTAAGTACCTAGTCTAGATAACTTATCTGGAGTGGTACTATGCCTATGCCACAAAATTGGGACCTTAACATTAGGATAAATGCTAGAAAACATAACTGTATAATGCAGAATTTTTATATAATTTGTTAAAATTATGAAAATCATAAATGAAATATGCTTTAAATTGTTACATAAATACTTACTTGCGAATGTTATTTGCATAATAAAAATATTATATTTGTATAGCTTTGTTTAAATCCCTTCCTTCATATTTTTCCTTTTTAAATATATTAAATTAATGGCCATGTGATGCTGGCTTAGAATAGCATTACCCCTTTTCTTTCCTACGTGTGTCGTTAGAGGCGAATAAGGTATTACGGTTTTAGGCGACAGGCTGACAACCTGTCACTTGATGCACCATTTTCTAAAACACTCCTTAAATATTGGTTAGATGTGGCGATCGCGACTGTATTTTACGACCGTTAACGCTCTGCCTACCCCGCAAGGGATTAAGGCGTGTTATGTGTGTAAATTAATAAAACCATAATTGAGTACATATTTAAAATATTTATTGTCAATAAAATGATTGCACATAAGATTACTATTTCTTCCTTAAAACGCAATTAACAGATCAACGAGAAAATAAATCCAAAAACTATCACTTTGTAGAGATCGCTTGAATAAAATCATAATAATAGTAAGAAATCAGTATCAAAAAGGTAAGTAACGTACCTTGAAATTAATAAAATTGAATAATATTATGCCAATTTAAATTGTCGGGGATCGGAGTAATAACTAATAAGTTTAACCCTTTAGCCGCCACTGTCATCCAGTGATGACAACCAATCTAGTGATTTCATTTGTTGTCATATCACAGCTGCACTAAATGCTTGTGAATAAAGTAACCGCAACAGCGCCTAGCAAAGACTTTCTTTGTTAAGGCAAGAGCAATTTTTGCGAGCGATAGATAGATAGATAGATAGATGAACACTTTTTTTCTTACAACATACACAACAGAAACAAAACAATACAGAAAACTTAAGACTAAAAGTAAGCAAAGGCGGCCTTATCGCTTGCAGCGATCTCTTCCAGGCAACCTTTACATAGAAATAGAGACAAAAAAGAAATGATTTGCAAGTAGTTGCATAAGCAAATTAAAACCGTAACAGTAAAATTATTAAATTTCGACAGCTTCCTTATCAATTTTTTTGTCAGCAATTTTGACTAAAAAGTCGAAAAGGAACTATCGTAAGTAATTGAAATTGAGGTGAGCTAAAAAAAATGAGCTAAGTTGAGATTAGCTAAAACGGCAAACGCTGCCGGTTGCTGCCGGACGACTGTGAGAGCCGTTTGTTACAGGCAATACCACCTCCATTTAATACATACATACATATATCACGCCTATAGTCCCTTTCGGGGTAGGCAGAGCATAAATGGCCGTGAAAAACGGTAATTTACGCCACAAAAGTTCGAGGGTCAATCAGATAACTGTGTTTCACTATAGTGACAGGTTGTCAGCCCATCGCCTAAAATTGCAATACACACCCTCGAGTCCCTTAGTCGCTTCTTACGACACCCACGGGCAAGAAATGGGGTGATGCTATTCTAAGCCGGCATCACACGGGGTTCCATTTAATAACGGTGCTTTTTTAAATATCTTTAATAAGTCCTCTAGCTGTCGCTCGCAAAAACTGCTCTCGCTCTGCGGCGGCCCTTACTACTAGTTACTATCTACTACTGACCGTCACAACAATAATAATTTTAATGACTTTTTTTACAATCTTATGGAACACTTATTATTAAGATTTTCTGTAAACATCTGTATAAAATTTCGGTACAAAAGGTACTTACAAAATATATCCATAAAAATGCTTAAGGCACTGTATTGTATGAATTTTGGAAGATCTTAGAAGACTAGATGAGAATGAACATTGTTAGGTGAAAGAGTATCATACATAAAGTATAAAAGACTAGGTTAATAGCTAAATATATTTAAAAAGACTTTGGCCTTCAATACCTTAAAACCCACTTAATCTAAAACTTAATTATAGTTAAAAATATTGTCTAATCATAATCATAAGCTTTTACAATCGATGATATAATGACAATGGCCTCAAATCACAACACTACACTTATCATAAATGAGTGGAGTGCTGTCACCTTCCGTCAAATATGTTTAGAAAAGATAGGAGATATCTAAGTCCTGATATGTTTAAAAATGTCCATGGACTCTTCGCAATTTCTTGTCAATTTAGTCGCCATTGTTTGCATTGTCGCCTTATTTTGACAGATAACACGTATTTTGCGTCAAATTATAAGACATGCTATGACTAATATATAACTCCTATCCTTTTCTAATACTATTTGACGGAAAGTGACAGCACAATTTTTAGGAAATTTAAAACAATTTATAACCCGAATTGAGGCCAATATCTGTACATATTTTAACATTCTTTAACCTTTTGACTGCCATTGTCATACAGTCGTGACAGCCGACGCTAATAAAAATGATGTCATGATTGGGTGACTTTACGAGGTCAAAAGATTTTAGCGCTTCTTCTTCTTCGCTAATTCGAGATTCATTTAATTACATTAAATCATTAATTATTATTTAAAACTGCATTTTTATATGTATCAGCATTGAATTAGTAGAATGTTAATGATTCATTATTTTTTTTTTTGTTAAATTTGAAAGAAATGTCAACATGTGAACAATTCGTCAAGTTTATTATATTTACACTTACATTTACAGTAAGTAATGTCAAATTATCGATTGGTAATATTTAGTTCCAATCTCGAATTTGTAAGCAATATTTAGATAACCTCAATACAAACTTATACTCGACTCACTTTTGATTTTCAGTTCAATCCCGAAATAGATAAATGGTCTGGGCACATAAAGATGTTTTATTTATGGTTCTATGAAATTTAGTGCAAATAGTTCTACTCGTAAAACCAACTTAGGCTTATGTTTATTGGAAAAATCAACTTTTTCCAATAAACATAAGCCTAAAAAATTTAAAAACTTTTGTAAATCCCATACAAAAATTATCAAAAAATGGGTCACTTTGTATGGGTACAATCTTTTACTGAGAATAGGTC
Organism: Tuta absoluta; assembly: GCA_027580185.1. Taxonomy (NCBI): domain Eukaryota; kingdom Metazoa; phylum Arthropoda; class Insecta; order Lepidoptera; family Gelechiidae; genus Tuta; species Tuta absoluta. The sequence continues at coordinate 3,608,820 of JAQAHW010000029.1, read as the reverse complement.
AATGCACTTTTATCTTTTTTTATGAGGAGAAAGCAAGCTTGTGGCAGATGGCAGCAACATACCTAAACGCACCAATAAGAATTAACTAAACTTTGACATTTACACATTATCGATTAATCATTGAAAAAAGGCACAGTCGAGAATGGCGCCATTAGTTCCCAGTTTGCTTCCCCATTTATCTCGCACCTACGTACCATGGCGTCAGTTTTTAATTTCCGCATACCTATGTCAAAGTAGTTATTTTGGTAAAGGGGTCATTTTGGGTAATAGACATTTCGGGAAAGTAGACTTTCTGTGCATAAAGGATAATACCGAATAGCGGGGTTGTTAGCATCCTCAAGTTTGCTCATCGCGATTTATAGCTGAAACCCGGCTTGCATGTACTACTGATCAAAACTGGGGGTGGTGGTGAGTAGTGACAAGTGAAGGGGTACTTTTGATCCCGAAGTTCCTTCATGCAAGGATCGTTTTCGGTTCGGTTAAGGTAGGGTTAAGCTACCGGTATGATATCGGTACCAGTAAACGTTTAAAAGGTAGACTGAAAAAGGTTATTATATGGGTTATGTATGATGGTACTGGGAGAAAAAAAGGTAGAGAATAGCGGTACCGCTATAGAAATAATTTCTATATCGAAAAAATCATTGGAATCATAGGAGATGTACTTAGAAAACTCGTTTGATAGCGGTTAAGGTACCGTAAACGATGCAGTAACAGAAAATTTCGATACCAAAACATTATAATATTGCAATATTTCGGTATGACGTCATACCCTTTACCGTTTTAACCGAAATAATTTCGGTTATACAAAAGCTGCCTTCATTCCAATTTACAGCTATCTAGCTCTAGAAAATTAGTGGCTCTTCTTTAAAGTTAACAACCCCGCTAATACAAACGCCCGACTTTACTTCTTGGCACTAAATGACAGCACTGCTCGCCATCTGGTTGACCCCACAGGTGCCGTCCCCGCGGTACACCCGGTAGTACCCCTGCTCGCCCCACGTCGGACCCCACGAGTTCTTCACGATCCAGTACGGGAGCTTCTTGTTGAACAACGGATAGTCTGCGGACAAATATAGAAAAGTCAGTAAATTTTTGTAAAGAATTGATACGGATTCATCAGCCATTTAATATGAAGGCGCTTAGTAGGGAGAAGCGACTATCTCTTTCTTTGCCGCTGCGTCAGAGAGTAACACCCTATCAGATATCTTGAAAATTTCAACGCGTTTTTGAAGGGTTTTTAATACTTTTCACGTGTAATATGCGAAATAAAAATAAAACTCTCGACACAAAGTATTAGTGTTGTTATTTTGTGTACAAACACAAAAACAATCGCACCGATCGTCGGCTGACTTTTTTTGATGAACATAACGTAAAAATGCAATTCTGTTCAACCAAAAATGTTACATGAAAATCAATCTATAACTATATTTATATTTTATTTTTGTTTATATCGTTTCATCGTTCTACGTACTTGTCAGCCGTAGACGATATTTTTCGATTCATAATTTTATTTGCTATCATGTCATATATTAATCTAGATGTACAATTTAGGAGATCGTTGTTTACAACTGTATGAGTTTATCTTTCGGAGAAAAAGCCTATTGAAAACCTCCTCTTTAATATGTAATTTAAATGAAACTCACTCTTAATGCCGTAGCCTACGATGAGCACACCGTGGTCCAAGTTGGAGGGGTTGCACAGCATTTTCCATGGGTGTGAGATTCCACCCACGTAGAACTGCATGGCGTTCGCGTTTATGCCTGAAAAACAAGTATTTTATTATCACACTGTTTACAATAGCACGTTCACACCATGAACCTGCTCCTGCTCCTGCCGCTGTCGCAAATATTGCTCGAAATACTTCCGCGGAAGTATAATCGCGAGTGAGTATTCACACACTGTCGTTATACTCTTCTCGCACTTGGACAAGAGAGCGAGATAGCAATACATTCCATTCCACTAGCGCTCGTCCTTTGACTCGCTCACGACGACTTGCCACAATACAAACTTACCAATAGATATAGGTCCGTTTTGAACCAGCCATTTGGCCATATCGGTCTCATTGGAGGATATGTTGACCGCCCCGCTGATTTGCACGCGGGACAGAGTCTTGTTGAACGCGCATTTGTCATCCTCAGCTTCGTAAGGGTAGTCGGGATATTCAGTCTATGAAAGACCCTAACTATATACACTTACCAATAGATATAGGTCCGTTTTGAACCAGCCATTTGGCCATATTGGTCTCATTGGAGGATATGTTGACCGCCCCGCTAATTTGCACGCGGGACAGAGTCTTGTTGAACGCGCATTTGTCATCCTCGGCTTCATAAGGGTAGTCGGGATATTCAGTCTATGAAAGACCCTAACTATATACACTCACCAATAGATATAGGTCCGTTTTGAACCAGCCATTTGGCCATATTGGTCTCATTGGAGGATATGTTGACCGCCCCGCTGATTTGCACGCGGGACAGAGTCTTGTTGAACGCGCATTTGTCATCCTCAGCTTCGTAAGGGTAGTCGGGATATTCGGTCTATGAAAGACCCTAACTACACTTACCAATAGATATGGGTCCGTTTTGAACCAGCCATTTGGCCATATTGGTCTCATTGGAGGATATGTTGACCGCCCCGCTGATTTGCACGCGGGACAGAGTCTTGTTGAACGCGCATTTGTCATCCTCAGCTTCGTAAGGGTAGTCGGGATATTCGGTCTATGAAAGACCCTAACTACACTTACCAATAGATATGGGTCCGTTTTGAACCAGCCATGTGGCCATATTGGTCTCATTGGAGGATATGTTGACCGCCCCGCTGATTTGCACGCGGGACAGAGTCTTGTTGAACGCGCATTTGTCATCCTCAGCTTCGTAAGGGTAGTCGGGATATTCGGTCTATGAAAGACCCTAACTACACTTACCAATAGATATGGGTCCGTTTTGAACCAGCCATTTGGCCATATTGGTCTCATTGGAGGATATGTTGACCGCCCCGCTGATTTGCACGCGGGACAGAGTCTTGTTGAACGCGCATTTGTCATCCTCAGCTTCGTAAGGGTTGTCGGGATATTCAGTCTATGAACGACACTAGCTTTATACACTCACCAATAGATATGGGTCCGTTTTGAACCAGCCATTTGGCCATATCGGTCTCATTGGAGGATATGTTGACCGCCCCGCTGATTTGTACGCGGGACAGAGTCTTGTTGAACGCGCATTTGTCATCCTCGGCTTCGTAAGGGTAGTGTAGTAGTTCTGCAGGGCAACAAGAAGATTCGAGGAGGTGACGCTGCCGGAGCATCAGTGAACCCAGTGCCCCAAACCTGGGAATTGGGTGAAATGGTTCCCGCCTAGTGGAGCTGATCACCCGTCTGCGAGCTCCGCAGACGTCCCAACCCGAGGAAGAAGAAGAAGAAGGGTAGTGGGGATATTCAGTCTATGAAAGGCCCTTACTATATACACTCACCAATAGATATGGGTCCGTTTTGAACCAGCCATTTGGCCATATCGGTCTCATTGGAGGATATGTTGACCGCCCCGCTGATTTGTACGCGGGAGAGAGTCTTGTTGAAAGCGCATTTGTCATCCTCGGCTTCGTAAGGGTAGTGTAGTAGTTCTGCAGGGCAACAAGAAGATTCGAGGAGGTGACGCTGCCGGAGCATCAGTGAACCCAGTGCCCCAAACCTGGGAATTGGGTGAAATGGTTCCCGCCTAGTGGAGCTGATCACCCGTCTGCGAGCTCCGCAGACGTCCCAACCCGAGGAAGAAGAAGAAGAAGGGTAGTGGGGATATTCAGTCTATGAAAGGCCCTTACTATATACACTCACCAATAGATATGGGTCCGTTTTGAACCAGCCATTTGGCCATATTGGTCTCATTGGAGGATATGTTGACCGCCCCGCTGATTTGCACGCGGGACAGAGTCTTGTTGAACGCGCATTTGTCATCCTCGGCTTCGTAAGGGTAGTCGGCTTCCAACTCTAGGCCGCCCAGTTGCTCGATCGCTCTGCGGAGTTCAAATTAAGATTTGATTGTAAAACATATCGTAATTTATTAATAAAGTTACTTAAGAATATTTTTTTGTTTGCTTACCTACCTAAATAAGGTCCTATTAAATTAATGCAGTTAGTATTTTAGGGTGAGTTCTACTCGTGAAACTGAACAACTTTCTCCAAGGAACATAGGTCGAAATATGAAATAAAATTGGTCCATTCATAGGAAAATGATCCAAAAATGTATAACAATTGGGCCTGCCATACAAAATGTTCCAACTGACCGAGTCAATTACTTAGTATGAAAGATCCTTATTTATATTTCGACCTATGTTCCTTGGAGAAAGTTGTTCAGTTTAATGGACTGGTTCACTCCTTAACATATTTGCAGCTAATATTTTTACATCCTGTGTATTTATTTTTCTTGAATTAGATTTAAATTACTTTTAGCGCCGGATATATCATTTTTATATATTCAGGAGCGAAATCAATAACATGTTCAAGTTACTTGTTTATTTAAACTACAGTCTACAGCAGATTGCCTTACACTCGACAAATATGTACTGTTTGTTCGAAACGAGAATGTGTGTCATTTCCCGCCAAGAGTAAACACGTGGTAAATACCGAGCAATCCGCAACATAAAAATATTTGCATTTTAAACATCAAAGAAAAATGATTTCGTACGAATATTAAACATTAACAGCCGCAACAGTCCACTGCTGGACATAGGCTATTGGGGGGCATTGCCATTCTCACCACGCTTGGAAGGCGGATTGGCTACGAATATTATTGTACTTTTTCCAAATACAGTTAAGTTTTTGTCTTTCTATAGTAAAGGCTGTCAGCTGATCGTGATTTTTGTATTTTTTGTCATATACATACATACATAGATCACGCCTATATCCCTTACGGGGTAAGCAGAGCGTTAACGACCGTAAAACGGATATTAACACCACGTCTGACAAAAGTTTGAGGGTCAATCAGATAACTATGTGTATCACACGCAGGTGTATCACTATAGTGACAGGTTGTCAGCTCATCGCCTAAAATTGCAATACACATCTAACCCTCGAATCCCTTAGTCGCCTCTTACGACACCCATGGGTAAGAAATGGGGTGATGCTATTCTAAGCACTCACATCACATCACACGGCCATTGTCATATCCTGTCTGATATATGCTCTTAGGGAAAAAGTTGTTGTATACAGTGAGTTACAAAAAGGGTATAACAGGCCAAAGGAGCTCAAGGTACTCATGGGACTAAAAAACTCCCTCGAATTATTAAAAATAGTTTATTTTTAATGGACCTCCCTTAGAACGTGGTCGTCCAGCTGGATAATTAAATAAGGGAGGCTATTGTTAGTGCCGTGTGATGCCGGCTTAGGGTCTATACAGGTGAAGCGGCCGCGCAGCAGCGACCCGGCAGCAAATTTTGGCGGCCGCGACCGGGCCGCAGAACGATTTATGTGGAGCGCCCGCGCCGCCGTCCGCCGCACGCGCGTTCTCCACAGTTTCGGGACAAGTTCAGGACAAATGTGGGACTACATATGAGATGTTAGATAAATAAAATACATGCATTTTGCTATTGATAATTTGTTTGTTTTTATTGTTTATACAAATTACGACCGATTTTAATACCATTTTAAACATTTTGTTGTAATTTTCTAAGTTAATTAGGTAGGTATATTATAAATATTATAATAAAAGGATTTCGTTAATCTAAAATAAAATTCCACTTCAAACAAATAAATTACAAGTAAATTAATAGGTACTTACTTATGTAGGTATGTATGAACAGATGTAGGTACTATACTTTCATTCATTCTCTCTTCGATTAAACTAATGAAGAGTTCGGTATCGAACATATTGTCACACTATTCCGCGCAGCGACGCGTCCGCTCCACATGAACCGTTGCTACTGAGTGCATAGAAACTTGCAATGGCGGCGAGGCGCGGCGACCGAGTCGACCGGCACATGAATCGTTGCATACAGTTTCATAGAAACTGGCGAAAAGCGGCTGAGTCGAGGTTGCGCGGTCGCTCTACCTGTATCGAGCCTTAGAATAGCATCACCCCATTTCTTGCCCGTGGGAGACGTAAGAAGTGTCTAAGGGACTCGAGGGTGTGTATTGCAATTTTAGGCGATGGGAAGACAACCTGTCACTATGGCGATACACAATTTTCCGGATGACCCTCAAATGTTTGTCAGACGTGGCGTAAATGTCCGTTCTATGCGGCCGTTTACGCTCTGCCTACCCCGCAAGGGATTATAGGCGTGATATGTGTATGTATGTGTATGTATTGTTATGAAGAAAGTGGTTCAGATTCAGGAGTACTTTGAACTCCTTTCGGCTTGTTATACCCATTTTGTTACTCCTTGTATAGTGATTGGAAGTGGTGATATGGACAAAATCCCTTTTATTTTTAATGAAAATAAGAAATTGAGCGTTAAAATGTATTAAATTTTTTATTTTCATTTATGAAAATAATATAGCACTGTAAGTGCATAATAAAACCAAAATACAAATATCCCTATTATTATGTTGGTGTACTCTTTCGAGTCTCGAACCCACGGGTGGATCATTATTTTAATTTTAGGGGGAGGCCCATGTCCAGCAGTGGGCTTTTGTGGCTGTTAATGTAAATGTTTTTTATTTACAGGAATACCTACAGCCAATATTAATAACAATAGTACGAAAACAATAGTAAACATAACTTTTTCTTCTTCTTCTTTTCGTGTGGGACATTGTAGGCTGAACCACCTGATTGTCTGTAAGAAAAATGGTTCCGTGCTTCGGAGGGTACGATAAGCCGTCGGCCCCGGACACTGTGTATGATTACTCAGACAGCGGTAGTAACACAACCATGTCAGAGGCCTACTTGTAGTAGCCGGTTGAAAAACTCTGACACCAGGGTTCATCGGGTCGATAATGACTCGAAAGAAGAACTTAAGGCAATCAAGAAATATTCGCATACCTGTAAGCGTTGTCCGGCAGGCCGCCGTTGCAGCCGTTGTCAAGTTTGTCGCAGTCCACCAGCTCCTGTTCCGAAAGGGAAACCAGCTTCCCGGAGTGCCTCTTCCACTGACCCTCAATGTTGCCTGTCAACATGACATACAATTAGTTAATAGTCTCAGATCCGGAGGTCTCAGGTTCGACACCCGGGGCCACTCGCAAAGTTAATATTTAAATCTATGTGAATTAGTTCCTAGTTTGGTAAAGATAGGACATTGCAGGCCGGACCACCTGATTATCTGAAAATAAATATTGTTCCGTGCTTCGTAGGGCACATTAAGCCGACAGTTCCGGTTGCTATCTATGTTAACTTGAAGGCGGTCGCTACAAAAAGCATGTCAGCGGCCTAGTAGTAGGTAGTTAGGCGGTTTAAAAACTCTCGACACCAGGGTTCCACACGAAAAAAAGAAGTTGTATTTATCACCATAAAAGATAACTAAAAAAAAAGGCCTTTTCACATTAAATTAAGCCATGCAAAACATATTGCGAAGACAAAATTTTGTCGTGGCGCTAATATGATACCAGGAGAATCAAAATATTTTTATTTGCAAGACACAATCATAGCTAGATGAATACGAAATTACCTAATGATTCAAACCAATCGTGGGTAAAAAAAAAAAAGATGATAACAAAGACACGATATTGAAAATGCATTGTTACCTGTAACACTGAAGGCCCAGCAGCTACCGCAACCACCCTGGTTTTTGACTTCCGTGACAGCGTCATGGTCTCTCCAGTCGAAGGAGTCCGGCAGGGTTACGTCAGGGATCGCCGCCTCCGGCATCGGCAGCTGGTTCTCATCGCGCAGTGACACATCCAGCCCCAAGTACTTCTTCCTGAACTCTTCCGCCGTCAGGTCTGCATGCTGCGTCACCGCGTACCTAGCCGTGCCCATCTCATACACGTTCAACTCGTGAATTTTCTTCACGTTCTGTGTGAATATCGCGAAACGCTTCTGCATCTCCTCGTGATCGTCTAAGTAGCTCGGCTTGTGACGAGCCATGAAGTGATAGAACAGTTCTTGCGCTTGTATCTGATGGAATATCTCGCTAACGGCCCCGTCCTGGTAGTCGCAGGAGACACGGTAGCTCGGAGGGTGGTTCGTCCACGAGCGCAGCCACACGTTCACTCGGCAGAATTTGCGTTGGTCTATCAACGGATCCAACTTGCAGTCCTCCTCTTCACTCAATGCCATGCACGTCGAATATCCGACTTCCATCTTGAGTCTATAGTGTACGCCGGCGACCATTTGCTTATCCAAAGAAAATATTCTGACCACAATTTGTCTTCGAGGGTGTGGATATTTGTATTCGATACGTTTTAAAGCTTCTTTGGCAAGAGTTGTAGCAGATTGTGCGGTCTCTAATTCCATGTTTGCTTCTAACGGCGTTTCGTCATCCTCGCAGTTCACTTCTGTTTGTCTGCCGTTGTCGGACCACAGTCTCTCCGTCACCACCGCCACGCAGTGACGACGAGGCAAGTGCTCAAGGAACTCGCAACTGGTAATGTTATCGACCCACTCATATTTCAAACAATTTGTATATCCGACATCAAAATCTATTGTTGTCTGCTTTGAAGCAGCAGTTTTAGTCGAATATCTGTTGATGACCAAAACTCGCTGTTTGTATTTAACTACTGAAACCATTTCCAGTTGTTGTAATGCTTCTTGGACAAATTTTTGTATAGTTACGTCTTCCTTGGTAATATTCCTGGGATTTAGGGATATTGACCGTCTTGTGCGAGATTTAGGATTCACATTACAAGATACGTTAACATAACGTAATGTTCTGCTGTTTGGGGTTATGTAAATTTGTGAATGGCATTGCCGCAAAGTTTCACGTTCATTTGTAGGACATTTACTCAATATATCTCTTGAATATGTGTCTATAGTGGCTACAAATTCCTTGGTACAATTTGTTTCAACAACAATGAACGATAGTCTAAACGGCTTATTATAGTCAAGGGTAGGAGATAGGTGTGGGTTACCCACGCTTCGCAAGAAATACCGGTCACCACCGTCTCTGTTTAAAACGTACATAGATACTACAAGAAGGTCATTGGTGTGGAAACCAGCGAGAGGAGAAAATTTTTGTAATTCGTCCTCGCAAACGACTTCAGTCCTTTCAAGAACAATGTCATCGTAAATCGAAGGCCATACTCGCGCATAGCACAGTAGATGTGTTAAGCCGTCAATTTCATTACAGGTAGAAAGCTCGACTTCTGGATCATCACGCAAACAAAGAGTTTTGCCAACTTCTAGGTACATTCTGACTAAAGGAGTTTTCATATGAACAGTCCGTCGGATATCGTGTACTGTAATTAGTTTATACAGGTTATCTCCAGCAAATCGGGTATTAAGTTTACTCAAAACTCGATCAGCGTAGTAGTACATCAAATCGTCTTCTACATTTTCATCCAATGGCATTTGTCTTATGTTTCTAACTTTACCCATCTCTCCGGAGTGTGTCTTCTTCTTTTTTCGTTGGATGCATTTCACATCGTAATTCTTCATCATATTATTATCCAACATCATGGTGAGGCGTAAATCTGCATGACAACTTATCAACTCTTTGGGATCCCGAAATTCACAATAATCAATGTTCGTGTAGTTGGTTTTTGTACAGTTGCTTGGAGAAGCAGTAAAATCTAGACGCGCTCGAACGCCAACATCGTCTTCTTCATTAACATAATGAATTTTGACAACTTTGTAAACAACATCTGACTTTGAACGTATTTCGTATTCCCGTAATGCTTCTTCTGCTGCTTTCAAATAATGTTTAGAGTTATAAAACATTTCTTTTTGTAAATAACTGTTATCCACTTTTTTACTTGGTACTTTTTCTACTTCACCAGTAACAACTTCAACAGGAGTATCCGTTTTTTCTGACTTGTCAATATAGTTTTTAATTTCTAGATCACTCTCATTGCTGAGGCTGCGTTTTTTTCTCTTGTTTTCGACCGAGTCCATCTCCTCATCGTCGTTTTCATAGTTGCAAAATACATTAATCTTCTTTTTTTTCAACCATGGGCGATCCCATACTTCTGCCCGACAGTAAAGAGTTGTATTTGTAATAATATCACACAGCGCTTCATTTGTAGCATTAGACGGACATGTCGTAGGTGATGAAGTAAAATCTATTAATATTTTTTGTCCTGATACAACCTGAGTAACTACGTGGTCCACTGTAACAACCTTATGAAAATATTGACTTCTCTTGCGTTTTTCAAATCTTCGAAGCGCTTCTGTAGCAAGTGCAGCATATTTAGGCTCGGTAGGATCCTCTTCTTTTTGACCACCAGATTTTCTGCCAGTAGAATGAACATTATTTACCCGGTTTATATTCCTGACCACACTTAATAACTGCACTTCTCTTCGATGCCTTAATTGAACTGGACTACATTTTACGGTAATATCTTTTTTCTTCAACCAGGGTTGCTCCCAAACTTCTGAATTACACTCAAATACATTACCCGGGCCTTGAACTGTAAAGTCAATGATTGTCTTCTTACCAGAAACCACTTGTGTTTGAACTTTCTTTATTTCAATAACCTTGTGTTGTTCGTTACTACCAGTAGTAGACACATATTTAGCCAAGGACTCCTCTGCTAGTTGCTTGTATGTAGGATCGGTCACGTCTTGATCTACAGGTCCCCCCGGTACTTGTCTCTTTTGTCTTTTATTTGTGGGATCGCATTTTACATCTATTTCTTTTTTGTTTAACCAAGGTTGCTCCCAAACTTTTGAATGACATTTAAATACATTTGCGGGACCTTGAACTGTAAAGTCAATGATTGTCATCTTACCAGAAACCACTTGTGTATGAACTTTCTTTATTTCAATAACTTTGTGTTGTTCGTTACTACCAGTAGTAGACACATATTTAGCCAAGGACTCCTCTGCTAGTTGCTTGTATTTAGGATCGGTCACGTCTTGATCTACAGGTCCCCCCGGTACTTGTCTCTTTTGCCTTGAAACTGTAGGATTGCATTTTACATCTATTTCTTTTTTGTTTAACCAAGGTTGCTCCCAAACTTTTGAATGACATTCAAATACATTAGCGGGACCTTGAACTGTAAAGTCAATGATTGTCATCTTACCAGAAACCACTTGTGTATGAACTTTCTTTATTTCTATAACCTTGTGTTGTTCGTTACTACCAGTAGTAGACACATATTTAGCCAAGGACTCCTCTGCTAGTTGCTTGTATTTAGGATCGGTCACGTCTTGATCTACAGGTCCCCCCGGTACTTGTCTCTTTTGCCTTGTATTTGTAAGATCGCATTTTACATCTATTTCTTTTTTGTTTAACCAAGGTTGCTCCCAAACTTTTGAATGACATTCAAATACATTAGCGGGACCTTGAACTGTAAAGTCAATGATTGTCATCTTACCAGAAACCACTTGTGTATGAACTTTCTTTATTTCAATAACTTTGTGTTGTTCGTTACTACCAGTAGTAGACACATATTTAGCCAAGGACTCCTCTGCTAGTTGCTTGTATTTAGGATCGGTCACGTCTTGATCTACAGGTCCCCCCGGTACTTGTCTCTTTTGCCTTGTATTTGTAAGATCGCATTTTACATCTATTTCTTTTTTGTTCAACCAAGGTTGCTCCCAAACTTTTGAATGACATTCAAATACCTTAGCGGGACCTTGAACTGTAAAGTCAATAATTGTCTTTGTACCTGCAACGACTTGCGTTTGAACTTTATTTATTTTAATTACAGTATGCTCATCAGTACTTCCTGTCGAAGAGACATATTTAGCTAAAGATTCTTTAGCTAACTGTGTATACGTAGGATCGCTCACGTCTTTTTCTTTCAAGCCTCCCAGCAGTCTCCTTTGATCTGATTTACTACCAGATACATCTCTCTTCACTCGAGATCTATCAGGATGACAGGACACATCTATTTCTTCTTTGCCCATCCAAGGCTGCTCATATATATCTGCAAAGCAGCTCAGGACTACACTAGAATCTTCTATCACGCATAGCTGTGAATTACCTTTGGACATTCCACTTCTATCGGCTTCACAATTAGTCGGAGAGGCTTTAAATTGTATTATCGTTTTAATCCCAGATACTACTTGGGTTTTTACTTCCTGAATGGTAACTACTTTATGGTACTGCGATTTCCGTGTTTTACGGACATATTTTGTTAGAGATCTTTCTGCAAGTTCCATATATCTTGGATTCTTTGGATCTTGCGTTGTTTTGCCACCTACAAGAACTTCTCTCTTTCTTCTAAACTCTTTTGTATTAACTAGGCAGTTAACTTTCATCATTCTGGTATTTAGTTGTGGGTTTGTCATTACTTCTGCGTGGCAGGATAACGTTTCAGCGGAACCTTGTACACTACAAGAAGAACTTGTTGGGTAACCATTCTTTGCAGTACAGTTAGTAGGAGCAGCTTCAAAATCAATTGTAGTTAGATCACTGGAAACGTTTTCTTTTACTACTGTATGCATTTTTACAACTTTGTAGTGCTGATTTATTCCATACGTAGCTATATAATTTGTTAAACAATCATCAGCTAACTTTGAGTATTCAGAAGGATCTTTAACTATTTCTTTTTCAGTTGTTTGCATACTCTTTTTGCTGTCTATTTTTTGTATACTATCTATTTTGCTGTCAACATTGATGCTTAATTCTTCACAGCTTATATTACGTCGTCTTTCTTCATCCAACCATGCCCTTTCCCAAACTTCTACGGAACATTTACGGAGAGGCTCGTTTTCTAACAATTCGCACGTATTTACATCATCTTTGAACTCACTAGGACAAGTTGTGTAACCAACTGTAAATACTACATTTATTAAGACTCCAGCAACTTGTTTTGTTGAGACTGACTTCACTTCAATCAACTTTTGCTTGTTATTGCGATTTGATTTCAATTCCAAATTCTGCAAAGCTTCTTGTACGACTTCATGGATTTTAGGGTCATCAAGATTTAATTGATGTGGAACGCTTACAAACATTTCATCTACGGGTCTATCAGTACATGTGTAAGTCAACTTCGATTCTTTTAACCAATGTCTTTCAACAACCTCAATGTCGCACACTTTGTAGCCTAAGTTCTCTAATGCGGTGCAGTTTTTTCTTTTTAAAAGAGGAACCGATTTGAAGCATTCTGTATATTCTATTTCTACAGTTATTTTTGTTAATGTACCAGAAACTCTTTGTGTTGTAGCGCTTAAAATGTTTCTAATTCTTAAAGCATATGGATTTTTTGATTCAACGTCAATCTTTGTCAAGGCCCTTTTCAGGAACTTTAACAAAATTGGATCTTTCTCAGGGACATTTTTCAATTTACCCAAATTGATTTTTGGTTTTGCATTACACACAGTGTATAATACCGATGGTTGCTCACCACTTACGTCGATGATACCATCGCAAATGTTGAATTCTTCATTTTTACACACGGGTTTATCGCAAGGTAAGGACACCCGAGCTTTAATGTAAAAGTAACGTTGATCTTTTTCAGTTTCTTCTTCTGCACTTATAACTTCTTTGAAAACTCTCGTTCTAGCTTCGATATCCATTTCATTTATATGATTTACCATAACCAATGCCAGTTTTTTTATAAATTGTGCGTTTTTTAGTTTTGTTTTCATATCCTGATAATTTTCGGCAACATTCAACATTTTTAAATCCGAACCATAGTCTCTTTTCATTCTTATTATTTCATCATGAACTTCTTTGTCTTTAAATCCAGCAAAATCAAAAAAGTTTATTAGCTCATCAATAGTTTTTTTCTTATCTTCGGGTAAACCCGGTTCAATTTTGTTTATTTCCAGGTGTTTTGACGGAATATGCTCAATCGGTTTTGCGGCGTCCAAAGTCGTGAATTTTACTTCAGTTATGGGCATTTGAGTAGGTCCAGAAACGACGTTATTTGTAGTTTGATCTACCTTTACATTTGGAATAATTTGTTCTTCTAATTCCTTAATTTGATATTCAGTAAGGACTTTTTCAGTAGCTGGTTGAGCATGCACTTCAACATTGTGTATTGCCTTTACAATATCATCACCTACTCCGGTTGGATCATATTGAGAAGTTGGATTACCAATATCATTACTCTGATTATTCAAGTTGGGTTCAGACGGTCCATTTTCGCCAAACAGCCATTCATCAGTGCAATTATTAGAAACAATTGCCCTGAATTTTGACCCATCGGGCAATTTCTGCCAAGGCTTTTCAAGAACAGAAATTCGGCAGGTTTTTTGGACAATGCAGTCATTCGATTCGTTTGTGGTACAGTTGTCGTAATCAATTGTGAGTGTCATGATGTATCTGACGCCACCAACCACCTGGAAAATGAGTTTTATATAGTTGTGTACTTTTCTCAATTAGAAAAATTGATTAAATTTACGTTATAAATGCTGATGATACGAAAAAGTCTACAATTGCATCTACCGTAATCACGTCACGTCACGTCACGTCGTTTAAACAACCACAAAGTTCAAGGTAGTCGGACGGGCTGTCATTTCTTCCTATCAATGACCAGCTATTGAACTCTTTTATCTAAAAAAAGTACCTGCACTTGTCTCTCGACGAGTAGCACGTTGTTAAGCGCATGCCGAGTGTTTGGCTCGTGCCGGTCCAGCTGCCTGACGCCGAGTGTTGCCAGCTCGTGCACGCCACTCGCCGCAGGGTCAACGATCGTCGCGCACCCGATGCAGGGCGCCGGCTTGTCACGGGGGACTGCGATGAACTGCTCGCCGGACGTCGACTATAAAAATGTGTTGGCTTTAGAACACGCATTTCTTAGGTTCTTTTTTTGTACAGTTCGCGCCAACTAAGTGGTCATAGCCTTTAAAGGGTAGATAATAAAGTGCCTTATACCAACAGATTTTTTTAGACGGCAGCGCCGCGTCTGCGGAATTCTTTCGTATTGCCACAGAATAATAACTAGTAACTAGCGTATTGCGAACTCTCGTTTTTAGAAGCAGAAGAAATTTGATTTCGTATGCGCATACTCTACGACGACGAAAGAACTTTTTAATAACCACGATACCACGCAATCAATAGAATGAAGCTGATTTTTAAAGTTCTTTATCAGTTAGATTTAAAGGTTGTATTACTCGGTATTATTTGAATAACTGACAATGAGAATCCGTATACCGTGTAATACCGGCTTAGAATAGCATCACCCCATTTCTTTCCCGTGGGAGTCGTCAGAGGCGACTAAGGGGCTCGAGGGTGTGTATTGCAATTTTAGGCGATGGTCTGACAACCTGTCGCTATGGCGATACACAATTTTCCGAATGACCCTCAACTATTTTTCAGACATGGCGTAAATGTCCGTTTTTAGCGGTCGTTTACGCTCTGCTCTATATTATTATTATAGGCGTGATATTTGTATGTGTGTGTATGCGTAGAATCCCGGTTTGTGTGACACAGAACAGAACGATAAAATAATTAAATAATAATATAATATCAGTTTTTATTAGGTATATAACTGCAAAACATGAAAAAATATGCAGTTGTTATTTTTTAAAGATGACATGTTTGCTGTCGGCATTCCAATTCATTCATAGGACGTGAGAAACATAGGTAAGTAATAAATAAAGATCGGAATTTGGAGGGAAAACCGTTTTCTTAACATCCATACGCCTTTTTTACATCCGTGACATCCGCTGAATGTTAGTAAATAACAAATAGTCCTGTTTAAAGTATAATTTATAACATACATGAATAAAGAAATTATACAAGACCATTGAAGAACAGTGTCGTGTACTGTGTGATGCCAGCTTAGAAAAGCAAATTGGGTGTCGTAAGAGGCACCTAACGATGGTTTCATACACGATTTTTCTGAAACGGCATTCAAATAATTGTCAGACGTGGTGACTAGCAACCGTATCTTATTTTACGGTCGATATCGCTCTGCCTACCATGCAAGCGATAAAGGCGTGATATGTGTATTAAAGATCAGTTGTAAAATTATGAAATCGATTATAAAAAAAATATTAACATCCGTGGGCATATCCATATTAGTCTCATTGTAGACAATGATCATTGATCTCAAATAACGTACATCGCATTCGGTGATAGCTTGCTTGCTCGCTCGGTTATCGTATGGGTCAGCGAGTCATACCTAACTTTGTCCTGTATACAACGATCTTATATACTAACTTAAACTCGTATAAACTGGTTACGCTAGTAACATTGTATATCGGGTGAAAATTTACTAGTGACCGATAGCGAAATCTCAAGACGGGCTGGTGTAACCTCTATAAGTGAGAAAAAATCGTATGCTGCACCATGAGATCTCAGCTAAACAGGTTTCACTGTAATTGCAGTCGGCTGATCTTTTTCATATAAAATATGTATTGGTTGTCATATTTTTTTCGTTTCCTGACATATTTTCCTAGGGGAAAGTTTTTCAGTTTCATGGTCTGTACGTAACTACCCTATCAGTATTCGGAGAACTGTCCCTTACACCCCGTATATGTTACTAGCGTAACCTGTTTACACGGGTTTAAGTTCGTTTGCCGATACTGCTTTTTATGCTACGTTTACACCATGCTCCTGCCACTGCCGCGAATATTGCTCGAAATACTACCGCGGGAGTATTTACACGAGTGAGTGTTCACTTTGGTTCACACACTGCCGTCATACTCTTCTCGCAGCAAAACAAGTGAGCGACATAGCATTACATTCAACTCCCGCTCGTGTTTCCGTTCCATTGACTCGCTCACGAAAAGCCGACACTCGCGGGAGTACGAGAAGTGGCAGCGGCATAACGAGTAGCAGCGCAAGTAACCGTTCACATGCTCGCGCTGCCCACTTCCCTTACCATTTCCTTGCCCATATTGGCATTGTGTGAATTTGTGTGGATTTGGTATTAGGTATCCGTACTAATATTATAAATCTGAGAGTTTGGGTTTGTGTGTGTGTATGTATATTTGTTACCTCTTCACGCTCAAACGGCTTGACCGATTTGGATGAAATTTGGAACACAGGTAGAGTGTAACCTGGAATAACACATAGGCCACTTTTTACCGCAGAAAAACAACCATTACTACGGGAAAATGAGTGGTAGCGGGTGAAACCGCTGGGCGGAAATCTAGTTAGTATATACGGAAAACAAACATGGTTATCACAAGTAATTAAAATAGTTTTTTATAGGTGCAATCTACTGCAACCATAAGTAGTAAAAGGTTGGTACCTATAAGAGAATTGTATTCACCAGCTAAGTTCTGATATACCTACTTTATAGGTAGGTATAGGTACAGGAAATTAAGAAACACTATTATATTACACTGGACGAAACTGACAAAACTGTTTATTGTTCTTTTGCACGTATTAAGAGCTTGTACATCTCATTTTGGACCTAATTCCCTGAATGGGGGTTCTTCTTTTTTAGTGTGAACTAACGACCCGATGAACCCTGGCGTCAGAGTTTTTCAACCGCCTTCTACTCCTATTGCCTCCTCTGTATTTAAGCCTCCGACGACCGCGATCACAGTAATCATAGACAGCAAACGGGTTAACGTGCTCTCCGAAACACGGAACCATCTTTCTTACGGACAATCCTAACCAGACTGAAAAAAAAACACAAAGTGATACTATCAACTTGGTGACTGCCCCACCGGAAATCGAACCCGGAACCTTTGCGCCGCAGGCTGTCGCGCTACCGCTGCGCCACATCGACCGTGAATGGGGATTGATAACCGACTGATTTCTGTGAATTAAAACATAAAATAAAAAACAATATATATAATTCAAATGTGGGTCAATAATTGCGACCTCATTCTATATAACAATATCGGCACAAAAGTCGCGATAACCTGTTCAGGTCAGTATCTATTTAAGAAGTTTGGTATTAAAAGAAAGATTTATTTATGCACTATGGTCCGCCAAGAAGTTCACTGTCTCATTTTCCCATGGGAATAGACCAAGTTATTTTATCTCATGAAGTTTAACACACTTTATGCCTTAAGCGTAAGAAATGCGTTAAACGCGTGTTTTAACAAAACTCCATACAAAAAACGTTAAATACGCGTTCAAAGCATATTTCACTTGTATGTGGCCAGTTAAGGCCCTACAGGTCTAAAGCTCATAGTCATGTATAGTCGGTTGTAGCACATAAGGTACCAGGGGTACTCCAAAAAAACTGAATTACTTTCATCCCCAGAAACTTACTGTCATAAAATAAGTCAATTTCCATTATTACATATTCATGTCAAGAAAAAAATATTGCTAGGGACAAAAATAATTCAGTTCTTTTGGAGTACCCCTGGGACCTTATGTGCTACATCAACCAACTACCTAATGTCTAGTGCTTTAAAAATGTCTATTGTCCAGAATGACAATTCCCAGATTGTCCAATGTCTACAGTGTCCAATTCCCATAATTTCCAGTCATGTTTAAGTGCAAGTTAACAAAAACTATGCCCATGGAATAATATTTTAAGTTAGATTTGAGATTGCAGAACAGTTTCACCCTATAGGTGATTTAAATTCAGCTTGTGTGACATAAATTTCACATTCTTTAATATCTTTTACAGAAAAATAAGTGTGAGGATTTGCCAATTTCTGTTTTGTCTGTTTAATGATGTTTTTTAAACCAATATATTCTCAGTAATCAAATGCGAAAATCGGTCAAGTGCCAGTCTGACTCGCGTAGGTACCATAAATATAAAATTGGCATAAAAACACATTTGTTGTATGGGAGCCCCCTAAATTTTCAAACCCTTTATTCTGATGTAGGTTTACGCGACTTACGTGTTTTTGATTTTAAAGCGACAACAGAAAGGACACACCTCTGAATGGTTTATGATTATGAGGTATAGCCTGGTGACAGACAGGCATACAGCCTTTTGACCCTTTTTTGGGTATGGAATCCAAAAAATCAATTATTGTTAAAAATGTTGTTGTTGATAACAAGTACATACATGCATGCATATAAAAAAATAAATGTTTCAGTGCATTCCTTTAATTGATTCATTCCTGCTAAACTTGCAGTAAGTAAGTAAACACACTGATAAACACATTGCATTGAGGTGCCATAACAATTTGACAGCTATCTATATTATAATCACAGATCAAAAACTTGCACGGGACCCTTCATGTGACATTTGGGTGCTCTGTGATTATAATGCTAACGCTAACAGCAAATATCATGTATTCAACTATGGCTCAGACAAGGTGTCAAATCGAGCTTGTTAGGATGGCCTTATAAACGCAAACATTCAGAATGTGATGTTCCAACCACCAAGTCCAAGACCCAGCAATTAAAAACCCAGCTCTTTTGTCTACATATAACTTTATGTTATTCTTTTCATATAATTAATTGTTTTTTTATCAGTTAATTTTGACTGACATGACCCTATTTCACTATCACTCACTGATTTACTTATTTCACAATAAGAAACTTCATATTCAAGAGTAATCAAAACCAATTAGTGTTGAGTGTCGTAGTAATTAATGGGTTAAAAAAAATAATTAAAACCAATAAAATAAAAAACAATTAAATTTACATAGTTGATGTACAAGTGAAAGGTAATTTAATAGAAAATCCTGGTTGTTAGTTCATTTATAAAGAGTATCTATTTGAAAAATTATTCAAACTTACTATATTCTCTGTTTGAACTTCATTCTCTAGTTGTATTGGGCCGTCCACAGTAGTCGCATCAATCACTAGCTCTTCCAAGTTCTCAGGAAAGTCGGCACACTGACACTCTTTGACCAGGATCTGACCATCTCCATCTATGTTGAGGGTTCCCGTGCAGTTTTGGTATTTGGAAGAGGCATTGTTCTGCTCCAATGCCTTTACTCTTATTTCCACATAGTATTCTTTATCACTCTGTGCAAACAAATCAAAAATGGATTTGAGAATCCACAGGATGTCTAGTTGCAGTTTTGTTTTAGTTGCACTTATAAATCATATGACCAATAAATTATTTTATAATAATTTATAGATTATTTATTGCCCTTTAAAACTAATTGCATCTAGAGTTGTTTGTCATATTTTTATTGAGATACTCTACATAACAATACCTAGACTAGAGTCGAGAGCAAACCCATCATTAATAAAAATAAAAAAAAAAAAAAACAACCTAGGATATTCTATAAGATATAAGGTAATTTGCTGCAAATATTGTAAGTTGTGAACCAAACCATCACCTGAACAATTTACACCAAGGAAAATAGATTTGAACCCCTCATACAAATTGACAACATTTTCTGGTACATTTTCTATGGGAGGTAAATTTTTTAATTTGTATTTCGACCTACGATTTTAATGGATAATTGGGTCAGATTCTACTTATTCATACACACTGTATAAAAATAAAAGTCATATAATATTTCCATCAAAAAATTAACCTACCTATCCTAAGGGATGATGTATGTATGAAAAATTAACACTGCTTTAAAAATATAGTATGAGAGACGAGTTCATGGTAATTTTAATCTGCTTGAGTAATAACAGCTGTGGGAGTAGGTTTTGCAACATTAGCAAAGATAGCCGAAAGTAAATACCACTTAGCTTAATTAACATATAAAGTCATGCACCTTGATAGCATTTATGATGATAGAAAAGGTCTCAGTAAACGATAACCTTCAGAAATCACGCAGTAAACAAAATGTAAGTAACTTACGATTTCCAAAGCCTTCAGCAGGTCAGCTTCATCATAAACAAAGGGTTGGTCAGGCAACCCGTTCAAATGATTCACCAATGCATTGATATACTTGTCCTTAGACTCACTTAATTCACACAAAGCGAAAGTAATAAAAATAAATTGTAAAAATAAAATACAAATTCGACGCATTATCACGACTGTACTGTAGTCATCGCTACAATAATGCAACTAATTAAATACGAGCAAGTGCGACGGATAAAGTATTTCACAACAAATTAAACAACAGTAGACACGTGAAACACCGAAGATATATTTAGCGGAACTCAACGAAAGTGTTTAAAAAAGTTGGATCATCATTAATTAAACGACGTCACAATCACAGTCACAACCAGTCACAACACAAACACCAGTGTTGCCGCAACCGAGTTCCCAAAATACACATATCTGGCGCTAAAAGTGTACATATTGTGATAAAAGTGTACATGACAAATTTTTTTTCGTAAACCACTCATAACAGCTTTTCTCTACATATTCTTCTCGCCAATTTTTGGATGAAAATGCCATTACTTTTTTCTTTTAATCTGTATGTACAAGGAAAGACTTAATAACTCCTAGAAAAATTAGCTTAAAGAGTAAAATCCCGGGATTGCCCGGGACTTTCGGGACCAGCAGTGTATTCTAAACGAAAATTCAAGCTAATATTTAAGAAAAAGAAAAAAGTATGTATCTGTCTGTGGTGAGTGAAAGAGATACTTTAATATGGAGTTCTGCTAGAGCAAGGGGATAAAATGTGTTAGCTTTCTTTACATTTCTTTTCATTTCGCTCATTTATTTCTTTGATTGAGATATTTTGGCAGTGAGTTCAAGTAAATTACACATGTACTGGCAAGATTACACATTACACATGGAAGCCCAAAAAGGTACGTCAAATGTGTAAAATGTACCTTAACGGCAACCCTGACAAACACCCTCCATCCACTTTTTGATTTTGACATTTACAGTGTTGCCTTGCCAGATTGCTCCACCGATTTTGGACCACTTTCGGGCGATATAGAGCGACGCATATAAAATATACATAGTAACTGATATCGATTACTCCACCGACAAGAGCTGAGCTCTTAAATTTAAGAAGAAGAACTGATATCAGCTGATCGGCAATTTTGAATGGGAGGTCAAAATTTTTTTCTTATTTCGACCTATGCTATTTTGAGAAACTTTATTCCTTCACCAGCACGTCTTGAGTGTTCGCTATATATCACTTGTAAAACTTCACCGTAAATAAACGAATAAGAAAGTCAGGAAATAATATTTGCGGTGCAAGTGGCGCTTATTTAAGCGCATCCTAATATCGCTAACAATGAATAAGGAACGCCTGCACCGTTACGAGAAAGATAACAGTTCACTACTCCTAGAACGTGGCTAGTTGAGAACCCCCAGATGTTTAACGCCATCTATTGGCGTAAAAGCAGTATTTTTTTTAATGTGAAAAAAGATCTTATATTTACACTGTTCCGAATGCAGAAATTCCAAATTCTGGATAAAAATAGGTACAATGGTACAATACAGACGCAGATGGAGCGATCGGGACATTTCACTATACAGGTTGTAAGGGACAGCCCTCCGAATACTGAAAGGGTGCATTCATACCATAAAACTTAACATCTTCCCATCAAAATATTTCAGGAAACGTAATTTTACATACGTTTCTAGGGTAAAGTTATTCAGTTTTATAGTCTGTCAGTATGTACCCTATCAGTATTCGGAGGGCTGTCCCTTACGTTCTTTCTGGTGCACATTTTCTAGAGAGAACTTCTTGTAAGACCGTCCGAAAAGGGACGGTGGATGCAAACAGACAAAAACGAAGGAGGGAATTTTATCCCTTTTGGGACGGTCTGGCAACGCTGTACTTTATTTTGGCGAGGTAGTGTACGACATTGTAAAGCCCGGCACATCAGTCCACTACAAAATAATGCACATATTACAACCGTGTCGGTTGGTCGAACACGCCAATCACGCGTATTCTTTTATCGTAGTGAGTAAGGGTAAGTTGTATCAGTGTGGTGTATTCCGTCCCGAATTAAAAAGGAAAATGAGCGGAGAAAGTTATTACAGCAGCAGGGAGAAAGTGATTTATGTGGTTTATTCTCTTCCGCTAATTTGAAAAAAAAACAATGTCTCACATTGTTGTCAACTTTAAATCTCCCGAGTACTTATATAAAAAAATCACATATCGCTTTCCTCGAAACCCTTATACCCATGAAAATAGAATCTGAGTCCCACCCCTTAAAGAAGTAAAACCACCAGCTCCAACCAGCTCATAAAACGACTGCTTTTCGAGGCAGTTTTAGATATAATACTGCCGAAATATGGAATAATAATAATCGATTGTTCGTTTGCAACGCAAATATAAAAAATATCTTTACCCTTACGTCAGACAGCGGTATCATTAAAAGCCAAACAAAGCGGTATCATTAGACTCTATTATACGGGGTGTAAGGAACGGTGTACCAAAAACTTTGCAGGCATGATCAGGCCATGAAACTGAACAACATTTTCTCTATGGAAGATATGTTGGTAAACGAGAAAAAAAATTCAAACTCCCATACAATATCACGATCAGCCGACTGACTTTCTATGGAAACACAAAAAAAAATATTTCGTTTCCCAGCATAGGCTCCATAATAAAAGTTGTTCAGTTATATGGTCTGATCATACCTGCAAAGTTTTCAGTACACCGTTCCCTACACCCTGTATATGATATCTGCTTTATATACTTTTATATTATCGGTTTCATTTTGTATATACTTTACCTTCTTATTACTGACTTCTTATAGCCGCGGTGGCTTTACGATACAAAAGTAAGTACTATTCTACTTTCCAAAATGGTTGAATGCGACTGTTTAGTTTAAATGATCCTGAAGACCCGATAAACCATGATAACCTGATGAACCTAGCGAACCGTTGAACTCTGGCGACTCGATGAACAATAACGACCCGATGAACTCTGGCCACATGATGAACCCTAACGACAAGATGAACCCAACGACCCGATGAACGATGGGACAAGTGTGGTCCCAAAAACTATAGTCTGACCTTGAAGTAGAAGACCTAAAATCACATTACTGTTATAATAATATAATACTCAAAAAGTCCAAAATCTCTCTTTGCATGATCGAAAGCGACTGCAGAGTGTGTATGTATCTATCGATCGGCTGCTGCGGCATGGGCCGTCGCGGCCTGCAGCCGCTCGGTTCGGAACTAATAGCACTATCGTGTCTTTTCACTGTCACATAACAGTGCACCACAGTAAGTTAAAACGACATGGTTGCACCCACCTACATCATAGGGTGGATTATTACTAGCGAAATCTTAAGATGGGCTGGTGATAAGGATCAACTTTCCCCGAGAAACATAGGTCGATTTGAGCGTCCATAGATAGTAACCCACATTAGCTGATCGAAAATTTTGTTTGGGAGAACCAAATTTATGTTTAATATATTTGAACCTAACTATGTTCCTTCGGGAAAGTTTTTTTTTAAAGCCAGCCCGTCGTCGTTTAATAATTTTTGGTAAATCATTTATATAAATTATGAATAGTAAACACCCAATGACGCTACCTACCCAATGACGATTAGATTGCTTAATTTTGCACCGCCTGAAATTGTAGGTACTAATCGGCTGAAGCTAAATCCTGTCAGCTTTTTTCAAAAATTTAAATCCTGTCATTTGAATTTGACATTACGTGCAGAATCGGAATCGGAACCGTCTTGAGTTTTTACTATCAGTCGCCAGCACAACCCAATCCAATATACGTCGCTTTAGGTAAACTCAGATCTTTCTCTTTGTACTTTTTTGTTTTGTGAACTGCGTGCGTAGGTACGTTTACAGTGAATAAATGTGTTTTCTAGGTTTTCTATTCTATCCAGCCCAACAGTTTCACCCACTTTAAGATCTAAGGAACACGAGGACAGATACGTGAACGTGAATGGAACGGAACCCGACGTGCGCGAGTTCGACTCGCACTAGACCGATATAATTATTTTTAAGTATCTTGAGTAAGGACGTCCGATTCCTGAGATACGGAACGGACGAAACCCTAAAACGTAACACAAACGATCAGATTTAGTATGGCACCCGTTTCAAATATTTATTTCAATTTTTTTTTGCGTCGATGTGAGTGTCTGCAGATTCAGATAAAAAAATCCCGGTTTTAATTTCATTATTCCCGGCTCTTTTGTCACACCAATTTAAGTTGGTAAGTATTAATAATTTCACAAATCATATAAAGTCCTACCTATCACTTAATGAGTAGATGGGTACCAGAAATAAATTCCATTTACAAAAATTTGAAATATTTATTTCAATAAAATAACAAAGTATTACTAGTTTTTTGCACCTTAACAAATATCACCACTAAGAATTAGAACTCGGAGTTTACAGGTATCTTTTCAGAAGATGCTAAATTAATAGAACTACCAATAGTTAATTGTTCCAATTTGGCATGAAACATTATTTCCGAAATTAACTTTTCAGCTAAACATCTTTGGAATTTTGATACTTCTTTAAGCTGATATCCGATTGCACGTCCAAACCAATCAGCCGAAGTCTCATCATTTGAGTGTACCATTAATTGTTGTGAGTCTTCTATGGAATCTTTGTTACTAGCTTCATTAACTTTGCGTTTGTAACTTTCAGTAACTTTTCGTTTGTATGACTGGCGTGGCTTCTTTTTTGGTTCTTCCATAATAAATTCCTGAGAACAAGATAATTTACTTTAACAAATAAAGCATGCGAGATATCATTTAATATGTTCTATGGTCTATCGGCACTCACAGTGCTATACGGGGGTAAAAGACAGCCCTCCAAATACTGATAGGGTGCATGCAGACCATAAAACTAAACAACTTTCCCCAAGGAACATAATATGTCAGGAAACTCAGGAAACGACAAAAAATATTTGACCTCCTATAAACAAAATCAAGATCAGCTGACTGCAATTACTATAGGAAGTAAAAAAAAAATTGGCGGTTCCAAAAATATTTTTTCATGGTAAATTGTTCAGTTTCATGGTCTGAATGCACCCTATAAGTATTCAGAGGGCTGTCCCTTACACCCAGTATTATTTTCACAAACGAAATCAGCAGTTGGAAAAAATGTAAGCGTCGGCCGAGGATTGAACCCGAGACCTGTGGGTCTGTACTCCACAGGTCCCGGGTTCAATCCCCGGCCGACGCAGATTTTTTTCAACTTATTATTTTCGATTTTCAAATAAAAATATATCTTTATCTTTATCCAACTTTCTCCAGTTAGTTACCTGTTCAGGTTCACTATCATTTGCGTCATCAGGGTTGCTTCCAACTTCTTCTTCACTGTTACCTTCTTCAATAATATTATCATCTACTACGCCTTCCTCATCATTATCACTTCTAGTGTCATCGTTACCAACATCGTCATCGCCGTCGTCTTTACTGAGGACTGGGCAATCGTCATGAAGGAATGTCAAATAATCGTAATACCAAAGATTTGGTTTGTGATATTCATCAGGCTCCGAAGCAGTCGTTAGGCTTTCTTCTATCTGAAATAATAATATATTTTATCTACATTTGTCTCCGTTCCGTTCCGTTCCGTTCCGGTGACCACACCAGCCAGCAGTTCTGCTGCAAGGACGCAGGAGCGAGGAGTACCTCCGGTTGCTCTTGGTGATACCACCGTAAAAGCTATATTGTTCGCTCATTTGTAAGTAACAATATAGCCTTAGGATATAGGAGTCACCGCCAGCCGTACAGAGTTAAACACTGACTCCCTGTCCAAGACACCGGTGGGCCAAGTAGATAGGATTGGGAGTGTAGGGCGGGGCAGCCAGGATAGGGAGAGACGGGAAGTTTTAGCCGACAAGAATACTAGCATCAAAGTCAGCATGAGGAAGATAGATACTATACTTGGTGTGTAATATACTAAAGAGGGGAAAGGGGCTGCGATTGATTGATGATTCTTCAGTGTTTGTAGTCCGCGGTGTCCGTTTTTGATTGAGTCTCAACCGTTCCTGATCGTCAACCAGTATGCATTTGATTTCTCCCTGTAGTTTGCAATATCGTGGTTTGAGCTTTTCTCTTGTGAGGATAAGTCAGCCTATCGTTCCTCCGAAGTCTCCATCTGTATGCTTTAGGTAGTTGTCGTTGAGATGTAAAATCTGGTAAGCGATGGTGCATTGCAAGCAGTTTCCATCTCTTGATGTCTCTTCAATTACGAAAGTCTTGTATTGTGTTGCGCCATGAGCGGATAATGGGCAGTGAGATATTACTGCCCATTGAGATGTTTCCAGGCTTTTTCTATCGTTTTGTTCTAAGAAGCTTATGCACGTGCGTAGTCCTTTGTCTATTTGGTGTTTGTCTAGAATGAATTGCCTTTGGACGAATTCTTACAACAACGTTTGGGTTTTGCCTTTTTTTTCTTGATTTGGGTCCGGAGTGTTGCGCAAGTGCTTGCACATGTTCCGCGACTTGCGCGAATGATCTGCCTGGGCCGGTCGTTTACAACAGCCAGTAAGAGTTATGGGAAGACAGTTTCTTTGTTTTATCCGTCGACTCTAATATCCCTTTTTTTTTACGGTGTTTCTTTGAAATGCGGAGGTTTTTTTTTCCCTTAATGGCTTAATTGGGATCTCACTAAGTCGTAGTTTGTTAGCCAATTTCTATTAGTAAGACTGCCGGTCTTTTTGTTTGTTTGAAATTAGGTATAGCCGTGTAAGAGCAGACTAGCTATACCTTCTTAGCCTGTTTGTTTGATGCACAGATCCTGTTATGTGATCTATGGTTTGAGGTATGTGACCTGATACCAATATTTTCTAATTTACCTAGGCGGCAGCTCTGGGGCGTAGCTAGATTAATTTAAGACTATGAATTAAGACTAATAATGAGAGAGACTACGAACCTGTTGTGGGTATTTCTGTGCAGGTCCTCCCGCTTGTCTTTGGTCGCGTTGTTCATACTGTAGATTGTTTGAAGGTAAGAGTACTCTTTTAAATTTACCGTTTGCCAGGTGCGCAGGCGCCGGGTGACCAGAGGGCGTGGCGTTAACGCCTAGTCCTTTTCGGTGTTGCCTGCAATGGTGACCTAGGGCTGAAATATACGAGGCATTTTCGGGTATTGTAGTTTGGCTGGCCTAGCTAGACCTTACCTTTTGTTGTGGATTATATTTGCTTGAAGCCATCAACTCGTCGGATAGACCCGATTAAGGCGTTTTATTGGCAGGACGTAATTGCTCAGTCGTGTGCTCTTGATACCTAGGTTAGCTAAATATAAGTCCTGAAAAAAAAAAACTCTCCAACATAGAATTTCCTCACCGGATTCCTAAGATGTTAGTAGTCACTGCTGCATGAGTAGGTACAAGGACCGTAGATTCAGAGCTGACACCTTTCTTGCACTTGCACACACACACATAACACAACGTTTATATCGGGGGAAAAGTAAAATTGGGTAAATATTGCACTGCAAAGACGCGCGCGGTAGGCCAGTCCTTTCAACGTCGGACAGCGTAAAAAAAGTGAACTATTGTCTTAAAATGCACAATTTCGGGAGCACGTGCGCGCAGGGTGGACACGTCCGCTCTCCTCGGCGTCCACCAAAAGACCCCATATATTTTATCTACATTTGTCTCATACTTAATATTCAAATTATGAACTCGAAAACAGTTGCATAAAGACCTACTTTATGCATTCTGCCTATAGAAATAACAGTTTCATAGAAATTACAGAAGCGGGTCTTACTTCGATAAAGTTGAGTAATGAAACGAAGTTTTTTTGCCAATACTCATACCGCCATTTTCCGCCGCACCTGTCAGTTGTCGTTGTACGGTAATTGTTCGGTTGTTGTTTATGTGATTTATTCGATTGTTGTTCAGTTTTTGTTCAGATTGTTCAGATGTTGTTCAGTTGTTGTTCAGATGTTTTTCAGTTGTTGTTTAGATGTTGTTCAGTTGCTGTTTTGATGTTTTTCAGTTGCTGTTCAGTTGTTTTTAGATATTGTTCAGTAAATTAGTTACGTAATGGACTCCACATCTGAACAACTGCTAAAGTATAGAATTTTCAAAAAAACATATCAAGCCATATTACGTTCTCGTATTGAATTTTACCTTGTATCGGGCCTTGCAATCGCTGGTGCGGAAGCTTGGAAAAGTTTTTTTTTTAAAGAGTCTCGATAAATAATAGTGTTTGCAACTGTTATAATTAGGCATTAGAATGCTCGTGTCAAACTATTACAGACACTCGCATTCTAATGACCCCCATTATACGATAGTTGCATAAGCTACTATATTTTTTGATCCAAATAACTAGTTTTAGATGAGTTTTGGATTAAAAAAAAAAAAAATTGTTAAAAATGTTTTATTTAAGTAAATCCTTATAATCTAGTTGCCGGGGCTTTCCAAAAAGTAATCGAAGATACTTGTGTAGGAAAGCCTCGCTCTTCCAGAGGTTAGCAGCGAGATTTACAGTTTCACTAATAGTAGGTAATTATCTATTATAGTTTGAAAGAATCTTAAATTACCTTTTGGGTGAGATATTTATTTACCTTTTTTCTTTCTCTTCTGTAAGCAGCTCTCCAATTATTTAGTTTTTTTCTCATGCATTCAAGATTAGCTTTTGGTTCTAATTTCCGCCAGCTTTTTAACATAATTTCTAGACCCTGTTTGCGTGCATTTTTATTTGTGTATAACTTATGTGTTGGGTTCCATAAATATGGAAGCTTTCTATACTTTTCTAATACTTCTACTACTACGTTACGCTCGGTGAGAATCCCTTGCTTGGCCATTGTTCAGGAAATACGTCTCCCTTTCCTCACTGTAGCATATTTACCTGTATGGTAATAAATTACTTGTTAATGACTATCAATTATCATTATTCGCCGTGTGATGCCGGCTTAGAATAGCATCACCCCATTTCTTTCCCATAGGAGTCGTAAGAGGCGACTAAGGGACTCAAGGGTGAGTATTGCAATTTTAGGCGATGGGCTGACAACCTGTCTATATTTCTATGTCATAATTTTCCGAATAACCTTCAAATATTTGTCAGACGTGGCGTAAATGTCAGTTTTTGCGGCCGTTTACGCTCTGCCTACCCCGTAAGGGATTTTAGGCGTGATATGTGTATGTATGTATGTATGTATTATCATTATCATAAGGTCGGATTTTTATCGGCTATGCAGGGCCTTACTCAGGAAATTTATAAAATTTTAGACACTTGACGCTTATTGTTCATAGTAAAAGACTTATTAAGCCATTAATTCAAAAAACAGGCCAAGATTACAATGATTCTAAAGCGTTTCGTATTCATTAATTATAAATTGATCTTTATATGCTTTTACTATAATTTCGCCTTGAAATATTTAGTATCAATGTGAAAACCGGTTTATACAATGTTTCTAAAAGGAACAGAATTATCTTCATTATATTTTTCAGAGTGACTACTGAACAGAATATTAGGTATATATTTTTACAAATTTGTAGCATTTATACTTTGCTGTTACTGCTGAAACAAATTTAGTCACAAAAACACCCTCTTTAAAAGCAAATATCATGAGGCAAAATCATTCAATATTAATAACTTGTTAGTTTTGCACCTGTAATAGCAATTATAGTGAAATTAAATTTGATAAGAAGATAGATCGTTTTTACGCAGATTCCAGAAATATCAGCAAAAATAAATATTTTTGTACGTCCTAAAAATATATATACCTATTGCGTCTAATAGTATATTGAATACGGTATCGTTGAACAGGTCTTGAAATAAAAATACATTTAAATATTTCTGTCACAAGACGACAGAGGGGATTTTTTTAGCCAAATTTTGTTAAGGCGGGGCATATAGACGGACAGACAGATCGAGTTGACGAAATGATAAGTGTACTAGACTCGTAGTCCCTAAAAATAATTCCATGAGCATAAATAGCAAGGGTACTGTTACTATTTCCTGCTAAGAGCCATACATGCATTACTTTCCTTCAAGCATCTGCCATAGGTACCATAAAGAGAAAGAGTTCCCCGTTCACTGTACGGCAAAAGTCCTTCACAAAGGAAGGAATGAAGTCAAAAAAGGAAAACTACTGAT
This sequence comes from Tuta absoluta, assembly GCA_027580185.1. Classification (NCBI taxonomy): domain Eukaryota; kingdom Metazoa; phylum Arthropoda; class Insecta; order Lepidoptera; family Gelechiidae; genus Tuta; species Tuta absoluta. Next base: position 3,578,125 of record JAQAHW010000029.1, on the reverse strand, counting down.
CAAAATAAGCGCCACCAGCTCCGCAAATATTATTTCCGAACTTTTATTCAATTACAACTTCTTAATAAATTTTCTAGGAGAATCATTGGGTAGTTGGAGGACTCGGTGTTCCACACGAGATGAAAAAGAATTAAACTCCCCAGCAACGATGCCCCCTAAATGCTCAACGCTATATATTCGCGTAAAAAAATTCTTAAATATACTTGATTGGGTTTGGAGTTTGGAATTTTAATAAAGGTCCTTACTTCGGCCCTGGACGACCGAAAATTGTCCGTCATATTATTTACTAATGAAATTATATCTTAAATCAGATGGACTATATTCGATGAGCCGACGAAATCTGACGTACCATATCCGTCAGTCAGGCAAGAAGCAATCTGACCTTAGTTATTTATTCCATTAAATAATTAAATTCCAAACCCTGCACAAAAAAGGACACACCTACTTACATTACATTAGTTTGACGATTATAGAAAACACACGTATATATAAGATTAATACACTCCGAAAATGAACAAATTATTGAACAGATATGGTTGTTTCGCTTTGGTCAGTCTGTAATCCCAAATTGATCCGAAAGAAGACCGACAAGAGACCGAATCCTATCGATCGTGTTTTCGTTTGACTTTTGTTTGGTGTTGCTATTCAATGATCTTTCTGCTTATTTATATAATTTTTTAACTTTCTCTGGTAAGACAACTCTAAACGATGTAGAAATAGGATCTATAAACTATAAACACATGATATGTTGTTTGATTCGATGTGTACGTACCGAAGAGATACTCTTTTTTTAGGGTTTCGTCGTGTACCTAGTACAAACATTTATCATTTCGTCATTAGTATGTCCGTCGTCCGTGTATGCCGACTTCGATAGTTTTGCTCCTAGTGACATGAAATTTAGTCTAGGTAGATCGTATAAAACGTGAATTTAGAAATTACATTACAACTAAGGATAATTAACATGTTCTTGGACCCCATTTTAGATCTTATTCAAGTGAAAAGGGTGCAAAAAATATATTTCTAAAAACCATTATACCTACTCAAATTTACGGCCATTTGTAGTTGTAAAAAAAAGGTCAAACTTAAGGTCAAAAAAGAGATACGGCCGTTTAAGGTGAAAAATAAAAATTCGTTTTTTTAGGGTAGCGAAAAAGAACAAAAATTTTAAATTGAGGCTAGTAGTTAGGGTATTTTAAGAAAGAGTTGTGCATGTCACGGAATAGTTGCGTCGGTGAACGAGTTCGATTCGCACTTAGCTGTTTTTTAAAAATACAAGTAATTTTAGGAGAAGTTATTTTTATATAATGGCAACTTTTGATTTTTCAACAGCTGGAATCACGTCCATCGCAGCATATCTCTGCAGGATTCTTATTCCAAAACAGCCCGAATGAAACAAGCATGACCATCACCAATAAATTCACTTTTCGAAAAAATAATATTTACTAAAAAAAAACAGAGAAGGAATCAATTTAGTGACTTAACGCCAGATTTTACATTATAGTTTCCCTAGTTTATGAGCCTTTTCCTTCAATGGAAAATTTTCTAGGGATTTTCGAGTGTAATGTAGAGGGCGCTGAGCTCAATTGAAATAACGTTTCTTTTTTTTATTATTATTATTATTTTGTGTTTATTGAATTGTTTTCAATTTCTTATTGATTTTTGTTTACTTACATGAATGACACTCAATATAATAAGCAAGAGGACAAGTTTATTTTGTAGCAAATTAAATAAACAAAATTAATTAGTAAAGAATACAACGTGAAACGGAACCTGTGTCAAAACTATAGCTTCCGCCAGCCATATTGAAACGTAAAATTTTTAGTTAAGCACAGCGCCCTCTATTTTGCAATTTAGAATTATTAACAGAACTGTCAACTGAAAAACTCCCATTGTTGTTTATTTTCTTTCTCATGTATAAAAAATATTACTACAAATAGAAGAGATAATGAAGATGCCATCATATCATACGTATCATATAATGTAGTTGCAATCCTCGAAAAAAACAGTTAACTGAATTAATTTGTGAGATTCCGCGATCTGTAAAATCATATCTATTGGGCTAGTGGGCTGTGTGACTGCCAGCTTGGCAGCTTCGCAGCTGTCGCCGCACGCACTGAATTTTGAATCTTTGTATGAAGTTCAATGTTACCTCGCAAATCTATCCGCACCGCAGTCGCTGCAAACCCTAAGAAGTATTAATTCCCCTAACCGCAGCTGATGACGTCATTTGCCATCAAATTCAATGACCATGGTGTGAGTACAGCTTTTACACTAGTCTGAATACCGTGCACGGTCGGGTAAACATTGCTGGTTATTATATGGGTGTCATTTAATGAAACTCAAGATAACCAGCAATGTATATGCCGGAGCGTGTAAGGTATTTAGGAACAGTGTAATATAATAGGGTCAGTCAGATACGTACAGCAATTGCAGCGCAGATAGGTGTTCGATATACGACACTGCGGTGCGTCGGGATTCAGTATTCAGTATTCATTTATTAATTTCACGGGGTTTTACAAAGGTCTTAGATATAAACATAGTTCCATGCGTGAACCCTGGTAGGGCGCTACAATTTTTTCTATAAGTAGGGAATATTACAATATAAATTACAATTATTTTTCCTATTGCTATATTTATTTATGACTTTAATATAGTTTGTCCTAATTCCAAGTGTGCATTCACCTCATGGACGTATTATTTTTCACCTCTTGTAAATAAATTCAGATACGAAGCGCTTATGATGGGGACTACTTCTACTCCTCAGATCAAGTTATCTTGATTTGACATAAATGAACGTACCCCTGATGACATGACAGTCAAGTCAAGAGATCTGACAGAATAGAAAGTTCATCAACATCAACTCGTACCGTTATTTCCGTTATTTTGTGATTTTATGTATGAAAATGAGCGATTTATTACGTGTTTAGCAAAAAAATAACAATTAAAATGGCTGAAAATAAAATTCGATGTCGTTCCTCAACTCCAGATCAGAAAATGTAAGTATTGTAGATATTTTTGTTCAATTTAGTTTCAAAAGTTTTGCCCGAATAGTTTTTTAGATTATTCAATTTCTTTGCCATCTAGTACATTACTATTACTGTTAAATATTCATTTAATAGTCCACCATTTTGGGCACTGAGAAAAAATACTTTTGAGATATAATTTACTTTTATAAAATTTCAAAGAAATTTGAAAACAAGAAGAAAAAGAAAGTAAGTGTACTTACTATAGCTTTAAATTACACCCCATCATAAGTAGTATGTAAGGTACCTAATTAAGATATTAAATCAATTAATTAATTGATGGTATTTTCAGATCATCTCTCTTTCAATTTTATTACTTATACTAAACTACAAATTATAATATGTATTGTTTTTAGATGGTGGCTAACCTTTGGTATACTATGCGGAGCTACTTTTTTGACAAGGTTTTACAAAGTTTTAGAGCCAGACCATGTGTGGTAAGTGTTTAGGGTTGTTGCAAGACTTCCTAAAGGCCTTAATTATTTTTTGCCCTGTGATGCTGGCATAGATAGAATAGCATCACCCATTATCTAACCTGTGGGTGTTGTAAGAGGCGACTAAGGGACTTGAGGGTTACATGTGTATTGCAATTTTTGGTGATTGGCTGTCACTATGGTGATACAAAACTTTAGATATGGCAAAAATGATTGTTTTACTGCTGTTTACATTCTACCTACCCGGCAAGAGATATGGGGGTGATTTATATGTATATGTATCAAAAATTGTAAAAGAGTTTTTTTTGAGAACTGTTTTTTTTAATATTTCAGTTGGGATGAGACTCATTTTGGTAAAATGGCGAGCTGGTACATAAATAGAACATTCTTTTTTGATGTCCATCCTCCTCTTGGAAAGGTAATATTTTAGGCTGACCAACCTTCCTAGCTTTTACTACAATCACAGAGCATGCAATGTGATCCTCGCTACTAGAGACTTCTTAAGGAAAACATTCATACACAATATAGCATGGCAGTCCACTGTTCACCCAGTGACCTGGCATCATAATGTTCAATTTTTTGTTCCAAAATTGCTTTTTGTACTTTTTTTCCTGTGATATGTTGCGTTACAGTTGTACTTTGTCACCTTTTTACTGTTATTATTAGTACCCCAAATATCTATGTTAAGTGTGCAAGTTTAATGTCAACCAATAATGCAACTGTTGCTTAGTGCTTGGTAAGACTTCACACATGGTATTTTTATTACTTTCATCTCTAGTAGCAGCTTGCAACTGCAATAAAATGTCAATTTTTTATTTCAGATGCTTATTGCTCTTTCTGGCAAACTGACAGGATATGATGGCACATTTCCATTTGAAAAGCCTGGTGACAAATATGACGGTGCCAAATATGAAGGAATGAGAATTGTAAGTAATATGCAGACTAAAGTTAACTTGAAGGGAACATAGTAATTCAAATTGGTTTAGTAGTTTACTAGATACAGCGCTATCAAGTGTTTCTCTACTGTCAACAGAGTTTAATTCTTGTCATTATGACTCATTGAATCAATCAACATGGATCTGTCGTTAAACTGTAAGCCAGGGTGGAGGGGGCACCAAGAAAGGAGTTAGATGCCGTCCAGCCACATGGGCTGATGATTTAAATAGGGGGTGGATAGCGACTGGATGGTGAAAACTAATTATCATGCCTTGTGTCATACCCTGAAGGAGGCCTACGTCCAGCAGTGGACTGTTATAGGTTGATGAGATGTGATAACAACTCGTTATTTTTTTTATAATGAAGTTACGTAATAAAACATAACATATGAGTTAACAGATGAAATTATAGTGGTGACCGATAGCGAAAGGACTGGTGATAAGAAACAACTTTCCTAGAGGAACATAGGTCGAGATACGAAAAAAAAATTTGGGCTTCCCATACAAAATTCTAACTTTGCGCAGGTCAACTGGAAGAAATTTCTTAGTAGAAATAAGTTGTCCTGTTGTGTCGTTATTCTCTGTATGTGTTTCTCTTGTAATGTTTTTGTGTACAATAAACGGTAAATAAATAAATAAATAAAATTGCCGATCAGCTGATATGGGAACTCATGTTCCTTGGAGAAAGTTATTCCTTATCACCAGCCTGCCTTAAGATCTCGCTATCGATCACAAGTACAATTTCACCCTATATATTATAACAGGGAACGGGGAGGCCTATGCCCAGCAGTGGGACAGTTTTGGCTAACATAATAATAATAATAAATATTATAACACGTTTTACCTTTCAGTTTTGTACCACACTAGGTGCACTGACAGTGCCCTTAACATTCTTGACCATATGGGAGATGACCAAATCACTGGAGTCTACATTTATAGGCACCATGCTTTTGCTATGTGGTGAGACATTTAGATTTTTTGATATCTTTACCGCGTATTTCAAATGGAATTTTATGAAAAACCCCAAAAATCGCCTTAAAAACCTGCCGCAATCAGATTAGTCATGCAATATAAATATTGGAGTCTAACACCAGGGTTCATTGGGTCGTTCGTAAACTCGATGTCCCACACGAAAAGAAGAAGTAGAAGAAGTATAGGTGCCTTGTACTTTGCAAAGGTTTGTAAAGAGATTAAGCGTTAGAAACCCGATCGGATTCCGAGGCATTTCCTCCCATTGAACACGCTAACGGAGATACGGTATCAAAGAATATACATGTAAAATTATATTTTCAGATGTTGGATTCATGACTTTAAACAGATACATTCTGCTGGATCCAATACTCTTGTTCTTCATGAGTTGCTCCGTTTACGGTGCTTTTAAGGTATTGTACCTCTCTACTTATAGTAGAATTTAATGCAACGTTCATACACTCATCCTGCTCCTGCCGCGAATATTGCCCGAAATACTCTGCGGAAGTATCAACGCCAGTGAATGTTCACACACTGCCGTCATACTCTTCTCGCAGCAATATAAGTGAGCGAAATAGCAATACATTCCACTCGCGTTCGTGCTGTCGTTCCTTCGACTCGCGCCGAAAAACCGACACTAGCGAGAGCACGGGAAGTGGCAGTGGCATGACGAGTAGCAGCGCGAGTGACCTGTTTACACACTCGCGCTGCCCACTTCCCTTACAATTTCCCTGCCTATATATGCCTGCCTGTTCGAGTGTGTGAACGCGGCGTATCATCAGACCATTGGGAACTACAGACGCCGACCGTGAATATAGCACTGCTACAATTAATTTTAGTTAGTTTTAAATTTGTATATAACTTGCCGTGTGATGCCGGCTAATAATAGCATCACTGGGTTTCGTAAAAGGCGACTAAGGAATGAATCCAGGGAGTGGGCAACAGCGTTCTCTGTGAACATCTATAAGAACTTTCACTTGTACTGCTGAGCGTGGTGAGTATGACAGATACCCCCTAAAAGGTGGAGGCCCATGTCCAGCTGTGGATTGTTGTAGTTGTAGTAGATAACATATTATAGGCATTTGTATATAAAGCATTTTGCATTGTGGAAATGGGTTGGTGCTTTTCTGAGTCGGCATAACACGGCCAGCTCAATTTAACTGTAAAATCTCGTAAATTTTATAGGCCCTATCTCTCATCATCTGCCTGTCCTTATCTATCCCAATTTATTTGGGATCGGCGCAACATGTTTTTTTCTTCCATTCATCTCTATCAGCTGTCAAATCTTCGTTTACAGCCTTTTGCTTCATATCACCTTTTATACAATCCATCCAAACTTTTTTAGGCCTTCCTCTCCTTCTGCATCCATCCACATTCATATTCAATACTTTTTTGTCACATGATTTTCATCACTTCTCATAACATGCCCATACCACGATAAACGACTACTTCTCATCTTTTCTGTAACTGGCGCTACTTTCAAACTTACTCTAATATACTCATTCCTTATTTTATCTATTCTTATCACACCGCACATCCATTTAAGCATTGTCATTTCAGATACATGTAATCGTCTTTCATCCGTCACCTTTGTGGGCCTACACTCAGATCCATGACGTCAGGTCTCACCACCGTTTTATAAATCTTTTAGTTTGCGGGGCATTCGGGGGTCACACACTGTGCCCGTAACCTGTCGCCATTTATAGGCCCTATCTAAGAGAGCTAATATCCGATCTCTTTCCCCAGGTGAGAAGTCTAACAGAAGCCGGCCTGGCCCCGTTCAGCGCGCGCATGGTGTCATGGCAGGTGTTTCTGGGCGCATCGCTCGCTTGCACGATGTCCGTTAAGTTTGTCGGACTGTTTGTCGTGCTGTTCGTCGGCTTGCGGACTGTAGCCGACCTGTGGAACGTGCTGGCCGATCTGAGCAAGCCTGTGGTAAGTTACTGAGTGTTGGTCAAATATGAAAACCCCTCAGCCATCGAATGAAAATGACCGGCATGGCATACAAGATCAGCAAGCTGAAATGACGATCTATGGGGTTGGAAAGTTCTGAAAAGCGCACTGTGGGGCCGGGCGGCCCGACGATATTTTAGCAAGTTCACACAATGCCAATACGGGTAGGGAAGTAAATTTTTTTTTTTTTTTTTTTTTGATTTTATTAATGATGGGTTTGCTCTTGACTCTAGTCTAGGTCATAGGCACGGTCATAGGACAGAGACAGAGTCTAAGATGGAGCGAGCTCACCCAGAAGAAGCCTGTTCACTCTTACTTTGAAGAGATTAGGGTTGTATGCGTTTGGAAACACAGACGCAGGTAGTAAATTCCACTCTTTAGCAGTGCGCATTATAAATGACTAGCTGTTACCCGCGGCTTCGCCCGCGTACTCATAGAGTTTTATTAATTAGTTGTGTATTCTAAACAGGGCGACAGCACACACAACACAGGTCATCAGGCCTAGTGTTATATTGGTGGTTAATAAATAATAAGAAAGTATAGATTGCTATATAGCTTTAATTTTTTTTTAATATTCCTGCTATTTTGAAATTTTTATTACATACAAACATGCTCCAAGAAGACATGAAAGAAAGGAGTGGGTATGTAATCAAGGATTTGAAAACCTATATTAGCTCCAAACCAAATTAACTTGGGGATGGATGTTCTTGGATTGAAATTATAATAATATGAATACGCAGTATAATGATTTTGCCTAGTCTTCAATTTTCAGGACTATGGTACCAAAAAATTTAAGTTTATTATGTGTCTTCGCAAGTATACGCAGGGCAAACTTACTGTGCTAAAAATGGTTATTATTATAGAAATGGACTTTCAAATCATGTTTAACTGTAGAAATTAACTTTACTACTGTGGTAAGAAGTATCTCAAGTACATACCCACATCACCCTTAAAGCCACATTCATATCCCAAAACTCATATTCAAGAGACATTCTCATAGTAGTGCTATACAGGGTGTAAGTGACAGCCCTTCGAATACTGATTGGGTGTATTCAAACCATGAAACTGAACAACCTGCCATAGATTAAATTCTTTTTTTCTATATCCCATACAAAATCACAATCAGCTCACTGCATTTACTATGGGAATATCAGTATTCGGAGGGCTGTCCCTTACATCCTGTATATACATCTTTTTTATGTGGTATGGATGTATTCTATGCTACACAATAATCAGTTTTCCGATGGGAAAAATATGTTTTTCCGAGATAAAAAGTAACCTATGACACTCACCAGCTTTTCATCTAACTGCTTTCCAAAAAAAAAATGCTTTAAATCGCTGCATGATACTCATTTATGTATGTAGTATGGATGTATTCTATTGCTAAACATTAATCGGTTTTCCGAAGGGAAAAATATGTTTTTCCGGGATAAAAAATAACCTATGTCACTCACCAGCTTTTCATTTAGCTGCTCTCAAAAAAAAAAATGCTTTACATCGCTGCATGATACTCATCTATGTTCGTAGTATGGGTGTATTCTATTGCTAAACATTAATCGCTTTTCCGATGGGAAAAATATGTTTTTCCGGGATAAAAAGTAGCCTATGTCACTCTCCAGCCTCTCACCTAACTGCACACCTAAAAAACACTGCATGATATCGCTCTGTTGTAACGTGAAAGAAAGACAAACAAACAAACAAACAAACAAACAAACACACTTTCGCATTTATAATATTAGTATGGATGACTGGAAGCGCTTAGTCCGAATTGGTGGAATGGCTACCAGGTACGGATGGTATCCGGCGGTGCGTCTGGATGTCCGATGGTAGAAGGGAGCTGGTGGAACAAGGTCGTGAAGCTCTTGAGCACACTCTCCGAAGTACAATCTATAAAATACCGACAAGCAGGCAACCTTGCGGCGATGTGCCAGGCTATGTAGCTTGGTGTCCACCAGTTTTATGTCGCCTATAAGCCTCTTGGCCCTGCGTTCCACCGAGTCAAGAGCGGCAAGTTGGTATTTGGCTGAGCCATCCCAAAGGTGACTGCAATACTCCATGCAGGATCGGACCTGTGCTTTGTAAAGAGTTAAAAGCTGTCCAAAATAGTAAGGGAAATTGTAAGCGCGAGCATGTAAACAGGTTACTCGCGCTGCTACTCATAATGCCGCTGCCACTTCCCGTGCTCCCGCCACAGATCACTTATACATATGTATATGTCCTAAGCTCCCGCGATTGTCGGCTTTTCGTGCGCGAGTCGAAGAAACTGCAGCACGAACGCCTATGGAATGGATAGCTATCTCGCTCACTCGTATTGGTGCGAGAAGAGTATGACGGCAGTGTGTGAACACTCTCGCGTTGATATTTCCGGAGGTATTTCGAGCAGTTTTCGCGACAACACGGCAGAAGCAGGTGCATAGTGTGAACGTATTAGAAAGGTCACCTTACCTTCTCATAAAGGGATGCAATCAGTCCGAAATCGCGTTCAGAAGTGGACGGCTCAAAGATTGAATATTTGTTCCATGCATTGCTACTTGATAATAATCACTGACTTTTTATCATATATTCATGTTTTTTTTCTTACAGAGCCTAACAGTAAAACACTTGATTGGCAGAAGTATAACGCTGATACTCTGGCCCATATTACTCTACGTGTTCTTCTTCTGGATTCACTTAACTGTCCTCAGTAAAAGGTACAGTTTATGTTGAATTGAACTTTATGCTATTTTCTATTTCGTACTTACAGTTAATTTTTAAGGAGGAATCTTACTAGTGACATTAACATCCACAACAATTCATTGCCGAACATACGCCTCCCCCTATTTAGGGGTATTAAAATACTCACCACACTTGTCAGGCGGATTGTCGAGCGCAGTGCAAGATATTCCTTTCACATAGGGAACGCTGCTGCCCATTCCCTGGATGACTCTATGCCTCACTCGCTATGCTATTTAATGCTATGCTTAGCCGGCATCACAGGGTAACTAGTGACCGATACTAGAAATTCAGGGCTGGTGATAAGGATTAATAATAATAATAATATTCTTTATTGCACACAAAAATAACGTCGAGAAAAAATAAAACAAAGACGAAACACAGTACAATAAGGCGGCCTTAATGCTAAAGCAGCATTCTCTTCCAGGCAACCCTTGGGTAATATGGAAAGTGCAAACATGTAAGCGGGATAGTGCAAACACCTACATATACTACTTATACCATAATACACTCTAATTCATACATAGACAATATAATAAACTTAATAATAAATAAATTAATAATTTCATAATTGATGACCGCTCATTTCGTAAACCTACCGATATTATTAGCTTAAATTAAACTTTAGTGAACAAGTGGAGCCCCCGAGTAACATTTTAGAAAAACAACACTCTTATCCCTTTTTATTTACATAATTTAAAACTGCTCATTCTAAAAGGTCGTAAGTGCATGATGACGTCAGAATACGATTATTAAAATGGTATCACTACAATTCTTGAAAATAATAAAATATAATGGCAATTCTGATGATTGAAAGATGATTGACAGCGACATCATCATACATTTCCAGGGTTGCCAACCGTACAATACAAGGTTCCTCTTACGAATACGAAACTATGGTCTCCCGTACGACACGCGAGGACAAGTATTCACTTCTGTACGAGATTTTGGAATTTTTCATAGTTTTGCTTGCAAATGCTGATTGCAAACGATTTTACGTATTGAAATGTTTTTATTAAATTGGATGTTAAAGAAGTCTAAAGGGCGGAAACATACTATCTGACGCATCCATCAGCCGCGGCTTAAGACAGTGTGCACGGAGTGTCCGCGGACGAAATTCGTCTTTGGTCGCGGTCGCGATGATGACGTCGAGCAACGAGTAGGACGAAATTTTTTATTTAACTGTGGCCACATTGTATTGTCTACCAAGAAATTAGATAAAAAGAAGCGTTTACGTGTTTACGTCCACGAAATAAATTAAAAGCGACTCCAGAGTCTAAAGGCCAGTGCACATTGTCTATGGCATCCGACCGGCTAGATATCTCTCTCAACCTGTGCGCGACTTAGATAGTTTGCAGTTTCACATAAATTACTACACAGATTCAAATAAGTCGCGGCTGACGGACGCGGCTGATGGACGCGTCAGATAGTATAGTGCCGCCTCAATTAGGAAGTAAAAAACGTTGCAGAATGGGAGGGTGGAAGGGAAAAGAGAAAGACGAAGACGCACAAACTTTACTCAAATTAAGAAACGGAGAGTCTACGAGTCGTGACTAACGTAACTTTAGTAGAGTCGTGTAGTACTAGAGGTCAAAACCCCAGCAGGAAAGACACAAGTGTGGGAATACCACACTGCTGGACATGGGCCTCCCCCTATAAGGGGTTATTTGCCATACTCACCACGCTTAGCAGGTGGAATGGCGAGCGCAGTGTAAGGTGTTGTATTCACTGACAACGCTGCTGCCCATTTCCTGGAGTCATCCCTTAGTCGGCTTTTACGACACCCGGTAGATATTGATATTGATAAGCATTTTGTTTTGCCTTTGGCATCTAATCTAGTAACTTAGTCAGTTGGTACTCTTCGGTAGTTACCTACTTGTTGGCATGTGACATGTCAACACGGCCCGCATCTGGTGTGGCATGTTCATGGCATGTTTCTTAAGCTTCCAGTTCCATATTGGTTCCATTGATTACAACCGGTGCGTCGACGCGCGTGCTTCATTTGCGTAGACGTACAAGCCACAGTCTGCGCTAGCCTTAAGTGCTTCAGTACGAAAAAAAAATCCCAGTTGGCAACCCAGCCAACTATGTACTTTGACGTTATTGACAGTTTTGGCGCTCATGATGCGCTTCTTTTGTAAATTTACGTCTACAAACGGATGTGTTTTTTTTGCAGGATAATCATCGTATTGTGACGTCACAAGCACGATTTCAGAAAATTGATTATTTTTTCCTAGATTTTCAACAGAAAAATTTGAAACTTTTTCACTATGAATCTGCAATCAGAAATTTCCGAAATGGTCATAGAAAAAGTGGATATTATGAAATTTGAGCGCTTGTCAATTAAAATAATTTAATTCATATTTATTCAAATCAGCTGGCATTGGCAACTTTTTATAGGAGTTGTTTTTTCCTTATCACCAGTCTCTTCTGAGTTTTCACTATCGATCACTAGGAAAATCTAAGGACTATTTCCACGAAAAATAAGTCTGGGTCGAAACTTATGATTTATTTGAGGGTGAAGAGACACGCTACTGGCCTCCCTAAACAGAAAAATATTCAAATTTAACTTCAATTTCAAAAGTTTTAAATACAGTAAAGTAAAAAGGAAATTAAAATGTTACTTCCTACAGTGGCAACGGCGACGGTTTCTACTCGTCCGGTTTCCAGGCGCGCTTGGAAGGCAACAGTCTGCACAACGCGAGCGCGCCCAGACTGGTCGCTTACGGAGCCATCGTCAGCCTCAAGAACCACAGGTAAACTGCGTTTCTTTCTTTTCGTGTGGGACACCAAGTCGTCCAACGACCCGATGAACCCTGGTGTCAGAGTTTTTCAACCGCCTACTACTCGTAGTAGGCCTCTGACATGGTTGTGTAACGACCGCCGTCTAAGTAATTATAGACAGGAACCGGGACCGACGGCTTAACGTGCCCTCCGAAGCACGGATCCGTTTCTTTTCGGACAATCAGGTGGTTCACCCTGCAATGTCCTAACCAGACCGGGAACAAATTCACAAAGTGATATATACTATATCAATTTTGTGAGTGTCCCACCGAGAATCGAACCCGGAACCTTTGCGTCGCAGGCAGTCGCACTACCACTGCGCCACATCAGCCGTCACCTAACCTGCGTCTTACGCCATCACTAGTAGCGACGCCTCACGCCATCACGGCTACCACGGCTCATCCAATGCCTTTCCATAGCTTGGGCCTTTTCAAGGCAAGATCGAATAGGCATTATGCATACATATATCCCTTACGGAGTAGGCAGAGCGTTAACGGTAGTAAAACGGATATTACCAAATCTGACACAAGTTTGAGGGTCAATCAGATAACTGTGTATCCCTATAGTGACAGGTTGAAAATGAAAAATGAAATGAAAAAATGAATGTCAGCCCATTGCCTAAAATGCATTACACATCTAACCCTCGAGTCCCTTAGTCGCCTCTTACGACACCCATGGGTAAGAAATAGGGTGATGCTATTCTAAGCCAGCATCACACAGCATTATCTAGGCAGGCATGTACCATCATCGTCTGCATCGTCACTTACCATCAGGTGCGATAGCAGACAAATGCGGGCTTATTTTAAATATAAAAAATCCTGCGACTTTCGCCAACACTAGTGGCGACGACTCTTCCATCTCGGCTACCGCGGCTCATCCAATGCCTTGCCGGCGTATCTGTTTCCGGAACATTATAGCTTGGGCCATGTCAAGGCAACAGTGAATAGGCATTATCTAGGCAAGCATGTACTAACATCGTCTGCATCGTCACTTACCATCAGGTGAGATAGCAGGCAAATGTGGGACAATAAAAAAAAAGTGTATTGATGCCCTTAACGCGTGGCACGGCTCCATCTAAACTAACCCAGTTTTGCAGGTTCAAATCCTGCCTGCGGTAGAAAATTTTGCAAGTTTTATAATAAAACTGTATACCTAACTGTTATAAAATTTGGTATTCAACCACAGGTAAGTAAAATACACTACTTCCCTTAAGCCAAACTTGCCTCGCCTTGTCTTACCAACTGACCATGATCTCAACCGGCCCCATTCTACACTACCCCTACCTATCCGTACTCAAGTACTTCAACCTAATTAATCCCAAGAAATCCGTTCCAAAATAACAAAATTATAAATTTGGAAGTGTTTGGTCGAGGCGCCGGTAGCTCAGTGGCAGAGCGGTCGGACGGTACTCCTCAGGGTTCAATCCCCTGCCGACTCAAAAAATAAAACTTGTTTTCATTTATAAGTCCAGTTACCTATATACCAGCAATTTTATAAATATCTTCACCATATTATTTACCAGGACTGGTGGAGGCTACCTGCATTCCCACCATCACCTGTACCCGCAAGGAGTCGGCGCCAGGCAGCAACAGGTATGTGAGTTTATTAAGGTGTGTGTGAAGGGTAAGTTCAGTAGAAAATGTGATACGAGCGCGAGCGTAGGCAGACTTTCGCATGCGAGAATTTTAAAATAGAGCCCTATATGCTTAAACGCGCGACGTCCACTCATCATTTCTATATTTCATACGTTATGTTTAGGGAATACTATCCCGGGATTCCGACCATTCTCAATCCCGAAAATATCCGGATTGCAATTTACAAAAAATTTTATTTTTGTCTAATTAAGTTTTTCTGACAAAGTAAAAATTATAACAATGAACTTTGGTTATTGTACAATGTTTTTGTTTTGCGACCCTTATCCCGGGACTATCCCGGGATTGCCTTCAACCAGTCCCGAAATCCCAGGATTACAAGTAAATACCCGGATTGTATTCACTAGATACATTACAACTCAAATACAAATGTATCTGTATTACATTAAAATTCAAATTGAATTTTGTATGACGTTATTAAAATCCCCATCCCTAGACTGTGTATGTTATATAATAAGTATAGCACATCGATTGATATATTCGCTGATAGCGGTTCAAAATTTAAACATACTGTGCGTGATTTGGTAAAAGTTATTTAAATAACAATTTAGTTTAATTTAAAAGTTGTTTAGTTTAATTTAAGTATTTTTTATAAAAGTGTTTATTTAGTACCTATTGAATTACTAAATAAAGTAAATGTTAACACTTATGCATGCGGTGACTACCTACTATTAAGGCTTCACTTTAGCTTATATTTAAATGTTATGGTTTGCTTATTCATGTAAGAAGTGAAAGACTTGTTGATTGTCCAAATAAAGAAAATAAAAATAAATTAAACCTTACTACTACTAATCACAAAACATTTTAGATAACAACATACACGCACAAGGACGAGAACAACCGCTGGGTAATCGTGCCGTACGACAAACACGAGGTAGAGGGCGTTGTGGTCGTGAGGAGCGGTGACCTCGTCCGGCTGACGCACGCGCAGGTAGGGTTATACACACAACAGCTTACTCAGTAAGCCATTGCGAGTAGATCACACTCCACAAGCTGAAGTAACCTGATACCTGCTAAGTTTTAGTGGTTTTAGGTACCGACGCCTCCGCCGAACTGAGCAGGTACGATTATCAACAGTTACACAACAGCCCGCTCAGTAGCCGCTGCTGCCGCCATTGCGAGTAGATCACACTCCACAAGCCCTTCAACCAACCTGATACCTGCTAAGTTTTCGGTACCGAAGCCCCAGCCGAACTTAGCAGGTACGATTATCACCAGTTACACAACAGCCCGCTCAGTAGCCGCTGCTGCCGCCATTGCGAGTAGATCACACTCCACAAGCTGAAGTAACCTGATACCTGCTAAGTTTTCGGTACCGACGCCTCCGCCGAACTTAGCAGGTACGATTATCAACAGTTACACAACAGCCCGCTCAGTAGCCGCTGCTGCCGCCATTGCGAGTAGATCACACTCCACTAGCTGAAGCAACCTGATACCTGCTAAGTTTTCGGTACCGAAGCCCCAGCCGAACTTAGCAGGTACGATTATCACCAGTTACACAACAGCCCGCTCAGTAGCCGCTGCTGCCGCCATTGCGAGTAGATCACACTCCACAAGCTCTTCAGGCAACCTGATATCTGCTAAGTTTTCGGTACCGACGCCCCCGCCGAACTTAGCAGGTACGATTATCAACAGTTACACTACAGCCCGCTCAGTAGCCACTAGCAGCCATTGCGAGCAGATCACACTCCACAAGCTCTTCAACCAACCTGATACCTGCTAAGTTTTCGGTACCGACGCCTCCGCCGAACTTAGCAGTTACGATTATCAACAGTTACACAACAGCCCGCTCAGTAGCCGCTGCTGCCGCCATTGCGAGTAGATCACACTCCACAAGCTGAAGTAACCTGATACCTGCTAAGTTTTCGGTACCGACGCCTCCGCCGAACTTAGCAGGTACGATTATCAACAGTTACACAACAGCCCGCTCAGTAGCCGCTGCTGCAGCCATTGCGAGTAGATCACACTCCACAAGCTCCTCAAAAAACCTGATACCTGCTAAGTTTTCGGTACCGACGCCTCCGCCGAACTTAGCAGGTACGATTATCAACAGTTACACAACAGCCCGCTCAGTAGCCGCTGCTGCAGCCATTGCGAGTAGATCACACTCCACAAGCTGAAGCAACCTGATACCTGCTAAGTTTTCGGTACCGACGCCTCCGCCGAACTTAGCAGGTACGATTATCAACAGTTACACAACAGCCCGCTCAGTAGCCGCTGCTGCCGCCATTGCGAGTAGATCACACTCCACAAGCTGAAGTAACCTGATACCTGCTAAGTTGTCGGTACCGACGCCTCCGCCGAACTTAGCAGGTACGATTATCAACAGTTACACAACAGCCCGCTCAGTAGCCGCTGCTGCCGCCATTGCGAGTAGATCACACTCCACAAGCTGAAGTAACCTGATACCTGCTAAGTTGTCGGTACCGACGCCTCCGCCGAACTTAGCAGGTACGATTATCAACAGTTACACAACAGCCCGCTCAGTAGCCGCTGCTGCCGCCATTGCGAGTAGATCACACTCCACAAGCTGAAGTAACCTGATACCTGCTAAGTTGTCGGTACCGACGCCTCCGCCGAACTTAGCAGGTACGATTATCAACAGTTACACAACAGCCCGCTCAGTAGCCACTAGCAGCCATTGCGATCAGATCACACTCCACAAGCTCTTCAAGCAACCTGATACCTGCTAAGTTTTCGGTACCGACGCCTCCGCCGAACTTAGCAGGTACGATTATCACCAGTTACACAACAGCCCGCTCAGTAGCCGCTGCTGCCGCCATTGCGAGTAGATCACACTCCACAAGCTGAAGTAACCTGATACCTACTAAGTTTTTGGTACCGACGCCTCCGCCGAACTTAGCAGGTACGATTATCAACAGTTACACAACAGCCCGCTCAGTAGCCGCTGCTGCCGCCATTGCGAATAGACCACACTCCACAAGCTCTTCAGGCAACCTGATACCTGCTAAGTTGTCGGTACCGACGCCTCCGCCGAACTTAGCAGGTACGATTATCAACAGTTACACAACAGCCCGCTCAGTAGCCACTAGCAGCCATTGCGATCAGATCACACTCCACAAGCTCTTCAAGCAACCTGATACCTGCTAAGTTTTCGGTACCGACGCCTCCGCCGAACTTAGCAGGTACGATTATCACCAGTTACACAACAGCCCGCTCAGTAGCCGCTAGCAGCCATTGCGAGTAGATCACACTCCACAAGCTCTTCAGGCAACCTGATACCTGCTAAGTTGTCGGTACCGACGCCTCCGCCGAACTTAGCAGGTACGATTATCAACAGTTACACAACAGCCCGCTCAGTAGCCGCTGCTGCAGCCATTGCGAGTAGATCACACTCCACAAGCTCTTCAGGCAACCTGATACCTGCTAAGTTGTCGGTACCGACGCCTCCGCCGAACTTAGCAGGTACGATTATCACCAGTTACACAACAGCCCGCTCAGTAGCCGCTAGCAGCCATTGCGAGTAGATCACACTCCACAAGCTCTTCAGGCAACCTGATACCTGCTAAGTTGTCGGTACCGACGCCTCCGCCGAACTTAGCAGGTACGATTATCAACAGTTACACAACAGCCCGCTCAGTAGCCGCTGCTGCCGCCATTGCGAATAGACCACACTCCACAAGCTCTTCAGGCAACCTGATACCTGCTAAGTTGTCGGTACCGACGCCTCCGCCGAACTTAGCAGGTACGATTATCAACAGTTACACAACAGCCCGCTCAGTAGCCGCTGCTGCCGCCATTGCGAGTAGATCACACTCCACAAGCTGAAGTAACCTGATACCTACTAAGTTTTTGGTACCGACGCCTCCGCCGAACTTAGCAGGTACGATTATCAACAGTTACACAACAGCCCGCTCAGTAGCCGCTGCTGCCGCCATTGCGAGTAGATCACACTCCACAAGCTGAAGTAACCTGATACCTACTAAGTTTTTGGTACCGACGCCTCCGCCGAACTTAGCAGGTACGATTATCAACAGTTACACAACAGCCCGCTCAGTAGCCGCTGCTGCCGCCATTGCGAATAGACCACACTCCACAAGCTCTTCAGGCAACCTGATACCTGCTAAGTTGTCGGTACCGACGCCTCCGCCGAACTTAGCAGGTACGATTATCAACAGTTACACAACAGCCCGCTCAGTAGCCACTAGCAGCCATTGCGAGTAGATCACACTCCACAAGTTCTTCAAGCAACCTGATACCTGCTAAGTTTTCGGTACCGACGCCTCCGCTGAACTTAGCAGGTACGATTATCAACAGTTACACAACAGCCCGCTCAGTAGCCACTAGCAGCCATTGCGAGTAGATCACACTCCACAAGCTCTTCAGGCAACCTGATACCTGCTAAGTTTTCGGTACCGACGCCTCCGCTGAACTTAGCAGATAGGTACTACCATAAAACTGAACACATTTTTCTATGGAGGCATTATTGATAAACGAGAAAAATGTACATGCATTACATACCCAACTCCATCTGCTGACTGACTGACTTGATATGGAAACACGAACTTTTTTAACTTCATCGTATAAAATTATCAGCTTTGTGGTCTGACATGCCTGCAAAGTTGTCGGTACACCGTCCCTTACAACCTGTGTTTTATTATCTGTGGTTTAGTTTGAACGTTTTGGTTTCGCAGACGGGCAGGAACCTTCACTCGCATCGGGAGAAAGCGCCGCTGACGCCCAAGCTGATGCAGGTCACAGGATACGGGGAGGTCAGTTCACGTTCAAACATTCACAGGCAACGACCACAAAGGGTTTGGGGTCGGTTTGCATCAAATTTAAGTCATATTTGTATTACGCATATGTCATATAGTCATAATTATTCAAAGTCATAAAAACAACACGCTTAACTCTTGTAGCATAAATTACCAAGTCATAAGTATAGAGATAACTAGGCATATTATTCATTAGCATAAAAATAACGAGGCATATTTTTCGTAGGCATTATTTTAAAAAAATGTTTGCGGCTTAGAGGTGGCCCAGGGGCCACCCCCGCCTCACCACCTCACCGCCTATTATGAAGAAAAACATTATGAAAAATAACAAATACGCGACTCAAAACTAGTCTAAAATAAAATAGGTGAAAATAATAGTATGACTTCCAATGCAGTATGACTAAACATTATGCAAAACGAATATTATGACAAAGATTTTTATGCAAACCGAGATATGCCAAAGTATATTAGGAACTTCAACAATATGCAAAACGATGGTATCCCACCACAAAGCCCTGATAGACGCCACACTAAGGGCGAATATTTTCCTATATTCCCAATGTAAACTCGCGCGCATTGGTTACTGGTCATTTATGAGATGACACGACTACTGACCAATCCGCAAGCACGCATTTTTAATAGATTTTATATACACTCGTCTCATAATGTTCGAATTATGAATTCGAAAACAGATGCATAATGACCTACTTTATGCATTCTGCCTATAAAAACTAGGGTTTACTATAAATTACAGAAGCGTAATGACTTAATGAGAAAACTCTTAATACGATAAAGTTGAGAAATGAAACGAAGTTTTTTTTTTCCAATACTCAAATCGCTATCTTCCGCCGCACCTGACAGTGGTTGTTGTACGGTAATTTTTCGGATGTTGTTCAGTTGTTTTAATAGGTTTTTGTTCTGTTGTTGTTCAGATGTTGATTAGTTGTGGTTCAGATGTTATTCCGATGTTGTTCAGTTGTTGTTCAGTTGTTGTACAGATGTTGTTCAGATGTTGTTCAGTTGTTGTACAGATGTTGTTCAGTTGTTGTTTCGATGTTGTTCAGATGTTGTTCAGTTGTTGTTCAGATGTTGTTCAGTTGTTTAGTTAAGTTATTGTTAAGACTCCACATCTAAACAACTGCTAAAGTATAGATTTTTAAAAATTCATAGCAAGCCATATTACGTTCTCGTATTGATTCGATTCGTCCTTGTATCGGGCCTTGCAATGGCCGGTGCGTACGTTTAGAAAAGTGTTTCTGAGTTTTTTTGGAGAGTGTAGATAAAATAGTGTATGCAACTGCTATAATTAGGCATTAGAATGCTCGTGTCAAACTATTATCACACTCGGCTGCGCCTCGTGTGATAAACAGACACTCGCATTCTAATGACCCCCATTATACGACAGTTGCATAAACTACTATTAGGATGGATGTCTGCCGTGTAGGCTCCACCAGTGTCAAAAGGTTTTCAACTGCCTATGATGGCCACCTAAGTAGATAATCAAATCATAGACACCAACCGAGACCGATGGCTTAATGTATATACCTGATGGATAAACCTGGTGGAACATTGAACGGGAACGGATGCTGGTTTACAGTTGTTATTAAAAGTATGCCATATAAATTAAAATCATGATGAGATTCCGTTGTATGTATACATTTCGATATAATTATGTAATGGACAACTGTTGTTCAAACTACTTAGTGAAATAGTTGGTCACATTGTAGGGTTCCGTACCCAAAAGGTCGAAACAGGACCATACCTATAACAGAGACTCAGAGACTCGACTGTCCGTCTGTCTGTCACCAAGCTATATCTCATAAACAGTGATAGCTAGAGCGTTAATTTTTCACTAATATTGTATTCAAGGGGGAGATCCCATACAATAAATGTGATTTTTACGCCATACATACACATCTCACGCCTATAATCCCTTGCGGGGTAGGCAAAGCGCAAACGGTCGCAAAAACGGACATTGACGCCACGTCTGACAAATATTTGAGGGTTATTTGGAAAATTGTGTATTGCCATTGTGACAGGCAGTCGCCTCTTACGACTCCCAAGGGATGGGGTGATGCTATTCTAAGCCGGCATCACACGCCACTTTTATACATAATGGTAGAACTAGAAACCCTTCGTGTGATGCCGACCCGCACTTGACAGACTTTCTATATTTTAATGTATCCAATCCAGGACGGCGTGGGCGACGCCAATGACGTGTGGAAGATCATAGTATCCGGCGGCAGGGAGGGGGCCGAGGTGCACACCGTCACCAGCAAGCTCATGTTCGTGCATTACTTGCAGGTGAGGCGTGCGTGCATTAGCACCAAACTGAGTTGCATTCATCATGTGGGATTACAATACAATACAATATACTTTTCTCAAACATGCTAGGAAATGTGTTCATTTCTTTCAAAAAAAGAAACCGCGAAGTTTCACATTGTTTGTCACGTCTCAAATCACACCAGCAAAGTTGTATGGAAATCCTTTGCTGGTGTCCATTAAGATAAATTCGTTATACGCTAAACCCACATAATTTGATTTCAAAATTATCTCGATGACTCTCATAGAAACGGAACGTAATTTTGTATGAAACAGGTAACTAAAGACGAGGCTGTATGATGTGAAGACCCTTGCCTGTCCAGAATTAAAAAAGAAAAGAATGAACTAAACTGTTTTTTTTGCGGGTAGGCATAGAAAAAATCTGTTGACATTTTTAAAGCTCTTAATTTGATAATTAAAATAAATGGAAATTAACTTATTCTAAACAGAATTAATATGATATAGTGATAAAGTACAGTTATAATACCTGCTGCAGTTGTTATCATCAAGTTCTGATCTTATCACCACAACATAACCTAGCAGCCACATCACTACTCAGCACTTTTCAACACCACTTCATAAAATGGAACAGATAAAGGTATCTATCGAATCCTTGGCGGCCTCTGTTCATGCTAGGATGGCAGCTTTTGAGGAGGAGCTGAAGAAGGACCCAACAGTGAAGAAGGACACTGTCAACTCGCTCGCCACAGAATTCCAGAGTTTTCGAACATTTGTTATGGCCTCACTTGGAGCCCTTCAACAGCAGATTGCGATTCTTACAAATGAGCTGGACAAGGTGGAGATGCGTAGTCGGAGAAAGATGCTGCTTCTTCATGGGGTGCCCGAGGAAAAGGATGAGAACACCACTACAGTTGTGGTCACAGTGGCAAACGATCATCTGTCGCTTCCGGAGTTGCAGCCTGATGACATCCGACGTGCTCATCGCATGGGTCGATTCTCCGCAGCATCCAACAAGCCACGGCCAGTGCTTGTGAAGTTCGCCAGCACCAAGACTCGCGATGATGCGTGGACGAGAAAGGTGGGGCTAAAAGGCACTGGCATAACTGTCTCTGAATTCCTGACACCGAGGAGGCACAAGTTGTTCAAGGCAGCCCGCCAAAAGCTTGGCATCACAAAGTGCTGGACGCGAGAGAGGCGTATCATCTATCTGGCCCCGGATGGAAAACGGCACACTATAGCTTCACAGCAGGATCTGGATGCACTTGCTTGTGACTCGTTGAACCTCGACTCTGAGTGCACGGGTGCTGCAGCAGCGGCAGCGGCATTGCTCATTGGTAAAACTGTGCCACCAAAGCGCTCAACGAAGACTGCAACCGGAAAGAAGTAAAGCATGATTTATTGAGGTTATGTCAAGGACTGGTTTGTTTATGTCTCAGGTATTTGTGAGGTTAGGTTTTAGGTATTATATTTTCATTTTAAATAGCAATGTATACATACTTCTTCCGTAACTATCAGTTCCTTGCTACGCGGTAGGTGTAGTCATTGTTTTTTCTTAATCTTTCTGCTATTAAGAACTAAATTTAGCTTGTAAAATTCTTATTTTCCATAAATTTTCCATTTTCAGCACTTTGACACTTAGATTCAGTTGTTTTTTTTTTATTTTTATTGTGTAAGTTTTGGCTACAAGACCATCAGCTTGAAAATAAACTTAGTTGTGGTCAAATGCGCTTTTTTTTCACTGCTTTGTTGCGTTATCTATTGTGTGACATGACATTAACGGTCGGTAACGGAATCCGCCAGTGTTTCTGTCTCTTTTTGTCATTGCTCTGTTATCAATATGCTATGTTTGATATGTTTTTTTAAAAATGTATATTGGCGTTTCTTTTTACGAAATTTGTAATTTTTATTTTTATAACTTGGCTGCCAGCGGGTATTAGAAAGTGCCTTAGTTTTTTTTTTTTTTTAATTAGTTTTATTATTAAAATATTTATTTATTTACATATAATATATTAATACTATGGATATATCTTTATGTAATCGATTGGATAACTCAGATATTTTTAATTCATGTTCTTCATCGAGCTCAGATGGCAGTTTTCACAGTCTTCCTCGTTCTTTAAATGAAAACCTAGATTCAACCTTTTCGGATGTCCGAAAAAACTTCAACGTTATTCATATTAATGCTCAGAGCATTCCAGCTCATTACATGGATATGCTTGCATCCTTGGATCACAGGAATATACATGCAATTTTGGTGTCCGAAACTTGGTTGAATCCGTCACTCCCGTCAACGTCCTATTCCATTCCTGGTTTTGTTCTTGTCCGGAACGACCGTGGTAGTTCTACAAACGGTGGTGGGGTAGCCATTTACCTTCGTGCGCATATTCCATTTACAATCATTCATAAGTCCCCACAGCCGCCCCCTCCGGGTACGGCTGAACATCTCTTTCTCGAAATTTCTCTTTCTCATACTAAACTTCTTCTAGGTGTTTATTATAATCCTCATCTGTCCAATGATTATTTTGATTCTCTTGAACTTCTTCTTGAAGATTTTTCACCTTCTTACAGTCACTCTATAATCATGGGAGATTTCAATACATGCCTTGAAAAAAATGACCACCGATCTAAGAAGCTTCTCTCCTTAGTTCACTCCTGTAATTTGTACATCCCCCCGTTATCTTCAACTCATCACTTTCCCAACTGTGTACCATCACTTCTTGATCTTATAATAGTGTCCTCTCGTGAACATGTAGTCAAACATGGTCAATTTTCTGCTGACGAGTTCTCATATCATGACCTAATATATCTTTCATATCGCATTCGGCCACCCAAAATAAAAGCAAGAACTTTGCTTCTGCGAAATTTTTTAGGTATGGATATTGGAAATCTACGTGAAGATGCAAATAGTATTGATTGGTCAGCGATAGAGCGTCTTGAATCTGTTGATGACCAGTTGGCACTTTTGAACTCCAACCTTACTGATCTGTACGATCGTCACGCCCCTCTACGTCCTGTGCGCATAAAGCATCTTCCTGCACCCTGGCTCAATGATGAGATACGTGAACAAATGGCGAGAAAAACGCGTGCGAAAACAAGATATAAACTGGTTTCTTCGAATAAAAATCGTGATAAATTTAAGGAGATAAAAAATCGCTGCAATACGAAGATACGGGATTTACAGAGACGCCATATCCATCAGTCTGTCGAAAATGGAGATCCAGCTAAAGTCTGGCCTTTCCTAAAAAAACTTGGAGTTGGCAAGTCAAGTACTCATATTCCTGCTCATAACATTGATATGAACTCTCTTAATACACATTTTTCTTCCTCTGCTGATATAGATAGTGCTATTAAACTTTCCACATTAAATCATCTTTCTACTCTGCCAACTCCTACTTTTCCAGCTTTTATTTTTCACTCTATCACCGCTTGTGATGTTATGAAGAATGTGCATGCCATTTCCTCGAATGCCATCGGCAGTGACTGCATTAGCCGTGCTATGATTGTTCCTATCCTAGATATCCTTTCTCCAATCATTGCCAACATCCTGAATAATTCCATGTCCTCTGGTGTGTTTCCAACCGCTTGGAAGGAAGCACAAATTGTTCCTCTTCCAAAAAAACCCAAACCAAGCTCCCCTTCTGATTACCGTCCCATTTCTATCCTTCCATTCCTCTCCAAGGTCCTTGAAAGGCTGGTTCATCAACAGCTCTCTTCTTTTCTAACTACGAACAACTTGTTGAACCCCTTTCAATCTGGTTTCCGCCCCGGTCATAGCACGACTACTGCTTTAGTCAATATATCTGATGATATTCGGCGAGGAATGGAACAACAAAATTTAACTGTGTTGACGTTGCTGGATTTTAGTAATGCTTTTAATACAGTAGACTTCGACATCCTACTTTCTGTATTATGCTCTCATAACATATCTCCAGCGGTGATTAACTGGTTCCGGAGCTACCTGTACGGGCGTCGACAGCGCATACGCATTGAAGATACCTTCTCTGCGTGGTGTGATACATCAGCCGGCGTACCGCAGGGTGGCGTCCTGTCACCTCTTCTCTTCTCAATTTTCATTAACTCTATTACAGTTCCTCTCTCTTCTTCCTATCACCTGTATGCAGACGATCTCCAAATTTATACACAAGCACCACTCTCTGGCCTCCCGGGCGCGATTGATATTACAAACAGAGACCTTGAGAGCATCTCCGATTGGAGTCGCTCGTATGGACTAAAAGTCAATCCTACAAAGACCCAGACCATTATAATTGGCAGCCAGTGGTATGTGTCTCGTATAAACCATGCTTCGTTACCTCAAATCACTTTCGATGGTATTCTAATACCTTTTAGCCAAAAGGTTAAAAACCTTGGTGTAATTTTTGATGAATGCTTTTCTTGGAAGCCTCATGTATCCGAGGTGAGCAGGAAGGTGTTTGGTGCATATGGCTCGCTTAAGCGACTCAAAAATCTTCTACCGACCAAAACGAAAATCTCATTAGCTCATTCTCTACTACTACCGATACTAGATTATGCAGACGTTTGCTATCCTGATTTGACTGTTCAACTGCTGCACAAGCTCGAACGTCTGCAAAACCTTTGTATTCGATTTATCTTCGGTCTACGAAAGTACGACCACGTCTCCCATTACCGGTCCCAGCTTCAGTGGTTACCCATATCCCGTAGGCGGGACTGCCATATCCTATCCCTCCTTTACTGCGTCCTCTCCAATCCTAATACTCCTCCCTACCTTAAAGAGCGATTTGTCTTTCACTCATCAACCCTTGCTCGCAATCTGCGAGCCAGTGACAGTCTTACGCTCAATATTCCTCCGCACAAGACCGACTTCTACGCAAAGTCTTTCACAGTGCGAGCAATCAAGCTGTGGAATTCTTTGCCTGAAGTCGTTCGGCGGGCTCCATCCGTAACAACATTTAAAGATCGGGTAAAAACACATTTCTTGTCAGAAATTGTTGTATAGAAACTTATCCCTCTAACATCACAAAGTAAGTATTGGCGGCTGCGCGCCCAATACAGAGAGCTCACTTCAAGCAAACGTCACGAAACTCTCCACCATTTGACACGCCGCCGTTTACAAGGAAATCCAAACCAATCCAAACACACTTGTAGTCGAGTGTCAACGGGGCATTTGGTGCGGACGTGCAAAATGGCTTCACACAAATATAAATAGGTTTATTAGTATACGATGTGATTTGTACAATGTTCCTTAAATATTTTGTAACAACTTAAATAAAAACTTGCTTTCATAAAAAAACAAACAAGATAACTCTAATCAGTATATTTTTTATAATGTCATTTGAGTTTCTACTTAAATAAAGGCAACTTTTCATTTTTGATACACATACATACACATATCACGTCTATTATTCCTTGCGGGGTAGGCAGAGCGTAAACGGCTGAAAAAACGGTTATTTACGCCACGTCAAAAATTTGAGGGTCATTCGGAAAATTGTGTATCATCATAGTGACAAGTTGCCAGCCCATCGCCTAAAATTGCAATACACACCCGCAAGTCCCTTAGTTGCCTTTTACGACTCCCACGGGAAAGAAATGGGGTGATGCTCAGTCTCAACAGCCCCAGAGCAGATATCTACCTACTCGTCATTCCCCATTTCATAATAATTGTGCTGTGTAGGTAGTATACGTAATGTAAATACAGGGAGTAACAGAAATGGTATATCAAGCCGAAAGGAGGTCAAAGTGGGGTAATGGGGAAAGTTGGTCAGTTTCATGAGCACCTTTCGGCTTGATTTGATATTGCCTTTCTGTTACTCCCTGTATGTTTAGGTACCTACACCATTGAATAAAATCGGTAAGAAAACTGTTGGCAGCCCTTGCCAAAAGCGGAAATAATCGAAAAAAGGGCCGAGTGATCCTTCTGTACATTCTCTATTTTGTGCTAACATTGTGCTGAACTGTTATCTGTCTCTTATCTTTGTTTATTATTTATCTAGATTGGCTATCTATATATCCTATCTGCCATAGTTAAGTTTATATTTATTAGTCTATTTAAGCTTATTTATTAGTTTACATACATACATACATACATACATAAATCACGCCCATATTCCTTACGGGGTAGGCAGAGCGATAACGGCCGTAAAACGGATATTAACACCACGTCTGACAAAAGTTTGAGAGTCAATCAGATAGCTGTGTATCACTATAGTGACAGGTTGTCAGCCCATCGCCTTAAATTGCAATACACACCCTCGAGTCCCTTAGTCGCCTCTTACGACACCCATGAGTAAGAAATGGGGTGATGCTATTCTAGGCCGGCATCACACGGTAATTCTAGGCCGGCATCACACGGTAATTCTAGGCCGGCATCACACGGTAATTAGTTTATTATAATATATATAGCTTATGAATGTATTAGTGTGTACATTAATTTATGTAGTTTATGTTAGTATATGTCATGCACTATCCCGCTTATCTAAACGCACTTTCCTTTCACCCAAAGGTTGCCTGGTAGAGCTTGCTACCATAGCAAGAAGGCCGCCTAGTTGTACTTTTTTTTCCATTCTTTTTTATTTATTTGTAAACTTACTTTGTGCAATAAAGAATTATATTATTATTATTATTATATTATTAAACATTTAGTATGGCTGAATATTACGTAATACTGT